>OY720186.1:4274375-5695000 GCA_963082885.1 Parascotia fuliginaria | reverse complement strand
TAATAATATTATTTTTATTAGTATGTACCTATGTAATTAAAATAATCTATATTATTTAATAACATAATCTTTATTTTATTTGCAATAATATTTGTATTTGAAACTCAGGTTTCTCATCATACATCGTAGGTACCCTGGGACATGTCGTGTAGGTTTTCATGACAACTGAGTTGAGGAAGACTAGCGATTTTTGTCAAAGTCAAATGTAAGGCTTGAACCACATCTACACTTTTCTATGCGACCCTAATTGTTTCATCAACGTGGATTAAATAATATTTTATAATCCCAACAATAAAATAATCTTTGGTAAATATAATATTATTAACCATTAAGTACTGTGACAACACGGCACGAGCATAGTCGAACATAATACATTAGTATCTAAGAAACACATTTCCTTTTTGTTAAAGAAAGTTCTGAGCATATTTTATTGTTTCAAAACAAGTTTCGCTCGCTTACAGAATACAAAGAGAAGAAAATCTAATCAGCTGACAGCTCAAGGAAAAATTGTTTATAATAGGTATGCTTGATGGACAAATTAGCAGAGGGTGAGCTGAATAAATTTATTTATTGTAATAAGTTAAGCCTGATGTAATTATGGATGAATAATGAAAGTTCATTAAGCAAATAATTTAAAATATTTCATTAATATCTGCTGGCAGTTAACAACTGGATCGCTTCTGTGACAAAACGAAATATTATTTAAAACATTGGTGTTTTACATCTGTGTTACTTCTTCGAGGAAAAAGTCCAAAACACAAAACAGCAGAAGATATCATAAAAAACCTCTAATTTTAAATAACTTTACATTGCTTTTCTTTTACATAAATTTTGTCCTTTATTTATGGATTCGTATATTTTAAAACTATTGTCTCAATTGTCCTGTTGTCTTACAATCCAACTTAACAAATCTTAAAAGCCTGACTATATTTTAATAGCATTCACGTCAACAACACTCGAAGACGCAATATAGAAAGGCGCAGACCAACTATTTCAAAACATACAACATACGTGAGGCACTCAGAAAGTTTTCCAAACTAAAAATAGTTCTATGAGTAAAGTTTTTTATTAAACCTTTTTGAAAAACTCTGAAAGCATCTATACAAAGTTTCAAGAGTTTAAACCAATTATCCAAATGTTTTTCTGCGACCTGTTCGAGCGCTTCTCAATCTTCTCTCTTATCATCTTTTGATGATATAGATATAGATATATCAATATCTAAAGATATTTTGTGGTAGGCAGATTATGACGCTTTCAGCATGAATGGGTCGGATTGACCGAAAAATATAATTCTCTCTTAGAATATCGAAGTAAAGTATTAGTTGTATCGAAGTAATGCTTTTTATGAGTATCGGAGGTCAATGATCCCTTTCCTTTTCTCTTTTTCTTTCTCATCCCCTTCTTTCTACATTGCTGGTAACGGCTTGGTAGTGTTTTTAGAGTTGTTTCTACATCGCTTAAACACAGCCATGTCCAGAGGTTACGTACCACTTACCGTCAAGCTTGCTTGCTAAGCTTGTTTGCTATTAAAGTAAAAATAATAACAAATATAAGTAGATCTACCTATATACAAAGTATATAGGTAGATCTACTTATATATGTATATTCATTTCTTCATTCAAAAATTTGTCAAGAAGATTTAATCTCCTGATTTATATTCGTACCAATCTCAATCATCTGATAAGATGTGTAATCTTTTTAAGTGTAGCAAACTTTTCATTTTCTTTCTCCGATTGCTATCACCTTTTACGCCTTCGAAAGGAAATTGTCAACTTGGCGTTCAATAAATGAAATGTTTTATCACTCCTAAGTTAAGGTACTTTATTCCGATAGCGGTTTGTAAATGAAATATCTGTGTACTTGGTAACAAAGTGGCTCTTCATTTCTGTTTGGAGTTTCGACGCGAATGATTTTATTTTACACTCCATTAGTTGATCATTCCACTCGATAGAACTTTTCTTCAGTTTAAGCAGGTACGTATTTGTTGTGTATTTGTTTTCTACATCATGCAACTTTTGGCATTTTTGGTAAGCAATTCTTACCAAAAATGCCAAAATGGCCAATGGTTGTGGACGTTGCGTTACCTGCGCCTTAGATATCAATGTACTGAAAAGTCACTAACCCACCTGCTAGCCGTGACTATGGTAAACTTCTCCCTTTTTTATTTTTTGCATTTAAATAGCAAGAAACAAATCAAAGTACACACTACTTGCAAAAAGGTGTTGGAAGGAAAAAGTGACGATCCTTCCCCAAAGATTACTTACTATTTTATTACGTATCTTTAAAACAAAGGTATTAAAACACGAAACTGTTAATATGTTCTATCTAACACTTAGAAAGGCAATCAATCATGCGGTACTGAATCTGTAGCCATTAGCCACTGTCGAAAGGAACAAATTGGTTAAATCGATACTCACTATGTGATATGTGTGCACATCAATCTGTTGCGAACCCACACGAGATACGTGATGCTTTTTCTGATGCTTTACTTAGTATTACTTAGTATAGGTTGGGTTGGTTACAATTATTATAGTAAGGTGATATATAATGTTCATTTGATTATATGTTTATATTAAGGGTTGTTTTGGACTAATTAAGTATCAAAACGTTGCTAACCATATAATTTTATTAAGTAAGCAGAAGATGCAAGGTTATCTATGACTACTTATAAAAAAAAGGATTTTATAATATTAGCTTACCAAAATGACTACACTCTGTTTTATGGTAAGCCGACAGTGGAAAGCGGTGGACGACAAACCATCAAGGGCAAACTGATAGCATATTGGCCTCTACTATCACGGTTTTGTGAGTTGTTTTTTTCATTCCACGCTTAAAAGACCCGGCGTTAAAATTGGATGCTAAGCACTACTAGGGTTAGTCCACTCTACTAAAAGTTCTAAATTGAGAATTGTATAGACAGGTGAATCTTCAAAGCAATTTCACTACTTTTACCGTTTAAGCAGAAATTAATAAGAAGTATATACTTCATATATACACGTCCCCTGTATAAGACCTAACACCAGCACTGATGTCTACCGCTCCTTACGTTTGAAACGATTGTACAAGTTTTTTAAAGTCTAAGAGATGTAAAAGTTAAAATATTTAGCTTTTGCATGTTTTTCGTATGCTGTTTGCGCCAATATTGTATATCAAACTGTCGTAGTCTGCATAGCGTATGGCGTGACCTTGACAATTCGTTTGGCAACCCCTGCTAGTCGATACTGGTGACTCATGCTTTTTATTATATGGGATGATGTATGCTTACAAAATAGACATTTCGAGAAACTACTAATGGTGACGCATTATGACACTATTGAAATAGCTAGTAACGATTGCAATTGGTTAAAAAAGGGAATAATATCTGTGCACACAAAATTGTATTGATACATGTACCTACGTATCTTAAATCCGCTCAAGGGTTATGCGTGATTGAACATACATGGAAGTATTTGTATAATCATTCTGAAAGCTTCAAATATCTGGGGCATGGGGGAGAGTGTTGCCGCTGGAAACGTTACTAAACATGTATATTGTATAAGACGTATGTACGTGTAGGTAGGTATGGTAGATATCGTTTAAAAAACTGCAATATAGCCTATCAGTGAGGCATACATATCTAGTAGTGGACGTTTTAGTCTGATGCATGTGACATCGTTTAATGCTATCAGTACCAGGTTTTTCTTTGCCTGAAATACCATACGCCGTGCAATATGTGGATAATGGTTTAGTTAAATATAACCTGTTTGCTCAAATTTTAAATGGATAGAAAATATTGACCTTGGCGCATAGCATGGGATTTTTCGGAAAATGTTATCGCTATAGCAATAACTTTTTTAAATTGGTCTCTGGTTTAGAATATAAAACCACACATATTTTACCGTAGGTTCTGTAAGAGGTGACTGAGCAGGGTTATTTGTGCACTAAAATAATCTTACTAATAGTCCCCTACTTGTCTTCTAAGCGTAGCCGCGTGGTAACCATGAAAAACTTCTTGCTTTGAGTGGAGCTTACTCGTTTTCTAAGCAGCCTGATTCATAGTACCTATCTAATGATATTTAATTAACGTGAATGTAATATATCATTTGTTTGTTTTTGTTTTTATGTAATTACTATTGTCTTCATAAGCCTGAAATAACAAAAACTTATACCTAACAATTCAATGCGTCAGCTAGATTTAGTCAGACAAAAAGCCGTGGGATATTTCCTCTAGACGCCGATCAGTCGCGTCTTTGTGGCGCCGATCATCCTCTATTATTATACAACTATATAACTATGGAGTACCATGACAAAGAAAGTTGAATTTATCTGTGTAATATCTTGAGTGATGGTAGGGTATAAAAAATGACACGATATGATAGGATGAGGAAATCAAATTAAGTAGTATTGCCATGCTATTGCGTTTCAGCGAGTTAGATTGCCAGGGGATCAATTACCCTCTGTGATTTTTATTTTCCTTCTTCGCCCCCTCCATAGCTATGTATGAGGACAATAGTAACCATTTAAGACTTAGACTGGGAGGTAAAAAAGCCTTCAGTTTGATACGCAAATATAAAAAAAATATCAAAATCATTTACGCTCCACCCTATTCTAAACGGTGGCAGATAAGAAGAAAATTATATTACCAATTTTATTATAACAAGTCTACAGTCTTTGGTGAGATAAGCGTAATCGTAGAGCTATTTTAATTAAATGTTAAAGTTTATTTTCTTTATGTGGTGTCTGAAAACTCCTGCCTAGGAATTTGTTTTTTCGAATTATTAATTTATATTTACAACTAGCTGACCCAAGAAACTTCGTACCGCCATTTTTCAATTTATTTTATTTAAAGGCAATTTTTAAAATTTTTCTCTCCTTAAGAACCATCCTTGTACTTCAAGGAATATTATTAAAAAGAATTAGCGAAATCGGTTCAGCTGCCCTCGAGATTTGCGCTTAGCAACACATTCAGCGATTCATTTTTATATTAAAGATGAATTTTAGTATTATCAGAATGGGAAAAGTAAAAATAAAAGTAGTAAAGTGTCGACAAAGTTAAAAGCGAACGGTTGTAGTGGGATTTACATCTATTTTATATCTAATATACATATAAAGCGAAAGTGTTTGTTTGTTTAAACGTGATAATCTCTGGATCTACCAGTAGGATTTGAAAATTCTTTTTGCGTATGATACCCCAGTTCTCAAAAAAAGTTGTAGGCTATGTATCATCACGCTAGCTGACGATGGGAGCAGAGCAGTGAGCAAAGACGCGGGTGAAAGGTAGTAAGAAATAAATAGAGAAAAATAAATAGAATCAATTTCTCGATATATTAACATAAGTTGTTTGTGCAATTTCATATATAATATGTTAAGTTTATAATATACGCTAAAGGTTAGATATGTACCAACAACATTTTATGTACATAAATGTACGGGAAATCTGTTATTGGCCATACAGTTATGTATTAATGATTAAGAAGTATTGTATACGCTGTTGGTTTTCTGAATAAAATAAATAAACAAATAAATTGAGAACCGCCATACTCCTTTATATTATATCCCTATATATATCCTCTATATTATTTAACCGTAAATAAAATTGAGAAATTAGAAGTAAAATATACGACTTCTGTTGATACACGGGAAACAATTATGATCTATTGAAAAAATGAACAAACCACTGTAGGACCTGTGTAAACACCCATATATTTTTATCATAACCTGCTTGACATAAAATCTCATAACCTATATTATACTAAATTGCGGAAAATGCGTGGCAAAAGTTTTCTTGAAAATTTCCCACGAATGTTCGTTCTAGCCGAAGTTTTAAAACAAAATTAAAAGTTTTCTAAATAACAGCCGCATTCCATGTAGCTAACGCATTATGATTAATGATTACGGTTGAAGCATTTCAAAAGTTTTGTCCGTAAATACTGTAATTTAATAATTTCACACCGGTGTTATTCAATGAAGGAAATATAAAAAATCATTGAAGATGCGTCTATGTTTGCTGTGAGAGAAGATTAGAGATAAGGTACTGTCGATAAGTTCAATCACTACGGGAGTAATAACTATGAGCTTAACACGTTTAGATATCTAAGTTTAGACGTATTCGTTATTACAGACGTAAAAGATAATGCGACGGAATAGAAGGATGGTACAAGGAGAACCTTGTATAAACTTTTCTACAAACTCGGAAAGATTCTTTCAAAAACGTCAGTAATTTTACAAGCAGCTTACTTTCTTTATGAATAACATTATTCAAACAGGAGCAAATAAACTTCTATATGAAGTAACTGTTCTTGAAAAGAAAGAAGAAAAAAGAATTGTTTTTTTTGGCATTCATTTTAATTCCTTGTGTTTGTTGGTTATGGTTCTATATAAAACCGTAAACATAAAACCATTATATTTATTATAAGTAATTAGTAAAGCAGAAGTTATAAAATAAACAAGTGAAGGCAATTATCAAAATACTTCTCTCAATAGCACAAAATAAAGTTGCATTTTACCTGTCAGTGTCACCGCTAACTTCTTCTAAATCACGCAACGTATTTTCATTCAGTTTTAAATACCTTTTGGAGCATTTCTGCTGAAAAGTTTACAAGTATCATACATGCACATTATATTATACAACACCGAGAATTTCATCGATTTGTAATCATGTAACTCTGCATCACCCGGTTGACTGGTTGAGAATGCTGTTGGCATTAAGTCCGCCGTTATATATTTAGTCTGTAAGAAGCTTAAAATAAATAAATCAACAAAAAGCATCAATGTAGAATGCGAAGCAGGATCGGGTCGTTAGTTACTACACAATTTGTTTTAGCTAACTGGGTCAAGCCTGTAACGTAATTAAAGGCAAGAAAATTGCCTTCAGACAGAGCTTAAAACTTTCAATGGAGCGCAACTTTGATGATTGACATCGTTTACTTATTAACGTGTGGTGAAGTTTGTGGCTGTAGAAATTTGGTTTTGATGTATCCGTACCCTCAAGTCAAATTGTCGTAAGATGATAAACTGCTACATGCAATTTGTTACTTTATAATAATTGAATTAAGATAAAAAATATTGAACAGATGACGCAATGTGATTATACAACTTTAGCACCTATGTGTTTGATTTATTGCTTCCCAAATAATGAACTGTAAAATTAGAAATCAACCCCCAAAATTAAGAAATTGTCACTAGTAGACGTGTGTCATATATGACAAGCCCGGTCTCTGCACCTCGCCGCTCTGGTCGTGTGTGCCGTCGTAGTGTTCGTGCGGGAAGCCCGACGGAATAGCATATTGTATAAATAGTTATTATTCGTGTCCATGTAAAACTAAATTATTACAAACCTTTTAATTTCTTTAATAGTTTAATTTTGTTATAAGCTTTGACATACAAAATGTCACAACGCTATAATTGGCAGCCCAACGTGATGCGAATCAAAAATTTTAAAATATAGTGGAACATTCGAGATTATCTATCAGTTTTTTTCTTCAATGAGTGTGTCGAACTGTTTCTCGCCGCAGTTTCAATAAACATTTTTTTGCTTTTTTCGCGTGTTACGTGTGCAAAATTGTAGGTACTTTATTTTGCTTTTTTCGCGTGTTGCGTGTGCAAAATTGTACTTTATTCTGCTTTTTTCACGTGTTACGTGTGCAAAATGGTGTTGACAAGATCGCGTGCCGCGAGCCCGGCTTCGGGGCCTAGTAATCCGTCTGTGGACGTGAGGCCGCCTCCGCCCGCTGCTACCGCCGCTCTTGCGAAGCGATTAGGCGATAGCGGCACTGATGCCGCAACACATGCGTCCTTGGTGGACGTACCGCTTATTATGCCGCAGCATGAGACTGGCATTGCTTTAGCTGCCGCCGGTCCTGCTACGGCCACTGCCGGCGTTGCTTCCGCCGTTTTCGACGGCGCTACTGCCGCCGCCGCCGCCCCAGTCGTGTTGTCGACCGATCAGCTGCTGTTGCTGATTAACAGGCTAAGTCACAGCGATTCTGTTAGTACTCCTATACATACTTACTCAGGTAACTTCGCTAAATGTACGGCTCGTTTCGACGGTGAAAAGTCTAGTAATGTTCGAGCTTTTATAGACGCTATACTAACGTATAAGGATTGTGTAGGCGTTGAAGAGCATAATGCGCTTCGTGGGTTACCCATGTTACTGACGGGGTTAGCTGCTACGTGGTGGCAAGGAGTCAAGGACTCTACTCCTACATGGCACGATGCTATTGAAGCCCTTGAACAGACTTTTGGACCTAGATTACCTCCGCATAAAATTTATAGATACATCTTTGAACGTGAACAACGATTAGAAGAATCTACTGACTTATTTGTTTGCCATATTAGAGCACTTTTCGCACAACTACCACCCCTCACGCTTACTGAGGCAGTGCAGTTGGATATGTGCTATGGTCTTTTACACAGGCGAGTTCGAGAGAAGGTACCTCGTTCCTCTATAACCAATTTTGGAGACTTGTTAGTGCAAGCTAGACGCGTAGAGGATATCTTTGAGGAGAAGCGTCCACGTATTACTACAGAGAGCAAGCCGTCTATCTTTTCTTCCGCTTCGGGCGTTAAGCCAGCTTCATCGTCTGTCCTGTCATCGAGTAATGCTAACTCTCGGATTTACTGCAATTACTGCAGGCATCATGGTCATGATAAGGACTCATGTCCACGATTGGCTAACAAAACGAAGAAGAACAGTAACACTAAAGTTAGTGCTGATGAGGAAAATTCTGTCGTAGCTACGACTACAATAACTTGTTTCGGATGCGGTGCGCCCGGTGTCATTCGCTCAAATTGTTCAGTCTGTAAAGAGAAGAAGTATAGCACCGCGGGTGTAAGCGTGTTTCAATCGGTGTCCGCGAGTGCAGACAATATCGATTCCCGTGGTAGACCCGTGTTAAGTGTGGAAATTAATGGTGCTGTAGGCAAAATTTTAATAGACACTGGTGCTAGACATTCAGTCGGCAGTGTTAGTCTTAGAGCACATTTATTTAAGTCTGGTCATAAGTTTAAAAATGTTTATGCTGAATTTAAATATGCTGATGGGCGTGTCTGTGCCCAATTTGTAGAACTCGCACATGTTAGATTAGATGTAGGGGAAACCTGTACAAAATCGTATACCGGGGTAAAACAGTACAGTGTGTTTATTCCAGTCAATAATTTAAATATCCCGCGCTATTGCCGCTTAGCGGTGTCAACCAATGAGAACTAATTGTCAACAGACACTTGTGGCGACAAGTTAGCGCGTTGTCAAAATATTCAATTTTACTGTTTTTTAGTGTTCCTGATCTAATTTTTGTGTGGAAACAAACACCAATCATCCGGTTTAAGTATATTATAGGTAAGTTATTATTAATTTTGATTGAAGTATGTGTATTTGGTGGTAATTTAGAATACTTTACTTCTTACATTGATTTCCGTCAATAGTAGTGAGTGACATGTTATTATAAAAGTCAAGGGGGGTAAAACCGTTCGGGGTAAAACCGGCCCGTATACGATATTGACCCGGATGTTCTAATATGGCCTAACCTTAATCATGTATTATTATTTATTTCAGATGCAACAACGATGCCTCGTAATTATAAAAGGACATCTTCTAGACAAAGTTGGGACCCGGAAAACATGAAAAAAGCTGTTCAAGCTGTATTTGATGGCATTATGGGATACTTCAAAGCCGCGCAAACACATCAGGTTCCGAAATCTACATTACAAGACCGAGTTAACAAATTCAAACAGAGTAATGATCTAGTTGTGTCAACATCTAAAGGGCTAGGGCGTTTTAAACCTATATTTTCTGTTTCTCAAGAAGATAGTCTGGTTAATCATGTATTACTCATGGAAAAACGACTGTTTGGCCTGACTTATAAAGACCTGCGACGCTTAGCATATCAGTTTGCGGAAGCTAATCGTATCGACCATTGTTTTAATAGAACTTATAAGCTAGCTGGGGAGGATTGGCTATCTGGATTTATAAAAAGGCATCCACAATTATCGTTGCGTGCAGCTGAACCTACGTCCGTGGCAAGAGCAATGGGGTTTAACAGGGTCAGTGTCAATAAGTTTTTTGATTTGCTCGAGGAACTTATAGACCAATATAAATTTCTGCCTACAAATATATATAACGGTGATGAAACGGGCTTAACAACAGTTCCTAAAAGACAAAGTAGGATAATCGCCTTAAAAGGAAGAAAACAAGTCGGTCTCGCTAGTTCAGCAGAAAGAGGACAACTAACTACTGCTATACTATGTGTCTCCGCTTCCGGGAACTATATTCCTTCACTGTTGATATTTCCGCGGGTTCGTATGAAGGCAGAACTGCTAGACGGTGCTCCACCAGGGACAGTTTCAGTTTGTCACCCAAGTGGCTGGATTCAAAGTGACATTTTCGTAGAGTGGCTGAACCACTTTATATCATCGGTGAAACCTACGAAAGAAGACCCCGTTTTACTTTTGCTCGATGGGCACTCGACCCATACAAAAAATCTCCCCTTGATTGAGAAAGCTAGAGACAATGGTATTATTATTCTAAGCTTTCCACCCCATTGTACCCACAAGTTACAGCCCCTGGATGTTAGTGTTATGGGTCCTATGAGCACTTATTATACTCAAGAAGTGAATATGTGGCTAAGAAATAACCCCGGTCGAGTTGTAACACAATTTCAGCTTGCTAGACTTTTTGGCGCAGCTTATTGTAAAGCAGCGACGATACATAACGCCGTATCTGGATTTCTGAAAACCGGCATTTTTCCGACTAATAGGAACGTTTTCGATGAAACAGATTTTGTTGCGGCTGAAACCACAGAGATACTCTCAACTTCTGCTGAGGCAGTTACCCCAAAGCCATTACCACCAACGATGTTTTTTAGTGATCCTATTTCATCTACCTCTACTAGACTCATCAATCTGGGGTCATCAGCTTCTTCAGCGCCTATTAATGATCTAGTGCAAATTGATTCTTCTGCTCCTTTCGTTGACCCAACTCCATCGACCTCAGCTGTATCATTAACTTCTACTGCATTCAACCTAGAATATGAAACTGTGTCTCCGGCAGACATAATGCCAGTACCTAAGGTTAGTATGATCCAAAAACGGACAACGAATCGCCGTAAAGGAAAAACAGCTGTGATCACCTCCTCTCCGTACAAAAATGACCTAATTAATATCTCTCAAAATAGAAAAGCACCTAAGCTAAATCTAAATCAGCCAAAGAAAACCAAAAAGCAGAAAACAACCAATGACAACATATGTGTATACTGTCTTGAAGAATATGGTGCTAGTCGACTGGATGATGGTTGGGTACAATGTACAAAGTGTAAAGGCTGGGCACATGAAGGTTGTACAGGTTACGACTCGGAGGAGTTGGATGATTTTATGTGTACTAGTTGCATAGTTGCACGTTGATTGTTGGGGCAATACCGTATATAGTATACGATTTTGTACACACGTCGGGGTAAAATCGTATTTAGTAGAAGATCCGTTTTGTTACCTTTTTTTTCGTTTACTCCTGATTTATGCAATATATGTTGCTATGATTATGTACCTTATGAGACTGACTAATAATAAATGTTGATTTAGTATGTCTATGTTTCAAAATTATTGACCTGCATCGTCAAACCCTTAGCTATACGGTTTTGGACCGGTCTCCCCTACGAGGGAATGTTTTTAATGTAGATTTTGTTATGTTGCCTAACGCAACGGATAGTTTGTTAGGTATGAACTTTATAGAGGACTCTGGCATGGTCTTAGACTTTGATAAAAATGTTTGGTACATGAGGTGTGATATGGCGCCTCAACCGATAATTTTTGAAAATAAGCAACCCGCGCTTATTTGTTCGTCTGTGGGTCTCCGCGAGGACGAAGCAACACATCTGACTCAAGATGAACGAGAGCAACTGTCCAACCTGCTGAACGTCCATGTGGATGTTTTTACTCCAGGGGGAGGACCAACCCCGTATGCTATTCACCGCATAGATACGGGTGACGCTGCGCCTATTGCTTGTCCACCGTATAGGGTCTCGCCTGCTAAAAAGGAAATAATAAGAAAAGAAATAGACAAGATGTTAGAAGAGAATGTTATTGAAGAGGCTGAATCTGATTGGGCCGCACCTGTGGTTTTGGTACCAAAGAAAAATGGTGAAACACGATTCTGCGTAGATTATCGCAAATTAAATGCTGTCACCCGTACCGACAAGTACCCACTCCCGTTGATTGATGAGCTGGTACAGAGCACTAAGGCAGGGTGTGTGATGTCCACCATTGATTTACCATTGATTTAAAATCTGGATATTGGCAAATTACAATAGCGCCTGAAGACCGTCACAAGACTACTTTTACCACACCTTTTGGGAATTTCTCCTTTAAAAGACTCCCGTTTGGACTTAAAAATGCTCCTTCAACTTTTCAGAGGATGATTGACAGGATGCGGTCTGGTCTAAAGGATGTGTGTGTACTAACTTATCTAGATGACATATTAGTCATCTCTCCAGATATGACGCGCCACTTAGAGGATTTACAGCGCGTTTTCGAACGTCTTCGACTGTTCAAACTGACAGCAAATCGCAAGAAATGTGTCTTTGCTAGAGAACGGGTTACATATTTAGGACACGTTATTTCTGTGCGTGGCATCGAGGCTGATCCAGCCAAGGTTGACGCTGTAATTAGTATGAAGCCTCCAACGAACTTAAAGGAGCTGAGAACGTTTCTTCAAACCTGTGCATGGTTTCGTAAGTTTATTCCGCAGTTTTCAGAAGTAGCTCGGTGCCTGACTGACCTTACGAAGAAAGGTCGATCTTGGATCTGGGGGGAGGATGAGCGAAAAGCTTTTGAAGAGCTTAAGTCACGCCTATCCACTAGTCCCATTCTACGCCAACCAAACTTCAACGAACCGTTCATTGTGCGAACAGATGCCAGTGCCTATGCTCTAGGAGCTGTATTGATGCAAGGGGAGAATGCAAAAGAAGAAAGGCCAATTGAGTATGCCAGCCGATTGTTGACCTCCGCCGAGCGCAATTACCACACTACTGGAAGAGAGGCGTTGGCAGTCGTTTGGGCGTTAGAAAAGTTTAGAAGTTATATTGAAGGATCGCAAGTACGCGTAGCTACTGATCATCAGCCGCTGAAATGGCTACTTTCCTTGAAGACCCCTAGTGGTCGTTTGGCTCGATGGGCCATGAAGATTCAATCGTTTGACCTTAATATCGACTACACCCCGGGTCGAGTTAATGTAGTGGCGGATACGTTAAGTCGCCCTGTGGATAAAAGCTCGGAAGAGCCGAGTTCCAATTCCTGTAGCATCTGCCCGGTCGTTATTGATCTTCCGCAGAGAAGTCCGGAAGATATTCGGGAAGCTCAGATGAATGACCCTGTAGTAAACAAAATAATTAAAGATTTTGAGGATGCCGAAAATCCTACAGCAGCACTACGTTGGACCGATAGAGGTTATTATTTATCCCAAGGCGTGTTGTTTCGATGCGACCCGGACTGGGAGTCTGAAGAACCCCAGTTGGTCATACCGGATGCGCTGAAGGATGAGCTTATGAAAGAGCTCCATGATGCCCCTACTGCAGGACATCTTGGTGTGGAACGCACTATAAGGAAAATGAAGGAAAGGTACTATTTTAAGAATATGCGAGCATATGTTACTCAGTACCTTAAATCCTGTGAAAAATATAAAGTGACTAACCTTAAGCCCGCCGGCCTTCTTCAAACTCCTGTGCCTCAGCAGCGATTCGAAGTACTCGCCATGGACCTATTTGGCCCATTACCTGAAGGTGATGCTGGAGAGAAGTGGATTTTTCCAGCCAGAAGATACAGCCAGTCGTTGGGTAGAGATTTTTGCGCTTAAGGATGCGTCGGCAGAGACGTGTGCAAAAACTCTTATTGAAGAAGTTTTCTTACGCTACGGGTTGCCTCGTCGAGTGTTGTCAGATAACGGAACTCAGTTTGTTTCTGCTGTGATGCAGAAAGCTATGCTAGTCTTAGGTATTGAACAATCCCTGATTCCGGTGTATCACCCTGAAGCAAACCCTGCGGAACGCAAGAACCGCGAGTTGAAACAACTTCTTTCAATTCTGATAGGAGAAGAGCATCGACAGTGGCCGACTATACTCCCGACGGTTCGTTTCGCGCTTAACAGCGCGTATAATCAAGGAACGGGACATACTGCAGCTTATCTCACTTTTGCTCGTGAGTTACGATCTCCTATGGCAGTCCATACGGACATAAGAGCTATTGTTGCTCAACAAAATTTTGTATCACAGATTACGCCTTATCTGAAAAATTTCACCCGAGTTCTGGTGAATGTCAAAGAGCGTATTCAGAACCAGCAAGATATCCGTAAGGATCAAGTTGACCGTCAACGAAGAGCACCTCCACCTTATAAAGAAGGTGATTTGGTACTCGTGGAAACCCATTTGTCGAGTAACGCTGCAAAAGGTTATACAAGCAAGTTTGCTCCGAGAAGGGAAGGTCCTTATCGTATCTCTAAGGTCATTGGACCGACTTCTTTTATGGTAGTAGATGACAACGGTCAAGTTAAGGGTAAGTACCATGCCAGTGCTCTCACCCCATACGCGGGGTCAGCGACAGCAATTGTTCATCCACGGCGTCGAGGTAGACCAGCCAAGTCACAAACGGGTCGTACTTGTGACTTGGAGGGGGAGGATGTAGCGAACATCACTAGTAGACGTGTGTCATATATGACAAGCCCGGTCTCTGCACCTCGCCGCTCTGGTCGTGTGTGCCGTCGTAGTGTTCGTGCGGGAAGCCCGACGGAATAGCATATTGTATAAATAGTTATTATTCGTGTCCATGTAAAACTAAATTATTACAAACCTTTTAATTTCTTTAATAGTTTAATTTTGTTATAAGCTTTGACATACAAAATGTCACAACGCTATAAAATTTTACTTACTTGGAGTTCAAAATTCTCCAAACACCCAAAACAAATATTTGTAAGATCCTTAAATATTTAGAGAGTTTGGGTGTACTATGTTCGTTAATTGTATGTTTGTAAAGTGAGGCAAATACCAACTTACAATTAACGAACGACTTAGAGTTTGATATGCTTGATTTATAGAGTAGCATAGACTAAAGTTATTTTTTGCTAGCGTTCTGATCTACCCCTGCCCGCTAGCTTTTCGTGCGAAACCTATTAGTAGACGTGTTTTTTACAACGTAATTACAAATCTTTGCAATTGTCGTCTTGTCTCTACTATAATACGCATATAATTACATATAAACCTGCAGGAAGAAATTTAGGACGATAGTGAAAACCAAATCTATCCGCAGAGTGATTTTAAAAAGTTAGTAGAGCGATTCTCCTTTACTTTGCTCTTCTCATACAGAGAAGACATGAGAATTGATTGCCACGCTTGCTCAAGGCGACAATTTTTATAACTCCAGGTTTCCTATGTTTTAAAGATCTTAGACAATAATTATCTTGAATTACTTCGTACCTACATTCGACAGGTGAGTGTTATTACATGAATGTTGTCTTTGTCTCCGTAGAACAATCTAATTAACCGGCGGATGTTCTAGTGTAATCTCATTGTGGAATCATGTTTCTCTGTAGTTTCCATCGTGTGGATACAGGTTAATTTGCAAAACAGAGGGCTTACATGGTTACAAGGCTTTACATTTACCTATGCTGTGACTAGCTTGAGTAAGAAGTTAGTACTACTAAATATTATTCGATCTTATGTGCACTTGTAAGATTTTTATCTGTTTGTGTTATTTTTATTAATAAACCACATAAGTTTAGCGATTCAAAATGTATCTTGTGATTATTTCTCGTTTGCGATGCCAAAGCCTTTTTTTCTTTAGTAAAGAGACGCTATAATATTGGTAGGTACATATAAGATAAATTTAAAACAATTCCCAAAATTGTAATTATTCTATTAATAAAAAGAGGTTTTAATTTCTTTTCGGTTCTTCTCATGGCTCTATGTGACTCAGCTATTAAGGTGTAGGAAAATTAGTTGATACCTTATTCTAGTTATCATGATTCATACGTGCTAAATATATAAATGAGTTTGACAAAGCGTGCTCGAAAAAGTTTATAAATATACCAAACGGGAAATACAACAATAAATAGGTATTCTTGCGTAAGTGGTCAAAATAAATGCTGAATGCGTAGCCAATTACAATTTGACGAAAAATCGTCAAGTGAAGAATAAAGTTACTTTAATTTTAGCGATATCTCGATGAGACTAACTCTATTAAAGTTGATAAAATTGTAAGCTAAAGAGAAATGTATATTTATCTTGTAGCGAAACGTGCCCTGCATATTCAGTATGTGGCCTTTACAGATTTTGAAACAAAACGTACTTCAATTATACATGCATTGCTGAAACAGTGCAACTAATGTTCAACTGCATTGCACACAACAGCCTAATTTTATCTCAATAAAGTTATGCGGATATTTGAATCCTAGAAAACCTAAATAATTAACTTACACATTATTTTTACAAATGTAATTTCAGGCGATCATTTTATTCCTTATCAGATTAAGACTACGGTGTTTACTACAGGTGAAAATGTGCGTTATGAAGAATTATGACCGATAATTTCGTTTTCAAGCTGGTTTATTTTACGCCTAGGATGCATAAATTAAATCTTCATAACTTGACCATACATGACTAAAATTATTATTAGAAATAAATAATTATATGAGTAACATTTTACCCGAAATATATTGCTTAGCATCGGGCAGAGTGAAATCATTTTCGTAGGCAAATTTAAAAAAAGCTTTAGCTTTTGCAAACTTATTGTATGTATTGCACAAGTAATGCAATATATATGTAAATAATATTACTTCTAGCTTGCGCTATTTGATTGTAAAATCTAATTGATTACTGGCAATAAAAACATATAGGAGGCAATAAAATCTAACCTCAGGGCGTCGGCATGAGATTAGTTTAATGTTAGTCGACACTGAGTATAGCCCATTAGTGGCTACAGCCTTGTTATTCACGCCCCCTGAATTCATTATCCTCGTTTTAATGCTCATACTTTTTGCGTAATTATTTTAAATCTGAAATTGTGATGTTAATTTTTGTAATGTTATGAATTAAATATACTTTACAATAACTATAATGTTTTTATTAAAAAGATTCAGAAGTTTTTCAGATAGGCATCCAATTTTCTTTTCGACGATTTTCACAAAACTATTTTAAACAGCCATCAAGTAATAGATTTCAGAAACTAATTTTCAATTATATTCATATAGAACTTTAGCAGTTATTCATATTATAATATTAAATACACCAACGTTTATTATATGTAATCTATCATCTTTATGTTATGTCTATTGTTCGCAAGCACAAACATAATACTATACTACCCTCATTATCCTTTATGGTACGATTACGCAGGCTCACAATTAGTAACAAAGCCTCTCTTGAAACCATTATTAGTGTAGGTAAGTAGAGGAAGTACTTACATATATTATTTATGAAAATTACCCTTCTAGAGATCATACATACGACGACCGATTTCTAATTACTTCTACGATTAAAATATGTGTGTTAGTCGACTGTTCGCGAACAAATAGGGTAAAGTATTTAACTTATTTGTGGCCTAAAGAAACTCCTCTTTAAATATACCGAGTTTTTTTGTTTAAAATATGATTAATAATATTTTTTAAATTTAATATCTTTTGTAATAAAGCTGCTGTTTTTCTATCTCGACTTATTATAGACATACTTTTTATAGACAGCAATCTTGTTTTCTCAATATTAAATTCATGTGAAACTTGATTGTAAAAATTATTAAAGCGAAAAGATTGACCAATATAACATAATTTTAATGCGGCTTGTACTTTATATAATTACGTTCTTAATAGCGGCCCGGCCCGGCTTCGCACGGGTGGACATTTTTTTAAATAATTTGGAATAAATAAAGATATTTTTATAGGAGAATATAGAAAAGGGTTTTAGGCGTTTTTTTTAATTTTTTCCTCTGTAAGAACCATCCTCATACTTCAAGCAATATTATAAAAAAAGAATTAGCGAAATCGGTTCAGCTGCTCTTGAGATTTGCGCTTAGCAACACATTTAGCGATTCATTTTTATATTATAGATAACATTTTATAAATCTAACATCAGAACATGTACAATCAAATTCTTCACATGATATTAGTATCTCGTCACAGTAAAACCCGATGCTACTGTATCCCAGTGATTAAACCCTGATCAACCAGTCGATAGCAGGTACCTACTGAAATAATCCAATTTGTACGCGTAATCAACGTGAAGCACGTCATTTGAGGAGTTCCACTAAATTTGATGCATCTCATGTGTTATTGAGAGTCACGCCGTGGGTTAATTAAACACATGCAGCTACGAAGTTAATGGAGCTTCTTTATTAACGCTTTCAGGAGTATAAAATATGAGTTTTACAAAATCCAATCAATCTCAATTTTGACATATTAGATCTACGAAATGTGAGATTTGGCATTGTTGAAGTTTAGAAGGAGAGGAAGAAAAGACGGAAAGAAAGCGGCAACATCTAAGTCTTCCGCTTTAGTAGTCAACTCTGCTTATAAACAGTGCGGGATAATAACATTTTTAGTTGATGCACACAACATTAATTTAGAGAAAGCTTTGCATAACATTCTTGTTCCAATCTCATGGTAAATATTCAGTTAGACTCATAACAAATAAAAAATTGTATACAAACCGTTAAATATTCTTGCGTGTTTATAAAACAGTAATCAATTCACGAAGGAATATATCGAATACCGCGGCAGTTACTTGGCTGCGGCACCCTTGAGAATACACACGTGTAAATTGTGGGTTTGATTTGCTTGAAAATTATGACGATATGGAAAGGATTGAAGTAATTATGGAAATATTGTATTTATGTTTTGCGGTTAGGTGAATTTACCCAATGTTGATTTGATTGAGTTTGTTGAAAAATGTACGAAAATAACCATTTTTTATTCTCACAGCCTTTTAAAAACAATTATGTTGACAAACCTCTTATCTTATTCATAAAAGGTTATAGTATTTTTACTGTGAGTTAACGTGGTGGTGTCTTTGTCAGTGGTAGAATAAAAGAATTTTATGAATCGCTGACAGCGCCTCTAGTATTTACTTTAAGTACTAAAGAGACTTGTTTCGTAGGATGACAGCATGGGCATCGATTTTCTTTCTTGGAGTAGTAGAAGTAGTAGCAGCAGTGCTACAGGAACCGCTACGAGAAACACCTAGTATATATTAGTTTGTTACCTATCAGATATTACTACTGCATGCCAAAAACCTTTTCGCATACATACAGTGAAGTCATGAGCATTGAACACCACGCTTCAGTAGACTGACCATTTCAGATCATATTAAAATTTATAAACTACAAATTATTTTTGGCAACAGCTCTGTGACACTAATCCGCACTAGACCCCTACATAGTTTAATGTAGACTCAGGTGTATTGTTTGCTGACCTTTACTGTTCCGTCGTAAAGGTCCCTTCCTTTAACCCTTTAATGCACGGATATTTATAGATTGCAAGGGTAAAGGTATTCATATTTACATAAAAACGTATTAACTTAGATGGTAAACGTAACTCACGGTGGTTTGTGAGGGAGTGTTGCCATGCTGGATTGTACGTATTACGATATACATTTTAGTATTTCAGTCTTAATTTGTTTTTTCAGATTTATTTTGCATTACAACCATCTAAGTATTGCGACCAGTGATTAAGTTCGCTCTATACAATTCCGTGATTAATGACCTCGCATGTTATGTTAAGATTTACTAGTAGATCTCCTGTTATCTGAGAACATGAACAATGCGTCTAGTACTTTGAGAACTAAATTTTCACTTAGTGACAGATGGGACACGCTAACTAAAGGTCAAAGAGATTTTTCTTTGTATAGAGAATGGAATCTATATAATGTTTTTGAATATAGGCAGTGAGAGGCAATCATTACAATCATTATATATTGCTTTCAATTTAAATTTACGAATGCGTTTAATTTATTTATAATACTATTCCAGAAGTTTTGAATACGTGCCTAATAGAATTCAAATCATATTCACAACCACAACATAAATAACAATATGTTACGAAATACGCATAAAGTGTTCAGCATGTCCATCTGAATTCGAAATATAATTTTCCATATCTGCCCAAAGCGAATCAAGGAAGAATATGATACAAGAAATATTATATGTAATGTAATAAAATACCGTCTGAAATTCACGAATATCTATTCTAGAAATTTTGTTTCCATGTTGCGGTGAATATTCTAAATTATTTGTATATGACTGTATTAATGCCTTTCTTGCCCATGGTCCACTCACCTTGTATGCCAGGGGCTGTGTGTTTGTGTTTGATATCTGCAGTAGCATCATAGGCGTCACCATCACTTACAAATTCATCATATTACGATCTCTCTTATTTTTTTTTTTATTTGGGACTGCCCTTTTAGTTAGGAAGGGTTACAAACATTAGAATGATGGGTATAAAGAACTGTCAGACTGGTCATATGTAAAACATAAATAGAGTACAGGGAAAGCTACTTCTAAGCAATCAAACTATTAATCACTATCACACACTATAATGTGTATGTGGCACAGAAATGTATACTGATGCCTCCGTATATTTTTATACGCAAAAACAATAACAAGACGTTTTTCGTACAGTTGTTTAAGCTCGATACAGCTTTGTATTTAAAAGGATGTCTGACCGCGGGTAGCGATGATTAATAACAGAGTGACGTCGTCTCTAATTTTCTTACTTTGCTCTCGCACTTGGACGAAGGTTAACAAAATAATATTAGCCAAGACTAACAGCTTATGGGCGTTTAAGAGATTGTGGACGAGATTTTGTGTTTTGTCAATCTGGACAAAGAGGGCTTAGAAGAGACATCGTTTAACCTTACTAAATATTTATATTTATATTAAATTGCATATTACTATAAATTTCGTTTAATCAGTAGGATTTAGAAATGAAAATAAGTTATCGGATCAATGAATTATATATCGTTTGATATTTATCACTGTTTTTTTGTAAAAAAAAAACTATATTTTAAGTACTTAAAATATAGTTTTTTTTTTTACATAAGTACCTACAAGTACTGAAATGCAAAGAACTATCGTAAAGATAGCATATCTAATGTATGATAGGTGATTGAACTATTTGTAAATAAGCTTTTTGATTTTAGCTTATAATATCGCTTTTAAATCTTCTGTAAAGATTTAAAAATGTTTTCAGAATAATAAACAGAGCTGAAGCTGGAGGCTAAAAAAATATTATAAATTTTCTTTTTACAAAAGAAATGATAGAATTATTATTGAAAAAACATACCACGTAAGTTCTTTACGGAGCTGTATAAAAATTCAAATTATGATTTGATATCGCAACTAAATTCAATGTATTTTAAATATATTTTATAAATTTCATGTAAATGTTCTTATAAAACAAATACTCTTTGTTTTACTTGGCTGTTTGAATAGCATTATTAGAAAAAGAAAGTTTGAATGTCTACAGGTGGAGCGGGAATTGAAACTGCGGAATTCACTGCGGATGAAATAGAGGCTTACTACCGATTATACTTCATACCGATATTCAAGGCTGCCTTCCTACATTTTGTGACGTCATTCAACCGTTGATAGTTGCAGGTTGAAAAATATAATATAATTATAATTTACAGGTGGAGCGGGAATTGAAACTACGGAATTCACTGCGGATGAAATAGAGGCTTACTACCGATTATACTTCATACCGATATTCAAGGCTGCCTTCCTACATTTTGTGACGTCATTCAACCGTTGATATTTGCAGGTTGAAAAAAAAAAATTATATTAGTAAATAATAATATATTATTTACTATATTCACCACTCAGCTGCTAAGGCAACTTAGAAAATATATTTAAGCTAACGTAATAAGTTAAAAGAAAGATGGAAGCAAAAAAATCAATAAGTAAGTAAGTTGAAATACCGAAAGACTGCCGTCAGTACAAAAGGTAATCGACTTAACTGGCGATTATGGCAAACAAACCCCTTAATATTTAGAGAATATCTAGCAGCGGTCTCTTACGGCTAAAATAATAATTACGATGACGTCATATACACTGCCTATACATCTGACTAAAGAGCACAAGAATAGAAATTAAAAAAAAAAATTCATATAGTAAATATTTTAATACTCGTTGAAAACTTGAGAGCACAAAAGCTTTATGACGTCAAATGACATGTAATAAAAAATAAATGCTTATTTGCATAGCTTTTGTAGCTCTACGACCTGAGCTCAGTTATTACCGAGTAATAGCGATCACTAGCGTCGACACTCAAATATGAAAAAGCAGTATTGATAGACAGTTAATTTGGTTAAATTAGTATCGTTTTACTTAGAACAGTTTTTTTGTAAAATCACTGAATGAGGAAACAAAGTCATTATTTACGACAATAAGTAAGTACAGATATTGAACAAGAAATACTTCTACATTTTTACGATTGTATTGTGTTCTTAATTATTTGGTTAAAATTGCATTCTTTCGCCTCTCTTACCCACTTGGGATCTAACTTAACTGGTGACATATTGAGTGTTGTACACTTCTGTCTAGGTACCCCTGTAGGAGTAGATGGAGAGATGTTATGTATTCCTTAAGTAGGTACGTAACGTAGGTATCTTACATATTTTTTTCTTTGTTTTTATAATTATCGCACTAGATAACAAGCTCTGCAAATAAAAAAATAAAAAAATCCAAACTCTGCAAGTGCAGTAATGTTTATAATCTCTCTATACAAGTTCCCTTAATGGTTATTGTCTACAAAATGCACACCCACCCCTGTGGTGTGAAAGCCTTCACGTTACCATGGTTACCATAGCAGACGCTGCAGTCCTTTCTCTGCCCGCCCTCCGCCGCAGTAAGTGTACAGCTATTGAACAGTGCGGGCGTATCGGCCGCTTCTTCTACAGCGTCGATGTTTCACTTATTTCTCGAATATATTTAAAATTTTCGAATTATATTTTCGATTAAAGTTAGAGATTTTATTTCGTGATTTAAAAATGTATTCGAAAGGAATTATGTTAATGGGAATTCGGATGCAGTTGCAGTGTTTAGTGAGGCTAGTGTTTTGTGTGTGAGCCATGGATACATTGTATAGTGTACTGAAGACAACGATATGACGGCGCAGGAGCGAAGCAATATTTTCTCGGACGACGACGAGGACTTGGTGAGTATACATTGTGGTTATATAACAGGACATCTTTGAGATTTGGACCAGTTCCAAGTATAAGCTGCTGTTACATAAAGTTTCGAGAGGCTGCAGTGGGAGATGAGATGTTCACTTCAATGGAAATGGCAATTATTTCCATATACGTATATTTAAATTTTATTGTAAAAGTTACATTTGGTATTAAACCTCAGTTTATATTTTGAGTATAAACATAAAAAACGCATTTTATTATAAGAAAATATTATGCCAACAAATTAGATTAACCCCTCTCGAAGCTAGTAGAAATGGCTGTTGTACTGACTAATTTATAATACCTATAACTCCAAAACACCAAAAATGTCGCTTCAAACAAATAGCCTTTCACCCCTCAATATATTTTAGTCATTGCATTAAATAAGGTGTAAAATATGGTTTAAGTAATATCTATTAATTACATCAATCCAGAAAATAATCATATGTTTTCCTTTCCCCTTTTAATCTTTTAAACTAATGTAATAATTTGGCAAAATAACATTGGTATTTTTTCGGATCTAAATAAGTCAGTACAGATATTTTTACTGATTAAAGGCTTTTATCAGTTATATATCGGTTGTAAAATGGTTTAAATAATAAGTTCAAATAAATTCCTGCTTCAGTTTCTTATTTTTATAAACGAAAAGTTATTTTTTATTAAAACAAACAAAAGGCAGTGATTGCTAGATTATTATTTTTAAAATTCAAACAAAAGGACTCGACAAAGTAAAAAAAACTAATCGTGCGTGACTTGTCGGGGGGCATTCATATCTTGCACGACTGCCCTGTTTTATGTTAGATCTTTAGAGATCTATAGAAATGATAATTGTCAATAGGCAATAGAATCGCCATCTATTGCATGTTGTACCTACACACGTATTATGACAGGTAACCGAATCGTACAATACACTTATGCTTACTCTTTCATAGAAAAAGCGTGATAGCTAATTCTACTATGCTACATTTTTCGGTCGTGTATAAAAACTCGACACAACTGCCAGTTATAATAAAATTGTTACAGCATAATCTTTGCATTTTTATATTTGTATTTTGGGCGTTCTCAGTGCAAAAATAAAACAATTCATAATTATGTTTTTTGACCTTTTTAAAACAACTGTCGTACGGAGCAAGCGCTGTTGTCCAGGCAAACTTCACTATCATACAAATATCACAATGTATACCAAGTCTCTGCACAATATTTATACAAAGTTTTGTCTTATTCGGGAATTGGATCTCGTGCATAGGAATTTCTATCCGCTGCAGCAATGAAACCTACTTTATGGTAAAATAAAAAAGGATTTATATAGGGTACGGAGTGGCTGTTGGTAGTTTCAGTATGCATGGGTCGAATCGACCAGAGAAGTATCTACCCTCTCATAGAATATTGACGAATAGTAAGCAAATCTAAGTGAAAGTTTTAGAGCCAGGATTAAGTATTCGCTCAGTCCTATTTTTATTTCTTTATATTATTTCTGGCATACCGAATATAGTGTTGTTTGAAGGCTATGCTACGGCAACCACTTACCATTAGAAGGGCCGGGCCATATGCTTATTTTTCTATCTGAGTTGTATAAAAACAGACGTAAAAACACAGAATGCATAATAATATCTCTATCAATAAAAGAACAATTTATCTAATGCGTAATAATTATATATATTTTATCGAATCGTTAACCATTTTATCGATATTATTTGTGTCCTATCGAGTGCAGTAATTGAGTGAGTGTCATTACAACCATTTATCGACAATATGTCAAAGCCTCAAATCCGATTTGTTCTTGATAAGTTACTTTTTCCAATATGCTTTTATTTTCTAAATTCAAACTTTTGAAGCTGGTTACGAATTACTAATTTGTACTAACTAATTAAAGTATACCAGATCCTTCAAAAGTGTTAAATAAGGCCATAGATCGAAAATCTTCTCTAGCCAACTCTGGTAACATTATGTAGAGGCTGTCTAAACTGAGGCCCTAGACAAGTGTCTAAGATTTCTATTCTATTCATAGAATAGATACAAAAATGTATGAGATTGACATAAGCATTCGCGTTAGCTTATGTCAATCCAATACATTTTTTATTCTATTCTATGAATAGAATAGAAATCTTTGACACTTGTCTAGGGCCTCAGTAGATTAAACATAACTTCTAGAATAGAATAGAAAAGAAAATACATATCTCATATCAATTGCTACACGCGTCGCTCCGGCTAATGCATGCCGACGTCGTTTATTCCACTAAGTTCAAACCGAACTTCAACCAATTAAACAAGTTGAAATAATTGGTATAAATATTTCAACTATTTTAACTTTCATGAAAAATATCAAAGTTGTTATAATTGGAATAGTTTTATGTGCAATTTGAAGCAGTTGAATTTTGAGTATAGAACTTAGTTGAATACATGCAGCACTGGATGAATTCTAGTGATACACACCATAAAATGTAAAACGAGAGTACGGAACACGAACTACATTATATACATATATTATCTAAACTAAAAACAATCACCACTCAGCATATCTATTATTTTCATACAATTTTGAATTATCCCTTGTTTGCTGAAAAGCATAATACTAAGTAATAGTATCATTATCTTAACGACTAGATAAAAGGTTTAAAGCACGGCTGGGTAAAAACTTAAAGTAAGCCTCATTTAGTCGCTTCAATTTCTGAACTCGAGACATTACTCGGTGAGGGCATGCAGTGCACATTAGGCGAGGGGCAGCATAAATCCCAGAGCCCACAATGATGGGCCGTAATGTAGCCCGGGCCGTATATTGCTGACTTGTTTACCCTTCTACGTTGCGACCCTTGCAATATTCACCTGTTAGTAACTTCCAACTAGAAAAGTTTTATGATAGAAGAGCAAACAAAACTCGTACCTCCTAGTTTGCGGTCATTACAAAAGTTTATTTGTTCACTAAGGTTTTGTATAAATAGGATAGTAGGGGATTAACTTTTTGAGTTGTGTAGCAATGGCTTACTTATGAAATATTGTACCTAATTTTTTATTAATTGGTTGCAATTTTTTATTTAAAAAAGGCCTCACTATCTAAATAATACATGCTTTTAATTTGTCCATTACAATCACAATCGAGTCTTGTTAAAATAAGTACGATTTCTACGCATGTTGATAAAGCTGCTACTCTTTAAAGCAAAAAAAAAAAAACATTTAATGAATTTTAATGAAACTTTACACCAGAATAAAATATAGATCAAATAAAACAATAAGATATTGTACAATAATACTACTCAACGAAATGAAACCACGAAAAGAAGCTAGTATTGAATAATCATCAAAAATCAAAGTGAAAATCTTTTTACAACTTTCAGTGTAGGTACCTACGTATTTTCTTTTATAAATATTATGACTTCCATGCCGGGCAATAAAAATATTTATAAGGGAGCTTACTGAATATTTGAAAACGTTACACTTTATTTATGGAATCTACGAAGTACTCCGGTTATCATTTCAAGACATATTTTAGGGGTGCTATACATACCCATAAGCGGGTAGGTACTATCGAACCAGCTGAATCATGGCCTATTTTAATAATATTTCGCTTAAAACTGTCAAACTAGTAAGATCTATTGTATACAATGCACTTAGGACGTTCTAAAAACTAACATATGAAATGAAATGAAATTAAATTAAATTAAATGAAATGAAATTCTTTATTTGCAAGAATGTAGTTAATAATAAAGATGACATAACTCATAGACCCTGTACATTCTACCATACCAATGGTGTGCAAAATTTTGTTAATATTTTGTAGTAATTATGTTAGTATAATGTAACTATAGTCAGTGTTGCTTATTATATATTTAGATAAATCATTATTATTAAATTCTACATGTCAGTTTTATATCACACACATTCATACCAAATATATTAATTAAATTATTATATAATATTATTTATTATCCTTTATACGACATATATTCATTTAGGTCATAAAAACAATTATCCAACAGCCACTTATTTAGTTTTGTTTTAAACAATGCAAATGGTAAGTCCTTAAATGAGTTCGGTAACTTATTGTACACTTTAATACTATTCAAATAAGAATTCCTTTTATATATTTCTGAATGGCACCCTGGATAGTATAATTTGAACTTATTTCTAGGTATTACTTCTCTATTTGTCATCTCCGACTGTAGCTTGAAATATTCGGGATGCTGCTTAAGAAATAGACAAACCTCTCTGATATACATGCAAGGTAAGAGGCAAGATGCGAAATTTTTTAAACAAAGGCTTACAACTGTCCATAAACCACGCTCCACATATGGCCCTTACGCATTTTTTTTGTACTCTGAATGCTCTTATCAATTCAACTGAGTTGCCCCATAATAACAGTCCATAGGATAGTACTGATGACACATAACCATGGTAAGCGCTAAGTGCTGCTTCAGTTGACACCGTTAGACGTAACCTTTTTATCGCATATACAAATTTGTCTAGTCTGTCAGAGATCCATTCTATGTGAGCCTTCCAGTTGCAATTCTTATCTATAACTATTCCCAAGAACCTATTTATACTAACTTCTTCGATTTTAATATTATTATAAGAAATGTTAAGCTCCAAAGACCTACTTTGATAGCTTTTAAATTGTAACATTTTTGTTTTATTTACATTTATTTTTAAGTTGTTGTTTTCAAGCCAGTTAATTACTTGATTTAGTGCCAGATTGATTTCTTGTTCATATGTAATTTTATTTTTACATTTACCAATTATAGTTGTATCGTCTGCAAATAGAACCGTTTTATTATTTGTAACATTAGGGAGATCATTAATGTACATTATGTACATACTAACAAACAGTGTACTCAGTAAAATGTCAGTGTCTAATATGCCAGGGAAATCTGTCTTCAGACGAATTTCGACCTACTTGCATTTAGATAGATTGGCAAAATGATCTTTTGGTGGGTCATCATTCAATTCGTTCGATAGTACATTTATAATGGCCGCATTTGTTTAAACAGCAAAGCCGACTCAAATAATTACGTTTTATGTTTGGTTTTATTCTGCTACCGATCGGAGAGTAGGTACATTCATTTTAATAGCTTATTGTTGTTGTCCACTGTCACCCGAATGTACATAATATGTCGTAATCGAATTTAACACCTGGCTGTGCCGATTAAAGCTACCGGAACTAAGAATTAAAACTCTCCTAAGATTGACAGATTAATTTAACTTTTTTTTTTGGAATTTCTTTTTGTTTTATATTAGCCTATCAAAGTGAGTCCACCCCGCCTGATGGTAAGCAGTCAGTGAAATCCAGAAGTGGTGGCCACCATACCAAAAGCCATCGTCTTAAATTGCTGGTATGGTGGCCTCCACTTTGACGGCTAAGAATGGGGTTAGGCGCAAGGAATGAGGGAGGTGACGAAAGAGGAAAGGGGGAAAATTGGGCATCCGGCGCTCTCACTCACCGAAAGAAACGCAGTAGTATGGATACTACTATTCTTACGTCGATCTTCTATGAGAGGGTAGTACTTCCTCGGACGATCCAGCCCATTCATACTGAAACCAGCGTGTCAAGCAGTAGTCGTGTTTTGTAAGACATCACAGGTGTAGTGCTTAGTTATTGATAGCTATATAAAAAGTAAAATCGTAATCTATTATAGTTGTTCAAATACAGGAAAAATCTACCTATCCTCACACAAAGAGCCTGAGCAAAAACCAGATCTACACAAAAATAAAAAAAGATACCAACTTAGTTACCGAGACATTAGCATCTTTACTAAGAAATATGAAACATGCACTAGTAGGTGCAATATAACTTAAGACAATGAGTCTAAAAGCTTGCTATCCATTTCGCTGCCAACCGTTACAAAGCTGTTACTGTAAGACAGCTATAACATTAACAGTCTACAACAGACGCTGAATATTGCATACTGCAATAGACGTTCAAACAAAGAATATTACTGTAAAAGTTTTACAATTATTTATTTTTGCTGTCGAAAAATAGTTGGAAGTATCATGTTATATCTAATTATGTTATATTCACGACTAGCCTTCCGCGGCGCGGCTTTACTCGCGTATTTACTTACTGCTCTGTTTCCGTCGTCAGTAGCGTGATGTTACATAAGCCTATACCCTTTTTCGACAACTGGGCTATAATACGCAAAATTTTTTAAATCCAATGGATAGTTCCAGATATTAGCGCGTTCAAACAAACAAACTCTTCCACTTTATATAATACTAGCTGACCCGGCAAACTTCGTTCCGCCTGACAGTCGATTTATTTTTCTAAAATAAAATATGCCAATAAAAGTCCCGTCAAAATCGGTCCAACCATTTCAGAGATTAACCGGAACAAACAGACAGACAGACAAAAATTGTAAAAAAAATTATTTTGGTGTATGTACCGTATATATATAATCATATACATGTAGTAAAAAACGGTTATTTCAATATTACAAACAGACACTCCAATTTTATTATATGTATAGATATACACTTTATGTAGTATACATATATAGCCTTTTCCTTATAATTTCTTATTTCTTAAAATATCTTGCAGTAAGAAACACACGTGTCATGGGTGACTTGTGACTCTTTATATTAATATTTAAACCAGAATAAATTCATTAGCTTATACATGTTTGGAATGTCTTAGAATTAAGTATGCATGATACCTGTGCTAAGATTTCACTGAATTTCCATTTGCAAATTCACATTTTTATGTTAAATTCAAACCTATGTGCTCATTCAAAATTTCAGCAAATTAACCTACAGCAAAAAAATAATAAAACTCAGGCCACTTTATTAATAGCCAGATTGTTAAAATTCACATTTTGGGGTAGCATAAAAAGCTTTATCGGTAAGAAAATGCTAAGCAAACATATTTACTATCAACTTCAATATCAATATACGTTATTAAGTCTCAGATTACTTTATCAGATTACTAATTAATAATACTTGAGTGCGTCTTTGTTATGATGCCAGAATAATTGTATTTCAGACACTATACCACGGGATAATGTGAGATAGTGTGTGTTTGTCTCTCCGGTGACGAAGTAAAATATTTGTATGAGAAAACTGACTAACTTGGTGGCGACGTGAATGTGTGCGACTGCTGTGAATTTCACATGGGACAAAACTTTGCGTGATCAATAAATATTTGCGGTACTTCCCAATGGTCGAACTGACTAGTTAAACTGACTTGACCACGAAGAATTATTATTCCTCGTAGGTATTCACAGAGACCAGATGTACTTTTGTTTGTCAAGAACCGCATGGCATGGCTTATTCCCTATGTAGAAGTTAAAAAAAATCAGGTTCAAATATCAATTTCTCAAACACATTATACTCTGTCACCGTCAAAAAGTAGGTACTGAAAGTTAATAAAAACCAAACCTGCTTTAGATCCCATAAAGGTTTGTATTTTATAGTTCAATCTGAGATAATGTAAACATTTAGTTCCCAACGTCCGTTGTATTTGTATTGATTTTGTGTCTGTTAGTCTAGCAAAGTTAATACCGCCTTGTTTTCAATACAACCTATACCTGGCTAAAACAACTATCCCAAAGTAAAGTTTATCCAGACTTTTTAGCTAAAATACTGGTTTATATGTGAACGTGGTATCGTAAGAACGTAGGTTTATTACATTACTATAATAATGTAAGCTTATATTAAAGCGTACATTATCTCCTTCTAGTTTATCGAACTTGGTAACTACAGACATGATAAGTGAAAAGCTATCGATGGATAACGCAAAAAAGGAACAAAAACATCGATTGCTTGTGCATATATAACCAATAAACCATACATACATAGCTCTCGCTTGGTCGAGCGATATTCAAGCCTCAGGAAAACGCTCCGACCGTATTTCGTTTTCTTTGAACAAAACGTCACTATTTTTTAGCATATGTTGTCTTACCCTCGATACAAAATAAACAATGCTGTATCCGCAACTTCGTAGCAGTATTATCGTTGTTATCATGATAAGATGTTGACAACAAATAAGGAGAGTTGTTTATCCAACTTAGATTAAACGAATTATTTTGTACAATAGAAAAAGCTGGATCTTACAGAAAGTAGTACTCGTCTAGTAGTATATCAGCATCAAGTAATAGTTAACGTACTATTGTGTACTTGTATTCACTCTTATTCTTTTTTTCTACCTTCACATTCATTATATTATTATTGATAACTAACTTTCTGCGGCGCAGTTTTACTCGCGTCTTTGTTTACTGCATACTCCCGTCGCAAGTAGCCTGATGTTACATATCCTATAACCTTCCTGGAGACCTGGGCTATCATGTGCAAATTTTTTTTTTAAATCCTGCTGGTAGTTCCAGAGATTATCGCATACAAACAAACATACAAACTCTGCCGCTGTAGATAATACTATAGATTTCTGCAATGTGTTCTATGAACATAACCCTGTATATAGGCCACGGTAGCCACTTACCATCAAATTGGTCGTTTTTTGTTCACCACTTAAGTTGCCTTAAAATATAGGAAAACCACTCCATAATATAATCCTATGCGATCAAATTTTTAGGAAACAAACACTTAAACTTGATAATAAAATGTTTTTAAAACTTCAGTCATACTTTCCGAAGAAAGCTTCACCTTTTGCAGTTTCTTTATTTATTAATGCGGAAACTAACATTGGTGCTATGATATCGTGGCAAGGTTACACTGCCTTCAAGAATACATTAAGGTCAGGCTAGTACGTGTGACCCACTTGTATTATAAATGAGTGCTCGGCTGGTATTGCTCACCTTTTCCAAATTGTATCGAGCTTTCGTGCTTTGATTTATAGTAAAGTGAAGAATTTTAACGGTTTTACGCTAGGAATATTTATTATATTTATGATTTACACTGTAAATGAAAGAATAAATTAATATAATATACGGCTACGAGATATGTTTTAACTATAAGCTCAAATAAAACCGAATAAGTGCGAGTAACGCTCGAGGTCCGAGAGTTTGTATTGTTTGATTTCCATTTTATGTACACATTCATGTAGTTAAATCAAACTTAGTTCTTACTTTTTGATTTTGTTAAATTAACCAAGACGAGCCCATCGATTAGCCGCCACCTTTACCACGTTGCCGTTGTCGGTTCGCACAGAATGTGGTTGTATTTACATGTGCCTATGTCGATAAATTAAATAATGTGTAAATTGTTTCTTTTTGATATACTTACATAAAATAACAATATAGAAATTGCCTTTTTTACTTTGACACTATAAATCAAAACTATATCATGAATTGGAAAATAGCTTTAAATAAATCACAATTTTCAACTACGTGAACTTCAAAATTAAATGTTGAAATATTAATTAAGCCATGTCTGCGTTGCATTAAGCTTCGGCTTATGATTACTTTAACTTATTGAAAGTTGTAAGCCAAGTTTTACCAATACTTGAGAGTTCAACACGAATGAAGAATAAGCCCGTTAAGGACAGCTTGAAGCCTTATAATATGTTGACGAGTTGAAACAAAGTTTGTGACTTTAGATTAGAGTGAAATATTAGATAAATATTACAAACTATTAATGATAATGTATCATTTACACAATATAAAGTGGAATAAAATGGCAGCACTTCGTAATTTAATAGTAATTTTTGTACACCTACCATGCAATACCGCTACCTAAATAACTACAATTATTTAATGCAATTACCCCTTACCTTTTTTTCTTCTTGATATTCTCCTTCTTGAGTAACAATAGGTACTTAGAAATCAGAGCCAATATAGTTGACAGATTTAACTTGAATTATTTGACGGAAGAATACTCTTAACAAAATACCTGACTACTTAAAATATTGTAAACATCAAACTGAATAATTAAAAAACACTGTCTGTCGACATTCCTAAAATACGTAAAGTGAATTTTTAAAATGAATAATTTAAATATTTGGCTTCATACTTCGTAATACGTAAGGTGAATTTTATTTTTAATTGACGATAAATCTAATTATTTTTAGTAGCTGAAACAACTTTTATTCTTTTAATGAATAAATCGTTAGTTAAAATAAAAAGCTCTCAGTACATACCCTTTTATCGACACAAGTATTGAAATTCGATCAATGTTGGCCAATCAGGAATGTTATAAATTCAGACTTCGCATTGAAATCGAATTCGATTTTCAAATACAATAATTTCGATAAAAGAAATAAAAATCTAATAAGCAGGCACCTCAGAAAGTGAACATAAGAATTGATAAAGTTGGTGAGTGATCGATGTACTATACAATTGATCATAGCGAATATGCTTCAGGCAGGCCTATATGCAAAAACGTCTATCAGCTAAAATAATGTAAACCACTTACACATATTTACGTGGCAGTAGGACAAAACGAAATTTCTTTCTTTATGTATAAAAGTGATCGTTAGGTAAAGTTTTTAACCTAAGTTATATCTCACTTAATATGAAACGATCCTATTTATTTATTGCTTTAATATGGAGCCCCATTACAGACTGGTCTGTAATTGGACCTGTGGGGTCAGTCTGGACTTACCCTATCAATTATCATACATATTTCTTGACAAAAACTTTGCTTAAAAGTTCAACTGACGATCCCAGCGCAGCATTTTTGAATTTTCTTTTTAGAAATCTTCAAATAATTTTAAATGATCGTTCATTATTCCATTTCCGTCGTTATTAAGTCGTCAGTTAATAATAAGATCGGCTCACGAACGATCAAAACGGTTTAAGTCTTTCTGAAATAATGATGAACAGTAATAATTGTGCATTCAGAGAGTTCTAACTTTAGTATTGGAACCTAGAAATATTAATATAGAAATAAATGGCTTATTATAAATGAGGTATCACGAGGTTAAAATATAGGTCCTGGAATATATCTACTGTAAATGTTTTAGAGATGCAAGAATATTACATTTACTTTTGTTTACATACATACATAGCTGCACGCCTTTTTATCCCCGAAGGGATAGGCAGAGGTGTTTAACCACCCACTTTTCGCCTTTTGTTTTTGTTTATTTTACAAAAATAAAACATTATATTTTAGGCTCAAGAACTCTGATATTATAAGTGATACGTTTTACTTCTGAAGCAATTTGTTCAACCTTGCTCCTACAATATGTAGGTCGAACTCCAAACCTTTTTCTTACTGACAAAATCCCTGATAACAGTTCGGCCAAAGATTCTACTCAAATAAATCTTGGAAATGCCACCATCGCCAAGATTCTTCTTTTAAATAATTCGTGACATATATAAAAACTTTGGGCGTAACCAGAAAAACATTTTTCTTTGAAAAGTACAGAGGGATGGTGAAAATTTATTGGCAATTTACGGAGTGGCTACACTGCTAGACTTTGTTCTTTTATTGTGAGTGGCCACTCCATGCCATTTTCCGGATTATTTTACCATTTTGTAACCTCCTTGAAAATAATTGCTTTCGGTATTGTATTTTCCTTCAAAACTACAAAAAAATTGCAGACATATTTTTTTTAATTTTTGAAAGGCTAAGTTTCTGCCCAACGCTCGAGACTATATTTTGTTAAAAGATTCAATTAAAGAGTCAATTAAATAAATTGTATGTTCGTAAACGCTCATTATTATCATCATCGTCGTTACAGACGAAAAAAAATAATAATATTATTATAATAAAAAAATTGTAGGCATAGGCCGCTTCCAAGTTCGGCCACTTTGACCAGTCGTTCATCCCAATAGAGCCTATTAATATACATATTCTATTCAAAGGATTTTAATTCCATCTGATTACAAATTTAATATAGCATAACTAGTTATTGTCGTGAGTGAACATTAAGTCAAATTGTCCTAATTAGCCTTACTCGTGTAAAGTACCAACTTTACTAAATAATACGGAAGAGGAAAACCACTGCCACCGACACCGACCTTCCTCAAAGGTTTAAACTTTCCTCAAAGCTTATACGAAGCTGTGATTCAAATTTAATTATTCTATTTCGGTGCTTGTATGTCTTGTCTTAATAGTATAAAGCGAAATTGCTGGGTTTTTTTTCTGTTTCTGCGCTGCTTCAAACAATGAAATTATCCTATTCGGTATTTGTATTGATTACTACACAATCAGAGAATTTGAGAAATAAATATAAACAAGACCTCGGCCAATGGATAAATCAAGTATTTCATAGCCGTAGCATCGTTTTACTTCCATAACTGGATGCCTGTCTCCTATTAACCAGGTAAGCGGAGACTATAATAATAAGTCATTTGCTACGATCCAATCATACCTCTTTCGTCCTCAACGACTACTATTCCGTTCGATTACGGGATATACCTACATATGGTTTCGTGAGGCCATGTTTAGTTTAAGAATATAGAAATGTATTTTTAATAATAAAGATACATACTTACTCTCTCGTACATGTCCGTCTGGCGTCCGTCACCCGCTTGCCCCAGGCAATTTTACTCTTTCGTTATTACAGGTATCTACTTCTATTTATCCTATTCCACATCCCGACTTAAACCACATCATTCAAACCACATTCGTCTCTTATTATACTAGTCCTTACTCTATCTCACAATATTTTTAGAGTAGTGAAATCGTAGTATTGCATATTATTCAAGATTCTTGATGCTTTTCATCTTATAAGAAGGGTTAAATAAGTTCTTGCTTTAAAGTATTAAATTTACTCATGCATTAGAAGAATTACGTTCCTTTCAAGTTTAATGTGCTCTACTAATTTAATAGTTCAAGAATTTTTTGGTACATAAGTTTTGATTAGATCATAGCCGAAAAATGCATTGAAATAATTGGTCAAAAGTAGTTGATAAATTTTTTTGCCGACAAAGTTGGGCAATAAATGCACGATTCATATTATCATAAATTGAAGAGTCGGCCTTGCCGGCTTCGAAATATCTCAAAACTATATTGGTTAGGTAATTTTTTTATAGTTTTAGCCACTCTTATTTTATACAGTTTGAACTCACTCACAATTTACTTACTTATTAGACCTTTTTACATCTTGAATGTAGAACCACTACAATTGTTAATCCGTCTACACAAACTAGGAATTGTGTATATTTGGCTGTGATCTATATTTAAGATCTTCTCTTTCGGATTTATGATGATGATTTCGTAGGCTATTAAAAACGCATGACAGACTTTTCTCTGTGAAGTCTATTGAAGTCTCTCTCCATGACGATAATTGCTTACAGAAATAACCACAATTATTCCAGTTAGTGAGTACAAGAGACAAACTTTGTTCCAATCATTTTGTTCAAAGCGCCTAAGAACTTCAGGAGTTTGTTTGAACTTTATCGGACGTTCCAAATCAAAGAGATGCTCGCTTTTATTTTTGCTTATGTTGACAGTCGAATAATGAAATTTCGAACCGTCATTAGAAGTTTATTAATAGTTCAACTGTATATTTTTGAATATCTAATTACGTACTTTGAAAGAAATAATTACAGTATTTAGTAACCAAATTGATTTTTATATATATATATATACTTACGTATTTAATTTTATAATCGCATATAGCGCCTTTACTGGTTAAAAGAGCAACAAGAATTTTTTTTTGTATGGTCAACATTGGTAGACAAGGCCGCTTGTGTTTCCAAATATATGATGTTAATTGTGAACACCGTTAATTTCATAGTAATTTTAATTGACTGGGGATACTATAGCTCTGACAAATCTAGAGATGAAAAAATTAAGCATTAACAATCATCACTATGAAAATCTTAACATTTAAATTTAATTACCTAATATACATAACATTTCAGGTGTAATACTGTTTTTGCGCACAACTATTAAACACACACACATTTAAACTGTGTGTATTTTTTACATTTCATATTACGCGCTAAATAAGACACATGTTACAACAACAAAGCGTGTAGATACAGTCAACATAAAAACTGCGTATGTAAATAAGCCACAGAAACAAACACAATAAAGTTGTTAGCAAAATATCATAAAAAACGAGTGCGAGGAAATTCAATTCACCCGCTGTAAGACGGAACCCTACAAAATGGTTCAGTACAAACAAACGCGAGTAAAGTTATTTATTCAGTGGATATCGATCGATCGCAGGTCAGGAGAGACGTGACTTGGGTACACAATCAAAACTCCCCTTAGGTGTGCCTCGTTTATAACTGCTAATAAGTCGTTTCCTAAAATTTATCTACAACCTTAAGGTTTAATGTGACACTTAAAATGTTCACCGTTGAATCTCTTGAAATAATTCTGCAACTATCTGACCATCGTCAAAAAGTTTTTATTGTTTTTACAAAATAAAATAAAGAAATTCAATTAGTAATTTATTTTCTTTAGATGTAATATATTTTTATTAAAAGATAAAATAATATTTATCTTATTTTGGTCATGATCAATAAATCAACCAATTGTAACACAATCAATGTATAACTCTGCCTACTCCTTTAGGGCAAAGGACGTAATCTTACCTCATGATTAGTTATTTATACTATTACATAAAGCGAAAGAGTTTATTTGTTTGTTTGTTTGTTTGAACGCGTTAATCTCTGAAACTAGTAGTCTGACTTTCTTTCTTTTTGCGTATGATAGCTCAGTTCTCTAGGCTATGTATTATCACGCTAACAGGGGTGATAATACATAGCCTAGAGCGACAGGAGCCGCGCAGTAAGCAAAGACGCGGGCAAAACCGCGCCGCGGAGAGCTAGTGTAGAATATTTGGTCCCAATTGTTAGTTCATCATTCCACCGTCACATGTAAGTACACTTCGTTACCCTTATATTTACGTAGGAGGTACCGCCGGTACTCCAGTTCTTTTCCAGCCAGTCGTTATATTTTTTATTCCGTTGTAAAATGTATATTGTATAGAGTACGGATGAGAAAACACATGAAAAGTTATGTAAAATGTAGACTCAACTTTTATTACGGTTGCAGCATATATTTTATAGAGAACTTGACTGCTTTAGTGCAGTAGGAGTGAATGTGATTATATTATATTGTATAATTATAAACTTTTGTGTGATTCACAAATATTATCGAATCTAAGTGTACTTTGCATAAAATACCTCGGGAAACTGGGCTTGCTCACTATTGTCACTGGAGATATCTCATTAAATATTTAAAAAAATACAAATTACATATTTACACTTAGTCTATATACGTGTGATATAAAATGTGAAGAGAATGAGAGGTTTCGAAACTGGGAATTTCTGAAAAATACCACTAATGAATATTTCAGAAACCTATTCCGTCCTAAGCTTCTTTTCGACGAAAGGGAGATATTATGTTGATTTATCTCTTAATTTTATTTCCTTGCCAAACATTTTGAGAGCTTAAATATAAAGGACGGACTACATAAAAGGATTAACCGTGTTTGACCTTTGTTTATGTAAACATTGCTTGACAAACAAAACCTGAGATTTTACTCTAGAATTTGGAATGCCAATTTAATATGAGTTTGACACGGATGTCAAGTTCTAAAGCAAAAACTTTTTACTTGAATGTTCTGAAACTTGATAGATTCTTTACATTTTTCTATACTATTTTTCCACACACAATATTTTACCGGAATCTAATATATAAAATTTCGAACTCCTCCGAAACGGCTCGACCGATTTTCGTGAAAATTTGTATGCATATCGGCTAGGGTTGAGAATCGGACAACATCTATTTTTCATCCCCCTAAATGTTAAGAGTGGTCTGAAAAAGGGATGAAAACGATTGTATGAATCTTCATCATAGTATTTAAATTTTGTTTTGCAATACTTTTAATTTTTTTTTATTGGGGTGTATTTAGAGGGACGGAATTAGGGATGAAATATTATTTTGAAGTTAGCGACTTGAAAATTTAAAAGAGAGGGAAGGGAGAGGGGTTGAAAGAGAAGTAAGGGGTAGGGAAGAAGAAGTGAGGGGAAGTGCGGAGGAACTAAAGGGGAAGTGAGGAGAAAATGAGAGAAAGATGAGAAGGAAGTGAGTGGGAATTATGGGGCAAGGTAGAGGAAGGGAGATGTAAGTGAGGGGGAAGCAAGGGGGAAATGAGGGAGAAGCCAGGGAAAGGGAGAATGAAATGACGGGGAAAGGAGAGCGGAGTTAGGGGGAGGGGGGAGGGAGGGAAGAAGCGGAATGGGAGGAATGGGAAAGAAGGGAGAGGGGAATAGGGGAAAGTAGTGAAAAGTTTACGGGGGATATCTGTAGGTAGGTGAAAGAGGGTTTGTAGAATGGGAGATTAGAAATATCTATTTATATAAAAATAAATCCTTATTTCCCTTGGTCACGGCATCACGCGTGAACGACTGGACCGATTACGTTAATTATTTTTTTGCTGTGTTTGTTATTGTAATTAAGACAGGACAACGTCTGTCGGGTCCGCTAGTCTATTTATATATGTCAGTATGAGTGTATAATACCGCATTATATAAGAATATTAGATTACACAGAGAGAAAACATTAGTTATTTAGATTTAGCTAAAATTCGCAATAATGAAAACTCGTATACTTATATTGAATATTCCTGCTTGCTACGTCGCCGTTTCCAATAAAGGTATTTAGAGACTGAGAAGGCTGCTGGTAAATATTATTATAATAATACGCGAAGTCAATAGCGTGACTTTGAACTCTTCCACTTTGCGTGACCTCTCCTGCCATTGATATTTAAGCAAGCTTGGGTTAGAAAAGCAAGCTAGGCATTTGCTAATATAAACACTGATTGAATCAACAAAACTATTTAGTTATGCAACTAAAAGTTAACATATATTTTATTTTATTTGGATAACATACAGTGATATGTAACAAGTGTAAAAATCTTACTATAAAACTATGCACCATTTAGCTGTTTTCGCATGCAAACGCACATGCTATGTTATTTTTCTGTTACCATTTGATAGTATTAAATCTGTAACTATTTACTATATTGCTTTCAGTATATGCTTGTAGTCTAAATGCAGGCACCATTAGCGTCGGAAGCTCTAAAGAGAATAATTTAACACGTTTCGCTGCGAGATAGACGTGCATTCTAATAAAACAAAGGCTTTAATTACGAGAATTAAGTTTGCTTTATCAAGTTAGCACGAATCATACTGACGAACTATAATGGTAAAGCCATATAGTTAAACACTATTTATTTGAAAAATAAATAGTTGCAATCTTTATTCTTAGCATATCATCGTAGAACGCAAAGACTTAGAGATTTGAAATAGGGCGGAATGGACGATTTGAGAGAAAACACATCATTGGTCTTATCGGAGGTATAATTGCTAGGTATATAGAAACTATTTATGTACCTCTGAAATTGTTAGTTAAAAGTTTTCGAGATTACGCGTACAGTCTGTTCAGTCAGACAGCTTAGGCTTTCAATACCATTCATTATTTCTTCAATTTTCGTCACCATTACCTTAATATATTTCAACTAATATTTGTTAAAATATATTATCAAAAAATAAATTTTATTGTTTCTAAATCTTTGCGCGTACCCTTTACAAGCACGTTTCACCTTTATGTTCGAAGAAATTCTTGGGAACCGTTCACCCCTTGCGCTGTCAAAGTTACCACTTCGTAAACTTAACTTCAATATTTCATACGTGGTTCATAAACTTTTCAAAAGATTTTCTATTTTATATTTAGTTAGCTTTTTGTTGTGCCTTTGAGGCATTACTAAAGTTCCTAATCTAAGTAATAACTAAAACTTTGAGAAGAATTGTTATAAAGGATTTATTTTATCTTTGTTGTCTGTGTTGATGACTACATTCTGTCATGTCGGGCTTACTTCATACCTATTCCAAAATGTTTAGTTCATACAAAAATAATACCTAAGCAAGATTTAGGTCTACCAATCACTGAAAATCATAAAAGAAGAATTCTTATACAGGATTTATTTTATCTTTGTTGTCTGTGTTGATGACTACATTCTGCCATAAAGCAGAACTACCTGTAACACTTGTATGTTTAATACTCAAGTTGTTAATGAATAAAATAATTTTAAACAATAAAACCGACTTCAAACGGGAAGGAAACTAAAAAGTTAAAATAAGTTTACTTAGCAGAAAGTCCTTCAACAAACATTTTGGAATAGGTATGAAGTAAGCCCGACATGACTGCTGTTAAGGAATTCCCTCGACTGTCTATGGTCACCTGTAATGGCACTTAAAACCCATATGGGTGCAAAGTTCTCATCATTAGAAATGATTTAAGTCCAAACACCAAGTAATTGCTGTAAATCGTTTCGAGTTCCCTCGACTGTCTTTCGGCTCCATCATCAGATCGACTTCAAACCTTTACTACGTAGTAGTGCCTTAAAATACGTAATGAAAAAATAACAAATACACTAGTCGCCAGTACGATTTTAGAAAGTTCCCCTCCATTTCCCTAGGATGCCATCACCAGATCCTGGTTTCCTTATCATGGTGCTACACTCGGGATATCTACTTTCCAACAAAAAAAGAATCATCGAAATCGGTTCATAAACGACGACGTTATTTGCGCAAACAAAAAAAAATATACGGTCGAATTGAGAAACCTCCTCCTTTTTTTTAAGTCGGTTAAAAATAATTATACTCGTAGTAAAAAAGATAGCTTTTTTATACCTTCATACCTAATTACATGCAGTCAGTGAGAAGCAGGAAAAGTTGATACCATTCCATTAGATTAGAACTGAATATGTACAATATACTGAACTAGCTTCCTGCGGTGCAGTTTCACCCGAGTCTTTGCTTACTGTTCTGATCCCCTCGCCAGTAGCGTGATGTTACATAGCCTATTTGTCTCAAATTGAATTATTCAAATCCGACTTAAATTTCCAGAGACGTTCAAACAAACAAACAAACTCTTCTTTGTATAATAGTGTCATAGATTACCTATAGAAATTGTGCTTGAAAGAACATGAAGTTGACTTGTCAATAATAATTAGTCCATTGCTTGACTTGAGTTTCGGCATGAATCACGAAACACCTTTAAGACCTATAATGTTTTTAAATGACTAACTTCTGTAACTATAACAATATCAAGATTCAGTTTACGTTCCTTCCGTTGGTAGTACCTACCATGACATTACACTTAGCAGTTGAAAAAGCCGAGACTAGGGTATCCATAAGATATAATCATGTAGCGACACTAGGGCAAATTTACGCGCAAAATGGCCGCCACAACTAAGCGGACGTTAAAGGTAATAAAAAATCAGACTCAGAGTATTTGACCACTCTAATGTGCTTTTAACTTTTTTCTATTAAGTAAATAGACATGTTATCACTTATATTTTTGGTAATCTTTATAATTTAACGTCCCGTGATGATTAAACAACGTCACTACCTATAATTAAACGCAGGTGTCATATTATGTTCTGTACTTAATTATAATCGCACATCACTGTATAAGCTAATCGATGACTATTCTAAAATGCAAACTAGTTAAATATTTCGGTCCTAATACCGATAAAGTCGCATGTATTTCTATAGTTTCTTATGGCCAAACTCTATTCTATTGTCTGGCCTATCCGAAACCTTTATCACACGCAGCTCATAAGTCGAGAACTTCGTAAAACTTTCCTATTTAACCTATATAATTGTTATATTAAAGATAAGATATTAGGGTCCGTATACGTCAAAGTTAATTAAAATTAACTAAACTTGTTTTAACCTATGTTTATTAGAGTTACTAGTTTTTTTTTATTTTATTGCCTACAGTGGCAGACGAGCCAACAGCCCACCTGATGGTAAGTGGTAACTGTCGCTTATGGACTTCTGCAATGCCAGGGGCTCTGCGAAGCCGCTGCCTACCGTGATATTAATGCTCTCTTTAAACCTTGTTCGGAAGAAGGACATATCATAGCGCTCGGGAAACACTTCAGCTGGCAGATCTTTACAGAGCCTGCACGTACGTGCGAGAAATAAACGCTGGAAAAGAATCGTGCTAGACGAGGTCGTGTCCAGGTAGTATGGATGAACTTTGCTGCGATGTCGAGTAGTGCGATGATAGAAAGGAGATGGCACCAAGACAAAAAGTTCCTTAGAGCACTCCCCGTAAAACATACGATAGAGCACGCATAGAGAGTCAAAGTCTCTTCGCTGCTCCAGTGATTCCACTTTGTCTGTGAGATTGGAATCGCCGACGATTCAAACAGCTCGCCGTTGGAGGGAGTCAAGTCGATCGAGCTGGTATTTGTGGGCTCCTGCCCGCAGGTGAGAAAAGTACTTCACGTGCGGTCGGACCAGTGTCTCAACGGCACGGGCCATTGAGATGACGTGAAGTATTGTCTGGCTCTGTTTAGGATGCCCAGCTTTTTTCTCGCCAGTTTGGCTTTGTCTTCCAAATGACTCCTAAATTGGACCTTGCTGGATATTTGAACGCCGAGGATCCCAATGTCATCGGAGATACGGAGAGAAACGCCTTGAAACTGAGGCGCTATAACAAAAGGGTCCTTCTTCGCAGTGAACACATACTTAAAATAGGTACCTAATAATTAATGTGCAGCGAATTTCCCCATCATTATCATTTTAGCCAAAATCTACTGAAGATCTATGAATATAATTGGTTTCTTTAAGATTGCAGGATTTGCTAAGGTCGTGAAGTTAGAAATGAATAAAAAAAGAAAAGAGAAAAAAGAATAAGGTGTTATGTTGAGTGAATGCAAAATTGAACACCTATCGGCCTGTTCAAATCTGATTGTGAGATCTATCCAAAGTAATTTTATTTTGTTCTAACCTTATAATTGTAGAACTGTGTGCAAACTTTAATATAATTTAAGGTATTACGAAATTAATACATCCAAGTCAGTACAGGGTACAAAAGTTCGCGGAAAAGTTGTAATTATCGCAGCAGGATCCTGCGGAAAGTCACGATATTTCCAGCGAACTTTAATTAACTGTCTGTCGTAGACATTTGTTTTCACAGTATTTGTGGAAATGTTGGAGATATATTTAGTACGCCGGGGGTACTTGTAAACATCAAAGTATTCTTGTAATTGGTTTCTCTAAACAAACGAATTTGTTTTATCGAATTCAGAACATGTAATTAATTTGCTGGTAAATTTTATATGGTCTATACGGTGACGGTGACCTCGGTGGGTATTACCGCAGTGCCATGAATTATTCTGCCGCAAAGTGCCGTAAATATGCAAATTCTGTGCATCTCTATTTTGATTTAAATACTACATGTCAGTGCACGTGGAATTACTGACGAATATTTCAGTGCCGGTAACATGTGTGATACTTCTGACTTTCTGACATTGCAAGCGTTCAAAAGTTACAGTCACTGAATTATCATTAAACATAAATATTTTTTTTAAATAATCGTACCTACATAAATTCAGACAAACCCGTCTTCTAGTCTTGCAACTTCTTTTAATTTCCGAGTTACAGAAAACAAAATGCTTAGAATATTGTCGTATCTCTTTGCACTTCTTTTCAATCAGTTGCACATTTTTTATAAATATTTCAAGATCAAACTATAATATTAAATTAGGTAACTATACCTAATTTTTTTATAGGAATGCTTATAATAAGTACCTACCTACAGTGAACTATTTGACAAATTTATAAATTAAGCATTATGAATGCCTTTAATTTTAAAATAAGTATTTCATTATTTTCCATTTTATAAACATGAAACCTTGGCACTCTTTTAAATAGTATGTTTTAATTTTAATATTGGATTATTTGAACAAGGCGTGTAACTAGGGCAGCATACCAGCAGTTAACTACTGTGATGACCACTCCTAGACCCACTCCTGTTTACTAGTGATCAATCTGGCAAAATGGAGTAATTTTAGCCCAAGTTAATACAATATAAAGTTAAATTAAATAGCGTAAAATACCCTTTTTTAATACCTCAAATCAAGTCAAAGTACCTCTCAAAACAGTTAAGAAGTGCCCTCATCTTAAGGATTCTCATCTCGCTATTACCACAATAAACATTTTTCTTTTGTAATTTATACTTCAAAGCTAAATTTCGCAAGGAATTCATTGAGTATAGTGAAGAGAAAAGATGCTCTTGTAATACGATAGGACACTTGTTCTTTTATGCCAACAGTTCTGTAGTCAAATTGTGTCAGTACATATAGATCATGAACTTTATGATGCTTGGAATTGCCGCATAAATAAAAAGGGACATAAACAAAGCAGACTTAAAGGACGTACCAACAAATGTCACATGGGCAGTTCTACTTAGTACGCCACAGTCACATTGTGTAACTATGGTCTCTAAAATGTCATTTATACATAAGCTCTATAGCAGGACAAATTAATTTCAATTGCGTGACTGTAGTTGTGCTTAAAGCAGAAAACGACACCATCCTTCATAACTTCGTTCATAAATTCGTTTATGGGACTTGGTGTACGTTTATTTAATAAATTACCTATCGACATAATGGATAAACCCTTAGACAAATTTAAACAAATTGTCAAAAAACATTTAATACCTAAGGGTTACTACACTGTTAATGAGTATCTGAACGATAAAAAGTCATGGGATGCTCGCTTGACGACGGAGTAAATACATTTTACTCTTAATTTTAATGACATTATACTTTTAAGGACATATTTTTGTTAATTATACTATGAATGGCATTTTTTATGATTAATAAGAATGACATGCTTTAACAAATAATTTTTGACATTAATTTATTGATACATTTTGACATATTATATAAAATGTTTTTTTTTTTTTTTAACAGTTTATATAATATCTACATAGAAACATTTATCACAGTTCACATGTTGCCTTTACCTTTTGTAGCAATATGCAAATTGAGGCAGCCTGTAAAGCACACATTTTACTTTTTAATTTTTTTTTACAACATAGAAAGCCGTAAGTAATTAAGTATCTATAGAGTTAAGTGTATTGCCTGCGTCACTTTGCATGCTACTTGAAACTGTAACTTACAAAAATTGTAATAACCTAGCGATTAAAAAGAGTGGCCTGAGTTTCTTGCCAGTTCTTCTCATGGCTCTACTTCGTCAGCGAACTGGCTGTAGGTTAATTTGCTGACATTTTGTAAACTTTGACGTTCATAAGTGTTAATTTAATTAACCTATTTGAATAAACATATATTTGAATTTTAATTTGAATTTGAATAACGACAGCTCAAATTTGGGGCTGAGCACTGAAATTGATTCTGTATACGAATAGCAAAAAATTGAACAGATAATAAATTCTGAGGCAAATAATTAGTACTGCAACATATCTTAAAACTACCATATAGCATTGGTTTATACATTTATTATTTATAGTGAAATTTACATAAATAAAGAGAAATATTTAATTTAATTGAAAGTTAATTAATTACAAGAATTTTGACCTGGTCGTTCAGCTCGCCGATGTCTGAAACCATTTCGAGTTACTTACCAATTAAGTTAGGTAATTAAAGCGCTATCTACATCGGTAGAAACAGTTGGAAGTAGCTATTCGTTTTGATAGCCAAGACATTAATTCTACAAATAGTGATGTCTGTTAAAATATTGCTGAACCTGGAAGCTTACAGTGACGCGAGCATTACATATACATTGAGACTGTTGATAAGAACTAATAATAATAATACGACTATTACACAACGCTATATAGAAGCTTGTAATATCGATTCTAGATATGGATAAACATACTTAAATACTTTTTTTAAAGAAAATCGTTATGCTAGCTTAGAACGCAAAATTCCTATTACGGCTTAATGAAATCTGGATGCTCGCTGTAGTAAGTAATACTACCAAGGCAGGGCTATTTACGTGCAGCTTTTCTTTCTATTGAAGCTTTTTTCGGTATTTTTCAAGCTAAATGCTGTTTTAGAATTAAATCACTTTATAAAGTCAACACGAAGTTAAGAAATTAATTGATAGTTTGTGTTGCTCTAGAATTCATTGATTAATATTATTCTTAGTGCTGATTAATTTATTGAAAGTTTAAATGTAAGTCATGGTGCCCGTTTCTTACACGTAAGGTTATGAGTTCGTAACTAGGCAAAGACCAATGCAATTTTCAAATTTATAATGTGGTTTTTAAGTTTACTTAGTGCATTGCTTACTTATTGTTAAGGATACGTCCTAATGAAACCTGCAGTTATAAAAAAAATCCACGGCTTTTTAGATTTTAGTGATCACCGCCGCAATCCGCAACCGTGACGATGCCATAAAAAAGAATTAAAAATTGCCAATCCGCCTTGAGCAAGCGTGGCGGACAATGTTCATGTTTTCTCTGTTTGACAACAGGCCTTACTCTGCAGCAGATACACAGGCATGTCTAGCAAAAAATAGTTTTTAGTTCTTACAGAATCAAATTTAATTACACTTACAAAAGTGCCTGTCATAACTCTCTTATCGTGTAGAAACATGGTAGAAACTAACGGAACGAAGTACTTAATTACTCTCGGTAATAACCGCATACTGCGGTTACCTGCTAACAATGTCGCTTGGTTTGGCATTATGCCGACGACATCTTTGTTATATCTATCAAAGCGCCGATCAGTACGTACTAGATCTAATGATTATAAACATAAGTATGACATCATGTGCAGGGTTTTTTGAGCTACATCCTGTCTGGAAAACATCTCGTTTGGTAACCAAAATGCAATATCTAAGTATATAAAGTCGCGTTTAGTGAACTTTTTACTTTTTTTCTTTGGTAAACTGTGAGTTAAGAAACGAAATGTTTATCTCTCGTCTATTCATAACGCGAAATTGGCGGACTGCGTTTTAGGTACTCGGCGACTAAATCAAATCAAAATATATTTCTTCATTTAGATGAATTGAATTAACACAGGGACATTAAAATTAAAAAAATATCAGCCAATTACCCTACAGCCAGTTCGCTGATATTAGGGTAGGCCCTTAAGAAGAACTGGCAAGAAACTTAGGCCACTCTTTTTAATCAGCAGGTTATTACAATTTTTGTAAGTTAGAATTTCAAGTAGGTAGCATGTAAAGTGACGCAGGCAATACACTTAACTCTATAGGTAAGTGATTAAAGGTCCAAACGGGATATAGCCATTTTTTGCAGATGTATCTCACAGATCACACGGTGATAAGCTTGCCTTATCTCGCTTCTCCGCTTCTTTTTTTAAGCATGCGAGCTTGTTTTTTGTATATTTTATTTTACAATCAGTTCGAACGCTTAATCTTATACTAAATCTAAACATCTCGTATGCTAAATGCCTACAGGATCTAAAAATCTAATACTTACTTACTTTTTATTTAAAATTAGGTATTGAACCACGCACCAATAGCTCAATATTAATTAATTATTTTCAAATTTATTATGTAGTGTGTACATAGTGAATTAATTTTGACTCCTTTGCTGTTGTGGTGATTTTCTTCAAAGCATTTGGTTCTTCAAAGGTAGAAGTTCAAACAAGTTGTAAATTTCTACGTTCGGCTTTGGTTATTATTAAATTACTAATGACTTTGTATATACATAAATCTAAAAAATATTTCCCTTAAAGCTTTAATTAACATCGTGGTGATGTAAAGATTTAAATGTGTGTTAGTCTGTGGCCGCGTTCTAGGCCAGCACAATATAAATTGGTCATAGATTTGTTTTAAAAAAATCTGTTTAATATTAAAAAGCTAAGAAAGAAGTTAAGATGCCCAACAGTTGTGCAGTCACTGTAGATTGAAAACCGTTTAGTATTTGTGACTTTTACAAACTAATATAATGTTTTGTAAATTTTCTTAAATGTTACTGTGAAAATGACAGTCTGAGGAAAACTGTATTATACATATAAATTTATATTGATTCGACCTTACATTGTAAAATTAAATATACTTTTCCATAAGTATTTCTGATTATCACCCTGTTTTAGGAACATTAAACATTTATAAACAAATTTTGAAATTTCAAGTTTATGAAATTTAATTTATTTTGTACGAATTAGCGCTGAATTTGTAATTTTGCGTAGATGATAAAGTCATTATTCCGTTTGCTAAAAGTTAAAATATGTGTATAAAAGTAGAATTCGGGTCAGGTACATTATTTCCTAAGCAAATTTAAATTAAGTTATGAAGCATCTATATTTTACCAAAATGTTTCAAATTTCAATGAAAACGAAAATAATTTGGTTGTACAAACGCCGCAGGTGGGCCAAAGTCAATCTCCACTACTTCAAAGTAAATATCTCAAAATAGTATTAAGTAATTTGCTGTTATTCTTGTCAGTTTCGCCGCAAACTTTTTTTAAACCAGACAACGTATTTCGATACGGTTTTCACAATCGTTTTGGCATTTCTTGTGGAAGATTTATAAGTTTACTCATAATACATGTATATTTTAGTAGAGAAAACTTGAGAGTTTTAACGATTTGTAATCATATCATAAAAGGCATAAAAGTACTCGTAAAACAGGGGCGGGTCGCTAATTATAGTTAGGTACTACTAAAAATTATATAAATCAAATGTAGTGCGTACTGCGAGGGTAAAGCACCTAAGTTAATTAAGCCGCGCTTGAGTTAACAGTGTAATGAAATCTATTTTTAGAAAGTCCTGATTAGCACTATAAAATGGTATGTTTGCTGATATCAGGTAGCTTTATGTCTACTTAACATGCCATTATATGGATAAATTGGGACGATGACATCGACTGTCAAAACGCTTTATTTGTATGCGGATAAATGGATTGTATAAAAATATCGAAAATATTATGTCTTATTAATAAAATTCAAATCCACTTATCACTATGTCTAAATAGTACTAATACTAATCAAAGTCGCCGTTTCTTCACTAATTACGCAACGGAATTTCATACGGTTTTCATTATTGTTTCAAAAATTTCATTTGAAAGCTTTACCTTAAAGTAGGTATAATATAAATACGTACATATTAAAGTAGAGAACATCGAGAACTTATTACTACCTACGTGCGATCCTGGGCGACCGACAGTTTCAGTATAATTTTATATGGTTATTTTTAACCTTGTTACCCCTACTACGTGACAGGTTTGACTAACACGATATGCTCGAGAACGATGAAACAAACTATTACATAAACATTGTAATTACTTTTGCGTAATCAATTTTAATGAATATTTACTTAGTTGTTTGAATTGGTAAGTAATTATTTATGCATTGAAATAACGATTATAATTATGTTTCGGGTCTGGATGTTAATTCTATTATGAATTTTATGTTTATAAATTATCTGGTGATAATTCTTCTTGTTGTATACTTAGGTAAAATGTGAGCACCTACATGTGAATGACTACTTTGTGTAGTGATACACAAATTATTTTACTGCACAAATCATGAAATTTACACATATATTTTTAAGATTTAAATGGAAATAGTAAGTCTACTCAATGTTTTAAAATAATATTCTTCAAAGGATATTACTGCTAAGATATTTCAGTACTTAATTGTCAATAAAAGAAAATTCAGCCCACTTTTATTCCAGCTTTTATATTACACACGAGAGTGAGTGTTTTCTCGGTACTCAATTTTCAAAGCTTCTCGTAAATCTATCCTTCAATTTTCATTTCCTAGTTCTCAAAGGATTTATGCACACTACGCTGCGTCTGTCACTATAACAATTCGCTACTATGACGTAGTAGTACACATTTATTTACTAATTTGGCTATCTTATATTATAATAAGTCATTATATCTATTGCTAATTTTATCTCAGGACGTTACTAAAATAATAAGTTAAAAGAAAACATCATGAAGAAACAAGAGAAATATAATGCATAATTTACTTTGACTAAATTGCACTGGACTATTAACAATATGTCTTCTACCTATCCTGGTCCCATTTCACTTCAGATCGGTGCAAAATGTTTTTCTCTTTGGTTTTCTATTATAAAGATATTTTGTCCACGCGTCTACAAAAAATAAGCACATAACATGTCGAAAACATAAATACAGCTCCAATAAAAGTTTGCGTTCACATCATAATAACCATTTGTTAAGGATCATTAGGTTCCATTCAGTGTTTCAGCCGGAAAATGCCTATTATTGAAAGGCTTTGCTACTCCAATAGCGATCAATTCTAAGAGAAATAGAGATAATCATCGTTTCTTCATGGAGGCAGGTTAATGGGTAGCGGTTTTATCACATAAGGACCTGAATTATTATCATAATAAAGTACGCTACTCTTTGACTATTCGAGCAGAAGTTGGCATGCAGCTGTTGTGTAAGCAAACAGGCTTCGCATATCTCAAAAAATAGGTATTAGACTTTAATATTTTTATATTTTAGACAGCTAGGGCTTGGTCTGTCGAGCTGTCTCTCTATTTATTATTAATATTCTTATTTTTTGCTTACAAACCGTCCTAAAGGAGTCACTGTACCATCCTGTAAACAAGGATTAACAGTTAAGAACTCTCATGAAAACCACACTATAACACCCGCAAGTTCCTGGAACTGCTAAGCCCACTTTATGCACTTAATGTTATAAATGTAACATTGATCATCATCCATTCTTATTTCTTAAAATCGTTATGTCCTAATACCTAAAGAACGAGCACAAGCTTCCTATACACAAGGTTATAGGTTCAAAACCGGGTACTAATGTGACTTTTCAGAGTCAGGGGCGTTTACCCTGTAGAGGGAATGTAATGGACTAAAGGACAGTTAAATATAAACATTTGTATCTATTCAACATTCAAACAGATATGCCCCAGTTTCTTAATTTAATCCTTAATTAAGGGATGTACTTTAAAATACTTATTTAGCCCATTGTGAAATTAATTAATGTATTTCCAGTTTAGTCTTGAAGACAATGAGCAACAGTAACTCGTTCCCTAATTAAATATGAATACGCTTTAGCTACTTTTAAAAGCTTTGTTTTAAAAATTCTCTCGTTAAAATCTCTATCTGGACCTCGTTTCCTCTATACTTTTTCGCTTTTATTATCAGGAGACCGGGCACGTGTTAGATTTTGTTTTCGTGCAACAAAATAATGAACAGTATTGAAATGAAATGATTGATCTATTCGTGGTGACATTTTTCTTTTACTGAGAGCTTAGAGTGAGAATGCTTGTTTTTTTGCTTTCATAATTTATATATTTTTTTAAATTTAATTTATCATTTAATTTCTATATTTGGTGTAAGTATTTTTAATTTGAAATATTTAGATTTTTGGGGTATATAATATTGTCATAATTGTAGCGCTCTTTCGTGAACTTTATTGGAGTAGATTTTCAGTCAAGCCGTATTTTACATGAGATTATGAGATTTTTTTTAAATATAATATTAAAATAAATAGTGGAACAGAAAATATTTAAACATAATTCTAAAGAAAGTAGTTTGTCATAGCCATTATGTTTGACAGGCCGATTGGTAACTGTAAGATTAATATTTTTTATCTAGTTCCGTATAGTCTCTTCCTATGACACCCATGGAAAGAGAAAGGTTGGTTTTTATATTTTAAACGACACTATTCATTTTAATCGCCATATTATGTAACATTCACCTGACGAAAACGTAATTTTAAATTACTTATAATAAATTTACGTACTGAATGTAATCACTTATGAATAAGCGGCGAAGCGAGTGCCCTCATAAAGTTGTACAGCGATCTCAAAGTTCGTCTTATTGTTACTAGTGAAGTCTAGAAATCTATTTAACAAATTATATTAACTTCAAACTTATATTATTAAATTTGCTTTTATCTGCGTATTGAAACTGAACAATAAATGTAGGACATCAGTCCAATGACGATGTAAAGTATGTTTCTCATAATCTACACAAAGGTCTTTTGGCGCAAAATATCGGGTCGCTGCAGTAGTGTAAAGTGCTATATAAGTAGAGGTCTGTTGGTGTTATAAATATGTGTGTATATATAAATAAATATTGAATAAATGTATTGCCCGCTATATTAAATATAATATGATAAAAGACAAGACTATATACATATTTTAAATATTTTTTATAATGTAACTGTTATTCATCACCTTGTACAATATCTACAAAAGGTTTGGTATAAATCTCTGCCCCGAACGTATAATATCTCATATAATAAGATGTAAAACTAAGTCATAATTAATTTTCTGTTTACATCATCTATAATGTATAGTTAATAGTCTGTTAAGTCACATTCAAACTGAATAATTACGTACAACACCAGCCTAGTTTCGGTCTAAAGAAAACTATATATTGAAACATGTATTTAATTAATCGATTGATTGATGAAACAATGTTTTAATACAATTGGGTATCCGAACAACAAGAGTCAATCAATAACGAGGGTAGTCTTACTATCTAAAAAAATTGTAAGCTATGTCCTCACGTACCTATTCTTAGAGGAATATAGGCGTAACTTCGGAGATACATTATGCAATATTAAACTGTATGTTAGGTATGTTAATCGTCCCAAGATGGAAGATTTTTACAGATAAATTTCGACTTACTTCTTTTTTCCACTGAGCATGTAAATATACATGCAACTTATCTGTCATCATCATTAAATTTGTCTTACGATTGTATTAGAAATGCCTTATGGCGCATGCAGCGTACACGATGCCGCGTGTATGTACTTTCATCTATTTGCATGCCTTGTACGCGTATCGACAAACGCGGATTGCCAGTCGTCGCATTCTCATACATGAAATTTGAAAAGTATTTGGACATAAGTAACTACTCTAGATTCGTTCTATTATGCGACTAAATGTAAAGTCTGATTACGTTACGTCGATACGTTACGTCGTTACTCTAGAACCTCTTGTTGCACGTGAAATTAATTAAACTTATAGCTTTAGTTTTATCAAAACTGTAGAAATATAATAGCACGCGGTCGGATGATCAGGTTACCGCTGTGTCACATAATGTTATTTAATCAAATAAATTAAACTAGGGATGTATTCATTTCGGAAACAATGCCAATATTTTGCTTAATGGACCGTGTAAACTAGGTTTTGAAATAACAGAGTATGCAAGACTTACCTTCATCAAACCAGTCCGTTATTATCCCTTTTCAGGGGCCTCTTCTCATAAAATGAAGTCATTAGTATTAATCGCCTTACTTGCTCAATGTAGATTACGCATTTCAGATTTTTGTTAATGGTTTCCTCACGATGTTTTCTTTCACCGTAAGTCAGTAATGTCCAAAATGAACTTAGAAACTTAGGAAAGATATAGGAATCAAGTAATATTTAAAAGTCGGTTACATATTACATCAATTTTATATCACAAGTGTCTAGAAGTTACAAGTATCTTTAATCTTTTCTTTTCTTTTATTTTGGAAACAATAAGTTTCTCACACATTTGCCAGTGACTTAGAAAACTTTTTCCTGGCGGCGCGGCGAGGCGCTTATAAACTCCAGTATAATATCAAAAATAACATTACATTTCTATAAATACGAAGTATTTTGTAAATTTTCTGAGAAAATGTATTGTATATTATATGAAAAGAAATTATTAGAATATTTAAATACCGAAACAATTAAAACTTTGTGAATACAAAGGTTCTTAAAGACACTTTGTAACGATCTTTAGACAAAAGTTTATAAGCGCTATTCTGGACATTATTATACTTAAGTAAAACTAATACCGCGTATCATCAAATTTAATATTATGTCAATACTGTTTAAACAAATTACCAACATTACGCATCCCACAAAATAAATAATGTCATAATAAAACTAATTTGTCTGCAGCTAATTCGCTGACTAGCCTGGCCATTTTTAATTAAATATTTACTATTTTAAAATTGAGATCAGTATTATTATAAATTAAAATACGCAGAAATTCCGTATTTACTTACAGCTAAACATAAAAACAAGTAAATATGCACAACACTGCCCAGAGTACAGAATAAGCGTGTTTTTGCATATTGCATTGTCATTTCAAATGCGAATACAGAGTTAGAGATGTTAGATAGCCTTAACTTTTTGTCATGAAACAAACTTGAGTCAAATTCAAACAGGGCTTTTGTTAATGGTTGTATTATTTATTAATCTTATTATTTTAATTAGTCGCGCTTTTCCTAAATGTATTTTGGTTGAATTAATCAATATCAATGTTCAAAATATTTGGTACAAATTAATTAAAAAATTTACTAACAAATTCACCCTTCCTATTTTTCCATAAACTACTTACTTTCCGTAAATCTTTGCTTTGTAATATCACTTAAATACAGGAATGTATAAAATATGATCTCCCTTTGTGTTAAACCTCGTGAAGTGTCAAACGTCAGAACTTGTCAGTGAGTTGACAATCTCTGCCCGGTAACAATGGTAACCAACGGTGACAAATATCGTTGTCTCTTGAGAAATAAACCGGCAACTTTCTCTTTCCGTTACCATCCTGTTATCTCCGTAATTGTACCGAATAATAATTCTTTCCTCCTTTATGTCATGTGAAGTAGGTATTATAATGTAAGTCGCTCTGTGAACGTAATTTTACTTTTTCTGTTGCAAAGATGAGAAAAATATAAGCGCTTTTGTTATTTTATTGTAGTCTTTATGTTGAGATTAAACCTATTTCACGAACTTTTTGTGGTTTACCTACTTAAGTTTGTTTTTCCACGTCTTGCAATGTTACAATTAAATAGAAGAAATTGACTTTTCGCTTGCATTGCTGTCAATTAGGGCCATGACTAAATGCTATTTTAATTACAGTATCAAATAAAAATACAATAGCGGAGACAAGTTCTAATGTTGTTGTATTATTAGCTTGCAGATTTCTATCTGAGTAAGTTTCACACTAAATATTATAACAAAGAAATGTACAGTAGAACCTTGTTATTCGTATCTCAATCTACAGCCTACCCTTAAAAAAGTTATAATATTCGCATGTCTCCCTTTTATCAGTTTTAAAGGTCACAGGACTAACGTATTCATATAATACAACGAACAATACTCGTATATATGCACGTAATTTTTGCTATCTCTGTTTTATATTTCTTCACACAATGAAGCTTTTAAAGTTCAAACCTACATCTTTCCTTGAGATTAGCTAAATACTCAAAGTTGAGCTCAAATCTTGTTTGATAAAAAGGATTAAAGTAAATCATCTTAACCCTTGCTTTAGCTCGTTCTTTGACCCAGGTGTTTGGAAACGTTTAGTAAAGTATAACTCAAGTGTTACTTGATTTTTAGTTGACATAAAAAAATTGTTGCGAAAATAAAGTTTCTCGTTTCGGAGATGGGTATTTTATTTTTGTAAAATGTAATCCGCCGTATGTAAACTTTAGTTCTTGTAACTTTCTTAATTTTGATATATTATTTTATGCCCTGTCTCCTGATAAGTTAGTGTATAAAGTAAAAAATAGTATTTAAATTTGTTTTTTATTGACCTAATACACACTACACTACCCACATTAGTTATTTTAGAAACTTTGATTACTTACTTTTAAGTTTTTCGTTTCCAAGAATGTTTAACTTTCACCCAATTTATTTATTTAACTTGAAAAATGCATTGCATATAATTATGTACATGTTATGCATTTTTCAAATCAATTAAATATTTTACTCGCGGAAATTCAAACCAGGTCGCTCGTCGACTGCCAAAGTGCTAAGAGAGTCTTCGGTTTGAACCGAAAGCACCTTGGCCTTTTAGAAGTTATTGCGTTTTAAATAATTAATGTTTTGAGATTTGGGTTAATAGGTATTGTAACGAAATTTGTGTTGTATTTTGTTTAAAATATATTTATTGCGCTAAGGAATATGTAGCTAAATGAGTTTTACAAATATTTGCACACACATACTTATCAATTGTTTATACAAAAGGTAATCACTATCATCTCATATTATCTACAGAATGTCAACAGTGTTAAGTCCAATTTTCCGCGACTGTGTGCTCTGAATAGGAAGATACAAATTATCTTGTGTTGTGTAATCCACCTCTTACATATGGAGAGCAAACAATCGTACACCCACGGGATTAAAGTAATCTAATTTTAGCCGAACCCAACGGCACTGTTTTATGTAAGGGCTTACACGTATAATAATAAAATTTTCTAACAAGCTACATCGACAAGAAAAACAATACTGATGGATAATTTTTCTGCTTTCCATGAGATGTTTTATCCAACATTACGTTGAATTCCTCAACATACTATACACTGGAAATTGTTCCTATCCTCAGTACGCTACTCGCTGGTTAGGTTAGTTTATCTAATACATAAAACATGTAACTAATATACATACACATAGGTACACTTAAACTCATTTACGTTAGCATACAGAAATAATCGAATATGAAACATCAAAGCATGATACCAGAGTGCAAATGAACACTTAATTAGGCTATAATTCAACCACGGGTATTAATGTAGACAGACATTATACGACAGATGTACTGCATGATGAAATGTGCGATAATCTGTTCTGAATCAATATTATACAAGGTACCTATATTATTCATAACTTAAATAGGTACCACACTGCACAGTTATTATAACTAATCAAATAACGGAATTGAAGTAATTGTACTAGCTTCTAATGTTTGGTGTTTTATTGCAGCACACCATTGGCGCCCGCTAGCAAAGTACTTTCAGCCTAGTAGTCCTAGTATATCTATTCAGAACTAGTATAATGAGTCAGTGACGGCTGTCAAAACCTCACATGTGTAGGTAAATCATTTAACACGACGAAGCTGACCTGCGTCAACTGCCGTCTCGACGTCGTTTCAGCTTCGATTGCCAATTCGACTAGTAAGCGTAGCAGTTATAATAAATACACACAAAATAGGAATAAGCAGAGATGATAATGATAAAATAATAAACCATTAGTAAGACGGTAAAAATTTATGTCAAATAAATGCAGTGCACAGTGAAATGAAAAAAATATTTTTTAAATATATTTTAATTGAAATGTAAGGTAGCATAAAGCCACGTACATACAACGTTCACATAAGGACCAACGACAAACTCATACATTATTTTGTAGCCTTATCTCTACGAGGCCGTTCTTTTATTCTCACAACACTGTCATACACCGCAGTACACAAACTTATATTCTATACTGTTTTGTAACACGCAGTTCTATTTTCACTACGAAAATATTTGCTTGACCTATACAGTTTTTACAATTCTCAATTCTAAATCGGTAGTTGAATTTTTTAGTATAACTGTATATGTATTGTTTCAATTGTGCATATCGACTATAGAGTGTTTGAAGTGGGACAAATAATATTTGTATAACACTTCAAACATATTCATTGCCATTTTGCTATTTGTATTAGGAGGTAACTTTGTTATGTACATCTAAAAATCATCTTTTGAAGATTATTAGTGAATATTATACTACCCTGAGGTATGAGAAGGCTGAGTGTTGGTTCACAGAGAGGTTTTGTCGATGATTCGGTCGTCTAAGGACTTGCGATCTCCTTTGATCTCCTCATCACGTATCAAAGAAAGAGTAGTCTAATAATCAATGGCAATTTTAATTACATTTACTCAATTTATTTTATTTGCGGTGGCCATCACTAATTTTAATTATATAATTAAATTCTTTAAACTACTCATTCAAAGTTTGTCTCTTCTTTTAAATCACTTAGAACGAGTAGCTCTCTTTGTTGAATACAGGAATAACATATTTGTTTTGTATAGTGGCAAAGTTTTTCAATTTAAGTCACGCATGCTCCTAATAGGTACAGTGTGCCACTTTGGTTTTCTTGTTTCTTTTGTGTTAACATTGTAAACCTATACGTAAACTTGTATGAAATTTTATTTGTAATTATTTTTTTCATTTTAATAAACAGTTTATGAAAGTTCACGCAAAATTATTTATGTCATTTAGTTTCCGTTTCAACCTGATTATAAAAACAAACAATATCTTTCTCATTTCTAGTATCAATTAAAACAGGTAAAAGCAACGTTTCATTTAATAAAACCACATTTAATATAAATGACTTCCAAAAACAAGTACGAAAATGATTTTTCACTTGAAACTCATACCAATTAAAGTTATTACGTTTCTACTGAAATAACGAACCCAATCGTCCGTTCATCTGGAGAGTAAAACTGAAACAATTTTTTTATATAACGAGTCTGGTTTGAACCCTGAAGTCCTTCAGGTATCGCCCTTTGAATAATGTATTAAAATTCGTAACTCATATGAAATGATATGCCTAGCTGGAACGACTTTAGGGACTGGTTTATGTTGTATGTATTGAAATATTTGAATCTTTTCACCTCCACCGGTTGAAGACTGACATGGACACACACTGGACATGACTAATACTATCTTTTTTTTTTTCATATATGCCTACCAAAGTGACTCCACCCCACCTGATGGTAAGCAGTCAGTGGAATCCAGAAGTGGCGGCCACTATACCAAAAGTCATCGTTTAAAACTGCTGGTATGGTAGCCTTCACTATGGCGGCTGGGAATGGGGTAAGGGGAAGAAAATGAGGGAGGTGAGTAAAAAGGAAAGGAGGGGAAATTGGGCCACCGGCGCTCTCACTCACCGATCGAAACGCAGTAGTACGGATACTACTACTTTTATGTCGATCTTCTATGAGAGGATAGTACTTCCCCGGACGATTCGGTCCATTCATGCTGAAATCAGCGTGGATCTACTACCTGTTAAATCTATGGTTATTGCAATATTGAGTAATAGCTACCTACTAATTTATCAGTTTGATTGCGACGTTGCCACTCATGACGCGTATACCATCTGCGCTTTTACCGCGTCATCGAAAAGTCTAAAGACTGTTGCATACGTTACGGGTTCTATACGAACGGGTTGGCAAGGGAAATTTTGGGAATATATAGTTTTATACAAAATGTAAAAAAAGAGCATAATATGTCACTGAGACATAGACGGGACGGAGACGTGGCACTCACGGGGTCAAGCGAACGAGACAGTCACGCCTCCATCGCGTTCGAAGAATTAGCTCTTTATCTGTGCAGTAACCTTAGAGTCCAATGTTGACAGCGATTGTCAGCTGTTCAAAACTTTGTCATTTGACTATTTTTTATCTCTACCAAAACGTTAAAGTTTATTCCAATCTCATAAAATGTTCTCTCTAATTCCGTCAAACTGTTGTAATACAATTCAATTTACTCGCTGCGCCAAACCTTCAGAGGGCTTTGAGGTTTGAGGCCAAAATTGTTGAACCTTTGTTGTGTCGCATTTAGTTGATTAAAACTGAAAATCGACAATATTTTCTATTCTAAATTATTTTGGCCAAAAATGTTCTAATATCAAGAATATTGTAAGGGGTAAATGACATAAAGCAGATATTTTAATACATTTAGCATTTTGTAATAGAAACACTAAAGTATTACGTAAATTTGTCTTTTAAATTTTAAGTAGGTACTTCCAAATTATAAACAACTAAAGGTTTTATATAAATACATAAGTTGATTGTAATTTGATATTGTGTAATTTACAATATTGTAATAGAAACGTGCAAATTAATATTACATGTGGGTACACAGCAATCACACTTCTTCCACTCCGTCAAAGAAACATTCATAATTAAAAATCTCCAGCTATTTCTAACGCACTTTCACACAACAAAAATTTAATAAAGAATCAAAATATATTTTTATTCGAAATATTAAACAATTGTTTAGTTTAAAATTAAAATATGCAGATTTAAATTTTAAATTCAAAACAAAATATCTTCGGGGTAAATTATTTGAAGCGATCTTTGAGAGTACATTCAACCCATTAAATACACAAAGCTTGAATTTTAAATATATTTTATAGTTTTTCATATAATTTATTATGAGTCTTTGTTAATATTTTTTCAGAATATAAACTTTTTGATGACGTTTTAAAAATATTTCGTGCTATGAAATAACAATGAATTAGATAATATTCAATTACAGCTACTTATATATATACAATGTATTCATTTGGTGCGAACAAAATAGCATGGCTTTCAACCAAAACAAATGGTATTTCATTAAATTTGGCAAAAAAGACAGTATGTCACGCTAGTTACTCCATTAACAACAGCCCGCTTCAGGAGTTTGATACTATTAGGGACTTAGGTGTTCTGGTGGAGCAGTGTAAACTGTAGAAATCACTATGACCCTATGATTAGTTAGACATCAAAGCTGTCAAGGTTCATTGTCAGGAAAATAAAATATCTAAAGATCCAATCCTTACAATTTATATTTACAATAGTGTTATTTGAAGCATCCTAGAATATTGTTGTACTGTATGGAGTCCAGGTTATCAAGTGCACTCGGATAGAATAGAGCGCGTTCAGAAAAAGTTTATATACAACTTGTGTTACTCAGACAACAGATGCCACATTTTAAACTCGTTATAGAACTCTAGGCTGAGTCACTATAAAATGGAGTCTTTAACTGCTCGTAGGAAATAGTTAAGTATTTAAATTAATTAATGGTTTAATAGTTTCATTTGAGATTTTAGAAAAAGGGCAAATTGCTGTTCTGCGTTCCAGTAGCCGCTTAATTAATCGCAAAACTTTTGTCTTGCCACGTAATCGGACCAATATAGGTAATTTTTTACCTTTATCTCACATGGTTTTTCTTTCCAATTCCATTCGCGATACTATATAAAGTGGAAGAGTTTGTTTAAGAATGTGCTAATCACTACAACTACAAGTCGGAATTGAATATTCTTTTTGTGTATGATAGCCTAGTTTTTGAGAAAGGTTATAGGCTATGTAACATCACGCTACTGGCGACTGGAGCAGAGCAGTAACCAAATACGAGGATGAAACCGCGCTGAGGAAAGCTAGTTCTTGACAAAATAGATGTTTTTGTTGGTTCTGTAACCTAATCACTGAGTTTAGGTTAGGTTAGGTGTCAGCTAAAAGATAAGTTTACATAATTAAATTTTTTCATCGGTCATATTTATTTAGTCTCAGTAACTATAAAAACATAATAGTTTGTGGCGACATAAACATTGATATCCACCCAGGCGCCATGGATAAGCGAGCGCACGACTATCTAAATCTATTAGCCAGTCATTGTATGCTCCCAGGGCACACCGAATTCACACACGGAGGTACGTGCCTTGACCACATTATAGTTAAGACCAAGTTGGATGCTCTGTGTTTGGTCATGCACGCCTCTATTACTGACCATGACTGTGTGGCGTTTAGCCTTGACCTTAGATCAAATTTACAGTCCAATTATAAGCGCATCACCAAAGTAAACTATGACCTACTTGACATTGCTATCCCCAATATTAACTTCGAAACCATACTTTCTACTACTGACGTTAACCGGGCTACAAACTTGCTTATCACCTCCCTGTCCACAGCCGTTGCGCAATGCACCTCCACAAAAAGTTAAAAAAGATCCTAAAAATGAAATATTGCAGATCACATACAAGCGCTATCGAGGCTACTGCACATCTGCCCTCCATAAAGCCAAGAAGTTGTATGATAGGCAGGAGATAGAACGTTCTCGTAACAACAAGAAGCAGCTTTGGGAAGTGATTAAAACTATAAGCGGTGCAAAACATAATAGTTAGGAGGTATTCCTTTTTCTTAGTAGCTCCAATTACGCATATTTGTAACCTTTCTTTAACAAATGGTGTCTTTCCCTCAGCGTTCAAGACTGCGTTAGTTATTCTGATACATAAGGGTGGGGATCGGGACAATGTTACCAACTTTAGGCCCATTTCAATCTTACTGTCACTGTCTAAGATCCTGGAGCGTCTTATCAACACACGGCTAGTAAGTTACTTGGAGCGGAGTGGGTTGCTTTCACCCGCACAGTACGGTTTTAGAAGAGGAAAATCCACCTCAGAAGCTGTTCTCGATCTTGTCAATGACTTAACTACGGCCTTAGACTCCAAGAAGAAGTGTCTTGCGATCTTCCTGGACATCGCGAAGGCGTTTGACACGGTCTCAATACCACTCTTACTTACCAAATTGGAGAGGATGGGAGTGCGAGGCCTTCCCTTAAGACTACTAGAGGATTACCTTACAAACAGGATTCAAAGGGTGAAAATAGATTGTTGGACGAGTGTTGAAGAAAATATCACATACGGTGTGCCCCAGGGCAGCGTCATCGGCCCTACCCTGTTCCTCGTCTATATTAATGACCTTTGCCAGGTGCAAATAGATGGGGGTAAGGCATTCACTTTCGCCGACGACACTGCTCTTCTTTTCCAAGGCGATACCTGGACTGAAGTGTACAGTCGCGCGCAGATAGGCTTCGATTTGGTAAAACAGTGGTTGACAACCAATCTGCTGACGCTGAATGTCTCCAAAACTAGGATTGTGCCTTTTGCAATTAGATGCTCCCAACTGCCTCCACAAGAGCATGTCATCAAAGCCCACGAGTGCGGGCTGTCTCTTGCAATGTTTCCGTGCAACTGTCCCATACTGGATAGAACAGAAAGCGTCAAATACCTTGGAGTCATAATTGACCAAACACTTACGTTCAAGCACCATTTAATCACTCTGGCGTCTCGACTGCGAAAGTTAATTTACCTTTTTAAATCCCTTAAACATATAGCTGATCGTTCCATTGTCCGTATGGTTTACAATGCCCTCTGTCACTCTCTCATAGAATATTGTATCGTAGCATGGGGTGGCTCTGCAAAAGTACATATGTTACTTGTTGAGAGAGCGCAACGAGCGATTTTAAAGGCGATTTTAAAGCAGCTGGACTCCCTTTTCGCTATCCCTCCGAAGAACTATATAGGGACTGGAACATACTCACCGTGAGGCAAACATTTATAATGAGAGTTGTTTTAACCAAGCATGCCCACACTCATTATGATCTTGAGAAAACTAAAGGTAAGCGCCGTGTGGGTACGGTGTGCACTCCTATAACACTTAAAACGTCATTCTCTCACCACTTCTTCTGTTTTCTCGGCACTTACCTGTATAATAAGACTAATAACCTTCTTCATATCTATCCTCTCTCTTCCTTTAAATGCAAACAAGTAGTTGTTCAACACTTAAAAACCCTAAACTATGAGGCTACAGAAAAAATTCTTCACCCCCTACAGTAACTGTTTTTCACTTCCGTATTGTCCAACATACAAAAGTCCATCCACATCAACTTTTTACCCACATTTACACTTACTTCACAAGTTCACACACACACACACACACACACACACACACACACACACACACACACACACACACACACACACCACACACACACACACACACACACACACACACACACACACACACACACACACACACACACACACACACACACACACACACACACACACACACACACACACACTCCACACTCAAACATTCACTACTCTCGCAACTTATCACTACCTGCTTATAAGTATACAAGTTTACATTACATTTACATTTTACTAGTTATTTAAGTTTTTATTTTATTTAGTTTTAGTTTCTTTTAGATGCCTGATAATATAATACTGTTGTAACTGAAACTAGAGATCAACCATCCTACCACTTTCGCATTAGCAATTGTGTCGTCACTTTGGGGGCGTGGTGACCTGTAGCACAGGTTTAACAAACCCATTTCAGGCACCAGTCCTTCGCAAATTATCCTAGTTCTACTACCTGTATTTTAGCATAAGCCAGACAATTTGTGAAGGAAAATAAAAATAAATTTATTATTATTATTTAATGTCATACATTAAATAATTATTTATTATTTAATTTAATATTCACATAATTATTATTAATTAGTATGTCTGTGTCTTCTATAAAAAATGCATGTGTGCAAGATTTAGATTTAGTAGATGTCAATCAAAAGTATTGTTCAGAAACTTTTTTGTTGTTGCATGAGTGATTGAATACCAGTTTTAACATACATTAAAAATAAATGTTAATATCTGAACAAAAAGCATACCAGTTGAATTATACGTATATTAAAGTTAGTTAAAATAATGAGTATTTTTCAAGCTATACGGCGTACCATATTTATTGTAATTTTGATTCTCACGTTTAAATGTGTCCCTCCTAAATGTCGGTAACTGAAATAATGTAAATACGTTATTACGTAAAAATAACTGCATATCCATACATATTCATTGTTTTTTCAAAGTCCCGCAGTTGATAAAGACCTGCAAAGTCACAATAATAGCATTTGAACCAGTGGATAACTACCTACCTGCAGAATGTTTGAATTATTTGGCTCAGCAGCCAAGTCTTGTCAACTAGTATGAGCAATAAAGCAGTTTGGAAACCATTCCAATGATTTAATCTAGGAATGCCGACTTTATCCAAACAATTGGCTCTGATTGACGACGTTGAGGGTGATTGTGAGCTGTCGGCTTATTGTAAAGCCTAGCTGAGTCTCAGCTTAGCTGGTATCGTGTAATTAATTCAAGTAAGTTCTAATATATATAGCTGTATATAACTTTATATGGTTGTAATTTGTAGGTAAAGTGGGTGAAGCTGATAAATAACGTTCACAAAGACGGGCTAATTAATAGTTATGGATAGTCAGGACTTACTGCTACTAGCAAAGCTAATACAACCATGTAGTTAGTAGGTATACCGTACTTGTGCAATCAATAGCGACAAAATAATGAAAATACTGATGTTTTGTAGTCATCTTAAAAATCACAAAGTTTTTGAGGCAAATCCTCAAAATATTGAAACGTGACTTAACCTTATGTAGCTTATGCAAGTCTTATGTTATTTAAGCACCAGAAAGAGTTTTAAATGTAACTTAAAATTGACTTTTGCGTATTTTCGCATGCAAGACTAAATCACAAAAGTTGGAACGAAAAAATTCGAAACATTTTTCATCGTCATAATAAATCAAAACACGAAAAACACATCAAGTGAACTCCATTGTTGCACACGAATTCACGCCAGATATTCTCTTAAAAATAAAAATCAAAAAGTTTTATTTTAGCGACCTGCCCTGGCTTTGCACGAGTGTTCTTTTACGTTTTTATAACATCATTGCAACTCTTTAATCCGTTGCGGGATTTAAATCAAATAAATAATAAGTAAATGTTTATTTCAAAAATTTCAAAAATATATCAGTAACATAATAATAATAATAACAATAATATTCTACCACATGCACACAGCGCCATTTAGTCTCAAATTAAGCAATTATATTTGCTTGTGTTATGGGTACTAAACAACTGATATACTACTTATATACTTTTTTTTTTTGTAAATACATACATATTATAGATAAATTACACCATTGTTAATACTTATCGAAAAAGAGGTGATCGATTTTCAATTTTTTTAGCAAATAGGTAGGTACTCGTACTTCCTTTTATAAAGTTGTATAATCTGTATAACTTGTCTGTATTAAACCATTTAGTGAGGAGTATATAGCCTCTTTTGTTATGACGCTTTATAGAAAAGACTAATACTAGAATTAGTAATATAATTTATTGTTATGAGAGTTAGTGTGACTTGCCGAAAGTTATTACAAACAATAAAAACTTTTACTATAAACGTAATGGCAATGTGGTCTTGGGTTTAAAATATGGAACGCACCTCTGCGAGTGAGACAGTCGTAAGAGAGTATTAAATAACACTAGGTACTTAACCTTATTGCTGTCACCCTACCACCTGTTAATAGTGGTAACTGTGGCAAATGGCTTCCGTAATAAAGGTCTTCATCCCACAGTGGTCTGCAAGTTGATGATGATGATCACAATAAATGGCAACTGTGTAACCGGTAAACAAGTATTACGGAATAAACTATACCAAACTATTTTTGTTCAAAAAAGTCTTTATTAATGACGTCACTACGTTCTATCTACAATTTATATGGTAACAATTGGATACTCCGCCAATATCATTATCTAACATCGACCAGTACTCGAGTAGAAAACTGTTCGTGCTGGGATTTCTTTATTTTACCAAAAAAATATTTGAACGCGGCCCTACGGGACTCGCTGAAGTTATTAGGTCAATGTAAATAAAGGGTGATACTTCGCAATTGGGTTGCAAGGGTTGTCACATATTCTGGGATTAAGCAAATAAACTTCGTGAGGTTTTAACTGGAAGATAGGTGAATGGGCGTCTGTGGAGCTTAGATTCAATAAAAAAAAAATCTATCATGACATGTTAGCAAGTTGCCACTAGATATTGATGGCCTGTTAAAAGATATCCATCGCTCGGAAGGTCACTCTAAATTTTCATCTAATTCACTCTGTTTCTTGGCTAAAACGCTCTATTTTAACAAAAAAAATCACAGATTTTGTGCCTCACATGACTATCGAGCACATAGAAAATGAATCTAAGGAATTTGAAATTATTTTATTCTTCGATTAACATAAGTATGACACGCCTGTGAACAAATAAATTGCAAAATTTATACACGTATATCAAATCTTATTGTACAAAAATTATGTCAATAAAGCTATTATTATTATATTACGTGTACGAAGTTGATGTAAAAATGACATTTTGACTTTTTTTCAAAACGGCTTCAGGACAAATCCTTAACCCGATCGTCTTTATTTTGGCTTAAATTGTAGCTGACTAAATTGTCTACAGGATCAATTTTTTTGTATCATTCTTCATTTACAAAATATCGAGCGCTAAAATCAAAAATTGGGAAATAAAATTTTTCCCTATTTCGGCCATAACTTTTTTTTCTTGACTTTCTCGAATAATTCTTTTCGCACCTTACAGCTCTCGTGAATACGCGCGAGTCATTTGAGCTGTTTTTTTGAATATCATATCTTCACAACTCTCCGAGATATAAGGGGATCCCACTTTTTTGAGCCTACACTGGAGCGAACGAAAACCGTTTCCAATGTCAAAGTAAGCTTACGGACATTAAACATGAATCTCTTTTACAGCGTCCACGGCAGCAAAGTCTGGGCGGCGTGCTGCGGCGAGAAGGCAATTGGAAATGCTTCATGCTCACTCTGATGATCGCCGGCTGTCTTGGCTCCGTCGCTTGGTGCAACACAGCTGAAATCGACAGAGACCTTATTGATTTTACCAAGTATGTATTGTAAATTAAAACTGATATGAAAGAACTCCACCGAAATCCTAAAGTAGGTTTACTGAGATTTGTATACTAAAAACGCATCCTGTCGATACGAATACATTGACAAGACACGTTTGCTATATAAAATCAACCAAAAATAACTACCTAGTTGAATTATTTCATGCCTCATGTAACATCGTTCTATATAATCAATACCGTCTAGGTATATAGTTTGTAAAAATAACAGTTTAATTTGTTGCTTGTAAATTTACGAATCATCATTAGCGCTTTTTAATCTGAAACAGATTGTTAGAATCCGCTGCAAAAATCACAATGGCCTATACTGTCATAATGCAGGCATATTGCAGAACATATGTATCACTCCATTCCATCGATGCTATTACGACATAAAGCAATCAATTACAACGTGGCAGCTCCAATTTTAGCCTCAACTTAATTTCAGTTGTTTCAAAAAACCAATATTTTAATTTGTACTCGTACATAGTTCCCACACCAATTCCATTTAAATTGTGTCATTGAAAATTTTATGTTTTACCTACCTTATTTACCTTAATATTTTTTGGTGAATTTTGTTAAAATGTAGCTTAAATCAACATTGAAATTTTAATCAGCCTTAATGTGATAAATATAAAAACATAAAAGTTTAAGAGCAAAATTATAATGCAACTGTAGAGAAAATTTAAAAGATTGATTATAACAATTAAACTATTCTTTAGAGTTGACCGCTAAATTAGTTACATTCTTAAAGGAAAACAAATAAGGAAAATATAAAGTCGCATTACGAAAATTGCGGCCAAGGGTCTTCATTATTTCCTTTACTATGTAAATATAAACTATGCACCTTTAACCCTGTTAACCTTATATTTTTTGTTTATCAGGCATCCTATAAAACGGACAGTCAGGGAGTCACCGTGCGACGTTGGCTATGCATATATTCCTATAGCGTTTGTGTTACTGCTGTACCTTGTTTATTTGGTGGAGTGCTATCATAGTACTGCAAGAATTCAGCTCGCGCGAAGAGTTGATGTTGCCGCTGTCAGTGCGAGGGTGCACGCTATGAGGAACGCCACACCGAGAGTCTGGTAAGACCTGCTGTTTCAGTACATTTAGTATATGCACGATCGATTTAACCAGCTTTTTATTAACATAATAATATTGTCGTAATAAAGAAGAAAGCAGTATGTCTTCAAACAAAAAATAATCAAACTGCGTACATTAGATACGTTTTAGAATTCGATGCAGTACCTATTTTAATCATCTTTCCTGTAGGTAAAGAAACACCCGGCAGTAGATGGATCAATATACATACAAGATAGTTTCTTAATATACTTACTGTTGACAGAGTAAAGACGGCAATCTAATATAAAATTTTCTCGGTATCAAAGTGCCTTTATTTACTGCATCGTAAACGTAACAACTTTATTTCACATGAAAAATGTAGGATCTTAAATATGTTTACAGTAGTGACTGAGTTTTGCTGCTACATTAAGATTCCAAATTGTATTGTATCTGATTCATTTCTTTTTGAAGAAACCCAGTACTATTTTTAAATCGATGTTATAATTATAAAAATCTAAGATGATCTCTTTTCACTGTTAGTTAAACTACCTTTCAAAACTTATATTCTTGACCACAGTTTTGGCAAATTGCCCTATGAAATAGGTCACTGGCATCAATAATCGAATTAGAATACTCTAAAACCCAAGTAAGGCTATAAATAAGTTTTATTGAAATACCGATCGCCCTTTTATTAAAATTATGTTAGTCTACAAACTAATATATTCAAATAAAAGCAAAGCTATTTCAACAAAATATTACTTCAGACTTACAAAATATTGCGCTTTGACCATGTAAATCATTTTTGAATGAGAAAATTTACTTCGCTATTGCTTTTATAAATAAATTACTGAGTTATTATCAAGTTATATTTGCATTTTTTGTACATTAGAGGCTTAGTGAAAAGGCATAAGAAAAATAATTATGTTACTCAGACCATTTTTAAACCTTATGGTATTTTTACTGCCATAGGTACTGTTTGAAACTTTGTGATAAAAAGAAAACTACCTTGTTAGTTTTAAACACGAAAGCATTAAACTGACTATTCCCCTGCGTCTTTTGACTGCTAATTTGAGAGAAATCACAATTGAGACAGCTATCTAGCTGTCTCTTTTATTTAGATAACGGTTATAATTGCAAAAAGTATTAGTAATTATAATTGTCTATTTACTTTAAGTCCTTTTTAAAATGCGAATTATTTAAATTTGTTATTTTACTATTGTATTGCAATTTCATCATTATACTGGATTCCGTGTTCCACTAGGATCCCTTATTTCATACATCATTTCAACATAATGCCGCTTTAATTGATTCGTGTAACGATGCTCTATGTTACGTTAATTACAAAATTTAAATACTCAATCGTTGAATAAATTTGTTATTTTGTAAAACAGTAAATTTAATTTTGATGAATATTTTCATCTCAAATGATCATGATCAAAGCGAAAGGGTTGCTCTTAATTTTTTGTAGGTTAACGCTGGCGTACCCCAAAGGTCCATCCTAGCGTACACGTTGTTTTATTTGCATATTAATATGTTGAAGGTTCATTACTATGCAGTATATGTCGAAAATACGTAAACAAAAAAAACAGGCATTAAAAACTTATGACAGAAACTATTAGTGACTGTATACTTAAACAGTTCTAAAATAACATAGGGTTGTGGGAAATTTCCCACAACCCTATGTTATTTTAGAACTGTTTAGTGTTAAGAAAATTCAAATATATATATCATCTAAAAAATAATACCACGTCGATGCCTAACTTGGCTTTTGCACAGTGACGTAAATCAAAAAAATATAAAAAGCTTATTAGAGTCGAGCGCCAATGCAAGATTCAAAAAATCGAATGCATCACGACTTTACTCAAACAACTCGAAACTTACAAACGAAGCTGAAGTTGACGACTACCGTATCCTATTATCGGCTTTGCTATCATAAATGCATTGCCTTGCCCCATTTATATAAATATCGTCGTCAGGTATAACTGGGTGCTACTGAATGTCATATTTCTAAAAGTACTTCGGAGCTTTGTCTGGATGTATTTTAAGACTTATCGTATAAATATATATCGTATACGTCACAAACGTAGGTTAACCTGGAAGAATCATAAACCCGGGCATCTGGATTTCTATAGATCATAAATGCATTTCATCTACTCCGTGGATTGTGGTTACGATTTCCACTAAAAGTGAACAACAGTCGTCTTATGATATTATAAAGAAGTGTTTTGAAATATTGAAATCGTTGTAAGAGAAATTTTATACTGTAGTATAATGAATATATAATTAATACACTAATAGAATTAGTGCCACCGGTTAGATTAGGCGGTGTTCCCCTTACAAGGGTGTACCGGTTCACTTATCTGGGACATATATTGACCACTGACCTCAAATATGATGAAGATATTGATAGGGAACGAAGGGCGCTGTGTGTGAGAGCGAACATGATTGCCCATAGATTCAGGTGTACCTCTAATGAGGTTAAGTACAGCCTCTTTGGGGCTTATTGCACGTCTTTTTACACGTGTAGTCTGCGGGCACATTTCACTCAAAAATCATACAGCGCCTTTCGTGTCCAATATAATAATGCATTTAGGATGCTGTTGGGGCTGCCCCGCTGCTGCAGTGAGTCGGGGATGTTCGCTGAAGCTAACGTAAACTGCTTCTAAACAGTAATGCGGAAGAGATGCGCGTCCTTGGTCCGCCGGGTACGACAGCATCTTAGTTATGATAGCAAGCAGGCTCGACTGCGTGTTTGTGACTCACTGCTGCAGGATATCAGCTGGGCCTGTGACACTGCTGCAGTGATGACACATTTTTTTTATATTTGTACATATACTAACATAGTTCATAAGTTATTGCTGTATACTAACACCATGGATCTTTGTTGTCTAAATAAATGAATAAATTATACTCTTATAAACTTTCGACGCTCTGCAAACCTGTCGTCTGCATTGCGCCAATAATGCAATTATTCTGTAGCCGAAGGACTACGTGGGCCGTATAATATTTCATTAAAAGGCAACGATTACCATCTACGCAAAGCTTGCTACGACGTAGCACGCGTAGCACTAAAACCAGTGACGACCTATCGTAAAGGTTAATGGCACATTTTATAACTTCACACGGATCAATGACGGTGAACTGTTTGGATGCGATTGTTAACTGAGTTGGCATCGGGTTTGTGGACGTTGTTTTATAGCAGTTGATATAGCAGACGTGTTATTTTAATATCTAAGTCTCGTGATGCTACTGCTCCGAGTCAGTATTATGTATTTTATGACTGCATCACGATAGCGATAGAATTCTTTGCCGTTTCGTACTTTGAAAATAAAAATAGAACGCTGTAAGAATAATCTTAATATATAATGTTGTTTCTTAATTTTATATGAAAATATTGCTGTTAAAAATGTTTCCTCTCTTAATATATTTATAATCATAAAAATATATGTGAGGCTGGTCTATTGTATCATTGTCATTCCAACTTGTTAAGTTAACACCAACTTTCTAAAACAAATCTCGTATCCAATCTCACCATGAACGTACGCTATTACGCTACTTCTATGTGTATTTCATGTAAACACCACACGTAGTTCAAACAAAAAACGACTATCAAATATTGGTGAACGGTAAAACCAATAGCTAGAAATGCAATTAACAAAAAGAATCAAATGAAAGGAATAGTACGATAAAACCTGAACGAATAGGACTGAATGATTAAACTTTCTCGTACAATACAGTTTCATCGAATCCTACAAAATATTATAAATGCGAAAATTTGTATGTATGTTTGTTACCTTTTCCGGCAAAAACTACTTAATGGATTTTAATGAAACTTTACAGATATATAGCTTATACATCAGAATAGGGCGTAGACTATAATTTATAAATATATTATGTTAATTGGCCAAAATATGCACCAAATCCTAACGCGGACGAAGTTACAGGCAGAAGCTAGTATCCAACCTTGCAAACCTCTGAAGAGCTTATTGATTGAACTAAAAATAAACAAGCCGTTAATTTAATTTGTTGCTTAACTAATTGTTTCGTTGACTTTGGAATAAATAATAATGTAAACTGAGAGAAGCAAACAATCTTGAATGACATTAAAGATTTCTGTTCGAAAGGCTTTGCTAATACGGAGCCAGTATTAGCATTCACAGCCACACTTTGTCAAGGCTGATTGGCAATTTCACATAGATATACATCCACTCGTGTATTGGTTTGAAATAGATAACAACTACGTTCTTATTGGTGTAATAAAAGCCGCAGCCTCTAGTATATAGGTATTGATGGATATTTATTTATTCTACGTTATAATTATGTATTTATATACTTCCTATATATATTATTTAAATCTTATACTTTTATGTATCACGTACTTAATAATATTTTAAGTTGTTCGATTTATACTTAAAATACACCTACTTTATCTTGTCTCTGCATCACCCTGTGAGGTTGACTGTTAGACAATGCCTTTGATATTAAGTTCACTTATATACTTTGTGTATGAAATTGTTAAATAAATAAATAATAAATAATTAGCCTACTCCTGATTTTGACGAATTTCTCTGTTTGATTAAGACTGATATCTAATAATGGACATCTTCAAAATGATAGATAGAGATAAATTCAGATTTCAAATATTCATTCATTAAAGTCCAATAGTGAATGTTTTCATATTGATAATAGAGTGATATGTTAGGATTTCGATATTCATTCATTCATTCCAATTAAGGTAAATTTAAAAAGTACAAACAATATCGAAAAAGATAAACGTCATATTAACCTACTAGATTTTTTGTTTACCTTATAGTTCACGAGCTTTCAGCGGTTTCACACGCGTCTTTGCTTACTGTTTTGCTCCCGTCGCCAGTAGCGTGATGTTACATAGCCTATAACCTTCCTCGAGAACCGGGCTATCATACGCAAAAAGAATTTTTCAATTCCGGTTCTGGTAGTTCCAGAGATTAGCACGTTCAAACAAACAAACAAACAAACTCTGCCACTTTATATAATAGTATAGACTAGATGCGCCCTGCAGCTTCGCCTGCGCATGAATGGGTATAACTCGGGAACCAGAGCGAATTTCGGTATAAAACCCATGCCCATGTCCGTCTTCGGCACCGAATCTATAACTACATACCAATTTTCATCGATATCGGTTCAGCAGTTTAGGCGCTGAGTAGTAACAAACACACATAAACACTTATACATATACACAAACTTTCGCATTTATTTAGATGATCAAACACAATTGTAAAAAGTACGACCCGTCTTACTATTTCAAAAGTAAAATAATCTACATATATGCTCATCTATGAAGCATTACAAATATATCACGTGATATCGATCCTAGGAAACATACAGGAACTACATTAGCATAAAGTACAACAACCCTCTATAGTTCCGGCTTCAGAGTAACAGCGACTTGTGAACACTAACAATATTCAAAATTTCACTCACGCCTCGTTGCATTTGAGGCAATATGAACTGGCATTCCATTAGCCTATATCACCGGTACAAATCGAAACAAAGTGGCGTACGTACAATTTGCTTACTTCTATTGAGTGGCTAAATATATTTATACCGTACGAGCAAGCAAACTTTGTAATACAATTTTGAGACTTTTTATATACCTAATGTATATTTTGACGTCACAATATATAATACTAGCTTTCCGCCCGTCGCCAGTAGTGTGATGTTACATATTCTATAACCTTCCTTGGGAACTAGGATCATACGCAAAAAAAAATATTTAAATCGTCTGGTAGTTTTTAGGATTAGCGCGTTATACAAACGAACAAACTCTTCCGCTTTATAATAATAGTTTAGTTATACTCGTTTAAGGCGTATTTTATTATCTTACAATCTCCATTAATATTTTCTACTACAACGCAGCGACGTAAGTCCTATATGCCAGCCTGACAAGCCAGACAACTGAAGTACACTGTGGGGATTGGTGAAATCTCGATATAGCTAAGGAAACCTAAACTGCAGAAATATAGGTACTTGTTCGAGGCTTCAATTCAGTACGATAATATATTGTTATTTCTTTCGCACGTGCCGTTCTTTCATAAGTTTATGTAACATGCGAAAGGGAGTGCAATATTTATTTAAATGTATCAGTATATTGGGGTATATATTTGGAGTACAGTGTTAATTTCGGAATACCGAACTATAACTACTGACTTTTCGACTTATTTTTACAACAGTTTACTGCTAACCAACTTCTTTTAGGTCATAAACATTTAATTTAGTAGCATATAATATTTTATCATAAAATTTACCTCCCTCCAGCTTTTGGTTTAGTAGACATTGTTTAAAAACGAAAATATTAATGCAAAGACACGTATTATATTACCGCCTGTGGACTACGTATATGCAATTACGTAACTATAAAACTACAATAACCTCAGAATCCTATTTTTTACAAGCTTTCTGGTTATCAAATAAATAATCTCCTAATCTTTAGCCGAGTATCCTAAGCTATAAAGTACATTGTAAGCTAGATAATGTATGCAAAATATAACGTATGCGCATATTACAGGTGGAAGGCGATATGCTACCATTACGTGAGACGTAAGCGGCAAGTAACGCGATACAGAAATGGAGACGCGTATACCACCACTCAAGTATGTATATTAGATTGTATTATTCAATTTTTGTACCATATTTTATTCTCGAGATCATAATATGATGTAGGAGTAATAAAATACTCTTTTACTATTGCCTGGCTATTGGGCTAATAAGGCAACGAGAATTATATGCTATATATTCTTGTTATAATCATGGGCATTGGTCACTAAACTTGCTTAAGGTTGACTTAAATTTTATTTCAGAGTACTTTTAATGAGTCTTAGTTACTCCACCATGATTTATTTAAGTAAAACCGAAGATGAACGTAGATAATTATAAATAAATAAATAAATAATTTGTTTATTTCTCACCAAAACCGAAATACAGTGAAAACAACTTAGGGCTAAGGTATAAGTACAAAATTCCGGTTGTGGGTCGCTGGTGCCTGCGGTAGGTATATATATTACCTGTGCTACAGGTCACCAGGTCTCCACTCGAAACCACGTAATACTATGTAAATATCTTAGCTTAATAACAAAATTAACAGAGATAAACAAAAGGAAAGAAAAGAGAAATACAATATAATAAAAATATCCTTTAAATTGGAACAAAAAGAATGTGTGTGTGTGTGTGTGTGTGTGTGTGTGTGTGTGTGTGTGTGTGTGTGTGTGTGTTTGAATGTGTGTGTATTTGTGAAGGTACTATGTCATAACAAGCAGGAGTGATTCACTCTCGTCATAGCTTTGTTTATGAAGCCACTCAGTAATAACGATACTACACTTATATGTATTTGAATTAAAAATATGTAGCCTTTTATGAACTTTTTATATAAGAAGGGCCCAAGGAAGATGAAAAATCTGCGGCTAAACGAGGTTTTAATCTGGGATGAAGAAACAACAAGGTGATTACGACGGGTAGTTATACTAGGATAAACTGTTAGAGAATGCTGTTTAAGAACTGTTGCTTTAATAAATAATTGTCTAACGGTAAGTACTTTGCAGAATTCAAATAACTTGATGGTTGGATATAGGCGAGGTTTAGACCAGCATACTTTTAGCACAGTTCTTTGCGCGCGTTCGAGTTGTATTAGGTGAGTTTTTGCGGCACCACCCCATGTTGTGATGCAATAACTGAGAATAGACTGGCAAAGCGCCTGATAAACCATTTGTAAAACGTGAGCATCAGCTGAATGCCGAAGTTCTTTAAATTAAGATAGAAGCTATGTATATCATATACAACTCATAAAAGTCAAATCGGTATTTACACTTTGCGCTTTTTAAACAGAAAATCTACGAGCTACTAATAATTAAATTCCACTACAATATGCAATATGTCAGACTAATTTAAATACAAGATACAAAACTGCAGCAGACTATATACCCGCAAGCTCAATGTGTAATAAATCCGTCGCTTTATAGTATAAGGTCACGTTGCCGTGATGCCTTTATGTCAAAAACTCATCCAGTGCTTTGATCGCTGTAGTTCATACTATACATACGTTATTTGTTTTGACGGTTACGACCTTTACACGATATTGATGTCGCACGTTAAATTTGAACCTGTGCAAACATGCAATTTGTTAACAATGACGTATGAATCGTTATTGCGTTTATTCGAATGCTATAAATGAATGGTTTGTTGCGCATTCTATTGATTTATGCATAATGCTGGGGAATAATGTGAACCTTTGAAACCTTGTAGTCGCTATAAAATGTTTAAGTGTAGATTCTTTTGGTTGGCAGTTGGTTTTTCAGCCGGCCCTATCAGCAATGCGCAGGAAACATCGCGAGGTGACTTGAACTATAAATAAAGTATAAACACCACCCCAAATTTAAATGAGGAGTTGATCCTACCGGGGTGACAGTGAAAGAAATTTAGTTCTCAAAATAAGAACTAGAGGTGGTATTTATATTTCATACAAATATTTTACACTGTCAATTGGTGAGACAAATTAATGATATTGATAATGCATTGAAGACCTCTACTGAACAAAAAGCGTATCTTCTGTGTAATATTTAAAAGTTTTTTTAATATAGTATTATATTTTTCTCTCTATCAGGTATATTATGAACGTGTGAACACCCACAGCGCAAGTACATCATTCGCCCACGCGTGTTGTGGGCAACGAGATGCATCAAGAAATTTAGTACTAGACTCAAAGACTCCTATCACCAAAGTACGCTTTAGCAAAGGATTTGCTTTTGCGAACATAGAAGCAGCTAGTGGTAATTATTACATAATAATTTGACATTGCGACTTGCTATCATCATGAAATTATTATCAGCTGAAACACGTCCCCTGCTGGACATGGGCCACATTGACCGATTCTGAGCCACTCTCATCCATCAGTTTCCCGCTACACTTATGACGTCGTCGGTCCACCTGGCGAGAGGTTTACCCACGCCGCGTCTTCTGGTTCGTGGTCGCCACTCTAGAGCTTTTCTGCGTCAAAGCCCATCAATTCTGCGAGTTGTATCTGATTTGTGCCATCATTATACTTTTAGCAAAAAGACGTCTTAATCAAATTTCTTATATAAAACTTAAATGACTTGTAGTGTAATCACCACGCAGATTAACCATGTTTTTGGCGGCCAGGCCGTGGATACCGTTCAAAAATTCACTTACGTTCATACCTTGACCGTGAGTAGTCAAATTTATTCGAATAGTTTATCTGGTCGTTGCATATTCTGTAAGGGAATATTAACGATAGCCAATTTACATTGTAAAATAGGTCAAATCAGATTTTTACGACTCGAAAGCGTATTCGAGAGAAATTAAGTTCTCTTTTTCATAGAAAAATAAGCATTGCATCAACATAATCACGAGTTTACACGTGATGTATGATTTTCTTTCACGCACCGCTCACGTTTCTGCACGTCACTTGCATACTGTTTATATTAAACGTAACGAGTTTTAACGTGATCGGCTAGTTTATTAGGCGCACACACGTAGATTTACATCAATGTAGGTGTTTAAGTGAATCAGCAACCAGACGGTGCGTGAGCCGCGGTAGGTCGGCCCGTACGCTTCATCGAGAGTGCATGCGCATCGTCTTGGTTTCCCGCCAAAATGCCACGCGAACTTAGTTTACTTGATTTACTTATTGAATATGTGTTACAAGCTGATGATGAGGATAATATTTATTCACATGTCGAAGGTAATATATAGTAGTTTTCTATTTAGTTTTTGTGTACAATCGAACCAATTTAATCATGACACACCATAAGCTTAGCTTTGTCAATTCATTTAAATACAAGTAGCTCGAAATTCGCCTGAACATAGATTTTCTTGGCAACGAGCTTGTTATCATTTTAATAAACACTGACATTTTACTGAGTACACTGTTATACAGATCGGCCATAATATCGACTTTAGGTACTCGTCTGTGAAAAAGGAGAAATGCTATTGCGGTCTCTGTCTTTATTACTTTACAGAACAGAAACAGTACCAGAAAACGAAGCATTTGACAACACGTTTGTTGAAACTTTGTCAAAGGCCTCGTTATCACGTTATTTCACATTGACATACAACTTGATATCTGACACACTTTTTGTTTTTTTTCATCTATGAAACGGTAACATTATGTGAAAGCTAACTTGAGATTCAAAACATGCTGTTATATATCTCAAATGTGTTTCTATTTCAATGAAAATAAAAGTCAAAATTGTATAGGTCTCTGACCTGATTGACGCAATTTTGTTAGTTTTAAAAACGTCCTAAGTGCATTATACACGATAGATCTTACAAGATTGACAGTTTTAAGCGAATTATCAGCAAAGTGGGTCATGATTCAGTTGGTTCGATTGTACCTATTTATCAAGTTATTGTTGTTTCGTAGATTTTTCAACAAAACCTCTATTTGTTTTAGAATTGATTGACGACTACCGCGAGCTGATTGATGAAGTCTAGATTCGGTCGAAAATGAGTCACTAGACATTTGTATGGAGCGTGGAGAACCTGTGGGCAGACAATTTTAATTTTAAGTGTCTTCCTGAAAACACTGTTTTTTTAACAAACCGCTGGTGTACAGCTTTCTACAGATGTTGAAAGTTATTCTCATTTAGAGTGTTTTGAACTGTTTTTCACATCAGAATGCTGGAAATATATAAAACGTAAAACCAACCGATACGCAGCTCATTGTAAAGCATCACTGGCTAGAAAAGATCTACTACCAAATTCATTTTTAGCTAAATGGTCACCTGTTACAGAGAGCGAGGTGAAAAAATTTTAGCTATTATTTTTTATATGACCCCTGTGAAGAGCATTGATTCATATTGTTGACCCCGTCATAAACACACCTTTTCCTGCTAAAATGATGTCCAGAAAATGCTTTCGTGCAATCTACAGATGTTTCGCCTCAACGACAATGGTAACTATTTACCTAGTGGACAAGGAAATGATATGATGCGGTTTTCAAGATACGAGCATTTTATGACATGTAGTCAAAATTTATACTTGCCATAATGAAAACCTTACCATTGACGAAGGTACGTGCAGCTTTCGAGGGCAGATACACTTTCGCGTTTATATTAAAGACAAACCCGACCAATATGGGATGAAAATATACATGACGTATGAAGCTGAGTCGGGATATGTCTTGAAAATGTTGCCATCCGTGGGCTATTCTAAGACGGTGGAACAAAATATTATGAGTCTAATGGAAGGGTACTTAGATAAATGGCACTGTGTATACATGGACAGATTTTTCTCTAATTCTAAAATCATGGACTTGCTATGGACCTGAAACACTTGCTCTGTCGGCACTGTGCAGGCTATTTTAAAAGGACTACCTCAATGTTGGCCAATGTTGGCGCTACCAAGAACTGGAAGTAAATTAAATGTCTTTTTGCCACCGAGGCAACTTAGCTGCTTGCAAATGGAAGGACAAACGTGATGTATGTCTTTTGAGCACCAAATATGGAGCAACTTAGACTGAAGTCACAGTCAAGGCGAAGGGCGGCCCAACAAAAAGAGTGAAGCCAGACTGTGTTCTCGACTTTAATAAAAATAAAATCGGGGTAGATCTAAATGACCAATACGTTGCCTACTATTCTCTAAAGAGAAAATCCATGAAATGGTGAAATGTGGGATGTTTTCTATTTGGTTTCTAGAAACCAAATGGAAAAGACTTCTCTAGATCTCTACATCTTCTCATCTTGGCTCTAGAGCAACAGTAAATGTATACATCTTTTACAGCAGACAGATACAAAAGAGGATCCTGGTTTCCGACTTCTTGTGGCGCTGTGGGAAGTCTTTAGGTGAACAAGCTGGTTTTAACGCTGCAGCTGAACCAAGTGGTATCCGGCTACATTTTGTAGCCTGGCCGTATTTTATGGAGCAGATACCGCCGACTTCAACAAAGGCAAAACCATTCCGAGTGTGCAAGGTTTGTGTGGATATTGGCAAGGTCAGAACGAAGGTCAGACGGAAGAAAAAGACTATGTTCCAGTGTGAAGTCTGCAAAATACCTCTCTGTGTCTATCCTTGTTTTATAAAGTACCATACCCAACGGGAATACACTCTATAAAGTACTATTTTTCGATAGTATCGTGAATCTAGGATTCTTTTTTTGTAAATCGTGTATTTTTTGTAATCTTTAAATAAAAAGAAAATCAAAATTGCTTTGTTTTATTTCAAATACCTATATTAAAAAGAAATATGAAAATAAAAAAATAATAAATACCTAAGTTAACTAAGTCATAGTTATTACTTAGTTTGATAGTTATGGGCCTCAGAAATAGTGCGAAATTCGCCGGCGTAGGGGTACATGGCGCAATTAAAACGCCCTTATCATGTGAAAATATAAAATTGGAGCTCTCTCCATTGAAGTCAACATAATAGTAAAAGTACTCCTACTTTATGTCGCACTCAAGAGAGGATAGATTTTCTCTCGATCATACATATCGATCATACTTCTTACTTGCTAATTAATTTTAAATGAAAACTTATGTTGTTCTATTCGCTTTTCTATCTTAAGCAATCTTGTGTAACCTAGCAATAATTGAAAAGTACCTACCGTAGTATCGTAGTAAATATGTAAATTACTCCTTATGCCTCTAGGAAAGGTAAGGAGTAACTTGTAATATTACTGCTAAAAGAAACTTCAGTTCACACTAAACTTTAAACGAACAGGCTGTACTAGTTACTGGAGTTTGCTAAACTTTCTAGAACAGAAATTGTGTTTTTATTATGTCAATTTACATTGTATTATATAAATATAGCGTTTTAGTGTGGATTCGGGTTGTTTTGTGCGACTATTATGGACAATTATAAACCTAAATTGAATCAATTAAGTTCAAATAAATAAACTGAATTAAATAAAAAATATTTCTCAATTGATTTTGTATACATCGTTAACGAGCTAACATTTTTCAGAATTCGAAGACCAACGTTCAAGATTTTTCGCGGAACATGAAAGATTTGATGACTTCATGGAAATGCGTGAGGGCTTAGATCTCATCGGGGTTAGCTCCTTCAAGGAATATATGGTAGCTTATAGGTAAATACCATAGAATTTTCCATCTAATAATGTAGTTTTTTATGGAGATATCTTGAAAAATTGTGAGGATTTAAGGTATTTACATTACAGGGATGCGGATCGTTGTCCGTGGTATTCGTCCCAGTTGCTATTCTGGACGCTCTCTTGTCTTCTTCTATCGTGGCCTCTACGGATACTTATTGAGTGCAACACTGCATACGTACACTATACGGTGAGCTTACAATATATTTTACTAACGTACTGTTTCAAACCGTAAATTAAACCGTTCATGAAAACTTTGTTATATTAATCACATTATTTCTGCTAGCCTGTAACCGTAGCGTACTGCCGATGCAAAGGCTATAAGACTGATAGCTTCGAACGCGTAACCTGATATACTACGTCTGCAACATATTATATAAATTTTATAAATACAAACATAAAAGTCTTTAACCTGAATAATCACTAGGTCGTTTTGTTACAGATCACAAAAATATTTGGAACAAATTATGAATTAGATCCTAGTAGACAGTTAGACATTGATACTCACGTGTCAGACACACTGCCGCCAGTTACTGCCACGAACTACGCGTGGGCTCTTGCTGATGAACAAAGTGCAGTTCTTTGTTCAGCACCCCGTCCGCCTCGTACGCTGCCCCTCTCACATGCTTCCACTGTCGACAGCTTAGAACTCTTCGCAGCCATTCGTGGAAACTGTGCCTTAGTTCCTTCCTATTCAGAAGCTATGCGTATAGACGCAGCTCTTAGAGAGGAACCAGTAGAAAGCAGTACTCAAACAGCATCAGAAAACGGAGTAGTAATCGATATGGAACCACAGACAAGGTCTCCTCGTCGTGCTGTTAAAGCAGCATCTTTTGACGAGCCAGCACGAAGGCCAAGGGTAACCATCTCCGCAACACATTCTACGCACAATATTGCTGCTTGTGATAGATCTAATGAAGCGAAGCAGCAAAACAGGCGCTCCTGGGCGGGAGTTCTTACAACAGCCAGAAGCGCTAGACAGATTTTAGAAGAGTTTAGGACAAGTAATTCTCCAACTAACTACCAACCATTGTCAGAACCCCAAGGTAGTAGAAGTGGAGAAAGTACGCTATATTTCTCTACAGAATTATCTCCAACATGTTCAAGAGATCCGTTCGGTGGGCGAGCACAAACAACACCTACAGATGAGCCTCCTTCATACGAAGAGGCACTAAAAATGCCCGCTTTAAGAAAATTAACGAGGTCCATTACTGGAACTAATTTGGCGGGTGGTCGGAGAGCATTTTTGCGAGATGTGCTCACGAATAGAAGATCGTGTCTTGAAGGTGTGGGCGTGTTAGCAGGAACTAAGGTAGTTAGGTTGCCGTACAGTGAATCCGGTGACGAGACGCCTCTATAGCGCTTCTATAAAGGCCGTGCAATTACTGACTTTATATGGTGCAATAAAATGTTAGTAGGTTAGAATGGAGAGACTACTTTATTGTGTGGAGTGGATGAAGCCGTTAATAGTGATAGTGTTTGTACTAAAGTATTTATACGCTTTGGGATTAGAGGTATCTAATATTGATGAATGAGCTTGCTTGGTTATTTGTATTTACGACGGAAGGTGTTTGATGACGGAATTGAAATCAATATGAGATAAAGAATATAGGTATAGAACCTACAGTCTTACCTATTTTAATGCATTAAGTATACTTTATACCAAATGAAAAAAATACAATTTCAAAATTTACCATTTCATTATGTACATCTCATATTCTTTACCTATTTAAAATTAATAAAATCATAATTATTCTTACAATTTATTATATTGATTACAAAAAGCGTTTATTCACATTTTAGAATACAAAAATTACTACGGATACTAGTCATCAAATAACAAATGTATATTACTTATGTTAAGGCAGTGCCTTAAAAATTGTTATAATAATTACTGCGACTTAATATGCTGTTAGATAGTAAGTTTGAATTGTTTGTATTGTAAAAAGTAGATTTTCAATGAAGGCATAAACTACTGATTAGTTTAATGAGTGATCATTTCGGATTGGTCCAAATTTGGTGATTAGGTTGGGTTTCGTTATTCGTAGTCAAGTCGTAATAATTTTCAAACGTCAAAAGGGGGACGGATTAATAGTTTAAACTCAATGCACTTAACTGTATTCTATTTATTATATAGACGTCACCATGCTACATTATTTCAATCCTTTATTTTATAATATTATTAATATTTTTATGATCCCATCGAAAAAAAAAACACTAAAAGATAATATTGTCTCAATTTTATTATAGAAGTCAAAAGCACAAGTGATTATAGCAGAGGTACTTATCATCGTAAAATTCGCTCAAAAAATTTCTGACTGTCAAATTATTGGACGATTCAGTAATGAAGTGATTGAAGACCTGGAACAATTATAAATGGACTCAATGTTTCTTACAGTGTTAAAAATAATAATTTTTAAACAAAACACATTTTAAAATGACACTCACTCTCGTAGTTAAGTTAAAAAAATAATCAAATTTGATATAAATCTTCCGAAATTCATATGCAGAATTGCTACATTCAATTGAATAGGTATAGGAGTATTGAACAATTTAAAGTTTAATCACAATAGTTCTTAACATTGTTGAAACTTCTGAAAGGGTTGATACGTTGTGTTTGTATAGATTGTCCTAGCTATGGACAAATTGTATATTTGGACATTTTCAAGTGATGAGTTTCATAAAGGATGGTTAGATTTAATTCGTAGTAATAGGGCTTACCTTTAATATAGCTTTGGAAGTGTGACAGTTCATAGAAGCTGTTTTTTTATTTCTAATGAAAACATGCAGCATACATCATTCGATAAGCCAAAATGAAACTAATAACCCTTAGGTAATGGTTAAAGATTAAATCAGATGCATGAGGGATATATTAAAATAATTGAGTGGGGCAGAAAGAAATTCAAATACTTTTCTACCTCATTGACAATCTCAATGGGGCAGATTAGAATTTTATTTCCTGTCAACCCCATTGATGGGGTGGTTGAGAATATATGAGAATAACATCGTTCGATTTAGTTGTCAGTCTCATACAGATGATCTACGTAAAAATTAAAAGTCGATTAGCTCATTTTCCTTGAAACGTTACCCAATGATTTATAATCATTTAACATAAATTACCGCGTTGTATAAATTATATAAATAGTAGGCATTTGCCAAAGTGATATTAAAATAAGTAGTATATTAGAATGCTCGATTCAATACAATTATGACTTAAATTTATAATCATACGGGAATTAACGCGATCATGCATTAGGTATTTACATACCTTATTTTGCTTGACGTTTCGACCAGGTTACACCGGCCGTGGTCACAAGCAGACTGGTGAGGCGATGTCACGATTAATTATGACTTATCCATGGAACCAATTAAGGTATTCAGCGTTAAATATTTTCGTATTTTTATTCAAGTACTTATATAATGTTATTTTATTGTATTATATATATATATGGATATATACGCACTTTATGTATAATCAGAATTAAAAATATGTAAGTAAATAAATTTTAAAAAAATTTTGCTGTTTACTTGTAAGTTACTGAGTCGATATTTTTATGATATTTTGTATTTTCTCAAAATTAACACTATTGGTCTATACATTGTTTTACGTTTATTTTTTAACAATAAGGCTCATATGTAAAAATAATCTTACTTAATATTTTAACAATTCTCTAACTCTAGTCATACTCTTTGTGTTACAAGAGTCAGTCTTCTTTGATTTAGTTTTTTTTTTGTTAAAAAAAGAGAAAACTTGACGTAAATTCAAGATTTTTATAACTAAACTACTAATATTTAAAATAATAGTTGTATTTTTCATAATGTACCCGTCCAAAGTATTTAATCAATTGTACGTAAAGTACGGCACTTATTTCAGTTTATAAAGCTTTCCTAGTGTATAATGCTTCTACTGTCGCCCAAATTTATTTATTAGCAAAAATATAGGCTTGTACATAGGTTAGTTTATAAGACAAATTATTATAAAGTGCCAATCAAACTCGTAGGTATAAGTATTGTAAGGCAGATTTGTTTGATTTTTGTACTTCGAAATCACAGCAATATGTCCGAATGTAAGGTTTTTTGCAATATTATGCTATTAGTATAGTCATCGGTGATTGTGAGTGTGCGATGTCTTATTTATATCAATCTTTAATAATAATAATAATAATAATACCACAACAACAATAGCATCTTTACTTTATTCGAGTATCAGTGCCCTTCAAATAATCCATATTGTTATTTGTAGATCGAGTCAAAAAGAGCCCCAAAATATCGAAACTCCGTGTCTATCTTTTATCGAATAATATTAAAGAAATATCATCAAAATAAGTCGTATTGTTTATTTTTGACCAAAACTGTAATTTGAATTTCGTAATTTTGACTACTATTTTATTTCTGTGTTTATTTTCTCTCTATCTTACAGTAAGATATTTCAATTTAACTAGTATCTTTCTTATAAACTGACCGTGAATCTGCTAAGAAATCATAGCTAACTATTACATTAAATCTGAATACAACTAACACACGCGTCACACACCTACTCGTATCATATTGCTTGTGTTTTCATAGTAATTCCTCGTTTAAAATGTTGCTTTTATTCAAAATATAGCTCTAAAATATACACCTACATATATATATAATATAAGTGTAAACATATAGGTTATAACAATGCTTTTACAGTTGTAATAGAGCAACGTAATATAAAGCTACTGTTTAGATATAACGCTAAACTTAATATTTTTGATTGTAACTTGGCTGAGAAAAGAAGTTTATTATTTTCAATAAACTGTGTTACAGATATGTTGTTTTTTATTGATCTTATTCTTGTCCTTTAACTATGGCAACTGAGCCGACAATGGTGTCAGCTATTTATGCCATTGTCAAGTTTAAATTAATTAAATTAATCTTCTCGTTGATGATTTTAATGTTTTAATAATGTTAACAATATTATATAAAAACATCATCATCATATCAGACAAAAGACGTCCACTGCTAGACATAGGCCTCCCCCAATTTTTGCTACCGTGGCTGGTCTTTCGCCGCCCTCATCCATACTTTGCCCTTCTAAGGTCGTCGGTCCATCTTGTGAGGAGTCTGCCCACGCTACGTCTTCCGATTCGTGGTCGCCACTCTAGAACCTTTCTGCCCCCAACTTGAACTGAAGGCCGTTGGGGCAGAAAGGTTCAAGAGTGGCGTTCCAATTCGCAGAAGCAAGCTGTGTCCGGCCCATTGTAATTCTCATTATAAAAAATGCATGAGATTAAAAGACAATTATTTTTCCTGAAAACAAGGAGATATCGGCTGTTGTCAGTTGGAAGGAACAAATTAATTCGCACTCTAGGGGTTCCGTACGAACTCAATTATGTAGATAAGTCAGTCATCCCAGAAATCGATTTTGGCCTGTTTTTTTTAAATCAGTTTCTAAATGGTTTGTTAAAACATTGTTCAACTTCCGTTTTTGTTTCTCATTTGTTTTTAGTTTCGGTTGAAAAGTATGAGAGTCACAGAATACAAAATATTAAAAAGTAGTTCAAAATAAAAAAAAACAGCAACATTTGTAATTAATTTTGTTTTACATTCATATTTTGTACCGAGAAATTCCGGTCTGATCCCCCAGATCTGATCTTCTCGAGGATCGGTTTATTTTAATTTTATTATCTATTCCGTTCTGATCCCCCGTGCAGGAGATCAAAAACAAAAGACCTACATGTTTGCTTTATGAGAGAAGTGCATAATGTTTTTTATGCTATAGAAGACTGTTGTACGAGTATAACTGTATTTGTGGCTGTTTCTATTGATTTCCAGAGGAACTAAATTATTTGGCACGTAATGTCAAGCCCGCTAAATGAGTCCACTTTGTAATTAAGTAATCAGTGGAGTGGATTAAGTAAAAAGTGTAATAAGAAACCACGACGTCATCATTTTGTATTTTAATACGAACCACGAACAAATAGAGCGTATTGATTTATTTCAGTTTATAAAGAGTAATTGTATTGAAATTCGTACTTTACGATTATCCGTATTCCATAAGATTTTCATAGATACTTTTTTTTTAAATAATTATTTTTTTGAAACGCAATCACAATAAATTAACGTATAGCATTTCCAAGATGAAGTTGTGCACACTTTATTTACAAATTAAAACGTGAGAATATATTAAATTTCAATGTTTCCTTGTTATACAAACAGTTGAAGTTTTTAAGAAAAATATCTTGAGAACTCATGATTTATTCAGTTTATTCATACTTCAATTATATTTTGCATTGATTGCAGAATCTGTATAATGAATGATTGATATAATGATCTGAATTACAAATTAATATCTACATCTAAAATGGAATCTAAAAGCTATCAATTATGTACGTGGTAGTAGATATAAATGTAATTTGATATCATATTTGTACGAATCATCTCACAAATCTAATAAAAACTAATACAATACAATGCCAATACTACTTAATGGATGAGACAGCAAGTGAGTAAGTGCGAGTGTGTCTAGCACACCGCGATTTTCGTACAGACTTATAAGTAAGCAGTTTATCCACCGTGGGAGTTGAGTCTCAAAGTTTTTTGCCTATTTACTGGAGTAAAAAAACATACCTATAACTAAAAGTTGAAATGTAACTGTGCAGTTGAAAATGATTGGTCCCATAAATCAATGTACGTTAAATGAAATGAATGAAATGAAATGAAATGAAATGAAATGAAATGAAATGAAATATATGTTTATTCATTTAAGTTAATTAAATTAACACTTATGAACGTCAAAGTTTACAAAATGTCAGCAAATTAACCTACAGCCAGTTCGCTGACGAAGTAGAGCTATGAGAAGAACTGGCAAGAAACTCAGGCCACTCTTTTTAATCGCCAGGTTATTACAATTTTTGTAAGTTACAGTTTCAAGTAGCATGCAAAGTGACGCAGGCAATACACTTAACTCTATAGATACTTAATTACTTACAGCTTTCTATGTTGTAAAGAAAATTAACAAGTAAAATGTGTGCTTTACAAGCTGCCTCAATTTGCATATTGCTACAAAAGATAAAGGCAACATGTGAACTGTGATAAATGTTTCTATGTAGATATTATATAAACTGTTAATTTTTGGTATAAGTATAAAGTAAGATGAACTTGATTTACCACAGGAGTTCACAATGTACCTCTATTTCACAAATCACAATGTAAAAAAAATTAAAAATACTAAGTATACAATTTTAACAAAACTATACAAAATGTGTACTTAACTGTTCAAATATGGCTCGGGCATCATGTCATTTAAAATTAATACAAAAAAAAAAAAAAAAAACATTTTACAAATTATGTCAAAATGTATCAATAAATTAATGTCAAAAAATTATTTGTTAAAGCATATCATTCATAATAATCATAAAAAATGTCATTCATACAATAATTAACAAAAATATGTCCTTTAAAGTATAATGTCATTAAAATTAAGAGTAAAATTAATTTACTCCTTCATCAAGCGAGCATCCCATGACTTTTATCGTTCAGATACTCATTAACAGTGTAGTAACCCTTAAGTATTAAATGTTTTTTGACAATTTGTTTAAATTTGTCTAAGGGTTTATCCATTATGTCGATAGGTAATTTATTAAATAAACGTACACCAAGTCCCGTAAACGAATTATGGACTTTATGTAAGCGATAGTGTGAGCCAACCAGTTTATGCTTACCCCTGGTGTTAATCTCATGCACATCGCAATTCCTAGTATATAGACTAATGTTACTCTTAACATAAACAACATTAGCATATATATATTGAGATGCAACTGTCAATATACCTATCTCTTTGAATCGCTCTCTCAGGGAGTCTCGTGAACCTAGATTGTAGATAGAACGTATAGCTCGTTTTTGAATAATAAAAACGGTTTCAATGTCAGCAGCCCTACCCCACAACAATATGCCGTAAGACATAACGCTGTGAAAATAACTAAAGTTAGAGTCACTTAACTGCGAAAACACTAATATGAGATATACATAGTTACATAGATATCTGTACTTTTCAGTTTTCTTTTACTTTATTTGGTGTCAACGGCAAATACCCTAGGTATAACATATAGCTAGGGTATTTGCCATTGATTGCCATTGATGTATTTTTTTAATTTTCTTGCATTTTTATGACATTGTGCGACCATAAACTTACGTTATTTATATGAATTGTATTTTGATGCTTTCACGGGTTTTTAAAAAGAAGGGTAGATGGACAGACCGACAACAAAATGATCAAAAGAAAAAACGAAATCCTGATATGGAACAGGACCCTAACAATAAAGCGGTAAAGAACCAACTTTCGCTTTTTCACTATATTTGAGATGAACCGCTGTTTACTTGATTCGGGCACTCAAAATCCTTATACGTTATACAAAGAGCTCAAGTGGTTATCGGGATAAATATTCCCTACAAAATCTGCTTTAATATTAAAGGTAGTATTAGATGGGGCTGTAAGTGCTTTGTGAGACTTCAACGTTATAAACAGCTGTTAGAGTTTGAGAGTGAAATGTGAAATAACAATGAATATCTATGGCAACCTATGAATGCAAGTCAAAATAATGAATCTGTAAAGGCTGTAGGAGGCAAATATATTTAAAAAAAATATACCAGAAACCGACTTTCGTCCATCAAAGAGATTGATGATAAAGTGAATAACAAAGGAAAGAACAGTATAATTGAATTGAACCAATTACCATACTCTCTGAAACGTAAATCCTTAACGATATTGTCAGTCACAACAAATTATATATCACTTGCAGAAACATAAAATACTCATACGAACTCGATGGAACACTGTATGAATTCGAAATGATACAACATACGTGTATGTAATGCTATGAGTAAATCAGATTATAATAAATATCCCTTGAGATAATATTGGAGTAAAAATATGGCCATATAAAACACCTAGCTTTAGGTGTTCTTGATGCTGATTCAGCGTAATGCAATTGAGGCGAGTGTTGTTCAGAAGAGACTGGAAAATGATAGTTTATTCTTGAATTGATTTTCGGACGAGAATGTTTATCCGTTAAGATTGTTACGATAAGTTCTATATATAATTTATTTTTAAGTACGGCTACTTAGCTGGTATTACAGACTATAGAGTCCTGTCTGTATAACATATAAGTAGCAAATTACTAACCCGTTTTAAACTGGCGTGGTCAATGCTCATACCTTAGTAGAATCCTTCATCTTGCAGTCGAAATACGACGAAAACAATTGTAACCCTTATTATTGGATCAACTAACCTGAGTTTCTTCAATCGTCCACTTCATAACAAAGTAATATACAAATGTATTAAAAACCAATGATTTCTTCATCAGTGGAATAGACCCATAAATTGCCTCTCAACAGGAAATTAATCTTCAATATCTTAAACTTGTAATACCCGTCATAAAAAGATAAAAATAAACATCGGGGCAGCCTGTTTACGATCGTTTCATGACGTAAATAAAATTCGCGAATAAATCACAAGTTTATTTTCACTGCGTGTTTTCATACCATTGAACAATTCGCTTTTGGGCAAACCATCGACTGGGTCGGACAAAACGTTCGTCGCAGATGATAGATTAACATTAGATACTGAATGGATAACTGATTACAATTTTTTGTGGGTTATACTATCTTATGGATGAAGGAACGCTCGATTTAACAAAGTACCTATAAAGTGATTTCTTACTTATGTGTGAGGATATTGATATTATTAGGCTTTATTTTGTGAGCTATCACTGTCATTGTTTTATTTCGTTATTCTAATGCTAAGAATATGATCTTATTATGAAATACACTTCAGAACATTTATATTTATTTAAAAATTTACATGAGGAAAGTTGGTTCAAAAACGACATCTCTTTTCTGAAGAATAGACAGCAAAAGTTGCATTTTTGTAAATTCTTAACCAAAATGCAACTTTTGTGCACCACAGATTCGACTGAACGCTTTGAAAAATAAACAAGAACTTAAAAGCAAAACAATTGATTAAATATATGTTGAGTATTTTTCCGCAATTATTCATATTTATTTCATACGGCACGAACGTGAAAGGTATTCAGGTTTTCAACAAAAGCGTAACGAAAAAGGATTTCCAGGCCAAAATTTCGGTTAACAACGGGCTTTGTGATCTTTGCTCTGTAGACGACAAAAGGCCCACCGTCAATTATATTCAAAGTCTATATTATAAATCCAAAAATAGTATCCGATATTGTGAGAAAACGCGGCAGTCTAACAATATTTGCAAAATATAAAAATGTACTTTTTTACCGAATTTTATAGAAATAACATAGCATCATGCAGCTATCTTTTAAGTGGTAGACAGAGATGTTTCGGCCTACTCGGTCACAGATAACAGAAGCCTGTTGTCCTCCATGCAACGAAGGACATGTGAAATATCTCAACAGAGAAACCTAGTCGCGTTATATCAGATCCGGTGATCGAACCCGAGACCTCTGTGTGGCAGCACGCCGCGCCGAGACAGTCTTATACAAAAAAAAATCAAGTGCTGTTCCAATAGGTAAAGGTTAAATCTTCTTAACAGTTCAGCAGATATCTGCTAAAACATTTGCGAAGCTATTTAGATTTACCATGTCGTCGAGGAACCGATAGATAATTGCACCTCCATAAATTCTTAATTAAATTGCCACTACCTCAAATTTTAATATCATTTCTAAAAACATATAAAACTTATGTGAACTTGATCGTACGCTATATGAATACTAAATGATACACAATAAGCTTGAGGAAATCATACGATAATAAATATCCTTTGATAATCCATTGGCATGAAAATAGGGGCACATATTAGCTATTTATGAATTCTTAAGTAACGATGGTGGCTTTGTAAAATAAAGGTTGTTCGTAGTCTTGAAGGACGCAAATAATATTTGAGTTTTGCCTTGAGTTTCGTATTATAATGATAAAGATGTTGACTGTTTTGTTTTTGTATTTTATCTTGCAGTACATTACGCTACAGTATTGAGTTACTTTTATATTTTTCTGTGTTATTTAGTATCATACGTTAACGTACACCAAATAACGTCATATATGTAAAGATATAGGACGAGCATGATATTTAGAGCAATAGATAGCGGGAACAGTCCAGTACACAGTTAAATATCATTCTCGTTCTATAATCATATGACGTAATCTACAACAAAATATAAGTCGGCATGATAAGGTCTACAGTTTTGTTCATAAACCGACCTGACTGTGAATAATAAGAAAAATAATTATGCTAAAAGTTTTAAGCATACCGAAATTTAAATAAATAAACATCACTAATCTTTTAAGGTTCTTTCAACTTAATTGTTAGTAGTAATAATGTTTAAAATAATACTGTACTCTTATTTATTGTCACCAAAGCAAATTTTGAATTTCTTGCTACAAATTCTTCTATACTTCAAATATTTAATCACTTCTGTATTTGCTATACGAGTTCTATGTATTTTCTAGTAGCAGTCACCCGCGTGATGTGTCAAAAGAAGGATTACCAAACTTTTAGGGACAAGCAACCATGCATGTTATTTACCAAGGCCTTTAGAACAATAAATTAAATTCAAATTAAATTCGACGATAATCGATTACGTCGACCAATAGATGGTAAGGATTTTAGAAAATTTTTTGTGACTACGGGTTAAACAAAGAGCTTATTTGTACAAGTGGGCTCTGTTTTATTAGTTGCAATAATTTAGACTTGGTCTATTACGTAATTATGTAGGTTTTTGAGAATATGAATAATATTGATTTATTATTTACTGTACATTAGCTATATATGACGTATTACAAGTCTAGGGCCTTTCAGAAAACCAGCGCTATGGTACTATTACCATAGCTCAGTGCTGAGAAAGGTACCTTTTCTGTCCCACTTTTTAGTTGTTTTTGTTTGACTTTTACTTATTATAATTTGTTTTATTTTTGTGAGGACATAATAAAATTAATTTCTTTCTTTCTTTCTTTCTTTCTTTCTTTCTTTCTTTCTTTCTTTCTTTCTTTCTTTCTTTCTTTCTTTCTTTCTATTACAATTTATTAATACATAATAATATTCAGTGAAATATTATAAAAAGCGAAAATATTACAAAGTTGTGAATGCTTTTGAGTCACATATACTTCAGTTTCGCATTAATTTCCTGTTTTGCTTTTCGATTACCGTAAATAAATTATAGGCTATTAATTAGTTCAAATAATGTCATTCTGGGTTTGGTACACAACGTTAGAGTGAGTGTTGGAGGCGGCATCAATGAAGTGGAAAAAGAAAGAGGCTTTAAACTAAAAACCAATGAAGGTTTATTATGATGTGTTCGTGCTGAGCAATAATGGCAAGAAGTGTACATTTATTTTGCCCTGAAAACCTGAACATTGGTTACTCTAACCTACAGAGATCAGAGTTATAATTGAAGCGTTGATCGATCTTGAGACTAGTTGAGACTCTTCTAAGTATTTATTTGACCTCTTCAAACTAAAGTATAGTAACTCAAAAATAACAAATCCTAACTAGAGATGTTTGCTTCTTAGTTCTCTAGTTTTATCTTAGAGACTAGACAAGAACTAGACTATCATACACAATAATAATTATTTAAATCCGTTCATTGTTAACGACACCCCCAAAACGACACCTCTGGGGTGTCGTTAAAAACATTTGTTAACTATACCACTTATAAGTAGTGTTGTTGTCCTGATAATATATATTATATTCGTAACTATTTAAATCCGACTGATAGTTCCAGAGACTAGCGCGTTCAAACAAACAAACATACAATTCCGCTTTATATAATAGTATACATAGATAGACAGTCTAAGAACAACAAGAACCAAATTTCCATACTTTAACTTCAAAATAACTAATATTGTGTCAGTGGTACAGTGGGTATTACTATGCTTAATTAAGTTTAAATAAGTACGTACTTTCCATTCTATTATAACCAATATAGATGCTATCGACCAATTTTGTATATCATAGGATGGCGTTAAATTGCGGCTTAGATAATGATGATGATGAACAATAATAAAGGCAGTTATCTTAGTGAAAAGAAGTGTTCAAACCAACATAATCACAAATCACAATTGACCGTTCGCAATTCACTCTGCTGGACATAGGCCTATAAAAAAAATCAAATACTTAGGTACCTACTATCAAAATTATCAAACAATATATTTTTTTCCACATACAACTTAATAAACTTGGTCAAACAGAGTTCAAGGATTTGTTCAAACAACATTTTATATTACGTGAACTTCCTTGTTTATTCGGAGTACCACGAAGGGAGGTTTCTTTGTGAAGCCTTCTTCCACAATGAGTTACCAATAAATATATTACATTGCTCCTTCGTTTTGAAATTTAATCAGAATTTTCTTTGCGTTTGGCTTAGCGTAGGAACTCAGCGACGCTTCATCCCCGCTTACATTAAGCCGTCCTTTTTGATTTAACTTACACAACCGGCGTAATTACTGTACAGGAAAATGTAAAGGATTAGGAGATTTTATTCTCTTAATAAAGGTGTGTGATATTGTAGATTTATGCTTGATAAGCTGGGTACTCACCTAGCCGTGTAAAGGTGCGGTTAAACGGCCTGCTGTAACTCGAGCCGCACCGCGCTGCACCATCCGTGTAGGCGCGGCTCGGCTTAATTCGGACGCAAGCCTGCTCGTTCAAACGACGCGGGGTAGCACGATCCTACGCGAGCCGAGCCGTCCGTGGAGATGCAGCACACATCGCGCTGTTGAACCGCGCTGTCCGCTTGTTCGTTCTGCAATATGGATAAATGAAAACGCCTTGCTGCAGCAGCAGCTACTGTTATTTTGCTCGGTGGTGAATAAATAATTAAACACTTCATTCGTACCACTCCCGCTTGTTGAACTTGACTTCACTTTCGCGTGCTCTACCATCGTACCATCTGTTTAGACGGCGCGTATTAACACTAGCCGAGCCGAAGATGGCGCGCGCGCCTTTGATCCGTGTCGGAAAACCCCAACAAGTGATGGATCGTGCGAACTTTGCCGAGCCGCGCCGAGCGTAGTTGCTTAAACAACGCGTGGCGCGCTGAAACACGAGCGGAGCCAGGCTGTTTGCGCGCCGTTTACTCGTACCTTAACATGTAATGTATCTGATACTGTATCAAGTGAGTACGTAGGCACGAACTCGCTGCGAGTGGCTCGCGTGTGAAGCGCAGTAAGCTCGCAGTGACCCGCCAAGTGGCGGTATTACTAATAAGACAATACAAAGGCGGCTCGTAGTGTGCGGATTAGTCCTCCGGTCTAGAATATCACCTGTTGGTTACGTAAAAGAGGATCAATCCTACCTATCAATTTAAAATACATTACTAAGAAGCATAATTCAAAAGACAACGATTAGAAGCAAACGGCAATACAAGTTAGTCTGTCTACATATGGTGACAATCTACTGTAGCATAAGCTATCTTTGCAACCACCAATCTCACCGTTTTTGTTTTGCGAAAAAGGAAGAAAAGCTTGCTGTAAAGAAAGAAACTAATTTGACTAACTGTATCACTAAGTAGTAGGTAGATTATTAGGCTACAATATTCTTAAAGGTACCCTTTCGGGGTTATATAATTTGAGTAAGATATCAGCCTATCTCCAGCAAACAACCTATGTTATCAGTTGCCATGCCAGTTATAATTATAATATGTTAAACAATTTTGAGCTTATTCTTACTTACGTAAGGTTTTATTCGCCTTGTGACATTTCTGAATGTTACATATTTTAACCAACAATGTGATTACATCGATAAAAAGTAAGTAGGTATGTCACTATACGGTCCTCTTGGTTTTGTGCAAACACATTAACCCCATAACCTCATTTTAACGTAAACAAAGGACAAAAACAAACAAACCTTAACGTTTTCAATAACAATAACTTAGGAAAAGTAGACCATTACTCCTTAGAAATTGTTTTTCTAGTCCTATATTGATGCGAGTTTCTCTTTAGTGACAGCGCAGAATATTGAAAACAATTACCTAGTTCTTAGCTTAACACTAGGAGCGCTCTTTATCACGTCTTTATTAGCATATAGACGTCGACTGCAGGGACAAGGTGCTGCAGTTACCACAATTGTCATGCTTATTGTAACTGCAGTAAGGTGATAATTAGTTCGCAAATAACGTTAGATGATAGAACGCAAGTAACACTGCTGTACATCACCTGGTAATCCTTTAGTCGCTTCTTACAATTACAAGAGCTGACATAAGCAGCTTTCAAAGGAATGTATTTGCTATAGCCGGCATAATCGCATGCTTAGCAGGCAAATATTGGTATGAGATATTATTTGTATGTCGTCAATGCAAGCATTCTCTTAGAACACAAATGGGATAAGTTTTCGTGGTTCTTTTAAACTAGATCATAAGCCATACAGCAAATTTTCAATTAAATGAAACTTCTACATTGTAATGTTATAATATTACTCAAACAGATCAAAACTACATAAATAATGAGAACTGAAATGACAATTAGCATCAGCACTAATTCTAAAAACGACCACAGACTGTATCTTAAATAAAATAAATACGCATTTATTTATTTTTATAACAACTTCGATAACACAAAGTTTTGGCGAAACTTTCTTTAAAGTACTGTTTCAAGACCACTCTTTCACAATAAATTTAAAAAAATATCAATACGACTACTCTTGTTAAAACAATACTATTTTATATGCCCAATTTTAAACAACGCAGTAAAGTTAAACGTTGATCAGTAATTGAAGCAGAACTAACGTCTTGGATAAAAGATAATAAAACTATATAGAAATGTTTACAACAAACCACCAATTTTGATAATTCTTTTACAGTTCGCTAGATTATCTCTTTTCACCGAACATTTGAAGTCGGTTGGGCTGTCTTATTTTACAGAAGTCATAATAGACACTAATATTAACAGACTCCTTAAGACTATTTTCTGTAGCACTTTTATTCCAAATCGGTTTATACTTTGTGTATATGTAATTGTAGCAAAAGCTAAATACCATCATCGTTATCCACAGCCTGAATATACTCGTTCTCCTGGACTTAGGCCTCCCGAATTTTGTACCAATGAGCCAGTCTTATCCATTTTCTTTTTGATACTTGTGATATCATCCGCCCATCTCGCCGTTGAAAGTCCAGTACTTCTAGATCCATTTCTTGAACAAATAAATGAACAAATATTTTTTTAATGATTATGTGCTGATGAAAAAACTAAAATTTCAGGGAAAATCTGGTAATGATAAATCTTAAATTTATCATAATTAAAGAGCAAAATATTATGCTTAACACTGTTTTGCCAATGTTATCCAACCTATTAGGTTTCATTGGTGACTCATGAAAAAATAAATCATGAATTTGAAATAAACAAAGTTTTTCTCATAAAACTTATATCAAAGTTGAAAAGCCTGGATATAAAAATAACCAAGTTTATTGGGTGCGCTCATGAATGATTCACGGAATTTAACTTTTGTATAATTAAATGTGGAGTATTCAGAGTTGTTCTACAAAAAGAAAAGTTTTAAGATGTGTTTTAATTAAAAGTTGAATAAATGTTTATTTGGCGAAAACGAACCGAACGACGCAGTCAGACTCCTCATAAGGTGGATGGAAAATATGACAGAGCAGGAGGGTGAGTACCAGGGTCACACGGGAAACTACTTTGACTGGCTTACGGCCGAAAGATGCTTAAGGGAGATCATGTCCGGTGGTGGACATAATTTCGCTTAAAATTTAACGAAAAGCAGCGTTGAGCTTTCATGTTCATAAACTCAAGGCAATGTGTTTACTCCAGAGAATTTGCATTACACCTTTTCTCTCATAGTTGATTCTAAAATACCTCCTGAAACCTCCGTGTGCGCACCTATATCCCACCTTAATAAGTAAACCACCTACTACATTAGCGAACTTTTACACACCTACTACTCTATATTAAAGAATTAATTAACGCAGAGTCACTAATTATGATAATTAATAGCACACAGGTCGCCGCTCTAGCTGAATAATCAATCTTTGATGTCATTGTGGTCTCGTCGACACGTTGTAGGTTCATAATATACATAATTGCGGTCGCGCCTACATATAGACAATAAATACGAAACAACTGCTAAATCATACTTTATGTCAATATAAACACCCATTTTATGTACCTACTGTGTTCCCGCTACTTTATCGTCACTTGCCGGCAATATTAAAATTAGTAAATAAATCATAACTACATACTAAGATACATGCGAATAGCAATATTTTATCTACAGCTAAAGTAACAAACACGCATACGTTTCATGTGGTGGTGAGCAGTTACCCTAGCCAATAAACGCTTGCAACATTAAAAGTATCATCAAATGCGCGTTGCTGAAAATCGTTTAACTCGTTTCTTGAAAACTCTATCTTGTAGTCTCTCGGGAAAACCTCGACGGGGAGCGTATTTTGTAATGTTATTTTTCGCGTGCTTGCTGGCGAAATAGCCCTCTGATATATAGAATGGCTCTTCTATTAAGAAACTGTATCTGATCTTGTATTTATTGTATTGTGTATCTTTTGCTGTAGATACTTAAATTTTGCTTAAAAACTAAAAAATAAAATATAAAACACTCAAGAAATTATTCATTTTCCTAAGTTTTAATGATATTAAAACTTAGGAAATAGTGCAGACATTTTAATAGTATTTTCTTGTACAGAGATTTATACAATTCCTTACATAAAATGTATCAGGTAAGAAATAAAGTGCTACCTTTATAGACTATCATAGCTACCACTAGAAACTTTTATTTTTTTAAAGAGCCCTCTTTCAATAGCAAGTTTGTTCTGTGACTCAAAGTTTACAAACATACAAATTAACGTGCACTAAATAAACTCTACGCAAATATATTGTTGGCCCCAGATTAAATAAATACACATATTTGTCTGGGACAAGATTCGATTCCATGACAACTGATAACGGTAGTGGCATAGCATCCGCCTACAGTTTACTACTAACTTAGCTGTTCGCAATTAATAATACGAGTGTAACGTTCTGTTGCGAGTGAAATTATTATACAGAGAATGCATAAACGTGACCACCTCTTGCTCAGGACGGATTAGAATTTAAAATTTATTTCCTTTTTATAAATCCAAGTTTTCTCACGATGTTTTTTATCACTGTAAGATAACACAACCTAATGTAAACTTAAAGTACCTAACATATGACTTGGAAACTGTCTCATGGATATTTGACAGGTTTTGAATTCAAAACTACCAGGTTTATGAGGTCATCACGACTGTTCATAATACTTACAAAATGTAAAAGTCAAAGAGAATGGCTTTTTCATTTTACAAGAACAAATAAAGCGTTGACGGCTCCATAGTAAGAAATATGGATTACAAATCCGACGATCATTAGTTTAATGAAGGCCAGTCATTTAGCATAGAAACATGAACTTTATTGTAACTAGCTTAGCAGTATATTTCCCTAATTACTAACATAAACATGGTTAAATTACTTTAACGAGGTGTTTGTTAGTGACCTTCCGAAGGGATGATGAGGAAAATGTTTGAACGTTAAGGGGATAATAAAATATTTGCGTCATATCTTCCTAAAACGCTGAAATTTTAGTGAAAGACCTTTTATTTATTTTATTTAAATACTATTACGATTATTTAATAAACAAGAACTTTTTATACAATTTGTTGGCTTAAGAGCCAACCGAGCATCTTGCACTTTTGAAGTTCATAACGATGGCGATTATCACTTAACATTTGATTGGTGACTTGCTCATCTGCCAAGCTATAACATAAATATGTAGGCAGAGATGTAATCTGAATATTATCGTATGAAACTTTCCAAGGTAAACAAAAATGAAACTGCCAGTAACAATTGATAACTAAATAATAAATTACATTATCATTAATAATAATATTAATAATTTAATAATAATATTCATTATATTATTTAAATTCGTTTTATTTCAAAAATATACCCTAATTACCTAAAAATAGACAGAAAAATAATCAACGTGTAATATGACGTCATTGTACACCTTGTATATCTTGTTTGTATTAAATATCCTGTATTAAAATGTTTTACTTTTGCGTTTCTCTTCTTTACAAGGTTGCGTAACGTAGTTAAGAGTTGTTTTCTCGAGGACATTTTGAAGGACTCTCAGCTCTCAGGCATCAAGGTTTCGTAACAATATTTGAATACTTTCAGTACTGAATAGAACAATACAATTATTTGTGTAACGAAATAAAAAAAAATAAATGAATTCTTATTTCAACTCAAATACATTGCTAACTCATCCCGTTACTTTTTAATAATGATGAAGGACTTCTATTTCCTCATCCCATCATCAGGAGGTCGTCAACTTCTAGACAGAAACCACTCAAAGTGAGCAGTATATCATAGTTACCTCGATTGGCAGGTGGTTTGATGACCGCAGCAAGATAATAACTGCAGGTAAAGCTCCTTATTCTAAACAAAGGTCGTAGACAGCCACGTTTCTTATAATAATGGTTAATGAACTGGCACTTTTTAAGCATTTTAAAAGATAAAATATTTGAGTGAAAATTGGACACCAAATTTGTTTGCCTATATCTAATAATGACCCACACAAAATCAAAAAATATCACCAAAATTTCAAAACGTTGAACGGCAATAAGCGTTTAGTGTTATGCTGTTGTATCAAGAAAAATGGACGTGTTGACAGTTAACAACGTCAAGACTGCCGTGCCTCATTACCAACCTTCAACGATATCGAATCAGCCCGACATTTACCAGCGACGACCGACATTTCCCTCTGCTTGGCGGAGACTATTTACCCTACCTATATATAAACATTTTATATATTTTGCTATACTTTGTGAAGCCTTTCACAAAGTATAGCAATAATACTTTAATAAGAAATATTCCAGTTTGATTTTATAATAAAAGAAAAAAAAAATGTATAAATCATTTTGTTGGCTGAACGAATATGGTAGGGACAGGTAAAAACTTTTAACCAACAAGAGAACATTTTAAAATCAGAATGGATATGACACAAGCAGCGTCCAAAAACATCACCTCCGCCACAGCGATTACAATGAATGTGGTATATTAGTTGATTTTTTTATAATTGATAAATAAAAATTTAAAGAATATTCACTCATTTTATAACTAACATTCACATTCGAAAACAATTAGCAAACCCAAGTACCGTTGAAAAATCTGCTCCAATACAAGAAATCACAAAATTTTCACTCAATATGTTAAATAAGATTAATTATACAAATGTGTTAATCAAATATCTCTGAAAATTCACCAGAAATACGGCAAAAAAGTCTTTATTCAACAAACTATAGTAACAACATCTATTCTACATCTTGACAATCATTTGCGTTGTATTTTGTCGACTCATTAAAAAACCTCTACAAAAAGACGGCAAAAGTATTGTCCTAATTTAATCTCGAAAATGTTACTTTGAGAAAAATAGCGTTTTATAAAATAGGATTTTGGTTAATCGCGACTTTACGGTTCAAATGAGTCAATCGAAGGATTTCGCTAATAAAGTTCCATTTGTACATTTCAGATTTCCGTGAAAATATATTAATTTTGCATTCAATAAATTTGATGAGTTTGTAATTGTAAAATATTATTTATTAAGTTGAATTACCGATAACGATAGGTATTTGTTAGCGGTAATCCCGACGACCTATTTAAATTTATGTCAACATATTATTCTATATCGCTTAGATAGATAACTAGATAACGAGCAGCGTTCCTAAGGCCGGTATTACATTATCATATTAAAATCATATAAATATTATTTCATATCTGTCAAATTCTATGATCTTAGTTATATGATGACGTTCTTCATTTTTACATATTACACCTATTGATCATATAAACGTCATATACCATCAAGCCGTGTTTTCCATTGCTATGGGTCCTACGTTTACGCTAGTTTCACAGTCTAGATAGAGGATCCTTTTTAACCTAGCTGTTAAAAAGGATCCTCTGTACAAGTAGGATCATAGATAGCAACACACTAGCACATTGTATATACATACAGACTGTGCTAGTGTGTAGAATATGATCCTATTTGTACGCTAGCTGTTAAAAGGATCCCATATCTATGATTATAGAGAATATGAATCACATGTAGTTATTATACCGTCATCATTCATTTAAAAATGACCACATCTTTGATCATATTTCTATAATAGGCCTTACTAACTCTAACCTCAACGTATTTCATTTCAAAGCTTACGCAAGAATGTATTTTGTTTAATGACGTCAAAAGCTTTAGAAAGACCACATAATATATAACATAAATAATAATATTGCATCTATATAGTATATTAAGATTAAGTACGATCCACGAAGCTGTAGGCAGAGGTATGTAGGATGTAGGTAACATCCACGATTCGCTACGGTTATGCTGGGTTCTATTTCCATACAAGATTCTCCATCTTGTATGTTGTTTGTGCGTACTTGTTGTTATGTATAGAGTGAAAATTACGAATTTAGAGTAATAATAAGGATTACCCAGCACACACACACCGAATATTACTTCGCTTGATGAGAGTATCGAATCCGATACCTCTTTCCGTACACAATACCACTTCACCACCGAAGCAGAACATCAATAATATCTATTAAATTATCCTAAACACTAATAAATGTTTTAACACGACCCAAAACGACCTTTCTTAAAACCAAATTATCCGTTTTGTAGGTAATAATTTATGCAGATTCAAGGGACTATTATCTGCAATACAACATTGTAATTCTCAATTTTTGTAATTTCTCTTTTGTACATAACAATATTAACGGACAATATGGAAATTTGCATAACTACTAAAGATACTTTCAAATCTTATTAATTAAACCTTACTGTATTTAATTATCTACATTGTAATTTGGGTTTATTCCATCCAGTCCTACCAGTAGTGCGACGTTGACATAAAACTTAGATGAATCTTTGAATTATGAAGTCTTTATACCTAATATTTAACTAATATCTTGACTAAACTCTTATAAAAATAATATAATATTGTAAGAATTATGTAAATGTAGAGTCTGAATAGTTAAAAAGCTTTCAAAGTTCATTTAAGCCCTAAATAAAATATCATTCTTTCAAGAGATAGACTGCTACTTGACTTAGTTGACATAATAGTTCTCACCAAGTTTATTTTATTAGTGTTTACATTAGATGATCTTATTTTTATTATCTATTCAGTTTTTATTAAGTTGTTTCTCTTTTAAATTCCTCCATTATAAACAAATGATTAATTAATCATTTATTTGAAATGAGAAAGAACAAGTAACATAATTATATTATTAAAAAACAAAAAGCCTGCCTGCCTAAAACAAACTGAAAAGATAGAAACAAATTTTTTTTCGTGCTGACACTACATTGCAAAATAATATACCCTATGACATTCCCACCATAAATTAATACGAATCTAATGACACCTCATATGTTAAAATCCATTAAACCATTTAGGCTGTAGAGCGTGCCAAAAACGTATATACGTACATATATACATACATAACCTCGAAAAACATTACCCTACTTGACTTCGGCAGTCGGGCAAAAACAGCGGTCAATCGTGGAAGAGAGCAGTTTCAAAGTGTATGAAGATAGGTACCACATCTCCAGTAGTGAACGTTTTCAACTATATGAAATTTAATTAGGTAACAATAAAATATCCTCATAGTAATAATATTTTCGTTTACCGTATCTCAGTAAAGTCCAAGATTAACTTATTAATATGACTTCCTAAACTCTCATTTATAACAGTCTCAACCTACTGCGAGCATCATGATACTGTCGAATTCAGAAAGATGAAGAATAAAAGAATGAAAGTAGAATTCAATACTTTATATTCATAAAGTTTATCAATCAATCTCTCAGCTGTTCAGGGGAGGTAGTTAACAAACAAATCGATATTCCATACGTGCCGGTGACCGACTGAAGGTGAACAATATCGGAGGCGGCGAACCATGTGGACGCGAGATCAAAGCCGAGGCTCCCTTTGATGTGCCGCCGAGCGAGCGGGCCAGCCCACCGGTCAAACACTGGCTGATAATAATCTCTTTATTTAAATAATTTCAGCACATTCCCATTCACGATAGCGAGGTTTTGTGGTCGAATATGGAATGCAAAGAGTTGTGGAAACTGCTGAAAGGTTTTTGGCAATGTTACAAGTTTTCGTTCCAATAAAATCCTCGTTGCAATTCGTTAATCTATGCACAATACAGTAATGTGTTTTTGCTGCCGTTGTCGATAAATAATAGGTAATAAGTTATTAATAATAATAATACTACATTTAAAAATTTAAATAATATGAAATGATGTAAATAAAGGGAATAATACTACAACTACACAATGCTATCTAAACCCAAAGTATGCATATAGGTATGTTATACATGATTTAATTTTAACAATGGAAGAATTATTAAGTCGGAACCAATTTGTGGCTTAGAATGTAACGCACATTTTATGTTTTATCTAGCTTTCCGCGACGCGGTTTCATCTGCGTCTTTGCTTACTGCTCTGCTCCCGTCGCCAGTAGCGTGATGATGCATAGCCTATAACCTTTCTCAAGAACTGGGCTATCATAAGCAAAAAGAATTTTCAAATCCGACTGGTAGTTTCAGAGATTAGCGCGTTCAAAAAAACAAACAAACAAACAAACTCTTTCGCTTTATGAAATAGTATAAATTTAGCACTAGGTACTAGTTTTTGCTCGTAATATCTGCGTGACGCGTCCGTAAGTAAAATGTCTTTTTTAAGAAATTAATTACACCTCTGATTGTAAGTGATGTAGTATGTACAAAAATAATGAAATATTACTTGAACTCTCTGTAATACCTCTATTGTATATTTTAGTGAAAAACTTGAAACAGGATAAATAAAATGTAAAAATTATATCACAAATCTTTAACTATTTTTTATTTTTTATATTATTGCAAAAAATGACTCATCTTTACCGAATAGTAAGTAGTCAGTGGAGTGGTCAACGCCATCTCAAAAGTCATCTTGTCAAACCGATGCAGATGGCATGGTGGCGTCCATTAGAGCACCTATGAGACGGATTTTCAGGCACTGGTATTAGGCATATGATAATTACGCATTATGTAGGTTTAAACCTATATGCGTAATATCATGTAATCCAGCCGTGATTTTTTGCTAAGGTTATTCTAAAAATACTAAAATAAGAGACCAACAACTATTTTATTTTTATTTATTTTATTTTATTTTATTTTATTTGGAAAACAAACAGTAGGTATATTATATCTAATTAAAAACTATTTATGCTACTAGTAACAATTTATATGTTTTCACATGTATGTATTTAATGCTTGATTATTTTGTACTGTAAGGAAAATAAGTTGCAGATTAAAAAATGAAAACAATAAATAACAATCAGAGAACCGATTCAAACCACTGAGTGGAGATAACACGCCTATATCTAGAAGGAATTGTGTTAAACAAGTCTAACACCCAGTTTCTGAAAGGCCTGGGAAATCATTGTTCAACTAGTCTGCAGTTTCAAGTTTGTTTAATGTATTGGCAGTTCTTACAAAAAATGAACCATTTCTGTAATTGGTGGTGCTTCTGGCAACATATAGAGTACAGGGTATTCTAACTGATCTGGTTGGGACTTTAATATGTATTTGATTAAACAGGTTTGGGGAATCTATTTTAGATTGCGCCAACTTTACTAAGAAAGTGACATCTGCAATTTTCCTCCTTTCATAAAGCGGCAGTAAATCTCTTACATCTTGCTTCATAGCTGTCATTGTGTGATTTGCACTTATATTGCAGATACCTGCAAAATTTATGTTGTATTGACTCTAACCTATTTATGTGAACATCATATTGTGGGTTCCATATTATAGAACAATATTTAAGAATGCTGCGAACATATGAACAGTAAAGAATTTTGATTACTTTTACACTTGAAAACTGTGAACATGTTCTCATAACAAAGCCCAGCATTTTATTGGCTTTGTTGGTAATGTAATCTACGTGTTTTTCGTAGGTTAACTTGGAGTTGTGTATTACACCTAGATCACGAATTTCATCAACTCGCTTTAGAAGAACCCCTTTTAGGATATAGTTAAAATCGTGCGTCTTGGGCTTACGAGAGAAGGTAATTGTGTAACATTTATCAACGTTTAAATCTAGGTTATTAAATTGACAGTAAGTCTCAAATCGTAGGAGATCTTTTTGCAAAAGTAGGCAGTCAGAGAGATTTCTGATTTCTTTGAAGATCTTCATATCGTCAGCGTACAGTAATACTTGTGAATGGAGAAAACAGGACTTGATATCATTGATAAACCAGTTAAATAATAAATAATATTGATTAATACATTAAGTATATTGCTTGTTGGCACAGTCACGTTTAAAGAAAATGTTGGTGCTATAATGAATCAAATTGTTTAACAGTAATTACCAACTGTATTCATTAAATTACTAACATTTCAATGTCAATTTAAATTAAGACTTCGAAAGGTCAAGGTCCTTTCGAATAAGTCACAGCTTAAGTCTGTCAAGAGTCTTAAAACTTATTATTTTTAAGAAATAATTTTTCAATTTTTTAAAATGACATAGAAACAAGATACACTTTTGATACAAGTCAAAAAATTATTAAAGTTTATTTCTACCAAAATTTTAGCGAGCCTAGATCAATGGAACCAACAGTCCTGAAGGGTTTCGGCAAACATAATTTCGGCTCAATGTCTAACAATACTACTAGAAAGTTGTTCTTCAGTCATGTTTTCGAATTGAATAGTTCACCGAAAGCTAATTAAACCTTATAGCTATAGCCTGCCTACATTTAGCAGTGGACGTACTGCAGTTGATATAATGATTCGACTATAACATATGCATACGTACTTGTAAGTAATGTTAAAAATGAAAATTATTAACCATAAATAGGCTCATACATTTCACAATTCTACCTTACGACAACTTATCTCAAGGTCTTGGTATTATATATATATGGCTCGTATTTAAGATTGGCGTAAATTATGTATACAATTATTTTAATGAAAATCCACTTCAGTCCATGTCGTATTCTCGTGTGGCATGGTTTCCAGACGAAGACTCAGTCGTACGCCTTAGCGTCGCGTCATTTTGGCGCCAGGCTCCCACGCAATCGTTATCCTTTTATGTCAAGAGTAGATTATAATGAGAGACCAGCCGTTTTAAGTCGTTTGATGATACTGTATTTTGTTTCCAACCTAGCATTGCAACACTTCATACTTATGTAGTTTAACGAGAAAGTTAAAAACTCTATATCAGCGAGCGTTGTATTTTCTTTGAATTTTTATATCGGATCTTTTGAGCAGTTGTAAATTATACCACAGTTTTATTTTTATTAGGTTTAATTTTACACCAACGAGCACACACTGTTTGTAATCATTGCATGTGTAAACACATCCACAACCAGTGCAAAGTTCAATTAAAAGTATCAACGCACGTAATGTTTACATAATAAACACTCTTCACTTGAATCATTCGTTTATTGCCCATATAAAAGTACTTGGACTCGTAGCTGTGGTTATAACGGGAAAAGTAAATAAATTAAATATTGATATTTGAACTAACATTGATACTAATAATTTACATTGATTTAGTAGCTGGCGCCAGCATTGCTGGATTGAAAACGACACTTGATGCTGGACTGGAATGAAAACGTTTAGAGTGAGAATTTTGTGAGTTTTCATTATACACAAGTGAATCGTTGGAATCACTACACCTATTTTAACCCTTTCATGGACACAACTGCAGACACAATAGATGTTTTATTGTTACGACCATATATGTTTACTGACCCGGAAAGTGTTAAAAATTATTTTACCCTTTGATGGTATACAAGTAGTAGGGGTATATATACTGCCTATCATCTGAACTAATAATGTCTTTTTTCTGACATGATTACAATTCTTTGGAACTTTTCTCTTGAAACTTAGGAGGGAATGCTCTGAGTTATACCAAAAATCGTATAAGAGTCCGTCCGTCGCTTGTTTAGTAATAATAACACAACAACTACATACCTATCTAGACCCAAAGTAAGCATAATGTTATATATAAGCTTGTGATTGGGTTCAAAATTACAAACTGAAATGAAAACATAAGCGCTTCATTTGATGTATATCCTGTATCGATATCGAGAACTTATTATAATTCGAACCGCGTTACTCGCGGCGATTGAGTCGATTCTGTAGAAACGTGTCGATCTATGAGCAGGCACGTGTAGGATTATTGAGTACACAAATATAGGATATGTTAGAAGTGTTAAGAACGTGATTATTTAGACCAAGGGTGAAAATTATTAACGCCCTTTTAGAAGCTTATATTATTACCGGTGGGCATCATCATATCGGATACTTATATTTTTAAATAGGTATTATCATTCAAACAACTAAACTAAGAACTCTTTACCAGCGCATTTGTTTCCAATATTGATTCTGAGTCTGGGACGTGAAAAAGCATATCACGGGGTCAATAGAGTGAAAGCCATTATACTTATTTGCATAGCAACTGTAAGTCATCTCATCAGTCGTCTTACCACTACTCATGGACTCAACTGGCTGCTTAAAATAACATGAGTGTCAAAGAATACAAGCATATTATTAAAAACAAAAAGCCAACCTGTCTAAAACAAATTGAAAAGTAAGAAACCCATTTTTTTTCTCGTGCTGACGCTACATTGAAATTTTATATACCCTATGTCACTCCCACAATCAATACAAATCTAATGACACCTCATACGTTAAAATTCATTAAGCCATTTGGGCTATAGAGCGTACCAAATAAATAGACATACATACTCACTCACATACATACTCATATATATATATACATACATACATACGCTCGAAAAACATTATCCTCTTTGACAGCGTCAGTCGGGCAAAAAAGATTTTTTATGGCGAGTTTAAAGGAGACAATTAAAGAAGATGAATAAAGTTTTAACTTAGATAAGACTACCTGCCCGCCCTCGCTTCGCTTCGGTAGTCCTATCCTTTGTTCAAATCATTTTGTCATTTTGGTAATGTTGCATTGCGTCATTCTGGTACCATCTTAATTAACAAAGGCGTTAAAATATTGAAATTCTGAAAATGACGTAATAATACTACAATACTAATAATAATACCACAACCCATTTATGTTGAACATTATCATATAACTGCAAGACAAAGGCCTCCCTAACTGCCCTTTACTCCTCTCTGTTCATATACAACCTGGTTTGAATAATCATAATCCTTAATCGCTAATTAATAAACAGCTAAGTTTATCAATATACATTTCAAGTAATAGTGTACTTAAAAAAATTCTGTGGATTTATTTCAAGAAAATGTAATCTCTCGAAACATAATATTGTAGTATAAATGCAGACATAGAACAAGTGCTAACCACTTGGGAGTTTCCTCAGCTCACTGCAAAACTAGGGCATCATTTGATCCGATAATCGTACCGTTTTGTTCAAGAGCCAATACTGCTATCAAGATGATATTTAGAATTAAATGCTGCAGGTGTCTAGAAAATACTGACTGTATAATACTTACTACTTTTCTATATAAAACATGTTCTATAAGTTACGCATTATGTATGTTTACTGTATAAGTAGGTATTCGTCGAACATAGTATGCATATGACGAACGGCGTTGTTTATAACATTTTTAACTTGCGTTGTAGTTTAAGAATAATGCGAAAAACAACCAAATACTTAGAGGATTTGGTTTGAGTGCATTAATAGTTCGTAATTAATTAATTTTATTCAAATTACTTTTCACCTTTAAATGATTAAAACATATTTTATTTGTATATTTTGAATATGAGTACTTATATATATATTTTTTAAATATTTCTAACACTGAATAAACAGTCGAGGTGCTAACATGACTCATGAGAGTTTTGACGAAGTTTAATTAAATGTAAACACCGTAGTCTTGACGATAAACTTATATTCTGTTGAAAGCAACCCTGTCACACCTTGCTAAACGGCATTAACTCGTTTACATTGAAGCTTATATGTAATCTTTAATATAGGTAAATTATTATTTGCTGGAATTAGCTTTGAAACACAGCGATCGCGTCTCTTAAATGAAGTTCTCGAGTTTATTGCCTAGGGGTATTTGTTTTTAAAAGTTTTCTTAGTAGCATGATGGATTTTAATCTTGTTGTTACGAAGTTTTGTACTGTTAATACTTACAATATGAACTTTGTTTCTTGAAGGGTTCATAAATATGAAGAGGCGAATGTAAGGCAAGTTCATCGTTCCACAGTCTAAAAAATGTTAAAACATTCGCTCATCTTATATCATAGTAACGGAAGGTCTTTCTTAAAATATTAAATGCTGCATATAAGAAAGTATAAGTACTTACCTAGGGATATTTTCTCCTGCATCATCAGCTTAGTTGATATCTCAAGCCTCAAGGTTAATATCTCTTAGGCCTTAGCTATCACCTACGCGGTTAAGTTTCTGTCACTTGTCTCTATGTACGTACATATTTCTCATAAACTACACAATGTATCTATGTCTCGTCGATTTCTGACAAACAAGTTATCAAACCAAAGAAACGACCCGCTTGATAAATGTTATAGTAATTCTTTCATACTTATACTTGAAATCCAATGTATCAGAGTCCAGAAGCATAATAGTGCAAAATTGAGTGTAAAACGTAATTGGCCTGACCCAAGTAATTCACCAATTTTACTTGACAGATTCACATTCAATGTTTAGGATTATAATATTAAAATTAAATATATATTTTGAATTTATGTATCAGGTTGCAAAGAAACTTCGACTATAATTCAAATCGATAAAATAGGTTTGAAATCCAATTGATTTGCTTAAAAAATATTAATTTCTGTTTTATTCATCTCTTTGATCTTATGTATGTGAATAATTTTTATTATTTCTGAATCAACTTGATTTAATCCGTTCATTGCAGGACTGGGTAAGGTATTCAAAGGATTAATATTAACATTTTGATGCCGAAAAAGCCTATTGTTTTTGTCATGTACGTGCGGTCCATTTCTTTGCCGTTTTGGTTGTGAATGTGTATTGTGTTGCCTTAGACTAGCCTATTTCCGTAATGCTCAGAGAAAAACAGTCATGACTATAGATTACTTACAGTATAATTAGAATTTTAGCATCAAGTGTTAATTTTTTTATAAGTCAACAAAAGTTAAGCTGTTCTTTTTCCATTTTTTTTTTTTTTAAATATGTTTCGAATTTGTGTTTTAATAACTTTAAAATGTTTCCAACCCATTTCTACGTTAGAGATTACATCCTTAAGATGTTAATATGCATATTATGTATGATAAGGTATTATAAATCTCTTATGTGTATGTATATAATACATAGTTATGTTAAGAATTGCCTTCTTAAAGTGAATGTTGAATTTTAAACAGTTTACAAGCTAGCTTCATAGTTAACAAGTTTCCTAGGTTGTGTGAATTGTTGGCTCTTTAAAGGCCATATTATAAATAAATGAGAACCTTGGCCTCTAAGCTTGCGGACTTTACAAATGGCACTTGAGTAAGATTGTTAGAGGTACCTGCTTACCTTATAATATCTTAAACGGTAGCAAAGGCGAATAATATTTCGAAAGAAAAGTGTTATGATTTAATATAATGTACGTTATCAGTCATAAATAAAGTTTAAGCTGTACATTATTTATAATTTATTTATATATTTATTAGTAATGCAGTTCCAGTGATTATTTTTTTTATATTAGCCTACCAAAGTGACTTTATTCTGCCTGATGGTAAGCAGTCAGTGGAATCCAGAAACGTGGACATCATTCCAAAAGCCAAACTACTGGTATAATGGCCTCCACTATAGCGGCGTAGTGAGATGCTTTTTCTTATCATAGCGTTTGAAATGAGCTGTAACTCATAAGGTGAGTTATTCATCAACTCCCCCGCAATAAACTCGCCCGATCGGGGGAGATGGCACAAAATAATTTAATTTATTTTTCTAATCGTCAATTCGCACGACACTTAAAATCGTTGCTGATTTGGTACAGTCAACTATAAAAGTCTTTTGGAGTGTATCTTTTATGTAGGACAATAATGAGTTTTTAATAAAAAAAAACTAAATTTCAATTTAAATAATATATAATAATCAACATTACATACTCAAAAAGTATCTAACATAAAAATCACAATACAAAATTCTAACTTACAGGTATAGTTATATAAAAAATATAAATCTTCGTATGCTATAACAATCAGTAATATCACAAAAAAGAAAATAATCAACATTAATTAAAAATCACAAATCAGGACTTTGGTAGTAAACATTAAAAAAATCTGAATCTTACATCTATATCACAATCAATAATGTCACAAAAAAGACATATTAATTTAAAATCACAGTTAAAATTTGGTATAAATTTTGGTATATCATACTAACTTACTGTATGATTTTGTAATAATTAAAAAAATCATACAGTAAGTTGTTGGATGCATAATTCTATATTTATTTTCCCGTCTTTTAATTCACTGAGGGTTGTATTAATATGTAAGTCCATATCACATGTTTCTTTTTTTTTTCTTAGTTATATTAGAGCTTTTTAAATATAGGGTTTGGTAATAATCATCTTCTTGTTGTAGAAGGGTCAAAAAATGTGCAATATTGATTAGTTTACTGTTAACTTTTTTATTCAAACTGGCATGCCAGCTCTCAATCATATTAGTAGTACGGTGTTGCATATTATTGCAACACCATTTGTTAAAAAAGAAAGAACTTTCATTCAACCATGTATCAACAAAATAATCGTTGAATTTCACAAGTTTTGAATCGTTTGGACATTGAGACATAATGTATAACCAAGCACTGTCAATAGTTTCTCGTGGTAAATGTGCCAGTGCGGTACACATTTTCACATGTTTTCGAGCCAGTGGAGATGTTGTTATACCTAGCTCATCGGCTTTTCTCCATAAACTTCTTGTAAAATGAAAGAAACACCCGCTTATGGTAGTTTCAGGGAATCTATACTGAATTGCTGACATTGCTGCCAGCTCAAAATCTAATACAATTAATTTCGGATTAAATGTAGGAATTTGGCTTTTTATCAAATGAAATAATGTTTCGTATGTTTTTTTGGTCTTATTTGCTAATAACGCATACAACACAGGTATGATATTTGTATGTGTTGCACTACTTCCTAAATCTACATGTATAGTGTAAAACTGCTTAAATGGTTTTAAACAAAATTTAAAAGTACCGTCACACAAGATAGTCAAATTAGGATTAGATAATATTTTTTTACAATTATCATTACCAAAAACCAAAATTCTGTTTCTTGAGTCAATGTAATCAGCAAATAAAAAACTTTTGAATTTTTCGGGCACAACCACTTTTCTGATTGATTTGAAACATAGTTTTTTTGCACCTAATGATTTGTTCCGATGTCGATAGAACTTATTTTTAACATTTTTAAATGAAGGAATTTTTTTAATTAGGTCGACACCTTTATCTTTTAATCCAGCAACAGTCCGTCGAAACACAGTTTGTACAGGCAAAGTATAGTCAGTTTTCACTTCTTCGATGCATTTATTAAAATGAACTTGTATTTCGTTTGATACGAAATCGGGCTCACAGGTATGCTTTTCGTCTCGTGTTATGGAGTGATTGTCATTTATAATTAATGTTGCTTTGCATGTGTCTCTATATATACATCTCCAAACACAAGAATCCTTGTTTTTTCGATGTTTGTTATACTTATGACCTGCACGAATAAGTACTTGACCTCCACGTTGAGATGTTATTAGTTCATAGCCCGTTTCTTTGTTACTAGAACCTGCTGCTGGCTCATTCATGGTTGATGGCTCTGGCTCAACTAGTTAGCTCTGGTTGTGTTGCAATATCTAAAAAAAAATAACATAAAATATAGCAAAATGTAAAAGTGATAAAACATATGAAAAAATAATAATTAATTAGTAAAAATATAAATTATTCCGCAATAGCGTCATTATTTTTCCATCAACCAGCTATTTATTTACCTAGTTATTTAGTTGTCTAGCAATTCTACTTTGAACAGTTGTAAACAAATGCTGTAATACTATTATTCTAGCTATTTACAAAATGTGCTTTGAACAAATAGATATTTGAAATAAAATTTGGTTAATTAAGTATGCTTTTTTTACATAATAATGCATAAAATGTAGGTTTTACTAAAATAATTAAAATCTAATTTTGTTCTATATTCTCTAGTCAAACATCATAGTTTTTGCAAAAGACGGGTGTCGGCCATTTTGTTTTCAAAACGCAACTGATAAGTTAGTTAAAATACAACTAATGTAAAATTTAAATCTAGTAGTTCTATTTTATTTGAACTATAGTAAACTAATTATAATGACCTAGTATTAATAAACGTAAAATTTTTGAAAATAATTCATTTTGCAAAAAATGGTGCCACAAGCGCTAACATTAACATCGTTAATTTACAGACATAAATATATGTTGCTTTTATAATAAACAAACCAGACTTAAACTTACTAAGTACACTTGTATAGATATTATTTTAATTGCAATATCTGATTAAATGTTAATTAATCAGGTGATTTAAGTATTTCCCAAATGAGATGGGTGTCGGCCATCTTGTGTGCAAAAACCACAATAGCGTCGTTATTTTAAATATGTAAGTATAACAAATCTTACTACCTTATTTAAAGTAGTTATCAAGCAATTCTACTTTGTATTAACAGTCGTAAACAAATACTGTAATACTATATATGAGTTAATAATGTTAAAGCTTTTTTATTATAATATGTGCTTACTGAATATAAATATATATAGGTATATATATTATTAGGTATTCAAGATTTATCTCATTGTGTTTTTTAATAATAAATAATATTTTGAAAAACTTACCTTTATAGTACATCAAAAACACTACAAACACCAACCAGTAATGTAGTCAGATCGCTAATAGATCAAGGTATGTAATGCTAAATAGTAATGACATCAGTGTTGCCAACTGGGTATTTGAAATAAGGGCCAAATGACTTGAGAAATAGGGCTAGATCCCAACTAATTAAGGAAAAAGGTGCTGAATTTTTTCTTTGATAAATCAAATAAATAAAAATGCTGTCCTAAGTTGTTATTTTTGGACGTTAAAATAAAACTTAAGTTAAGAAATTGTTATGACAAAAAAAAACCTTACAAAATTGTTCAGTAAACCGCCAATACTGTTTGGTGTTTATTTATTAGTTTTGTCTTTTAAGATTTCTAGACATTCCTAGTAAGAAAGAGGTCAAACATAGAATTACCTCTTCATGATAGACAAAGACAAAACTTCTATATAAAAATGGACATAGTAATTGTGGTTGTAAACTATAGTTTACAGCCACAATTCACAAACAGGAGGATGATGGTGAACTCTGATTGGGGCTAGATTGGGGGCTGAAACAATTTTTTCGGGGCTAGAGAAGTGGAAAAAGGGCTAGATCTAGCACCGAAAGGGCTGAGTTGGCAACACCGAATGACATGTATAAAATGTTGCCATAAAATAAATGTCTTAACCCTTTGAGCTTCACTATGCACTTAACTTAAAAAGAAATAGTCGAATATTACGTGCTTAGTTGACAGTTAATTTGACGGAATTAGAGGTACCGTCATAGCCGCCATTTTATTCGTTATTTATTTTTACTTTGGCGGTAATTATACTGAATAATTAAGAGGAATCATTGTAAATTACAATGCATCTATTTAAATCATGAAATGTATTTACCAATTTAAAATCGATAGACTATCGATTTATTCTTTCAATCATTATATATAACGCATCAAGTATTATGAAGAATTAAACGGATGCCTTTTTTGTAGACCTCTGCTCTTGTCAACGTAATATTATATAAATTATATTATCGATTCTGTGTTAAATATTTTTTTATTTGACTGTACTTTACGCCGGTGTGCGAGTTGACGAATATAAGAATAGGTAAATTCAAAAATGTGCCGTCTCCCCCGATCGGGCGAGTTTATTGCGGGGGAGTTGATGAATAACTCCATAAGGTTTCTAAGTTCGAAAGTTATTGAGTATTTTGTGATTGAATAGCATATTGTTTTAGATCTATGGTCAAATGCAAATGAGTAGAGACAATCTCTACTCATTTCTATAACTCTTTACTGTAACTAAATATAAATTACCGACTATAGTAATAAATATGTATTTGATATTGACATATTTTGTTGTTTGATTTATACATCTATAGTATTAAATAAAGCGGAAGAGTTTGTTTGTTAGTTTGTTTGTTTGAACGCTCTATTCTCTGGAACTACTAGTCGGATTTCAATAACTCTTTTTGCGTATGATATCCTAGTTCCTGAGGAAGGTTATAGGCTAACATCACGCTACTGGTGACGGTAGCAGAGCAGCAGGCAAAGACGGGGGTGAAACCGCGCCGCGGAAAGCTAGTAATAAATATGTGTTTGACATTAACATATTTTGTTGTTTGATTTATACATCTATAGTATTAAATAAAGCGGAAGAGTTTGTTAGTTTGTTTGTTTGAACGCTCTATTCTCTGGAACTACCAGTCGGATTTCAATAACTCTTTTTGCGTATGATATCCTAGTTCCTGAGGAAGGTTATAGGCTAACATCACGCTACTGGTGACGGTAGCAGAGCAGTAGGCAAAGACGGGGGTGAAACCGCGTCGCGGAAAGCTAGTAATAAATATGTGTTTGACATTAACATATTTTGTTGTTTGATTTATACATATTTGATATGGTCTAGCTGAATGGAAAAGCACAATACAGATGGGTACTCTGGCTTAAGCCGAGAACGTGATTAGCAGTATTAGTTATAGGGGACATTAATCCTTAAGCAATAAAATTAGCAATTATTTTAGTAGTGAATATAGAGGGCAATAATGATGATAAAAAAGACACATACCAATATATTTACTAAGGGTCCGTCCCCGCTTCGCATCGGTATCATAAGTTTCATTAGGTCTAAAAACGCCTACGGAAAATATCATAGCAATAGTGTCGTATTTCATCATTTAGATTTACAAAGGCGTTTAAAATATAGAAAATCTGAAAATGTCTGAAAAATATGTTAAACGTAATAAAATATAGCCTATGTTACCTATTTCTTTTATTTAATTATAAAGTTGAAATTTTTTTCTAATCGGTAACGTAGATTTTTAGTTAAATCGTTGCAAACAAACAAGCATTTAGTTAGATTTTTAAGTTTAGATGTTTAAATGTGTTTTCAAATAAGCTTTTTGTTTCCTTCCTACAATTTGATTTACTCTCTCCCTCCTCATAGATAAAATTTGCGGTACCTTTTTGATAAGGTAAATATCCACTCACAGGTAACTCAATATGCGAGGAAACCACAAAGTTTGAACACAACATTGTACGCAAAGCTCTTTCAATTAAAACTTTATGTATGCCGTAATTAAGTAAGTGAATAAATATACCTACCTACATTTTGTTTGTTCTTAAATATCTTGTTATTCCTAAAAGAAGAGTTAAAAATGTACCTATAAGAAATCGAACGTTGTTCTTATCTATACATAATAAAGTGGTTTGAACTGACTAATCTCTAAAATTATTGGAAAGTATCGAATTATACTAATAATATTATAAATGTGAAAGTTTGTGTGTGTGTGTGTCTTTGTTACCACTCAGCGCCTAGACGTCTGAACCGATTTCGATGAAAATTGGTATGTCGATTGGTTCCGTGCCGGAGACGAACATATGCTAATTTTTATCCCGAAAATCGGTCTGGTTTCCGAGTGTGAGGGAGCAGCTAGTAATTAATAAAACCTTTTATAAATCGTTACATTGCCCTTCCTGGCTGTCATTTTAACAAATACGAAAATCGGAAATTCGTTTTTGAGTGTGTGTTTACATAATTACCCGATAGGCGAAATAATAACTGACGCTTCCATGACATAAAGTACTAAAACAGATTTTCCAAGTTATAAACCAGAGCTTACCGTTATTGTACACAGATATCTCGAGCAAGTTCTAGAAAGGTCTGGAAACTTTCGAGAGAAGTCGTATAATATGCGTATTATTGTCTATTAGTTTGGAACCGCACGTACGGGGGACACTTCCTTCTAAAGAGCTGAACGGCTTAAACACCAAAGTTTTTGACGATACGTACGTGTTCTATAATTTGAACATGAATTCTGTTAGTTATTTGAATGTATTTCAATTTCATATACCCGCTAAGAGCTATTAAACTGTGCAAACAAGAGTTGAATATTCTGAGAAACGGATTAAAAGGTTTATTTAAATTACTCAGCTCGCAATCAGTTAAGTCTCGGCGTTTAATGTAGCAAAGTAGCGTTCTATAATGAGTAATTTACTATATGAGACTAAAGACGTCGGCTACTAGACATAACTCTTTCCCAGGAGAGTTTCCATAGCCACCACGCTGGGCAGGCAAATCGTCGATCGCGATAAGGCAGTATTTAAGGTAATGCTGCCGGTCTCTGGTTTCTTAGTCATCTATTACGGCAAACAATGAGTTTGCTATATATTTTAAACTGGAAACCACATAAATTATAAGTTAATTACTGTTCAGTGTTTAATTATTGGTTCTACTTTTAATGTAACCACAATATGCAAAAGTTATATGAATTCACTCTATACATACAACCATTATATTACATACTGCAGTACCGCAGAGGCTCAGACGACGTCACTAGTTCAAATTAGATCACGTCTGAATCTCTTCGCACTCTAGATTGCAAAAAAATACATGAATAGGTATATAATATCGCGACTTGTTTCTGATAGGTACGCAGGTATGTTACTTCAGCCACATGTCATAGACAGTGAGTGTATTACCTCCAATATTTCGTCACAATTTCAAACATTATTTTCCAATCTAATTAGCCCGATTAGTTAAGTAGGTACATACATCAAATTTGTTTTAGTGCTGATTTTGAACGCACCTAGTATGCACCCAACTGCTAGCAGAATAAATTCCATGTATATATGATGGTAAACAAGTAATCAGATAGTCAAACGACCATAAAAACGGAAATATTCCGTGTATACGGGCAAATCTGCGGCTTTTTTATTACACTTAAGAATGCAAAAGAAACAAGAAGACAAACAGCAGTTAAAAAGGTCATGACATATAACTAAGTGATCTTAAATACTTGTTTCCAACAAAAGAACAGTGTAACAAGAACCAAAGTCCGTCACGAAACCTTCCTTTTGAAATATAGAATTAAACATTTTGTTCCCAAACAATGAAAACACTTCTTTTGTATCGCGAAAGATACTTTAATCTTGACATAATGTACTCTTGCTTTGAATTATAAAACGAAATGAGGTTGGTTATTTCAGTTTGTTCGTAGCGGTTACAAGATTGTATTACTTTTTTTTAAGATTAAAATTATTAGTTTTTTTATACTACTGGAGGCAAACAAACCTGATTTTGAACATGGCTATGTTTTCTTATAAATTCATAAAGCCCCGCAATACACCTGTATAACCGTCAAAGTTACTAGTACTTTGCATAGTGTCCATCAGTAGGTGAGTGGCTTTTCCGTACTTGAAAACAAGCGTTGTGTCACAGGGTTTAAACATACAATTAACAAACACAGAAAGTTTTGACCCTTGTGAGAACCCGTCTCATATAGATGCATATATCAACTACAACAGCGCAACCGAGAGTAGTTAAACCAATTATGTGAAGCGGAAAGATAAAATATCTACAGAGATTAAAAGGACAAAATATGAAAAAATTCAAAGTTGAACAAAACTACGAACTGAAAGATGCAGCAGACCCTTTTCAAAACGCATCAACAAGCCTCAAATGATGATGCTGATTTCAGTCAAAAAAAGTCAATTACTGAGTATAAAAGTCCCAAGCATCTTCACGATGTAGATCTGTTAAAAATAACATCGAGTTAAATGCCCAAATATATCATTAAACAATCATATACCTAAACACGTTCACGTTATTACATGCACACTCATCAAATTCCTTTGATGCGAATCAAAACCGCGAATAACGCTGTATACTCGAAATATTAATGTTTAATTCATCTAGTTAGACGAGATTACGCGCTATCAAAGGGCTTGCAAACACCATGTCGTATCCATGAATATTTCATTAATGTAGACACGCCTGTAAAGGCTAGCTTATAGCCGGCCGCAGCGCGCCGCATTGCTAAATTGCGTCAAAGTACATCGTAGTTGTGGTGACAGTGCGTTGCATTTCGGCCTGGTGCGGTCTGCCTGTAGTGTACGATAGTTCATTTATAATATACTAAAGTGATGGTAGAAGAATTTTTGTTAAGCGATGCGATACTGTGCAGCCAGCCGTAATTTGCGCTAGCCTTAACCGCTTGACGTCGGCTATATGAATATATGTAGATCGGAAACTGGACGTCAAACACGATACGATAGCAGATGTTCGTTTTACTTTCATGTAATGTACTTATACAAAAAATATGTTTGTTTTGAATTTTAAAATTATGTAGGTATTTTTACGCCAACACACTTTAAATGGCATCACTTGATGAGCAAACTTTTTAGACAAAGAGTATTTTCAGATGAAATACACCCTGAGTTTTGCTTTAATCTATAATATAAAAATGAATCGTTGAATGTGTTGCTAAGCGCAAATCTCGAGAGTAGCTGAACCGATTTCACTTATTCTTTTATTATAATATTTCTTGAAGTACGAGGATGGTTATTACGAAGAGAAAATTTGAACAATTGCCTGAAAAAAAACACTTTTCTATATTCCCATACAAAAGTATCTTTATTTATCCCAAAATGTTTAAAAAAATGTACACCCGTGCGAAGCCGGGGCAGGCCGCTAGTTGCTAATAAAGGTACTCGCATCATGTAACAGTCAGCACCGGTCACCAATTTGCCAAACGCGGTGACTATGGCAAACAACTCCTTGTGGAAGAGGCCTATGAGCTGCAGTAGACATCTTTACGCTGAGAATCTCATGATGATATGAATAATGGCAGACGAGCCTCTTCTTATTCCCGGATACATCAAGTGGATCACGTGTTTTTAATGTTAAAAATACGAGTGCGTTGAAAGTTTAATAGTACTTGAACTGAACCGCGCCCTAAAGTAGGCGCCGCGTTCCATGTCATAAATAAATAAATTTATCATGCATTCAACGCATGTAACGCCTGCCGTCTGAATTTACACACAGTATTATTAGTATACATGACTTGTAACGTGTATACCGATACTTTTTCTTCGTTACAGTAACATTAATCATCATTTTGCCCGTTTTTAACTCTTGGTTTTCTTCGGTTTTTTAAAAGTCGTTGTATTACATTTTTCCATTCTTCCTTTTCAGAGATTTTGTTTTGAATTTCTTATCTGGATAGACTTGAATATTAAAATGTGGGTTTATTATGAGTTTAGTCGTACCGATAATTTATAACAGCGCAAAATGATTCTAAGAAAAAGGCACTCCTGTTATTTAATCCAAAACCTAAAACATATCCCATACCATTTTACGTTGTCATCTAATCAAACGCACGTCTACACACGTCTCTGCACGCTTACAATGGTAGGGCTACAGTTATGTGAAACAAATTTAAATCGCAAGATCGCCGGCGGCCACGTGTTACCCTAGAGACAAACCGTCACCAACATAGAAACCCTCTTTGCCTTAAAGAACTTCATATCACTGTTATAGCAATCCCACGAGACCGCCTTGTAACGAGAAAATTTAGTTTACACTAGCAGAGTAAATTTGGAATAGGCAATGAAAGTAAACAAAAGAATTTTTTTTTGTTTGAGTTAGGAAATTTATCGTTTAATATGTGTAATATCAGTAATATATTGCCTTGTCTGGTGCGTTTAGCTACCGCGATCAGGGTTAAAGTTTGGGTTGAGTAAAATGTTAGCAGAATTTGTTGTAAAAGAAGTAAAGTATTCTACGAGTTTAAAATTTAAGTTACATTATCTTAGAAATATTATAGAAGTAATAAATAAATAATAATAGATCTGTTATGCTATCTTCTGATTGTACCAATGTTTTGTGAAACAAAAACATAAAATACTGCTGCCTATTTAACTCCCTACTTTCAATTATTGTGTTCCATTCATGACAGAAACCTACGTTCTTCCAATAATCTTCTTCTTTCGTGTCCTTCCCATACAACAGGATTTGTTCATTCCTCTTTTCATATCCATTGTTTTATTTGGCACCAAATTCAAAAATACTAAATACTTATTTAATTATTTCTGATTAATTAAATCAAAATACGAATTACTTTGTGCTATGTAAATTTATTTTTTACTTTTTAGTTTCCTTCCTGTTTGAAGTCGGTTTTCTTTTTGATAAAAATTATTTTATTTTACAATTTTTAGTGATGGGTAGACCTAAATCTTAATTAGATATTATTTTTGTACACACTAAACATTTTGGCATATTGAACCGTATGAAGTAAGCCCGACATGACTGCTGTTGAGGAATTTCCTCGACTGTCTATGGTCACCTGTAATGGCACTTATAACCCATATGGGTGCAAAGTTCTCATCATTAGAAATGAATTAAGTTCAAACACCAAGTAATTGCTGTAATTCGTTGAGCAGTTCTCTCGACTGTCTTTGTGCTCCGTCATCAGATCGACTCCAAACCTTCACTAAATACTAGTGCCTTAAAATACATAATGAATAAAATAACAAATGCACTAGCCGTCAGTACGATTTTCAAAATTTCCCTTTGATTTCTCTAGGATGCCATCATCAGATCCTGGTTTCCTTATCATGGTACCACCCTTGGGATATCTCCTTTTTAACAAAAAAAGAATTATCAAAATCGGTTCATAAACGACGAAGTTATCCGCGAACACACATACAAAAAAATATATACGGTCAAATTGAGAAACCTCCTTTTTTGAAGTCGGTTAAAAATAAAGGATGAAAGTTGATATGAAAAATCATCAATATAAACAGAAATATAACCGACATTTACGCAGGCGGAGCTGCGGGCAACAGCTAGTATAGAATAATTAAATAACAATCCATCTTAATAAGAACAAATAAATTGAAAAGAAAAACAACTAAACAAATCTAACTGAAGTCCTACACGCAGTATCTCTATATAAATAGCTTTGGCCGTAAATCAATAAGCTAAATAACCTTTAACATTGTTTACAAAATCTCTTCCAAATATCAAACATATCTGTAAATTTTTATCACTCTCTATCTTCCCACAATGTAGATAACGCCATCTTTTTCTCACGATTGAGTCATCCACGAGCTCGCCATAAAGACGCTGTACAGGCGCCATGTGGTCTGGACATAGGAACAACAAACAACGGTTAAGCTAATCAACAAAGAACATCCTTATTATTAACAAAATAAAGTTCACTTTCGTGTAAACAAACCACAAATAAAATCCCTATCAAGGGAGCGTAGGATTGCGTCATTCTATATCTTGCCAGGTCATATAAGACCATTGTAAGGTGACCTACAATTTATACTATTTTATTAAAAATGATAGGTCCTATAAAATAGTTGTCCTTCTTTTCACAAAATAGGCTCAAGGTTGTGTTCTAGTTGTATGGAATAATAATGTCATCTAAAGGTTAATGAAAATACAGCTCGCGCTTTTAGACCTTGAGTACTGTACTGTATTTAAGGCTTGTATTTTTTGTGTAAATAGGTCTGTTTACTTGTTTATTCCTCAAACAAACTCATTCGTCATAATTAATATAACATTATTATATTCCATAAAATATCCACGGATTCGCGATTTGATATATATTTTTATAAGTCCTGGTTTCCTTACGATGATTTCTGGATTTGACGACATAGGACTACTTCTTTTAAAGTCTTCTGCTTTATCCGTACACTTCTTCAAGTACCCACTTCAGTTAGTAATGTCTAAAGTAAACTTATAAAGCAGATATGAATTTGTAAAAGTCATTTAGATAGTTGTCTAGAATTATTTACGTTATTTTTTTTTATTTAATATTTAATGTAGTAAATTAAACCAAACTTTTCTTATTGATGCATAATAATAATTTAAAAATTTAAAATATTCAAACAATTTTTTAGACAACAATATTTTTTTTTTGTAGAATATTACAATTATTATTTATTTTAACTAAGTTGATTTGATTTGATTTACCGATGCTCATAATGAAACACTACTTGGACAATACACCTTGCACTTCTGATAATTTTATCTTTTGGCACAGAGTGGAGTAACCTAATTTTACTTTATAAAAATAAACCAAAACAAATGCTGTTTCATAAATATTATCACAAATAGTCATCCCTGCTTTGCCGTAACATAATATGCATGTATCATACTTATAAATCTTTCGAAAGAAATGCTGTTCTGGTAAATGTAACTGAACACCTTATATCGTAGGCATGCGCACATCTGCAATATCTAATACATAAAAATTACCTAAAATTATTATCTAAATCAGTACTGCATTAACTCGCGCCGTATACCGGGTGCCTACCGCGACAAACTGTCGTACTCATCATTAACATTATTTTGTAATATTTAACTATAAACTATCATAATTTGTAATTAACATAACTTGTGTGTGAAGTAAATATACTCTTTACATTTCAACCAAACTTATTATCACTTTTCAACCCCACTGCAAGCTACACACCGCCACAAATGCTCTAAATGATAGATATAACCATCAGACGGTCAAACTACAGTTTAATAAAACCACCAAGTAAAAATTACGGTACGATTTACCGGTTACTTTTTTGCTTACGTCATCTGAACACACACTTCATTTTCTTACATGTTATCCTTTACCCAATTAATCCATCTTTTCTGTGGTCTGCCTCTTACTTCATATCTATACACTTGTACTCATGACCCTCTTAATATCATACGTGTGATCCCTCCCTCAGGCCCTAAAAACTCCACCATGGATTTTTATAGGATATTTTGGTAGACAAACATTTTTGTACCTATTAATGTATCACTGCTGGACAGAGGTATTCATGTGATTCCATGCCTTTCTGGCCAACGTCTTGTTTCTCTATATTATCCAGTTCATAAGACCAGCGTTTTCTTGGTTTAATATAATATAATATAATACAAATAAAAAAGCGGTAGTATAACCTCAACGCTTTTACAAACACTTTTATTTTGAATGTTTATCATTCTGTACTAATACTGACAATATTGAGCACTGCAATATGTTGAGCGACGGCTAGATTTTTAGGTGACCGTGACGCATGTGTGCACGTAAACTTATCTGCAAGTCTATCTTATATTTTTATTTAGTCTGTTTTGTTTTTTTGTTTTAATTGATTTTTTGGGTATCATTTTTTTTCAAAATATAATCTGTTTTTCTTTCTTTTTTTTCTATTCTTATATTAGAAAAGAAATCTCAATATTCAGCATCTCTATACAAAAGGTCGACACGTAATAAAAGCGAAGCGTCGTATTCCACCGAGACTCGTTCAGATGCCGAACAATATGCGTGATGAGTTCCCTTGTTTCATACTTCATACAAAAGATAACCCAGATAGGAACTAATTTTAACCTAAAATTGTACGCTGGAATTAGAGGTTATTATCTTTAACAAATCATTAACTATGTCAAAGCGGACGCAGCTCTCCATAATATGTGAATTAGGGCATAAAATATAATGACATCATCATTAATATCTAATAAAGGAGGTCGTAAGCCGTCCACTAATGAACAGAAGCATTTTTCAAGTATGTACACTTTAAAAACAGAGAAATACTACATTTCATAGAAGTTATATTTACTAGTAATTCAGCTAATGTAATTTGTATTGCGTAAACTTGCTACGTGCTACGGCGGCGACGTAGCTATTGTGCTACGATTTGCTACGGCTACGTATCGAAAAGTCATACTGTATTATTTTATAAATATTCATACAATTTTCTTTTTTTATTATTTCATATCAAAGCTACCAAAGTAAATTACTTTTCTTAACAACCGTGAATAAAATAACTAAGACTGCTAAAGCATCCACTTGAACATTTTAATTTAAATTATTTTATTGCTTGAAGGATTTTTCAAGGTCTAGTTTACAAAAACTCTAATTACAAGGTAAGTAATGAAAAGACTTTGCCAGTATTATATTTCGCTGCAATATTTAAATAACTCGGTAATTTTATTCGTTTCATCTCAGTCAAAAGACATTTACTTAGACAAATGCAGATCTCATACAAGCATCTCCACTTTCTAGCGGTCTTTAGCTGTGATTATTCATCAGTTGCCACAGTCAGGTTGTTGGTTCACCTTGTAATGGACCTGTGCTTCACTTTACTTTTAATCATGTTTTTTCACATTGCGATAAATAATCATTTATTATTTCCATCAAACTGTTGCAGATCTTTTGATAATTAAATAAGAATCTATTTCAGGTTTCGGTCTTGTGTCTCCCTAGCCTGTTCTAGCAACAAAGTGAATAGAAATTGAATAATAAAATGGATTCACGTTGTCTGGCTGCGATGCTTTTATTCAACCCTTATACATACATGTTATATAAATTAAAATGAAATAAACACAACAATATACAATACTTATTAATAAAAATCTTGCCTGTGGCTATGAACTTAAATATTTCAATTTCAAAATAAACTAAATAAAAAACTTAAAAGTAATATCATGTTTGTAATTCAAAATTCTGAATTCTAATTTCATCCTTGCAAGAGCGTGTATCGCCCTACAAAGGAGACTACATCGGAATACTAATCTAAAGTATAAGATATTCTAGTCAGCTTTACTAAGTACAACACGGGCTATTCATTTATTCTTCCGATAGGACTAAACAATGCCAGAATAATTGAACAAAGTACTACAGAACTTAGTTTCAAGTATTATTAATTTTCAGCTCCTATTCAGACGTCATCGAGTTCTCCTCGGCTTATGAAGAGAATACTTGAAGGCAACCTTTAATAATAGTTAATTTATTTGTCGTGTACTTTGAAATAACAAATAACCCCTTTTAAATTTTGGAAAAGTTAAACTTTTGTAGAAACTAAATGTTTGGCATAAATTGTTGTATGTTGTTGTGTGTATTTTTTTTCGTTAGTTGTTTTATATTCCTAATAACCCAATAATGGCGTATTTTATACATAGTATTAAACCGAAAAAAACAATATTTTGAACAATTAAAGTTTACATATTAAAATGTTAAGGGGCAACAGGACCTTCGAACACAATTCTAAACTTTAAGCTAATACTGAGATTCTTTTGATAGGAAAATCCAATATCACCTTACACAATACCACTAAATCACCGAAGCATGTAATAATAATCATAATCACTATTTGCAAGATAAACTTACTTTATAGTTATGTGGTAAACTGATGCCGCATTATCCTTTATTACGCCAAAATTAATACCAGACCACCATCACAATAATTTGTATAAGCAAGTGATTAAGAGTTCGTGTGGCGTCGTTGTCGAGTCTTATAAGCGTCGCGCCAGACAGACGCCTTAGCCCGGGCGCCTGAACCGCCACCCAAGGACACGAAGACGCCGTGAAGTCTCAATATGGACCATGGGATACTTATATAAAGTATAACAGTATTGATTTTAGTATCGGCACAAACAAGAAAGACTAGGACTATAGGCTAAGAATGTCGTTTAGATGTATATATTTTACTTAATTTGGCTGCTAAAACAACAAAATACTGTAGACACATTACGTCCGTTTATTATTTACATTATACCGTTTTAAACACTCTGAGTACTGTAAAGCCATAGGTATAGGCAGCCTTAAGCAGCCTCGACTTAAAGCAAAAGGTTAAGGCTGCTTGTTTAGAGGCAAAGCCTTAAGGCACGTTGAGGATCAGCTTGAGGCGAGTCGCCTCAGCTTGATCCGCAACGTGCGCAGTTTAAAACCAAAACGCGATGGCACCAGACGCACGTCGAGTAGCTGCTGCTTTATTAGTAATAACCAAAATTTAAAAAAAAAAGAAGCTATACAAAAGAGGAAGCATCGATGGTGGATATAAGTATTATACCGCAATAGAACTCGATATGGATTTAAGTGGTGATTTTCATATAATTTAATCAGTTTTATAGCAGTTTTGTTGTCCATTGCGATCCGACGGATACGCCAGTCTTCATCAAATGCACGGCTTAGATTAAGACTTCATTGAGAACAGCAAAAAAAAACTGACAAAAATGGCTCGGCTCGCAGCGACGAATTTGCCTTGTGTCGCGGTTTGCCTCAAGTTGAGGCAGCGTCTCCACTTATGCGCCTCGGAGCGAGGCAGTCGTTCTTCCCGAGGCCACATTTTTACTAAACGTTTTATATTTTATTCAAAAGATCGCAACGAACCACCATTCAATAAATAGTCAATTCCCGTTCATCGGAAATAAGCATGAAACAAGCAAGTAAACTGCAATTTCCTTGCCATTTCATTTTATTTTATTTCTGTTCTTGACTTGCTATACAGGTTTATCTAAGCTATATGAAGGCAGTTTTGCCATTTGCATCCTTCGGGATAGATGTCCCGAAGGATGCACATCATTGCATTGGATGCAAGAATAACATTATTCTGGTTGCCATGGAGATACTCTAATGGGCTTTGTACTGAAATGCAATAGATTGCTAAATGTGAATGTTTTACATTTTGATAGAATTATTGTACATTAGTCAGAATTAGGAGGCTGAGATACTTGAGGCGAGTTTGTAGGTACTTGTGAAATCTTCATGAATGCAAATACAGAAAGCAGTTTGGCGGTTTCTATGCAGATGGACTTTAGAATTATGGGTATTTTTATTCTACAATATTTTAATAAGAAATCTAGAGTACAATACGCTAAAAGAACAGATGTTCAGCACTTCTTTGAAAATATGATGTGAATATAAATGTTCCAGACCAGGTCAACGACCCAGTTCTTTCTTTCGAAGTTGTACTTTCTGTAAAATATATCAGCTGCTGACAGCGCCTTCCTTTGTATGTATATCTCATCTCATTAATATATACAACTAATATTTAACATCGCATTACTAATCGAAACAGATAAATATATAAGATTGTGACAAATATCATTTAAATATAGGATACAGGTTAATATTTAATTTATATTATCGTTAAATTTTTGTTCGAGTATCAGATAATTGTATATTTGTAATGTTCACCAAACCCCATCCATCATTGTATTACCAAAACAAGATACAATTTACAAAACAAATGTACCTCTAAATAAATATTTTCCAAAAGTAAACATGATCATCCTCACAATACCTCAATACGTATTTACACAACATAATAAGCTCCAAAAGGTGGAGGAGATACGACCCATAATGTCGTAACATGGTCGTTACGTCACTGATACGGAGGATTCCCGCAGGTTCTTAGCATCACTGAAGAGACGTTATTTGCAATATGTTACTTTTAGCGCTTAGGATACCCGGATTAAACTGTGATAAGAAACACAAGGAAAAACTACTGTTACAAATAAAATAGTAAAAATACTAAAGAAATATTTATGTTAAGGTGTCAGTCAATAGGTATTAATTTTATACACTTAACATTATTTTAAAATAAAATAATACTAAATGCAAGAGGGGTGGGATAAAACTAGGTTCAATTATTTTTTTAAGCCTGTTTTCAAGAACCGGGATCAAATTACGAGGCAACACATGCGCTGGTAAAAAGTTCCAGGTTTTAATGTAAAGAGAAAACCGTAAATTCGTTTCAATCAAAACGTAGGCGTTTGTTTAAAACAACGTTTTATTCTAAATTTAAATCATGTACAAAAATAGAACATGAAAACAATAACAAAATGATTAATTTGAATCGATGTTATTTTAAATTATTTTTCGCCTGAGGGTATTAAGCTCTTCGTTTGTAATGTCATTAGCCGTTAAAACAGCTGCTTTACAAACTTCTATACGTTTTGAGACAGAGATAGATTACAGTCTCCTTCTTCCCCCTCCTCCTAACTTTGGGCGCTTTATATAATTGGCAATATATTTAATATTGTATCATTTTAATATTTTTTGATAAATGCACACATTCAATCGTTTGCTAATAAATATAATTTTACAGTTTGACTGCCTCTGTGGTTCGGTGGTACTGTGTATGGACGGTCACGCAGAGGTCGCGGGTTCGATTCCCGCTCAGTGCAAATATTTGTGTCCATGAACATGAACATTTGCATTGCTCTGTGCTCTGGGTGTTTCTATGTATATTATGCATGTATTTACAAAATGTATATATCCGCTCTCTAGAACTCATAATACAAGCTATAATATATGCTTACTTTGGGTCTAGATGGCGTTCGGTGTAGTTGATGTATGTGATATTATAGTTATAAGCCGGAGGTCGTGGGTTCAATTCCCACCCAGGACAACCCTTTGTGTGATGAGCATGATTGTTTGTTCTGTGTCTGGGTGTAATTTATCTAAAATATGTATGTATTTACAAAAAAAAATGTATATAAGTAGTATATCAGTTGTTTAGTACCCATAACACAAGCAAATATAATTGCTTAATTTGGGGCTAGATGGCGCTGTGTGAATGTGGTAGAATATTATTATTATTATTATGTGTGTTTGTTTTTTCTTAGCTAGCGCTGGTAACTTTGGTGACATTTATGGACTGCAAGTCAAGTAAATGCCACGATTATTATTATTATTATTATTATTATAGTTACGCTTTTGGGCTACGTGGGTAATCTTATACACTCACGTGAATAGAAATAGGAAGGTACATACTTATCATATTCTGGGCGGGCGTATTCGACCTGTACATAAATGTATCAAACTCCATATCTTATTTTATAAAGTTAATTTTGAGTAATTAAATTTATAAATATCATGTTCTCATACACGTTCGCTTAAAAATAAAATTGAAAATATAAATCTGAATACAGTTTATAATAATGTAATGCATAATACTATCTGTTGCTGTTATTTACTTTTACGATAGGAGTTTAGCTCAAGTCTGTCAAACGAATAAAAAGAAAACATACTTACGATGCTACTATGTTACGCTAAGCCCGTGTCTTTGTCAGGTACATTTGTTGTTTAAAAAAAAACACATTGCGTATCTTTCTTACAATACGTTTAGTGTATAGATCGAAGTTAATACCAGTGGTCATACAAGAATCTATAACAAGACTAAGGTGTATTTAGGTAACAAGTAACAACTTAAAATCTAATTGCTCCAATGCCTGAAGTTATATTTTTAACTAAATAAAATATTTTTCATATTTCGAGACTAAATCTAATAATTAAATGTTGTATGTTTTGATTATATTTTACATGTAGAAAACAAAACACACTTTACTAAACAAAAGTTGTGAATGGAATACTTTCGTCTTTGTTCTCGCAAATCCTTAAGTTTCTTCCTGGAACTTTGCGTAAATGCCATTTAAGAGACTGTGAAAACGAAAACACTGAATATTTTCTAAAAGAGTATCGAGATCGAGATGTTTTCTTTCTTATTGCCCGTTGTTATTTTAAGTTAGGTAGCTTAAAATATCTGCTAACGTTTTCTATTTGTGGAATATTTACAGGTAAGCTTATTAAAGTGTATTAAGAGCAACGTTTACGAAATAACTTAAGGACTTACAAACTTATTTTAAATATGTAGTAGACTTATAGCAAAATAATAAACCGCCAATTAACTTTAAATTTAAATTAAAAATATTTCTATGGGTAAAATATATATTCACATTAGGTAGAGCCGCGGCGGATCGCTAGTTAATACTTAATCAATTACTGTTCCCACGAATTTTACTGCAATTTATTATTAATTGCTTGTTTTAAAACTGAAGTAATATGTAACAAAGGCCTGTTTAAAATTGACTAAACTAAAGTCGTAAATTTTGTGACATAAATAAAAAGCATATGAAACTCGAAGAAGTATAATTACGTTTTGTTAGTCCCGAGAGAAATTTTATGATAACAACCTCGCCACTGATTAAAAAGGTCTTTATATTAAGCGAATTAAAAAAAATTTACATCTTTGTAATCAAATTCTATCGTAATTATTTTTAGGAAAGTTAAATATTACCACGTTTTCGGTAAGAAATACAATGTGACATTAAAATTGAAGCAAATTTAAGACTTGTGCTATTATAAGACAAGATTAACAGACATAACTCGTCTGAAACTTTTTTTTAATAAAAATACGTCAGCTTCTCATAATTAAATTAATTTAGTAAAAGGCAAACTTAACTTTATGTAGTATGTAAAGTCCTAATCAGTATGATAATCTTTCCTAATGACATACATAAAAACCGACCCCACCCGCGACCTCTGCGTGGCAGTCCGTACACAGTACCACCGAACCACAGAGGTTGTCAAATATATAATCTGACAAAATTCTAAATATACCAATGAGCTAACAACACAAATACATTAAATAACATTAAAATATTTATGTAAAGTTATTTAAAGAATTATCTGACAATTTAAAAAAATTATCTTCATCGCAACGTAATTCGTTTTGGCCGCATCGGGAATTCCTTTTACAAAATGTCGGACGATTCCCGCCTTTTGTTGAAAACTGAATGATAAATCTTATAGGAAAGGTGAGGGGACAATATATCGAGAAAACTTGTATTCATGATAAATGATAGCCATTTTTTCACATCTCTTCGTTTATTTTTGAACAGATTACCTTACCTGTTTTATCTGAGTTTTCGATATTTTTTATACAACTTTGGTGGCAAACAAACATCCAACTCACCTGGTAATATGTGGTTACCGTAACCTATAGACATGGCTATGTTCTCTAAGCATTGGAAAATAATGCTTCGAAAACAAAACCAAGCTATTGCCGACCATGTAGGGTGAAGGGGATATGATAGTATTCAACAGTTTTGAAACTGCAATAAGTTCAGAAAAAAACGGTTACACGTTCGTAGGATGTCGTTTAAAAATTCTCCTTTTAATCATTTTATAACAAATTTCGTAATTAAATTCCTTTTGACGGCTTGTTTTCATGAAAAACATTTTTAATTGCACGTTGAAAAAGACTTTTTAGTGAATAATTAAAAGAAAATAACCTTGGTATCCTTAATTTAGGATGTAATTACTAAAGGTTGTAATAAAAGAGAAGAGAATGTGTACAAATAACAGCTGATAGAAGAGAATTTTTTTTTTCCGAGCCCGGTTATATGAGACCAAGGCAGGCAGAACCTAAGTCTTAAATTACGCTTTAACACAGATCTCATTCCATAATCCTGATCAAATATATTTTTAAAACGAAAGTACCATCCAACAGATGTAAAAAAAATGTAAAGTAAAATCTTTAACACAATAAAAGACATTTTATAATGCTCTAAGATCCATTCGGGTAAAGTAACATTAAAACATTTACCACAGAGGAAGCGATATGATAAATAATTCATGAAGGTCTATGAGACCGGCCATTGCGGGATTGTGAGCAATATATCCAAGCTCACGGTTATATAGACACATGACAATAATATTGGTTTAAAACATTGATAAATCTATTATAAGTGTACAAAAAAAAGATGCAATAAAAAATAAAAAAGTAGTTTTTGTCGTGATATGCTGAAGTGTTCTTGAAATACTATTAAGTATTACAACTTAATAGTATTTTAAGAACACTCAGCATTAATTATTGACGTCTTCAGTCTGATTATGAAGACTACCACTCATGGAAGACATTATGTTCGTAGAAATAAGTAGGAGTATATTGTTTTATGTGTCTTGTTAAGTAAATATTCCGCTGGTCGCATGGCAACGGAGTTTCCCATATTAGAATGTTGATGTTTTGTTTATATAGCAAGTTACAAATACACAAATAACATTATTTTTGTAGGTGTCAAAACGACACAATTTTTCTATCCAAAACTTCTATAGCATCGTGACCATTTTACAGCCGACAAGGTGTCTACTTACTAAGCAAAAGATCGCAATCAAACTTATTAAAACCAACTTTGTTGCGTCACCAAAAACATCCAATGTAAATAATGTTCAAGCATAACATTAAAAACAAAACTAGTAACAGGAAAACAGTAGACAATACTGTTCGTATTGTTGTCACACAATCCACTCTATGTTGGAACAGCAAAAAAATATTACTAAGTCATCTGTCCGTGATAAAAGGGGCCCAAAAATAACTACCTACTCACAGAACATACTCAGGAATGAAATGAAGGACGTAGTATCTTTTTGTGACGTATATATTTATAACAATGATTCGTGTAACTATTTTGTTGTGCGAAAGTTATCTATTTTGGGGCTAAGGTTGTATCACTGGCTTTACATAACGACATAGCAAATATATATATATATATATTTACTTTACGTTATAGTATGGTAAGTAGTCAGTGGAAACAGATAAAAACGGTGATCACCGCCCAATTTGCTATCATTGTAAATTATAAATTAGACAACATTACTTACTTATATTATAAAACTTTAATACATATTTTACTTTAAAGTTTACAATTCACAGAAATCAATCAAAGAGTAAACGGAGACTGTTGAGCATCGCTAAGTTAAATGCTAAGCTAGTCATAAAAAGAGAATATCACACTTTTGGTATGATACACGTAAGTAGCAAGGAAACAAAACCAATAACCCCGAAACCTAATCCGAACTCTCCATATGTCCAATGTTGGTATTTGATCAAAGGCTAACATTGAGCCTTCATTCACAGAAGTCTAAAAATATACTCTAAGGGCTATTGGCTCTAAGTTATTGTTAGACTTAGAAGCGAGTTGACCAATATCGACAAAGCCACATTAGTCCCGAATGAAACAAAAAAATGAATGATGATAATGAATGTCCCATTCATTACACAGACTAATTATTTTTCTCCAGCATTGAGAGGCAATGTTCGAATAGCATATTTGTTTTGTTTATTATTCAAAAACGGCATAAGTAGAAAAAATCTATTTATATTTTCAGATAAATAGCTTTACGTATTTCTCCAAAGAGATAGGTAGAAGTGTGTTAATCCACTTTTCGGCAGCTGTAATCCTATATAATATCTTATTGGAATATCATGGATCTAATTTCGAAGATTTGATTTGTTTTTAATATAAATATAATATAAATAAAATTTGGACTAAATTCTGGTAAAGAAAAATAATAATAGTTAATTCATTTAGTTAGTTCAGCAATAACGAAAATGAAATTCGCTTTATAATAAAACAGAGTGAAAGTCAAAACGAAAAATATTATTTATCATCACTATCACTACCAGTATTTTAGTTTTCAACTACTGTGATATATGTTTATATGTAACAAGTTTCTCATTAATTAAGTGCTTTCTATCCTTAGCCTTCAAATAAAGCAAAGTGTGTCTGAAATATCATCGAAATCTTATATTCATTCGAATATATAATAAGAATTAGATTTAAATAATTAAATAAATTGATTAATTGATTATTAATTAATTAAATTTACTTAATTATTATTATTAATTTTTAATTTATAATTATATATGAATAATAATTATGTATAGGCTATTATATATTATATAGACCCATTAATGCTATTTTGTAAGACTCATTACAAAGTTCAAATGTCCTCCGCGACTTCGGTAGGTAGCGCCCATCCAAAATGTCTAATTTTCCATTACTCTGGCGCTTAAATTATACTGAATTTGAACGATGGCTTAGGTTAGGTTGGGTTTAAGGGTCGCTGTGGTTTGTGGCTTATTCGCATAGACCTAGAACTAAGAAGTCCTCTCAATAAAAAGTGTAATGAGGTCAAATCGCACGATTTTGGTGACCAGTTCACATCACCTTCACTTGAGAAGTCAATGTGGCATGAGCTTTGTGACATGTAGCGCCATATCGTTAAAACAACATGTCGTTAGTATCCATATCATCCAATTCAGGTGAATAGTTGGTATTCGTCGACCGACCGTTGTTATTCTTCATTATCGTCCTACCGTCGAATTTTCAATTAAACAATTTTATCATTTACATAAATTGTAACGCTACATCAAAACAGGTTGGAAAAATTACAGCAAATTTGACAGATAGCTTCAACAATATAGCCGCTATTAACCGTCAAAGTTTTTGAAAGACCTTATAAAATCAAGAGTTCTGTCTGATCTTCGTGCAAATGTTAAAAGAAAATATATTTTGTAGGCTATCAAAACTGTTGACAGCACATAAAATCACACATTAAATTTTTTGAATAAAAAAACAGTACAAAATACTTCAACGCCAGTGACGATAATAAATTACTTTTTAAAACGCAAACTTCAGCAGAACCAATTTACATTATTACTTGTATCGGGGAAATGTACTCCTCGCTGAGAGAGGGATGAAACATTTTATTTTACTACGGCGCGGCGATAAAAAGTAAACTTTTCCTGTAATATTATTAGTCAAAACGTTTTTAGTCGTTTAAATAAAATGATAAATAATATTTACTACTTCATTACTGATCACGAGGTTTTATTAATTTACTAGAGTTTGTTTAACTATGATCTCATGAAGGTAGCGGCTTTTAATTTGATTTCATTTTCCCTTTTTCCTCCCCAAAATTCACTAAAACAATACTAGTAAAAACACAAACATCTACTGATAAATTATGTGAATTCCTAGTTTGAAGGTAAACAATATAAGTTTCATTAAGACTGCTGACGTTTCATTAATTTTACGTCACAAGTAAAACTAACTGTGATAAGGGTCGATTTGGAATAGGTAGGCACATACGTTATCAATTTCGGTCATTAGAAAAAAAAAATATTTTTCTTAACATCGTAATTTATTGTTTGATTTTGAAAATAAATAATTTTATTTTAGTTTTAATCTATAATTATTTTGTTTACACATACACATTATGTTAATTTTTGGGAAAATCTCGACAGATCGCAACATTTTCGTCAAACTAAAACCAAACTGGTACGGACTCTAGTCTTTTCGATCTTTTCGTATGGCGCTGAGACTTGGACGCTAAAAGCTGCAGACCTCAAACGCATTGATGCTTTTGAGATGTGGTGCTGGAGGAAGATGCTCCGTATTCCTTGGATAGCACATCGAACTAACGTCTTCATATTGCGAGAACTGAAGATCTCCTCACAGCTGTCATCCGAGTGTCTACGCAAAGTCTTAGAATACTTCGGTCATATTGCTAGAAAAGACGGGGACAACCTCGAGAAGCTCATCGTAACTGGAAAAGTAGACGGAAAAAGGCCTCGTGGACGCAGCCTAATACGTTGATCCGACCAGATTTGCACCGCTCTCAAATCTACGATGCACAACGCCCTCTGCACCGCCGGCAATAGAAATGTATGGCAGAAGATCGTAAGGGAGAAAGTGATGCAGGTCACGACCCGCAGCACTAAGGAATACAACGCAAAGAGGATTTTGTTTACACACTGTCTCTATGTCTCATAAATAATTTTCCTGTCGTAGATCTGCTGAAAGTGATTTCCTTTAAAATAAGCAATACCTTTGTGCTCTTCTTACTTATGTTCTTTTCTTATAATTGTTGTGTGTGTACATGAATAATAAATAAAAATAAAATCTGACATCTCATCACCTTTTCATCCGAAATACAACATAAGATGATGACTACTGTTTACCACTTGCAAAGTTTTAAAAGTCACTCTCAAGTCTTCTCTTAATTGCTGACTGCTCTATGGACTAAATAGTACATTCTGTCCCATCACCAGAAACAACGTAAAGCTTGTAAAATATAATTAGTGTACACAAAATTTCGTGTCGCCGTCAGACGAAACAATGTAGTTTGAAAATTTATATCCCTATTTATTGCAATATTTGCTTTGTAAATTATAGTACAAATCCCAATTAATAGCGCAAGAATTTAAATAAGATAATCAGACGGCTTAGCGTGTAAGAGGATTCTTAGGAAACGGTCGAGTGACCGCCAAACAGACAGACCAGCTTATCAGACCACCGTTTAAATCCAAATAGAGTAGTACCATAGTATTATCTTATCTGTCTTATTCTTATCTTATTTGTATCGAGTTGTTATCGAGTGATTAGTAGTCAACCAAGCAACAGGATTTTTCAAGTCGTCCATAATTTATTGTAGAGGTACCCGACTTGACCTGGAAAACAAATACGAGGACATTGATCGTAAGGCAATTACGATAATGAATGTATACATTTGACAGATCAAAATGCTTAAAGGTACATACACTCACCTTTACTGACTCATATTTTTAGTCTGGGTCATTAACCTAAATATTCTTGATCTATTTATTTTCGTGTTATGGATGCCCAGCTTTATAGATATTATCTCCAAAATTGTTCAGCATTATGACCTTTTTTGTTAAAAAATTAATGTCATCTATCAAACGACTGAACATAAAAACGGCAATTTAAAACACAGTGTAAAAATAAAAAGACTCATCTTTAAAAAGCTTTAAGTTAATTTAAGTTACAAGGATGCGAGGTTTAAAAAGAGTAGCGGCTTTGCGGAACCTGGCATTGCAAAGTCCATGAGGGACAGTTACCACTCTCCATCAGGTCTAGTCTGGTTGGCTCGTCTGCCACTGTGGGCAAAAAATTCAAGTATTTATTCACTCGATTTCATTGCTATCCGAACTCGTGTAGAAAATAGCTGTGTCACTAAACTTAATTCAATGGAGAAGAATGCGCCAGTCATTTCTGGTACGAACGTTTTCACTAATCTATGGATCAATTAACCGTATACTTTTTTAATACTACAGTTTTTTTAAGTTTATTAGCCTACCAAAATCAATACGCTTTGCCTGATGGTAAGTCAAAAGAATCCAGAAGTGGTACATAAGTATTCAGGATTAGCAGCATTTCCATTCGAGACAATTATATTGGATTCAAGAGTGTCTATTTCGTGTACAATTAATATGTTTGAAATGCTGGTGACGCATGACTGAATTATGGTATTGTAAGTGTTTTTTGACCAAGTCACAATAAATTTGCCTGTCTTGTATTATGTTCATAGTTGAAAGACATGTAAAGTCACATAATAATAGGTATAATATATTGCATGTTCAAACAAACACACGTTATAAAAGTTCAACGCACGGGTCGTAGGGCTCGGACCTATTAAAAACAACCACACCCATTAGATAACATACAATATTTTTAAATCTGATTTTGCGCTTTATATTAAGTCATCTCGTGAGCTAATACGAACTGAATTATTTCTCTAGCACTGGCTAATACGGTGAACTTCGTACCGCCTATCAGCTTATTTCATCCTTAGTATTTTCCTCGCAATTTTTTCATTTTTCACACCGTTTAAACCAGCTCAGAACTTCCACATATATTTCAAGATCAAAGTTAGCTAAACCGGTCAAGCCATTCTCTAGTTTTAGCGAGAAAAACGAACAGCAATTCATTTTAATCTAAACTAAAGAGATTTTATTCTAGAATACTGAGAAAAGATTTTTGTATGTTTGTTCGTTTGCTTTGGATAAACTCAAAATCTACGTAACCAATTACAAAAATCTTTTAATAGATAGAAAGCTCAGCAAGTAACATAGGTTATATATTTTGTGGTATACCTACCCACGAGGGCGAAGCCGTTGGCAACAGCTATTATATGTATAAAAAGATAATTACATCTAAACTTCATATTTTAAGACGTTACCTTTGAGCTGTAAAAATAAGACTGATGTAAACGAAAGAATACAACTATTTATAGGCTGTTGAAAGAGATCCCTTTTAGCGTTAAGACCGTTCCGTTCATTTTCACTGTTCTGTTAGTTTAGTACAAAGTGTAACAAAGAATATTTTATCTACCTAACCCGTTTTATAAACGTCAATAAACCTTTTTTGTTAATAAAAATAAAAATATTTATACGATCCTGCTTGCTTTGAAATTGTAATGGACATCAACTTATCTCTCCGTTTATGTTTTCCTTTCGTAGCAATCACGACAAACATTGGACGCCCTAAAGTTTCCCTCTAAAAAGGAATTTCATTTGACCCTTTATAGAGGTAGGGCAAAATGAATTATAGACGTTAGACAATGGCCAAGGACGATAGCATATATGTCAAATCGATACTGCTTACGCAACAAAACATTCTCCGCAAATCGTGTAAAAAAAATGACCTAAAACGATCTAAAACAAAGCAGCAAAATGATGAATAGACGTTTCTAGGAAATCTTATCTAAGGTTTAGGTAATTAAGAGAAAGGCTTGCTTGCAAATATTGGTAAAGTTGACATATTAAATATCTGTAGGCCACCCTAATGAGGGATACCAGCGGTATTTGGTAAACGAAGCGAGATTTACGAGTTTGCCGCCAATGGACGATGAAACGGCGAATCGTTGGCCAATACCACCCTAATTGATGTCAACCGAGGGCATAATTGATGAGTGACTCCGCGAACTGCTAGCTTTACGTAACTTGTTTTGACAAGACAACTTAGAATTAACTTTCTCGGAGACTGGTTTTTATGTCTTTTTTATGTACCCTCTTCGTTGTTTTTACGTTGGCAGTGATTTAGTCATTTGGAAGTTTGTGGTGTAAATAAAGTTAAGGTTCATTATTTTTTCATCATATTAAATTAAAATACTGTGTTTATTGTAAAAAAATAAAATATATTTATAATAAAATAGAACTGGTTGTCATTTTTATTGTAATTCAAAACTACTTCAATAAAACTGAATTGTATTAATTTCGCCAGCAGAATCTGTTTATTCAAGGGGATGCAGCAACGCCCACCTTCGCACAAAGTTTACACTCGCAGCCAATACAGATACTAAATAAATTAGTAATAAACTTAACACTGTTTATTTAAAATTTATATGTTGGTAATCCTATTTACAAGCAATATAATACCTTGTGATGATGCATAGATAAGAAAAGTAGATGCATAATAAATTAGCAGAGAGGAGTCACTTTTGTAGACTAATATAAAAAAAAACACTTTGATAATATAAGTTTCCTTATAAGAGAAATGGAATACCACAGAAGGATAGATTAAACCGGGAAATAATAACAAACGTTTAGCCATGACCATGAACCAAACGCTCTGAAAAAATAGGAAGAGGAATCTTTTTTCTTACTTCGCATTTACAAACAAATATTGCAAACTTGAGTATTACCGGGTGTGCGTGTCCCGGCATATACACATTTATTGGGTCTCTTTGCCTAAAATAACAAATTATGTGCAAGGAATAAGAGAAAAATAATTCTCACTAATCCACTCGTCAGTGTTAAAATATGTACGAGTATTACCTACACATAACGTATCCACACAAACTTCAAACTATAACTACATTATTTTTGACCCGAAAATTAGGTAACAGGTGAATTATTTTAATTAGCTCGTATTTTTAACCTGTCAATTTGGACACTGATTTTACGATGGTTCTATTTCCTTTTCTTTCAAAAAAAATTCTGTTAATTGGCCTTTAAATCGACTAAGCAACTCCGAAAGCATTCTCTTTACACTGAAAATAGAATACCTTTCTATTTTATATCATTTTACATTTCACAACATCAAACACCTAAGTAATTTTGGCCATTCAGTTGTTCGTTTATCTAGGTACCTCTACGTATACGGACCCGACATTACCGAGCCCTTTGACCGGCTATTTGCTGAAAGTTCGTCGGCCATATTTGTAAAAGATTTTCTTTTGTTATTTACAAAAGTACTTGCTAAAACCCCACATAGGGGCAACTTTTAGCATCGCGGATGTTACCGCAGCGATATAATTATTATTACGTATATGTAGCATTGATTCTCTCTGTGGGGAGTTTGTAATAATGTGCAACTCACTTTTGTGACTCCTATAAGCCAGGATTAATAGTGAAGAACCCTTGTAAACACCAAGTTATAATACTCGAGAATCATACGGCCTGCTAAACCTATTTTAAAAGTTAAATAATCAATGTGACACGTGACCCTGATAAAACTATTACTATACTATTGATCCACGGATCCCCTTTTTCCATATCCCCGGGGATCGAAAAGCACTTGCTACTAGAGGACTACTCTACGATCCTTCGAGTTTGGCCACAAGGAAATAGAATTTCCTCGTAGCCGAATCAGTTTGGCGAAATAGTTTGGCCACGAGGAAACGCCGAAATATTCATAGGTATTCGAGAGATAAATATAATCTTCAGTAGAGCTATTTAATAATTACTTTACAGCTGAACAGAAGTTTGCAAGGAGATTGCAAGGCAAGTGGATTAAGCCTTGAGGCTCTATCAATCAACGGCGTACGAGTTGTTGGCAGTTAGCAAGTAGATCGAAAGCTTATGCTATTAGCAGTGATTGATCGTGTATGCCCACTTGATATAACTAAATTTCTTTCTGTATAGATGGATAACACAATACTGCAAGAATTGATATAGCAGAAGATTTTCTTTTAATTTTGTTGGCAAACAAGCATTATGGCTTACCTATGGTGACTTATGAACATCACTGTGTTTTATAAGCATTGCAGAAACAATGAATAAAACAACTAGACCGTTGCTGACCGTATAGCAAAAATGACCGAGAAAGTAACTGAGCCACCGGGTTACTCTCACTGACTAAACGAAACACTTGAGTACGAGTAATGAGTACTAATTCTTCGTCGGTCGATCCGGCGAATTATTGCTGAAACCAGCAAAGGTAGTATTATCATAAAAATCCGTTATCGCTACCAGCCTAGCCACCCTTATTTTACTGCCTATTACACTGATATAGTTAGTTAAAATAGGCTAGTTAACTTTTAACTCCGAAGATGGAACTTATATCTTAAAAGCACCTAATAAGCCACAGAATAAGTTGTTCTCATTAATTTCAAACCCCAGAGAAAAAGTTGTTGTCAAAAACGCGTTAGTGCTAGAATTATACTGTGATTAGGTACACGAACAAGCTACTAGCCAGACTCTATTTTAAATTCTGTTGTAAATAAGGTTATTAGTGGTAGTTTAGTTGTAATAATAAAAATAAAACAATATTTTCAAATTAAAGATAGTTGTAGACATGTGTAAGTTGTCAATGAGGGTGTTTAGGAAAATTTTCGCCATCTATTGGCGCCACTTCACTTCAAAAAGCGCTTGACAGTTAGACCTGACGCACCGGTGCTGCCTCTTCGTGGGCATCATTTTAGAAAACCCTCTCAGCAATTTTATTTTCTCCTCAAGCACGTGAATTATCCATTTTGTAAATTAAACATTGCCGAAATGAACACTGAAAAATATTTTTATTAATAGCGCTGTCAAAATGGAAGACCTTTTACCAAAATGGCGCCAACTGGTGGCAAAAATTTTCCTAAACACCCTCATTCTTTCTCAACGAAAACGACAAAAAACGTAAATTTTTACTAGCCCATGTGTTTCCTCCAAATTTTGATTCTGAGTCTTTTAGACGAAACTTGAGAACTCATCTCAGAAAGCCGCGATAGCTGTATCCACCACTTCTAGACCTCAATGACTGCTTACATTACATTGCTTACATTTTTTTAATTATCTTGACGGATGTTCCTAATGGCACTGACTCATGAATAATGAGTTTGAATTTGAACTCTTCATAAAAGTATTTTTCCATTTAAAGAACAAAAACTTTTGAGCTCAAATTGTCATTACACAGACAAGTACTTAAATTTAGACAATTTGGACTGAGTTATATATATAATTAATTGGAACTCTAACTGCCTTTAAAACTTAAAGTGAATAATTATGTTCGATATTATAGCATAAAGAAGCACAATCAATCGAATCTAATGAACATCTAGAAATATTTCAGCCGGGAAGGCATCGAATAAGTTTTGTTTTGGTCTTCAAATTTGTATAGAGACGTCCTTTTATCTTATCTCGAGAACAGATTTCTCAAGGTACACACCCAAGCAAAACAAAGTAAGCAGACATAAAAATAATGATAATAAAGAAAAATTCTAGTTACCTTTGTTCTTCCAATTGACTATAACAATACCGTATTACCTTATCCAGATACAAATACAACAAGCGTGTAATAACGAGTAAAAAAACAAAAGCTTTCACCTTAAAATATTTTTGTTTAATAACTGTCATTCATCACAGAAAATTTCTCTAAAATATGGGAATAGTAATAGGACTGTACTGTTTCTAAGATGTGAAGAGGAGATGCCCTTCACTTCAGTGATGAGACAACTTTGACATGTAATTTAACAATAATAGGCATAATTACCGATACAATGAATATTTTTATAAATGAAACGTAATAACGTTTATAAATATTAGCTGCGGTTTAAGCTTTACTTGTAGGTGCAAAAGCTTGTATGAAAAATGCAATATGTAACACATTCAACATTGGCAAGGTATTCTTATACTGCACTGTTGCTATGCACGTCGCTTCGTAACGCAGACAGGAAAGGCATGTATTTTAGTGTACTCTGTCTTATGCCGTACTAATTTTACAATAACAGAAGATGCATACAAAACCCAATTGTATCACTATACCTATATATACACAAAACCTTGGTCTATGCCCGGTCCAACCGACCTCGAAGACCACCGCTTTGTCTCTAACCCGGTATTGTTATATAACAAATTAGGGTTAACATTTTGTATTCACTCCGCCATGACGACGATAGTGACTGCCTTGTTAATATTATGAAAATATTGAATTCACGAACTCTTTTATATCCATTTTACGAGGGTAAGTAAGTTTATTTTATTTTCATACTTGATTAAACAAGAGTAAAGAGTTATTCTAGCTGTGCAAATATTTATTTATTTATTATTATTTATTTATCTATTTCACACACACACATACAGCTATCATTACAGGAAAATACCTAATGCATTAGAGTAGTTACACCATACAATAATAACACATCATAAAACTACATACTTGAATAAATCATAAAGAAAATAAATAATTCAAACTAACATAAAAACTAAAATTACTCATAAAAACAAAAATCTTAAATCTATCTAGGTACCTAATATTAATATATTTAACAATATCACAATAAGCGACTAAATAAATATCAATGAAAGTTCAAAATTGTGATGTATTTTTTATAGTTTTATATTTTGATTTGGCTTTTTACAATATAGGCTACGGTTAACTTAACTTAATCTTTGGATACGTCTGCTGGGTCTCAATTACTCTTTACGTGCTATTCTTTTTCATCCTTCCTCATTGCCTACTTCACGGTCGGCAACATCTTATCTATGTTTTCTGCGTAGAAAACACATCCATGTTACGGTTACTACTTAGTATCAGGCTCGCACGCTTGTTTGTCACAGAAGTTACACTAAATAGAATTTTAACACGATAGCTAATTAAGTACGATACCACAACTTTCTTTGCAAATATAAACAAATTAAACCTAATACGGAAACATTTGAAACAAGCAATGCAATAATGCCGCACAGTGTAAAAAAAGCTATAGATGAGTTACTGCTCTTTTAATTTCAACCTTATTCTCATAGCTTTAAGCAATAAATTTTAAAACCTTTTTTTAACAAAAGTGCGGTATGTTTAGCTACTTTACACGGTACAGAGGTTTCAGCTACATGGGTCGGGTATTAAACACGTTCGTAAAATAGCTTGTAACACCTTTAGAGCTCGGCCGGCCACTTGCCCCACTCGTAAATATTCGCGTTATAGGTTCCCAGATATTTTTGCTGATATTCTACGAAATCTAATTTATTTTACATCTGCCTATTCCAGGTAATAGTTTTAGGTAAAGCTTTATTTTGTAGATTGTTATAATGACAGTATGATCCCGACTTATAAAGCAAGATCACAACTAACTACTTTAAAATATAACATATAAAATAATAGATGACTTGGATCGATCCTCCGATAATGTTTTTTTATATACTACTTTGATAGCAGACAAGCTAGTGGCTAATCTGGGGACCTACCACCACCTCTTAAAGCAGTAGATATTATTTTAATATTACTTTGTGTTTTGTCTTTTTCTTATGTACCTAACAGTAAAAACAAGGATAGAGACAAAGTAAGGTTCTATTAAGATTGCTATATCAGGTTGTGGTAAGGCCCCTGACGGTAAGTGGTAACCGCCGCCTATGGACATGACTGTGTTATCTTAGCATTGTGAGATAATTCCAAGAAAACAAAAACCAACCAAAAGAAAGAGGCAGGATAAAGGATAGGGGGGTGATGAGGTCTTCGGCGTTCCACACTTGGACGAAACGCAACAGTACATAATGATACTGTTACTTTACACCGATAATCTGTGGGAGGGTAGTACTTCACCGGTCAAGCTGGCTCATTCATGCTGGCATGCCAGGATGGCTCTACTGCCTTCTAAAAAGTTTTCTTGTCACCTTTTTGTGTTACTCTGGCCTCTTGTTGCACGGTGCCCAATCCTTCACATAGCCACCACTTAGAGACCCAACTGGTTTCCTTTTGACTTATCGAATTAAAAAAGAATATTAACTATAGGTTAAAGTTCTTTTTTAATTTTTAAATAAAAAGGACCGATTCTGTCCAAATTAAACTTAGAATTACACCGAGGTACTTATAGCTTCATAATAAAAACTCTTCTTATTTATGTTAGTCTCGACTTAAATTCATTTATTACTAGGTTACTAAGATGCTATGATTCTAACAAGGTCAGGTAGTTCTATACATTTCTAATGTATTGGAGAGAAGATAATCCACTTACAGAATTAGGTACGTCTTCATTTTCTATAAGTAGGTACCTACCTAAAGAAAAACTTAGTAGTTAGTAGTTGTATTATTGAGTACCTGCATTGAAAATTACCTATAGTGGTAAGTGTATTTATTTTAATGCTAATAATTATTTTTTTGTTGTCAAGTTTAGTTAATGCCAAATCCTTCAGTTATTTCTCAATTTCTGCCGTAAAATACTACACTGAACTACTAACTACAAAGAACTAATCGATTTTCTCTAAAGGTAGGTAAGTAACACATAAAACGAGTGTGCATTGTAGGTGCAGGATGCCGATAAGCCTTTCATCCTACAGCGTCAAGCTCACCGTTATCTATCGGCCACGAATCAACCGGATTGAGTATTGAGTGGCCCGTCTACCCGTTGATAAATCTGTCCTCACTTTCAGCTTTTATCGAGGTGCTGGATTTACGTCACTGTAGAAGCTTACGAATTTAAGTACCTTTTTAAAACATTGAGCAGCTTTGTAACTGTATCAATACAGGTGGTCGTGGTTTGTATAAAAATACAGTAATATTTGAACACATAGTTTTACATCATTCATTGTTTTAAACGATTTGCTCTCAAATACGAATTAATTTAGCTTTTACTACAAGCATGATACTGGCATCAAATTAAATTCTACAAAATTGTATAAACACATCTGCGTACCGTATATTTGGAAATGAATGTGCATATACTACTAACAAATTGAAGACATGTTGTTAACGAGCATTATACAAAACCGACTAAGTAGGTTGAATACCTTTCCGTAAACTGCACAATAGCATTTTAATCTAAGGTTGAAAATACTAGGCCGATATAAAGTTAGTAGATGTGCAGCAAATGCAGCTTGGGTGAGCTCTTAAATTTATTAGCATCGAGCTATGAACGTGAACAGTGAAACAGTTTATTATAATTTATGACAGTTTTAATGGGATAACGTTGAACAATAGAAAAGCAAGCCTTTTTGTATTATAAATAGAAACTTTTGTTAGGGTCACTATAAATTCTATTATTGAATTTCTATGTTATTTTGTGAGTTTTCGGTATTTTGTAATAAGGCAAATAAAACTTACTTGGTAGGGAACGTCCTAGACCTAGACGAACATACATACACGAACCAAATAGGTGATGTGTTACAAGCACCCGTAACCAACGTGTGTGTATGAAAAGATTAATGAATGTTGAAGAGGCAAGGAATGTATGTTTGGATCGCAGCAAATGGCGTTCCATGAATGAGTGACAGGCGTGAAGTTATGTAGGTATGTATTTAAGCAAATAAAACTTTTATCTACTTACTTTAGAACTGAATTTACATCTTGACATTCATATGTGTTCAGAAAGTTGTGGGTTCATATCTCACACTACACACTTTAATAGGTAAGGTCTAAACACTTAATGTTAATTTTATATAATAAGTAAAATAATACCGTATAGCAAAACTACTGACAGTCGGTATTATCAATATTAAGCAATATTTTTAATTAACGTCGAATCGTACAAGGCAGAAAAGGAAAAACTATGATTGGCACGACATTGGGTATTCCGAAATTATTCAAAAAAGCTTGCTTTCCGTAGTTCTAAGTAGGTACATATTATTATCGGTATCAACTGCAGATACCTACTACTACTAAAAAGCAAACTTGACCCAAAGCCATTGATATACCTACCTACAAAAACCCCAAAGCTTCAATAAAATGATCAATAATTTGCTGAGGAACGATTCTCCGGATCTTAAACATCTACTTACGCAATCAGTTAGGTACGCATACGTATGCATAGTATGCCTGCTATAATTATGTTTATTATTATTATTATTTTATAATGCACTAGAAGATCATTGATCTGATGCGTGCATATCATTGCACTTATGTTTTAATTTAGTTTAAGTGTTCGTTATTTTTAAAACAGTTCACTGATTGTGCACAAATCACTTATTGTTTTAGGTTATTCCACATAGTCACAACGCGATTTGGTAAAAAGTGTTTTCTAGGATTACTAGCAGAGGAAGATTTTCAAAGTTTTAATGATTGTCCACTCATTCTACTATGTTAAGGTTTCCTACTCGTTTACCTAATATACAGGACACATTCAACAAAGTAACAGCTACACTCGTTTCGTTGATGTGCCTCAGGGGACCAAAGCTAGATAGAAATAGAAATGAAAAAATACCGTTATTTTACGTTGTTGCAAAGTCCTGTATTTACGATAAAACGTAAAGACCTAGCAGAAGAAATTAAGCTTGGCTGACTTTATGGAGCAACATACATATATAAAAAAGAGAAAAAAATAAAATGTGTATGTACCCTTTCAGCTCATCAATTCTACCTGGCTAAACCAATATTGGACAACCTTTGGACAGCAAACAATAAAATTATTGTCAGAAGCGACATCTAGAATTTAGATGTGTCATATTATATTAATGTGACAGCTCGTGAAAGCTATATTCAAGAAGTTCAAATTATATCCACTAGGTGGCACTTGTGAATTAAGCAGAACTTCCTAGTTCTTTTGAGGTGTAGACTATAGATTATACACTAAAGCGTAGACGAAGTATATTATATATACAAAACTTTTGAAGCAGTGCCATTGAGATCGTAACAAAAAAAAAATCTAAATCTATGATTGAGATTGAGATGTTATTTATTTTGTCTTTATAGAATTATTTAACCATAATCAGGGGATTATCCAGGAATTATCCTTGGTAGTAAAATCGTGATTGTGTCAAGTATAGCTATCGTATACAAAAATGTGATTATCTTTCATTACATTATAATTTTTTAAACTAATTATTTTTCTATACTCTAAACTAGATAAAAATGATAAACTAAAAACTTTATAGACATGGAAAAAATTATTGGCATCTTTTGACGTTTACTTACTCTATGGTCTCATCACATGACCCTTTTATTTTGTTCCCGTGATCAAATTGTGGAAATTCAAAAATAATTACGCGCAATGGCCAAAGTGGAAATTGAGGTTGATGACATTCATGAAAACTCACTTGATAATAGGTAAAGCATTGTTAAAATCGTTGTTATTTGTTTATTGCATTATATAATTAGGATTTAAATCACTGAAGGTCATTGCTTTATAGTTTTGCAACTTGGCAGGCAACGCAGTGTTTCTCGATTTAGAATTTATTTTCAAGTGTTGTATGTATTTTAATTTATTGCAATTGTTTACAGTGCAGATAGTGAATATTTGTGCATGGTCGATGAAGGATCATTCGGTACGTAATTGAGTCTGTTATTTATAATAGTACACAATAATGATTGTATAGATTTGTTTACCATTCATAACACATTGGATAATGTAATCCGTAGTTACTTCATTCAATTTAATTAACTAGGTATGTGTATTATTTACTGTCGGCTTTATTTAATTAAGGTTAAATTAATTATAATTAAATTTCAGGCAGCAACGAGGAAAGAACCCAATTAGTGTCTCAACCCTACAGATTAGATACTAATGAAAATAGTGCTTCATATAACTTCAAAGATATATGTAAGTATATTTAGTGTAGGTATGTATCCAGTGTATCATGCCTCAGGTTTATTTGAATATATGAAACAACAATGATTAAAAGTACTTACTCTAGTTCAGTAAGCTTACCAAAATATCATTTAGTATTGTTATCTAAGTGTGATTAAATGAATGCTGTTTATTAAAAATAGTACCTAGTATTGTGTGAGTATAATTAATACGGTTTCAATAAATATCTTTGGCTAAATGCAAGATGTTTGTTGGCTGAAATGATAATGATGAACTTTGTTGTTTCATTATTGGGATGTTTTAAGAAACAAAATGTTTTCATTAGTAATAAAAGTAAATTCCCAACTTATCAAGGTGGTTAGGTTTGTTTTCATTTATACTTAAAATCATATGTGTAAAAAGCATACAGATTGAGAGATGTTTAGGTACTTATCTTGAATTATTTATCTTTATAATTCAACAGCTAGAATTATTACATAGACAGTTCACCTTATAGCACTCTCCATAGCATGGAATTGTTTGTCACTCCAAAGCAAAGCAAGTCCCAACTTTCATGAATTCACAATAATGTATTTTTAAACTTATCCCTCTGGTAAAGGTAAATGGCTCTCATACAAGAAGGTATAGAAAATAATACACCAAGCTTGCTTAAGGTGGATTGGCAATTTCTGTCTTTTGTTTAGGTTTTCTCACAATGTTTTCATTAATGTCAGAATATATAGACATGTTATTTGTAAAGATGGCATGATGTTGACCTGGCATGAACCCAACATAACATTGTCATGAAATAAACACCATATTTAATTAGTTATTGTTATATTTCAGCTGGATCAGTAACATACAAGTTGATAACTATGACGGGTGAAGAAACAGAAACTAATGTACCACATTCTCCATCTCATGGTAAGGAACTGAAGTATTTTATTGAATAATTTGAAAAAAAATCTTATATATATTTATCTATTACACAGTATGACCAGCATATTAAAATGTGCTGCCATTTTGCCCTTTGGCTACAAAATTGTCTCCTCTGTCAGAAAGGGTAATATAATCTTAATTTCTGGCATGAAATAGTGGCCTACATTATGACAGTTTTATGCTTAAATTTTGTTGTTCATATATTTTTGAACTGAATTATCTTAATTATTCTAGAATTTTATCATCATTTATGTGAAATTATTAACACACATCTATGACATTAAGTTATGTAAGATTATGATAATGACATCAATATGACATGACATTTCTAATGAAAAGACATATAGAATGTAATTTGATATGACATACTCTCATTTAATACACAGACAAAATTATGTGACTAAGCCTATCTCCCATTAATCTGGTAAGCAGAGACTAAAAAATGCCGTTTGCTGCGATTCAAACATACCTCCTTTTCCTCTTCAACATTCATTAATATTTTCATACACACATGTCAGTTAAGAGTGCAACAGATCAAGTGTTTGGTCCATCATGTAATTAAAAATAAATATTTACTGTAAAAGTTTAAGTTTAAATTGTAGTTAGAACATGCTCACTTTAAGAGAGGTGTATACCCTGCAATATAATTCTGTTTCTAATGATTATATTTAAGCAGGCAATTTCTGCGCCTATTACTACTACTAATATTCATTAAACCCTTTTGTGGATACTGTACACAATAGATGTTATTATCACAGCCATATATGTTTACTGTCCTGGAAAGTGTTAATCATCCCTTATAGCACCCACTCCAATAAATGGGCTGGTTTTCTAAAGCATTTATGTAAAAAGAGAGAAAGTATCTCATGTATTCATGATAAACTCAATATTGATATCATCCATTGACATATTCCAAAATCTTATTTGATGTTAGGAAAGATTTCCGTATAGTTTGTAAACTATACTACAAATAGAATAAAGGCAGCTAATTAACATAAAATTTGTTGCGCAATACTTACATCGTAAATAACACTTAGAAGAATCAGTACCATAATGGGTTTTATACAATCAAATTACCTATTAAATTTTAATGTGAATGTTATAGGTATGCATCCAGAGGCGGAATATTTCGTAATAAGCAACCCAGTAGAAGTGTTTGGGACTGCAACTACACCAAAGAAGGCTGTTCGGAGAGATCAAATGCAAACAAAAGCTGTCACTACAAAAAAGGTACTAAACAAAGTGATACTAGTTTTATATGTTAATAAATATGGTCCTTTTTCTAAAGTCTCCGAGTATATTTATGGTGTGCTGTGCCAGTCATTTGTATAAACAACTGACGAACCTGTGTCCGAATAGTCCTCGTCGATCAATCAGACTTTATACAAAATAAAATCTTTCTAATCTCAGCTTATAATCTGAATTTGCACAAACTGTTTTGAAATAGTGTTCATTATTTTCATTTTATGCTTGTAAATTAATTTTAGTACTAATACATATGGCAGAGCTAAACCTAGGTCCTGTTTTTTATTAAGACATTATTTGTCTATTGCATAGAAATATCTCAGCATTTTATAGTATGTTCCTTATTATGTTATTCAATAACAAGTTAATAAAAATATTCAACCTCATTGTTCTCGGTATTCTATTGTTTATTAATGATTAATGATATTGATTTAGGTGCCTATTATCTACTAATATTATAAATGCGAAAGTTTGTGTATGTGTGTTTTTTTGTTGGCACTCAGCGCCTAGGCGGCTGAACCGATTTCGGTGAAAATTGGTATGTACAAAGATTCGGTACCGGAGACGGACATATGATACTTTTTGTTCCGAAAATCAGTCTGGTTCCCGTTACATTAATTATTGTAAGAGGACACAGGTGATAGATTGTGTTATTTTATTATCTGGACTATTGTATGTCTTTAACTACCAAATGAATGGAGACTAGGGTTTTTTACTATTTATACATTTGATTATACATACAATATTTTCAGCGCGATGACAAAAGGCGAGCGACCCACAATGAAGTAGAAAGACGTCGTCGGGATAAAATCAACAGTTGGATCTCTAAATTAGCCAATCTAGTTCCAAACTCGGGGCTACCGGATTCAGCTAGCAAAGGAGGCATATTAGCCAAAGCGTGCGATCATATTACTGATCTTACGGAGAAACAAAAGAGGTATGTATTTGTAACTTTTCAACTATTTATTATTTGGTAATTATATGTAATTTTATTATATAAAGCGGTAGAGTTCGTTTATGAAATTGCTTTGGTGCTGGTTCGTACTATAAAAGAGGTGTGTTTAATTGCTTGCTATATCAGTTGTAAATTTAGATTCACAAGATAAAGTGATGTTTAGGAATTAAAATTAATATTTTACATATTGTTGCAAATCATGATAAACCACTATCAAACTGTTTTTTTTATTACAAGTGTGTAGTAAGTATTTTAAAGCACTTTGGTCTGTCCTACGTAAACTGTTGTAAACCCTATTCTTATATACAGGACTCATGATAGTTTTCTTCTTTTTTCTTTCTTAGATACGTAGGAGGGGTAGTGTATATTATTTTAATGATCAGAAATTTAAGTTCACTAAGTTAACTATCAGTGTATGCTAAAATAAAAATACCTATATAATAATAATAATAATAATAATAATAATAATAATATTCTACCACATTTACACAGCGCCATTTAGCCCCAAATTAAGCAATTATATTTGCTTGTGTTATGGGTACTAAACAACTGATATACTACTTAAATATATATTTTTTTTTTTTTGTAAATACATACATATTATAGATAAATTACACCCAGACACAGAACAAACAATCATGCTCATCACATAAAGGTTTGTCCTGGGTGGGAATCGAACCCACGACCTCCGGCTTAGCAGTCAGGGTCACTAACCACTAGACCAACAGGCCAGTCATATCTAATTAAATTTTCAGATTAGAAAAACTGGAAGTCGAAAACGAGAAACTAATGCTAGAAATAATAAGACTTAATCAAGAACTATCTGACGTACGTAAGGAAAACACGTCTATGCGCAACCAATTAGCCGACAACTGCATAGTGTTACAGCATAGGCCAAAGGGACAGAAGTCTTAGTTGGAACAATAGTGCAGTGAACTTGACTGAAACAAGGTGCTGAATACTGTGTAATGTGAGTGATATCACTTATCCACTGAATATCATAGTATAAATACTGTCTTAATCCTACGGGTTTATTACATAGTTTGGAATAAGAGCGGTCTCGTTCTATATCCGATCCGAATCATTCACGGATGAACGGTCAAACAAATTGAATGATTGGTGCCGGATGTAGTACGTAAACTACCATAGAAATTATTAGAAATAGTTTTGCGAATATTCCGACTGTATTAATAATTGGATTCGAATCGGACGTAGTGTGTTAAGGATACTCTTTAGTTCAAGATGTTAGATAGGTGCAATCAACAGAGTTATAGGTGTACTTATAAATTTTACACAGTAGTAATTTTCGTGGAAAGCATAAAAAGGGCTTATTCCGTTTATCCACCCTAAAATAGCCACCCTAAGGAGGATACTCGGAAACACGTGTCCTTCTATCCACCCTGAACGGGGTGGATAACCGTAATTCATATAATATGTTTCTTTCGTTTTTCTCACCTGCCTAAGTACAGTCATTAACACAGAAACATACACAAACCCAGTCCAAGAAACTTCGTGAACATTAAAATACTTTAGATGTACATACTTACCTTCTTCTTTGAGCTGAAAATAGTTTTGTTTACTCATCTAACATTCTATGTGATACATACATACATTAAAAGGGACGAATTTATCCAGGATACGCAACTACGTCTACTCAATAATGAAATAAGCGTTGTTCATTTTCTGGACATGTTGCAAAATTTATAAAAAACCACCAGCCCCGCTTCGGCTTTCTATCTTATAGTACCATGTACCTACAATTTAGATTTTAAGACTATTTTATGTTATTCGCTTAACAATAAATATTAAATTAAAACTTAAAAGATAATTTGATTCAACTGTACTTGGGGTAAAAAATCGGAAGAAACATATTATATGAATTACGGTTATCCACCCCGTTCAGGGTGGATAGAAGGACACGTGTTTCCGAGTATTCTCCTTAGGGTGGCTTTTTTAGGGTGGATAAACGGAATAAGCCATAAAAAGTTAATTTATTTAGCTAGAAAATACATTAACCAACATGCTATTTTGACATTTTTATTTAGTGCAGGAATCTATAATCTGAGTATTGTAAACTTCAACATTATTTTTATGTTGAATTATTTTTTAGTAGAATATCTTGATTAGTATCTTTTAAAGTAGTTCGCTGATAGTTGCATAATTATGAGAGAAGTACTTGACATGAATATTTACTATACTATTAATTTAATTTCAGGGCCATAGTTAATTATATATCTTATTCAAAGTCAAGAGAAGTTGGATTAAGTTTTACAATGCCCTTGCTAGACATTTTTTATTAGAAGTATTTTTTTTTTGTAAAGAAGTTTAGTTTAGGTTTTTGTATAAATGTCAGTACAGATCCCTCCGGCCGCATTTTATAGTATCTTTTAGGCAGCTGAGACAGTATTTCTCACTATTGATTGTGAATCAGTGCTTATTCGTACTATATTATTGAATTGTGAATGTGAACTTCAGTAATGAATGTTATCGTTGTTATTATTTTCGTTTTATGAATATAATTAGTTTAATGTTTTTAATTGTAATGCTTGTGAACGTTATGCCAATGTTGCCAAATTATGTCGCAATAAACCTTTTTTTAGTTACAACACTATGCACTCATACATGTTTTACTGATTAACAGATCGTTTTTGTGTTACTAGTAAAAAAAAATGTGACTACAAAATAGTAGATTTTAATATAGAATTGTGTCTGTGATCACTAGGCACTAAATTCATAGATAAAGCCTAAGATATAATAACAAGAGATCAATCCAAAAATAATGGTTTGAATTTGTATACAATCAATAATGTTATAAATTTGTTATTAAGTAAAATAAATGATCAGAATGAATGGCATATATGTTGTGAAATGTGTCAGTAATAACTTACAGCAAATGGTTAACCAAGCACTGGTTGATACTTTGAACAAAAGTTTATCTAAGCTGGGGCACCCATTTGCACTGAATGACAAGTTTTTTATAAATACTCTAATATTTATTTAGTACAGGGTTGACTGATATATGAAGGTAACCAATGCAGAAACTTACTTTTTTACAATAACGAAATTAATGTAAAATTAATGTAATAATCATCAATATACCTTATGCAATTTTGTTAGTAATACTGTGTAATTATTAAAAAGAATTATTCAATAGAAAATTTTCATCATTCTTATTATTACCGAACACGATACGTGTTATGCAATCGTAATGCGCCCTCACGCGATATAATTGTTCTAGTCTAGAGCTTCAGATGACTTTGAAAGGTTTCTGTATCGGTCTACTTCGGACCGACGTTAATTTATACACTTTCTTCAAGTGCCAATGGGTCCAATAATTCCGTATGAATGTTCTAAAAATAATGTTGTTCTAATTATACATTTTTATATGATACTAGTTATAAAATACTTAATTATCGCATACTCAAAGCAAAAAGGTCGCAAGTTAACATAAAATATTAACTGTTGAACCACATTTGGAAGCACGAAATTGCAGTTTTCTATCCTTTTCTGTCATTTGGAATCGTCATTTACTAGAGCTAGAACGAGCTACCACGCGCTGCGTGCTGCCGCATTTTTTAGCTTTTCTTTTTTCTCGCTTTAGTATGACATTTTAGTGACAAAAAAGGAAAGAAGCTTAAGCAAGTGCGGTTTCGTGCTGCAAAATGTGGTTCAACCCTAAGGCATTATCAACTTTACATTAATTACCACAAGATGGAAATTGCCAGTCACGTCTTTGACTTATGACTCTTTTTAATTGAGGATGCGATAGTATCCAGTTCTAAATAGGGTTTGTTAGATATAAGAGTTGATTTGTTCATTATTTAACAATGGCTTACAATTGACTGCATTTAACTATTACACATGAACCAAACACACTGGTAGAAAAGATTGGTTATTTTTATGTAGCACAGACCTATTTAAATATAATCAGGTGTTGTTGATATATTTGTTTTATTTTACCTACTTAGTTTTGTACCTGCAGCAGACCCTAGGTGATCTGTTTTTTATATTGCCAATGGTAGCAAGTGGTAATTTTATTTTATATACAACTTCTACCAAATTATTTTCCTATAGTCTCTGGAAACGCATAACAGCGATAGTTAAATTAATTAATAATTAGAGAGAAAGAGTATCATTACTCTGTTTGGATTCGTTATAGGCGGGTACGACCCAGCACACACCGCTAGAAGCGCGGCGGAGTGTATTTCGTTGAAACGCGCGGGCAGATTCAGGTGTCCCGAGCGGCGCCTAGAGCACTTGAGAGTCCTCAAGCGAAAAGACGCGCGGTGGCGCGCAGCTACTCCGAGCGCGCCCTATGATATAGTTGCTGTTCGATATTAAATTTGTACAGACAACTCGCTCTCGTACATAATGGATGTAGACCGTGACATGCTTACTATTGCTACGCTTGCCGAAGCTGAAGAAGAAAAATTGAAAAAAAAATGTGGGGCAATGAAATCTGGCTAGGTGTAGAGTAGCGCGTCGGTGACCGAAGTAATCGCGCGCATGCTCGTGTAGTAGCTTGATGGCACTCCGAGCCCCGCGTGCGAATTTATTCTTGATACACAAATGTTGACCGTATGTCAAAGTTGTTAAGGTTTATATTAAATTATTGTCTTAAATAGCTCTCCGCCGTGCTGCCAGCGGTGTGCGCTGGGCCTAAAAATAGAAACAAACTTTATAAATATTAATTTTAATTGCTTATTTCAGTTTCTATATATGGCAACTCTGGATTTCTTTGTTCATCATCCATATAGGTATCATGAAGCTGATCCATATCTTCATCTAGTTCATTTAGTTCAGTTGGTTCGTTCTCAACCTCTGATGTTTGATTGTGAACTTCTCTTATACGTTTACATTTCTTAGAAGTTTTCAAATGCAGGTTCAGAATACTACGAGTAGTGAACTTTAATTTACAATATTCACACTGATGTGGCTTGTTACCTACAAGAAGAAAGCACAATTAGAATAAATTAGATACGATTAATTATTAAAAAAGAAATATATAATATATAAAATATTGATTGTTACCTATATGTAACTTTATATGTTGGGTTAAGAAATCTTTTCGTGCAAAGTAAGTATCACAATATTCACAATGGAATGGTTTTTCGCCTGTGTGTTTTCTGCAATAAAACGATTTATATTAATTAAGTCTATTTAAATAATTCCAGTTATGAAAATGAATGGGACGAAAATGAAAAAAATCCGTGTCCAATGCTAAAACAAATATTACTTAGAGAAAGAATTATAAGTAAGTACAACTCAGGTGGAAACCAAACATAAGGCTTACTTGATGGTAAGTGGTTATCATACCCGAAATTAATAACCTATTTCTAGAGATAGTTGCCTAGGATACTGGTTTCGTTACCTAGCAACCGTCGTTATTTTGGTCATATTAACAAATACTAAATTACTAACTCAGATAGACCAGGGCTGGACCATGATATTAGAGGGCCCTGCCCTAGGGCTAATACTACTAGGGGCCCATTTAATTACTCGAATAATTAAATTATGGATATTTTCGCATTATCGTCTATTTTCGACTTTGACTTGACTTAGCAAAGGAAACCCACAGGCCACTGGGCTGAAGCCCAAAAAGCCATATGGTAAATCTAGCCCTGAGATAGACATATATATCTCTAGATATAGACCTATCTATCTCTAGAGATAGACCATCTATCTCTAGAGATAGGTTATTAATTTCAGGCGACAGTCTATAGACAAGGCTTTGTCGTTGCTTGTTTTCTAGGGATTGCAGAAATAATGTTTAGAAGACAAACCAGCTGTTGCTGACTATGCAGAAGGATATAAGAGTAAGGAAAATAGAGAACCGAGGATATGACGGGGCAACCAGTAAGAGTGTTCTACACTGATTAGACCAAAAAAATGCAGATTACCTCATATGAACATTCAGATCTGATTGCCTAAAGAATCCCTTTCCGCATTCTTTACATTTATGACTAAAATTATCTGTATGCTTTTTTTGATGTAATCTAAAGTTGCCGATTGTTTTACTGGAGGCGCCGCATATTGTACATAGGAACTGAAAGAGTAGGAACTGATTAATTAACTAAATTTAATTATCTATACTAATATTATAAAGAGGTAAAGTTTGAATTTGGATGTAAGGTTAATATCCGATACTACTGATCCGATTTTTATGATTCTTTCAACGCTTTATTTATAGATGGTCAGACTTTCTAAAAGTCAGATTTTCAAATGGTCAAAGTACAGCGAAATAAAAAAAATCCTATTGACATTTTATCAGACTACAATATTTAGTAATGTCGATAAAGTCGAAAATCGCTTGCACCAATTTTTTACGAGTACTATCGAAGTTTAAACACTTTCCGTGCTCGTGTCGTTTTAGTCTTGTTTTTCCGACATTCATTTGTTTTATCATTCTTTAATTCACAGTCTGATTATTTGAAAAGCTGACCTTTTGAAATTCTGACCATTTGAAAATGAAGGCTTCACCAATAGGAAAGTACATTATCCCTAAAGGCGCATTTACATTAGTCATTTACTCAGTCTGCTTATATCATTCTCTTGAAGCTAACTGCCAAGTGGGTACTAACGACCAATGTAAACGGTTCACCGCATGCGGGTTCTATGGCAAGCGTTACAAAAATCGCTCGCACCCCACATGCGGGCGCTGACGACCAATGTGAATACGCCTTAGGTGCTATAGGCCATAAGTAATATGCATGTATCTATGCGGACGAAACCGCAGGCAACATTATAAAAAGATGAGAAAAGCTTACAATACTATGCTATTTTGACTAACATGCTGAGGTCTTGGCATTTTACTGTCGAGATGTTCTATATTGCGCCCGGCAAATTAAAATATTCAAAAACTAACTGGCGTAAAGCCAATAAACTTCAATCTAGCAAATGAAGTTCAAACCATTATGAATTAAAAAAAATTACTATGCTTCCATTTGTAACTAGCAATTTGCAATATCGGTAACGCAAGAAAAATGCTTCTATTACATTTTTATTATTTTATAAAATTCTTGCTAGGATTTGTTAAAAAAAATACGGACCTTGCCGGGTACTTTCTCAGTAACCGTTCCATAGTGACTGTTTATATGTTGTTCCATCTTAGTTTTCAATGCAAATTCCAATGAACAGATATCACATTTAAAAACTTCACGTTCAGCCTAGAAAAAAAAATATTATCAAAAAAAAAAAAAAAACTCGACAATATTTAGTTTATCCTATAATTACGCAAAAAGTTATTCCGATACCGGGAATCGAACCCGAGCCTCCTGGGTGAGAGCCAGGTATCCTAGCCACTAGACCATATCGGATGTTACACATTAAATTAAAATAGGGTATTTATCATTACGCCAATAAATCAACCTGGTAGTATATCTACGCTATACACTGTACAGGCCAAAATTATTCTAAAATGTACCTTAATATGAAATCTTTTCATATGTCTATGTAAAATCTGTCGACTTTTTAATTCTACTCCACATATATTGCAAACATAAGACTTAGTAACATAATAATTACGGGGTTTAACGATTTTAATATTATGCTTTTTAGTGAAATGTATTGACAACGCTCGTATGGTCTGGTACTTTTTGTCACATAGTTTACAAAACATCTTTTCTAAATCAAATTTTTCATCATCAGATTGCATATTTTTTGTATGGATGACTTTTTTTATGCCAGTTTCATCTTTAGTATCCATTTCTACAGAATCCTCCTTTATAACTTCTTTTGCTTTAGTATAAACCTCTTTAGAATTGTTTTCAAAAATGTTATCAATTAGGCCTTCTATGTAATTATTTTTTTTAACCATTTTAATATCTTCATCTAAGTTGAGCTTGTCACCAAAAAGTATGTTTGTTATGGTTGGTGTTGACGCCGCTGAGGCATTATGGAGAGCTGAAATTAAAGCTAAAATGTTTATTTCCAATAATCAAAAATCTAATTTCTGTAAATAATATAAAACTTAACAATAGAATATATACAGAACTTCAAAGAAAACTCAATATTGTCACGTTTTCTTCTCACAGTAAGCATTTAGACAAAATTATGTAAAAAAGGTAGAATAAAATTAACTTCAAATTAAATACATAAGAAGCCATTTTTACCTTTTGGAGTCTTAAGTATATCTTCCAATGAAATCTCTTTATTATATTCATCTTCCAGTGCTTTCTCCAAATTCTTGTCTATTACACAAGTTTTACTTTTATTCATTTTATTCTCAACTATTCTTTCTATTTCTTTACTTGTTGATATATAATTAGAACCATCATAATTATCTGCATATTTTTTACCTTCATTATCAATGATAGGTAAATCTAAATTACTAATAGATTTCTCATTTTCAATACTTGGTAAGCTAGGTAAATCTAAACTATTCATTGATTTCTCACTATCAAAACTTGGCAAATCTAAATTATTTGTTAGAGCTTCATTCCCAATGCTTTGTAAATCTAAATTGTTCATTGATTTCTCATTGTCAATGCTTGGTAAATCTAAATTATTCATTGATTTCTCGTTAAGTAATGGTATATCAAAATCATTAGTTAATGATCCACTGTCATTGCTATTTAAATCATTTACAGATTTGTCATTATCATCATTTTCTGGTAAAGGTAAATTATTAGGTAATTTATCTGTTTCAGTATTATTTGTATTAAAAACACATAATTCCTTCTCGCTTTGGTTATTTTTGATAAAGTCTGTGAAATCATTTGCTGTATTTCTTGCAGGACTTATTGAACTAAAGTATTTTCTTGGTTGTTCATCTTGATTGGCTTGTTTTTTTGGTGTGGAATAGTAATCAATGTTTACTGATTGCGGAGTTGCAAATGGGCTAAAACTGTAAATTAGAATATAAGCAACATTTGATTAAAATTATTATTTATTATTTTGTTGTAATTAATCTTATATGAAATAAAATTTCCAATAAACACTTGTAGACACATAAAAAAAAATAAAAAAAAAAACCTTAAACCAATAGTGCATTGATAAAAAATAATTTGAGAAAAAAAACATTCACATCACATCATCACTCGTTTTAAATCAGCAAACCATATTAAATCATTGAGTCGAGGATCCGCAAACTACCTTCTAAGTGAAAGACGGTGTCACATCCAAAAAGGGTAAATAAAGACCAATTTAAAATTTATTTGACTTACCTAAAATCTAATCTAAAATCAGTATCAATAGACGCATCATCTTGGAGCCAGTGCGAGTCGAGCGAATCGTCTAATAGATCCGCCTCTTCTTCAATAACCTCGCGTATTATACGAGCTTCCGTATTACTTACTTCTTCTCCTTGTAATATGTCCGTCATGAAGTTACGGATGCTTGTGCATGTTGATTCTGGAAATGGTGATTTTTAGTATTTATTCAGTTTTAAGCTAAAGGAAACATAAATGCATAAGGTCAACTCAGCTTTTCATAGTCTATCTTTAAATAGGTGATTTTTTTAAACAGGTAACGTAGGCAAGTAAAGCATTGGGTCTTATCTCATAGAGCATGTTAACCTGTTGATGTAACCATCAAACTAAAATCTTTTATGAAATTGTTATGGGTTGTCAACAGTCTGAGAAGCCTGTTGACTCTGTCAACTGATAATCGCTGTCTACATCTAATCACTTGTAATTGGGTTGTGTGAGTTGTCAATTGCTTATAAGCCATCTATAAACTATATTATAGATTTTCTCACCAATGTGAGAAAAGGGACTTAGGAGGATAATAATAAAAGTGTTAGTTAATGATAATAAATTATAAGAGTGACAATGCTAGGGATGGCACTGCCCAATTCAATAAATTATTTATCAATATACCTAATAAGTAATAATTACCATTGTCATCATCCCTAGATTTTTGATTAGCTGGTGTACTGCTGCCACTCATTAGTGGAAGACTGAAAATCGTAATTTAATAAATATAAAAATAATTCAACAAACAATTCATATTATTATAAAAAGTTTTTGAATTTCTACAATACATAATAACAAGTAGGAAATTTATTGGCTTTCAGCTGAACAAGCTTGTATCTTCTATGCTACAAATGCCTTACAGTCAAGATTTCACAATGTTGTCTTTCTCTTTGTCAGATATGTCTAGTATAGGTATACATAGTAATAGACTTTGAAAACTCCCAATCTCATGTAAGATGCAGTTACACACATATTATCATGATAATATAATAGACTTACCGGAATGTCATAGTATCATCATTATTTTTAAGAAAAGAACTTAAATCAATGCCATCTCCAACATCCTTTAAAGCCAGAAAACTCTTTAATTTTTTGTCTGATGACCGACAGACCTTTTTAAACTTACATGCAGCCTTCATGTTTAGAAAACAGTCTTTACATAGCTGGAATGTGATTGTGTCATTTCTTTTTACCTGCAAAACATTAAAGATTTTGTATTTACTAATAAGTACATATAATTATTGTTGTATTGTGGACTATATCTTGTGTATTTATGAGCTAGACTTGGTTCAAAAATATAGAAAGAGAGAACTTTCATAATGGTGGGATGATACAGACTGGGACAGTAGCTGTACACAACCATATTAATCATATAATGTTTTTTTTTTAAGATTATACAAAATTGTAGATAATATGGAATTTAAAGTAGGTAATTTATGTCATGAAAAACACTAAGGTATTAGATTTAAATCCGTACTAATATTATAAATGTGAAAGTAACTCTTGTCTGTCGGTGCCTGTCTTTTACGCTTTCATGCTTAAACCACTAAACCGATTTTGATGGAATTTGGTCTAGAGATAGAATTAGAGATAGACCTTGGGAAACAACATAGGCTATCTAAAAATGTTTTAAAGGGGTTGAAAGTTTGTATGGAAAATGCGATAATATAACCAACATTCACGCGAGCTGAGCTGCGGACAACAGCTAGTAAAATACAACACTAATGTAGTTTGACTTAAAAGTAGTTAAATATCAGCAAATCAAAATTTGGATGCTTTATTAAGGACTTACTTGTAAACCAGTAGAATAAACAAATAATCGTCTATACTTCTCGGTGTAATGCAGCAACTCCATCGGATCATCACAACGTATCAAGCAACCTCTACAGAATCCTTCCATTTTTTAAGTTAAACACACAACGTAACTAATTATTGTTAATCCTTTCATAGTAGATCGAATTATTCATTCATTTGATAAAGAATTTATTAGAGTTCTCTATTTTACCCATTTATCTTTAAAATATTTAATTAATAGTTGATTGATATTGATAGATTTGAAGTTTTATTTTCAGACTTCTGAAATTCTGACACTTCTGAGTTAGTTCGTTCACTGAGATCTACTGAGTTGAGTTGGTGAGTTCCACCACAGACTATAAAAAGATGGTTTTGAGGTTGCCATTGCCAGAAATTATAATCGATCGATAAATTATTTAATTATAGGTTTTTTATATTAGAAATATAAAAAAATAATTAATAGAGAGTGAAACACGTGAGGCTATATTGTAATCATTATAAATTATCTTAAAACAGAAATGGAGAGCTCCGTAGATAAATAAAAGTAACTGGATTTGGACAAAAGAAGAATAGCAAATTTAATTGGCAGTGAATAACGCAAATACGACTAACGACTAGAACTCGCATAGCATACAAAATTAGGTAATAACACAGGTATCTATAGATATTCACAAAACTAAATTGAGTAATTGATAGCTTATCGTTGCTGATTTCATTATCAAACAATAAGACAAGTATCAAAAGAAAAAGAAAAGTATCGAAAATAGATAAAATTGATGGTCAAACTAAAAAGAAAAAAAAAGAACTATAAATTGTGTAGCGACTATGTACGTAGTAGCGACAGGTTTACATTAATTGCTTTTTTGCAATCTTCAAGTTCAAAGTTCAACTTTTCTGCATATTATGAATGAATGTTAGATCATCTCTCATTTTTAAACGTGACTTCATCTTTCATCCTTATAAAATTGACGTTCGATTTGACATTACGTCATAAACAAAACAGATAAACGAGAATCGTAAATATTTACATTGAAAATATGGAGAAAAATTCGGAAACGCATGTGACTATTAATAAACCAGCCCGAGTTCTACACTTTAGTGACGGAATTGATGAGGAGATGGAAGAAGTACAAGCTCCTGAACTAACAAGTAAGCCACCCGAACCTAGTGTAGATCCGGTGAGTAATTACTACTTTGTTCCTATTTCATTCTCTTGTTAATTAAGCCGTAACTAAATAATCGAGTTCCATTTAAAGCTATGATTAACTACTAATGACGATGTGAATAAATTAGATTTCTATCTGATTATCTTCAAAATCTGATTCGTTTTTACTAGGTATCTATTGTGTTAGTTTCGTTACTTTATTGCACATTGCTCATGCTTTGTGCGTTATAGATATTGGCGACCTTGGAAAGCTTTCTACGTCATAGCATATTGTAATGTTTATTTGACTGATCATTTAATTTGTTTTTTAGAAAACATTGACATGGGGGCCATGGTTCTCACATTATGCCTGGAAATCGGGAACGAAAGTATTAAATGCCGTTGATTACGCAGGGGAGTCACTGGCGGGATTCTTTGGCATTACCACACCCAAATATCAAATAGAAATAAATGAATATGAAAGAGTTCAGGAACAACAAAAGAAAATGGAAGATGAATCTGCTGGTTGGGTGCCTAAAAATGGCGGAGGAGATATTCCTTTAGTTCTCAATGAGCCTATGAAAGTTATTGATAAAGCTGATGAGTAAACATCTGTTTTATAATCTTATAATCTCATTACTAGTCCTTTTCTGATTACAACCAGTACTTAAACTACCTAACTCTAAACTTCAAAATATGATTTTATGGAATACATATTTGCCATAGCCTCAACTTTAACCTATATACAATTTTAATTAAAAACATGTGCATGACTATATTATGCTCTATATCTGTTGTATTTAAAAAAAATGTTTTGGTCTGTTTACTAGTATTTAATTTAGTATTAAAATAACACTAATCATCACTCACTGTATCACACCTATGACTAATTTTGTATTATTTTTTTAATAATAACAATATCATAATTTATTATTACATAATGGTAAATGGGAATATTTGTAAAGTAATGTACATTTCTTAAAGCATGTTTTGTTGAATGAGCTACTCATGTGTATCCAAGCATATTATTTTAATATTGGGTATGTGAGTAAGAGATGTAAATACAGGTTGCTGACATTGCAATGAACTGAGAAGAGCTTTATTTAATGTATAACATAAGTGTAGTTTTATTTATAATAATTTAAATCATTTAATATATTGTAGTTGTGTTAGCATGATTATGACTAATCAAATAAACCCATGTGTAAACATAATTTTATGTTTGTAACTATGTTTATATATTATTTATTAGTAATAAACAGTTTCTTATTTTTTTTACCAGTTTTATTATAGATTATACACTTCTTTGATTGAGATGTTGACATCGTCGAGACATCGACAGCGTCATGAGTGGCAATGTCGCAGTTTAATGTCGTGTATCGTGATTATAAATTTTTATCATTTAATTGGATCTTTATTTTAAAAATAGTTGCCGTACAAATGCTAGAATTAGGTAAGAGCTGTTTAAACACTACGTAGACATAATGCTTACAGTTATTTTACTATGAAAATAACGCAACTTAATTTTCAAATGTATTATTTGCATACAAATAGAACTGTAAATGCAATGATTTCTTTTTCTATACACAGCTTTCACCTAATTTTAGCATTTGTACTGAACATATTTTTAAAATATAGCTGCGATTAAATGATAAAAATTGAATACACGAGATATGACACGACATTGCGACGTTGCCACTCATGACGCGTAAACGCTATAAGTATCAACTACTTACCTATAAAAATAAATGCTTAATTAAACCTTAAATCTCCCTCAGCCCACTAATAGTATATCTTAAAAAAAATCTCATATCTTAAAATGTACTTGCAAGAACTGAAGACAAGGTTCTCTCAGAGGCATCAGTTCTTATTTCTATATTCGCTCAATCTATAAACGAATCTTCTACCGTATCACAGGCAACAAAATTCTTTGAGCTATCTATATCTAAATATACTTATCGCTACTGTAAAATATAACTAGATGTCGCTGTTCACTGGGTATTTTCTTTTAGTAGTGTCATCTATTACGCAATAGAAAGCATTAGTCAAACATAATAATTTAGTAATAGTAACAGTTTTGACTACTAGATGTCACTGTTGAAGGTCCACAAAAAAATAATATAAAACCAAAGTTGATGTGACAAGACATCTGATGTACGAATGTTTTATCCATATACAGGTCTTAGTTAGTTAAATTTTTCAGAATTCACAAATCTAACTAATATACCTAAGCTAGATTTTTATTTTATAGATGGTGTTACAAGTTATCCTAGCTAACTTTTAGTAGGTATTAATAATTTAATTTTGATGTACTTATTAGTTTTAAACCATTACGTAATTTATGATTTCTTTAATGCTTAAATTAAAATAATAAAGGTACTTGTTACTGTTATAGATTATCTGGCATAAAACCTATGTCGTAGGTATACGGTTTACTTTGGTTTGTAAAGCTCACACATTATAAATTACACCCTTTTGAAGAACAAGAAGGTCCTACATGCTTACAGTTTTGCTAGTTAAAATTCAACTTTACCCAAATAGCGTAAGGTTCAATTTTTGTTGATTGATGACCATATGTTATTGTTTGTCAGTGTTTAGCATGTGATATGTCGAAATGTAAACGGTTCGAGCGGTGTCCGCAGATCAATATGCGTGTTGCGCGGGCCGTGAGGGTGTTCGCCCCGTGCGATTGGCCGGCGTGTGAGGGGCGGAGCGAACGTGTGTGAGGCGGTGCGCATTCTCGCACGCCACGCGCCGTTTTGGCGCCAAATTGGGCAATAGGCATTCCATTTTCAAGTTTCGCGAATGAGTACAGACTATACATACAGGCCACTAAGATAAGCTAAGGTCGTAGACTAGGGCAATACTTTTTGAATTTTATGGTCTATGATACGACTTAGAATCGGTGCTGAGGGAGCTATGGAGAACTTTGTTTTATCAAAGACGTGGCTTTAATATTTTTTTTTTGTTTTACAACTGGATATAATTTATTTATTTATGATAATGGCTGGTATAATATAGGTATCTAATGGTTTAAAATTTAAGTAGGTAGGTAGGTAGGTACTCAGTTATTAATATGATGTGGTTATATAGGTACCTACCTATGTAACTATTAATTTTTACCTACTTTCCGTATAGACTTTGCCACATAGGTACCTTACCTACCTATTCAATATGAAAACCCTCTTATATGTAGGTTCCTACCTAACCTAGATCAGGGGTTCCCAAACTGTGCGCCGTAAAAAGTAAAGAGAAGCGCCGTGAGTCTATCCTCTATCATTATCTGATAACTTATGGGTTCCAATAAATCAACAATAATTTGAATCGAATTGAATCGTAGGTATAGGTAGGTACTACAATTGGAATCGTAAGCTGATGAATCGATTCACAAAAAATTCGAGATCTAAAACATCGATGATTGTCTTAAGTTTGCATGTAAATATAAATAAAAAAGCTCGCGCCATCTTGCTAGTTTTATGACGATTCATTCCGAAAACAATTGGTTTTTAAATGATCTGCTGTTGAATTGATTCTCCAAAATTTTATGGTTTTATTATAATTATTACCTATATATGGTTTACCAAAACAAAAAAAAACGAATGGCAATTTTCAATGGCGAAAATGGATTCACTATTGCATAACGATTTAAAAAATCAATTCTTTGAGCCTTAAAATCGATCTCAGATCTCCATCCCTCACGTCTCATCGTCGTCGTTCGCTCGCAGATAAAAAGATACCTACTTATGCACTTAAAATCCTTTATTTAGCTTTTTCGCTAGCAAGGGTGGGCGTCGTGACAAAATTTGTAAGTGCGCCGTGGCCTGAAATGAAAAAGACTGGGAACTCCTGACCTAGATCATTAGTTACCTAGCTATTTATGTGCGTACTAGTGCGTAGTCTGCCCACCTGCCTACGTAGCTGGACAAACTATGTAAGCCTACTAGCCTCCTTACCTAAGTGGGGTAAGTGAACCTACTAACCTAACTACTTGCTGTGCGGCTAGGTAGGACCTATTAAAGCTATTAATCCTATTCTTGTAGGAGTTGTAGGTACCTACACCTTTTTATTTTTTTTAGAAAACTGCAATAGGCCATTAAAAATCTTAAAGCACAAAATTTAATTCCACACAATTATGAATAAAATTTACGACCGATGCGCGTAATTATTAACTAATTCAATAATTCGTTAACAGTGTAGGTCATTCCGGACAATATGGCGGGCACAAAAGAAACGCACCAAGGTTGCCAGTTGAAAAAAATTGCAAATTATAAAAGGCGCGTGGTCTAACCCGTTGGACGGCTACATGAACTTGAATATCAGGTTTTTGGTTCGTGTCGTTTATTGTGTTGAATTTTTGCGTGAATTTGCCAAACATAATGATTTTGTATGGATTTTGATTCGAACTAGTTTTCGCTATTTTGTATTAGGTATTTCTATTATTAATCTTCACTTACCTTTTAAGTACCTACTTTTGCCTAAAAAAAAAAAAGTTGCCAGCTGGTCTTGCACGCGTGTGTTGGTTATACAAAATATGATAGATTTATATAATAGGTACCTACAAATATAAACTTTAATTCTAGGTATTTTGAAAATACTTATAGAGTAGATAGGTACCTACCTAATTAGGAAGGTAGTTAAAATTTTAAAAAATATAGTTTCAACTACAACATTTCGTGACTGATTATCTTGGTTTTCCATTGTTTTATTTTTTATAATTTCATTCTACTCTACTGAAATTAAATAATAGTAGGTACCTACTTAGGGACCTACAATTATTTTATTCTCTCTGTAAATCTCTCTAGTCTTAGACATTATTAACCTACTTTTTAGCATTAATATTGTACCTACTCTTTGTTTTGTTTTTTCTTCAAAATGTATCTCGAATGTATTACTAAATAAATGGTTTCTTTCTTTCTTTCTTATTAGCGCCGTCTTGTGAGCAGTGGACAAATCCGTCATAACTATAAGTATACATAATGTAGCACGTCCTTTACCTTAATATAATATAGGTACCTAGGTATTATAGTCGGTATAGTTTTAACTACCTACTTAGGTACCTGTAGCGTCTACAGCAGCTATGGTTTAACAAAACACGACTGAGGCCATCCATTGTACTCGTAACCTCAGCACAAGAAGTCCTTGTTCTGAGGTTGTCCATAAAGCTGCCATTTTTGGAGGCCATCATGCCAGTGCCTAGTTCGAGGCAATGGCTTTTGGAATAATGACTATCACTTTGGATTTTACTCCTTACTACTAAGTGGATTCACTTTGGTAGGCTATTATAAGAAAAAAGAACTAAGAATTTTAGGTAGGTACAGACTAATTTTGAAAACCGATATTCACGCAGTTAGGTAGGTAATTTGCTACTTAGGTACCTATCATTGAAAGCAATACAGCTCTCTATACTCGTGTCACCGCGTAAGCTTTGTAAAAATGTAAGTATCGATAAGCGACCATTACTAGTTACGACAACATTATTCTTTTTATGATACAAGGTATAATATGTTGCGCTGTTGTGCGATAACCGTGTATTACTCATATAAAATAAAGCCGTTATACCTACAAATATTGTGTGGATAGATACTAGTACCTACCTAGATATACATTTACCTACCAGCACATCGTAGGTACACCTATCTAGTTACTTGTGCTAAGTAGTGTCGAGTCTGTTAAATTAGTTAATCCTGTGGTTCAACAGAAGAGGCGTTTGGTAAAGACTGTTTAGGACTGTTGAAACTCGAATAGCCCGCTCTAGAATTTCTGTTGTTCTTCTTATAGAATTCTTGTTATTCAGGCTAGGCATGGATAAAAATTTACCAAGCTTCTTTAAAGAAGTCCACAGTCATGGCAACTCTAGTTAGTTGTAATTGTGCTGGTCCTCTAGCTACAGGTGAGAGTACCTAGTTTCCACTGCTCCTAAGGAAAGATTGAGAAAGAAGAAGAAGTAATAAATTTAATAGAGTAATTGTGCCCGGCTGCATGTATATTTCATAATTATAGTATCGTAGATACCTACTACGTAAGTATATAAGGTAACATAAATACTTACGAAGATTTATCTACATAGTAAATAATTTTCCTGAGTTACCTACCTACTATTTCCTACTACAACACCATTCAAAAAATTAAGTATATGATAAGCCCTAGAGTCATTTACTCCTGCACTTATTTTATTTTTAATCTATGCAGGTACCTAATGGTACCCGATGTAATACTAATTCTTTCGATATTCAAATTTTTGCAAGCGGATTGCAACCCCACAGCAGATGTTCTACTTTTAACTTTGCATGCATTCGCAGTGTTGTTTATTAAAAAAATTCTATTGTGGCTATTTAAAAAATAAACCTTGCAACACAATACCTCATGCAAATTAGAAAGCAGCATGACATATAAGGTATTATATCATAAAGATTGATTTGCAAATTTGAACTGTATTAATACGAAAAAACATTCAATTTAAATAGCACAGTTTATTGGTGTTATTAAAATAAAATTACAGTAGATTGTCGACTTAAGCACAAGAAAATAGAGTTGAAATTCAATTGCGTGATACAAATTAGGAAAGAAATTTGCATAAACGGCGCACACCTTTTCCGTTGATCCTTTTTATGCATTTTGACTGACAGTTTTCATTGAATAGTGATATTATTAGAACTTTATATAACTGTTAGATACCGAATGATACCTATGTACGAATGTCCGATTTGATACACTTTTTTATTGTGTTACAAAGTGTTACAGTGTATGTTTTCTGTTAGGTAACGGTACCTATGCGTAGTGAGGATCTAAATAGCAACCTACTAGCTACCATACCTACCTCACCTAATACACCCGATGGAAGACAGTGAATCCCATTTCCTGTGAAATGATATCTGCACCTGTACCTATTTTTACAGGGTGGTAAGAGACATTGTAAACTACTACTATACTACTATAAATTATTATTACTCTACTAATCCCTGCTATTACACGAGCTACTAGCCTGCCATACTTGACAAATTATCAATAAGTACCTAAGATTTCAACCCTTTAACGGCCACATGCAACTCAACTTTGCCGCATGAAACACCAGTAATATCTCTTCAGTAAAAATTACAGTAGCGTTCAAGCTCATTAAATAATTTGGTGAGTCCTGGAGCCGTCCAACTTTGGCCCACGTCTCATCCAAGATGCACATCAGTAGTAACGTTAGTGACGCACTAGGGGAACATTTGCCGTGCATAAATAGTAACAATAAATTGTTAACTATTAGAGGGGTGTGCTCGTATGCAAAATAGTTTTACCTTCGTCTATGCTACGGTATGTTATAGTAGAATTTATTCCGGATATTATGAAGCTTATGATTTGGTTTAAAACTTAGAACTCTGCTCTAAAATATGAGATAAACTTTTAACTTTAAGGCTTGATGCATGTCATGTCGTAAATAATGTCATTAATCAAATTAATTGATTAATTTTTTCAATGTTTTTAGTTTTTGATTAAAATACAGTCAAAAACTGAAAGCAGTTTAAGTGATGTAGTTGTCATTTTACTAACGTTTTGTGCTCTAAACATTTGTTTCGTAAATTCGATTACCTAAGAGATATATAAATTTGTGTGCTTCACATATTTTGTTTTGTTAGTCTGGGTTTAGATAGATTTGCTCACGGCTTATATGTGAAGTCCGGCTCGATAAGGCCTTGAATCATAGTGCCGAAATAATCCTTAAAAAGAAAATTGCAATCTCTACATAATAATATTTGGTGCACACAAAAATAGATGAGCTGATAGCTATTGAATAGAAACCAGTTTTGACCGCTGTCCGAAAAAATTCGCAAACTCGTTTGGCATGCCCTAAACTGGTAGGGGACACTTAAAAACTTTTAATGCAAACACAATGAGACGTGGACGTATCGGGTGGGCAGTCTTGACACAATGGGCATACTAGCCGATTAATTCGCTACACAATGACCAGAGGCTAGGCCGGGTCATATTTAGGTAGAGGGGTTAAGGGTCAGTAAGGGTTATTGGTAAATAGCAGCGTATGTTTAAAATGCTGAGGGAGTGACGCGGCGGCAAAGTTGGGTAACATGTCGCCGCTGAAGGGTTGGCAATTTATGTGTTCTGTGTTTGGTTTGTATTTTGGATTTTAATGGAAATCTGTTTTTGATACACTTATATTATGAAGTAAAGCTTGTAATGTTCAAGGGTTGATAAAAATAAACTGATAGGTATGTCTTATTTTATTAATTTGGTTATGCAAATATTTTAATTTTACTACAGAATTACCTTCAGACAGAAAAATAATATTCTGATAGGTACTGAAGACTTCGTCAGTGTCAAGAAATGACGTCATACAGCACAAGCTATTCACCTTCCTAAGCTCTACTAACATTAGTCATTTCGCGGACATAGATTTGAAAAGAATTCTATAAATTATAATCACGATAGAGTCAACTGGCACTTCACTATAATGACATCAAATGAAATCGGAGCGATACTTATCTACTAAATAAAGCACTTTTATGTCAAATTGAAAAAAAAAAACGTGACGGCAAATGTGCCAAGTGTGAAATTGTTGATGATATCTCTTAAAACTTTTGTCAGATAGTTTTTTGGAGCACAATAGACCACGCCGGAACATTCATAGGGTTAGTAATATAATTACAAAGCGACGTATTTATTAAACGTTTCGCTTCTATTATTTTAGTATTATCGTAGTTATAAAATAACATAATAATATTTGATTTGTATTTCATACACAATTCTCATTATTTTAATGAGGTAGACAATGTCCACAAAATTAACTACATTTACATAATGTATTCACAAGAAAATCTAAAACTATATCTAAATATTAGTATTTTATACATAATAATTTTATTGTGTGATAAAAAGTATAACAAAATATGTACTGAATTCATTTTAGATTTCAATTTAAATAAATAGTGATTTCAATTAAGTAGAGACTACCTAGTAAGAAAATTTCACACTCAAACAATTTTTCATGGTGTTAGATGAGTTTTAAATCAAAACCATTAAATGAAGACTGCACTTCTAAGTGCATCTCAGCCTGCATGTAAAATATATCATCAACGTCAGAAAAATCCACGCAAATTTAACTTTAACACCGATATAACGAACCGTCACGAACCGCATCCACAGGGTTAACTCTTTGTGCGTCATAAAAAATATTCAATGCACTACCGACGTGTCTAACCCTTTCGCTGTACAAAAAGACCAATTTTATATGCGTACCCGGTGTCTCATTTCAATAAAGTATAATAAAAAAAGATAAAAACTTACCCACGATGCTTTGGGGTCACGTTTTTTAGGGTTGAATCCTTAATTTGCAACAAGGTGCATCTCAGGCAAAGTAGGGTGCATTTATAGATTTAAATGAGTTCTATAGTAAAAAAAAAATCAATGGGGTTAACGTTCGGTATTTTTTCCCAGACGATATGACAAAAGATGTTATGGTTTTTGATGTTGATGTCTATAGTGTAAAAAAAATATGATCTTCTCATATGTTCCGTAATAGTTTTTAGAAAGGGTATAAGTGCATTATTTAATATAAGTAGGTTAATTTGCAAATTCCAGTTGGTTATTGTGCATATAAAGTAGGTACCTACCTACTAGAGGTCCGAACTCGCTTCGCTTCGGTGTCAAAAGTTTCATTCGATCTCACAGTAAACTCCTACGGAGAAAAATATCATAGCATAGTGTCGTATTGCATCATACAGATTAACGAAGGCGCTTAAAATATTGAAATTCTGAAAATGATTGAAAACTTGTTAAACATAATAAAATATAACTTATGCTACCCGCTCAATTTATTGATTTTTAAAGGTGAAAGAATTTTTCAAATCGGTAACGTAGATTTTTAGTTAAATCGTTGCTAACTAACATACAAAAAAACAAATATTTTCTCGTTATAATATTAAAATAGACAAGTATAGATCGGAATGTTCATTATATTATTGTGGTCAGTTTCCAGTTTAACCAAAGTTATTACTGAAATCAAAAATGTGCATACAGAGATGGTTATCAGGACCTCCCTCAATAATAATTTAATATAATTTTTAGTCCTACGTCGTCATCCATGTTAAAATCAAATCAAACTATATACAGTACGGTCAACATAACGCTATTTGCTACCATGCAAACATAACTTTTGCTGCTTCAACATTCATTAATCTCTTCATACACGCACGTGGATTACAGTTGCGTCCTGGCCCTTTGCCAAAGCTTTACCTATCTAGTCGATGGATGTTCAGAGCGACCCGTACCCATTTTCCAGAAATCTTTATTATTTTCTTTGTCATTTTTATTAGATATTGTGGATGAAAATAAAAATTTGTCCTTTAATGCTAATTGCTAAAGCTGCATATGTTATCGTCATGAAGTCCTGCATAAGTTCAAGCTAGAAATCTCGCTGAATATAGAATGTGATCGTTTTTTACCATTAACATCGCTTCATCGACATTTTGGAAAAGTTTGGTTAGGTACTGTTTCTAACGTCGTCATAATGCCCTAGTGGTAACAAACTTGAATATTTAGCCATAACTTCTAAGTTAAATTGTCTTAATTATTTTATGCTTGTCCAGACTAATTAACATTTATTTTTTTCTATATAATACAAAGAAAACATGTGAGAACTCAGATAAAACCCAAACTTAAAATAAATAATACTCTGAAGTTGCTAATTCATGTTACCAAGCGTGGTGGTCAATGTTCATGCACAATTTGAAGAAGCATTCGTCCATCAGAATAACAACAGTCATCATCATTATTATTGCAGCTACATAATTATTACCACATTGCAGGCGAAGGCCTCATTTCATGTACAGAAGGCAGTGGGGACAACATCTACTAAACTATAGTTTCGCATGATTAGTGCTAATCTTCACCATCAACTTAACACTTACAACTACAGATCAAAAGCCGCACCTTACTCAACACATATACGCACTTTACTCAAAATTCAAAGCCGTATTGATTGATCACCATTAATGTGGATGTTAATGCTATAAGACGTCATGAATAGATAATCTCTCAAGAGCTCTTCATGCTCGGTACATAGGTAATTAGGTAAATGATATCGTAATGTTGGTTCTCACGTAATATTATTATTTGTGTCGTGTAAGTGTAGGGCCATATTAAATTTATTAGAAACTAGCTGCGTCCCATGGCTTCGCCCGCGCGTAAATGGTTTTGTTGTATCCCTCGGGAATCAGAGTGGTTTTTGGGATAAAACGTAACCTATGTCCGTCTCTGGCACCAAATCTACCTACATACCAAATTTCACACACATACACACACACACACACATACACACATATACAAACTTTTGCATTTTAAAATACTTTGTAGTAACAAATCATTGCTAGATAACTTTCTGTAGAAGAGAAAGACGAAAAGGAAGAGAGGAGAATTTTTCTATGTTTCTTATAGAATATCGATGTAAAATAATAGTTTGGTACCCATACGACTGGTATTTGATCAAGAGAGAGCACCGGCGCTGGTAGATCTAATACATCACATCTTCCCATTGGTTACAGTAACCATTCTTCCTATTTTGTTATCGACAACAACTTCTTTAAACTGTATTAGCTTAAAAGCTATGATTACCGCGTTGTTTCAGCAGCGGTTATAAAATCCTCCTGCGTGCAGTTTTTGAATCCGCAAGACACGATATCAGGTGCGCCATTCTATGCTTATTTACTATCTAAATTATATAATATAAAAAATAAAGGTTAAGTTAGTTAGTTACCAACACCACAGAAAAAAACGGTCTGAATGTGTTTAAGTATTTATGAGTCCTTAAAGCTTGATATGTATGCGTTTGGTTGTTAGACTACCGAGTTTATTGTGTGCGTGCCTGTATGACATAATATTTAATGTAGGTACATTCCGTTCTCAATAAATAAATTATGACTTCAGTACATCACTTTGATCGTCGTAATAAGGTTATTTTTTATAGTACAGTTTCTGGAAGTTGTGTTAATTCGACGTATTGTGGCCCTACACTAACATCCTATAGGTTTTATGTTCTCTATGTATTAAGCCGCAAGTGATACATGTCATCAGGTAAGGGAAGGCGGCAATGCGGTACAGCTAGGATATTTCTATGAATAGATTATGTTCTAAAGCGTGGTAGGTATGTCATCAGTCATCGTGTATTACAAGAATAATATTATTAATTTTTGGACAAAAAACCAACTTCAAACTATCTTGTCACAAAAGACATCAACGCGTTGTTTCATATCTCTTTACTTTTTGTATAGGTACGTTTTTACAAAATATAACACTTAATCCAAACAACTGAACCATTTTATAAAAAAAAAAACATGGGACGAATTTCAGAGTATATAATTTCAAATAAAAAAATAACTTTACAAGTCGGTTTTATAAATGGCCAAGTTCTGCGGTAACACACAAAAAAAAAATACGATTCGAATTGAGAACCCTTTTTGAAGTCATTTAAACTAAAAATTTAATCTTTTTACGCTATTTGGTATAGGCTAACCGAGAGTATCTTTACTGCACAAAACACTTCAGTCATAGGAATATAACTCAAAAGCAAAAAGCTTGTTACCACGGCCGTTGCAACCTGGTCGAAACATTAGGTCAAAAATAATAATAATAATAATAATAATAATATTCTACCACATTCACACAACGCCATCTAGCCCCAAATTAAGCAATTATATTTGCTTGTGTTATGGGTACTAAACAACTGATATACTACTTATATACACTTTTTTTTTTTGTAAATACATACATATTATAGACTAGCTGTGCCCGCGACTTCGTCCGCGTGGAATAGTGATTTTGGACAGCATTTTTTGGATATATCTTTTTGTTTGTTTTGAATTATAAACATCTTCGTTTAGGTGAATAAGAAAAATCTTTACAGTACATTTACTGTAAAGATTTTTTTTAAATCGTATATAGAGAAGCATTCTTCTCTATATACGATTTTAGACGTATAGCCATCGGGGATCAAAGCCATACAGGTTGCTAGGATTACTTACACGTGACAAACCCACATAAAGCTGACCATGCAAAAAACAGCTAATATTTAGATCCACAGTCACAACATTTAGTGTCTGACCTTAGGCTTTATTAATTGTCATCGCGAAACATAGGCTCACTGGAAACTGAACTCGTTTAAAACTAAACGGGAAATAGTTTGGAATGAGAGGAATCCGAGGAATAAAAACGCTATAAGGTTTTTTAAAATATATTAGCCTGCCAAAGTGACTCCATCCCGCCTGATGGTAAGCAGTCAGTGGAATCCAGAAGTGGTGGCCACCATACAAAAAGCCATCGTTTTAAACTGCTGGTATGGTGGCCTCCACTATGGTGGCTGGGAATGGGGTTAGGGGAGTGAGGGAAGTGAGGAAAAGGGAAATTGGGCTCCTGGCACTCTCACTCACCGAACGAAACGCAGTAGTATGAATACTGCTACTCTTACGTCAATCTTTTATGAGAGGGTAGTACTTCCCCGGACGATCCGGCCCATTCATGCTGAAACCAGCTTGGATCTACTACAGTAATACTACGGTTAGGTCTAATTGGGCCCCTGTACAATGCCGCGGGCGTCCAGCGGCACCACCATTTATTACTGGCCAGCGGGTTGATCCACACCACCCACACAATGACCATGAGAGGGTAGTACTTCCCTGGTCGATCCGACCCATTCATGCTGAAATCAGCGTAAATCGACTACTACTATTTCGTAATTCACTTTAATTCCACCTATTCCGTAATGAGACGTGTTAACATGTTTTTATCATAAAAAATAAAATAAGTCCAGAAAAATATAAATCTAACTTTTATTTACATTTTAACTGATAAAGTATTTACATTTTAATACAGAAATAAGACGTGATAACCTAACTTAAAAACACACTAACCTAAGCTAAATACATACCACATGTATGACGTGATTCTTTAAATTGGCATAACTTTTTTATTTATGAACCGATTGACATGAAACAAACACTAAATGTTAAGTGAAGCTTACCACAATATATTAGTGAAAACCATATTTAAATCGGATAAGCCGTTTCTGAGATTAGCGTGCACAAACGCACAGACAAACAGACAAACAGACAAACAGACAAACAGACAAAAATTTTAAAAATCATTGTTTTGGGTTCTATTTGCGTTGATATAGGTCCCAATAGTATTTTTTCTCATATATCTTCCATGTACAGACAGCGATCGGTTACATTTTTATTATATGTATAGATAAATTACACCCAGACACAGAACAAACAATCATGCTCATCACACAAAGGTTTGTCCTGGGTGGGAATCGAACCCACGACCTCCGGCTTAGCAGTCAGGGTCACTAACCACTAGACCAACAGGCCAGTCAAATAAAAAATATATATATTATAGAAATATATCAAATATGTATGTATGTAGCGTTATAATTAAAGCCTTCACAATAATCTAAGCAGTTAAACTATGAACTAAACACATTTAACCAAGTAATCTCCTTTGCCTTATAATCTTGAAGATACCTGCGTGCCATCGAGGGTGGGCAATTTTAGAGCTCTGTCCTGTACGGGATTTCCCTTTGCGACGTGTGCGTTCAAACAGGAAAACGTTACCACCCCATACACCCGTTGAAACACCCGCCACCCTGCTTAGTTGACGAATAAATTCGGTATAAGATATTGGCAGATAGCGAGTGTAATAAATACTTGCTATTGTTCATCATGCTTTTTAACGGAGCATAAAAGTCATCATCTTTGAATGGAAGCCGTGATCGTATTGAAAACGATTAACTGTGTCTCCTCCTGAAATCTACTGCATGCAGTCAGACAAGTTATTTTCTTTTTCTTGTGTACCTACCATGCTGAAATGATGAAGGTAAATTATTTCCTGCTTGAATGTCCTTTTTATCAAAATAGACGTGAAAACATTCACCTAGTCCAATATGTAAAAAGCTCGTTAATCTTAATCATACGTGTAGTTGACCGCTACGCCGCGCCGTAGGCCGCGTGTACTACAATACTTATCTGTATTAAGAGGTTAGGTGTTTTTTGTGACAGTTTTTTGACTTAATTGACTTGATTGGCCTAGTGGTTAGTGACTCTGACTGCTAAGCTGGAGGTCGTGGGTTCGATTCCCACCCAAGACAAACCTTTGTGTGATGAGCATGATTGTTTGTTCTGTGTCTGGGTGTAATTTATCTATAATGGGTATGTATTTTCAAAAAAAAAATGTATGTATGTAGTATATCAGTTGTTTAGTACCCATAACACAAGCAAATACAATTGCTTAATTTGGGATTAGATGGCGCTGTGTGAATGTGGTAGAATCTTATGCTTATTATTATAGTTATTTAATACCTTTTTGTTGTTCTTTTTTATGTTTTCTTTTTTAAGGCGTCAGAAATTTAAGTGTCTGTAGACCCCAACCCTTGCACATGTTTCTAAGTATAGCGGTACTTACTTATTAGTCATATAAATCACTATGACTATCGTTTGTTTTTACGCTAGTATCTTGTACCACAACCCTAAACATGCGTTACAGAGCCACCCTGCTTAGGCGACCAAACAGCGGGGTGGTCTATGTACCATCGCATGATATATAGTGCCCCTTAAACTTAAACGGATTACCTTTGATATATTACGTGGATTCGCAATTCAATCTCGGATAGTCGATCTCTTTGCGCTTAGATGTGATTGCTTTTTGAAACTGAGTTCGTAATTACATACTATGTGCGAATTATGAGTTCAAATGTTACAAATGCTTCGTTTTCGTAAATTGAATACACTGAAAAGGTAAACAATTTTAAGTTTGTTATAAGGTTTGGTTTGTTTTCTGTGGTCATGTCTAAAAATAATGCTTGGCTCTATTACTTTATCATATTACTAGTTGCGTCCCTCGGATTCGCCCGTGCGTAAAATATGTATTGTTGTAAAATTTTCGGGGTAAAAAGTAGCCTATGTCCGTCTCCGGCACCGAATCTCTCTACATACCAATTTTCATCGATATCGGTTCAGCCGTTTAGGCGCTGAATGGTAACAAACACACACACACACACACCCACACGTACATACACACATACAAACTATACAAATATTAATAGGATTAGGCTATAAATTTCTAACTCAATAACTCCGTACGAATTTTTTCTCGACAAGTGCAAGTGCACCTCCTTGCACCTCCCTCCTGGCGACCTAGTCCAGATATCTTTGCGATGTCTTCCATCGCCATTTGTTCATAATGACCAATATCTAAAAAAAATCTACTAATAAAATAAACGTACTGACAGTAATGAACAAGGTTGTTGTAACACAATATTTACTGTACATTATTTACTCACAGTTTAAATACCTAGATAATAGCGTATTTAACTGAAATCATCAAGAATATGAACATTTTTGCGCTGACAACGAATGTAATTAAATAATTCATATTCTAGAATGTTTGATAAATGTATTTTATCGTTTACGGTATGTATGTAGGTACATGATAACTGTCTCAATTTTCCTTTTACCAATCACACATGAGCTACCTCTTTGTGTTGACACGGTAAAATTAGAATTCCATTTTGTCACAATCATTTCAGGTTTTAGGAAGATGGTGGCAGTTTCTTTTTTGCTTTTATGAAAAGAAAGGTTTTAATTAATTTGAAGACACTTTTCAAATATTTAAAAAGGAATCGGTAAGGTGTAAGTGTTATTGGCATGGCATGTGAAAATTTACAGAGTAGGTACAGTTGCTAGTATTTCAATTGTGTTTTCCACAACCAATATTTAAATAAGTAACAGAAACGGTTATACCCAAAACACTCCAAAAAGAGTTTTTGAACTACTCCATGCAAGAGCAGAATAGCATTTTTGAATATTAATGATTCAGTGAGAATTAATGTATCAGATTGCTATCTTTTTATAACAAAAGAATAGGGTACTTTAGGTATTATCCAACATAACAGTATACCTACCTATCTGCTTGCCGCGATAGCATTACATTTGATTAATTAAATTATGAATTTCTTCTATCATTGAGATATTGCATGCTCTGCATGGCAATGTCCTATTACTTACCTATGACTACTATTATTTTTAACTACGAAGAAGGAGTCTTTATTCTACTCTGTACAACCGTAAACAACAGATCAATCAGACGCACCTACTTTTAAAATTAAAAACAAACGAACACAGGTGAGGGCTCCCATAGCGGTTTCTCCCTATGAAGGTTGGTTGCCGGGAGACACCGCAATGGGGTACATCACACATCCTTTCATCACTTGCCAAGGAGCGAAGGGCATGCGTGGAAGGAGTAAGGAAATATGGATGTGGTATTATGTTTAATGTTTAAGACGAGTAGTACCTATAAAATATTGTTTATTATAATTATAAGCGTAATGGAAGTACGAGTACGAGTACCTAGATAAAACAAAATTACTAAAGGCATTCTATTTCTATCGTAGAAACGAAATGCCCTCAGTAATTTTGTTTTAATTAATGTGAAAAGTTCTGAGAATTTCTGCAAATTCTAATGAATCTGCACTACTTACATCTGGACGAGCACAAAAAGCAGAAAGTTTTTTTTAATAGAATAAGAAAACTTAATAACTTGTATGTACATAGGTACATACAAGTTTGTTTTTAATTTTAAAAGTAGGTGCGTCTGATTAAAATCTAATAGAGTTTTACTACTGTGTGTGCTATAAGTATCATGATAGTCATTCATTATTATCTACCTTTAGTAAAATACTGATTTATATTTTCAAACTTATTGTTGTTTACCTTATCCAAAGTCGTATGAAGTGGAATCGGCTTGGTCCCGATAGGGCGTGTACACACTCGGGGAGCGAGGGCGGCGCGTGGACAGGCATTCGAAATGAAGAGTGCTCCCCAACTACGTCTGTCCTCTGTTGTGTAATAGTATGGATACAGCACCTTACCATGGTATTCATTCTTATGTTATTTATAGATACTGAAATTCCTTTTAATGATTAATTCACTGTACTATTAATGATTAATAATAAATCATATATATTTTTTTAATTTCAACCGACGTTCATTTTTAGACGTAAGACAACTTTGTTTATATTTCTCAGTTTTGTGCAAGCACACGAAAAATACGAACTTGAGCCTCAGTGTCATAGGTCAATAGAAAAAGTCATTGTAATACAAAAAGATGCTCATACTCAATGGTAATTAGGTATTGGATGATTAAAAAGAGTAAGTAGAGATTTTTTGCTTTTTTTTTTATTCATCTTAAGACTCTATTTTCAAAATAATACTACCTACCTAGCTAATTTTGTATTCAGTGTCTTATGCCAAATGAGCTAGAGTCATCAATATCTATATATCACCTAAGCTGAGCACCTAAACTGAGCACTAACAGCACCAATAGAAAAATAAGTGTGATATTTATATAAAACACTATGATAAAAGATTATTTATTACAGTACTAATATATAAAAAAAATTCTTATAGGTACATGTCCTTCTCCATGCTAAGAAGCCTCACAAGGGTAGCATACTCATATCTCGGGCCACGTCTCCCGCCTGTTAATGGCGTCCGTTTATATTGAAATACTCCATCGAATTGTTATATCCCACAACTGGAATCCTATGATGAGGACGATGCACTCGTGGTCTTCTTGATTTTAATCTTGGAGGCGTTTTGTTTATGGGCGAGTAGTGACGACTGAAGAATTTTTACTATAAAGGAGCAAGGGATGCTTGTAAAATAAAAGAATGAAATTGCTTTTAAATTTTCCAAAGAGGTTGAATATGATGTTGAACTTATTTACTGGCTTTAGTAATGCATCGTTTTATTAACATCTGCAAGCCTGCATAAGACTCATTTGCGTAACAATCGGTTAATATGAACTGCTCACGCACCCACTGGTAAGAGAAACCAGTGGATGCATGAGTAGCGAGCCAATCACAAGGTCTGTGCAATCAGCTAGAAGACGTCTACTGCTGGATATAAACCTCTTCAAATCAGAAGATTTTACGAATTCACCACGTCTGAGATGGTTTGGTGAAGAGTGAAGTGATTTCCTATGATACACGAAAAGAGATGAGGTGTTTTCATATGTAGATCGTAGACCATACGATAAACATCTCTAAATTAAGTATCCTTGCAATGAACGAGAAACCGTCGATGTTTGTATCGTAGAAAAAATTTCAAATATTGCCAGTTCTGACTGTTGTCCTTCACATTCTACTAGTTTCTCCTGCCTTTATATTTTATATTTCATAAAACACAATATGTGTGCCAATAGCCTACTACATATTCTTGAAAGTGTCGATTCGCATGATAATAAATTAACATCATGCGAATCGCCTACAGAAAAAGTAATTTTTTTTTTTTTTTTTTTTTTTTTATTGGATAGCCTACCAAAATGACTCCACCCCGCCTGATGGTAAGCAGTCAGTGGAATCCAGAAGTGGCGGCCACTATACCAAAAGCTATCGTTTTAAACTGCTGGTATGGCCTCCACTATGGCGGCTGGGAATGGGGTTATGGGAAGGAAATAAGGGACGTGGGAAAAGAGGAAAGGGGGGAAATTGGGCCTCCGGCGCTCTCACTCACCGAACGAAACGCAGTAGTACGGATACTACTACTCTTAAGCCGATCTTCTATGAGAGGGTAGTACTTCCCCGGACGATCCGGCCCATTCATGCTAATATAATATTATTTAAAAGAGTCTATTCGCACTTTTTGTGCGAGTTAAATTCGTGCGAATCGTCCAATAAGCCAAGGTACCTAGGTACTACTAAAGTCGACACCATCGTTTCAGCCGAATGACTTCCTTTGCTGGACATAGGATTTCCCATAGCATTGCCAGTTTGAACTAGCAAGAGACGCCCTCATACATCTGCACAAATATACACATTAAATTGTGTTAAATATGCTTAAACATCTTATTTCATACATTTTATTACACTGATGGTACCTACGCTAGGTATATGTATTTATACTTGTTTGCTAAATCCCAACTATTAAACAGAACTAAACCTCGAACGATTCATTACATTATGCAATACTCATAAACAACTGCCAGGTATTTACAATTCAGGTGGAGATCAGACAATTCGCGGTCGGTTGCCATGGCTACGGCAAGATGGCCGCCGTCTGCTGCGGTCTCAAACTTCGCCTCTAGTTCCAAATTGTACCAAGAGTATTTTAGAGCAAGCGTATATGTACGAACGTGCATAATTCCATTATATACGCCCCGCTATATACGACGGTCCCACTAATTACTGGTACGGCTTGCAGATTAGACTTCAAATTATTTTATTGTAGGTAGGTATAACAAAGTTGAGTGATGCTGTGCTTTTGAGTTTGATATCATAGTGCGGGACTGAAGTGCCACACATCGTGGAGTTTAAATGTTCTCGAACCAAACGTGGCACTTTGTAGTTTTGTCGCTCAACTACAGCCTGGATGTCTTTACCAGTGCACGCGTTCCCATCTAATTTTGATCCAGCGTATTTTAAGTGGAGCGTGAAAAAGCATCTTACTAAGCCGCCATAGTGGAAGCCATCATACTTATAGTTTCAGACGATGGCTTTTATAATGGTGACCACCACTTCTGAATTTCACTGACTGCTTACCATCAGGCAGAATGGAATCACTTTGGTAGCCTAATCTATAAAAATGAAAAAAAAAAGATCTCTATTATTCTAGGAACACAGTTAAAACCACTGCCTAGCACGAAATTAGTGCCCTTTCAAAACCACTCTTGGAATAGACATATCATAACTCAAATGAACCAAGTTAGCCTAGATCAGGTATTGGTGTATAGGTGGATCAGGTATGTCAACAGCCTTATCCGTCAGATTGTAATCAAGGACATTTAAGACAGCTCGTTATAAGTAAAAAATAAAAAATCTAATATGTAAAGGAATAATCTTTATTTGACACAACAATAAAATATAGTTTTATTGCATTATAATTTTACTACAACAACAATATTACTGACTAGATTTTTTTATTGCATAATAATTTTATTGTAACAACAATTTTTCTAACTACATTTATAACTAAAAACATGAACTGGATTACACTGTTTTACCCCCAGTTTCTGAAAGGCTGATCAACGAAAAATTAACTAATCACTTGTTAAATCTCATGTGAAGTACCTAAAAGCATGCTAAAATCATGTATAATTAGTTTAATTTGATCTAGTTAGTTACTAATTAGATCAAATTAAACTAAATATTCATGCTTTTAGCAACCCAATTGGTACTTCACATGAGATTTAACAAGTGATTAGTTAATTTTTCGTTGATCAGTCTTTCAGAAACTGGGGGTTAGTCATACAAACTTTAATATTAATAGGATCATCTAAAAAGATTGATCAAACAGGTCAATTCGATATTCAATATACTCAACATCGTCATTATTACAGCTAAGAAACATCCACTGTTTCACATGGACTTCATCCAAGCAGCTTCATTTGGACCTTTTTTTTTTATATTATAGCCTACCAAAGTGACTCCACCCCGCCTGATGGTAAAAGCAGTCAGTGGAATCCAGAAGTGGCGGCCACTATACCAAAAGCCATCGTCTTAAACTGCTGGTATAGTGGCCTCCACTATGGCGGTTGGGAATGGGGTTAGGGGAAGGGAATGAGGGAGGTGAGGAAAGAGGATAGGGAGGAAATTGGGCCTCCGGCGCTCTCACTCACCGAACGAAACGCAGTAGTACGGATACTACTACTCTTAAGTCGATCTTCTATGAGAGGGTAGTACTTCCCCGGACGATCCGGCCCATTCATGCTGAAATCAGCGTGGATCTACTACCGTAAAAACCTTACCAATTTAAGGTGCCCTATTCATCGATTGTCCACTAACTTTAACAAGTTGTTAGTCCTCCTTATCCGAGATGGCTTAATTAGTCTTTGTTCTGTGCTTAATACTCATACTATCATTATTTTTAAGAATAAAAAATAAAAAATATTTAAACTTACTTCTGAAATTTTTTTTTGCAACCAGTACCTTCGCTGAAGGATTAGTTAAGGAGGATTTAATAAGAGTTTCTTAGATAAGTGTTGCGAGCGCTCTTCTACCTAATGCTCATCAATTTAAACACCTCTTGAGGACCAACTAAGTTGCAGTGTCACCTCATATGACAGATTTTGTTGTGTTAAGTTAGATGCTTTAATTTAGCTATTGTTTTTATGAAACTGTTTTCGTAACATGGGCATGTTTTTAAGCCAATGGTCATTTAGCAATTCTATAGGACAAAAATATTTTTTATGAGTATACTTAGCAGATATTTGTACTAAGCATTGATCGGGTGAATTTTCCAAAATTTTCCTTTCATCTTGTCGCAACAAAAATAAGTATTCAAATGATGGAGTCCTACTTAATTGAATAACTATCATACAAATATAGATTAGTTTAAAGGCTATGTCAATTTCGGGCTCGTGAAGGCCTGAGAACTTACTAAAAACGACGTTGTCTTTTTTGGTAGTAATTGGACTGTGGAAATCAGAATAATATGTATCTATCTTTATGTTTCTGCTTGATAATATTTCCCAATCGGTTATTATGGCACTTTGGCAGACGTCAATTTAAGACAATAGAGACTTGAGGAATGAGACTTTCAAGAATACATATAACATGAATAAACATAGGAACTCGTACAGTACAGAATACAATGATAAAATCTGCATGGTTTCTTGATGCGACAGTAAATCATACATTGTTGTGAGTGCCAGGGACAAACATAAACTGTTTTATGACTATGTGGAGTGAAAGGTGCTTTGGACGAAAGAAAATGATGAATAAGTAGGGTAACGAGGTTTCTATGGCAAACTGTCTTGCTTTTGTGATAAATGGGTCGAACCAGAGGCTACTTATTTTGTGTGGAATTGTAACCTAGATCAATGTTTTCATTTGATATTTTGTATGTAACTACTGTAAACACTTCAAAAACATAACTAATGAAATAAATATTTATTAATATCATCTGTTTGTTTGCCATTTAAATGATCTCAAACTCATTATTATCAACTTGTTATCTTATATTCCATAGATAAATTTGTAAAATTTAACGAATAACTTAGGTTAGTAATTGTTTGAATCTTGCCATAGTCGTAACCTATATATTAAAATCGGATTGGTCGATTATCGTAAAAAGATTACCCTACCAAAGAGAGGGTTAAAAAGATATAATCGGCAATAATCGAAAAAGTTAATATACAATCGTATAAAAAGAGGACAGAGGGTTAGTATAAGGATAAATAGATAGGTACATGGGAAAAAAAGATGTATTAAATAAACAAGTATATATCATAGACGCTTTGAAAAAAAAATAACTTTTCTGCATTTTTATAATTTTGTCATATATACATACTGTAATTTATTTAAGAAGAAAGTTTGTCCATCGAGCTTCGTATATTTTTGGGCTCTATCCAAAATATAGGATTACCTATATTTTGATAAGTACTTATTTGAGTTATCAAATGAGTATAAAATTTAAAGTGCTTATGCTTATTCGTGGATAATAAGCTTGTTGATACTTTTTACAAGCCTATTCGATACAGACCTTCTAGTAATAGTAAGTGATATTCTCTTTACTTATTTTAGTTATACCTACCTCTAACATCATGAAAAATCAACTAAGTATATCTACTTGCACCCAACAATAAGATTTGGAGATAAATAGGCTAGACTAGACTAATATTAAGACAATACATAATTTCCATATATTAAAAATTGATCTAGTACTTACATAAAAAACTTATTCAAAATATCTATTCATAACTTTAGTACTTCACATTAGCGAACAAAACGCCCGGTGGATAAAACTTTCCTCGACACTTTTAATTCTACAATATTTGAACCGTTTCATTTAATATAATTATACTATTTATAAATCGGAAGGGTTTGTTTGTTTGTTTAAACGCGCTAATTCTGGAAGTAACCGTTGGATTTAAATAATTCTTTTTGCTTTTGATAGAAGAGTTCTTGAGGAAGGTTATAGGCTTTGTAACATCACGCTACGGCGACGGGAGCAAAGCAGTAATTAAAGATGTAATTTAACGCGGGTGAAACTGCGCCGCGTAAAGCTAGTCTTCGATAAAATAACAGAAGAACAAAATTAATACTGGTTATTGTATGTTTGTTCGTCACTTCCAAATGTACAGAAAGCATTAAATGTTATAGAAAGCAGTCGCTTCTTAGCATTAGGTGATTCTTCTGAACAACAATCATTCTTTTAAGTGTTAGCCGCTGTCTCATGTGTGACCTCTGTAATAAAGAACTCCAACTCAATCTTTAATAAAAAGAAATAAAGCTTTCAGTTTTATCGTCTGTGATGTCTTAATCTTTTATTGTGAATAGCCTGCTCGTAAAACTGCACGAAGTAAAGTCATGAAATGTTCGTGGAATATGCACCTGTACTTACCTTCAGAACTTTTAAGAACTATATTAAAGTTGTGTAAAACACCTATATTATATAGGTAATAATGTGATGTCTGCTAAATATGACAGAGGTTCGCGGTGAATCCTAAACTGATTTAAAATATAAAAATGGCGGAATATGTTGGACAAGATAAATTTGTTCTTCTTAGCCACCTGCTAGTCTACCGTTGATCGAAGAGTATAAAATCATGAAGGGAAAGTATAAGAGAAAACGTACATTGTTAGCTTCCTTAAAGGTCGGATTTACATCACATTCAATCATCACGCTCGATTTACTGATCGATTACCGTAAGTAGAAGATATGGTGATATTTAATACACAAGTAGGCAATAGCCCGTTGCCTGTTAATCCCTTTATAATACCCACAGGAAGAAATTATACCATATTCTGGACCGAAAATCACCCAGATATAAAAAACCTATAAAATCGCAACATATTATGAAAATAAAAAAAATATTTTCGCTTATGTGATCTTAGTTACATCTGAAGTCAACTAAAACGAATACATATAAATCAAAGGCAGTGTATAGGCGGAGACATAGCCGGATATTAATAAGCTGGTTATCCGGCAATCGCCCGGGGTACACCCGTGCTTACGTCATACATGTTCGCGGATATTGTAGGGCCCTTGATATTGACGGGTGTTTCATTACATTCTATATACCTATATAAGTATATAATGTACTGGTGTGTTTTGTGTGCTGGCTTAGGAATATGTATTAGGTAATTAACGTTGTTTTAGTTATGTTCTGAAAGGAGCTTGGTATTATTGACAGATTTGCAAAATTGATCAGCGCTCCTAATGTTTACTCTGAGAACTAAATTTTCCAAACGCGTGTAATGGTAAATAGAGCTCAAGTTTTAGTGAGACATGATAAATAGTTTAATTTTCTTTTTATAAGATTACTTGTTGCGGTAGTAGATCCTTTGTGGACTTAGTATGACTTGGGTTGATCGACAGAGGAGTCTAGACAAATTGAATATTGACCTAAAGTAGTAGCGTCCGCGTCCCCAATAGAGACATGGTATTGTCAAAAAAAATCTATACATATAATAAAAATGTAACCGATCGCTGTCTGTATATGGAAGATGAGAAAAAATACCTACTATTAGGACCTATATCAACGCAAATAGAACCCAAAACAATGATTGTTACAATTTTTGTCTGTTTGTCTGTTTGTCTGTTTGTCTGTTTATCTGTTTGTCTGTTTGTCTATGCGTTTGTTCACGCTAATCACAGAAACGGCTTATCCGATAAATATGGTTTTAACTAATATATTGTGGTAAGCTTCACTTAACATTTAGTGTTTGTTTCATGTCAATCGGTTCATAAATAAAAAAGTTATGCCAATTTAAAGAATCACATCGAACATTCGTTAATTTACTACGAAATTTTATAGAAGCAGAGATTTTAACAGGTTGCGGAATAGCTGATAGTGTTTTTATTCCTCGGATTCCTGTCATTCTAAACAATCTTTCGTTTAGTTTTAAACGAGTCCAGTTTCCAGTAAGCCAATGTTTTGCGATGACTAATTAATAAAGCCCAAGGTAAGACACTAAAAGTTGTGGGTGTAGATCTAAGTATTAGCTGTTTTTCGCACGGTCAGCTTTATGTGGCTCTATCACGTGTTAGCATTCCTAGCAGCCTGTATGCTTTGATCCCTGATGGCTATACGTCTAATCCTTACATCCATACATATTATAGGCTTTATCCTGACCGACTGACTGACTGACAGACAACGTAGTGCCTAAACCGCTGGTCGTAGCGACTTGATATTTGGAGGGTGTGTTTGTCTTAATGTCTAGAAGTGTACTAAGAAAGGGTTTTTAAAAATTCAACCCTTAAGTGTATGAAAAGGGATGAAAACGATTGTATGAAACGTCTTCATTTTTTTACTTACAGCTTTGAAATTTTGTTTTGGAATACTTTTATTTAAATAAAAAATACGCTCATAATTTTTTTTTAACTGGGGTGGATTTATAGGGGTGAAATATTGTATGGAAAGATCTTTGCTTTTGAAGTTGGCGATTTGAAATTTGGAGGGAGGGGAAGGGAGGGGGAGGAAGAGAAAAGGAAGGGAGAAGTGAGGGGAAAGTGCGAGGATAGTGAGGGGGAAGTCAGGAGAAAGGAAGGGGAATGTCAGGAGGAAATCGACTGCCTCTGTATTTCGGTGGTACTGTGTATGGACTGCCACGCAGAGGTCGCGGGTTTGATTCCCGCTCAGTGCAAATATTTGAAGACATGTTCATCATGTCTATTTGCATTGGTCTGGGTGTTTCTATGTATAATATTTATATACTAGTATTTACAAAAATAAAAGTATTTAAGTATGTTTATCCCTATTTTAGAACCCATAATACAAGCATAATATATAATATGCTTACTTTGAATCTAGATGGCGTTGTGTAAATAAAAAAAAAAGAAAAAGGGAACTCAGGAGGATGTGAGGAGGCAGTGAAGGGAAAGTGAGGGAGATGGGAGGGAGATGGGAGGGAGACGGGAGGGGAAGGGAGGGAAAGAGGAAAAAGGGGGAGAGGAAATGAGAGAAAGGGGAAGTTATTGTAGTGAAAATTTGCCTTTGTGTATTGTATATTGCTTTACAGGGGATATCTTTAGGTAGGTGAAAGGGTTTGTACGAATGGTGATGATGATGAAATTAGAAATAGTATGCAAAACAGTATTTAAACAATATAAAAATGTCTATTGAAAAAACGATATTCATGCGAGCGAAGCCGCGGGCAGAAGCTATACATATATAAAAATGAAAGATCACTCACTCACTCACTCATCACGAAATCTCAGAAACTACACTTGTAGTTTCTGAGATTTCACACTGAGTTTCAAATTTTGGAAATAGGTGCTCTCTAAGACGCGATTTTGCGAAATTCATTTCCCTGGAGTATAAAGGGGAACAAAATTTGTATGAAGCTTCTATAGTTTTGATAATACGATTTCCAAACTAGGAACTATTCTTATTAAGTGGGAAAATAGAAGTGGCAAGTTTCGTTAAATATTGCAAAATTTCGTCTATTTTAGGGGTAGCGGATGAATATATTTAAATCGGATTCGCCTTATAGACAGATTATTCTGATATTTATTCCTAATACAATGTAGTACGATTGCCGTAAGATTAGGTAAGAAATATTCTCATACAGGCACACATCTGAATTTTCACGCAAACGAAGTCGCGGGCAACAGCTAGTTAATAATAATTTACAAACTTGAATTACACTCGAGTTTGCTAATTAAATTTGAATTTGTTACATATATTTAACCTAACGCCTATGTTTAAGGTAGAGTTTCTAGAGTTCTAGACCATATGCATAGTTTTTATTAAACCTTCCTTTTTAGTTTAAAATGCTACAAGTAATATTCTAAAGAAGAATAAGTAGTTTAAGGGTTAGGTACTATATAGAGTATTTTTTTTAGCTTATCTTAAATATGCTAGAGCTTTTGTTACACTATTTTTCTAATTTGTTATACTTAGTCAAAGTTCAGTTCTGACACTTATTACACTTATCAAACTTTAAAAGAATAGTTATTACATTATTAATTGCTCAGTTTTGAATCTGAAGTCACAAACATCCATAAAGTAACAATCACTAGGCCATCACGACTTTATACCTGTATACTTACAATGTAATCGACACAAGATACATAAACCAACCTCCAAACTAATTTGTTACTTCTAATTCAAACCTTAACAAGACCGTATCGTGAACTAGAGTAGGTAGGTACATAACTACATAGCACGCACACATAAACACTATATATATTCAGTTAAGCCTTCCTAAAGTAGCTTCAACACAGAGAAGTACGCACACATGCAACGTAAAGCCGCAAGGCACGTAACATAAGGAGCTTTGAAATTAATTTAGCTCGGAACTAGCTGGCAAATGGATAGACGTGTGAGCTCGGGAAAGGGGGACACCTAAACCTCCCCCTTTGGGATAGGAGGGGTATGTGTCGGGAAAATTCGGCGTTTAGGTGAGCCTTTGTGGTGCGACCGGTTGTGCTTAGCAGTAATTGTGTTCCATTGTATATGGCGTTCCTTGTTTGATTATAATTGATATTGTTATGTGAACTTGGCAATTACCTGAGTTTTTGGTGGCAAGCCGTTTTCTTTGTTTTTCTTTAGAGGAACATTTGAAATGCTTTATAGTCTAATAGAAGAATTATGAAAATCTTGCAAGGATTTGAAATTATAATATAAATTTTGTTTCGTTTTGATTTTTACTAATGTTTGTACCTAATTATGTTTTAAAGGGTGACAGGATTTTAAAGTAGTCACGAACGAATGAGATATTTTAAATTCCTATTTACCACAGCTAGTTCATATAATAAAATACATGAACGACAAGGTATTCCAAAACATTTCACGTAGATACGCATTCTATCTGTACTTACATCGCTGTAGCGGTAGATATTTTATCTGTACCCGCTTGACGTTCCCTCCACAATCTTCACATGTTGCCATATAAATAAACTGACAGACACGCTACGATACCGGATATTGCCTCGGCCTACAGCCTCCATAATAACTTGTGTAGCCGACATGGATTTACTTTAATATATTATAGACTAGACGTCCGCCCTAGCTTCGCTTTGTTATCAAAAGTTTCGTTTGGTCTCACAATAAACGCCTACGGAACATATCATAGCAATAGTGACGTATTGCATCATTCAAATTTACAATGGTGCTTATGATATTAATTTTTAAAAATGACTGAAAATATGTATTACATAATAATAATGTTATCCGTCTTATTTGTAGCTTTCTAATGATGAAATATTTTTTTAAGTCGATTACGTAGGTAAGTTAAATTGGAACATAAATACATACAAACAAACAAAAAATCAAATCTTTTTTATTATTAGTTTAGATAAAAAAGCATTGACTTTATGATATAATTACGTAAATAGGGTTATCATTAATGAGAATAGGTACATTATGTTATGATAAATAATAGATAGTGTTCTGTATCTTTTGGAGTCGTTATGCAGCTTGCAGATATAATTATATATATTATGTATATTTTTTTTATGTTAGCCTACTAAAGTGACTCCACCCCGCTTGATGGTAAGCAGTTCAGTAATCCAGAAGTGGTGGCCACCATACCAAAAGCCATCGTCTTAAACTGCTGGTGTAGTGGCCTCCACTATGGCTGCTGGGAATGGGGTAGGAAAAGGGAATGAGGGAGGTGAGGAAAGAGGAAAGGGGGGAAATTGTGCGACCGGGGCTCTCACTCACCGAACGAAACGCAGTAGTACGGATACTACTACTCTTACGTCGATTTTATAATAGAGGGTCTACTTCCCCCGTCGATCCCATTCATGCTAAAACCAGCGTGGATCTAATATCGTAAAGATATTATTGCTTAGACAGTTTTGAGATGAAATCAATACTCGTTTATTTTAATCTTACACAATTACAATGCATTTAAAATAAACTCTTAAAATAATTGCCCAATATGCGAATAAACAAAATAATATCAATTACAAAAATGTCACCCTAAATAAAGAGCGAGAGTTCTCTGTACTAAACAGTTGACCTCTATACTGAATACGTATTCCACATTCAAACACACAACAAAAACGTTCCATTTACATATCCATCACGGTTAGCTGACAGCCATTATTCCAAATATCACGATCAAAGAAATAAACTGAGATTAATTCGCGCCCTGTGAAAACAATGAAGGATCTCGCCCTAACAAAGGGTTACGACAAAGGCCAAATGGAGTTTAGTCTATAACTCTGCATGTGACTTCAAAACTTATTGTTTTAACGTTTGTGAAACGAAAACAATGCTAGAAAATTAATTCGATGCATTGTATTTTATTTTTAGTGTTCGGTTTTTAAACGACTTTACTTCTATAGTTTGTATTTAAATTTTAAATGGTAGCAGCTGACGTATGTGGAATAAGTCATCAATTTATATTGTGAGCCTAAAACAGTCAAATTTCAAAACATAAAACCACACTAATAATGCACTTAATTTCATGGTTGAACCAAGATTAAAACACATTTCGAAATACCAACTCCGATCAATCAAAAAGCCAATACAGAAGAAAAATATATACTAACTAGACATGATTTGAAAAATACCGGCAATTCCTTTCTTTTTTACCTCTGCCGATGAATTGCAGACTTCAGCGTGGCTTCAAAAAGTCTATCAGAGCGGAATATTCAGTTCGTCAAATGGTAATCAGAGGGAGGCATTATACGTTATGGTTCAAATATCACAGGAGTAGGTTGTATGAGATTTTTTACGAGAAAATAAGAACATAGGTAACTTTGATTGAAGATAATACCTGCTTTAGTATTTTTTTATTTGTTCGAAAAATGTATTTGATGGGAAAAGAAAGTGTACTTATTACATGTCATGAAAAACACATTTTCTCATCAAGGGAGGAAACTTTCAGTTCCCAGGCACGTAAGCCTACTCGAAATTATTTTATTTGTGTGCAGGGGTAATTGGTTCTTATTGCTTGGTGTTTAAGGTTGATATTAGATTGTGTTGGTGTCGACAAAGAGTTAAAGGTTTAATACACGTGACTGTGAGAACGCTAGTTGTTACGGTGGTAACAAGGCGAGCGCATCAAAGGACGTTTTTCAAAGAGAACGTGATTCTCGACCGATGCTCTAACAAGTCCGCCCCCGGGTGACTTGGGGAAAACTCGACAATATATTGTTAAGAATTACAATTTTATTTGAAGGATTGCGTGGGTATTATTTTACGTACCTAATGCATGCATTATAAGGCTCTGTAACTTATGAAGATAATTTGGTAGAAAATTGCACTTGTTCATTTCTGAAGTAAGTAGAGAGCTCTTACTTACTTAAGAAAAATATCTAAGTTTATAATTGCGTTGAAATTAAAGGTGGTCTTTAGGTTTAATATTAGATAGGCTCAAATACAAAGTTGTGTGTTTTGAGAAACAACTATAATAGTTTCAATAATTTTATTCAGCTTTAACGTGACTGTATAAATGTGATATACTTGTATGTAGCTCACAACCCATTTCCGTAATAGCTTACTTTGTCAAAAACACCATAACTTTAAAAACAAATCTTATAACAGTAAAAAATAAAACACGATTTTGAATTCAGAACATGACAATTCGTTACACGTCCTTTGAAGCTTAACCGCCTCGAAGCAATTCTGATAGTTTCGATAGTTCGGGCTGGGATTAAAGCGGGAACGGATAATATGCCCATATGTCTCTGACGTCACCTCACCTATAGTTCACGTACAAAGGTGGAACTGATTGAAAATCCGAACACGCTGCTGCGGTACTGTATTAGGCTTAATGCTTCGGAATTGTAGGTGTATGTTGCGGTCTTTGTTCTTTGAAACATAAGTATTTGCGGGTTAAACTTGATTTTTATTTCAAATATCCATTTCTATATTTAATACATACTGAAATTAAGGGAACTGTGACTGAATATTGAAATTTAATGGTAGGTGGTGCTAGTTTAGGGTGGAAAGGTAAAAAGGAGTAGATAATTTTAGCTGAAATGAATAGTAATATTGAAATTCAGTTCAACAAGTTAAATCGATAGTAGTTTCGGAATAAGAAGATGAACAAATGTAAGAACTTAATACAAGTAATACCTACATGATTCCACATTGCTTTTGTATTTGAAGTAGGTACTTCAAATACAAAAGCTATGCGTCAATGTTGTACCATTAGATAAAAATGCAAAAAACAAATCTCAATCTACACGACTCCATCTAGATAGGTTTCTTTGATTAGACATTGCGAATACTTAGTAAAACCTATTGCACTACACCACACTACATATTTCTCTCAAAATTCAAAAATATGATCATTCCAACATTGGCATAAACAGCCACATTACTACAAACATTTGTAACCAACTACCGAAAGCTTGGGTTAATTTTACGCAACATAAAATAAGGGGTACAATGTATGACTAGTAAATGAAGCGGCCAAACAGTTATGGGGCCGAAACAACCAAATATATGGGTAAAGGGGGTTTATATAGGTAATGGGTAAGGAAGTTGCAAGATTAATGCCTTGTTTGTATTGGGGTGTATAGTGAATTTAGAGATTTGGTGGTGTAGGTACCTATATACGTGTTTAGATTTACTTATATTTGTATTGACAAAATGTTGGTTGGCAAAGCTTGATTCAAGATTTTAATCTGAATAGTTGAATTCAATTCACTTAGAAACTTTTTTCTTGTAACAATATTACAAGAATTTATTTATAATTCGTTTCGATGTATCTCTGTAGTAAATTAATCCAGGTTTGATAGTTGAGTGGGACAGATTTTTGACGAATTAATCGTACGTGGTAACTACTCCAGTTAGCCATCAGCTCACTGAATGTGTTATAAAACTTAGCATTAACGGTGAAACTTATTACACCTCTATTTACTCCTTTGAAAGAATATTATGTTGTCTAGATTGATGGACAATTTATAAAAAAATGTTATTGTAGAATCTACTAAATGTAGGTAGACCTATTTAACAAAGGATTAGAGTGGGTCATGTTAGAATAATAAAGGCATTCAAACGTAGGTACTGGTAATTACGTTCATCGTAGATGTAAAATATTTATTTAAAAAATTATAAAACTTTATATTTTCTACAAAGTATTCTCTTTGACAAAAACGTGTGCGTACAGCATTTTATTTAAAGAGACCCAATTTAAAGGCTTTGAAGCGTAGGGAGGCCTCTATATCACATATAGGGTAAAACGCCCACTCAAACACACGCATAGATATTATTATACTTATGTATGTAGTGAGCATATAGCCTGGGGCCCCGTCAAACGCCCTGAAAGTCACGTATGCCTGGTAGGCTCGCAATATTATTATCCAACACTTACGCACGAACGTACACTCGCACGTACACGCACCGGCTACGGCTATAGTGTGCGTATACATGTAGGTAGGCTGTAGCCCGGGCAGCTCACGGCCCACACGACCCCGACCGAAGGGACAAAGCGAAACGGGTTTGTCCCAAGGGAAATTCAATATTCGGGACTAAACCTTAACTCCCCCTTAAGACACCCCGTCTACCACCCCCGGAATGCTTATATGGCCACGACGTGTATCGATTTTCTTGCCAAATGGAAGATTGGTGTCGAACCGTTCTCGGCGGACGAATGAATGATGTATTGGAGTGGCGAGTGAATACTTCAAGTGAGTGTGTGTGCTGCCACCTTCGGGGTTTTGTGTTTAGCCACCGTATCGGCTCTGATGGAAATCTCTTTCGGAAATTGACGTGAATTTTTTATTTCGGTAATGCATTGCGCTGATGGGTTCGGTGGTTTAGCAACCGTGTTCTTTGAACGAGACGCCAATTATCTCTGAAATGCTCTTTGAGGTGACTGATTGGATCGCAACCATTGCTTTTAGAAGCATAATGCTCACTGTTTTTAATAATGATGTATCTGTTATGTAACATACGCTGTATGTATTAAACTCGTTGCTATATTATATACTCGTGTGTATAGATACGAGTATCAGCTGCAAAAGTAACGCTGGCTTTGATAATGTAGAGCTACTAGTTTATTAAGTAAACATGAAGAAAACATAACTTGAGAATATACCTACCACAGTTATTCGTTATATTTTTTGTAGTTATAAGTACACCATTGAATAAAACTATATATTAATCTGAATCATGAACTTAGTTGTGGAACATTTTACAAAGCCGCTGTAACTTTAGTAGATACATGGGTAAGTATATAGCGAAAAGTGTATGACACTGTAACTTATTCAGAACTGAATCCTTTAAGGGAAAATCTCAACTTTTATGTACGTAACATGCTATAAAGCGTTGCCATAAACTTTACCCGTAAAGTAGGTTACAACCAAATTATAAATATTTACCCTATATCTTTATTACTTAAGTGTATCGACGTTAAAGATCAACTGAGAGTACATTACTGGTACTGGCAACATATTTTAGAATTTGAAGTTTATGAGCTGGTTTGATTAAAAGATTTTTGGCAATTCATACATAATCATTTAGATTAAAATGTAATTATTAAGATATAAAAATAAGAATTACATTATCACCTACTGTCGTAAAAATCGATTCCCACTCTACAACAAATACAGAAAGTACAGTTAAACTGATTTCATTTTGGTATTTTATTACGCATTAATCTAATATTATGCAAGGGACTAAAAGAAATCGACCAATTTACTACATTTATTTCGCCGACAAGCGTTTTTAATTGTTATTTTTATTTGTTGGTAAGTAATAATATAGTTATATTTATAAGTTTTATAATAATAATAATAATTAATACGACTGGAGGCAAATCAAGTCCGATGAATTAACTAAAAACCTTATCCCCAGTTTCTGAAAGACTGATCAATGAAAAATTAACCAATCACCTGTTAAATCTTATATGAAGTACCTAAAAGCATGCTAAAACTATAAATAATTAGTTTAATTTGATCGAATTAGTTACTAGTTAGATTAAATTAAATTAAATAATATTGAGTGTAGAGTATATAAATATTCATTAGTTTAATTAGATCTAATTATATAAATATTATTTAGTTTAATTTGACCTAATAATTAGTTACTAATTAGATCAAATTAAAGTAATAAATCATGCTTTTATCAACCCAATTGGTACTTCACATAATATTTAACAGGTGATTATTTAATTTTTCGTTGATCAGCATTTTCGAAACTGAGGGTAAGTAGTATCCATCACTCAACTACCACCACTCAACCATCACTGTCTTCATAGATGTATACGACTATGTTATTTAGCGACATAGTATCAACTATTAATACAAATGGTAATAATATGTATACATACATTATACTTCAACTATAACAACAATATGAGACATTTCGTTTCTACTTTTCAGCTAAGCTGTTACAATAGTAGAGGCCCTAACACAAGACTGCAATTTTAGCCGCAGGTTTATTGGGTGTAGTAGTTGCTAGTTTCTACTGTTTTTATCATATGCACTTAATTGGCAGCAGTTAGAGATTATGCCTTTATTTGCATTAAATTAAAAACTTCTGATTTTAAGACAGAATTGAATTAAAGGGCAAAGTCGAACAAGGTGCAAAAATATTTTGGACGTCTGGCAAACTTATTTCCAAATATAAGTAACTAAAAGTAGTTCAGTATTATTTATTTAAAAAATAAATATGCGTTTAGAAATGGGCTAAAACTTACGCATTCTACTGAAACATTAGATTTAATAATGTTTCAGTAGAATGTGTAAGCTTTACGTGCACGAGCATGTAAACAATATTTACAACAATCAAACAAAATCCACTTTATGTAAAACAAAAAACAAATGAAAAACAAATTGAGCGCAAACAATTTAAATCTCGCAACCTGAGTGTTCTACATTATACACACACGTACACAACTCACACATACACGTTCATACGTAGAGGACATTAGTATTAGTGGGTTTCGGCCTTTCAAAGGCCCCTTAGATCGAGGGGGCATGTTTGGGGTAAGATTGAGCGTGGGTGGGACGCGGGGGAGGGGTAAATTCCAAGATGGCGCCTGACCGTGCCGGCCATAAGGGTAAAATAGAAGCATTTATATATTTATATGTAGTTTATACTTGTATTGGTCAGACTGCGAGGATTTGTTATCGATTTTAGCTTCTTTTGCAGTGTGCTTGGAATGAAGTTGTCTTTTTAAAAGCAAGGTTGTTTAGTTTTAAGTTATCAATACGAATTTGAATGTAAGTTAGAAATATAGGTATTTATCTTACTTTGTAGTGAAATATTCATTCTAAGATTTAAATATAAATCTAGTAAAAGTATGTAACTTTACTAATCCAAAATATTTATATTATTATGATGATTGTGTAATAAAATACTTACGAATAAATACTAACCAATAGAAGGAAACAAAATGAACAAAATTAAAGAATCGGTTCTGTGGTTAGCCATTTCAAAGTAAATAAAATGCCTATAAAAACTTGAGAGATCTCATTATCGAATGGCGGGAAGTTTTTTCTTTACGCACCACGTTAAGGCCAACTTAGTGAATATTTATTTGAAACTTTAAGTCAACATTTCTAATATTTATTGAGAGTATGGATTTAGTTAATGTTTATTGCGAGTTGCATATATTATGTAAATTATTAAGTTGCCAAATTATATAATTTATTAGGTATTTATGTACTTACTTATGTTAATTGTAGCTGTGAATTTTGAATAAGTTTACATTCACTAAAATCAAGTTGACTACTATTCGTAGAGTAAAGATTTCACACACAATTCAATTAATTTACCCTAATTATAATTAAATGCCTAAATAAATGTACTGTGTCTATAGTAAACTTTAAATTATTTTGTACGTTAGGTTGTTTACTGGTTTAAGAGTTAATTGTTTTACAATGGGATTAAACGGAAAACTGTATTCCATTGAATTACTTACCATACATATTAGTTTTAAGTTTACTTTTATAATTTATCGTGCCCTTCTGTACCGTAGAGGTGCGTAACAACTTTCCGTCTCTTAAATGGAGACTTTTGTTTCTTTAAAAAGTAATACTGAACACAATACATAGGCATTAAATTAGCCGAAGATTCAATCAAGCCCTGATTGCGCTGTTGTAAAAATTATAAGTAGTTTACAATTTATCACTAAAAATAATGTATAATTATGTTTTCTGAATATGCTGTTAAAAGTCCGAAATTAGAGATATTTTACGTAATGTTTTGTCCGTAAGCAGACATTTACATAATATGAACCTTACTTCACAAAATTTTACAAACGACAAGCAATTTACTTCCAAGTCCCAAAAGGCGTATGTTAGGCCTAACATACGTCTTTTAATTTGATTACATAAATGGCTGAGCATAAATAATAGTACCTACCTACATTATGTAACATTATAGATAAAGTCAGTTACTTGTTCTAAGGTCTACTATTGACTGATTTAACCCTTTCATGGCCACTACTGTAGACACAATAGATGTTCTATTGTCATCACGGCCATAGCCGGTTACTGTCCCGCAAAGTGTTAATTAATCTTTCATTATAAACGATATCGATATCATATTTTCTTATGTCTATGTACAAGAAGTTTTTTATTATTTAGGATGTAAAGGATTTATAGGAGGATCTTCATCGAAGCAACATGTCATTTTAACTTTGTCACAAATTAATAATGTAATATTCATTTTGGAAATGGCCCTGCTGTCCATTAGGGTCTCGGTAATACATAATTCAATCAGTTACCTACATAATAAAAGTACCTAAGTAAGCCGGGTCCATCCGGAGAAGGGTTTCACTAGGTGTCATAAATTACAGCCCTGTTTATCGGGCCGAAAGGGGGAGAAAGGAGGGGACGCCCTCCCGCGGTTTTACAGTTTATCGTCCCTCTGTATGGGCCCTTCGTAGGGCGAAGGGTAGTGAATTACAGAACTGTTACTCAGCGGAATGTACCCCCTGAAAGTTTGAGAAAAAAGGCCCTTTTAAGACTGTCCATTGCGAATGGTATTTTTGTGTTTATAAAATGTACTGTTCCTTTTTTTGAAATTTGGTTTGTTTCTGTTTATTTCTTTTATATGGCAACTATGTACATTAGTGATGCGATTATGTGACACATGATCGACATCCTATAAATATTATAAATGAGAAAGTTTGTATGTGTATGTGTGTGTGTTACCACTCAGTGCCTAAACGGCTGAACCGATGTCGATGAAAATTGGTATGTAGATAAATTCGATGCCGGAGAGGCTACTTGTTGTTCCAAAAATCAGTCTGGTTTCCGAGGGACACCGTGGGGCGCAGCTAGTATTCAATATTTTAAAGTTTATGTAGGTATTTAGGTACTTTGATTGTAAATATTGAATTCATTTATACCTGCAGATTTACTAGCGATTAGCCCCTGCTTTGCACATGGGTACTAATATGTTTTTACAATATGATTACAGATCGTTAAAGTGCTCGATTTAGCTTTACTAAAATGCATGTAAGTATACAAAAACTTTCAAAAGAAATGCTATAAATGATAGGGAAAACCATATTTAAATCTGTTGCGTGGTGTAGAAGATATTAGCAGAATATCAGAAAGGAAAAAAGAGCAACTTTACTTTATACATAGGTACTAGATATTCTTTAAAAATTAAAGTACCTAACACATTTTCTATTCATTAGAAAATACTTATGTTTATAAAACTTAAAGAACAACAATGACATGTTATATTTTTCTTTTCTTATTAGTAGAAAACGCTATACAATAAATAGAGAAAAAATATACTTACCTACTTTCTTGTTTTTTTTTGTTGATACTTTGTTTGATTTATAAAAGTATCAAGTTCGTTTGGTCGGCGTCGCTGCGCCTTCCATACGCGCGGTCAAGCGGATTTCGACTCACAGAACCCACAGACCATAGAAAAGTATAGAAGTGGCTGGGAATAATAGAATTTGAGCAAAATTTATTCTAATTTAAATTTATTTTGAGTAAAGTGAACAACGAGATCGTTTTATTTGTTTTTAGGTTTGTATTATAAGAATCTAATTACTTTTAGGTTTAGATTTAGTTTTAATGAATATGTTGATATGATTTGAGAACTAGGTTTTAATTCAAATTAATTTACTTTAAAAATATAAATTTGAATTACGTAACAAGTTGCATAAAATGTTATTTTTCATGTCTTGCGAAGGTTTTTTTATGTTTTAGTATTGAAAAGTATGCTTCATGCATTTTTACTAGTAAATAAGCATTGACTTGCTCTTAATGACATAAAAAATAGAACCGAGTACCTACGTTTTCAAATGGTAACTTGACGAAGTAATTGTAGCATTTTTCTAAGTAAATATTTACGAAAAACATTCCAGCAGCAATAAATCTAATAAACAATAGTTGAGCTAACCGAACATATTCTGGAGCCGAGCCATACTAACATAATTGAATTGCGTACAGAGTAATACCGCATAAGTAATACGGAACAGTCACATCTCACAACACATATTGTAGTCGAAAAGCACATAATACCACGGCCATAACAATTTTGGGAGGTCTAAATTACTCTGTAGCAGTTGACAATGTAGGTGGAGGCGTGCGGTCTGCGGGGTGAGGGAGGCGCGGGCAGGCCGGGCGGAGGGGTAGTGACACAGGCTACCGGTCACCACCGCTCGTATTGATTTGTTGTATCGCTCGTCCTGCAACACCCATCCCGTTCTTGCACACTTACATTATGTTATCGCTCTCTCTGTCCCACATGTGTCCCTCCCGCGCACACGTGGGCACATACGCCGCGTATGTGGATGTTTGTAAGTGGATTACTATGTGTTTCGCTTGTGTGTGCGTTGGGGTCCGAATATTATGTACCTACGCATTTTCGACAGTGTTTTCCTTCTATGTTTTAGGGATACCGTTATTTTGCTGTTCATTTAGCGTCGATAGCTTATGTATTCTTTAACTTGGAATATATTTTATTATTAAGTAAGAAAGCATCACCTTTTTAATAAACACAGTTACAATATTCTTCATTAAATGAAAAAAAATACTGTAACATTGGTCAGTATAGGCACTGAAAACTTTACCATTAATTAATTACTACGTTTTTGTAATCTTTTTTTAAGTATTCAAAGTTCAAAAGTAAAAAAATAATGTTTCAATAATTAAAAGCATTATTCTAGAACAAGTGCTTGTCACTACATGCATAAAACCTCCATAAAACGTAAAGAAAGGGGCGTGACAGACGCTTGTGTGTTTGTCCTAAAGAGGTCAGGTCACACTTATGTACCTACCGATTTCATTACACGTGACTTACGCAGAAAAGGGTAAAAATGTCACAACCATTTTCTGTAATATGCGAAATATCTTTTTATTTGAAGAGTTTTAAAGATACAGAGAAGCACATGAGTTTGATAGACAGCCAACTCTACCTACCTACTCCATGTCAAATTGCTTTGATGTTTCTTAACGTGAAAAGATATAAATTGTATGTCTACGAATGGAAGTTAACGTCGTATATAATATAATATATTATAAATTATCATTAATTACCTATTTATGTAGGTTTAGTTAAGGTAATATAAATTATACGGTAGGAAAATTTGTTAAAATAAACTGTTTCTGCTCGCTGTTGCAGGTATTGATTGAAAGTAACTAAGTAAATCCAATACTTAGTTACTTTGAAAATAAGCGCTTCACCTCGACCAGTAATTAAATATTCCCATCGAACCGCTAGTTTGACTGTGCTGAACAGTTTTTATTACAACCACAAAGCCTATCGCAATCCACTGCTGGACATAGGCCTCTCTCAATTTACGCCATAATACTCAGTCCTCCGCCTTGCACATCTACTCTACACCCGTAAGGTCTTTCAGGTCGTCTGTCCACCTAGCTGGAGGGCGTTCTATCTTACGTTTGCCGATCTTCACTCTAAGACTTGTTTTAGTCTAGCGACCCACTTACATTTACCAATTTCAAGCAAATAAATGATTTTGATTTGATTTGATTTGACCATCAGTCCTGGAGCAGATTTCACCAGCCCATTGCCACTTTAGCCTGCTAGCTATATCGGTAACCCTGTTCTTTGTCGAATAATCACATTCCTCAGCTTATCCCTTAAGGAAACACCAAACATAGTACTGTTATATACCCAATATGTACATAGAAATGCCAACCGCGACTTGCTCATTATCGCAAGTCAGCATATTGTAGTCTTTATTATACAGTGAAGACCAAGAGAACCTCAGTCTGCGCTGAACTCTTGAACCGTGTCGTAACGCTTGCGGTCTGACCCTAGTTTCTGTAATTATCGTAATAAACGTCCTTCAAATCTAAAAAGTGTTTTTTAAAAAGTCTTTTGAAAGGGTCCCTATAACAGTACGCACCATAGCTCGCTGCGCGACTTTAAATTTGTGGACCAGTCCTATCGTGAGCGTCCACGTTTCGGCACCATATGTCATAACGGGCAGAACGCACTGATTATAGACTTTGGTCTTTAGTCTTATGTTTTTTAGAAAACTAATATAATAAAAAAAAAATGCAAAATTTATTTAATCAAATACAGCGTTTAATAAAAAACTATTCTAATTTAAGTTTAGCTCTATAACTTAACCCTTGTATCACTCTATGACTGCATGAACTACAATTTCAATTTTGATTGCACAGTAATTTGTCCTCTTCTATAGTTAGATTTATTATTATTTTATCATCAAAAATATTTTACTTCAAAAAATCTTGAAGTGATTTGTATACACTACAAATCACTTCAAGATTTTGTACTTAATCTAATGACGTTAATTTAAAACTCATTTAAATTTTGCCTTTTATCTTAATCAGAGCGTCTGCCTACATACGAAACGTCACGGTACCATGGGGCGTGTGTGCTAATTACGACTGTACTGCCACCGCATACTAAATAGTCACCGAATGTACCCTGCATACTTAATATTAAGGGACTTGAGACATACCTACTTAATTGCTTAGGTAACAACTATTAAGCATGTATGGAAATACATGCATAATTAATTTGAATACCGATGGGACTTAGAAAGATTTACGAAGTTACAGATTTGAAACAAAATATTTAATATAAAACTAATTACAACTTTACGGATGGCATAAAACAAGAAAATAATAGAGAGAATAGTAAAAAGTACTTTTTACTATTCTCTCTATTATTTTATATATATATATATAAATACGAAATCTTACGTAAAAATTATACAATATGATAATTCTTGCATGCTTGCTACATTTATATTAATATTAAGCTTTATCCTAAGAAAAGCACCTTAAAACATTTTAAAACTGCATCTTATTTTAAATGAAAATATTTCGTTGAAATATAAACAAAAAATGTATTGTCACGATGAAGCATCAAAATAATCTCGACATTACAGTTCTTTCCACGTTACACCTAAGAAATTGTTTCCAACCCCACATTTTTACATAACTAGTGTAAAAGTAAACAAAGTAACGCAGAGAGGGAAAGTTTCCTCGTTTTTCATCCCGAGGGTCCCTCCCGGAGGGTCGTAGCTCAAATTTCCGACAAAATAATAGCGTTTGAATTTAATTTCAATCTCACTTTCTATCGTATGTGAGTTTAGAAATAAGCCACTTTACACCACATCTACTTATTATGAAAGTAGCTTAAACTACATTATTCTAATTTGTACAAAAAGTTGTCTTATTTTGAAAGAGATAGAGATTAAAATCCTAAGTCTTAATAGAATATGCTTAATGTGTCTGGAACGCTTTTTTTACGATCTTGAAGACACGTACTGGTTTGAACTTGTAACCTTTTAACCTTTGAAAAGAACACACACGTGCATTTAAAAATTATAAATTAAACGTAAAATTTTCAATAAAATTCAACCCTCGTCGTGGAAGAACCGGTCTAGAACACCCAAGCTGCGAAAATATTATAAGTTTAGTACATTATGTAGCAACACGAGGGTCATTCGGCCAATCATCCCCTTCGAATGACCGTCGGCGACCTGCGCGCGCGTCGGTCAACTACGAATAATGAAATTCAAAAAAAGAACAGGCCCGCCAATAAACAAACCGTATATCATCCGTTATTCAAATATATTTTGGTGAATGGTTGACCCAAGCCCACGCGACCATTTGATGGTTAAATATTTTCAGTGGGCACTGGTGACCGCTCACGTAATTTATGACTTGTGAATTTGAAACAAAATATTGTAACCATTATATTATTGATTTATTATTTCATCGGGCATGTTTATTAGTTTTATAATGTTTGTACGTAGGTATGTCGCAAATATTTATTATAAAAACTGTATACCTATGTTCTTTACAATCTGTCAGTTAGAAATCTTCTATAAAAGATATGAATTTATCAACTTAAAAATGCGAGTGTGCAAATCGTAAAAGTAATCGGCCTAATTGTAACGATCTGGTTTATTAATAAAATGACTTGTAATTAGGTGGGGGAGAAAAAGGCGGGAAAATTGTATTACTTTGCCTTTTAACACGAGGAAACAGTGTTTTTGCTCCCCCACAATCATAATTGTATTAATTGTTGAGACTGATGCCTTTTTAATTTATTTCAAAGAGGTCTTAAAGTATTATGATCGTGTTCTTGTGATTTGAATGTTTGCAATGATTTTGTAATGATTATTTGAGCTTCGTATTGTTAAGTTTAGGGTTAACTTAATTATATGTCGTGAAAAACGAATGATGAATATTTGTTTTTTAATTGTATTTAATTCCCATTTTTATACTTTATTTAGGCAACTTATTGTATTCAATTGATTTGTAATATTTTTAACAGTATTTCTATTTGTTTTTAATATATTACTATAATAATTATGTATAAGTATATTGTTAATACTTGTTGGCCAAATATTTTGTAAATTAAAAATGTTATTCACATTATTCAAATCGGCATACACATAACTATGTCCCTGTCCCGACGGAACAAATTTATGATGGGACGGATAGGGACAGCTCGGAACATAAATTTCTAATATTACCTATATTGAACAGGGTCGGATTGTAAAATTTAATTTTGCATGCAGAATGCCGTCGCTAGGGGACATTTTATTTCGTAGGCGTATATAATTTTATTGCAAGGACCAATGGTTCAAAAAACATGACGGGCATACCTTACTTATTGTAATTTGTGAGGACATTTTCATATTATTATATTGTTTTGGGTATGACAAATAACAAGCCATGTTTCTAATTTCTAATATATTTTAACATACTTTAAAAATATGGTTGTGTATCTATTTATAATCAAGATGTAGTGGAAGCATATTATTATTAATATATAAGTATGTATATCCGCATTCTATAACCAAATGCTTACTTTGGGTCTAGATGGCATTGTGTGGTTGTCGTGGTATTTATTATTATTATTATTACAACCTTCGAGTTGAGGTTGTTAAACATGTATTTTGATGCATGTTACCCTTGAAATGTAAAACTTGTCGTTCACTTCACACACGCAAAATAAAAATAAAACAATCTTCTACGAAACTGTAAAAATCAATCCATTTAAATTTTAAATATGATTTGTTTCTATTTAGGTAAGTAAGCTAGAAAACTTTTATTGTGTTGCTCTCTCAATAGATATATATATATATATATAAAGCAAGATAGCAACGTTAAATGATCATAACAGTAACGACTTACAATATTCTCAAAAGATAATTGAAAGCAAACATCGAGCACTCTAAAAATAATAACATATTATGTCCCTTCAAAGTACAGGGTGTGCTAACTCCCTCTCCTAACCGTACAATAACTTCACCCTCACATGGTCATAACGACGCCCGATAAGGGTCTCGTAGACCCGAGGTAAATCACCCTGTATCTGGGGTGACACCCCCACCCGAGGGTACTATCTACCTAAGTATAAAGTACTATATACCGTGGACATTAGATTTTCGGTTGGATGTTTTTGTGACAAGGGTTTGAATGTTTCTCTTCAGTTACGAGTTATAACACGGAGGTAATTTCATAACAGTATTTAGCTATGTCTTTAAAATATTTGATTAACCGAGACCTTATTAGAACGAACGATAGAACGTTCTATTCTATTAAATAATTTAAATATTATTTTTTAATTAGCAAGCACATTGTCCAGCTACTACTGGAATATATATACATATAAATACTATGTAATTACGTGCTATTGTGAGTGTCATATGAAGTACGCAGATGTGTGCAAGTAAAATAATGAATACTCGAAAATACTTACAGATATCTGAAGAATAAGATAGGACTGTAGTTTAATTATGGACATTCATTCAAAATTATTTTTAAACGCTTAATTTTTATACCATAGCTGCTCTACATTTGAAGTGTATTTTTTACGGATGAAGGTCTTTAGTTTTAGAGTGGTCTTTAGTTTTAGAGTTCAAGATTCTCATAGCATTTTAAATGCGGAACATCCATCTGTCAACTGAGTTCATAAAGAAAGAAACAGATAGCAAGCTTCCATTGTTCTATAGGCGAATGCTAACAATTCAAATAATAAGTCGTTAGAACCATTTCAATTTCTGCTTGCGTCACTCAGCAAACATTACAAACATGAATTTAATTAATTCTGTATCCATTTCGATCTGTCAAAATGGGATATGTAGGGTACAAGTAAGAACAAAAGAGCAACCGCTTACCTACTCGTATTTATAGAAGAGCATAATATAGGTAACTCCGGTGTTTCAATCGGTCTTATAGAAGAGCTTATTATAGGTAACTCCGGTATCTCAGTCGGTCTATGTGTTAATATTTGACCTATGTCCAGCATGATAATTTCATACTACGAATACTGTGTTTATTTCGGACGTTTTGTTGATTTATTGTTGTTACTGTACCGATTATAGAGATGAAAGTTGTTAAAATTCGAGCTGGTACTTGTGACGTTTTTAAATTTTTAACTAGGCACGAACTTTTAAAGTTTCCAAGTTTAACTTACACTTTACTGACATACGTTGAAAAACAGAGTGAGGAAATTTAGACTATGTAGCACAAAAGGTCTAACGAAAGCTCTGGCCTGCAATGTAATGTAGCAATATATATGTAGGTATGTATATATAATACTGAAATACCGGAAGACGCAGCGTGTGCAGACCCCTCACAAGGTGGACCGACCAGTAGCAAAGAGTCACTTTTCCAAGGAGGGAAGCCGGTGGGACAAAATTTTTTTGAATTTTGAAAGGCTAGTTAGACTTTGAGTAGACACGCAAGCAGTGATAGGTATATGGAGGTCAGGGCATATTTTAAAAGGGAAACCGGCAGGAATCGTGTTGTATGGACGCTTCGCCACTGGGACCGACGACCGTATAAGTGTGGCGGGCAACCGATGGATGAGGGCGGTGAACGATCGGCCACGGTGGCGAAAATTGAGGGAGGCCTATGTCCAGCAGTGGACGTCTTTTGGCTGATATGATGATGATGATGATGTATATATAATCGTGATGTAAATATATATATACATATATATATATATATATATGTAAAATTTGTGGCTTTTCCTTATTTTAGTCCTGTTATCAAAGTCTTTGATCACTTTGGTAATAGGATTGAAATGAGGGAACGCCACAAATTTTGTTGTTGACTTTTCTCCTAAATCCAGTTTGTTACTTTGAAGCACATTGACCCTATTTGTAGATATAATTGGTACAGGTAGGTGATAGGAGTAACATGAGGACTAACATTATTATTTACTTACCTTTGTAGCTTTTAATCAGTATTAGCGTAATACAACTTTTTGAAACCCTTCTGTTAATTTGGATGGGTTCTACGAATCTCATTTACCGTTATTACTAGGTAAATCTTTAGTTCTCTGTAAACAGCAATGTCTTACAGTAATAAAACCAATATGTGCCCCAAACATAAATTTTATGTATGTACAATAAAAACACACACATTAAAGATTAATGTCTAAACAAAATCAAAACTGACGTACCCCGTCAGGAAAATAAAAATATCTTAGAGGAAGGCTTTCCCTCGAGGAAACTGGCGAGTCTAATGTTTTCTTTTTATTCCATCACGCGGGATGACGGCGTAATCCATCAGGGGTAAGGCAGCGGTGTAGGGGGAGGTTGCTTGATCGATTTTCTATACGAGAGGGACCCCGTAAAACTATGGTTATTGGATATTTCGGCCGAACATCATCCTGGGAGGCACTTGTTTGGTTTATGCGCTGGGCCGCTTGTGTTACAGGTGTGGTAGAGTCGCTTAAATTTTGGTTAGAATATTTAGCGTCAGATATACATAATATAAAATAATATTAATTACTTCTATATACAAATTCTATACAAAAAAAAAGAAACAATAAAGGTACAAAATACAAACTTTTTGCGTAACTGGAGCAACATTTACCTTTAAAACGACAAAAGTAAAGAAGGTAGCTAAATATCACTATAAAGTGTTCTGTTCTTATTAGAGGGAAAAGAAATCAAAGCTCGCTAGAATATTTTTTGTCCTGATTGACAGTACGAGAGGGAAAACTCTTAGACATAGGCTGATGAAGGTAGCGCACAAATAATCCGCGCGAATGGTTACTACTACAGTAATTGGTTACCTTATGCTTGTTTGTCATAATAAGTAATATAAAAACGATGAAGAAAGCTTCTTTAATATTTATCACGCAAAACAAAAATAAAATTGCGAATACATCTTCATTCATTTCTATGAGCGTTGGCGTTCGCTCCAAAATAGGGTGAATTTATGTTAGAAGGAAGTGGCCCGGCGAAATGGCGTCCTAAGCCTTCAGATACGGTTTATGTACCGCATTTACAATACACGACGTGTTGTGAACTCATACGGGAACAAATTAATTTTGCTGAAGGAAAATACAAGTGCTTAGAAAGCCCTGATTGTAAATGAGGTTTTCTTTCGTAAGAAAATTAGAAGCTTGATGGTTAAAGTGGTCTAATGTGTAATGTTGTTGCCTAGATTTGGATTTAGTGAACTTGATAGATTTTGCGTAGGTATAACTATGCTTCTCATAGCTATATGTTTGTGAAGCCCTAAAATGACAAGGTTACGTACCTAGTGCGTAATTTACCTACTAACATAAGTAATAAACAAGTATACAGCTAGACTGAAAGTTACAACATGGCCGGCAAAAAATAAAAGAAAGTCTCTAGTCGTTTGCTTCTTTATAAGTAAATCTATGAGGATACCTATAAACATTTACCTAGATTTAACGACATTTCACGAGCCCATAAAAATCTACGTACCTATCAAACACACATGACATAATAATATAACATCTGTATTTTATGGTTCCTTCGAACCGTTTAAGCTCAAGGCTATCCGGGCTCCGTCGTTAGAGGATGTGCTAAAAACCGATATGCAATACTCCTGTATATAAGGAGATACTCGTTAAAAGCAAGGGTTATTTGGGATATTATTTGGAAGAAAATTGCTGGAATGAGAAGTAAAATGATACGCATTTTTGCAAGGTTATGAGTATAGTTTGTTAATTTATCATTTCAGCGAAAATAGCTGTTGAGGTTTTCTTAAGAAAGGTGCCTAAACAAAGATTTTTCCGAAACTTAATAAATCTTTTTTTTATGAAAAAGAGAGGCTCACCTAATTATAAGTAAATACATACACGGTAGTAGATCCACGCTAATTTCAAAATGAATGGGCCGGACCGTCCGGGGAAGTACTACCCTCTCATAGAAGATCGACTTAAGAGTAGTAGTATCCGTACTACTGCGTTCCGTTCGGTGAGTGAGAATTTCCCAATTTCCCCCCATTCCTCTTTCCTCACCTCCCTCATTCCCTTCCCCTAACCCTATTCCCAGCCGCCATAGTGGAGACCACCATACCAGCAGTTTAAGACGATGGCTTTTAGTATAGTGGCCGTCACTTCTGGATTCCACTGACTGCTTACCATCAGGCGGGGTGGAGTCACTTTGGTAGGCTATAATATAAAAAAAAAGGATTCAGCGTGGATCTACTACCGTAAAAATTTTGAACATTGACAGTTAAAAGAAGATTAATGGCCCGTTGATGGTAATCGTTGGAAACGTAACGGTAGGGATTATTTGAAAGAAAAATCTTGGTCAGTGATCTGTTGTTAGTAGGTATACCAAAAAGTCAATGTTGATGAGGGAGTTAATACTGTTCACAGAGTAAAATTTTATCTATATGGTTGAGCTATATCTAAGCAATTTGATTCACGAAATTTTGTTAAAGTTTGGATTTTTCCGTATTAAAAATATTTAAAAACAATGGATTTACAATATAACGATGATAGGAGCCGATAAGGATTTAAAACACGGTCTAGGATAAATGGTACCATTCAATTTCTTCCCGTGGATATGACATGTCCAAGGAAATACCAATTTACTACTAGTACTAAAACTCACTTTACTGCTTTCAGAGGGTAGGAGAATTGCGTCCAGCAGTAGACGTCTTCGGGTTGGTAGATAAATATTAATACTGTGCCTTTTTAGAATTAGGTAAGTATGAAGATACATTGCTTATACTATATCTTACACTTAATATCCTCGATTTAAACTAAGCACTGTTGATCACATTATAGCACAACCACAGAAAACAACATAACGAAACAAACGTCAAAATCATACTAATCTTTGTAGTACACGCAAAAGTTAATAAATGCATAGCTCTATTGAAACTGTGAATAAATCTAACCCCTTCGCTACCTCGGTGCGCGCACGCATGGAAATTAGATCAGTAGGTAGCTACAATTGAGCTGCGTTTCTCAAAGAATAAATAGTGAGTCACTCAAGTGACATTAAATATTATTGAGATGAATTAAAAACTGTGTGTTTTATTTATTGTCTAGTTAAATACCCTTTTTTGCAAGTGATTTTGATAAAAATAAATATAATATTTTTTGAGCAGCCTTAGTGTATAAATATATGAAAATGTTATTTAAAAAGGTGACTACAAAGCTAAGATAATGCAAAACAGTCTACGAATATCGCGGCATACTAAAAATCTTTACGCTTTTTAGTTAAAAGTTTAAAATAGTTTCAGTTTTACCTGTATAACTTTGAGAAACACATAAAGCGATCGTATGTCGCGATAGTGCAACATTTTTTACAGACGCTCATTAATTTTGAGTTGTATGTTCAGACAATAGTAACCCTTCCGGTGCCGGCGTGGTCTCTGCAGCCATTGTGGCATTATCACTGCATTTGTGTTTCCGGACTCTTCTTTTTAATATGTAGATTAGGGGCTTTATCAGACTCGGATTTAGATAATATTGCATTTGCTTTTCTAAGCTTTGGATTCGCATACAAAATTCGCGTTTATAACAGCTAGTTTACAACGGTTGGATATTAGAAAAGATTCAGTTATGTGGGTTCAACTGTCTTTTTGAAATTAATGTTTTATTAAATGTGTTCTCAACCCTTATGATAAAAAATCAAATAATGAACACTAACTGCCAATCGACATGACCAATCATGCGTAACAAGAGATCAATGGAAAAACAGCAGTCAAATAAATCTAACGAGGACTCTTACATCTGCATGTCATTGGAATAAATCAAATCACTGTTGAATGCATCCGTAAAATATTTTTGAACTATTTTGAATGTACCACGTTTGGTAGTAGTAAAAAAATTGTCCCTCGTAAGTCAACCCGTTCACTGACACGTATTGAACGGATATAAAAAAGTTACACCCATATTTTGCACTTCCCAATGTCGAATAATAGGGTCTATTTATGCATTCTCGATAAATGAAGAGTATTTTTTTACTTCTATTATAAATCAAAATGTATTATTTATCTTTAGAGAATCAAAATCTGCATCCTATTGTTATTCGGGATATGTGGTGTGTCAAGGGTGTAATGTTTTTATGGATTCTCGTAACGTTATTTTGCTCTAACTAATAATAAAAATAAATCGATGACTGCAATAAAACTGTACGTAACAAAAATGCAAATAAACACTAAGCTTGCTTCAACTAGACCCCGCAGATTTTATCGTTCGCATTAATTGAAAGGAGAGTTGGTCGGCCATTTTGAATATTTGAAGGACCGAGGGTGTATTCGACCGTAGGGCAGTAATTACTTGATTGGAGTCAAGAGGTGGCATGCCGAGATACTGGCCGGGTTGCATTGTTGTTATCACGCCTTCATGAAACTCGAGTACCTCGCTTGAGTGTTTTATAAAATGTACGGCATGCATGGCAAATTCACACCTACAGCGTTCGAGGGTTAACCACCTATTATATGCGCTTTGAAATCCTAGCATAAAATCTACTACATATTTATTTTTGTAATTGTAAAAAATAATTTGCATAATATATTCTGCGATACAAAGGTCTTTTCAATATAATGTAACCCTGTCGATCGTTGCATACAAATGTAACGGCTTATCAATTAGTAAAATATCGGTAACATTCAGCTTGCATCGCCAATGCATATTATTAAATCTCTAAATGTATTCAATGAGTAAAAAGTTCAAAAAACATCTGACACTGGCAAGGTGACATGGGTTAAAAAAAGTCACACACAGAAAACCTGGGGCCTATAATCCGTTCCATTATGCATATAATTATTATTTCCGATACTCTATCAAAGAAAATAACAGTCCTTTTTGCATATGCGTTTTTGACGGAAGTGTGAATAAAAAATGTCACCCTCAGGTACTAAAAGGGTGACCCGAAGGGTTTTTGTAAGCGTAATATGAGATTGAACGTACTGGAGAGTTTTATGAGACGATTATTATGCATTTCTCAGGCAGATTTAGTCGACACGTTGCCTCGAGCATGTGTGAAGAGCTTCCTTAGGGTCTACATTTATGGTGTGAGCATTTAAGTGCCAACGGAAAAAAAAATCCTTTTTATTCATAAATATAATTCATTTAATATTGTGAATTGCCTTTATAAGAACGGAAGATAAAAAGGAAGAAAACTAAAGCAGCTAAAATACCTAGAGTATATGTATTTGTTTTTGCAGCGAAAAACAAGATGTCGTCAAATATAAGAAAATTCAAAAACAAATTTCCTAAAAACAAATTAAAAACAATTATTCTAATATTTTGATAATGATCAAGGTAACAAGAGCCACAAGATAGACGAGGAAGTTCTTCATTCATGTTTTTTTTATGACGCAAAAAATCATCCCACCTCGCATTTGAGGGTTAACCATTATGCTACTGTTTGTTTGGTTTATTTTTTTGGGTCTTAGTCCAGGTAATCCCTTGTCCTCTCATGAGTTGTGACGTATAAAAGGATTATTTTTTAATAGATAATTAATGATGTTAGTCGGTTTGACTGAATGTGATGTTTGCTTTGCTTGACAGTAATACAATTTTATGCATTTATTGCAGATTTTTTTTTTGTAGTTACCGAATGGTTATAAGTTTTTTTTTTGTAGCTATCTAACAAATTATTTTGCCACAATGCTTGTAACGACTTGTATCTAAAGTATTAGTTCATTAGAAATTAATATTTTTGTAAAGAAACAAGTAGCTAAAACGGATAAAGATTAATTTTTAAATTTATTCAAATGTTTTAGGAATAAATACTCAAGTTTACCGAGATACCTATGATTAGGTACTGTAGGTATGTACTCCTACCTAGCTACTAATTATGTGACAATAAATTAAGTACTCACGAGTTTATTTTTAATTACACTGTGATCAATCTGCAAGGTTAACGTAAAACGTCAGAAAGTCGTCGCAACTTACACAAAAACAAAAGACAGCTGAGCTAAAGTTCATCGACCTACGGCAACGTGGCCGTAACTTTCATTCTTAAAGCGTACCAAGTTAGTAACCTACTTTTCATTAATAAGGCAAGCTAAAAAAATGCAAGAAGAAAGTATCAAAGATTGAGCGAACGCGAACTTTGCTAACGGCGAAAGATTGGGGAGGATATGCCGACGACTCTAATATTCAGTCGCAAAGTCCTGCTTAAAGAAAAAAATATCTCCCACTTCTTGTTATTAGTGAAATTATTTCTTGAAAAAAAAGAAAACATGCGTAGCATTAGATACGTTACAAACATACTATTTACAAACAAAGTAGGTACGTTCATACTCGGAATATTTTTGAATCTCGTAGAGTTTTGAAATCAAAACTGCAATCTCAATTTATTATAGAAGAAGTATATTTTGGTTCAAAACGAGTACTTATACCTATACCTCAATGGTTAACCTCGAAGCGGTACTTGAAGCTGCAGCTCTTATTATGCAAGCAGGGCCTCTACATTCATATTGTCGATTCAGATTTCTTTAAAGGTCGTATATATTTTTTAAATACATTATCTACGAACCTAACATCAACAAGCCTGAATAACTTCACTATTACAATTAGAATAATAAACTATGTAAAAAAAAATAGCCACACCACATCCTTACCGTTCCCATCGTCTTTTTTTCCGGAGTTCCCGCCAGACGTCGAGACGCTGGAAAAAATAATTAAAACGACCGAGGCGCGGCGTCGAAAGCGAAAGCGCGCCGTCTGCCGCGTAATTAGTACAATGGAGTTTCCTGACTTTGAACCCAGCAATATCATTTTTGTTCATCTTTAAATTATTGCCTTACACTTTAAAATGTTTGCCCTATATTTTTTGAGCAACAAGTTAAAGGGGTTCGTTTTATAGTGTATTGCGTTATGAGTTTCAATACATGAATGTTTCTACAATTTTACCCGGGCGCCACACGTTGGCCTCAATGCTGGTCCTAACGTTAGTCCGTTAATGTGGTGAGCCGTCCACACGTTAGCCATTGTATCAGTTCTGTCCCGTCAAACCCAATGTCAAAATGTCCGATACAGAAATCCAAACTAAGCATCTTCACAATACTGATTGTATATTACAATTTATATTTATGCATGGCTTTGAATATCCTTAGCTTTGAATAAAAACTATTGTATCTTTCATAAATGAGGAATCATGTATTATAAAATATGTAATAATATCGGTGTATACTGTCCCACTGCAGGGAAAAGGCCTATATTCTCAAATCCGGATGTAATAAAACAATTGCTAAGTTTTCTTTATGTAGGTTCTTTTCGATTACAGCCAGATATAGTCAGCGCTTTTTCAGAGAATTCAAAACATATATAAAAATTAAAAGAAAGAAATGTCCAAATATTATAAGAAAGACAATAACCCCTTTCAATATCGAATGAAACCAGTTGATAGAGGGTTAGATGCAATCCAATATAATGTTACTTAGTCGTAGACAAGTGTTCATTCTATACGGTAACTAAACTAAACTGAAAATGGAATAATTTTGTGTTCTAAATTAAGTACTTCCATTATAACAAAAATTAGAACAAGTACGGGTTGGCTATGCCTGTGGTTAGAACTAGGGATCTACCTTGTTGCTGGATGTTAAGATGAACATTAACAAATTTCTTTATTACAAATTTAGTTGAGCTTTTTTGTTTGTTTTTTATTTAGTCTAGGTAGATTTTGATAACCTAGTTTAAAGTATCTACATTTGGACAGAATAATAATTATTACATGCTATTCATTTTATTTTGTTCCTTCCACCCAATATATCTACGAATGAGAGATAATCTATTTTTAAAAATTTTGCTCTTAAGCTGATTAATCATTGCCAAATAATCATTGACAATAGTAAATTAACTACAATATTAAACGATATCTTAAAATTGTTTTAGTTATGAGCATGATTATTCTACTTTCTGAAAATAAATATTTGTGTATTTCACAATTACTAATCTCCTGTGGGAATCGAACCCATTTGGTGCGGCTAGCGACCACCAAACAACTAAACAGTCCAGGCAGACTTTGAATTTATTAGTAGTAATAGTAATATTTGTTTTAAAAACTGTATCGAAAAGTTTATCTCATTGCATATCATCATGAATAACCGTTGTCTCTGTTATAAACAGTGTTCACAAGTGTTGTTATTTTTCTCAAAATGCCCGTCTGTCACCAAAAAATACTTATAATGCGTGTAAGACATTTTATTTTTTGGTAGGACACCAAAAATTTAAAAAATACGCAATATAAGTATTTTCTTATAAAGGTGAGTAGGCAAAATCCAATAAGATAAAATAAAAAGTCAAACCCACAGTACCAAAGTCACAAAGCGAGATGAATGTCACAGAAGCCGTACAAACCTTTAATTTACCAAAGAAATCCAACATACGGGCCACATCACAGTCAATTTTTCCTCTCTGTATTGAAAACTTGAAAATTAATTCCAACATCTAATTTTCCAACGTGAAATATGAGGGCATGTTCCAACGCACACACCCGTGCGTGACGCAAATTTCGTTACGTCGCCATAGGGTTGCCGAAACTACACCCCTCCCCCCCGTGGCATCAATCTTCACCCCCGCGCCACCTACGATCGTATAATACAATAATATATGTCTAACTTTCGGACCGGCCCTGTAGGTAGTCGCATCCCTGTCGTTCGCATAGGATAAGCGAATGTTGAAACGGGACAGATGTAGGTGTGGAGGCGTCCTAAAGGGTGTAGGGAGTATGTAGGGGGTGCTATTGAAATTGAAGCGGGGTTTAGGCGCGGATGACGCCTGGCTGGAGAATGGATGGAAATTTCCTCAATTTAGCGTTTTCGCCAACAAAGGACGTTGTTTAATTTTTGGTTTTTGTCAGACATTGAGGTGTGCTGATTGTTGTGTGTGCCAGGTGGATAGATAACAATGGGGAAGTATTTAATTTTTTCTGTGTAGAAAAAATGATTTTTACTTGCTTTTTAGAGATTTTGCTTTAATATTTTCTTTGCGTCTCTAATTTATTTTATTAGTAATGTACTCTACTACGGTCTAATAGTCATATATTACTAACTGTTATGCGCAACTTCGTTCGCGTTAAAATTCAGATGTGTGCCTGTATGAGAATATTCCTTGCCTGATCTTACGCCAATCGTACATTGTATCAGTAATAAATATTAGTATAACTCGTCTCTTAATCGAATACCATTTAAATCTATTCACCCGCTACCACTTAAACTGACGAAATTTCACACAAAAAAGCGACTTCTATTTTCTCACTTTTAGGGTAGTTTCTATATAAAAAAAATGGTGTAAACTAAAATTAGTTAGGATTTTAATAAAGAGTATAATTGTAAGAATGCTTTAAAAATAAAAAAAATATCAATCAAACTTAAACTCACCGTTTCACCCCTTTGTGAGCGTTGTTTAAAAAATTATTAACTAAATTTTATATTATTTAATTAATAAGTATTTTCTAGTATTTTGGAAATCCTACTATCAAAGCTATAGAAGTTACATACAAACTTTGCTGCCCCTTTTCACCTCCTCAGGGGACGAATTTCGCCAAAACGCATCTTACTTATGTCTTAAAAGGAACCCCCATGCAAAATTTGAGACTCCTAGCAATTGTAGTTTCTGAGATTTCGTGATGAGTGAGTAAATGACCTTTCACTTTTACATAATTATATAGATATTTTCTGTCTATTTAATAAAAGTTTAGGCTTGCTTTCAGGACTGGTGACTTGCGACATTTTTCTTGTAAATACCAACGTTAAATTTTCATTGCATTGTTTCTCTCTTCTATCAACCGTCATTTTAACACATACTCCTTTTTCTTTCAGGTCAAACACGGCATTAATTCATCTTTATTTTGGACTCAGCCTTTCTTCATCTCTACACATTATATGTAATAAGTACTCACAACTTATTTATAACTAAATTTATACTAGGTTTAATTTATTAATACCCAAAAGACCATTAGGCAGTACATTTAAATTTAAACTATTATGAAAGTTCGACAGCAACGAAAAACAAGGCCCGTATACACTATGGGTACCCGTAATCCGAACGCAATTAATTAAGCCGCACAAAGTTTAACAACACCGATTTATATTCTAGCCGGGTAACATCTATTTGTGTACCTTTAGAGACTTTATCTTTGTTAGGCCTCTTGCGAACTACCCGGGACAATTCTCCCAGCCTTGTTCTCGAGTGTGTTTTGTGCCTAAGTTTGAGTTTTACGACAGCGTTATTAGAATAGTTGTAGTCTTTATTATTTTATTGTATGAACTTTGGTAACGTAATGTTATACCTAGAATTAGAATACTTGTAGTTAACTCAAGTAGAAAGTAAATAACGATATACAATACGAAATAAAATAAGTATAATTCCGAGAAAGTTCAAGCAGCCGTGTCAGCTACAGTTCAAAATTTTGCCTATATCCAAAAGCGTTATGTGGAATGTATATAAATAAGGTAATTTAAACCATGATAAAATGATTAGACTTTTGAAAAATTTCAAAAGTGAGCTGTCAATATTTCAAATATTTATTTCGAATAGGTACAAATAAGTATATTTCATAACTTTCGATTTTGCGCTTAGATTCAATGATTTTTTTAAATATCGTAAATTATGTTTGAAAAAGAATTTATTATCATTACGTACAAAATTTGGCTGTTATTTGCATAAAAGTACTTTATTGAATGTCACCTACGAAAAATAAGTTTGGATTTTATTTTAATTATTAATTTACTACAATGTTAACAGTTACCGTGGCATATATAGACACGACTGCATTCTAGTATTGCCAACAAAGCTAAGAAAACACAAATAAAAAGGAGAAGGGACTAAAGGAAGAAAATAAAAAAGAAGGAGGCCGATGTAATTAGGCTCCAATTAGTAAGTACTACCTACCTATAACGCACCTATAACGGTACCTATAACGCAAATTGACATAGCTACCTCTATATGTCAACATTGTATTAGCCAGACTTGACAGGTACAGTAGTATCTATTTACACACTAAAATGCCTAAGAGCTTAATGTACAACAATATAAGCAGAAAACTCATTCGTTTATCACCTATAATCAACAAAAGTACATACTGTTCTAAACTTGCGTAACTACACCTATCCCAGTATATACGAGTACTCAACGTATATAGGGAGCGTTATCTCCCGCGTCAGGCCATACTTAAGCTCGAGGGGTAACTTGAAATAGGAATAGTCGCATTAGGCCCAAAATTACAGGCGACCGTCACAGCCTAACGTGGTAAAATTGCCCAACCACCTGGGGGGTTTAACCCTCTAACACCCTCTTAGTTTAGCATCGACTTGGGACTTTAAACACGTCGCGTATTGTACAAAATTATACCTTATTTTGTAGAAAATACAGTTGGTTTTTAAAAACATGTGTGTTAAAGATCTTGGACTTGAGAGTTGTGGGTAAACGTTAGCGTTTGACCCCACTTCGCATTTCGGTCCACGACGGGGGTGGAGGGTTGTTTCAGTCATCAATAATGTTAGAAGGTAAGCTTTAGTGGATACGTGTGCTATTCGTTGTGTTGAACTACTTTATGTGGAAAGTATTTTGAATGGATGGAGTTGGCACTAAAGTAAAATAATAAAAATTGAGACAAATATCGACGTACGCATGTGCAACAGATGCATTTATGGGACGAATAAGAGGCTTTGTTAATAATATTAGAAGACATAGGTAAGATAAATGTTGATATTAAATAATGTACCTAAATAAAGAAAAGTCAATACTTTGACAAATTATTTTTATCTGCTCGCACAAGATCAAGTATACCCTCTTCGAACCAAGCATAATTTGGGACACACAAATATGATGTGAGCGTGTAGACATCTAATTATGATCCTAGGCATTTTAAGCAGGGCGTGAAACAGCATCTCTCTAAGCCACCATAGTGGAGGCCACAAAGTTTGGCTTTTGGAATGGTGGCCACCACTTCTGGATTCCACCGACTGCTTACCATCAGAGTGGAGTTACTTTGGTAGGCTAATATTAAAAAAAGTCGTCATAGTTATGACTTCAGGTGAGACTTCTAGCTCTCCAGATTCTAGCCTTCCAGCCCTTCAGACATCTTGGATGTATGTCTCTCCCATACATTATACACTTGGTCTCTCCCTAGCATCTGCACTTTAAGCGGTTTTAAACTGATCTCTTACCAAATCGTCCGTCCATCTTGTTCATCATTTTTAAAATATTATAATTCTATAAATTTGACTAATCATGTATTAGTCTAATATTAAAAATAAGTATCTATATATTCGGTATTATCTATTCAATGTGCAAATTTTACTTGACAAGCTTTTTAAGTAGATACCTACATCAGACACATGTGAAAGTCTTAAAACACACTCAGTATCAAAAAGCCGTAAATCGAGACAAATTCGTACGATATTTTTAACCTTATGCGAATAAAAATAATAGTTAAAATGGCTTAATTTATTTTCTCACTTGATTGTAATCTACAATATGACCTTTACAAATTCCTCAAGTTTACAGAAAATAATTTTACATACGATATTTCGTCGTTTATTTTACAAAATAAAGCCTTTTCAGAAAGCCAATTATATTATTGGGTGGGTCTTATCCTCACTAAGTCTAAACGGGGGACAGACGACCACGTAACGACGGTCTCACGGGGCGCGGCTTATCCATCACCGTCGATAGATGGGCTAGAGATTTAGATTTAGAGAATACGCACAAATAAAATGGATAATTTTGGTTAAAATATTAAAGTTAAATAAATAAATACATGCAGACTACTTTGCAGGCACTTGATAATTTCTTCAATTGTTCTATGCTAATTTGGCTCTTAATACGACTCGATAAAGTCCATTAAGAACCTGAACTGACTCATATTACATTATGGAAGTAATATCTATTCTTTTCATATGGATGGACCGCGTCGTAAGTAAAATCACATACTTCGTGAGATTGTATGTTATCTCTACGTGAATGCACTGAGAGTGCTACGCCGTAGCTTCGTAGACTCATCACAATCTATCAACATCTATACGAAAATGATAATACATTTTATGTACTACAATTATGTTTGTGTAAATATTTAATGTAAAAATTTTAACTCACATTTTATTTAACCATTTTAAATGCCCAACATAATATTTAGTCATAATTATGTACCGTTTAAAGTAGTACTGCCATCTATGTACGCGAACATAAAGCGTAATTTCGTAACATACAATTTTTGATCCATCCGACAATAGATGTCACTACAAGCTTTATATCGATCTTATTGGATTTTCCAGTTAACTTTATGGTACCTGTTAGAATTTGGTAGTTTTTTAATCTACTTGTACTAGAATGAGTTTTCTTGTTGGCTTTTGATATTTCCAGTTTAATTCTACTTGGTGTCTCCAATCAACCTTCAATTCTAGCAGTAAAACCTAACAAGTAAGCACTGAAGTTCTTCTATATTTGTATATAATTATGATATATATATATATATATATATAAGGTAGGTACCTTAACAGGTCTATTTAAATTAGAATAAAGGTAAATTTTATTAATAGTTTTATGTATGGACCGAATCGACGTAAAGTACTCACTAGTTTCCGTACTTTTACGTTTCATTCGCTAAACGAAAACGTCAAGGGCATTTTATTTGGTCTCATTTCTTTTTAATTTTTATCCCTTTCAGTCTCAAGGTTGACGATGCTTTTGAAATGTGTTATCTTACAATGTAATGCAATGTCTGTACTAAACGCTAGCTATCTATTTATCATTAAACAGTCCATTATATTTGTTTGCCATAGTGATATATATGAGTACTATGATTTACATTCAAATACACACACACACACACACACACACACACACACGCACGCACACGCACACGCACACGAACACGCGCACGCACACGCACACGCACACGCACACGCACACGCACGCGCACACGCAAACGCACACGCACACGCACACGCACACGCACACGCACACGCACACGCACACGCACACGCACACGCACACGCACACGCACACGCACACGCACGCACACACACGCACGCACACGCACGCACACGCACACACACACACACAAACTTTCGCATTTATAATATTAGAAAATAGGACAGTCTTTACAATTCTCTAGCGCACAAGTTTATTTTACTCTATGAATGCATTTAAGTTTATTTGAAATGATATTTTATTGATTGCTTTGAAGGTTCAACCCTTTCATAAGATCACCAGTGCTCAAAAGGGTTGTTTATCAGTGCTTTATAGTATAGTAACTATATCAGGCTTAAATACACAGTAGACATTCGGTACAATTTACTGTAGGGGTGTTCGCTGTTCCCGCAGGTGAATGCCGGCTGTCAGCGTTTGAGATGGACGGGCGAGGGGAGGGTGGGGTAGAAAGTACCTATTTGTCTTACGGGAGACATGTGATTGTAGCGTGTTTGTTTATTTGTGTTTAGATCTAGTTTATGCTCTAGATTTAGTGTATGTGTTTAGTGTGTGAGTAATTTATGTTTTAATTGATTGAGTATTCAGAATTAATGTATCTTAAAAGTACTGTGGTAGCATATGCGCATACTTAAAATGTATTTTTTGTGTATTTCTACCATTATCGAGTGATTTTATTAATGATTGGATCGAGAAACTATAACATTACTATTGTAGCATAGACAAATCTAATTCTTTTAAAATCTAACTCTACGTATTGAATTTTAAAATGATATTGTGTAAATTATTTGTTAATAAATAATAATTACAAATTAAAATATAACATATTGAGAAATACTGGTTTCCGGTCCAGAATAAAGTAACAATCGAGACAAAAAATATATTTCTACAGTTTGACTTATCCTATAAATAATAAATATGCGAAAGTTTGTAATTATGTGTCTGTGTGTTGTTACCACTTGGAGCCTAAACGACTAAACGATTTCGATTCGATGAAAATTGGCATGTAGATAGATTCGGTGCCGGAGACTTACATAGGCTACTCTTATCCCGAAAATCGGTGTGATACCCGAGGGAGACAAAATAGATTTTAGGCGCGGGCGTAACCGTAGTGCGCAGTTAGTTTCTTTATAAAGTTTTCATGACAGTTTGTTCTCTTACTATAACAATAATCTTAAGTCAAAATTCAATGTACCAAATACTCCACACAATAAAGCAGTAAATCATTATAAACTAGTATTAACAACAGTCTTGCTAATATTAAGTTACAAAGGCGTGCCAAGGGTTTCACAGGCTGTTACTAACATAAGGTAACCTGGGTATAACTCACCCGAACGATTACTGCCCAAGTTTCACTGTGAAACCACGACGTCGGCTGTTTACCTCAATTGTATATACATACAATTTATTACTACCTTATGTAGTTGTATACTTAATTAACTATAGTACAGGTATTTATTTATTAGTATTTTGTTGTAGGAACGCCAATTACAAAGAATTAAACAAAATAGGGGATATAAAGGGATGTCATATCACTAGGAAAGTTTTTATAACTACGTATGCAAAGGTTTCATAGGGCTAGGATTTATTATGTTGATGAATGAAATAAGGTTGTTACTTTACTGCATTCACCGAAGCATGCTAGAATGGCATTTCCTTGGTCATCTATTACAATACAGACGGTAAGAAACGGATTCCATTTTTAATTAAGACCAGACGACATGTCTTTTAATAGGTAAGTAATAAAATATCGATTCTGAAAACATTCCTCAATGAGACGTAATATCCTTCTAAGCTACTTTTCAGCCCGAATATCGGTTTGGTCCTCGAGGAAAACAAAACACATTTTGCTCAGACAAAGCTAGTTTTTAATATATCTAGAAGCATATAAAAATAAAGTGACTTTTAAAATATTTGTGTTTTGATTCTTTATGTTTGATTCTTATTATACGTATGTATGATGTCCTACAAGGTTACACAGTATAGTAGGTATTCATTTGACTAAAAGTCGACATAGAAAGAAGTGACACTCCATTATGCACGAAGGTTCGCCAGACATGAAACATATACGTGATTGATACAAAACACTATTCAGCTCAGAGCTTCTATGTAAGATGCGTTGTTTTGTTTGATATATAGCGGTTTCAATGTAATAGATTATTTGGAAGTGTATTGAGTCGCAGAGATTTAGAAATATATGTTTTTTGTTTTTGTTGTTGAATATTACGCAATAATACAGTTTAGCCATAGTGGTCACTAAGCTTATTAAAATCATTCTAGGATGATTAAAGCACAAAATCTGTTTTATGAGTGTCAATAAAATGATCTCAATAAGTAATAAATTGAAAATTTTAGAAACCCCTAATATAGTGTACATTATTCTACTAGTCAAGCCCTTTCATTTGATACCCAATACATGGGTGTTGTGAAAAATATAAAATCTGGCACTTTGTGGTGCCGGCCATCTTGGACCAATTTTCTTCAAACATAAATAAGAACACTCTCGACTAATAACTAAAACACTAACACACACACACACACACACACACACACACACACACACACACACACAGAGAGAGAGAGAGAGACACGTCAAACTTATACATCGTTTTTGTGTCAGGGGTTAATTAATAGTAACTACAAAACTGATGTGATTATGAATCTCTTGCTTCATTACAAACTAGTAAGTACGTCTCGAATTTATGAAACGCATGGTGTTTGTGAATACGAAAATCAAGAGCTTGGTCTGTTACATCAAAAGTACGTGTAAAAGTATAATATACGAGTATGTAACCAAACAATTTTAAAATTTATAAGATCGATGTCCCTTCTACAGCAGTGCCAATATATGGGCGAACAGACTTACGCCGGTATAATCCGGATCAGTTCGGGCAAATACGACCGTTACCCGGGACGAATATCTTGTAAAGAAGCTATCTGTGGTATTTAGATTGCAATGTTTTAATATTTTGATGCCTTTAACATCTCATGTTGTGTGTATATGGAATTAAAACTACACCTGTGATCTAGTCGATAAGAATACTACAAGTCTAAATATTATGTAATACAATCACAAGTCTAGAGTAATATGAAAAATAAGACAATCGCCCCATGCATGCTTCTCAAACCCATGTAATGAAAATATAATGAACTTAACCTATATCTATCTAATTTGAAAGTACTTTCCAATTATTACGTAAATGTCTGGTGACAACACATAATAAGCAGTAATTTCTAAGCTAGTTTCAGAATCTTCTAATCATTTACTTAACAAACCGTAATCTCCGCTTAATTAAATTCCCACCACACATCCAGATCAAAGTGACTGTTTTTGCCCATTCTTCCCTATAATTAGACCGCGGGCAAACGAAGTTCCTTCATCAAGATACGCCTCGCGTTAGTTTAGCCTTAGTTTAATGTATGCACATTATCTAAGCAAGTTCGGCACGCTTCCATTTCACCCAACCTCCCCTTCGTTACGTGTGCGCAATTTAGTTGCTTTACGTATATAATGCTATGTGTATGCATATAAGTCATGTTGGTAGTTGCGTGTTGTGCTGAGTTCATATAGGAATAAAGGTAGGACTATAATTAAGGTTTATTCTACCATAATATCCCCAGTTTCTGAAAGGCTGATTAACGAAAAATTAACTAATCACCTGTTAAATCTCATGGATAATTAGTTTAATTTGATCTAGTTAGTTACTAATTAGATCAAATTAAACATAATATTCATGCATTTAGCAACCCAATTGGTACTTCACATGAGATTTAACAGGTGATTAGTAAATTTTTCGTTTTTTAGAAACTGGGGGTATGTCTTGTATTTGGAATTCTTTTATTTAACCCTTTAACTTATTTAAAGTAGTTATTTATGAGCTTAATGAACTCACAAAAGACACAATTATCCTTATTCTGGAGGCACAAGAAATAGATTTCTAATTTATCATCATCTTAACCAAAGCCATCAACTGCTGGACATAGACCTATCTACACCTAACATTTTCACTTTGACTCGTCCTATGTATGTCTTATAAGATCTTTTACCGAAATGTAATTAAAAACAAGCTGTGACTCTTCTTCTTCTGAGAATGAATGCAGTATGCTCTTCAATATGTTTCTGTCCTCGGCGGTCTATATGACTTTGGGAATTGACAGGCCAGTGAGCGTCTTCTATTGATAGGACTATCGGGTAAATAACATGCTCGTCAACCTGTCCAACTACCATAAGCTTCTTCAGGCTGTCAAGCTCTTTACGAACGACGTGTCCAACGCTGGCAGTTATTAAAAGAAAAGTACATACAAGACTCGAAACAAAATTATTAAGTCACACAACATTTTGTGACCCTGCTAATTCAATATAAAATTTTGTACACTTTTTACTTGTTTTAATTCTGCAAGAAAGTGTTATAGTGGCCAAAATCAAAAATTTAAAATACCTGTCACATTAACACCTTAACTTGTAACATGAAGAATGCAAGTAGTACCTGCAAATATTGTAAGCACTGCTTTGAATATAGTATTGTACAGTATAGGTAACTAAAGGAGGTTAATAGCAATAAGTACATCCGTCACTCACATACTCACGTACGTCGAAGTTCCAAGAGCAATTGGAGTTCACTCAATGTTACAATAGTTCTGCTATGGAATGTTAAAGATTACGAGTGCCATTTCAATTGTTCAGAGCTCGTATAATAAAGCTTAGAATGTCAAGGAATGATTGATAGTAGTTGGTTATGAAGTCACAAAACCGTCTTAGAGCTTTCGGAGGTATTTAAAGGCGAGAAGTGTACGAAAATTTTACGAAAACATCAACAATTTTAGATCAATTATTCCACCACTCTGTTTAAAAGTGGCCTAAAAGGAAAATAACAGAAGCAATAAGAAATAAGTATTTATCTTATTACACATGTGTTAGTTGCCTAACACAAACTTAGTAGGACTTATATTGTTTCCTTAGTACCTACCTATGTTAAGTTAGAAATGAAAAGTTCAGTCTAATAAGAAGTAAATTTAATATTCTGATTAATTTTACACGGCACACTTAATAAGAATTATATTATAGACACAATAAATATGAGTACTTATCTATTTCGTTCTGAATAAAAAAGTTAACAAATATCGTAAAATATTTAGGTAAACTTAGTAAGTAGTCGACGTAAATTGCTCGAAAATATCACAAACTATGACGTGCCTTTGCCGTCCTAATAATTACCAACAACGACGCTTTGATCTCTGACAAGCGAATTTGAAACGTTACAATAAGCGACGAATAAACACGTAAATTACAATAAAGTTACTACTACTACCTATATAGTTTCACAATAGTACTTAAATCCTCCTTTATCAGCGAAGGGGTAGGCAGAGGTGTTTAATCACCCACGATTTGCTATTTTTTTAATTTGGGTCCCATTTAACATGGGGCGAGCCTGTTCCCATATCGGGCACAATTCCATACTCCGGGTTAATTTAATACTGAAAATTTCTCGACAGAAAAACCCAAATTCACTTATCCGTCCCGGGGATCGACCCCGAAACCCCTGTGTGGTAATCCGTACACAGTACCACCTAACCAGTTATTGTTAATTGTTTTAACCTAAATTTAATTTAGTAAAACATAGTTTTATTCAATTTCGGTTATTCTTAGTGTCATGTTTGCCAGCGGGTGCAGCTTAAAATGAAAATGAAGATGGACCAACCGGCCTAGTATGCGACACTTCGACGTTGCAAGAAAATGTCGATATCGATTTATAGTAGTTTGCTCTAACATGCACATGCATTGGTGGTCTCTAGTCTAGAATATAGTGCCCTTCTCTCCTTTGGTATCGTAAGATGAGACTTATATTAAACACACATCATTATTTGCGATTTATATATTATCTTACTGTACCAATCCATGCCAAACGTGATGACTACAGCTTGTAGTAAACTATTACTATCGTTTATAAGAAAATACTTTAGTAATACTGATTCATGTAATCGACTAGGTACAGGTTTTTTTTATCAAATAAAAATTATACCAATATAAAACAAAATAAATATTTTATGTACGAGTATAACGTAAAATGTTTAGCTCACAAACCATAGCATCTAAATTGTTAATGTGAAATAGTTCTACATTTCAAACACTAAAATTAGTCGACGTCACATGCAGCCAATGTTATATACAACAAAGCGATAAATTATTACATAAAGCGAAGTATACCCACATATACCTACGTGGTATACAGCTTGCAGACAAGTCCACGACGGAATACATAATGCAAGGGTAACAAAGCCTCGTATGTACCTATTGCCCACCAAATTCTAACGCTTGGTGTAGTATAAGCTGCAAGCTAAGGCGGATTACTTATTAAAGAAGTTGGTAGACCTTCTCCATTTCAATAACTAGTCTAATGAACAAGCTGAACTTACCATTCACTAATAAATAGCCCCTTTTGTTCAAAGACAAACTTTAAGAGTTTCAGTGTGTCGCTGAATAGTGTCGATTTTATTATTTTATTTTACCTAGTGTTCTTTATTGATAAAAAATTTACCTATGAATTAACAATGTCAGGAATAGCACATTAGAATTTTGATTTAAACCAGGTTTGTGGCTGTGATCTAATTCGATAGAGAAATTTAGAGAAATCAACAAGCGTCAGAACGCAACTATTACATCAATCTTAGGGTAATAGATGGATATATTATGAGAACTCACCCCTAACTGACCGAGTTCAGTGCGTTCATAAGACTATGCTACTTATTTTTAAAGAGAGAAGATAAAGAAAAGTGCAAGGTAGTCATTTTACATTTTGTAAGTGGTACTTTTAATTAAGCCTTATATTATTATGTTACAAATTTCAAAATAGCTTTTATATTGGTACAGCTCATGACTTAACGCCACGCACGCGCGGGTGGGTAAGCAACAAAGGCGGAATTTCGCCGGAACCAGCCACCCACAACAAACAGAGCCGTTTCGCATTCCGTCCACTGGAGGATCATGTGACGAAGCGAATTCAACTCTGTGATCTTCATAGTAGCCTTATATACTGTTTGTAAGTATTCCTATGTAGGGAATAGTCGAGTTTAAATTAGTCTGTGTAGTTCTGTTTCTTGATTAGTTGATTAGCCGTTGAGGGATGGTTTAGTTAAATAAGACGTAAGACTAAAACCGTGTATATAATTTTTGGTTGCGTATGTACATGACGTAATGTACAGCTGATAAAATTTTTTTTATACTTAGTAAGTATACCAGTGGCGCTGTTCTTTTTTCATACAAATAATTTACGCTGTCGCAAACTTGTTATCGCAAAAAAACAGATGGTAAAACTATTGATAATAAACCAAGAGAGCAAAAAACATGTTTTGAACACAAGACACTGTCCGCTATAGGACTAAAATCAAGGGATATTGAATGGGCAGTACTATGATAAAACTGCCAGCACCGCAAAAATGCACTTCGTCTGCCAAACATGGCGATTATGTTAGAAAGCTTTCAGATGCTAAGCTAAGGTCTTTGTATATTGGACATTGAGAACACAAAATTAACAGTTTTCTAAGAATCTAAATAAAATTGAAATAGAAAGCAGATTGTTGTTTCGATTATTCTTGTTAATAGTTAACATTTCGATAAGGAAAATGAGCATCGTCTAGCTGTTATTACGTTTGAGGTGTTCAGTTTCCCATTTCACGTAGAGAAGGAGGGGTAACGTTTGAGCTATTCTCAATTTATGTTGGAATATTGCCAAGGGAAGTTTTATCATGTTTGCTTTTAATCTAATACACTTTACGGACTTTCAATTCTCTTACCGATTTGACTTCCTCAAGAATTAGGTATTAGAAGTGAATGGTCTACAGCCGTATCAGAGACTTTTAAATTATTTATTCATGGGTATCATCTTAGGTCGACAAAGTTATTATTATAACTTTTTCTAGAGACCTTGGACTTATAAAATAAATGTCTAAAATCGCCAATCCGCATTGAACTAGCGGGACAATCAATGCTCATGTCTTCAGAGAAGAGATCTTTCCCTGCAGTGTGAATGTGTAATAGGCTGGTATTATAAAATGGAAATAGTATGAGCACCATTTACGCTGGATTTAAGCTTATCCTTGCCAGAGGAGAAAAGTGTGAAAATAAAAAGATTATTTTACATCTTATTAAGATTGTCAAATAAACTATCCATCGATCATTTCTCAAGCGCCAGTGAAATGTGAGGTTTTTCAAGAAAAGTGTTAAAAAATTCTATAGGGTCAGCAACGCGCAAGATGCTCTTTGCGTTGCAAGTCCATAGGCTACTAACGACTTACCATTAGGCGAGACGTATGCTTGATTGTATAAATAATGTTCCAGTCTAAACACTACATAAACTAAAAACTATCTAATTCTGTTCTAAATTATATTAATATTATAAATGTGAAAGTTTGTGTATGTATGTGTGTGATTTGTTACCACTCAGCGCCAAAACGGCTGAAAAGATTTCGATGAAAATTGGTATGGAAGTAGATAGTTTCGGTGCCGGAGACGGACATAGGCTACTTTTATCCCGAAAATCGGTCTGGTTCCCGAGGGAGACAAAACACGTTTTAGGCGCGGGCAAAGCCGTGGGGCACAGCTAGTAGTTAATATATGCATGCATTATACATAATATATATTTAATCCAAGTTACATTAGGAATATAGTAGGTCGTAGATAGCGTAGGGTTATTTACACAACGTATTTGCCCCGGGCGGGCGGACGACGGGTTACAAACGTTTGCATTACCAACTGGATATCGTGTAGTGGTGGGGACATGTCGATATGAGGATTGGTAACTAAGTATATTACTGACTAGTTTTTCGCAGCGCGGTTTCACCCACATTTTTGCTTACTGCTCTGCTCCCGTCGCAGTAGCGTGATGTTTAATAGTCTTTAACCTTCCTCGACAACTGGTAGTTCCAGAGATTAGCGCATTCAAACAAACAAATTCTTCCGCTTTATATAATAGTATAGATTACCCGTCTTATTTGTAGCTTTCTTAATGTTAAATAATTTTTAATCAGTTACGTAGATCTTGAGGTAAATCGGCACAAACAAACAAACATACAAAAAATCTAATCTTTTCTCTTTATATTATTAATTTGTTTAGATAGAAAACTTAACTTACTAGGATAGGCAATGTCTAGTCTGGTTTACGGAACCACCACATTTCTTTTATTGGGTGTCGTAAGAGGCGGCTAAAGGGCATTAACGTAAGAATAAAAAATCATCTTACTGTGAGCAATAACCCACCTGCAAAGCGTCATGATTGCAATGATGATTAGAGGTTATGTGTAGAACTACTTAGGAGTACTTAGGTCCTAGGAGTCATAAAATATCAACGAATACGTAGGTACTTTTTTATATTAGCCCACCTGATCGTAAGCAGTCAGTGGAATCTAGAAGTGGTGGCCACCATACCAAAAGCCATCGTCTTAAACTGCTAGTATGGTGGCCTCCACTATGGCGGCTGGGAAATGGGTTAGGGGAAGAGGATCAGGGAGGCGAGGAAAGAGGGAAGGGAGGAAATTGGATCTTCGGCACTCTCACTCACCGAACAAAACGTAGTAGTACTGATACTACTACTCTTACGTCGATCTTCTATGAGAGGGTAGTACTTCCCCGGACGATCCGGCCCATTCATGCTGAAACCAGTGTGGATCTACTACCGTACTCTGTAAGAGCACATTTTCCATAGTCACCACTTAGCAGACGATTCGATTCAGGGCCGGACTGTGAGTGTGTGTGAGTGAGGCCCTGGCACAAAGTAGATACGTACAGAGAGAAAGCTTCCTACAAACGCGCAAATCGATGGCACTACTACAAGCACGGCGGGACATGTGTGCGTGTCCACTGGCCGCTTGTCGCGTACACGGCGAGACTGGAAAAACCGGTTGACGCCGGCACAGCCAGTTGACAATCTCAGGGTCAGTGCGACGCAGGTTAAAGTTAATTGTTAATTATTGTATCGGTTAATTTTAATCGTTGAAACTATTATAAATATGTTAATATTTATATTCATGAAAAGTTTGATTAAAATTAAATAATGTTAATGATATTTAATAAGAATGACTGTTTATTTTAACACGTTATAAGTTTACCTCTGTGAACTTACCTTCATATTTAACAGGTTCATCGAATTCATTCGAAGTTTGTATGTAGGTTTTCATTTGTACCTACTTAATTGAAATATACACGAATGACAATGTTCAACAATCACAAATGAAAAATCACATTGGCAACAAAACTTTTATAATATTATCAGCTTAAAACACTAAAATATATCGAATTTAGCTACTTATAAAGGCAAAACGACAGATGTTTTCCTATTCACTATGTTATCCTATTCGTTTTAATGAGATATCAAAATCAGTAGGTACTACATATAAAGAGTTATTTCGTTCTGTTCCCCTGAATCTCATACACTGGAGATTGCTTTACTTTTTGTTATTTTCTATTCAGTTCTGATCGCGTAGGAGATCAGAAGCAAAACCTAAATATATTTAAATATTTTATTCTAGTTATCTTTGACAGATTTTAGAGAAAATACGTACAATAATTTCACGCCTGCCTTCCATTAATGGGGTAAGCAGAGACTATACAAGTGCGATAAACGCACTTGTATTTTTATGTTTTTAATTCATTGTTACATAAACTGCTTTTCTCTTGAATGTACTTACCTATCAAAAACACTGAGGGGATCAGACCGGTATTAGTAAATTTGCAGAGAATCAGAACGGAATTAAAGAATAATTATAACCCTAGGAGATGAGATCTGGGGGATTGGTCCGGAATAACTCCATATATAAACTATTTAACAAATGTTTTGTTTGTCTTAACCTATTGTGACAACCCTACCAGAATAGGTAACAATTTTGCACTTTCTTAGGAAGCTTTGCCTCTGTACGGCTACTCTGTGGCCCTGGGCTATTACTACTTAGGGGCCCACCTAATTACTCAATTAAATAAATAATGGATATTATAGATTCGCATTATCGTCTATTTTTGACTTTGACTTGACTTAGCTAGGTAATCCACGGAGCCCTGGGCTGAAGCCCAAAAAGCCATATGGTAGATCCGACCCTGATTGGATCAAAGAATTTCTTTACTGACATTTAAAATAGACACTGTCTTTCATTATCATACCAGCCCGTTATTATTCCACTGAAAGAAAAGATCTCTTCTTCTATAGAGCACCAAACTGTCTTTACTTTCATTGTATTCTAAACAAGTTTAAATATGACACGAAGCAGAACTACATGAAACAATTTAAACCTTTGTGAAGTTAAATCGATACTTCCAAACCACTTCCCATCCCTACTGACGTAGCCCGTGGTGCTTGCGGGGCGAAACCGAATTTCCGAAACGTCTAATAAGTTGGATGTTAAGCTGACAGCACCATGTACTATGTACATGACAACACCAATTGAGTAAGACCTTCCCACCCCTCGTATAGCGTATATTTCTCTACGTTATTTCTAGAGGGAGGTGTACATTGATGGGTCATAGTTAGCTGGTCGGTTTTAGCGTGTGAGTCTCATTTGCCAACGCTAGTTACTCCGTAGTTGAAGCTTCAAAATTAGGAAATGTTTAGTTAGACGTTGCAAAGGGCGAGGTCTGTACACATTGCTTTTGAGAAAATAATTGGTAGCGGGAATTTACGAGATGTAGACAATTATATATATTTTAAGCATTTTGGACTCATTATTAGATGTTTGGGAGTTAGAATAGGTTGTAACTTGGCACTTGGCAGTATTTCATAGATTTTTTATTTTATTTTACGGTCGATTGTTGATTGAGAGAAGAGAGGAGATTTGGTATAGAAATAGGTGATACAGTTTTAGTCCATCATGTATCATACCGGTTCTTAGGAACCTACGTTCAAAATAGCATATATCGATAATATTGAACGCTGACACATATTAATCCTTTCATGGACACTAATATAAACACAATAATTGTTTCATGACGGCTATATCCGTTTACCTACTGTCCCGGAAAGTGTTAAGTAAAGAAGTAATTTAGTTACGATTTACTTATTTAATCAATATGTGCGTCGTAGCTATCTTAAATAATAAAATCGATTTGTTAGATCGTTAAATGTACTAATGTAGTTAACACGAGGGTAAGAGTTCAAAGAGTCATTTGTAAGTAGGTAGGTTGCCATTGGCACAAATAGCTGACAAGTTCTCCAGTTCCATTGTCATAATTAAAAGAAAACAAGAAGATCCTTAACTAAATTACTTCATTATTTAACACGTGTAAACGAGGCTTTACAATATACCAAATGATACAGTTGAGTCACTAATTCGATAAAATATTTACCTTAAAAAACAAGCAAGTTCAACAAGTGTTACGAACAAGAATCGGGTGTCGAACGCTAATGAGGGCACCCGCGGATTAATGGACTAATTAAAGAAAAAACCGAAAGAAAAACTCGACGGTTCTCTCAGACGATTCGCTTTCACTTTGAGGTAGGTCCGGGACCATTTTTACGTCAGTTTTCAGTCTTCATTGGTATAATGCGCGTGTTTTGTATTGGCAATGGAGGCCTGTAGATTTTTGTCTTATTTTAAGATATTTATCTTTCATTAAGTATCTCAAAAATATAGGTAAGCAGAAAATAGTCGGATCTATTAATTCTAATTATTCTCGTCTCATTTCGATGTTAGATTTTTAATAATAGGTTTTTATGTTTAACCTTTTGATAGGTAACATAATTCTGACAGTTAATAAGCTGACGTCTGATTACCATTTTCTGTTACTGATTTAACTTTGACAATTATTGAATATATTTTCCGAGGTTTTAAATCTAATTGAAAGGATGTATGCGTATTTTGTAATATTTTATTTTTACTTTTCCATTGGATTTCAATATTGATATTCTATTAACTTTAAAAATTATTCATTTAGTGTGATTACAAAGTCGTTTATAAGATTACATGCGTTGTTTATAGTATTAAAAGTGGTGTAGGCACCGTTTGCCCCTTGAGTTATGCCCCCGATCGGCTTCGAGTACTCATACGCCCCTTAGGTATTTAGATGGTCTCGTTCGCCCCCGATTGCTATTAAATTAAAAGTACAGTCAGAAACAACGATCTTTGAAAAGTTTTGATTATTCTATTTATTTTCTAACAGGGAGTGGTTTAGAGTTGTTTTTATCAAAGCAATGTCTATCATGTGATGGGAAGAGATAAATGAAACTGCTTTTTAAATAAAAGATCTATTTTGAAAACAAAAAGTGCAAATATTTGTAAGGAAAGTCAAAAAACTATTTGTTAAACTTAAATGACTCAAATCAACACATTAAATAACATATTAATAATAAAAAATAAAACAATAAAATCACAGATTATGAAATGACAAAGTCATAGACCATCATTATTATATCCTACACACTATAAAATAAATGTAAAATTTTCATAGACTACTTGAGTTATTACTCATATAACTAAGTAAAACAAGCCTTAACAACTAACGAAATCACAGATCAGCAATAATAAAACTTACATTAACCATAAAATATGTAAAATTAAACAAATCACAGATTGGATGAATTATCACTTAAATATCTACGAGTAGGTAAAATGAGCCTTAAAAACTAACAAAATCAAATAAAACTTACACCTATAAAAAAAAGAAAAATCACAGATTAGTTATTACAAGTATAACATTTAGTGAATAATACCTGTCAGTCTAATTTTTTCACTTACATAATTATAATCATTTGTATAAGAATAACAATATAAAATCAATGTACGGTAGATTAACACTTCAAATCAATGTACGGTTATATATATGCGCACAGTTTCTCTAAACATAGATTTAGTCCGATTTCCCCATTTAATAATTTTGCCATAATGTAGTTTATCCGTTCGTCTCTTTCAATAAACTCTTTTTTTCTATTTTTTATTTTTACTCCACTCTTCACATTTTCGATTCTTTGTTCCACGAGTTTGCTTTCTTTTAATAAAATCTCGCAAAACTTTAAAATGTTAGGAGACGTTTTTCCGCTAAGATTTCTGTTTAAACGGGAATGCCAGCCTTCAACTTTATTGTTGGTGCGATTTTGTTGCCCATAGAAGTTACACATTCCCTTGACTGATTTATTTTCAAGCCACTGCTCTACAAAATAATTGTTAAATTTTAATGTTTCGCTATCACTTGGACTGTCCTCCATAATGTAAAGCCATCCATCGTCTTTCATTTCTTGTGGAATTAGACTCAATGTCTTGCATAAATCCACGTGTCTTTTAGTGTACCTCCTTTTCAAGAGGTTCAGCTCTTTAGCTTTTTTTTTCAGGGCTTGGGCAAAATGAAAAAAGCAACCCAATATAGTTGTACTTGGAAAGATTTCTGAAATGGCATTAATTATTGCCATCTCAAAATCTAGATGAAATTGATCGGGTTGCCAATCTGGAAGACGACATTTCATCATGTCAAAGAGACGTTTGTAGGTTTTTCCTTTTTTGTCTGGTAATAAAGCGTATGCTAGTGGTACGATATTGTTGCTGTGTATATCGCTTCCCAGATCACCGTGAATAGAAAATAGTTGCAGAAATGGTTGGACCACAAATTTAAAAGTACCATCAACGTACACATTTTTGCATTTTTCTAGTTGCCGACTGCATTCCTTTGTGGCAAAAACAATTATGCGTCCAGATCCATCATTAAAATCACAAAAAAGAAAATTTTCAAATTTCTTTGGTATTTCTAGATCGGTACTTTTGCGATTTCTAATCTTTTTAACTCCATAAGCCTTTTTTCTTGAATTATAAAGACCGCGCCGTACGTTTTTATATTCTGGAAACTTTTTAATAAGTTGTAATCCTGTATCTTTGTAATTTATAACTTCATTTTCATATATTTCATGAACTGATTTAATTGCTTCTGTTGCTGCTTTATTTTTACATATGTCTAGCACTGTTTTAATTTCATTGTTTTCAAAATCTGGAGCACACTCATGATGAGATTCTTTTACAATTGCGTCACCATTAATTGTAAGAGTTCCTTTGCAAGCAGGTCTATTTACACAGTGCCAGTTAGAGCCACCATTCTTATAAGTTCGTTTTTTGTGGTAGCTATGACCAGCTCTCAGCAAAACGAGGCCTCCCTTTCGTGACGAAATGTATTTAATACCACTTATCTCACGTCTCGAACAGCTTGCACCGTCTGACATGGTTCTACAATAATAATAAAAAACTAAATTAGAAAAAAGTTCTTTAAACTTAACTTTTAGGTCTTTGCTATTCATTAAACAAACTGATTCGTATATTATACTAGTATATACGTTATATTAAGCCTAAATCTGTATAGGGAGCTATCGATCAAAGCTATAAAAAATAAGCTAAAAGCTCATACCTTTAAGACATAAAAATCAAGTATTACATATTTTTATTACGTACATACTAAATTTTTGCAATAATATTTATTTGAAACTTACCCAATAAAAATATTTACACATACACACACAATTAAACACTAAATTCAATAAACGTTAATAATTTCACTTAGCAGAAAATATTATGTGTATGTATCGCACTCAAAGATAAGATGTCGACTAATTAGCACTTAACACATATTGCACCCCTACATACCTCATTAATAAGTTAGAAAGAGATAGCATACAATTCTTATGATAAACCAACCCTTTTTTGCCTATTGTTTATAAAACTTGTTTCGCCCAGTGAGTCAGGTAGCAAGGTAGCAAAAGCAGATACATGTGATGGGATTACGAATATAGTAATTTAAATAGGTTATCAATCAAATCGTGTTCTCATAAACACAATTTGATAACTTTTTCAAATCACTTAGAGAGAAAAGTAAAGCACAGTGTGTTATACTTTTTTGTCTAACGGTACTTTGTATAACTACTTTTAAATGATATGAGGCAAGGGGCGAACGGACACACCAAAATAATTAAAAATTAATAAAATATTATACGCCCCGTCACAAGGGTCAAACGGAACCTTCGAAACGGGGCGTATGGAACATTTTCCTCCAAGGGGCATAACCGAAGGGGCGTACGGGGCTTACACCTTAAAAGTGAATATTAAGTATGGTAGTGTGTTTGTTCGATTTTATATTTCTTGAATTATTCATTGTTCGTTTATTTAGATAATTCTTTTTATTGCATACAAAATGAATAAATTGGCTACATTTTTCAACTTACAAAGTTAAACTAATTGTTGAGATCTGCCAAGACCCTGCATTGTAACTATCCGTGCTCTCGCGAACATTGCCGCGTTGAGCAATCATAATGAATATTTTATTTTATCATAGCGGGCCCCCGTCCTCGCGCCCCGCACCCCCAGCCGCGCCCGCGACGCCCCAGCCATGAACTTGACACCAAGCGAAAAATTAGTTCACAAGGCGAAAGTGAACTTTGTACAGAGTTTGCACTTTTTGAACGAAACCTAGACTGAGATAAAAGAACTTGGAGCCGAGACTTTAACGCGACTTTGCGCGCTTTTTTTTCACTTCATCTGTCGCCACGCTCACCTTAGACAAGCTATAAGTTACAAGTGATTTCACTTACAGTTTCAAACAATTAATTCAATACTAATTAACTTCTCAAAGCTCAAATGATCAAATAAGCCTTATCCACAACCCCTTTTTTAAATAGTTCAAAAAGCACACTGAGCGGGATACTTGTGAATTAACATACTTTGCTCAAAGCTACCAAACTAACCGCGTACGAGGAAAAAAAATCTAACGTATTTCACGCATTCACTCAGTGTATGAGGCTAATTAAAAAAGTACAGAGCTTGGTTTCGCGAGTGGCGTAGTTCCGCTACTCTCCGGTAGGTAGCGCTTTTCGCTTTGACGAGTCTTGGGGGGTTTTGTGGGCTTATGGCATGTTTGTGAGGTTTCATTTTTTAATGAGGTCGTGTATTCGGGACTGAGCGTCGGGGATTGCGGTTGCCGGGCATCATGCTTTGTACGCCGATAAGCGTGTAGGGATGCTGTGCGGCGCGGCGGCGTGGTACGCTACGCAAAGAACCCTCTTTGCCCTGTTTGAACGTGTGTGCGTTCATGAAAGAGTTACATTAAGGTTCGCTGTTCATTTATTCATTGCACCGCACAGGTTATTAGAATGATACGCGCTGACGTAAATGGTGGCATAGTGCCGTTCTTTATTATGTTGGTAGAACACCTAGCGGCCACAGGTACGCGAATGAATGAGGGAACTAAAAACATATCGAGTTATCGAGCCATATTAACGTAATTTTTGTTACTTACGTAGTTGGAAATATGGTTTAATGGTATCTCTATGATGGTTAAAGATATAACGACACAGGTTTACCTATGGTTTATAATAATCAAAAAGTATTTGCTTTTATGCTAGGTTTGATGATTGATGAGGTTTGAAGATGCTTGTAGTACCAGATGCGTTGCTCATTGCAACTCTAAATAGTTAATAAGCGTAGATAGATCTTTTTAATGAAAATCCCGATAATTTTCGTGATATACTTAAATTTTGTAAACACGAGTAGAAAGATTAAAAGTATCATTTCAAAGAAGGTAGCTGAATCTACATAAGGTAACTATATCCAACTGGATTCCTCACCCAAGTCTCAAGATGTACCTAGGCTGATCTCGACGTGTTAACAGACGAGACCAGACTAGAAGGAGAAATGACCATCGGAACTCAGTGATGAACTAAGGTAGCGAGCGGTAACTATAGTGTATACTATACGCACTGTATACATTTTTTAGAACTTGCAGATACGTTTGGGAGGGCTTGAGCCTCCTAGCCTCTTTTCCCCTGAATCTGCCACTGCTTATAGTACAGAAAAGTTGAACATTTTAAAGATTTCCAATCATGTCGTAAATCTTTAATTCATTACAAACCATAAATAAGTAGCCATGTGCGAAGCAAAGACAACACTTATTTTTTTATATTTTAACATAATATATTTAGAATTAAATTAAGTTTTGCGTTTTTACTTTTAATATAATGGCCTCCATTGTAATTCAGTTAACCTTATGAAATCAGGATTATTGAATAGTAATGATGGGCAGCAGCTTTGCGGAGTCTCCGGCATTGCAGAAGTCTGTGAGCGAGAGTTACTGCTTACTATCAGAAGGACTATCAGCTATATAAATTCTTTACTCGATCCATTCAGTATTTTTTAGTCTCAAGCTTTATTTTCTGGCCATCGGTAATAAGTAGGATGCAGTTCATTGTTTTATTTTCTAAAGATTACCATAATGGTGATAAGTTATTACACGTGAGAAGGATAAGCTTACCGGTTTATGTTAATTTATTATTTTTCATAATAGTAGGTATAATTTTGGTAATACTTAAATAATTAAACCAAACAAATAATATGAATCACTTTCTATTTAATAAACGAGAAATTATGACAAATTAATTAAGTGCTTTACGTAAATAATATTAATAAAAAGACATGTATTAAAGCCTTGGAAATAAATCGAGGATAGTTTTATGCGAAAAAGCCACTTTAGTCTTTAGTTTTCATAAGAAATTACACAAAGCATTCTTTCTGGTTACTTCTTATGTCGATGTACGCTATTCTTTAATAATTAACTGTACTGTGTTGATCGCTCGGCTTAAATCTGCTCAAGACAAGAACCCCAGTCTTCAGACCTTATAACGTCCGAAGGTAACGTTTAAGCCACGCTTGGGTATTTTGTGCTTGAAGTATTGATGTCCTCGTTGAACTCTGTAGGTACTTCTTTTCTATAAGATTAAAGCTTTATGATGCACAAGCCATGAACGTAATCCAATAATAGATACATGTGCAGACACTCATTTTGTTTGATATAGTGGTTTTCAATCACATTTTTTTCTGTAAAGAGTTTTTCCTTGTTTATCTGTTCTGTGGATTCTCCTGTGTCTTTTGCTCGTGTTTAGAGATAAAGTAAAATAAATAACAATATCACAACAACAATGTTTGATTTTTTTCGTTTTTATAGGTTAGTTGTTAGTAGGTTTTTTTGTAAGTACTTATGAATTAATATTACCTATATCTTGCTTATCTACAATAACATCTAATTTCTGAAAGGCTGATCAACGAAAAATTTATTAAACAACTGTTAAATCTCATGTGAAGTACCAATTGGGTTGCTTAAACTTAAAAGCATGAATAGGTAATTAGTTTAATTTGATCTAATTAGTAACCAATTAAATCAAATTAAACTACATATTCATGCTTTTAAGTTTATTATTAATTAGTTACTAATTAGATCAAATCAAACTAATTATTCACGCTTTTAGCATGCTTTAGGTACTTCACATGAGATTTAACAGGGGATTAGTTATTTTTTTGTTGATCGGCCTTTCAGAAGTTGGGTGTTAGTCTTGAGTTTAGCGAGCATCTTCATTTCTTGCGTTACTATTTTGTGATTCCATAAAGGGTTTTAGTGAATTAGTTTTAACGGCCTAGAAGCTTTACAATTTAAATAGCACGCGATCACTTCTATATTTTATCGTCTAGACGATATAAGTATCACAATACCATTGAAAATTTAAATGACCGGCGCACGGTTCATACCCTTTGTATGGCAAGTACCACAGTCTTATTTTCTGTAATAGCTTAGGCCGGTATTACATTATCATATTTAAATCATATAAATATGATTTCATATCTGTCAAATTCTATGAACATAGTTCGACGATTCTCAAACTATGATCTATGATCATAGTTTGAGAATCGTCGAACTATATAATAATATATAATCACATGTAGTTATTACACCGTCATATGTTCTTCATTTAAAAATGACTTACACAACTTTGCTCATATTTCTATGATAGTCTAATAGCGGCCTTATTGCTTAATAGAAAAAGTTTATATCTAAACGCGATTCCAATTTAGCTCAGAAAAATAAAAAACGAAAATATAAGTTATAAGAATATAGTGCTAGGCTAGTTTTATTGTAGGCTTAACATAATTAGGTACGTTCATTTTAATATTTTTAATAGAATAAGATAGAATAAGTTATTCCAATAAGAGTTGTCCAATAAAACAATAATATTGTTATTACCACTTTTCTAACTTGAATTACTTGTAATTTATTTTAGGAAAGCGCCATCTGTTCTCGAGTAGCTAGTTCGAGAAATCACCACTAGATGTCTAACCTATGCTTTGTTTACTACTCTATGAACGGTTTAATTCGTTACCTATAGCAAAATACGCAGGTAAAGCAAATAATATTTTATTTTAATCCCTAATTATATATTAGTATTACAATTACAATAACTAACTATGAAAAGTCTATGCTAATTATCATAACTTCTAAGCGTCAGAAAAAAGAAAGAATAGTTCTAAACTCGAAAATCTGTCGAAACCAGCTGTCAGATGCAAAATTATTAACCTGGTTAATTTTTCGGTAATTATTAAAAACAGGAAAATGACAAATGTAGTGTGTGCGTGTGCGTAGTGTATGTATAGCCAGGTGTTATTGTAGTGAGATGGTTCGGTGGAGGTACGCTGAAGTGCTGGCTGTGCTATTGCTCTTGCTGGCGAGGACCGGCTCTAAAATCGAGAATGAAGGCGAAGAAGAGGAGTAAGTGTTATCTTAACGTTGGCGCTGTACTTATCAGGCTACGGTATTTCGACTGTTTGGAATCTTTTGTCTTTTGTGCTGTAGGTAACTATGTAGTTTGATTTATCCACTAGTGTATTATAAAGGGTTTGACTTTATTCTACACTAGCTTATCACGCGGTTTTATCTGCGTCTTTGGCTACTTGTCTGCTCCAGTTGCCATTAGCGTGATGTTACATAGTCTATAATTAACCTTCCGCAAGAACTGGGCAATATACAATATACGCAAAATGAATTATTCAAATCCGACTGGTGGTTCCAAAGATTAGCGCCTTCAAAGAAACAAACTCTTTAAAATACCTAGTATAGATAGATATTGTGTTTGTAGTGTCCTGGCACTGAAAGTTTGTTTTTTTTTGCCCGACTGACGCATTCAAAGAGGGTAATATTTTTTGAGCGTATGTATGTATTTAAGTATGTATGTATGTGAGTATGTAAGTCTATTTTTGGCACGCTCTACAGCCTAAATGTCTTGATGGATTTTAACGTATGAGGTGTCATTAGATTCGTATTGACTGTGGGAGTGACATAAGTTATATAAAATTTCAATGTAGCGTCAGCACGAGATAAAAAAGGAAAAAAAGAAGTTTTAAGCAGGCGGGCTTTTGTTTTTTAATAATTAATAATACTATTTTATCGCTGTACCTAAGCATGGAAGTTGTTTATAATGATGTATCCTTATTTATCAAAATAAGACTGTAATTAGTCTTGTTTTATTACAAATTAGAATTAGAGCACAAAAGATCTCTTAAGTGTGATGCCATCTTCACTGACCAAAATCTTTTTGTTAGTAATCCATTGCATCGAATTCGGTTCTAGTTACTGTGATCGCCAGTCCGTCTGCTAAGCAATGCGATTACCTATAGCAAAGCTCCTCAGTACACGGATATAGTGGAACTTTACTACTAGATGAAATGTACATACTTAAATTATTAAAATCTTTGCTTTAGATTTAATTGTTCAAAAGCCTTATTTTCAACCGTCGTGGTAAGTTACCGATAGGATCTGTAAAAGTGTCGTCGAAGGTTTCAAATTGGCATTGAAATTGTCTTATACGATGCGATAAATTTACGAATAGTTCAGAGAGAGTTTAGTCTTAACTGTACAGTCTATTCCAAATCTAATTTCGGACAATGTAAACAATCCTCCATATTGCCATTGTCTATGGTTTCATGAATTTACTAGTGATGGGGAAAAGGATGATAAAAATAAAATTAATGTCATCATACATAATTAAATAATAATTTCTCATTCTTTTTTAAATAATATTACGTTTACTAATACTCTATTTGCGTAATCGATTAATTCTATTTGATTTGTTATTTTTATTACTCCAAATACTTGTATTTATGTTAAATATGGTATTGTATTTTATTGTAACCGTTGACTTATAAACTATAAGATAATAAGACAAACAATTTACCTAATGTATAAATAAATGTAATTTAAATTAAGCATTGACCTCTAATTACAACTATTTGACCACGGACTGAAATGGATACTTTTGAATATTTTCCCGCCTGATAAAAAATTATGAAATATTGATTATATGGAATTTGTATGTATGTTACGATTTTATTATACTATATTACAATAAAACAAATGAACTCAGACTTGCGAGGGCAAATGACAAAATATTATGTACCTATGATATGTATTGGTTAAACTTATTTCTTCTGATAAATTACAACATTGGTTTTCAAAGACATTAAAGAGTACAGAAAAAATAAAACTGTCAATCATTTTGACGTCATAATTCGACCGCAAACAGTAATTCGTAATTTTATTATAATAAACTAGATTTGATTATTAATCATTAGTAGAAATAGTTGCAAAATGAAGTATATAGTGAACAGAATGTGTATAAACCCATGTGTCATCGTTTATGGAGTTTTTGATAGAAAAATATTGAAAAAACTGTTTGTTTACATTGTCCGAAAATGGATTTGGTCGATACTGTATATAATGCCGCTGTATGTGTATAATAATATCCATTATGTCAATTATTTAGTTTTTTTATAAACAGAAGAGGTGAAGAGGGCGAGGAAGATGACGATGATGACGAGGAAGAGGAAGAGGAGGAGGGAACAGTTATCAGTAAAGAGGAAAGAGTAACTGTGGCTCGGACGCAATCCATTCCAGTATCGTCCAAGCTAGTTCCAGTTACAAGAACAACTAAAAGACGACCACTGGAATGTTATGTTTGTGCTTACAAATCTGAAACACCGCTTAGAGCGTGTTTGGATCCTACAAAATACAGGTAAATATGAAACTTAAAAGATCATTCACGCGCACTAAGTCCTGTAAGCCAAGATTAAGAGTGGAGAGCTCTTGCAAACACTGAGTTATATATTGACAATTGGGAGTTTAGGAGTCTGATAACACTGGACTTCTTGGACGAAATAATTTTAACCAAAAGTTAATTTTATAACCTAAATACGTATAGTTAGTTTGGTACGTTATCTTACAAACACATTTTTGTACTGTGGAATGTTACATAGTGTATCACGAAACCTTCGGAATACAATTAGAATAAAAAGAAATTCTTAGGCAAAAGTAGTCTTATTTTGCGGTCTAGTATATTCAGGCAACAATAACGTTTACTGAATTTGTTTCCTGAGAAAGTAGCCCTATTTTCATATGTATATTTACTTTGCGAATTTGCAAAAGTAAATTTTAGTTTCTTTAATTTTTACTGTTGTATGTAAAACTGATGTAGAGAATTGGCCATCAGTAATGATAGCTTATTTTTTTTATATAAGCCTATCAAAGAAACTCCACCCTGCCTGATGGTAAGCAATCAGTGGAATCCAGAAGTGGTGGCCACCATTCCAAAAGTCATCGTCTTTGAAACTGCTGGTATGGTAGCCCCTACTATGGCAGCTGGGAATGGGGTAAGTGAAGGGAATGAGAGAAATGAGGAAAGAAGAAAGGGGGGACATTAGGCCTCCGGTGCTATCACTAACCGAACGAAACGCAATAGTTATTCTATTACACTTACGTCGATCTTCTATGAGAGGGTAGTACTTCCACGTTCGATCCGACCCACTCATGCTAAAATTACCTGGAATATACTACTGTATGCATGTAACTTTTTTTATTGTTGAGCAGAGTACATACAATAACGTGCCACAGCGTGGAAGACAAATGTTTCACGTCAGTCATATCAAAAGGCACCACGTACGAAGCAGTAGTTCGTGGATGTCGCTCTGGTTGCATTGGCTCACCGGAGACTACATGCTGCGAGGTTCTATATTTTGTTTCATTACTCACATGGTTTAAAAGAAATATGTGTATATTAAAACGTAGGTTATGTCAGGTATTTATTGCAAACAAAATTATCGGTTTTTTCATCGTGTAAACAGTATTCATTGCTATGTTAGCTTCAAATATATTATAAGTATTTAGTAGTGCTGTTTTTAAAACCCTGATGGAACCTATCACCTTTGTAAGTCATATAAACTAACGACCACAGCATAACTGAAAAAAAAAAAAAAAAAAAAAAAAAACTGAGTCTCGATTTCTCGAAGCTGTTACTTATACATTACAAAGTACAATCGTTGTAGTTTCATTCCTAAATGCTGGATAGCCACTTTTATATACCACTATGGTGTTAAACAAGCGTAGGATTTTCATTATAATGGTAAGAGTACCTAAGCGTAGACTGCGATGCTTATCACGACACAAAATAAAAATATATTTTATGCGAAGCTTAAAAACAGCCATAGAACAGTCCTAATAACTAGGCTTTTTTAGATTTTACAACTTGAAGCTATAATATAATACCCAACGAATTACATATCCATTAACTGCTTCTATTCGCAAAAAATCACTATCATTTCTATCGTTTCAGTTGAACCGTTGCAACAGCCAGGCATACGCGATGCCTGTTATAGCGCCAATGGTACTAACCACGGACAATACGAACAAGTTAATACCGCCTTCAATTCTATTCTTCGTGAAAATCTTACTGGTCTTACAGATCGTAGTCAAAGTTGCCTTCATCTGAACCGAGCCTACCATATGCACGCTACACACTTGGCAGAATATTGTCATTTTCGAAAAATTTAAATTAAATGCCAGTAAAATCCGGCTTGTCTACCCTGTATAAAATTATACATTTATATTTTGATGATCAAAAAGATCTTAAGATGAATTTCGCCATGTTTTTGGTAAATTTACAAGGATATTCAATTGTGAGTGGTGACCGTGGTTTTGTGATGAATATTGATTCTGTTTTGTATTATTTTGGATATTTAATAAATATTTTTTCGCTTATATTCAGATTTGTTTAATTAACTCACTTTTTTGTAGTGATAAATGTTTTCAGACCAACTACATAGATGTATATATCTAATTACGCATATATACACACTTAAACTTTTTTTAAAGTAGGTGTAATACAAAATTATTTCTCTGGACTTCTAATAGCACTCATTTAATAATTGTTCTCATTTAGTAATTTAAGTTTTAATACACCAAACTCATTTTATACAAGCCAATTCGCCATATAATTGTACAAAGTGCCCCGAATTCCTTTAAAGGCACTCTTGAAAGCCGCCCTTGTAAAAGGTCTTATGATTGAAAGGCGCAAGGGAAGGGTCACTCGACCTCCGCGGTCAAGCCTTCTTTCCGCCCAATTAAGCCGCTTCCGCCCGCCCTGGGGCGCGGATGTGGGAATGGAATGAATTATTTATGACTATAATATATTACCATAAATATTTTTATAGAGATCGTTGACTGATTTCAACTAATGGTAAGTACTAAATTAGCTGAATTTGCAATTAAAATTAGGTCAAGATTTTGTTTTTGCGAGGTTTCCAAGTAAATCCTAGAATGTCATACGAGTTCTGTGTCCAAGACGCGTTGAAAGTGTCGAACAGATTTATGTGATATCAAAATCAAATTACCATCAATATTTTTCATACGATTCGTTAGTAAGTTTAAAAAAATATCAAATTTAAAATGAACATTGTGTTTTCTTCAATACCAACCAAAGTAGTTACCTATTTAATATCTTTTATAACGAAACTTGAACAAGGTGTCGATCAAACATATTTTGACTTTCATAAACTCGACCCCTACCCGCATTCACCACGTGTGAACTAAGCCATAGGAAATTCCAATAAGCCCGACAATTTCCCCTTGAAATATTCTCAATTTGGGGTGTCCAGTTAAGAAGCCAGTTCACTTGTTTTCGACATATGGAGTCAATCACTTGAAAAGGAGACGTCAAAACCAACATAAAAATGAATCTAGTTAGACTTTAATGCATAGGAATTAAGGGTTACAGTTGATTGTGTTTGTCATGAAGAAAAGTTGGTAATGTAAAATTTTTAGGGTGAGAAAACTCGATATCCGGACCGGACTTGGGTGATTTTTATTGGTTATTTATAAACAGGGGTGTTGCGTGTTAGCCGAGATTTGGGCCGTGTGAAGTTTGGTCAGATAATAGAGGGTATGTCGTATTGTTCTCTGTTGTATTCGAAAGTTAAGAAGGATGGTAACTTTGAGGTTTCAGTGTCACTTTTGTTTTGGGTCTGTTTAGTTTTTCTTTGCTATGTTAAATATTTGTTTATAGTTGTTGATTTAGTAGGTAGACCTATAATCTTTAACACATGAGTTGCTTTATTATTGGAATAATATTTAAATACAAAATAATTGAAGATCATTTCCGGGAGTTCGTCTTCTTTCTCTTTTTTTTCAGTATGTACCTAGGTACTTATTTGCTATGCAAAAAACACAGGCATACGATATTTATAAGTTCATATACTACTGTAATCACTTAACATCTAAAGAAGTAGTGCGTATACTACTTTGTTTGTATAAAAATGTTAGTGTTTTAATGATAACACAAACTTTTAATTATTAATAGTGTGTTACCATTAAAACACTGTTACCTGGCTCGAGGCGTCTGCTATCAAGAGTCCCATGTGTCCACGTGGTCAAGCTGGGTTGACATGGGGTATTTCTCGTAGTCATACTCGTTGTCCTACCAGAAACTAATTACGCTGTCAGCTGTGTGTATGACATAGCACTACCTCCACTTTCCACGTTTCCTAAAACTTTTTTACTATTATATCTAAGAGATATAAGCACCTGGTGCGCTTGTATATACATCTTATGCTCAAGCTTACGCAATTACTGTGCTCATAATTGAGCATAATGAGCACTTCATCAGCATGCCTTGTGTTGGTAGTGCCGCAAACTTCATTACCATGCGAGATTATACCACAGTACCGTATACGACGTGCCGATGCCTAGATTTGTCTTGTTTTAAGTCTATTTGTAGATACTCCTTTATCATTAAATTATTATTTTTATTTAATTAAATTTTGTAATAGCGATGAATGTTATCTGTCGTTACATAATACTCGTATTACGTTAATCGGTAGTATCGGATGAAGGCTCTGGCCAAAATGAAGATGCTTGGGGCAGACATACATAGAAGATGACTTCCTGAATAATAAGTGAATAATATAAACAGAGTCTCACTTTTGCTTAATTTTAAGATTTGAAGGAATTTCGTTTGAAGTCCGTAGCAGTGTGATCTTTGACATTTCATAATAATATAGACTACCCTATCTTTTTCCATGTCGTAAATAGCGATTAAGCGATTATTTGCACGTAGCAAGATTTCTTGCCAACTACAGCCAATAGCAGACTTCTCCTTTTTAAAAGGTCCTCGTAGATGTCTTTGGGCTGATGAAGAATCGAAATTCGAGGTCATCTTTGCTATAATTTTTGTTTTTTACTTTCACTTATATTTTACTTACCTTTAAATTACATACTTGAAGCAAAACCGTCACGCATCTGCCAACAGCACGTGTAATAAAAATTATAAAAAGTAACGTTAGTTTCGGTAAGAGCAACACCTGGTTTATAGGTGCACAGTAAGAAGCTTATAGGATGGGACTATAGGGGACATTGAAGGGACAATAGTGAGGCGCAATGATCGATCATGTCATTGGGCACGCTCCATCGGTCAACACTGAGATTTGCGGCATACTGTACTTGGTTAGTGATGTAAACGATATTTATTACTATAATAGTCGATAACTGTTAGTTTTAATTTTGTTGTCTAAAATAATATTATAAAAAAAGACTTGATTTTTTGTAAGTTTGTTTGTTTGTTTATATTTTTTTTGTAATTTTCAGAATTTTAAATATTTAAGGCACCTTTGAAATATGAATGACGCAATACGACACTATTGCAATTATATTGTCCTTATGCGTTTGTTGTGAGACCGAATGAAAGTTTTGATACCGAGGCGAGGCGAGGGTTGACGTCTAGTTTTTGAAAAATTGAGTTGGGTGTTACTTAGTAATTACTGATAAGGCCGTACTTCTATGTTACTATCGTTCACAATCTTTTCTTGTTCTTTTGTGCACATGTTTCTTTAACATACGATAGTTTGCTTTCCAGATCATTCATACTATTATTTGATTGGTATGCATAGTTTATGGCTAATCGTGTGTAAAACTAACGAGTTACTACATTAGTACAGAAAAAGTAAAACATCCTATTTAATTACCGTGCTCCGAATGAAGAGTAGCGGGAGTATAGGGCTCTAACTCATGCTTCTTTTCTAAAATTTGGAAAGACTATCGTCATCTGTCTGTACACATAAGCATGCAGCAATAAGAAGTAAAACATGCGGCACATTATTAGATATCTGTTATCACATAACAAACCAAAATATCGATGTCGACATACAGCGACATCACTACAAAACATTGTCAACTTTAATACGCATTATTGGCCAAATGACGAATGATCCACGCGTATTTGGATCAATAAAATTATGCAAAATCATCGTGTCATTGTATCGAAGACCCGTATTGACCGTTTAACTTTATTATATAGAAAATATTGCGTATTTTGTTAAATACGCGTGTTTATAATGTTGGTATGTAGGAATTGCTGTGTCATTGGAGAAACGGTTGTTTTTAATATCTGGTCTTGAGGATGTCTAGTCCAGGGATTTTTTTACTTACATTTAGGATCGTTTAATATAGCTGGGTATCAGTAAACGAAATTAGTAGTAGATCCATGGTACTTTCAGCATATATGGGCTGGATTGACCAAGAAACTACACTACTCACTTATAGAATTTCGGCGTATACTTATATATGTATATATATATATATATATATACATATTTATGCATTTCGTCTGGTGAGTCCAGTTAAGTCCCTGGTCCTCTTTTTCCCTCCCTCATCCCTTTCTTTCTTTTAAAGCCACGGTAGTTGATACGGTAGCTTGTGGCATGGTATCATGGCAGCATGGCAGTTTTGGACGCTACTATCTATACTTCAGACATAAAAAACAAACATTTCTGTTTTGTAGTTAGCTTGAATTTCATTAAAAAGCAAGGACATTAAACCTATTAAAATATAATTCAAACTTTGCGCTATTGGGAAATCCAACTTGACCAAAAAAGTGCTTTACCTATCATATTTTTTTTATATTAAACTGAAAATTTGTTCTCTCGTTCTGAATCATTGCAATACGTGTGACTAAGTGAAATACTTTCGCGTTTGTTGGCCGGCGCCGGTGACCGCTGGACGGACGGACAGGCAAACATTGTATATTTGCGGCCGCCGTTTTTTGTTGGCTCGTTGCCAGGTGACCGCCACTGTCGTGAAATGCACTCATATACAGGCAGTGACCAAATATAAAAAAAATTTGGTTTAAATAAATTTGCAAAAACTGTGCTCACATGGAATCTCTAGGTTAGTACCTATACAGTAACGACGCAGACGCTGATTTTTCGCTAACTTCTTAAGATTGATGTATTAAAAAAACATAATATTAGAAAGATTGGGTATATGACATTATTTTATTGAGTGTCTTGAATTCAATTCCCAGCCGATAAAAATATTTGCGTAATTGCCGCACCATCACTTTCTCGACGTAGAAAACTTTAAGATTATAGAAGGAAGGAGAGGACGAAGAACACAGAACATAAAAAAAAATTAAAAACACACTTTTTCCAAACAGTTATGTAGAGGGTTGTGGTTGCGACGTATAAAAAGGTTAAAGAAATAACATTAAACGTGGACGAAAATGCACCGAAAAAAATATACTTCAAAAATTTAAATAATTTATAAAACCCACTGTGTTGTCCACAAAGTGCATTAACTTCGTCCGAAATATGTATGTATTTTTGCTCGCACGATAAATAGCCGGAATTGCTCGCCGTTGTTAAATATTTGCTGATAACTTACACCAACGAGGCATTTATGATCCGCAGTTATTTTTGGATCAGAGGCAAAAAATGAACGGATTTTTGTTATTTGGTAAAGACCAAACGTGACCTAACCTGACTAAATGACCGAACGTAATTAGTGGAATAGGTAATTTATCACAAAATATGGTTACGAGAATGTGTTATGCAAATGTGTGCTTTAGATCTGTACAAATCTATAGCAGTTTAATTATTCAAATATTTTTATTTAGATTATTTTAAAGAGTAAGTGTTTATTTTATGTAGTGTTTTCCTTTCTAAATCAGGCAGGTACTAGGAAAACACAGGTAAGTCTTTGTTTAATGTAAAAAAAAAGAAGAAAAAGAGGAAAGAGAAGGAATAGGGACAAGCGACAATTCGATCAACTACAAAAAAAAGTCTATGTAAGTTTTAATTATATTGTCTTGCTCTTTATCTGAATACCTGTTTTTTTTTATTTATATAAAAGCTGTGTGAAATTACAAGAACAACAATAAACAAGCATTTTTCTGTAAATAATATTACTTCCACATAATATATACTCGTATACCTACTGATAATATAATTGCAAATTTTAAAACAATATAACACGAAGCGATAAAAAACAAAAAACAGACTAGTTACGCTTCCAAAACACTACTAAGAATAAAGTAGAGATAAATCAAAAGGAGGTTACTAAGTTATTCAGAGATGTATGAAGTTGAAGTGATGCGGGTGCTAGCTGTGTCCAACTAGAAACTAGAATAGCAGTAGATAGTGACAGATAATAAATTCACTTATCTACGTTCTCATACGACCGAGTTTTTCGACTTAAGATCTTAGTTAGTGGTTTGTACAAGGGTAATTTAGTGTGGAGAAGGCTTCTTTATTCAAAAGCTTCTTGTATTTATGATAGTATATTATTATGATAGTATTTATGAATTTTATGATAGTAACCAACACGTTAAAAAGAAGTGTCACGATCAATAATACTGTGTTAATTTTATCACTTTGTATAATATTTTTGTATGTCAATAACATGATATTACCTATACTAAACAAAAGTGCTTACATTTTTACACAGGTATTATTTTTTATTATACAGTAATTTAAAATCTTAACTACTAGTATCACTAAGATATGATTTTAGCCATCATTATGCCAACAATAAAATCAACTTATTATATACAATTTTCTATATCATAAAGTTCTATCTAGATATTTTATGATTTTTTATTTATTTTTCAAAGTTTAATGGTGATATTTTGTTTTTTTTAATGAAATTAGTAGATAAGAGAAAGTCCTACTCCACACTATAATGTTAGAGCGGGCAGTCGCTAGGCCGCGAACGACCCTCCAACTCGTATAGGGGTCTGATTGAAAAGTTATTTAAACCACAACTTTTAAACTACTGTACGAACAAGTACTGACTTCCCAAGTCTACATCACTACGTGGACTTTGGAACTCCGCTATAGCTTTGTTTTAAATTCATGACGAGTTTCTTACTCACTTTCTACTTAGGAATAGTCGTGCTTAGATTATCGTCCAAGTTTGCGATTTGGCATTAATATTTTAGACGTCGTTAATAGCAATTTTGCCAACCTTTGTCTTTTAAGGGTCTTCTCTTCTACTAGAGCATACGATTTATGTGAAGCGTACTGTACAAACATAGTTACAATTGTCGGACACAATGTACATCTAAACTGATAATAAGTATTTTTGGATCATACCACGTTTTGTACCAAATGCAAATTAATCCGTTGCACAGCACGCGCTCTTATTTTGTTACCGAGGCATTCAGGAAGATCTTAAGTGAGAGAGACGTGCTTGTAATGCAACATGTAGTTACACGGCGTACAAATTCAAAGGCACATAAACTTAAAATTAGTATTTAGTAGTACGCCTATGCAGAGTTCTGACACCTAAGTTGCTCTGATGTCGTTCTTCTATTAGACATGGCGTGCATTGATTATTAACTAATATGCTAAATGACGATGATGATAAAAAACTTTAAAGAAGAAATCTAGAAAATATAGAAATTCGAATACGTCTTTCTAAATAATTATGTTAATCAGGCACAATCTGTCAGTATTACGATGTAAAGCTAATAAGATTTAGTCGCCAGTGGGTAGGCAGGTAAACAATGCATAGTTATTAATGTATTTCTCAGGTCAATATATTAGACAATGTAATTCGAACCGTGAGCGTTGTCATGAGACAACTATATACTAATTGTCGGTTGTGCAATACTCTACAACGACAAATGAATTATCATTTACTATTAGCATTGTTGAGTTTGGAATATGTTTAGAGAAGATGTTGTTTTCATGTACAGTTTGGTGTATTGATAGTTTGGCATTTGAACAAAAGGTTTTTAGAGTACCTAAGGTAACATAAAAGGCACCCGTAATGGACAAGGAACCAATGATGGACATATCTTGTAGAATAAGAATAGGAATGAGTTTTATATCTTAGCATTATTTGACCATAAACAATAGTCATCAAGCTATCAATGTGTTACGTTCTTTTTGAAATTCAGTATTAGAATAAATTTATTTTGGACAGAGGCACAAACAAGTTGCTCGTGGCATTGAAAAATTTAGTATATTCGCGGATGTTGTTACGAACATGATTAGTAAGGTAGGAAAAAAATTGCTTTTCAATTTATTTTAGCTTTATTCAAACCAGAATACTTTTTTAAAAACACACCGTGTTAACAACACAGTATGTTTTCATCTTATGTGTCCATCACTGGTGTAAAAGAAATTAAATTTTATTTGTTACTAACATTATAATCAATTGCAGTCTCCTACATTAAATACAGTTGTAATGTAAATAAAACACAGGACCTTCAATTATCAATGTGTATTGAATTGAAACAGTCGCTATTATTAATGAAATTGCAAAAATGCTACAAATTTGTGCTTAAAGTGTACATTACTGGTGCCTTTCTGATATAAGATTATTAAAAAATACTAATGGTAGCGACCATTGGTAAACTGCCTCGATTTCTGAGACTTGCAGGTACAATGCTAAGAAAATAAAAATTCAGCCAAATTGTTTTCAGTGAGGAAGTAGATCAAAGGAGTAAGTTAATTGAGTCGCCATCAGTTTCAGCCACCGAATGAAAACGAAAGAGTGCGTGCGACTACTGTGCGATGCCCGGTGTAGCTTTAAGGACAATCTATAGAAAGTCGAAATGACCCTGTGGATAAGACACCCGATTCGTAAACACGAGGTAGTGGGTTCGAATCCGGGCAAGTACCAATGTGATTTTTCAAATCATATGTACTTTCTAAGTTTATCTTGGACATTTCTGACTGACGGTGAAGGAAAACATCGTGAGGAAACCTGGACTTAAAAGTCTGAAATTGCCAATCCGCCTTGAGCAAGCGAGGTCATTAATGCTTATTCCTTCTCTATGAGAAGAGGCCTTTACCCTGCAGTGGGACAGTAAACAGGCTGTTATTATTATTTATATTATTATAGAAATTGTTTGGGTTGGGTCTGGTTATAATTTGTACCAATTAAATTGTATGTTTGGAAAAGACACAGTACTTAATCCCTAGTGCTGGAGTTTTCTTTAAGTTCGTAAAGAAGAAGTACTTCTTAACGTTAATAGTATATGAGAAAATACCGATACTTCGCGATAGATTGTTTGGGCTGAAAACTAAATCTACTGTCATAAAGTTCTAATATATAAGATTATAAATAACATTTAACACACATATAAAAAAAAGATTTTCTAAAGCAAATTCTGGCTTATTTCTAACTCACAGATAGTATTTAATTCAGGAATTTAAACAATGTACGGAGCAGAGGCCGCGACTGCAGTAAATCCGTTTGAGCTATGAGTATTACTACTTAAAACCAATGAGCTGGTCAGTAAACATTTGAAATACATTTGTAATGTCATTACCATAATTTGAACATACCGGATTATGTGGAAACAAAAGATTATTATTAGTTTTAATTCATGTTTTCAAATATGCGAAAATCAATGATTGAAATTGATAGTTTTTTTTATTTATTCATTCCCACTGATGAGCAAAGGTCTTCCCCATACTAATACACAACTCTCTGTTTTCTTCTCTCTCTGACAATTTATGGAACATCCCAATACTTATGGGACCAGAATACAGTAGATTTATTGGCTAAAATGGTGACGATGACTCCTTTGTCTCCCACTTTGCTGTAAATTGCACGTATAAATAGCGGACACAAAGTACACCCAAACTTGGCACAAATATTTATGGATTTTGTTTATAAATATGTATGTCAAGTTCTGGCCAAGTTTTGTCCATTTGGTTGGGAGTTGACATGATCTCTTGCAGACACTTCATCAGCGCTGCGAACTGTGCCGTTATTTCCTAGTCAAGCCAGCAAGTCTTTAAACTGCGTTATGAGTACACCCAAAACTTAACTAAAAACCGATGCAGTACAGTATTCCCGAAATACCCAGGTCATCTGGACCCACGCACCATACTCAACTCGAAGCGTACGCATATTAAAACATTATTCAAGCGGTGATTACCATAATAAATGTTAATAAAGTCACCGTACATGCGCATTAGCCGGCACTAAATCATTTGCGGCTCGCTATTGGTTTTTAGCATCGGCCTGTATCAATTATGGCGCGGACTATGGCGAGCGTTTATGTGTGGAATGGAAGGAAAGAGGCTTTACGTAGTTGATGTGTATTTCAAAATTGTCTATTGAAGTATGCTGAAATGAGTAGGTAGGTTCATACATTTAATAAAAAGGCAAATAATAGAGATAACTTAAAATTTCACTCTAAGAACCTATGTTTATATACTCTCAAACTTTTCACTGATCAATGACTGATCTTTTCACTGATCAATTATCGATACAATTATTTACGTATTCTGCAAATTTTGTCACGGGTTTCAGCTACTGTTTTGATATAGTGATGCTATTTAGCATTTAAAGTGAAGTAGTGTTCAGATAAAGGTAGCGGGTAACCAATGAATAAAGGCAGCTTAAGATTGATCAAAGTCAAGATGCGTGGGAGAACGCCTTGATAATGATGATTCTGCATGGGCATTCTAATAATTATGTAGAGCTTAATATTGATAAAGCATTCGATATTTCAGTTGAAACTTTAATGATATGAAAGTATTAGCTTTCCGCGGCGCAGTTTCACCCGCGTCTTTGCTTACTGCTCTGCTCAAATCCGACATGTAGTTAAAGATATTAGTGCGTTGAAACATACAAACAAACAAACTCTTTCGCTTTATAAAATAGTATAGATTTTATACTTTAATAGATTTCGGGAACAGTCTCAGAGATACAATACGACTTAGTTAAATAATATTATTTTAAGCCTCAGGCTACTTGGTTTACAAGTGTGTTTTTCTGTATAGTCTAAGATTGAAGAACAGTCTAAGTAAAGGCATAATTCAAACTACCTTAATTTTCCTTTTTGTTGTATTTGTTCTATAAACATTCTAGCTTTCTTATGTCTTCGGACAGATGAAACATTTTATTTTGAAGTAGAGCACGGCACTAGTTGTTTGCGTTGTAATATCGCGGGCGTACATAATCGCAGACCTTACGACTCAGCGCCCACGTGAGGCTGTCCTGCAGGACGAACAGTTCGCTAAGGCCAGGAACATAACAAACAACGGAAATATTAATTATAGATCTATTTTCTTTTATTATAAATTAATCCCATACCAAATTAACGTTTGATTTAAATTATTAATATTTTTATGAAATGTGCATTACATGTAGGCGTACATTATACTTACCGAACTTTATAAATATATTTATTTCAGTGAATTTATAATATTAATCAAAGTAGAAAAGCTATTGTCATATATTTTTTACATTTCAAATTTGGCAAAAGGCGAAGTCTAAAATATCACAAACTTGTTTATTTTTAATTACAACTTCCTGAAGGAAATCGTGTATCGCAAAAGACTTTATAAGCAATAATAATTAAACTATATGTAGGTATCTTGAAGACTCGATTGAAAGTTTTCTTACTTGACGACGACGACCAAAGTGACTCCACCCCGCCTAATGGTAAGCAGTCAGTGGAATCCAGAAGTGGTGGCCACCATTCCAAAAGCAATAGTCTTAAACTGCTGGTATGGTGGCCTCCACTATAGCGGCTGGGAATGGGGTTAGGGAAAGAGAATGAGGAAGGTGAGGAAAGGGGAAATAGAGGAAGTTGGGCCTCCGGCGTTTTCACTCACCGAACGAAACGCAGTAGTACGGATACTACTACTCTTACGTCGATCTTCTTTGAGAGGATAGTACTTCCCCGGACGATCCGGCCCATTCATGCTGAAACCAGCGTGGATCTACTACCGTAAAAAAAAGTGCAGTAATATGCAGTGTTTTAGGCTGTTTTATCTCCTTACATGTGGCCTAGCCCTAACAATTGAATAACATTCGTAGTCTTATTGTAATAGTATGAATATTCAGGAACTGTTTAAGTTTATCCGTTTCAAACGAGTTATGGATTTGTTGTTTAAGGCGTTGAAATGTTCGACTTAATTAACTTAAAATATACTGACAGGTTTTTTTTTTATATATATTAGCCTACCAAAGTGACTCTACCCCGCCTGATGGTAAGCAGTCAGTAGAATCCAGAAGTGGTGGCCACTATACCAAAAGCTATCGTCTTAAACTGCTGGTATGGTGGCCTCCACTATGGCGGCTGGGAATGGGGTTAGAGGAAAGGAATGAGGGAGGTGAGGAAAGAGGAAAGGGGGGAAATGGGACCGCCGGCACTCTCACTCACCAAACTAAACGCCGTAGTAAGGATACTACTACTCTCAAGTCGATCTTCTATGAGAGGGTAGTACTTCCCCGGACGATCCGGCCCATTCATGCTGAAACCAGCGTGGATCTACTACCGTCAAAAAAAAGTTTGAAGGTTCCTGAGTGTATTAGAAGTTACCTTAAAGTTAATAATAATAAAAATAATAATATTCTACCATATTCACACAGCGCCATCTAGCCCCAAATTAAGCAATTATATTTGCTTGTGTTATGGGTACTAAACGACTGATATACTACTTATATACTTTTTTTTTGTAAATACATACATATTATAGATAAATTACACCCAGACACAGAACAAACAATCATGCTCATCACACAAAGATTTGTCCTGGGTGGGAATCGAACCCACGACCTTCGGCTTAGCAGTCAGGGTCACTAACAGGGTTTACGGTAGTAGATCCACGCTGATTTCAGCATGAATGGGCCGGATCGTCCGGGGAAGTACTACCCTCTCATAGAAGATCGACTTAAGAGTAGTAGTATCCGTACTACTGCGTTTCGTTCGGTGAGTGAGAGCGCCGGAGGCCCAATTTCCCCCCTTTCCTCTTTCCTCACGTCCCTCATTTCCTTCCCCTAACCCCATTCCCAGCCGCCATAGTGGAGGCCACCATACCAGCAGTTTAAGACGATGGCTTTTGGTATAGTTGCCGCCACTTCTGGATTCCACTGACTGCTTACCATCAGGCGGGGTGGAGTCACTTTGGTAGGCTATATATAATATAAAAAATAAAAAATAAAATAAAAAATAACCACTAGACCAACAGGCAAGGCAAAATTGAACTTAAATAGCCCGAATGATGCTTGCCACTTCTACGACAGTGAATGTTATGGCTTTGATTCTCATATTCTACCACACAATTTTGTCCAGTAGGTATACGAAACAAACCAACCTTTTGCACAGCATGAGCTATAAGAAAAATTGTCAGAAAATTGAACACATTATATAAATCGTCAGATAATTTCAATTGCGAAAATTAGTCTAACAACAAAGAATGCTCTGAATACAATTAATCAAAATAAAACGAGAATTTATGTTATATCACGTCGGTTTAGACGGTAGTAGATCCACACTGGTATCATCGACCGGGGAAGTACTACCCCCGTAATGAAGACCGACGACGTAAGAATATTAGTTTTCATATTAATGTGTTTCGCTCGTTGAGTGAGAGCGCCAGCAGCCCAAATACCCCCTCAGTCCTCTTACGTTTCCCTTTTCCTTCCTCATCCCCTTCTCCGTGGTCGGCAACGGCTTGGTTGTGTTTTATAAGAATTATTAATTCTGCGATGCTTGGAAAACACAGCCATGTCTATAGGTTACGGTTACCACTTACCACCAGCCGTAAGCTTGTATGCCACCAAAGCTGTATAAAAAAAATATCAGCATCAGATATTATTTTATTCTTTGCAAATACGTAACGACGATCTTCTCGAACCAGTGCGTAGTAACTAGTTTGCCATACATAGTCACACACATATGCAATTTCGCTTACCTTGGCCTTGCTCTCTGCCTCACCTGCTTACATTGTTTTTACAACTGTATAACGTGTCAATTTTGTGTAATAAATAGATATTAAAATAAAATTTTCTATGCAACTAATTTTTGCTAAGGATTGTTTACTGCACTGTTGGTCTAGTGATTAGTGTAACTGACTGCGACGCCGGGTGTCGTGGGTTCGATTTCCGAGGCAGGCAAATATTTGTGTAATAAACATTTGTATTAAATTTGTCTTCAGTCTCGGTGTTTCCTATGTAGTAAAAGTATATATTTACAAAAAAAAAATATGAATATGTATTATGTATCAGTTATCTAGTACCCTTAATACAAGCTCTGCTTAGCTTGGGACTAGAGGGCAGTATGTGATAGTGTAGAAATAAAATATTGTTATAACTGAGAGGTTCTCCCAGAAAACCTTAGTAAGTAAAATTTTTATTATGGATTTTAAAACTCGACTCAAATCTATCATGGTCATCTTAATCATCAGCCTCCGGTCGATCACATCTTAAACTAAGGCACTTTTAATAAAACTTACAAGGCATGATCTTCACATCTCTGTATCTCGCTGCCTTTTAAGAAACTAATATTATATGACGAGAACGACTTTTATTTGAGTGATTGCACTTCACTATTTTTTATACAACACTATACACTATCACATACATTACCACATACATTATCTAAACTATTTTACACATTTTCCACTAAACTAAAATTAAAACATGTCTATTATTGTATTAGGGAATACCCTGTAAAATTAATAATTAAGAGAAAGATACATTTTAATAAATTTATACTTTAAAACTATTTGCGCTAAGTATCTATTTACTTATTGGAATTAAACGAAAGGTCGTTCATTCACTAACTAAACGCAAAATATCGTATCGAATCGAAGCTACCGTATAATTTTTCATAGTAAAGCATACCTAAACTATAAAAATAAGTAAACATGAAACAACACAAACCGGTTGGCACGAGGTTCACGCTGCGACCCGTTCCCATAGTAACCCCTAGTGGTGCAAGCTGATTTGGGCCGCAGAAGGCCGCAGTCGTTATCGGTCAACCCGCGACCTTTGAAGAAGCCTCCGTTTGCACAATACTGTACTTTACGTGCGAAGGTACGAACGTAAAAGTATTGATGATTCGTGTTACTGTATAATAACTTTGCTTTTAGGATATTTATGAACTTTTATATAAAGCGATAGAGTTTCATTTGTTTGATTGAACGCGCTTATCTCTGGAACTACCAACTACTAGTGCGTATGATAGCACAGTTCTCGAGGAAGGTTATAGGCTGTGTAACATCACTCTACTGGCGACGGAAGCACAGCAGTAAGCAAAGCGGATAAAACCACGACCCAGAAAATTAGCTTATGAATATGGGTGGTAGATGAAAGTGGTTAAGATAGGTTCAATTTTTTCCTGGAATAATTATTTCGCGTTTCTTATCATTGCTTACTAAAAATGTCTTTATTGGTTGTTGCTAAGGAGTCAGTGGGATTTCTGAATCTTACTGATTACTCCTGACACTATCCCAATAGTTAATGGCAATTGATATAATTGTAGCCTCTTTGGCAGTCTTGTGAGATACTTTGTATGATGCGTAAAACAATGCATGTGCTAGTAGAGTTTTCGATTTTAATGAACCGACATTTTACAGTACCGAATCGATTTAACGAGCAAATTTTTAATCTATGTACTGGGTATTTGACAAAAATATTTAACACATAAGTAGTTACAATCGTGTACATAAACGTTGTAAAACGAGCAAGCATCAAAGCAACCTTCGCGTATAATTCTCCCGTCACGATCAACACCGTCCGGGTGGGACGGTGACATTTGTGCCCGCTGGCCGCTTGACCTATACGGAGACGATCCGAACATTGCTGAATCTTTGCTAGTTGACTACTTTGTGCATTGATTATCATCAACTAACTGTAAATAGAAGCTTATAATTGTAATATGTATTTAAACTGTGACTGATATTTAATATTAAACTTAGTGAATGCTCCACACAAGGTAGGAATTATATGGGAATCTCACTCACATGATCATCACTGTGACTTCTATAAACCAGGATTAACACTGGAAAATCGTTAAGAAAACCAATTTGTGGCAATCGGGAAAGGAAGATCCTGATAATAATGAACTAGTAATTACTGTAATTACTTTAGCATAATTTTAGTTGATGGCTGTCTAAAAACATGGAGGTGCAAGAGTGTCTTTCTAGGAGCAAAGAGCTAAAAATTAACGGTGATCCAAAACAAGTTACCATAAATTTATGATGTCACACCAAAGATTTTTTCAACAACAACGAGGTTACAATGCAAATTAAAAATAATATTGCGATTGGTGTCTTAGCGATCCATCAATATTACCATGGTTGCAAATGTTTACGTATGCAAACAAAATAAATTAGTTACAAAATGTTAGTTTATCAGTACAGTCCGAAACGTTGTCGACATTACTAGTAAGTATAAGTACATAGTCACTATTAGCACTATGGATGTAACACTCGTATCCATTGGAATTGTGTTGCGAGCCTTATAGAGATATAACCAGGAGCTAAAGGATTGTTTATTTAGAAATTTTAATACAATGCTTTTGCAAAAGTTAAAATATAATTAAAATGACTAAATTATTTTAGAAAAATATTGATTGATTATACAGTTGATTAATAAGACGATTATTTTAGTTATATAATTAATTTTATTAATTTCTATATAGTTAATTAATTTTAATTAATTTATCGTCCTTACAGATCAGAGCAATTTTCTGATCCCAAAACTTCTTAATATCACAAGTATGCGAATGTGTGACACGCTGGTACTTTAATTCATTAAACTCTCTTCAAAACTGGAAGAGAACTTCAGAATTTCTTTAAATTTTGAATAAGTAAGTAGAGGGGCGAAAGCTAATTTTTCTTGCAGCTACCGTTTTCCAGACGAGTAAGTGTAGGATTGTTTCGACTTTCTCTCCAGTTCTGAAAAAAGAAGAGAAAAAGGCAACATAGCAGTCCATCTGCTTAGCAATTTAGGAGACTTTTTTTTGAAATAAATAATTTTTTGTTTGAAATAAATAATATACAATTATATCAGCTGAAACGAATGTAGGTTCTTGTCGTTTATTAAATTTCACTTTCCAATTCATATTGAAAAAGATTGAGATTAAAATTTAGTTCTGTATAGTGTATACTTTTACCCAAGAGTTCGTTCAAAGAATGAAATTCGTTTGAAGGAAGGATAAAATGTCCCCTGACATTTAAATTCAGACAAATACGTTATAGTCATGTCTTATAGCGCAAATTGCTGATCGGGATCCAATCTGCTTCATTTTAAAACTCACGAAACTCCTGACCTTTGAACGTTCTCATAGTTATGGCTAATATTGCAGTAAGGAGGATTTTAACAAATATGGTTGTATAGGACAATAGATTTACTACCATTAAAATTCAATAAGCAATAGCATACCAATAAATCTTCATAGAAGGCTATCAGAAAAGGAACTATCTGATCCAGAACGTAGCCGGTCACGGGTGGACCATTGTATCGAAGCCAAAAGGTATTCAAATAGATGCCCATAGAGGGTCCCGGCAATTTGCGTCCAACCGAGTGTTTTGACACCTTCATACATAAACATTTTCACTACTTAAAAATTTTGAGTCGGTTGCACTATCTTGATGACTATTTAATTATAAGTTAATCTCGAGTTTTACTGGTACTAATAGTGGATTAAGCTGTATCACGTAAATAAAGATTGTTTAACCTAAAATGGGATCGTAGTCGAACTTGATCTACAATGAAATAAAAACCGGGTAAGCACAATTCTGTCTCACGCACAAAGGCTTGAACAAACTTGTGTCTAGCTAAGCTGAAGAAAAAATGTGTTTTCCTACTATTTCACCTATATTTTCATATCACTCTATATACTAGCATCTTAATTGACAAAAGACAGAAAAATGTGTAAAACCTACTTGTAAATTTATGAAATATACAACTAAAATGGCCGTTCTTCTACTAGGTTTGACTTATAATTTTGTTTTTACAGCTTTTTGGCATCAAGCATTTCAGTTTTTAATTTTGGTTTTAAATAAATAACACAAAAAATACTTTTATTTTACTTAATTTTCATTACAAACTTAGAACACAATATTAGTTTAATCTAAGTTTAACTGTATGATGGAACCATCCCCACAATGACATAATACGTTTTCAACCCGCTATTGTGTGCAAGGTGAATGCTTATTATTCCGTGTGCTGCGGTCACCAGACGATTATTATTCCCCTATTATCGTAATATAATAATATTATTGCTCTCCCAAGATGGAACCGAATAAGGAAACGGATTGAGGAATTGCCTTGTGATTTATTGACATAAGCGGTTTTGTCGTCGGCTGGCTACTAGTTTCCTCTTTATTTTATATAAGCGTTTGAAAGAAAAATGTTTTTAACTTTTTCCTAGATTTTTGACTACTTAAGGAAAATGGTTTATCCTCGTTTTTCGTCTGAACGTAATTATATTTCTGAATTACGTTCAGACGAAAAATTTATTAGTATGTAAGTTCGATTTTTATATAAGATCATTTGATTTTTACTAAAGACAAAATATTTGTGAGATTGATAAATATTAGTGTAGAAGTTCAGGTGCATTTTAGGTCCGTTAATTGAGTGATTTTAAGAAAAGGTTTCCAGCGTCTTAGAGTTCCAAAGATCCACATGTTTACAGTACAGAGTTGGTTTTAAAAAATAAACAAGCATCACCTATGAACTGTTACATTAGATAGAAGTTGCATCAAGGAGAAGGAGTTATCTAGTTATGATAATATTAGTATGTTGATAAAAATGATGTGACATCACATTCAACTTTCCTAATGAAACCATCAAATTTTTTATGTTCAACAACGTTTGCTCGTCATAGAAGACAGTGCATCTGTTTATAACAAGTTATGGTGACTTAACTACAGTCGTAAAATTGGAATGATGCGCACTTTCCCTTGTAAATACAATTTTATTGACAATGTTTGATTTTCTTCTTATTGAAAGGCTTTAACGGAAAGTGTGAAAACACGTCAAATTTATTTTTGGTTGATTGTAGCAAAATTTTGTGTGATTCATATTATGTTTCGAGTCTTGTATAGATTTAAAACACTACAAAACGAGTAAATAAAATTGGAAAGTACATAAAGAATTTATTTGTATAAAACTTAGAAAGGTACTTATTATTGATAGAGTTTTTAACATCTATTCATATATAATTACTTCTCCTGACTGATTCATCTATGCAGAGCTTAAACTGCTGAAGCTACAAGCCAGAATTTTTTTATGTTGAGGAAAGGATTTTAAACATTTTTTTGTTGGCACATCTGGTCAATTATTTATTTATTAAAACTTTTTACGCGCATGACAAGTATAAAGGACTTAATGTCAAATGCCAATGCAAAATTAATGTATTTTTAAGCAATACATGATTTCATAATCGTCACGCTTTGCATTCGGTTTTTCGTACGTTACTGTTTTTTGCCGTCTTCTCCATTAAAGGTTTTACAACAAACACCACAAGCATTTTATCAACTAGGCATCCCATAGGATATCATCGTCTTTAACACTGAATCCATTAACCAGTATAGTAGCTACCGTAATTAAAGACAAAACGAAAACATCAACGTAAGATAGTATAATCATCAACATTACAGAAAACAGTTTTATCTCACTCCTAAATTCTCAAGCCTCGCTAAAATCTGCGGATTCGTCTAGGTACAGTTATCTAAACGAGTGTTTAATCGCTTAAGTGCTATCGTTTTCATACGCAGTGGTTTGATAAATACTTAAATGATAATACCACGCACGCTTGCATTGCGTATTGAATAATTCCGTTGTTTGTTGTTTGTTGAAATTTTTCCGTTATGAAAAAAAAAATCAGAATTTGATTATTTATTATCAGCTCATCACTGATCTAACTGCTTCTCAAAAATGAGAAGTTAATGAAAAATTTTTTTTTCTTTCTTTAAATAATTAAATAATCTTTTTGATCTTTTTACCGAAAAACTAGCCTTCATTGGCTTTTGCCAAAGAATCTGATAATGAGATTTATTTTATGATCATAAATATCTTTTACATTCCAATGCACAACAATATTTGACATCTTTTGTACTTACATTAATTATTAGAATTTAAAAGTTTTTAATTCCTACAAACATAAATAAAACTTATAAACCTAAACTTATATTTTCCGTCGGACTGTCCTAGTCAACCGCGATGACCATCGTTCCGCCATTGGTGACCCCAAGACGGTCATTTATAAACACGACCATGGGAACCACGAGATAACACATCGCACGTACCACTATGATTAGAATATATACGTTTTGCTGCAATTACGCTAATTTACCACTATCCACAAACATTCAATAAGTTATTGAAACGGTTTGAAGACAGGAGAGTCTGTAATGACATCGCGAAATCTTTAGGTTATAGGTTGAGGTTCGTATTGCTATTTAGTTATGAAAAAGGTAAGAAGGGTCAGATAGATTTATTTAGATTATCTGTGTCTGAAATATGTTTATACTTGTTTTGACCCGTCGACTTCTGAAAGCATTTTCTATTTTGATATAAATGTGTTCTTGTGATCAGTGTGAAGCCTATTTTTTTCAGCAACTTGTATCTTGAGCTCTAGAGATTGTCTGACATGTTTACTTATATCTTACCTTAAAGATTTGTTATTTACACAGAACTAAATAACTGTACAATATTATTGAATATAATACAGTATTTATAGGTACATTGAGCAGATAATGTTTAAGTTATTCTTAATACAACAAATTCATCCAAAAACAAACTTCCACTAAAAACACAAATAGATATTTTTTTTTATTCGTAACTAATTTTTAATACGCGCTTAAATATAAAGAAAGATGTTCATAATTACAGAAACATTACTTTCTTCTAGTTACAATAAGCTTACATATAGAAGTGGTAGTAAAAATTGACAAGCGCATGAGCTCGCGCATGTCACGTGTTATCGCGCAGATCGCGACGTGTGCGCGAGTGAGACGCAGATACCATCGGTTCTCATGCTCCGTGGAACAAACACACTTCCGAGCATCCTTGAAGGACCTGTGTGAAACTGTACCTAGTTCACAGTAAGGATGTTGCCATTAACCTATTGAGCATGCGACCGGCTAAAATTTAAGAACGCCTAAGTCCAGCAGTGGATGTCTTTTAGCTGATATGATGACGATAATGATGACGAATTTATTGAGAAACTAAATTATATGGGTATGCCGAAATTGTCATTACTATTAAAAACTCGAAAACCGATTCTAAGTAGGTTCTGATCAAACATAGCGAAATGCTCATGAGTTCTCAACTTATGGGGAAGGTAAATCTTAAACTGAGAATATATAAGACAACTTTACTTAAGCCTTAAGCTTAAATTTTTTTCAAGACTATCACGGCAACCGAACACAGCAATTTTTTTTCTTAACTTTGAAAAATCATGTATTCAAATAGAAAACCGCCGAACAGATCATCTCCGCTTTCTTTAAAATAAGTATTCTTTAAAACCTAGACAGTAACAACGTCCTAGAACGTATTATGTTGTTGTACGTCACTCTGACGGACAGACAATCAGCTTTCACGATGTCAACCCACATCTTGGTTAACGTGACAATACACTGTGGTTAGATTCGCACGACTCGAAGCATAAACATCATGATTATGATTGTAAGTAGCAATCGCTAAGAATAAATTAAGAATAGTCTAACTGTGCTGGTGGTTGCATGCGCTACTAAGAGCTAATGATGGAGATGCCATTCTTCCATTTTACAGACTAAAGGTTTTCAACTCGATTCTGAAGTCAAGTTCTATTTTTTGTTGCATTATATATGGGTCTCGGCCCATCTTCCTACCACCATTGAATCCAAATAAACTAACTACTTAGAACAAAAAAAAATATTATGTCGTGACGATCGTGATGATCGTGGACATCACACGCGAAAAAACCTTTAAATTTATTAATAAGTATACGGTAATACGTATATGGTAGGCTAATATATATAATTTTTTTTTTATATATATTAGCCTACCAAAGTGACTGCACCCCGCCTGATGGTAAGCAGACAGTGGAATCCAGAAGTGGTGGCCACCATACCAAAAGCTATCGTCTTAAACTACTAGTATAGTGGCCTCCACTATGGCGGCTGGGAATGGGGTAAGAGGAAGGGAATGAGGGAGGTGAGGAAAGAGGAAAGGGGGGAAATTGGGCCTCCGGCACTCTCACTTGCCGAACGAAACGCAGAAGTAAGGATACTACTACTTTCAAGTCGATCTTCTATGAGAGTACTTCCCCGGACGATCCGGCCCATTCATGCTGAAACCAGCGTGGATCTACTACCGTCAATATAATAATAAATACAATAAAAAATATTATAAGATAAACATAATAATATGCGCGTTTTAACCTGTCTTAAGCTGTTTTCAACCAGCGATTGTCTGCCACTTTTACCAGTAAAATAATGAGGTAAACTAGACTAAAACTGTAAAAAGGACAATATACCTTTGCCTTTAAACCAAATTTTATTGATCAAATAAAAAAAAAAAAAATTCAATACAAAAGAAACTAACCTAATTTCGCTATACATTTAACCTTTAATTTTTATAAGAATAACACCACAAGACACGCGCTTGTCGTACAATTGTCACAAATCTACATAACAATGTAACATAACATTGACCTGCGTCCCAAGTTGGCCTTCGACCCTCACATTTTTGACCTATCCAGTCTTTGGGACGTGTGCTTACTAGCGACCTTATACATTAAACATTACCCATCACAGAGTATTTTATCCAACACACTCATATTTACTCATTAGCATTCACCAAAGAAATTTTTTGAGTATTATTTTACACTGTTGTTTGTAGTAGTGTTTTGTTTTAAATTGCTACTTTGTAGTGTATATATTGTCTTTTATTTTTATTACTATACTGGCGTTTATCAAGTTAGTTTGCTTTGTTGTCTTTTAAGCTATGTCTTTAACAGTGTTTGAATGTATTAGGATGAGTTATGGATCTGCCTTGCCCCTTGGCCCAAGATTTGCGTCAGTCCAAGGAACAATTACGTTTGTATGCTTGTTCATTACCATTGGTGCGGCGTCTATGCCAATATTATTGTCTTGCCTTTAAGTTCTTAGAAAATTATTGTATTTATGTGTATCATTGAAGTCACTTGGAATAAAGGCATTGAAGTTTTTCAAACAAATTTGTTTTAGTTGCTTTAGTTAAAACAAAGGTCATTTGTGCATTTTTCTTGCAAATAGGGTGATCTGTCACAAGGGATCAAACAAAATGAATATTATACCTATACCTCTGCCTATGCCTTCGGATAAAAAGGAGTGATGCATGAAGAAATGTTTTCAATGTGATAGCCTCTTTAGTAAAGTGAAATCGACTTAGTATGTTATAGACGAAAACTTGATTTAATTTGAAATTAAGCTTATCATTACTAATATATAAACCAAATAGCTCTATAAATTTACTAAGCTAAATGTTTCAGTAGCTCGTTGAGATAGTGTCAGCATGAACCCAGTACCAAAATGTAATATATTCACTAACTGTTCGGCAGCTTCGTCCGCGTGGGAAGGCATACCATATAAAAAAAGCCTATGATACTCGCTGATATTGTAGCTTTCTATATCTTAAAGATTTTTTTTAATTGATGACGTAGATTTTGAGTTTATTAATATCAAACAAACAAACATACAAAAAATCATTTCCTTTTACAAGTGCTTTATTATTCGAATTAACTGAATATATAGGTATAAGTAATTTTAGAAGAAGCAAATCGTCAAATAATGTGAATAATGTGTAATATGTGGGCGGTATCTAATAATCACAATTTGGAATAGATTTCTTCAAATTTTAGTTTTTTCATCAGGTATAAGAAAACTAAAATGATAATAAATCTATTCATTTTAGAATACCTATCAATGATATGCATTATTCATAATCATCAATTCAAATACTACTGCTAGCCATAGACCTTCGACAACATACATACGTAAATACATAGACCTTTTATCCCCGAAGAGGTAGACAGAGGAGTTTTATCACCCACGTTTCGCCATTTTATTGGTTAGCATGCAATATGGCATACAAATAGTTCGCTAAAAACATCATTCATTATGTGTTTGTGTCGACATTCATGTCGACACAAACACATAATGAAAAATGAAATAATGTCATTGAAACGTTGAAATTGCCTAAATATCAGTCACCAGTTAAATAAATTTCCATCATCTTACTAAACATGAAGTCAATGCTTATTCAATTACACCATGCAGTGATAAATTAGGTAAATGATTAAATCTATAGGGCCTATTTACATGCGCTGCCTACTACTATGACTATGACTCACGTTACAAAATTTGCAAATCAACTCATAACATTTCAAATGATTTGACTCTACGGACACGATTACTTTTGCTGTATCAAAATTATAATATGCATGCCAATATAAACTCTAAGAACATTTAGGAAAGGTTCGATTTTGCTTTTTACTTAGGCTGCAAGTGAAATTATTGGCTCATAGTTTGATCGACCAGAACAATGAGTGCGTGGGAGTAGTTTAGTAATATTAGTAAAAATGTCAGAAGATAATGAAATGTTTTTTGTGAAAAATTATAGTATTTAAATTTTGGTTAAACGTTGCGTTTATAACAGTGACCTTTCGGTTTTAACTTTTGCTTAACATATAATATTGAAATGATATTTCAACGCAATTGTTTATTTTTATAGGTAGTGTATTTGGAACATTCATTAGGTAGGAGGTTTTAACTCACTCCTAAAATAACTTTAATAAACACGTCTCAAATCATTCCTCACGCATTACCACTTTGTTTAATTTCTGTTTACACATTGTTGTTGTTACAGCTTTTTTTTTTAATTAATTGTACAAACAGTTTACATTTATCTAACAGCTAACTAGCTTTAATGACACATGTTCTTAGTCTAGAATGCAAACCTGTAATACTAAACACTGCATGCATAAGGTTGCTAAGTACAAACATCACTTTAATGCAAGTAAAACTTAAATGAAGAAGAAAAACAGTTTCAGTTAGTGTTCATATTTTAAACATTTAACGTTATTTAAATTCAGCTTGTACCCAGCAAAGGGTAGATTCGGGCTGTGGATGATGATGATGAAATTCAGAAATTACTAAGTGCAGTCTGTATAATAATAGACTTTATATATTTTTGAAATAAAATTTTCATGCTTGGTGAAAATTCGAAGTATTAAACATAGGCCTCAAACAGATAGACGACATCTCCATAAGTTGGACTGACGATTTTAACAAAGTAGCTAAGAGATATAGGTCGTAAATTGGTTCGGGTTGATATTTGTTGCAGTTCTGAGGACCTAGGCTTGTGACAATAGAACGCCAACATTGTCGTTAGCTTAGGTCAATCCCATACATTTTTTATTCTATTCTTTTCTAATAATATTTATGCCGCTTGCTTGTCTAGACCCTCAGGTCACGGTAATATTAATATTACCGTGCTCAGGTGGTCAATGTTCAGTAGACATCTTCGTGCAATGTAAACATTGATTGTCCTTGTTTATCCTTTTGGATTTCGATGTACAGCTGAACTGAACTTATACTTATTTATATTGTGCAAATTTCTGTGTTTTTTGCTGTAACTCAGCATATTTTTTTTTTTTTTCCACATTCACACAGCGCCATCTAGTCCCAAATTAAGCAATTATATTTGCTTGTGTTATGGGTACTAAACAACTGATATACTACTTATATACATTTTTTTTTTGTAAATACATACATATTATAGATAAATTACACCCAGACACAGAACAAACAATCATGCTCATCACACAAAGGTTTGTCCTGGGCGGGAATCGAACCCACGACCTCCGGCTTAGCAATCAGGGTCACTAATCACTAGACCAACAGGCCAGTCATGCAAATTTAGTTCACGTGCACATTTACAACCTTAAAAAATCACTTACTTTTCTCTAATATTATATTTACTAAGCTATTACAAACTTACATATTAATACTCCGCAGTTTGTTTGTAACTAATAAACATTGTCTCTTACAATATATATGTGTAGGAACCTCGTGAGCCGGCCGGGTCGAGTATAAATTATACCGGGACCAATTTGTACATGGTAATTATTGTGGACAAATGAGCCTGTTCTGAGACACACTGTCTGTGCTTTATGGAAGTATACTCGACTGTTGTAACGTTTACAGTTCGGATATTTTAATGGTTCAAATGAAACACTTTGCAGTAATTTCATAAAGATTATACTGTAAAGTTTTTCGTATTTTTTCATCTTTATCAGGTATCATGGGGGATAGTACAAAGATACAATATGGATATCAATTCAATTACAAAGTTTTTATTGCAGGTATTTGTTTGTGTCTAGTAGTCTTTTTAAGGTAAATGGTAACGCTTCTAATTTATAAGTAGGTGGTGAAATTTTTTATACTCCTAAACATTATTATAAAATGATCGTCTTATTAATATTTCGATAAAAAAATTTAAATGACCGAAGTGTTGATCAGTTGAGTATACCACCACTAAAACTTGTAAGCCAGTCATGGGCGCGGTAAACCCTCACAATGGCGACCACCACGCGCCGTTCGCACAAACGTTGCGCCTACGCCTCTGAATCTATTAGCGAGTGATTAACTTGTAAGTGTGGGTCGGACACAATTGCTTTTTGTCTTTCAATAGTGTTAGTTTAATTTTCATGTAAAGGAAGTGATGATTCATATGATTTTGAATTATAATATTACATGGCACTTCGTCTGCCCTTTTGGAGAAAACCTTACGGTTGCCAGTTTTGTCGGCTTTGGGTTCCATGTATAGATGCAAACTTGTTGCCATTTAACAAGCACAAGTCTCAAGTTACAAGTAGAAATTAGCAAATAAGTCCTTGTAAGTATAACCTTTCATTCTCTGTCACCAATAAGTCCCAAAAGACCATTTAGATACTACAACAACATAGCCCTAACTTCAAAGCGCGCAGTCTAATACACCTGGACCTCGGACGCACTGATAATGAAAACCTCGCTCGTAGGGAAACATGAACTGTTATAAAAAATTGTATAAGAAATCCCAAGACTCGAAATGATCGGATTTAGTAAAATTTAAATGGCAAATATTTTAACAACACAAAATCTACATTTTCGCAATATTTTTATGATTAACATGTAAACGTGTTCCATAAGCAGAACATTAAAGTCCTTGCCAAATCGCTAGAAAGTTCTAGATGCAGTAAGTAACAAATTGGCTTTGCGACGCGCGGGTTGCAGGGTCGCGCATGCGCGAGCTCTGCGCGTGAGTGGACGCACGCTCCGCGATACATTCGTCTTGTTTAAACTTATTTGACTAATTATTACTGTATACTAACTGTATTTATTATACTATGACAATTTATTTATGGAATTATACACAATGCTGCGATCTCGGATTAAGGAACCATCCTGTCTTTTGGCGTTGGTATTGTTTATCAGGTAACGCATATAAGCGTTATCTTTGTATCAAATGTCATCTACTGCGATCTCCAATTGACCAACTAACTACTACTAAAACTTTCAAGAGAGGACGATGTTCTGGGATGAAAGTTTGCTGTTAAGGAAGAATGGAACGAAACTTAACATTTTATATCAAATTGTCAAATGAACTCAATCTGAACTTGATCAGCAACAGGCACTTTTGTTATAAACTGAGGCGGTTTGAACTAGGTACTAATTTTAATGCATCAATTTCAGAAACTATCTATCAGTCACCTACAGTACAGTAGAGACAGACGAAAACTGAAGGAAACGACGGACTTTAAGTACCTTCCTATTGAGAAGACTTTCATTTTGCACTTCATTAGATACTCTGTAATCTTCTATCTCACCGGATAAGTGTTCTATTACATACATCCATTGAATTAACAGATACGTAAATGGTATAATAATATTTCTTCGTATACCTCTGCTTACCACTTTCTCTTGACACTGATACCCTTCGATAATCTTCTACGAAGATGAGTAATTTAATAGAGGCGTGTTTATTGAAAATTATTGTGTTGGACGCGGCGCCGGCGCACGTTGCACGCACAGAGCCATCTTGTGTGCTATAAATCAATCAAACGTTTATTATATTGTGCGAGCCATCTATTTGCTTATGAAATTGATGTATTTGTTTTAATGGATGTGTTTACTTTATATTTATTAGTTTTTAGGAATCTGCAAGCGATTTTAATTGGAATCTGTAAAAATGAATTGAGCATTTTAAAATAGCTCTTAATAAGAAATAGAAACCTAGGAACATTCGTTTTTATGTTGCAAAAATCTTAATTTATGTTATTATTTTGCGGTTAGGTATGTTAGCGATGGTCCTTTCGTTGCACCTACTGTTACGCCGAGTCTGATTTATTTTAAATATTTTTTATTATTTTTATTATTTACCACCCTCAATACTTTCACCTATCCCACTCCCTTGACAGTAGGCAGCCGCTTCGCAGTCTCTGGTATTGCAGGAGAAATCGTAGGGACTCTGAATCGTCCCTGAGCGACATTTTATTATTTTTAATATTTCCCACCGCAACGCCGACGAGTTGATTTTTTAAACAAGAATAAATAAGAGAATTTAAGATTTTAAGCTTCATTATCATAATAATCTTAAGTAACATGTTTCGTTACCTCTATGTGCATAAATATCCACACATAGCCACAGTCCAGCGTAATCTGTACACCAGTGATGGTTCGCACTTAGAGCCTCCATGACGATCACGACTGTAGCTCCCTCCATAAATATGTTCGGCAACGGCGATTGTGGCTTAATGCGAAATATTAATTTAAACATACTTCTTAAGGGCATTAAGATTGTTGTAAACGAGAAATTGCTGCGAGTTTAGTTTTATATTTTTGAATGATTGCATATGATCGTGCCTTAAGTCCACGTGAGATCAGATATATTGGGTGTGATGCAAAATATAGTGAACGATGAGTTAGTTGCCATTTGCGGGCTAATAAGTATTTTCCCGATAGAAAAATGCAATATCTTTACGCGATCTGGAAATATAAGATCTAACCAGACACCAACAACATAGGTGTACACCTTGCCTGCCATTGTATAGTTTGATTAGGTTATTACAGCCAAAAGAAGTCTCGATTCCTGAACTATGCCCACTTCACGTATCGCAACTTTAACTGGTTGAGTTGTGGAGGAGGATACGTTCGTTAGTCCACACTTAAAATTAATCTACAAATTTGATTGCATTTTGCAGACGAAAGAACACTTTCTGATTTTCTAGTACGTCAGTCACACAATGCATTCTTGGAGTGACGTTTCTATATAACGTTAGCTTTACTAACGTGTGGTGAACAAGAGTGTGCTGAGTAGAGCTGTGAAGATACTTTGTCATTTTTCCTTTTGAGAATTTAGTCTTGCTGTAACGACAATTTCCTCACAATTTGACTGTTATTCGAAAATTTTCTCACTTCTCTCATTTTAGTTTAGTAACCTTCTTGCACTTCTGAGGCTCATCGAGATATAGGACAGTTGTATAATTGAGTGCTTTAGCTGTTTCATAGTTAGCATGTTAATCTGATCAAAGATGGCCTCCAGTACTAACTACATTAGAAAGTTTAGCTATCCCAGTGTGTAGATTGCCTAAAGTAGTAAGTGGTCATACGTTTCAGTAGTTCGTGTTTAAATGGCCAGTATTACATCCGTGCGTACAATCGTCTATCACTCGTCTTGTTTAGATATGGTATGCGTACAGAACCTTTTTAATACAAAAGTGCTCTCGTTAATATTGCACAACAAAAAAAAATAGGTTTATTTATATTTTTATGCAACTTAGATAGATTAGCGTTTGCAGTTGCTTCATCATCATCATATCAGCCAAAAGACGTCCACTGCTAGACATAGGCCTCACCCAATTTTCGCCACTGTGATCGTTCGCCGTCCTCATCCATCGGTTGCCCGCCACCCTTATAAGGTCGTCGGTCCACGTTATGAGGGATCTGCCCACGCTGTGTCTTTTGCCAAAACAATGCTAAATAAATACAACCAAACAGTTGCCGATTGTGAGTTTGTAAGGGAATAAGGAAGGAAAAGGATGTGGATCGAAAAGGAAGCCAAAGCAAATTATCTGTAGTTATCTACTACGTCGACATTCTAAGAGACGAAAGTTACTGCCACGATTATCGACTCATTTATGTATGAAACCTGCAAAGATCTACTACCTACTGTAAAAAGCTATACAGCCGTAAAACGCATTAGTGGAAATTGTGGTATAGTTTTGTGATTAGCCTTTACCTCTAAACTTAAGAGGTAAGGGTTAATTACAAAACTATTATCTTCAGGCTATGTACTAGTATCTTAAGGGTCTAAACTGTCTGACGTGAGAATCTCTTTAAACCTCGTTTGAAGAAGACTTCAAACGAGGTTTAAAGAGAGCATGCAAAGGCAGCGGCTTTGCAGGGCCATGAGCGATAGTTACCACTTTTATCGTAATTTTTTAAAATTATTTATTGCTCGACATTAAAAGCTATTTTTTGCTTGGTATTTATACTATAGGAAAGTTAATTAATTAAGTTTCATGATCGATAATATCTGGCGTGGCGTGAGAACGAAGTAGGTGTTAGTCCTTTAGGGGCACGCAGGAAGCAAAGATAATGAGTGTCGGCATGTTGGAACGTTGGAGCAATGAATTAATAGTGCGAGCTATCTTCATTGCGGTCATACTCGCCAGCTACACACATTAGATTCGCGCGGTCACGAATGGAGTTTGTTGAGTAGGGAGCAAGTGTGATTGTATAGTTTTAGTGTGTTATTTCATGTAATAATAAGCTTTTTTTTTTAAATAAGTGTTGTATACGCAGTTTTGTAGGTTGGTACATTCCATATTGTCAATTTTTGAATGCCAGTTTCATGCTTTTTTATATTTTTTATATACCTAGTATCTGAAATAAATAATGTTTAAACCCTGTATAGAAACGAAATTAGATAGAATAGAAATTTTAAATTTTATTGATTGATTTTATTGTGACATTCCCAAACTAACACGATATGTTAATTTTATCATTATACGCCAAATAATCTAGCCAAAAAAGGTACTAAATTAAATGGGTTATGCTTTCTTTTTCACTAAATATTTTATTTTATAGAGAAAATAAGATTTGCTACTTACATAGCAGTTTTTGTTATAAATTAAAGGATAAGATTGTTTGTATAATATTTACAATTTAAGTTAATCAATTCACGTCCGATGTATAAAAGGTGGTATCTTCACCTCTATACAAAAAGATAATTCCAACAGAACCATCCTAACCCGCTTGCATACAAACCACGATTGTCGATGAAATGCTCGCGAGTGCAATTTTCGACTTATAAATAAAATACGTTCAATTACAGGCGCTAAAGTGCAGAATACTAAGATGATCTTCAATTGTATCGGTGCAACGTACATCTTTGTTCTCACACTCATAATTGGATACTTCATTCAATAAGCGAGTTTTTACGGTTTGTGCAGTTTTTGCAATTTTGTGATTTGCAAATAGGTTCAGTTTATGTTTGTACGTGGGTAAAATGTTCTTTGGAACCACGTGAGATTGAAGTAACCGTGAAGTGTAAAGATTTGACTGTAACATACACATTGAGTTGCAGGTAAAGAGTAGGTATACGTAATCTATACATATATAATAAAATTGGAGTGTCTGTTTGTAATATTGAAATAATCATTTTTTACTACATGTATATGAACACATATACGGTACATACACCAAAATAACATTTTTACATTTTTGTCTGTCTGTCTGTTTGTTCCGGCTAATCTCTGAAACGGCTGGACCGATCATAGACTTTTATTGGCAGGTAGCTGATGTAATAAGGAGTAACTTAGGCTACGTTTATTTTAGAAAAAATCTTTTATTTTAGAAAAATAAAGTAATGTTGATCGACTCATAGGCGGAATGAAGTTCGCCGGGTCAACTAGTATAATAATAATATACATACATACTTATTCACCATAACATACACCATATTCTGCCATATTTTATCGATAAGACCGCCCATAGAAAAACTTTCTATCTTCTGTGTATGTCTCGTCTATGTTATTGTAAACATGTAATTGGTGTCCAACAAAGAATATTCTATCTATCTAATAGCATTGAGTTGCGGTTAGTTGCAGGTATAAAAAATATGGGAAACAAATCAAGTCGAGTGCCTTGCAGGTACAATTTGGTTTAATGGCAATTGTTCAAACGTTATATAAGTAATTATTCTAAAATTTTACTACTAAATAGGCTATTTAAAAGGTTGTTATTACAATATTTTAATAATAACGTTAATAGTGCATACCTACTAACAAGATCACACTCTTCATGCCTAACCAACTGCAAGTATAAATTCGTGCGAACGCAGACAGGACCTGCATCACCGGCCTATTTCATAAACTCACGAAGAAAACCTACGTAGAAGACTACCAGTATGCAAAACTCAACCTTATATGTTCGAATAATGGTTAACTTTTGATTGGCGGAACTATGATACAGAGTCGTGTGTTTTCGGTTACCATGGCGACCAAAATGTCGGTGAGGTGCAATGCAATAGTTTAATCTAGCTGCGGGCACGACCACACGAACTCGCCGCCCGCGGAGGCTTTTTTGGCTGATGGCACTGTCTACAAAGAATCACTTAAACTTAAGTTAATTGTGTTAGTAATAAATATTTAATTTTGTGTTTTGGATTTTTGGAGGATCTAGTGAAAGAATGAATTTAATTTCAGTAACAGCCTTTATGAATAAACATAAAACAAAATAATTAACTAGCTGTCATATTGTTCCAGTGTCACCAGTTCAGAATCAAGCTATGACTAAAGTTTGCATAAAAAATATTATGAATGGTTAATTGATTACTGGATCTCATTCATGTCTGGCATAATATCTGTGCCTGTGGCTATTACTGTAAATAATAAGTTTGGTATTGTTCTAAATTATTTATCTAAGTTTATATCAAAAGTAAGTTGTGAATGGCAACCAAATCAGTAGATTCAGCATAATAATTTCTTTCATATAATTATAATTACAAAGAAAGAGTAGAATAAACTGTTTAGAAGATGATCTATTTGTTAAATATAGTAAGCAGTAGTAACATCAAACCTATTAAAACCCTTGCAAAATTCACTAATCGTCGATAGTAAATTACCGATTCATAAATCGTAGTTTAGTTGGTTTCACCGGCCCGCCCGCTCGTCGTGTCACCAGCATGTCGCAAGCAACAGACGACTAAATATCAGAGGCGCATCACCCGCTAATGACTCGTACAAATAGCTTCCACGAATATGTAATACTGTTGTGTATGAAAAGTAGCCTGCAGCAGTGTGTCATGTTAGATGTGAAATTCGTGGGAAATAGGCGTTTATTGGCAGATTTTCTATCATCTAGACTGTTGAATAAATTCTTAGTTAAACTGTCTATTAAATTATAAAGTTCGTATTAGATACAATATATTATTAATATAATATAGCAAAGTATCTAGTATTTTTTCGTTGACGAAAGTCTACGCCAACTATGTTGGATCGCATGTAACAACGGGCGAGCCATTTATTAGGCATGATTTCACAATAGGGCTAATACTGAAAGAAAGAAATAAAGAATAATAGAAAAATATTTATTCTGGGCTCACAAAATCGTAAAACAAATATAAAGAAAAAACAAAAACACACTGCATTTTTATCGTCAGAAAATGATATATCACTTTAACCAATCAGATAGAGGAGCGAACGTAAGACCTCTGTGTTTGTGTCTTACCTACCCTATGTTAAAAATAATATTTATTTATTTATTTATGTATACTGCCAATACATGCTGTTATATCTTATATTAGAGAAAAGCCGAGAACTTAATCATTTGTGATCATATCGTAAAAAGCATAAAAGCACTGACATATCTAAGTCGAAACGGGTCGCTTGTTAGTAAATAATTTCAACTATTTAATTATTTGAATGAACTAACGAATGATTTAAATCACTCGCAGTAACAAATCAATACATTGAATGTGTTTATTAACGTCAGTTCGCACGAACTTCGTGCGCAGGGCGGCTAGTAGTGACCAATTACGGCGTTTTTCGCTTATAACCGAACTATAGCCAGGACCAGTAAGGTGTGAACTGTGTCCTATATCTCCATCCTTATTGCCTTCAAGCAGAGATGTCTTAGCAAGAAAGTTTGATGCATATTAAAAGAAATTCGTACCATATTATGAATATAACTAAAGACTGATTCTTAATTTTTTGTCCTATTATCACGCAAAACTTATGGCTGATGGCAAAACGTTTACACGGTGAATATAATCGTAGGTACTATCACGTGGCATTTATCTTCGATTTTGTTAAATTAATTATGTAGTATAGTAAGTATTGATCAAAAATGCTATTTGAGATTAATATACCTATGTACTTATTGAAAATAATGTGTATGTTGACTCAATAGTAATTGCATTAATTATAAATTTATCTATAAAGTGTTACTATTCGATTATATTACATAATTAGTTAATCGAAACGAGTTTTTTCGTTTGTGTTACAACTAAGTTAAAAGTCGGTCGACCTACGTCCAATTTATAACGCTAGACTCGGTAGCCGGCCATCACCCACATAGAGTAGCTTCTAACTTGGACACACATCCGCCTAGTATACCTACAAACATTCTGTCAATATCTATTGTCAGTATATTCGTTTATTCATAAATGTCAACAGCCGGACACAGCCTATGAAGGCCGAAGTGTGGAGACGCGTGTGAAACTTTGATTTAAGATTTAAGTTTGAGCTTTGACATTTAACTAATAGGTATTTGCTGAAGCGTGAAAGACTCAACTTGTCCATGGTATAATATAATAACGTCTGCTTATAAGACTTACATATGTGTGTTGTATGTAGATATGTAAGTGACATAAAGACATTGTATAACATACCTATGACGTCATAACAGAGGTCTTCATGTAACTTTACTATCTGAAAGTTTTAGTAACAATTCTAATACCGAGAGAAGCACTATAAACTACAAATATAGGACATTTGCATCTTTAGGCATTTCGTTTGGTGGCCATGACATCTACTATTATTTATACTACACATTAAAGATATTTTTGCGTTATAGGTACTTATTAAAACAAAAATAACCTATGACGACAATTACAATTAAGTATTTTAAAACAAAAAAACATAACTATTATATGTTATGCACATCTAGTTCTTATTTTTATAAATCTGTTGCTCTTTTTTCACGTCTAACTAATTTCAGTCTGTATATTAACGACAAAAGTCGCTAGTTAGTAATACATTTATTTTAAAGAATCATAAACGATTATACATTCAAACAGGATAACCAGTGGTGTAGCATAAGTTCAGAGGTAAATAGTGTGTCCTTTGATGTAAGGTATATCATGTCAAGGTTGTAGGCACCTATACTGACGGATATGTTGCAAGGTCCATTGGAAGTAACAATGACTGGTTCTGACGACCAATGTTCAAATGCCAGTGACAGTGGACGGACACGGCCTTGTTATTTTGCTTTAATAAAGACTAATTATTATAACGAATTGAACTCTTCTTCGTCAAGCAGAAATCGAAGAAAATCTCATCACTTCATACTACGATTTGATTAAGTATGTTATACGGATAGTACCTACTTTTATGCCCCGAAGGGTTAGATAGAGTGTACCTATAACGCTCCCGTTTCACTATTTTGGTCCCATGTATCCAAGTACAAGATTCCTTACGATGTTTTCCTTTGCCATAAGTCAGTGACGTCCAAGGTAAACTTACATAATGGAATTCGAAAAGTCACATTGGTACTTGCCCGGTTCAAACCCACGACCTCGCCTAAACCAATGGGCCATCACGACTATTCTTTAATGTTATTGTTCGCATTTACATATTAATAGAAATCTAACTAACCCCTATGCAAATATCTTATCATGAAACAATGTTGCTTGCTATTATGTCTAACTGTAAAGCTTGTGTCTCCGCATGAAGACCAAGAGAATGCAAACAAAAAGTTTCTATAAAACAATATAGGTAATAAGTGATATAATTTATTTATGTTAAAGTAGTAAGTACTCAGTGTGTAGTGTAGTGGTGGCATAATTGTTACGGTAACATTGTATTTTTATGTTTCGAACCGGCCAAGTTTACTACCCAGTGGAAGTAAATATTGTACTTTACAATGATTGTCAAACTATCACGTGAGAAGGCGTCAGGAAAACCATTAATCACAGGATGGGCACGGGCATGGGCGCCGGCAGCATCTAGCAACCTTCTCTCGAAAAAAAAAAGTACATAGAGAAATTATAATTTTTATTTAGTCTTGGACTATAAGTGTCCATAGATTTTGTTAAAAATCATGTTGACCTCGTATTATTTTATTTTTATGAAAACTGGGGATGCACAGTTTACTTAATTAACTGCAAATGCTCCTCAGAAGTCAGACGCATCCCCTTGAAAGTAATCCTGGTGGCGCCCATGGGCACGGCAGTGTCCACTCTGATCGCCAATCTGCCCGCCAATAGTGACAAATAAAAGCCTTCGAAATGTAAAGTTTTTGGAAGGCTCTCATCCAGCAGTAAGCATCTTTCAGCTGAAATGATGACAATAAAGATGGATTTATTAATTTTAAATTCTACTTATTCACAAGATAGTATTTGGTTGTGTTCTTTATACATTTTATTAATTAACACCAATATCTATTGGTAAACCAAATAAATGATAAATAAATGTTTTAGTTCGAGCTTGGAGGTATGGAATAACGTCATATGACAAAATGCCGGGAAAGGTGAACAAAAGTGGCGTATTAGCTAAACAAGTGATTTAATTGAACGGAATGAGGAAAGCACCGTGTGATGATCGCCACACAATAACTGTCCACTCGGTAATGAGCGCTTTCTCAGTTTCTTGTGCGGCCTATTGTGCGCTTTTCCTCGTGAAAAACTATACAGAACACACGTGAGATCAATGTTTTAATCAGCGATTTGTTAATCAAACGTTAACATGACGTGCTTTTTATTTTTATCAATTATTTATTTATGAGTCTATCTTGGGTTGTCGGATCGAGTAGATTTTCCTTCTTAACGAGCTGACTACTTAAGAGTTAAAATTACATGACGGCCAGAGCCATGCTGGTTCACCATGTCACATCTTCTTCCTTTTTTGGTTTCTGAGAGAATAAGTGCCTTTTTGACTACGACTATACTCACGCCATATAAAGATACCTGTGAACAGAAAAGTATGAAAATTATATTGAAAAAACCTGTTTCAACGCCTACTCAAGGCAGATATAAAATTTTTGACATTTAATGCATCTGTTTAGATGTCCTCACGATAAAAATTTGCATTTAAAACAGGTATGCACGGAAAAATATAACAAAAAAATGTGAAACTAAGTTGTATTGCAGGTATGTAAACAAACATTTACAGTGTATGTAAATCGTCTTTACCTTTACGTGATTACCATATACCATTTAAACTTGTGATTACGGTGAAGTCACGGCATTAAACTCACATTCGATATTTGTTTAAGTATCAATAAATCATTCAGTTCGCTTCAATAGTTTATTTTATTACAAAACAAATAGAATCAAAACTAATTTAATTGCCATATCAAAACAGAAGCAATATTAAGCTTTGTTTAATTTTGTAATAGTATCAACCTTTATCGTAAATTTTATTGTAACTAGCTTTTTTATGACATTATTATAACCGAGGCCCAGCCCCTTCTAGAGATTAAAAACTGTTCGTTATTCCTCGATTAATTAAGCTATAATTAACCACATGGTGCAACTGCACCTTCTCATATTACTAGTATATGATTCGAGCGCGTAATTGCGTTCGACTAGCGCTCTTTCAACCGAAAAAAAACTACCATCTCTCCATTGTTCCCGCCAATTTTCCCACATTTCGCCTTTTACAGTTACACTTTAGCTTCCTGATTTACTCGCAAAAAGTGTATAAATTGAATTCCTCATACATCAACCGCGCCGGGATCACTCGTAACTTTTTCATAGGCCCGGAAAATACTGTCTTTGTTGTTAGATAATTCTTATTGTGTGATTTGCCCTTATTTTCTCAGCGTGGCCTCACACTTCGATGAAAAAAGATAACGCCCCGTGCTTTTCTAATAAAGTTATGTGGTGTTTGATTAAAATTGTAGGATTGGTGAACTGGTGTGAAAGTTTTACTGCTAATTAAAAATTCACGTCTCTGGTCTACCATGAATAAACGTATTTTCGTATTATTTATAAGCGTTAGCGTAAAATATTTGTATAAAAAATTTAGTATTGGAGCAAGTAGGTATTCACGCCTTTCATTTTTATAGAAATTTTAATACGTATTTTATTCTGCGAGATAAAAGTACTAGAACTACAGATTGCTAACAAATACAATGTACCTACTTATATATTTGTCATTTTCTTACACATATTGCCTACTTAAAATCACTGTTCATAGCATTTATAACGCCGTATACTTGTATATAAGTCGTATACCGTAGTCTATTCTCTAAGCTACAACAGGCAAATGAACACCCACCAAATACGGTCAAAACAAAACTTTCTCACTAATTCAACGGTGGATCGTGCAAGGAAGATTCACATGCGAAACGACCACTGCATACACGTGAAACTATCAGTCAAACTACTACTTAAACATCTGCATAAGTCACGTCTCACGATTCTCTACGAGTAACAGTTTAATAATGTCCGCGCAAGTGACCCACCGCGACCCCTGTGAAATACGGTTGAACGGACTTGGGGCCATATTTTCCCCCATGCATCGTACTAAAGTCGTGTCTTCCTTGGTGGAAATAAAACGCGAGGTCCATCTCTAGGGGCATCGGTGCCTCAGATGCGCTATTTTAGACTCCATATCAAAACATTATATAAAACAAAACTTGTCAATTTGAATACAACTTTATGGGTTTAGAGCTAAGATACAAATTACATTGCGTGATATTAACATATAAGAGAAATCAAAGTAGGGTGTGCGGATAATGTCATGGGAAGAGCTCAATGAACGTGCGGACAGCGCGTGGACTGCCGACCGGAGGATCTTCCCAAGTTACTACTATCATTAAACAAATAAATATATGTTTTATATCTTATATGATAAGGGTTATATTAGCTACAAGTCGTTACTAAGTAAACAGGTAGGCTATATGGCCGAGGTCTTCCGTCTTAATAAGTGTAAATCTGTTAGTGTCATCGCTTTAGTTTTAGTTAGTTTGTTTCCATTAGTGAGAACGATCGTTATGTCTGGCTTATGTAGAGTGGCATGATTTGTGGTACCTCGTTGATATTTTGTTTATTTATCGGCAAGTTACATCTGAAATTGCTTTGCTTATTACCATTTGTTTGTTTGTTTTGACAGATGTGCATACCTAAATCATTTTATGCCGTACTTTTGAGCAAGTCATAAATTAATCTTGTTGAGTTTAATACCTTCTTTAAATAACTTATTGTGTTTATAAAAGATATATTTCTAATTGTAAAATGATACCTACATTTAAATAATTGTCTTAGTAACTGTCGTAGTCCTTCTAGCTTGCATACAGGTCACTAAACGAGAAACTCTTTTAAACAATATTACTTAGATATACAGTTTTATAAAGATAGATATTTGTTTTTAGTTAAATGAAAATTCATATAAAAAACACCAGCTACGTCTTATTGAGCAGCTAGTAAGCATACGAGACTTAACATTGTACCTAAAGATACTAGTCACTAATAATAATAATAATCTATAGCTTTTTCGTATCTAACTCACTGCCAATATAGCAGCCATAAAGACAAGTTTAAAATTATATAACATTTCATATTAAAGAGTATTTTCAAGTCGGTATTATCATTTCTATAAAGTTCTCAGTTGTATGACGTCTGCCCTTTCCTGTAGGAAGCGTCGTGACTCACTGACCCATTGCCTCGCCGCGACCACGTTCATTCCACAGCTTTTACATATTCTATGTATATGTACGAATGGGTTGAGTGAGAACTCGCCATTAGAGGAACGAATTCTGAAGGTGAAATTGAAAGTAAGTTCTATGGTAGTTACTGAGGAAATTAAGTTATTTACTAACATAGTACAAATGGTAATTAAAAAAAAACTTTTATTTCTTATTGTAGGTAAACCAATAACCGTACTAGGGAATAAGCTTTGACTTGCCGAGTATTTTACGGACATACAAAAAAAGGACACAAAGTACGCTTAAACTCGAAGGTTGTGCAAATCGAACTTTGGCAGCAAGCAGTCGCAGGTAGTCCCACTGTACCACAAAGACAGCAGTGGCGTGCACTCTATATAGGCAAAAAGGCACTGCCTACCTTAATAATTGCCTGAAATCACAATTTTACCAACATAAGTAAATAATGCCTACCCTGCCAAAAATCTCTGTACACGCTACTGAAAGACAGTAATTAAGTTAGTTAACCTTTTAGATTACTACAGTAACGAATAATAAACTTACATAATAGTCTGCGATCTAAAATATGAAATCACACCATCTTTGCCTATAAGTGTCATAAGAATAAGTTTAATAAACCATATTCCAAACCAAATACGCTGAACCAGGTAAGTAGCAGCAGCGCTAGCGCTATTAAATATCACATAACTGCCGTCATCATACTACTTTTTAAACGCGATGACTATGGCAATCTTCTCTCTTTAAAAGAGGTTAATATTTAACAGTAGACGCAGACGTCTGAAGCCCAATGATGTGATGTGATGTAGTCACAGTATAATCTGTTATATATAAATCAGATTCCGCTTTAAAGATAAGCTTAGAAACAATCAGTACTTTATCAGCAGGACTTGAAGACTTCTTCGTAGACTTTCCAATCGATTCACCTTCTCATATAAACAACAGTGTCGTAGCGTCCATTCATCTAATTTAAAAAACCTAAAAAGGGACTACATGTGTGGTTAGGTTAGGTAGGTTAGTTTGCTCACCTCTTTGCTTACAAAGCGACGTAAATTGTAGATTCGATCTCTGAACGGGAACAAATATAGTGTTAATCTTGTTGTCCGAGAATTGTATGAATTGTGTTGTTTGTGTTTGTGTTGTTTGCGGAAATGTGTTTATTCTATTCTTCTATTCTTTTCTATTTTTTTAGAGACAACTGCTGCACTCGGAAGCAGGCCCAGTGTCGCGAGGGACTTTAAAAACATACAAATAAACTCAAACCCACAACCTCGTGCACAGCATACGCTTGCGCTCCCACTTTACCACAGAGGCAGTTTTAAAAGTAAATGATAAATAATAGCGCTATTTTACTTACATAACATAGAAATCATAATTTAACACGTTTACAGCGAGACATCCCAAGTAGCATTCGGGGTTCTATATAAGATATCAAGTCGTTCACATGTACTCCACAAGCTGTGTAAATAAAACCTGTATAGCTTGCTATAATGCTCTTATAGAACCAGTTTGGGCACAAATTAGACAGCCTTAAGTTCACTATGGCTGTACATTAGCAGTATAATAGCATTATAATAGCAGTTTGTAGTAACATCGGACTTAAGGCTGACTTACGGGACTATATGGGACGCAGTGTGAACCATACAACGTACATGAGTGTAATAAAGACTAACAAGTGGCTAAATACACAGCCTTCACAGTTATAAAATCCGACAAAAGTACTCCAGTGCTACCTAAAATTCACGAGTGTCCTAAATTATTTCTTTATTTTATTAATTATCCTCATTAACACTATTAACTCCGGCGGATATCAATTGGATAAAAATTTATGATAACACGCGGTCAGTACCTGTTTTAAATACTTAACAATGTTAATGCCATGGGAATGAAACTTTATAGTGAAATGTATACATATTTACAGCTAAAATATTCACGGGCCTCTGTAAAAACGCAATATTCATTTTAAAATATTTAAAACTGGCTGAGGGGAAATCTTCAATTTTCAGTTTTTGATATTATATTGGCATTATAATTATACTACAGTAATTAATTATAACATGAAACCAAAACTCAATCGCTCTATTTGCGTATTTTGTGATAAATCTGCATGATAATTTTGGAGATTTATTTGGTAAATATTTTAAGTTACGTAGAACAAAATGGTGGAAATGAAATACGGCTATGTGAACTGTTATAACTCCAATTTAATGCGGTAAGCGTATATAGGTTCACATGTGTTCTGTTAGAATGCTGTTATCTATATGAAGTCCTACATTTGTACCACTACAGAGCCAATGTCTATAAATTTATTCTAATGTGAACTTATGTGCAGCTTGATGTAGTTCAGGTCAATTGTGTATCATCGTTTAATTCTTTCAATATACTGAAATTTTAGAGATCCGCAATAATAATTATTGTCCGTTAAATCGTCTAGCCCAGGTATTAAGTCAAGTATGAATGCCTAAAGTACAAATTTTGTAACAAACTAACAAAAATCACTTTTTGTTTTCGTGTGAGACACACAGTTTGGTATCAGAGTATTTACACTTTCAAAAAACACTACTCTGTTCAAGAAGGTATTTAAAAAAATGTAAAGAAAATAGATAAAGAGAGACAATATAATGCCCTGCGACAAAAAAGGACAGAAAATAATAGTTGTCACTCAGCCATAAACAAACACTGTTTACAATCTGGACTTGACTGGCCTGTTGGTCTAGTGGTTAGTGACCCTGACTGCTAAGCCGGAGGTCGTGGGTTCGATTCCCACCCAGGACAAACCTTTGTGTGATGATCATGATTGTTTGTTCTGTGTCTGGGTGTAATTTATCTATAATATGTATGTATTTACAAAAAAAAAATGTATATAAGTAGTATATCAGTTGTTTAGTACCCATAACACAAGCAAATATAATTGCTTAATTTGGGGTTAGATGGCGCTGTGTGAATGTGGTAGAATATTATTATATTATTATTATTAATCTTATATAGGTGAATATACACCTGTCAGCACAGTAAGCGCTGAGTCAGCAAGTGTAATAGTGTAACCATATTTTGCAGAATTTATCAGATAAATAGCTTTTATTCCTGTTATTTATGTGATAAATAACTGTTATTTGTGATATTTATCTGTTAAAATTCTAAACTAGATAAAACGAAGTAATATTGCAACGTACGCCGAAGCGCAAACTGAACTACGTATAATAGAAAATTATACAGACACAGACAATGAAACACGTGCATCGCGCCCTAGCCCAACACCTGTAAAACCAGCGGTAATACCTCCAGCAAACCATTTTGAAAATATGGTGCAAAATTATTAATTAATAATAGCCGATGTTTTTATTTTTTTTTATTAAATTATTGTACAAATCAAAATTGTATTTACTATTACTAGAACTGCAATCACCACACTCTGATATCTGTAAGGGAACTTTCAGGTTCAGCCACATTTTCCTCTGCATCATGTTCAGAACCACCATGAACAACGGTTGAAGCCGTATCTACGGGCTCATTTTCGGGCGTCGTTGTCAATCGACTGTTTATTTTTACAGTCTGCGAATATTCTTTCGCAATTATTCTTCAAATTCCACCGGTTCTCGCTGTTATTTTCCAAGATTTTTTATTAATTTTCACAATTTTTTGCACGCGACGTATAAACACACAGCTTGTGGGATAAGTGTAATAGAATATCACATTCACATTCATGTTCAGCTTACAGCAAATAAGCGTAGTACTTGTGGACAAATAAACTGCTATTGATGTTAATGGACAACACATATAGTCCTTTTAACAGCCTACAGTGCACATGCGAACCATTTAAACACTTCTGTACAGATAGTAAAAAAAGGTTATTTTAATCATCACAAACAAGTCCTACTACAGCTACTAGCTGATAACAGTCTAAAACAAGTAAACATAACAGCCTTTGGCTTTATAAATGACCACGTGTGTTTTATTATAATTCTAGCTTTATAACATCGTACAAATAGGCCGTTAAACAGCGATTGCCGTATCTCTTCCCTCCTATAGTGCTCTTAGTCAGACCTCTGACTAAAGGATAGTTGTTAGAGTATTATAACACCAACAATCGTATAAAAGTATAACTCTACACTCCTATAAGTCCCTTAGACAGGTATAGGTGTTATTAATCGCAATAATGCAGCTTATACATCACGAGTGAACTGTAATAATGCTTCAAGTACACCTGGGAACTAAATGTGTACTCTTAAATGGAGTAAAATGCTATTTGGGATAGGGCTCTCGCAAATATATTTGACATAACTTGCTTGGCGTTAAAGCAGTACGGTGATGTTCAATACGCAAGTAATACAACTGCATCCTTCTAGGTATTTCCTGTACTGCCTTTACTGACACTCACGAAAATAGATTAGTGAGTTCTTTAAATACGTATTCACAAAATTGAAAAGAATCTCAGAATCTACATTTTATTACAAAAAAAATACAGCATCAATATACGTGCTACGACAAAACGCACCTATTGCATTTAACTTTAGAAATGTTTTTTATATTCCGTATTCTGCCAAAAAGGCCTGAATTTGAGTTTTATTCCCAATAAAACTGCCAACATTCTGAAGTGATTGTCAATAGCTCAAAATTTTATCAATAGAAAAATTAGCATTCTTCTTTGCATTTTTAGAGCTTTTAAAGGTTCTAAGAGGAGGTTACATTTCTCGATACAATACGATAGAAGACAATACTAACTATAGTATCGGATTCCTGCATAAATCAATGCGATGTACTAGCAATTTTAGCGTTTAATATCTAACAATAATTACCTTTAACCTTATTTTGACATTTGGTTATGTCGCAAACGGCCGTGAATGTTAGGGATGCGGGCTATCTGTGTTTCATCGGGCATGCCGTACCTGTGAAATGTTGCATAAAAAGCTCTTTGGTGATTTAATATCTGATTGATTCAGCTAAAAAATACTCACTATAGTGCTTGTTTACTATTAGCACCATTCGAAGTCATGATGGCTTAATGGATAGACAAAGAGAGAAATATATTTATTTAGTTCTTACAAATTAAAAGAAATATAAATATATGCTGCTGGAAGAGATTTCTTTTGAAATAAGCAGTACCTTTGTGCTCTTCTTACTTATGTTCGTTATCTATAATTGTCATGTGTGTACATAAATAATAAATAAATAAATATACTGACATTTTTAAAAACAATTCCTGCACTGGGACAGTAACAGGCTGGTGTTATAAATACTGAAAGAAAATATGGTACACAAAATAAACCTTTCTCAGCAGTAAGCTGCTAGTCGTATGGTTGTTATACCATAGCGCTGGTATACTAAAAGTACCTTATTATTATTATTTCCAGTAGGGACGCCGGCAGCCGGACGGACGATCCACCTGCAGTGCTTGCCACTTCGTCCATTTCCCCAGTTCTCCCCTTGGGGAGAGTGTGGTTGATCCAGCCTTTTCACGGCACCCCATCAAACCTTCTTGTATCCTTGATAAATCTGATCATCTGTTCCACCTTCAGATTTCTTATGTTTTCCTCGTCCAGTCTATCCGATCCCAGGAGTTCCCATCTGATCAGTGAGTACATGGGGCATTCTGCCAGCAGGTGGAAACTTGTTTCTTCGTTTTCCATGCACTCCACGCATTTGGGATCGGTTTTTACTCCTATCACTGTCAGATGTCTGTTTAGTCGACAGTGTCCTGTTATAACCTCTATGGCGAGCCTCATATTTCCCCTTGGGAGTTTCATGATGAAGATTTTCGACTGTCTCATTCCAGGCGAAGATCTCTATCTGCGGTTGGTTTCTGTTTTAATACTATGGCTGATTACTTCTTTGGTGATTTTGTGCGCTATAGGCAGCCGGGGTTCCGGCCCCACCATGTTTTCATCAGCGCCTTCTCTGGCTAGTTCGTCCGCCAGCTCGTTGCCCGTGTTTCCCTCGTGTCCGGGGACCCAGGCAATCGTCAGGTCGGTTTTCTGAGCCAGCCTGTCTAATGACTTTTTGCATTCCTTGACTATTGCTGATGTTGTCTCCACTTTGTCAAGTGCTCTGAGCGCGGCCTGGCTGTCGCTGTAGATGGTTACCTTTCCCGTACTGGTCAGGTGTTCCACTATTTCCGCGCATTCCTTTATCGCATATATCTCTGCTTGAAAGACACTTGCAAATCTTTCTAGAGGTATCGACTTGTTTATTTCTGTCCCGTCTACACTTTTAATGTGCACTCCGGAACCAGATAGCTTCGTCAGTTCTTTTCTTAAAAGTACCTTACACTGCCTACTAACTTCTACTACCATCTTCTACATAACCTGAAGTATAAAACCAGGCAAGTGATTTTTTAAGTTTGCCGGAGGTTTACCAGGTAACAGGCACCAGCAGTTGTCACAATATAAATTTGTATGTAGCTGAATCTTGTAATCCCTGTATGAGAAAAAACAAATCTTGTTTAATATTATCTTATATTTATTAAATAAATAGCAACAGTAGTCCTTTATTCACAGTAAAATAGGTTTTCTAAGAATCTTCTGGAAAGTTCTAGGTCACCTTGTTTGTGTTTTATTATCACAATATTTTAGGTCAAACTGGACAGTCACTGATCTTTTGTTGTTACAAAATGACCTTAGTTATAAAGATTAGGTCAATTTGCCCATTCATTGCCAATGTAACAGTCAAAATGTTCTATTAGACAATATTACTTTGGACTAAAAAAGTTTGAGAGACTATACAGTGACCAGAGACCCTAGACAAGTGTCAAAGGTTTCTATTCTATTCATAGAATAGATAAAAAAATTTATGAGATTGACATAAGCGCTGGCGTTAGCTTATGTCAATCCAATACATTTTTGAATCTATTCTATGAATAGAATAGAAACCTTTGCCACTTGTCTAGGGCCTCTGTTCCGAGATTTGCTTAAGAAGACCTGCATACACAGAGACAGGATACAGGTATAATCTTATGCCTTCATCAAAAACATACTGCTATCTACGTGGAACGAATTTACGTACCTAGGTTTAATAAAAGATAGTTCTATTCCATTTTCAAGCCATTGTATTTAGGTTGTGTACGTTTATTAAGCCTCCATAAAGGTGACAATATCGTTTATAAAACAACTAGCTGCTGCCTGCAGCTCTGCCCGCGTGAATGTCGGTTACATCGCGTTTTCCATTCAAACTTTCATCCCCTATTTTATATTATACATTTTCGCAATAAAATAAAGGCTATGTTGTTCCCTAAGGTCTATTCTATCTCTATACCAAATTTCATCAAAATCGGTTCATTGGTTTAGGCGTGAAAGCGTAACAGACAGACATATTAGTATGGATATATAATGACTGGAAAGAGTATGCTTGACCGCAACATCAATACATTAAATAGATTCAAAAGCTGTATCATCATTGTCGGTACAAATGACGCAATGGTACAAACTTTCTTATCTGACAATAGTATCAGAACAAAATCGACAGACCTTTGCGCTTTGCATTAAATATTCGTTCAGAATATAGCAATAATTTGACTATATTGTAATTGTTTGTGGCTTATGCTGTGTCTGTCTGTCAATCAACTCACTTTCGAATGGTTTGTGATCTACATTGGACGTTTGGATGGATTATGTAATAGTGAACTATTCGTTTATGATTAAGGGCTTGTTTTAGAAATGACTTTTATCCGTAGGAATATGGAGTTTTGACAGATATACTGTGTACAAATCTATCAATTCACTATATTCAATAGCCGGGTCCACACCGGACGATCCATCGCGCTCCGATCGCGCGCGGCAGCAGCGCGATCCAAAGATGCAGGCGGTGTGGACGTGCCGCGCGCGATCCATGCGCACGTATTGGAGCGCGCGCTCCCTACCTCGCGCGATCCGTGTGCGGTCGGTTTTTGTGCCAGCCTCAAAGGTGCCTCAGTTGCGTGATGCGCGCGGTGTGGACGGTTGTGTTGGTTCGCGCGATCCACCTCGCCATGGACATCTCAGAAAGTCGCCGTTTGATATCGCTTTATAAAGAATTTAAATGTTTATGGGATCCCAAAGATTCTAATTACACCAATAGAGGTGTTAGAGATGATGCTTGGCGTCAGATTTCTCGTGAAATGGGGAATAAGTCGATCGAGAACCTAAAGAAAAAAATGCGATCTCTGGCGGGAGGCTACAGAAGGGAGAAACACAGAGAGAAGCAAAGCCGTATAACTGGATCCGGTAAGAAAACAAAGCTACTTTTTATCTGTAGGTATTAAAATTATATATTTTATTATAAGTAATTACATCATAATATTTACTGTGGATTTCACGTGATTTCGCTTTTTACATTTAAGCTGTTAGAAATACACGTGGTTATTTTAATGAGTAACTTGTTTATTTCAGGTGCTCAAGATACATATAAATCAAAGTGGTTTGCGTATGATGACTTCGACTTTATGGCGGATAAAAATGAACCCGGAACCACACGCGATACATTGGAACATGTGAGCTATTAGTTTACTGATATTCATTTTGCCAAACTATTGTATGGTTTGTAACAAAGTGTCTTGCTAAGTGGGACCGTATTGTAGTGGCATTTTCTGTTGCTCTTCTTGGTACGACGGCCATCGGTTGTAGCGATTGTGATGGCGGTTCATTTCGCCAGCTTCCAGGTATTACATCTCCATTCTCCTGTACTGTATCAAACGTTCCTGGCGATATAAAGTTAGGATTACTGCGTAAGTAGTTATATAGATGAACCGTTGCCAGCACGACTTTAGTCGCAGTTTCTGGTTCCAAAAGCATAGGTTTACGCAGGACTCTGTAGACAGAACTAAGTACTCCAAACGCGTTTTCAACTACTCTACGTGCTCTTGATAGTCGGTAGTTGAAAATTCTTTCACAAGAACCCCTTTCCCGTGTACCATCGTATGGTTTCATAGTATAATCATTAAGCTGAAAAGCTTTATCACCTAGTATATAATAGGGTACCTCAATTTTATAGGGAACTTGCAATATCTCCGGTGGAGGAATATTTAGCTCTTTTTTTTCAAGTTTTTTATATAAATTTGTGCTTTTGAACACGCCTCCATCTGATATTCTGCCTTTAGTCCCAACATTCACATACAGGAACCTATAATTTGCATCTACTAATGCAAAAAGAACAATACTAGGAAATAATTTGTAATTATCAAAGTCGTTGCCACTATTAAAAGGCGATTGTATAGCGACGTGTTTGCCGTCCATCGCTCCTATCACGTGTGGGAAATTCCACTTATTCTCGAATTGCTGAGAAACTGTACGCCATTCTTCTTTAGTTGACGGCACCTGAAAATAAAGGAGATCTTAATTATAATATAAAGCTGAAAATAAGAATAAGCAGTAAATAGTAATAATAATTGTTGTTACAGGTAGAATCTGATACGACTGAAGGGGAACTTGAAGTTAATACTACAGTGAGCGAAAACGAGAACAGTAACATTACTAGTGACACACAACCGGAGAGAGCCAACCACACACAGATCAGAGTAGAGAGCAGAATGATCAGAATGCACAATCCAGTGTCCAAACAACAAACAAAAGAACAAAAAAAAGAAAGAAAACTACTTCTAATAATGCAGATGACATATCAGATGAAACTCTTTCAGAGGCTTTCCAACTTCTGCAACAATGTGCTCAGCCACCACAACCGGAAACTGATTCTTACATTGCTTTCGGGCAGTATATATCTACTGAATTGCGGAAATATGATGCAGTAACATTAGTTAATGTCAAAAATGCTATATGCCAAGTTATTTTTCAAGCTGACACAGGAAGATATGGGGATAGCAATTATGGATATTACACTAATTCATATCCTGGCACACCAATAGCATCCACTTCATCACAGTCCCAGTCTCTACAACCTCAAAATTATCCAGCTCCAATTCCACAGACATCACCGTCTGCTCATCTAGCCTCCAATTCATCGCAGTCCCAGTTTCTGAAACCTCAGGATTATTCACTTCCACAGTCACCACCGAATTAAATAAGTACCTACCTATATCATGTTTTCAAAAAATAATTAATAATTGTAAACATGTTACTTCTTTAAATTATGATTGTAATACACTACTTTTTTATTGAGTAATAAAGTATGGTTTTACTTACCTTTACATAATCATTTAACAGGTCAATGATGGCTTCACAAACTTCAGGAATAATTATCGATATAGACTGTTTGGAAATGCGGAACAGATACTGCAAACTGACGTACGAATCTCCAGTTGCTAAAAATCTCAATGTTAGTAATAATCTTTCCTTCACAGTAATGGCATCTCTATAATTTGTATCATTCTTTCTTAGCTTGTTATTTAATAATGAACACAATATCTCAAATTGATTAGCATTCATTCTTGCAAAATTGTGTTCAACTTTATCTGACACTAACTCTGCGTACAGCTGAGTCCCAGATTCCAAGCGATTTTTGTAAATTTGTTTCACCCAAAACCGTCGTTTTCTTTTTTGTGATTTTTTGCGCAAGTATTTAAGCAAAATAAAAGTTACTGCTGCAACGGCAAGACGCCGCCGTTGTACGTGTGACTCCATATCGTACAAGAGTTAGACTGGCTGAATCACGGATCGCCTTAGGATCGCTTGGAGCGCATATTTGGGATCGCAAGTTTCCAAGAGTGGATCGGCCTAACACGATCCACGATCCACGCTCCGCGATCCTGGATCGCGGATCGCGGGATCGATGGATCGTCCGGTGTGGACCCGGCTATTGAACACTTAAAAGTTAACAGATGTTTTTGAATCGCAGTTTTTCTCTGGTGTTATAATTATTACACTCGTTGAACATTTAATTTCAGCCCTTGGGATACATAATATATAAAGTCTCCTACGAAAAGTGTCATCTTTTGGTATTTCAAGGTCCATAAGATATCACAGAGCCACTGCGATCGGACAATTCACTTGCCCTCCTATTGCCGAGGGCTAATGTCTAGCAGCCTGCTGGTCCAGGCTGATAATAAAACTTTTCTTCTATTATAAGACATGGAGCAAATGTTTATATATTTATAAACTTTGTGTAATCCACACAAAGTCTTGCCCTGTAAAAGCACGATGCAAAGTTAGCATAAAAGTATTATGTTTAGATCAAATGATCTAATATTTTTATTACAAATTAATAATAAATGTTATGGTTCTATCTCGCATACTACAGTTATAGTTCCTCGTAGTTTGTCAATAAGGTTGAGAGAACGCGAAATGTTAAGCGTGATCGATGGGATGGCCGGTTGCACAACTATCATAGACGCGTGCGATTACTGACGCTAGTAACGCCCCGCTAACAGATACATGCTAACTGGTGTAATATACCTATAGTTGTATATAATGATACAGATATGTACCTAAAACTATTTAGTATTATGGAGGTAACTCAAGATTTTTACTAACTAAATAAGGTTGTAAAATAGAAAATTCTTACTTATTTACTTGTGAAACACTCTTTACGCAGTTTGTACAGAGGAGAGTGAAAATCTCAAAGGCATGACCAACCAGCCAACCTTTGGGTATTGCAGAAGTGAACAAGAACATTTGGGTGTTTAATTTCTACTGCTGGTCCTCCGCCTTTCCCAATAGCTTTGTATAAGAATTTGCAAAGAATTAGCTATAATCACTACACTCGAATCGCATTTTAGTGATCGCAATAAAGTAGTACTTAGAGCACAGTTTACGCAACTATCCTATTACGTGATCATCCGCTTATTTGCTTCTTAAAAAATCCATGGATGGTCCTAGTCCTGAGATGAGATGATGCACAATCTAGATGAATGTTAGAAATTGTATCAAAAAATGTTAGAAAATATAAGAACAGATTTTTTTTTTTAGATTTTCTCTCGATGTTTTACATCAGTGTTTCAGTACTGTCTAAGTGTGAAGCCGTTTATAAAATTTTAAGCTGCTGCTAACATTGTAGATGAGATTATAAAAATATCAAAGACATCAGTAGTATCTGCAGTTATGTAGCCTTAGAAGCTTGTTGGCGTGAGAGCGGGCCACTGATGGACGTCACGAGCTAGCGTGTGCGCTCGGCCTAACCTACATACGATACGTGATATAATTATGTGAGACTGGGAAATAATCTTCGCTATTATATGTAGGTCTTAGATAAAACAAAAAAAGTTAAAAAGATTGATACCTATAAAAAAATGGTGATGTCGAGCCAAATGCAGAAAGGAATAAGGCACAATAAGTCATACCCGCTACTGCAAGATAAACCTAGCAAGTATGAATACGACTAACTCTGAAGATATAATGTAGTTTTAGGTGCAATTCTAATCTGTCTATCTGGCAAATTAGAACTACTTGGGTGAAAATATGGCACAAACGAGAAAATAAAAAGAAACTTAAAAAATTTACTAAAAATAAACAAAAGGTCATTATAACATTCATCTTATTTTATTCTCATTAAGGGATATAATTATGCATTTTACGAAACTATTCGATACAGAAATGTAATAAAACGCGTGACCTGTCTATTGCGTGAGAACAGGCCGACGCGCGGCGACTGTCCGTCGTCGGTTGGTTGACTACCACGATTCCCAATCGCGGCGTTAAATCATTGCGAGTGCTACTGGTCGACTAATTTATTGGCTAAAGTGTCGCTCTTATTAGGAACTAGAATAGTTTATGGCCTCTCCGATGTTATATGATTGGCAAATAGCATAAAATTTAGTTACTAACTTGATTGTGAGTAGTTAACCATTCATATTATATAACATATCATTTAAATTTATATTTTATTTTATTTTCAGTTATCATCAAGGCAATAAGATCTTTTTTTAGGTTCCATTTTGGGTTTAGTATTTTGTAGTTGACCTTACCTGATCATATTCTACCTCGGCATGCAAATGATAATAAATAGAATATTGGATAGCTAGAACATACCCTCCTTGACTGCGGCAGTCGAGCAAAAAGCTATAATATCCTATTGCGAATTATTTATGATACAATTTTGATAACGTGAGCGTACGTACAGATACCTGTATCCCTCTAAACTAGTAGGATACTTTCTAAAGTTAGCTACTTATCAAGCAAAAAGTTTAAATATCGAGTATCTAAGCACTTAACAGCTGGTGTTTAATGACATTAAATCAGTCTATTAACATATTATTGCTAGTGAATTTATTACATCGTCATGTTTCACTAGTAGGTATTTATTATTAGTTTAAGATGCATGTTCTGAATAACTATGTGTATAAATGTTTGCAGCTAATCAGGATCGCAATTTATGGTATAATTGGTGTTGGCAATTAACCATTTTGTCACTAAACGTGTGAATAATGAAAAAAACCGTAAATATTTTTATAAATGAATTTAAATCACTTTTTTTAAGACAGCTTACGTGCTAAGGTATGTAAGCTAAAAAAAATAAGGATACTTTTCATTTATTTAAGTGAATTATATGAAGAAGTAAAAAATTTAAGCCTCCTTTTTATATTTTTTTATACTTTGGGAATTGTTGCCATTTACATTTAGAGGCTTCATACAAAGTGATAAAATATAATAGTGGATATCGAGCTTAAAACACTGCGTAATGGGTAGAAGCGATGCAAACAGCTTTCCACCACAAGTGCAGTCAAATAAAGAGATTTCTAGATACTAGCGACACTTGTTATTCCTAAACAAAGTCCTAAATAGTATCCTTATTATGGAGTGGCACCTGAAACCGCGGCAATAAATTAGGTAGCATTCAGTCCTCCGTGAGAGAGTCCGTTGGTCCAGCACGACGCGCATACACGATCGACTCGCTGACTGCTTTGAAATGTCATTGTGCCATCTCGGATTTATCGTCACAATGTTTGTACAAATCATTAGTTCTGAGTGTTTGTTAAGTCCTGGACGATGTGCTAATTTGTAGGGATCAGTTGGAATGATTAATTCTTTCTATAGGTTTGTTTTTCTTAGCTTGTATTGTCACATTGTAGTTACTTATTTCCTCCATCCAAGCCTAATTTACAGCTGTTTGGGTCCTGTTGTTTTGAGTATTGCTCATCTCACCACTACCGTCTGGACTTGCCTGCGTTATCATCTAGAGTCCTGCGAGTTTACTTTGTAGTGAGTTTTGCTTACTTTATGGAATACTAGTAATCCGTCTCTGCTTCGCAGGTACTATTACAAGGTACTATTATGCTTTTTACGACATAATTACAAATCGTTGAAATATCCATCCATCCATAATTTAAGAGTTAGACTCTTGTCGGTGGAACTGATGCAATTCCTGCCACTTCTCCCTGTCCAGGGCCATCTCTTTAACCTCCTTATACGACATGGCACCAGCACTTTTCTTTATTTGACTCATATAGTTTATCCGTGGTCTTCCCCTACCTCGCTTTCCTTCTATTTTCCCTTCTATGATGTTTCTTATAAAGCTGTCATGTCGTATAATGTGGCCAATCATCTTTCCTCTTCTACTTTCTATTGTCCTTAGCAAGGTCCGCTTTTCTTTCACTCTTCTCAACACATCTTCGTTTGTGATCCTCTCTGTCCAACTTATTTTCTCCATCCTCCTCCAGCACCACATCTCAAATGCCTCCAACATATCCCTTTCTCTTTATGTCATTGTCCACGTTTCACACCCATACAGTGCTATGCTCCAAACATAAGTTTTTATAAATTTCTTTTTCACTTGTTTTGATATTTTAGATGTAAATATATTTCTGGTTTTTATGTCTTGTATACATCTAGCATCTTGTACAATAGGGCTTCCGAGATATTTGAATTGGATTACATTTTCTAGTGGGTTATTTTCTATTTTTATTGTTCTGTGTGAGTTCAAACTAGCTTTGGATATGTTTAGTATTTTAGTCTTTTTAATGTTAATTTTAAGAGAAAATTCTTTAAATATGTTGTTCATGGTGTTTAAAAGTTCCTGTAGGTCATTCTGTGACTCTGCTAATGCCGCAATATCATCAGCAAATCGTATGAATTGTATTGTTTCTCCATTAAACTTAACACCCATAACTGATGTTTCTGAGATTTTCTTTATGGCTGATTCTATAAAAACATTAAAAATGAGTGGTGAAAGTGAACAACCTTGTCTTACTCCTTTCCTTATTCCTGCTCTTCCTCTCTCGTTTCCGATTTCTATAATAGTTTCTTGGTTCTTATATAATTCAAATATAGTTCTTCTATCTCTAAAATCCAATCCAATTTCCTTCAATATTCTCATCATCCTCTTCCAGTCAACATTGTCGAATGCCTTTTCTAAATCTATAAATGCTATATGGGTGTTTAGTCCTATGTCCATTCTTCTTTCTATGATTAGTCTCAGGGCCAAAATTGCTTCTCTGGTTTCTCTGTCCTTTCTAAAACCGTATTGGTCGTTGCCTAAGTTATATTCTATTTTATCTCTTATTCTGTGTTGGATGATTTTCAGTATAATTTTGGAAGCTTGAGAAACCAAACTTATAGTTCGATGTTCTTCGCATTTTAATGTGTTCTGTTTTTTCGGCAATGTGACTATCTTAGTTGTCATAAAATCTTTTGGCATTTGTCCAGTACAATAAATAAATTTTGTTATTTTAAATATCTCTTCCACTACTTCATCATTGCTGGCGTATTTTATCATTTCTATGTATATACCATCATCATCATGTTGAAATATGCATGTATTATATTTAAAAACCTTACAGAAAAACGAACTCGTACTCGTAAAAGAAGTTGTCTAAAAGAAGTTAGTTGAGAAAAAGACAGGAAATAACAACGAATTTATACTATTTAGCGATTACATAAAGTGTAAGTGATTTGAACTACAACATTGTCTTCACGTCTACTGATTGTTTCAGCACGAGTGGGCTGGACCAGCGAAATATCCTCTACTTAGAATACCGAAGCTAAGTAGTAGTTTTGCCTTTACTAATAAAGAACACCGTAACTAATACCTACGAGTTTTGCAATAATGGATCTAAAGTTGGGCACGTTAGAAGTTTTTGTCCTATAGCTTCTTTTATACACTTATAACTTTCGTTTTTAGTAAGACAGTGTTGGCAACTAAATAAGAAAGGTCATTGTTGAACTATTATAATGTAAGTACCTACTTACATAATTAGCAAAGTCTTAAAGTCGGCGATGTAGAAAAGTTGTAATGGCCCAGTGGTGAAGGCACCCGCTTCGTAAACACGAGGTCGGGGGTTCGAATCCAGGCAAATACCAATGTGATTTTCAATCATATGTATCAATTTCCTGTCGCAAGTCTGCTAGAAGAAATTTCTGATGAAATAAGCCGTAACTTTGTGTTCTTGTGCATATAAATGAATAAATAAATAAATACTTTCTAAGTTTATCTGGACATGGATTGACTAATGGTGAAGAAAAACATCGTGAGGAGACCTGGACTTCTGAGGAAGTCTGAAATCGCCAATTCGCCTTGATCAAGCGTGGCGATCAATGCAAGCGTGGCGATCAATGCTCATACATTCTCAGTATGAGATGCTACGATGATGATAATGACATAATTATACAGATCGTTATTTTTAATCAGAATATAAAAATAAAGAATACGGTACAGAAAGGGCTATTTTCGACGGTTAAGAATAAAGTATCAAAAAGTACCGTTATTCTGTTTATGTCATTCAACTTATCTTCAAACACTAGACAACAAACAAAGATTGAACATAACAAAGAATACTAACAGAGCTGCCGCATTCACCTATTTCAAATTCCAAGGCAAACATTCATAAAACATAAAACACACAATCAAAAGCTATCTAATAACCGCGCGATTTACGCAAAGGGTTGTCCCGATGCAATCGCGCGGCCTAACAACGCACCATAAACGCGCGAGCGTTTACGAGCGTTTTCGCTTTCGCGCCATTTGCAATAAATCAGCGACGCCACCGAGTGGGCGATGTAGTTCCGACGTGTCACACCGAATCATGGTCATACGAGTATTATTTGTAGACTCGCTGTTTTTCTTAAGTGTATTTTCTTTGAAAACGTTGTAAGTGTATTAGAGTGTTAGTATTCAAATTTTGTGTTTGAAAATTAGATCTATATCGTAATAAACCTATTAAGCATTTCAAAAATATTTTTGAGTAAATAATGTCTTATTAACTTCACTCACTGCACAATACTAAGAGTGGCTAGTGTCGCCAGGGACTTTATAAACAAGAGTAGTCTCAACCTTAAAATCGTCTAATTCGCGAGTGTAGTACCTATATCTATACTATTATATAAAGCGGATGAGTTTGTTTGTTTGTTTGTTTGAATGCGCTAATCTCTGGAACTACCAGTCAGATTTGAAAATTATTTTTGCGTATAATAGTCAAGTTCTCGACGAAGGATAGATAAAGGCTATGTAACATCACGCTACTGGCGACGAGAGCAGAGCAGTAAGCAAAGACGCGGGTATAATTTAAGTAATTAGTCTATTTTTGTCTTCTACTGTAGGACATAGGCTACTTTCAAATTTTTATTCTTTTCTTCTCTTAGTTTACTTGTATTATTAATACCACTAAGTAGAAAAACTGCGTTCAAAACGCAGCGCCACCACGCCAGTCTGTACAATTCCAGTAACGGGACAAATTTCACTCCGGCGCCGTCGACGTTCGTACGATTCCCCATTTTACTGTCAATTCATGTAAACGTCTCAATTTAACCCAGCCAATTGGTCCTAGTCAATATGTTATGGGTTGGGCTCTTGCTTGTAATTGAAAGGCATTTTAAAAATGCTGTTATCTAGGCATGTGTGGAATTTTAATATTCTTTTGTTGCTCTCTATACCACGAAATTGTTCTGTTTACGCACTTTGAAAATTTCAATGGCATTATTGTCTTTGAAATGAAGGAAGTGTTTGTGAATATTTTACGTCTATTTCTAATCCAGTGCTGATTTGGTTTAGGCCATGAATGGTTTTACTGCTTCGGAGGCAATGGGAGAACTTGACTGCTGCGTGTGGCAAGCAAGTACATACACACACTTTAAGGTAAATGATTACTTACAAGGATATGGGCTTATACTCTAAGCAATGAAGAAACAATAATAACTAAAAATCATGTCATTTCTACAAGGGAAAAGAATATGCGGGACTTGTAATAGTAGTGGGTAATTGAGCTTCATGTGTTCTCGCTCACCGAACGACAGTGACAGTGGTAAGGATATCTACTACTTATTTCCTTTACGTCGATTTTAAAAGAGTAGTTACTACCGCGATCGTTGGACTTCTTTTTTAACCGACTTCAAAAAGGTCGAGGTTATCAAATCGGGTCGTATGTTTTTTTTGTTTGTAATTTACATACAGTATTTTCCTTCAGTAGAACGCTTTAAATACGATTACAATTGCTAAAAGTTTACGATTTCTTATTCTGTGATGCAACAAAGTATTTGGGCTAGGCTAGACTCATTTTGCTTGTTTAGCTGGTTAAGATAACTCCAACAATGCAGTACCTACTTATCAAAATAACCAAATAAAACGGACAATAGTAGTAAATTAGTGTTCCTCTAGCCAATTTGCGGCGCAAAGGGTTCCGTATACACCATAACAGGTTATCAAAGAGTCGTATGTTTTCATTAGGATGGTGTACGCGTGCGTTTAAGGCAGTTTCTGTGGGATTCGAGTAAATATTCTAGACCAATTTTGCTCTTGGTAATTTCTTACTTAGGTTAGGTTTGAATGAAATGAAAGTTAAATAGTGTGTGGATTTTATTTTAATCCCGAAGTACTAATATGGACATGTTTTAATTAAATTAATACATTAATGAAAAAAATTACAGCTTCTGCCGTATAAATATGAGTAAAACGATTTCTCTTACATCTACACTTTCATCATCGTCATCCTTTACGCAATCCATCTGTTTCTGGTCACTCACTCCTTCTCCATTTCTCTACCCATGACTCTATATGTTACATGCGCGACATATTTTTATCAAAAGCGCTCCTGGTCTTTATTCCGAGAACTAAATATTTTAAGCTGTCATCGCATGCTAACACGTGCTTACCTTGTATCTAGTGTTATCGTCCAATTACATTTGATGAATTTCCACAAGTTATAACAATACAATAGAGATTATCTCTCGATCGTTTATTAATTATGACGGATAACCGGACAGACTGATTGGAGATTAGTGCGGACTTGCCGCTTGAAAGCACACCTTTATTGAATTGGCTTTGTATATTGACCCCATATATTATTATTAAAAAGTTAGGGTGTAGCTGTTATTGTGGTCATCTAGTTGCTAAAATGACACCGAATGGAAAGTATGTCACGTCCAAGACAAATATAATGTGTTACATACAGTGTGTAGTTTCGAGATTCTGTATGTATTTATTTTTTAAGTCAAGATATTTGACTTAAATAATATCTTTTAACGGTAGTAGATTCAAGCTGGTTTCAGCATGAATGGGCAGGATCGTCCGGGGAAGTACTACCCTCTCATAGAAGATCGACGTAAGAGTAGTAGTATCCGTACTACTGCGTTTCGTTCGGTGAGTGAGAGTGCCGGAGGCCCAATTTCCCCCCTTTCCTCTATCCTCACTTCCCTCACTCCCTTCCCCTAACCCCATTTCCAGCCACCATAATGGAGGCCACCATACCAGCTGTTTAAAACGATGGCTTTTGGTATGGTGGCCACCACTTCTGGATTCCACTGACTGCTTACCATCAGGCGGGGTGGAGTCACTTTGGTAGGATAATATAAAAAAAAACAAATATCAGTTTACTTATAACAAGACGATCTATTCCGTTCTAATACCACAAAACTAATACCAATGGTAATCATTTAATGTCGTAACACATATTCTATTACCAACGAATACCAAGTATTAAATATTTTAATGAAGTACTCAATATATTCCCAAGAAATACTAAAACATAAGTTTAGGTACAGACACAAACACAATTTATATTATTTTCTAATAATTTAAGATTATGATCGTAATACAATCCTAAACTATTATTTTTTTTTATACAACTTTGGTGGCAACGACGTTAAATGGTAATCTTAACCTTAGTTTCTAAGCACTGCAGAAATAATATTTAGAAAACACGACGAAGCTGTTGCCTACCATGTAGAAGGAAGGGCAGGAGAGGGAAAGAAAAGGGAAAAGGAGGAAAAGCAACAGCAAGTATTCAGGCTGCCGGTGGTTATATTCTTCAAGCGAAACACTACACACAAAATTAGCATGACGACTTATATTTTAATTAACTAACTACTTATAAGCCAATTTAAAATCGTTTTAATTACAGACTGTACTCCATAACATTTACCTTGTTTTGGGATTCGTTTATCAGTGGTGTTCGTTAGGAATAGAATAATTAGTAGGGCTTTAAACAAATACAATTGGTATTAGTTTTGTGGTATTAGAACTGAATAAATCAACAAGACAAGGTTATTACAAAATTCTATTAAATTATTTTTAATTATTATGAAAACTAAAACTTCTTTAATAGAATTTTGTAAGTTAAAGTACTGTGTATTGAATAGATATATGTATAATTGTTAACAAACAAATCTACAAAAGTTGAAGATCCAATACATTCTAATAAGTTAATCAGAGTTTTAATATTTAAACATCTTTGCAACGAAAGTTACACGCTTCACCGATTTTCGTTACGTTCAACAACTTCTAATATTAAACCATCTATTGTCTAATACATACTAGATACTTAATAAATCTATTACGGCCCACCCAGCTAACAGCCAGCAATAACACGATAGAAAGATGTATTCATCACTATGAAACAATCCACCACCTGATGATATACTGAGGGGCATAACAATATAAATGCCCAAGGGTCTAAAGCTACAGAACGAGGTATTATGCACGTACGTACTTACGATAATTGTGAGGCGCAGGGAAATTAATAAAGCTGTTTTTCTATTAGAAGAAAATATTATTCATCTAGTTTGATCTAATAAAGGAAAGTAAACTTTCTTAGAAGAATTTTATGGCTTAAAGAGTGATACAATTGAAAAAGTTATTTAGATCCTTTCGACTTTTATACTGGCTGTTGTAAACATGGACAAACAATCAGTCAGTAAGTAGAAAGCCTATAAACATGACTGTTTCTAAGTATTGCAAAAACAATGTTGAAAATACAACCAAATAGTTGACCTTGAGAGCAATATAAATATGGAGAACAAAACAATCTGAAGAGTTACAGTTATTTACTTTTTTATATGGCGCTGTTAGCACGGAGAGATGCATAAGTAGTTTAATAAATAAAATATAATAACTAACAAAAAGTACAAGAAAAAAGAAACGGTATAAGTCCCATGACAGATTCCGAACTATCTTTAGGACATACAAAACTTTATCTAGGACGAATAAGAAGGTCATTTCCTTACGCAATAAAATGATAAATGATACGCGTGATAATATGATAGGCAGGACGACGGGCAGTGTCGCACAACAATTGTTACCAATAGGGTAATTGGCGACCGACCGCGCGCCAATGGTCGCACCATTATATTGGTACACTGCAGGCCGTGACGTAGCGAAAACATTTTTTGTGTCGTAAGTTCTTGCTGTTTATAGCATTGGGGAGTACCTAATCTCGCATAGAATTTAGACTTTTTTGCGACTAAATATATGAAAAGCAATATACGAAAAAACTAATGACGTAACAGCTTAGTAGAATATTAAAATTATTTATTTATTTTATTTACCAACTTCATATATAAAGTATAGACGCGGAAATAGTGACAAAACATTCTCTACCAGTCTACCTCACAGGGTAATACAGAGATAACTTAATTTGATGTAATAATATTTTTAGTTTTTAGATTATTACTTATTAGAATTAGTACTCTGCATATGTACAACTATTTTCAGGTGGAGAGCTTACAAGATTAACTACATTCATATTGGAATCAATTACATATACTTCTAATAAATAAAGTCTATTTCTAATCTAAAATGTATCAACCACTACCTACTTAAATCTAAAGCAAGCAATTTCACCAATAGCTACAAGAGAACATAGATTTGTCTCACTAATACAGCTTAGACTAATAGTTCTCAAAGTAAATACTAAAAGCGCTGTATCATCCAATTCACACAATATACTATCAGAAAAGCACTCTATTTTAAAATACAGAGACTTTTTTTTTTTTTTTTTATTTATTTATTGCACACAAAAAGATACATAACAAGGAAAATATATAAATAAAAATTATGTACAAAGGCGAGCTTAACTCAGAACTGAGTTCTCTAACAGCATACCTTAAGAGTGGAAGAGGAAGTAACATTAGTGAGAGTATATGAAGTGTACAATTAAGAAAGAAAAATAGCAGAGAAAAGTAAAGAAGAAACTAATTTAACCTAGATTACACAGAAGTACTTATAGTATATCACAATGTATACCTTTTAATATAAACATACATACTAAGAATACTTAAATAATATAATGAATAATATATAAAGTTAAATATACCTACATAAAAAAATATACAATTTTATATATACATAAATACATACAATAAATATATATAATTACTTATAAACGATAGACAAGAAATGCTCTTTAGTTCTTTTCTTGAAAACTTCAACAGAAGGGCTGTCACGAATGCCATGTGGAAGAGAATTCCATAGCCTTACTGCCTGTACTGTAAAGGAGCCGCCATAGCGGCTAGAAGTGTGAGGAGGAATTTTTAGTAAGAGTGAAGAAGTAGAGCGACAGGGTTTACCCCTAGGAACAAGATACTCAAAGCGTTCACGTAAATAAGACGGAGAATTAGGATTATGAAGGATAGAAAAAAGAAGAGTAAGAATATGAGTGTCTCGACGCTGCCGAATCGGTAACCACTTCAATGTCTCACGAAATTGTGAGACGTGATCATATTTACGTAAACCAAAAATGAAGCGGATACCCAGGTTCTGCAGTCGCTCGAGCTTATTAAGATGGTCCTCCTTAGCATCAAGAAAACAGACATCAGCATAGTCTAAAAGTGGAAGAAGAAGGGACTGTGCAAGAGTAACTTTAGTTTGGTAAGGTAGGAACTTTTGAAGACGTTTGAGTTATTGAAACGAGCAGAACACTCTTCTGCTTACCTCTGCAATGTGGTTGTCCCAGGAGAGATGAGTATCTATAAGCACACCCAAGTTTTTCGCAACTTTTGAAAGTGATATAGGAACAGAAGCGTACATAATTTGAGGAAGTGACTGCACGTCTGCAGAGTTGAGCATATACCTACCACCAATAATGAGAGCCTGAGACTTTGCCGGGTTGACCAATAATCCAAAAGATTGAGCCCACTTACTAATGCGGGCAAGATCATTATTGATGATAGCAATAGCCTCAGGCAATTCTGCAACAGTAGAATGTCGATACAGCTGCAAGTCGTCTGCATAAAGATGATAATGCGAAGTTATAACTTTTGTGATGGCGTTGATAAAAACGGAGAAGAGAAGAGGAGATAGCACACCACCCTGTGGAACGCCCGCAGTCAGATCACACCAATCGGAAGCACTTTCCTCAGAGCGGACAGACTGCGAACGGCCCCGAAGATAGGAGTTAAACCACGCAGTAGCGGACGACGAGACATTAAGAGAGGATAGGATACCTATAAGGATATCATGATCAACTGAGTTGAAAGCACTGCTAAAGTCTAATAGTACCAGTACTGTTACACGCTTATTTTCCATGGCCAATCGAATATCATCAGTGATGGTAACAAGTGCTGTAGTAGTACTATGGCCAGGGCGAAAGCCAGACTGGTAGGGACTTAGCAGGCTATTAGAGGATAAGTAGTGGGACAGTTGATTATGAACTATACTCTCAAGGACTTTAGAGAGGATGGGTAGAATGGATATGGGGCGAAATTGGGAAAATGAAGAAGGAGTAGCGGATTTGGGTAGGGGTAACACATGAGCTTTTTTCCAAGATGTGGGAAACAAACTCACGCTGAGAGAAAAATTTATAATATGGGTAATGACGGGCACAATCTCATCCAAAATAGGTCGAAACATTTGTAAATTAAGCCCGTCATCACCCGACGCTTTAGTGGTAATGGATTGAAGGGATCTCTTAATAATTTTAAATAATTTACTTAATTTTTTGTAAATTTACACTATTATTTTGCTGTCTATTTTTTTTTCTCGTAAGTGTAATATGGACGCGGGCACGCAGTGTTATCAGGATGTCCCGTCGGAACGTGTCGAGTGACGACAACCTGTAATAGTGTCATGCATCGCACTCATGCGCAACGAGTCTAAGGTGACGTGTTGTTCGTTTGAAGGGCTACAGTTAATAGTTCAAATAGTTTTTAATTAGCTTGGTGATGTTGAGGTTCATTTTTGTCATCTATTCTTCTTCTTGGCGTATCGATGGCAAATAGACTTTGTCAGATCATAATTCAGCTACGATTATTGCGTTCTGCAAAGAATACCTTTTTAATGACAGTGATATTGGTAGTTATCTCATTTCAGTCTCGTCCATCATCTACTGTCACCGTTAGATTATTGTAGATTGCCTCGGTCTAGATCATGAATTTGATGTCAGTTTCCAGATTCCAATCACACAAATATCTAAAGGTCTATAAATTTACAACAAAATCAATCGAAGGAAGCTTATAAAACATCATCTTTGATAGCAAACAGCAAGTGAAAGCTTTAAGCGCAGGTGTGCATCCTCTCGATATAATCTCTTTCAACATATCTCATTACATACAATTAAATCTTACTGTTTCCGACCTTCAAGTTAGTTATATCGCATGCATATCGGTCAAGGCGTCCATCGATGTGAACCATAATAAGTTAATACAGCCCACGCCCCTTATTGTTCTTAGCCTGTCTGTCCGTTCATCACATCTACATTTTAATATGAATATATCTATCAAACTTAGCAATGCATCTATCAAACTATTTGCCAAACAAATTTCAGTCTTATTTCTTAATGCATAAGGGACATAGGTTGTAATGTGGTTTGTTTATTAGAGATGTTGAATTGTACAAATGGGCTCATTGTCAGAGTAACGAATTTGCATGAAGCTTGAAAGTCGAGGCGTTAATAGACGCAATAGGTACATGATATGCGAAATGTAACTAATAAATTATATAGTCATTATGTTATTATATTGTACGAAGTTAATAATTGTTAATTATAATAAGACATAACCGTCTTTTATATACACGCGGATGCGGGTTCGAAACTCGGCAAGTACTAATTTGTGAATTTGAATTTGAGTAAGTGAATTTTTCAAATGATACAACTACCAATACATATTAAAGATATATCTGGAAAGTAATGAGGAGCAGACATAGATTTTTCAAATATTTCCTTGTTGACCGACTTTTATTTAATGGTTGACCACCATATCCACTCAGCCATCAATTCACCAATGGAAAGACTTATCTTTATCATTATTAAAAAATATTTTAAAGATACCATATCAAAATTTTCAAGTGAAGCCGCAGAATTACATTAACTAAAAAATAAACACACAATCACAGCTAATTCTTATAAGACATAGCTTTACATTAAACCGTACACCTATAAACTTCCAATTAGGCATCCTCCAACTGCAATAGTCCATTCATTTTAACAAAGAAGCATAGATGTTGCCAATAAATAAATTTGCGTCCGTCCGCCCACGAAGGTTTGTAATACATCTATTAAATTTTGATAGGCCAATGTATGACTCATTGATGCGCTTGAGCAAACTTAGACAGTTTTGATTATTCAGGGTTATTGAAATGTTTAGTTGTATTTGCATTTATATAGAGTTAATTGTATAATCAATCATGTTTGATTGGTAAATTGTAATGGATATAATAGTGTTTATTAGTTTTGACGTAAATATTACGTGAGTTATTTGTATGCTGTAAGTACTCAACAGGTTCTTCATTGAGATAGGAAGCTTGACCATAGCAAGTTTTCTGGTCTATATTGAAGACACCCAACAAGCAACTCTACGTGAGTAGCATTTGTCTACAGATGGGTACTTAATGGTTTTCAGTACTTTTAAGACGAGATTGTGTCTGCGACCAAACAACACTTTTTTTATTTATTTTTTTATATTTACCCATGAAATTGACTCCACCCCGCCTGATGGTAAGCAGTCATTGGAATCCAGAAGAGGTAGCCACCTACCAAAAGCCACCGTCTTAAACTGTTGGTATGGTGGCCTCTACTATGGCGGCTGAGAATGGGGTAGGGGAAGGGAATGAGGGAGGTGAGGAAAGAGAAAAGGGGGAAATTGGGCCTCCGGCGCTCTTACTTACCGAACGAAACGCAGTAGTACGGATACTACTACTCTTACGTCGATCTTCTATGGGAGGTAGAGTCTTCCCCGGTCGATCCATTCATGCTAAAACCAGTGTGGATCTACTTACCGTATTTATAAAAAAAAGTTGGCATAGCAACTACTGATATTTTGCTGATATTTTGCGATCTAAGTTGGGATGATTGAAGGAGAACTATGTTTAGCAGTAACGTCTTTCGCCTGATAATTAATTTATTGCTTATGTTATATTTATGTACACTTTCCAACCTAAGTTTCATTGATATTATATTGAAAACGTTATTTTATATTTATATGATGTCGTCATAATTTGACGGCGTCATCCATTATCAGATTTGTTTCTCTTAAAATAATTCTATTAACAAATTGTGATATAATAATGATCATCAATTACACAAACAAAGTACTCAACATTAGTACATCTGTCATCAATTTGATATATTATACAAAAAAACATAAATAACGGTACTCGATCATTCATTGATAAAAAGTGGACAACACATCTGCGTGCGCGCATTGCATTCGATATTCAAAAACCTATGTTTTTTTCTAACAACAATGGTAACTTGAATACCGCGAGATCACATGACAAAGATTCTATTGAGCACAACAAGAGAAATGCTTTATTAAAAAATGTATTTTAATATAATGCATAATAAATGCATGCCAAAGATTACGTGCGCTTTTCGTCAACGGCTATTTTCGAGGTCTGTCAACGAGTTGAATTTAGAAATCAGAAGTCAGTCCAGCTGATTAGCGTTTAGAAGCAGACATGGCACAATCCACTTTTGTTGCCTCTGGTACAAAGAACAACGAATGACTGATGAAGCTGAAACATTTTCAAATGAATATCACAGACAAAAGCGTAGGATAAGATTCTACAATTTGTGCAGATTGCACACAAAGCACACTTAGACTCTGGACAAATATATATGAACCACTCGAGGTCATCAATCCCTTGTACTCATTGAAATCACAATAACTTGCATAGAAACGATGGATGTAATTAGTACATAATATGTTTTAGGTAGAATAATCTGTAAAGCACTTATATCGTATATAGTCTCGTGTTTATTATGCCAATGAATAAGATTCTTCTAATATATTATGAAGTTCTAGTAATTTTGTCATTAAATTCGTTGTAGATATCTTAGTAATAATTACTGCTTACTTTATCTATTAATTGTCTAGAATAAAATAATTCGGTCGTTACAAAGTACTGCATACAAATTTTCATAAGATTTTGTTATATTTACGAAGAAAAGTTATTTGTTTCATTTTTAATAACATAAAAATTAATAATATTTTTTTTGCGGTTATGCAGATTTCATCGTGAGTAGACATGCTCATGCAACGTCTACAACTTCAGAACCCAACGGCCTCGCCCAACGGCCATCAGTTCTGCAAGCATCCTGCCTATCGCCACATCAGTAAGAAAACTGAGAGCTGTGAAAATCACTTTGGTTCTCTTGTAATTATTCTTGTTTTGTTATACAATTTCGCAGGGAGAGACCTAAAAACGCTCGTTCATTTGTCCTTTTACCGATTTTGAGTCAACAACCACATCTGTGTTTTGTATATCATCACTGACACCATACTGGTTAAGATTGAAATCAAGAAAATAATCCATCACAAGGCTGGCTGCAGTGCCTTATGATAATACTGAAGCCACAGCAATTGCTAGTCAGATCGCCAAGAATGCCGATTATAGCAAATATCCCATATATCATCAGTTGACCAAAATGCGTAACTCAGTCGTTATTGAGCCATTTCCTCCCATTTCACAGTAAACATGCACACATGCGGGCTAAACAAGAAATTATCAGCGTTAAGGTAAATCTAAGTGACCTCTGGCTAACCGTAAATGTTATCTGTTACGTCCTTACGCTCCATGCATTTAAATACGACAAACCCGCATGACGCTATATGTAAACATGGAATGGACGAAATGCTACGTAGATATTTACGCAACTCTGTTTAGGGGAAAAACAATTTTACGTCTTTTTTATCTACTGGTGATGTAAGAGAAAACGACCTGATGGGGTGTGGTAACCATTGCACTGCTCAAAGAACACAAAAGCACAAAGTTGTAGCATTCCTGTGCCTCCTTCTACCACTTCTTCAAATTTAATATTACTCCGATTACCTTCTAGGTTCCGTTTCTTTCCCTTCTTTTACAGTGCTGCTATTATTATTGATTCAAAACGTTTATATATATCCGTGTGACATAAGTCTTAACTCTTGTACTTGTAGGAGAATTATCTTTAAAGAACAAATAATAATAAATAAATATAATATTCAGTACTCTTTTTCTTATTTCAGAACTCAGCTTATGTGGATGGAACATTCGCCACTGCTCTACGATATTCTATTACAAATCGATACATACAAACGTCTATACACAAATAATAAACACACGAATCAAAGAATTAATAAAATGCAGATGCCGTCCGTGAGAACTCTAGCCTTAACAATTTGCAAAATGTAACTATGCATATTATTTCGTCCAGCGTAGCCTCGTCTTAAAAAAACCGTGGGGCTTAGGTTTTGTACGTCACCCCTCATTTTTTTACTTATTCAAATCGCAAGTAACCGTACCCTCAAGTTTTTTAAACCAAACAATAGAGTCTTTTCTTTAGGCAAGTAATTTATTTTTTTAACGGTCCAAGGATAGCCCCGGGTCATAGGTGAGGCTTAGATAGTTCTCATGGATTTTTTAAAGTTTATTTTATCAATTCGCACATCTGCTAATATCTTGGTAAAAAGATGGTCTATTCGCGTGGGAATGCAATATTTTCTGCATTTATACGCTTCTTTGTGTAGATTTGTTGATAACTTTGTGCTTTTAAAACTTTTATATACTTAAGTAGTAACTATCAGATAAAAAACTACTAATTCTACTAAAAACTAATGTTGATAAATTGAATGACGTTATAAGAAATAATACAGGTATTTAAATTTATCTTTTATACAAAATGTCGATACTAAATTCTCGGATTGGGTAAAATAATAGGTTTTCAGAGAATATCAGCTCGAAATCTTGATTTGTGCTAGGTAAACTGTCTATAAACTCTTGTTATTGAAGATCTTAGTGGGTATATGAAAGAGTATCTACTGTCCACTTATTCCAAATAGGAAGACTATACTCTATACTCCAATTGTATGTATGTAACGAGCCATAAGCTACACATCCGCGTCCCCCGCCTCCCGCTAAACAACTAAAACAAAAACGCATTGTCCCATGACGTCACGGCGATAACTCATTTACGACTACCCGCATGCCAGTGAAAGAGGACAATATGAGGACAATCGATAATGCTAAACGCGAACGAACACGTGTGCCGCGGACTGTGAGCAAAACCATTGTTTTTGTTTTAATGAAATGAAAACGCTGTTTTATTGTATCCTACTCATACCTAGCACGAAATCATGTCTTTTTTTTAGAAAAAAATAAGTTTGCTGGGTAGGTACCTATAGGTCTAATTCAATATAATAGTAAATCTAATTAAACATGCTGCATAATTACTGAATTTCATCAAAATCAGTAAGTGCATTTTAGAAGATAACTATAATTAATGTTTCCAAATTAACGGTTGTCAATATATTTCAGATCTACTTGTACAATATGAGCAATGTATCTGTTATTTATTTAAATTCTTGCAAGAAACTTAAAGAAGACAGCTGACAGAGTAGCTGGAGGCCCTGAACTTTATATCAACAAAAATGTTTGATTGGGCACATCGTAAAAACCTTCTTCCTCATACAACAATAGGCCAGTCCATGCGTTACACATGTCTACAGAATAGCCATGAACTATCCCAAAGGATTAACCAAACCTTTCAACGACTACTGCAATTTTTTTATCAATTTTTTGTTACTAACACCTGGTCGCCAATTTTTTAGCAACGTCATGTTACACAGATAAAGTCAGCGCGTCGCAGATAAAAAATGGACCGCGAATCTTCGAAAGGAGTCGGTATATCGGTGCATTTTCAAAGGGTGCGAATTTTAAATTGAATTTGATAAGTCTTTGAAAAGGTCCGAACAAAATTGGGATGTGATTTGTGGGGTTAAAGATAAGATAGTATATTGTTATGAATTGAAACTCACCATGGAGCTTGATTTAGGAATTATTATTGAAATTCTATTTTAAATCATCTTAAGTTTAAAATTTGTAAAATATTAAAGAGTATTCGTAAGAGTAATTTTATCTTCTTGAAACTGTACACTAAAATATTCAAAATGACATAAAATACATAATCATCGTGCGAATTTAAATATTGAATAGTTCGTTACATCGATACCGTAGCTAACTCTGGCCAAACAAGTCATGGTCGCGACCCCTCAATATGAATAAAAAAGTCTCACCCTAGGTTTTTTTTTCAACCCTTTTATGCATATCCTGTGTCATACGTGCAGTATTACAAGTCAAATTTAAATAATTTATGTCTTGAGTCCGTTAGACTTTGCATCTGCTGACTCGTAGGCCGCAGAGATTTATATTTGACTCGATACGGGTATAGTGTAAAAATAATAATTTATAAGGTATTATTCTTATTTAATTTTGTTTATTGCTTAGTAATTAAAAAAAAATACTAATGGTCACCTATTGATCTGGTAGAATTACTTAATTGTACTGACATCTAGATGGATATAGTGCAGCCAAAAGTAAGAGAGTTTATTTAAAACATAAAAAAATTTGCTTGTATGTACACATAATTATATGGTCAGTGAACCTTTAGGAATTTACAAGAAACCGCAAATTTTATTTAGTTACTTTTATTGAAATTCTTGGGCATGTAATATCGGGTTTTGTCCAACACCAGAGTCTCGATATGTTTTAGGAAACGGTCATCAATCCAGTACGTGACAGACACATAAAAACTTACTCGATTACTTAATCACACATAAAAAAATCTGATTAGCACAGTTATAATATATTGTTTCGAAAACAATAAATATGTATTATAGGTACAAATTCAATCGAAAGCTTATAAATTTTTAATTTGATAGTAGTATTACGTAAGCTTAACTCATTAATATATTGTATTACTTTTGAAATTGCCTTCGATCATTATCGACAGAAGATTACAAAATATCTAGTAGGAGTAATAATAAGAAGGCCTAAGGTTTAGGCCAAGACTATCGATGTATCACCCACTAAATGGTATTATAAGATGGACAACCCACGACTTAATCAATTCAATAGTGTTGACTCAATCGCTTGTTTAGAAATATGAATATAGGCTACTGTATAACTATTACTAAACATATTACAAGGACCTTTTTATTATTATTAGGATTAGAGATTAAAGGAAAAATATAGGACCAACTCAAAAAAAGGAAGAAGTGAGATGTATAAGAATTAAAGAAAATAATTCTAAAAATGAATAAATGGAAATTGCTATACAAACAGCGGATAAATTGTTGGATGAATAATCGTAGTAATTGCTAATTTAAAAGCAATTCTATTAATATCTTTGGAAGCATTATCGTAATCAGTAATAAAATGATAGACAAATACGTGGTGTTCCTGTACTTTACAAGTACTCACTGCAGGATAAAGATCTATTCTTTAATAGAAGACCAAAAGATAAGTAACCACAATTAAAATATATAGGCTAATTACTAGTAATCACAATGCTCAATAATGTCCTTATATTTAAGGTGTGTGCAAAAGAACAATAAGAATATTTTAATATCTTAACACACGTGGTTCGTTGAAAGTGAAAGGGATGCTCTATTGTTCGTCTTGTAGTCGTTCGACTAAAGATCGTGTCATTCTCAGTGCTGTGACGAAATAGAGCTTTATATATCGATAATAGCGCGCTCACAGCAGGGCTGTCACATAACCCTGTAGACTACTGACGCATATACGTACCTATGAAATGTTATACTCGTAGTATAAATGTTGCAAACCAAAGTGACTATAGCTCGCTCGCGACTTAATATAACAACTGGTTAAGCGTGGATGTCATACACTTCTGATCTGAGAATAATATCTAGTCAGGAGTATTTATGACTAGACATTCTCGTGACGCTATTATTTTTATTTCATACTTTATTATTAATGTCAGTACACGAATGTGTAGTTGCGGTTTTAGACGAATCACACACTGCCCTGAATCACGGAGTGTAGTGCGGGCGTGCGTGTTCTTGCGTTGTTTGTAAGTATCTCTTTTTGTATACAAATCACGCGTGGTGCAAAACACTGAAAACACATTTACGCGCGGTGTAGATGTTCCTTCGCCACGCACATCGGGCATTGTGTGGATTACCTTAGTGAACATTAAGTGTTGCACAGATATAATAGGAAGTATATACATATCTAAACAAAAGCAGTTATTTGTACCAGCCCTAGAGCATAGCAGTTACGTTTTGGATAAGCTCTTGCGGTTTTCTTTGATAGTGTACTACTAGTGTGTTACTGACGAACTTATATCATAAATATGATATATTTGTATCCAGATATGATTCCGTGTTTATAGTGAAAGTGTCACAAGCTGTTGATGCAAACTGTATTACAAAGATTATTCTATACGGCGGCTTAAGGAGACGCAGTATAATTCTGTCATTAACTAAACAGAATTAAATTAACTTCGTCGAGCTATTTTTTGTCAGATGAAGCTATAGTAGCCTGATTCTTAGAGAAAACCTAAGCCTATATTGAGAAGCAGAAATTACCTTCGTTACGGTACTAGATTATTGCTATCGAATAAGTTAAAATCACCTCAGGAATAGAACGTGATAAGCTCACTGCTGAATAAAGGCCTCTCATCGTTAGAGGCCGTAAGATGCCGTATGCAATCTGCTTCAAATAGCCCTTTTCGAAACCGATGCAAATCGATCGATAAATACGTATAAAATTTACAACAAGAAAAACAATAAAGAATACATTTACAAAAGCGATTAACAGCGTATTATCAAAACTAATTATAATATAAAAGCCATAAATCTGCTTTAAAACAAAATTAACCGCTTGTCTCGAAGCCCAGTTAGCTTACGATAACAGGCCTTTATTTTTTATCCATTGTTTTTACACACCCCTTCTAATTTTTTCATTTTATTCACAGTAGCTCTCCCTAGCATGTTTTTCAGACACTTTTTATGAACATTGGCCGTATTTTTGTCATCTAGTTTATATTAAATTACCGTTTTTATAACGTAATGAATATGCGGGTAGCTAATATAATTATTATGCATATGTAAACTAACGAAAATGAGCTACTATTATCGCTGAGATTTTTTAAACAACGGCTGTATGTATTTTGTTATTTTAATGTGGGAGAGCTTTTGTTATAATGTTACTTGTGTGTTTTTTAATAACAGTAACAGTTTGGTATCAATGTTAGTGAGAAAATATATTATAATAGTGATAGCATAATTTGAAGCCACGAGAAGTTTTGTTTGTCATATTGACCACATAAATTGGTTTAATTTTAGGTTCATATCATTTTAATAATTTATATGAACATTGATATAATGATAACATGAATTATTACTAATATATAATGTAGAAGATACAGATACTAATATATAAACGTAACTTAAAGATAAAGCCTAATTTAAGCCTTCAATGTCTTACATGATAGTTGCCAAGGTATCTTACCCGACAAGAAACAGAATAATCTACGGATGAATATTCTTTACATAACATCCAAGATATTTATTATAATTTAACATTAACAAATCAATGGCACTCATACGTGAAATCAACAAAAGTGATCGCGGATGTATCTACCCACAGATCAGTCCCTCAATAGGCCTGCGTGAGAAAACTTAAAAAACTCGCTCGCATATAAAAAATGCACTTACACAATTATCAAAAACCCTCGAAGATGTCCCTTGCACAATGCACTGTAACGCACCTTGGTTCTGCCAAAGATAGTCTCTTAAAAAATGCGCATATGTTTTTATAAACAACGTGGTCGCGGCTCTCTCAGGATGTAGAAAAAAATCGTGGGGCACATTCTCAATTGATGCTTATGGACGTGATTTAGACAGCAAGTGTCAAACATTTCTCGCTTTTTTATTTAATTTGTAAAAAGGACAAAAGAAAAAGATAATTTGTGTTGGTACGAATTAACAAGAAAAACTAATAATATGACAAATTTAGTAAATAATTTTCTTGTTTTTTAATGTTTTACAATAAAATTTAAGTTACGAAAATTTGTTTAGAAGTTAAATATCAATTAAACTACTACCAAATACAAAAAAGTATTAGTATCACGAACAATAGTAAAAATGTATGAAAATGCAAGTAATACTCAATTATTACAAGTTTAATTGGCAAAGTAAGAAGAATATTAGCTTCATAAATCCTTCATAATTGTTTAACCTGACGGGCTTCAAAAATATATTACAAAGACCGAATTAATAATCAATATAATACATTAAATAAAACTATGAAATACAAACTAGAGTTTATTATTCCATGTTGAGCACCAGTGCCTTTGGACTTGTTTGGTTTGAAGCTTTTTGATGAAATTTCTCCCGTCGAGATTCGTGTTTTGAAGTTTTTTAAACGGATGCAAACAGTACACCGCTTCCGGTCGATTTTTTATTAATTTCATTAGCCGTTAGACTTATTAAATTAGTACTTTTTTGTACAATACTAATTTAGACCGTACATATTTTTGATATGGTCATCATGATGATTGATTTTAAATATGTTTGTTGGAGGAAATGAATTCGTTGCATTTAATAAAGCCTTCTTGATTTAGTGTTGATGAGCCTCGAAAGTAGTAATAAACATTGTAATATAAATTAGAATTGCACATTTTAATTTGCTTAAAACCTGTTTTCCCTTTCTAGTAAACAAATTTGGTATTTTCCCTACCTGTAAAAATACTCATCAACATTTTAGAAGTTAGTTAACTAACTTGTTAATTGGTCTAGTTTTTTAACAGCTATAAAATGTCGGTCCCAGGTTGATAAATCTTTCACATAAATATCCGTTCATAAACTTTCTTACATGTCACCTCTCATATTTACACTTACAACGTTTCCTGCCCTATACTTTTTTAAGATAGTTCCCACAAGCATCTCTGTATTTTTTACGCTTTTTTTATGTAGATTAGAATTAACGGTAAAATTCTCCCCTTAAGATAGATTTTAATTTATTTCTTTGGTTGCACAAAGGGAGATGCGGTATTCCTTTGTTTGTCTTGTCATGGTCTTAGTAAAAAGTGCAAGAGAATTGCATTTAGCTTGTTTTTTGTATTCCTGCTGGAAATACAGTTATATGCAATTGTTTATTGATTGATACAACTTGATTTTCTATAGACGAGGAAGTATTTTGTGATGTTTTCTTTGTTTGGTGTGAGAATCTGACAAGTTATACGACAGTAGAAATTGTTATTTAATACTTGCGGAAAAATTAAATTAAAAAAAGTTAAAATATACCATAGGTAAAAATGGATATTACAAAATTTCACACATCACATACCTACGCAAATATTTGTGTACCTTTTTTTAATTAAAAATAAGAAACTTCCTTGCCTAGCATAAAATAATGAATACAGTAGAAATACATAAATAACAATGCAATTATTTTTTTGTGACAACCGTGTTACGAGACGTTGTTTTTGCAAATAATGCAACTCACAAAAAGTATAAAAATCAAACCCCAAAGGGTTCTTCAAATTAAACAGTCATTAGAAATTTTCACTAGAAAAAAGCACTAACGTGAGAAAATTAAACCTGCTTTTTTGTTTGCAAAAACTGGCTGCAAACAATATCGCGACCGTTAAATATTATTTGCATATATTTTTTTCATTTTCGAATAATATATTTTTTAAACTCTCTTGGCTGATGATTGCCAGCATATAATTATAGTAAAAAAATATCGCTGCCTCCTGTGTTAGGGTCTTTTATCCGTGGGTCAGGTAAAGTACGTAAGTGTCGAATACAACAATGTGCTCCGGATTTCCTCTCTTTAATACAAGCACAAGCCTACTCCTCACGTGCAGATTTTGAACAAATGTCCGTCGATTTTCCATGGGCGTGATTGATTTTGGAGATAGTCTTCAGTTTTTTATTAGATGAATTTGATTCAGCGGATGTATTGATACCGATTTGTTCCGGCAATTGAATTTTACAAACGATCTCTATAATTATACTGATGAAAATGATAGCTGATGGACTGACTGACATCCTAATAACAATGTTAGAATAAAATTCAGGAATATGTTTTGTGTTGATTGCGTCATTGTTTTAATATTTTATTGTAAATCTTTTTAAATTCTGTGCAAGTAGGTGTTGCATATAATGAAATTGACATCTATCTTAATATTTACATACCTATCTGAAATTTTGACATACAAATACAAGTGGTGGCATTTTGCGCGACTGACGCAGTGAAGAAGGGTAATGTTTTTGAGCGTATGTATGTATGTAGATATGAATGTATGTAAATATGTATGTCTATTTCTTTGGCACGCTCTACAGACTAAATGGCTTGATGGATTGGATGGACAATTTATCAAAAAACATACGACCCGAATGGATAACCTCCTCCTTTTTAAAGTCGGTTAAAAATATTATCTACTCTGTTTATAAATAAGACAAAGCCGCGACAAAAGACCAGTCTAAGACCCAATTACTAACTGGGTCATAAATGTAAAACACTAATACAAAACTAAATATTAGTTTATGTTCGTCTCCGGCATCGAATCTATTTAAATGCCTATTTTCATCGAAATCAGCGCTGAGTGGTACCAAAGACACAAACACACACACACACCCATACAAACTTTCGCATTTATAGTATTAATAGGATTAAACATGAAATTTACGATAATTAAATCTATGCATTTTTAAACAATAGAATCAGATAACTTTAAGAAAAGCTTTATATTATTTTTTTACAAAAGTGCAGTCAACTTTTTTATAAAAGATGTCATGTATCACTAACTAATTAAGTGGTGTAATTATATAAAAACGACAACGCGCAATAAAGTCAACAAAAGCATTCATAAATTGCGGAGATTATGCAACGGCACGGCTTTGCGTCCTCTTCCTGGCTTTAGGGCCATAAATTTCATTTAGCTGCAAGGTGGTCTGACAAATTTGCGGTCGACGACTACTAACTTGTACCTTTACCTTATTAGAAACATGCAAAAAAAGTACACTCAAATACAGAACAAAACACACAGTTGATCAATGGAAAAATATAGAACTGTTCTATTCTGTGGTGCCTAGATCATTGTGGGACCGTAAAAGTTAATCTGCCGCTTTGAAAAAAAATGTAACTGCGGGGGAGGGTCCAATGACAAAAAATTTTTGGGACACATTAAATGTTGACTGGACATCGATAGTATTTTTTGCTGGACCTTCTGAGGTAATTGCTGTGTAATTGTTTATGAACAACAGTTTTGTTGTTGTATTTTGACTAGACTAACAAAGAAACAGTAGTGGTCCCAACAAGATTTGTTGGCTTATTGACAGCTTTATTTTGACTTTGTTTTGAGTTCACTTCTGTATTATCTATTGCTAGTTTTTTTGTTGAAAGGTTTTTTTTTAGAAAGTAATTTGGTCTTTATTGTCCATGTAAGGACGTTTTGTTTTGATTATATGTTTGTACAATGTTTAATATTGATATTAGATCAGTCTATTCATGAATATAACATCCGGTAGGCATTGCTGGCTCTCTTATTTGACGACTTCTACTTGTGAACCTATTTTTATTTCTAAAAACTATTTGTCGTGTGATACTAACTGACCAATCATTGTTTTTCTTCTATATTTCTCAACGTGTCCTTTTGTCAATCGTTTTGAATACTTTCTCAACTGGGTGCTTTTTTTCTGACTTTAATTTTTTAATATTTCTAACGCTATGCGCCACCAATATTTCTCTATCATAATACAAAGTATTCTTTTATTTAAATTTGGTTAGAAAATAGTTCTCCAATTATAAGCATCAATATTTATAAGACAAAATTTTCTTTCTATTATTTATATACGTATGGTGCTATTTATTACCTTAGAAACGTGACGTTTTACCATTGCCATAGACATAAGTTGAAATATGACACTGCTTTACCGCGTAACATTTTCTTTAGTAATTTTGAGAAATTTAGTTGATTCGAAAGCATACAATAATATTATGTTAGTTTTTCATATTTTTAGATGGCCAATAGTATAAAATAATTACTGAAAAGTGACGTGAAAATGCCAGAGAGTCAAGATGCGGTAACTTTTCTAGCTTAAATTGAACTGGATGACTGGATAGGTTCTTCTCTCTACAAGATAATATTGTTTCATAGTGTGTTGGCTTTTCCAAGTATTGTAAAGTATTGAATCACCTGTACTAGCACCATATATTACCACATACATTTGTGTTCATTTACTTATACCCATGGCGTTCACCACAGAACATAATTATCCAATAGCAAGTCCCGTACCATCGATGACCAAATATCCATCCGTCATATCTGTGGTCATTTCCAACGCACACACGCAGTCATTTTTCCGGCGATATATTAGGGGAGCCGTTATGATCTGCGGTCGGTTTCCCTTCGTGAGAACGCCTTCGTGCTCCATGGTTTCATGGTAATTGATGTCAAGCGTCTGTTGATTGTGTGGTGGGTTGATGGAGGCCGCGATATTTGTTTATTGTTTGTAACTGTTGATTTAATGTTTGGAAATGTATTGAAATAAATTTGAGTTTGACAGTTGATTCCTGAATGACGAACGAATGCAGAATATTGATTACCTAACATTTTGATGCATCGCGCTAATGAGTTGTAGTGAGTTCAAGTATGTGTATTTGCATTCTAATAACTATGCTGGAAGTTACAATAGCGTTTTTAATGGCGACAGTGGCAAACGGTGATTACACAACACCTTTGGGACTATTTTATTTCAAGTGGACTTTCAGGCTTTTTCACTTTTAACAAAAAACTAAAAAAAACTAACTTTATTTATAATAAAGTAAATTATTATTACTAGACGAGCATATTAGCTGTCTCGCTCTCGCATCGGTCTGTACAGCCACCAAAAGAATTGCTCCACAGGCAGACACGCCATAGAACATCTGCAATAAACGAAAAAGCCTATACATATATTCGAAAATGGTAAAATAACAAAACAGTGATAGGTATCCGACTAAAGCCGCAAGTACAAGCTAGTAACTAATATTATTAGTGGTTTTCACAGGTAAGTATTGGATACCCCTTAGGTTGTTTGTTTGATTGTGTACTCTGACAGCTATTTGTTCTTCACACAGATTAAAAAATGAGGTGTAAATGACAGAATACAACTAGTGAAGTACTTAATTTTAGTACTATTAATATTATACTGACACTGTTTTTCCTGTTTGTTTCTTCGCTAACTTTTTAAAACTATCCAACGGATTTGTTTCGCCATGCTTGGTAAGCGAATTGATAATCAGTTGCAGACGCCCCTAGTTGTGATCCATGATTGATGAAAAATAAAAATGTAAATCAATAAATTGGATAACCTACATAATTTGAGATAATATTTATGTAGGTACTTAGTTCAAATTATAGTATTTACAGTTTCTAATTTATTTTGAGAGTTATTGTATGAGACATAATGACAATAGAGGTGCATTTAAAACTATGTATGATTAAGCTAATATAAAGTATAAGGTAAGATAAGGTTCGAATCTGGGCAAGTACCAATGTGATTGTTTAAATCATATTAGTAAAGTACTTTTTAAGTTTATGTTGGATATTTCTGAGTGACGGTGAAGGAAAACATCGAAACCTGGACTGCAAAGTCTGAAATTGCCAATCCGCCTTGAAAAAGCGCGGTGATTAATGCTCATGCCTTCTTTATATGAGAAGAGACCTTTGACCTGTAGTGAGACAGTAAACAGGCTGGTATTATCCTATTAATAATAGTAGTTTCATAGTTTTATAATAATATCAATGAACGAAGGTCACCATGCGAACAGTTTAAGACAATGAAATAGTGGCTACCACTTCGGGATCCTGCTCACCATAAGACAGAAACCGTTTTATTATATAGGCGAATTCTGTGTGTGTATATATGTTTATTATCACTCATCGCTTAAACGGCAGAACCGATTTCGATGAAAATTAGTATGTAGATATATTCAGTGCTGGAGACGGATATAGACTACTTTTTATCCCAAAAATCGGTCTGGTTCCCGAAGAAGAGACAAAACACATTCTAGACCCGTGCAAAGCAGTCGGGCGCGCAACTAGTATAAAAAAAATGTTAGTTGTTCGTCCTGTACGTGATATGTTATAACGAGTACTATATGAAGAAATCTAGTGGTTTAGTTGGTGTGTGGTCCAGGGTGACGTAGTTAGCTAATATTTGTACTAGAGATTATATTGTTGGTAACTATGATAAGCTACGATCTGTGATGAGCGAAGCGGTTTTTTAGATAGCAGTTTTTATTTATTCATCAACAAATATTGAAAATACAACTTTGAATAGTTGCAGTATCGAGGCCAATTCTTATCTCGTGCATCGAGAGCTGGTAGGTACTATTGACATCATTTGGATATCACAAATAAAGATATTATTTTAAATCAGATATAAACTTCGCACTGAACTGTATCAAAATTACTTCAACTTCAAACGCTTGTTTTGATCTACATAGCTTTGATGAAAACGCACATTGAATAATCGTAGGATTATTCAATGTGCGTTTTCATTAAAGAAATAAGCACGGTACCTCATAATAAAAATACTGCCGGTATCACCTTAAATACTTTTTGATTATTAGGTAAGTCAAGAAATAAATTACCAACAAAACATTAAATCAGGGAAAGACAATATTCTCGCATGAACATTGATCGAAACGTAAGTTTTTTGTTCTGTGATAATTTATACAAGTACGAGAAGAATCCTAGTTGTTACATGACACATTAGCTTAAAATCTCCATCACAGTCATTAATCGCCTTACAACCCCCGCTACCGCTTGTCACAATATCCTACCTCCACTTGAGACACATTTACAACCCGGCTTTTCATCACCGCAGTGCCCTCGCCTTCGGTCACCATATTCTTAACTAAATACCGCAATGATACGCTTAATTACACAGTCCGTGTCACTGATAGTGTAGTTTGTTCTCCAAATCTTACACGTTACTTAGATGAATAAAGTACGGAGGACGTGTTTTGAATGGCCAGTATATAATAATATAATATATAATAATAAAAGACCCAAAAAGAAAATGATGAGGACTGAGGGCTAAATGGACTCGTATCGCATGAGGAAATTTTGTAAAATTTTTAAGTAAGCAAAGCCAAAACTTAACTTATTACTTGTACTTTAAACGGTAGTAGATCCACGCTGGTTTCAGCATGAGTAGGCCGGATCGACCGGGGCAGTACTGCCCTCTCATAGAAGATCGACGTAAGAGTAGTAGTATCCGTACTACTGCGTTTCGTGAGTGAGAGCGCCGCAGGCTCAATTTCCCCCTTTCCTCTTTCCTCACCTTCCTCATTACCTTCCCCTACCCCAATCCCACCCGCCATAGTGAAGGCCACCATACCTGCAGTTTAAGCTTTTGGTGGCCACTTCTTCTGGATTCCACCACTGACTGCTTAACATCAGGCAGGGTGGAGTTACTTTGATACGCAACTATAGAAAAGTTGCTCATACCAATTCACTGATACTGACTTTAGAACCATAAAAAGAACTGGCAATGAATGCACCACTTCTTTTAATCATCGCCAGATAGTAAAGAGAGCGGGTACAATAAAATATAGTATGAGTTAAAATTTTTGGTGAAAATAGAAAATTTTGTCATTACAAAATGTGTGTAAGCGAAATATTAGCCGACGGTTGTCATTTCACAAGTGCTGTTACAACATAATCGCTCCATCTTACTCAGTTTAGTTTTAATTTCAATTTGCTTTGCTGTGTCCAGACACGACTCTTAGTAAAGCTGAGATATAATAGAAACACGGAATTAAATCATGATAATAATATTCTTAAGAACATGTTATGTTACGATATTTGGAACATAAATAGCAGAATAGTTTTGTGCTCTATTTGAAACAGTTCAAGTTTCTTTACATAGATTTCATTCCCCATTAACGGTGATATTCAACATAATTTCCCTGCCACCTTCACGTGTGAAGGTTTGACTGCTATCCTTCAGTTGACTGAATGGTCTTATGTTGGACAGCCGACAGCTAGGTAGTATAACATTATCTACTGTGTTGGTTGACAGTGAAATCATTATGTCGCCTGTACAATGGGCTGTGTTCTGAGGAATTGTTTAGGATGGTGCCAACGGCCACTTTTTATCATTGCACCTCCCGCCATCGGCTAGGAGTTCATCCTCACACCTTAGAACCTCTTAGGTCCCGTACAGTGAGGTTTCAGAGAAACTTTCTCCCTCGTACGATAAGGTTGTGGAATGAGTTCCCCGTCGAGGTTTTCCCGAGAGACTACAACATGGAGTTCTTCAAGAAAGGAGTTAAAAGGTTTTTAACAGAGTCGGTAACGCGCTAGTGATGCTTCTGGTGTTGCAAGCGTCCATAGGCTACGGTAACGGCTTACCATCAGGCGGGCCGTATGCTTGTTTGTCACCTTAGTCATATAGAAAAAAAGCTATAGTCGCTGAAGATACAATTAGAAGGACTAATATATTATGTGGTAATATTGTACAACTATGTATGACGATGACATGATGGGCCTCACTGACTGCTTACCATAAGGCACGGTAGAGTTAATATATCTACAGTGTAACCACACCTTAATAACTTAATATCACAAGTTAGGATGGACGCAATTAGCTTGCGGTTAGACTTGCAACATTTGAATTATCCAACAGTCTGCTCAGTCCTTTATTCTATTACGTCATATTTCTTTACATTTGTTTTAAAGGTTTTATTCATAACTTTACTAAATTAAACTTATGTTTAAGCACCTTAACAACATAGTACTTACCGCGCAAAACCTGTGCGGGTTTAGAAAAAGAAAAATTATTTCACTTCATATTATTGAAGGCTTTTGGAATGGTGGCCACCACTTCTGGATTTCACTGACTGCTTACCATCAGGCAAAGTAGAGTCACTTTGGTAGGCTAATATGAAAAAAAAAGAACTAGTCAAGCGCGTGTCGGGCTCCTCAGAAAAGCAGTATCAATTATCTTACAACAATTAATATCGAACGATAGAGGTAAAAAGTTGTTTGTTCAAAAAGAATTTAAGCACTGTGTTACAAATTTAAAAAATATATAAGTACCCACTAAAATCGGTAATGTTAACTAAATAAGTTAAATTATGTAAAACTTGTCTTTATGTAATTTGTAGCGAGATTATTGTCGCTTCTTTTACAAGGAATATGCCTGCCTTTTACAGAAGGTGACACCATTGATACACCACCTTCAGACAGACTTATATTAGGTAATTATTTCCTTAGACGTAAGCCAGTGAAGCCAGTGATGTCCAAGGTAAACTTACAAAATACATTTACAATTTTATCAAGTATAAATAAAATACCACAGTAAAATGCCACTACTTTTACGTAATAAATTAGTACATACTTAGTCCAATTTACTTTTAACGTTTCAAACGGCCCAGATAGATAAAATTTTCAGTCATCGGGTAAGTAAAGGACCCATAATGTATGCATTGGGTACATGGCTAGCCAGTTGGTTGGTTGAAATACGACGGCCACTTTGCATGCCTTGTGTCCCAAATACACTTAATTTTCTGATTCTAATTAGCTTAGTTTATTGTTCGTAAATACAGATATTTTGGTAGTTTAGAGAAAACTGTAAAAAAAAGGTATTTAGATTAAGAATTCAAAATCACAAATTTAAAGAATAGAAATCAAACCTAGGTTAATGGCGGTCACAATTATTAACCACTAGAACACATTTGTTATCAAATGTGTCGTTAATTAGTAATAGTTAGGCAGCATAACGGTCACGTAACCTCTAGCATGACTTACAAACTCGAGCTTGTCGAGATACGAGAGCCTTAAGGTTACCTCGTTTACGTATCTGAATTTGTCAGGTTTTTGATAAGCCAAGATATATTCACATGGCCTTTGCTTCCGATGGAATTCTGCAAGGTTTTCTTTGAAATGTTAAGTTAAATAAGGATGGGTTTAACAAATTCTAAAATTGTACACGTTACAGTAGTACGTTGTAGTACGTCCTCTGGCTTCCTTTCTTTCTTTTTCCAAAACAGGTATCACAGTAAATTGATTTTTAGTACGTAGGTAATGCTGTCTCTTAGTTGCCCCCTAAGATACCTTCGGCCAGATTAAATTGGAGACTACAGGATCATATTTCTATATTAATGTTATAAAAAGGAAAGACTTGATTTTTTGTATGATTATATGTTTGTTATGGACAAACTCAAAATCTACGTAACCGATTAAAAAAATTCTTTCACCTTAATCAAGCTACCTACAATACTAACGTGTAACATAAGCTATATTTCTGTGGTATACTTACCCACGCGGGCGAAGCCGCTGGCAACAGCTAGTATTACATATATTTCAATATTTATACAGAAGAAAAAAAAAATAATGAAAATATATTTTCTAGTATTAGTAAGCGTTTAGAATGACTGTTTCTGGCTTCAATATAAAATGTATGACGAAATATTAGATTATTGTTGCGCTAAGACAGGAAGGCGTTGTAATAACAGATGGAAACTAATCGTTAGCCTGTCTACAATCATTAATACGCATTGGTGTACGTCCGAGTGAGCAATAACACTGGCTACACCCCTTCACGCAACTGTGTCAAGCAATGCGCGGATGGTACATGCAAAAACCACCTTTATCTGTCACAAAATAAGTAAGATTTCAGCATAAATGTTGTTCGCAAGTTTGCAAAATGATTGTCGTTGGCTGTATGTTATTGTCGGACTATCATTAGTATTATTGATATATCGCCTGTGACGTCTGATGATAAGTTAATTTTTGGGACAAAATCTTATTACTGATTTATAAAATTGTTAGCATTTGCTTTATTTGAGGGAGAGATATATTTAGGCTATATGTTTTAAACAAGATCGAGTAGTCTCTTTTCATGTTGGACCGTGAACAAATTTATAGACATGTATTAATATTGATGTTACAATTTGATCCTAAGAAAATGTTGTGATTTCAATGCAAGTGTTCAACTTTAAAAGGATTCACTCAATCGAGTACACAAATTGAAAGAAGTCACAAACTATTGCACATTTACGCTTAATACAAATGTAACGTCAAGTGGGAATATACGTATTCTGAAAAACTTTTACAACGCAATTGTATTGCAACTAAATACAGTCTAAATACCCGAAAACCGCTAAAATTCACGAACGCATCATTACTTTCGCACACAAAAGTGTTCCGAAAAAAACAAACAACCGTGACGTAGGTGGTCTTGAGTTTATAGCGTAAAATAATAAGGGCACCTATGTATTCCATTCTATATAATAATGGGGGTACTATTTCTGTGGGCAGTATAATAAAGGCTGGTCGTCTGGGTGGTCGGATTATAACGCAAAGCTACGGATTAAGCCACATCGACACGTGTGCTTTTCTATGCTTTCGAGTGGCTTTAGGCGATTGTACTTTGATAAGGCAATGTGTGAACAAATGATTGATTTGCTATTGTTTTTAATAATTTTAGTTACGAACAAAGTTCGTCCATTTAAATGTTATAAAACTTACGCTGTAGCAGAATGCATACTATGGATTTTGTATTATATCGGTCTCTGTGTATTCAGGTGTCTTGATATTTTATGTAAAAAAAATGTTTGACCACATTTATTTGAACAATTTTAACAATATATTACGAACTGTTTAAACATCAATTTTTACGCCAACCGCCGATATATTATTTTTACGTCTAAAAATTCAAAGATAGCAGTAATTTCGGCTACCGTGAAGATCTAACATGATTATTTTTTAAAGTTAACCGAGATAATATCGCTTCGAATTAAATACAATGCTTTTCTTATGGATATGAAATTAAGGTAGATATTATAATGACAAAGGGCTTTTGAACTGTGGTATATATCTTTGTATTCTACTGCAAAGTCCTTTTGAAAGTGTGAAACGAACCGCGAAGTATTTCGGTGGCTCGATGTGTTTGCTTAGCGGACATCGATTAAAAATAAAATTTCTTCACAAAACCTGAATCAAATAATGGTTTTAAATTTTACCAGAATAATGGTGTTAAATTTCGTGGATCCATCTCAAATATGATGGATCTGTCGGCGGTACTTTGTCGAAGATTTTTTTCCTACAAATACGTGGTCCGCCAAAGAAATTGCAACCATACTTTTTGTTAAGTATGCCGACATGTATGGAGTGATAAACATCGATACTTTAGACGTGATATTGCTAATAATTTTAGTAAACAGTAGCAGTTTTTGTGCTCACGTTTATTGGGTCTATAAAAATAACTAGCTTTAATATTTCATTTATCTTATGTTCATACATAAGACAGATAGAAATAAATCCTGCTCATGCAAGATTGCCAAAATTACCGATACGTACAATATGTACCAATAGTACTTAGTCAAGTAGGCAAAGAATTTATAAGTTAAGAATATGTACTCGGCATTGTGTAAATATTATTTAAAATAGGTACTAAAAGGAAGAAGAAAGAAGAGTCGAAATTGTTTTAGAACATTCTAACTAGACGATAGATACGTTCTTTACCATCCGGTATGCCATATATTTTGCTATTGGTAAATAAAATAGGTTCAAATAAACATCTTATATCGATATCTAATAAAAAGTTGGATCCACAAAGACTCTACTCATCAAAATACACCAACAGAACTCCAATATTTACCAGCACAGTTTAGAAGGGTCAACCACAATTCCCTGGTAATCGCAGTTGTGGTCATGAACGTGGTCTGGTCTACGTTATGACACATTAGCGCGCATGCGTTGACAGCCCCGCGCAATTTGCAATTAGCTATGGAAATAACACGCGCTCTATGATACGGTCAACGTAGAGATGGGATGTGTCGACAGCTCAAAAAAATGCTTTAAAAGATTAGATTAATTAGAATTCTTCTTTTGAATATTATTTTTGTGAATATTATCACAAATTAAACAAAATTTCGAAATGGTCCGGTGGATAAAGCATAAACACGAGGTAATATCCGCTTCATAAACACGATTGTAGTTGTTGTGATTTTTCAAATCATATGACATTTTTGACTGCCGGTAAAGGAAATTATCGTGAGGAAACCTGGACATAAAAGTCTGAAATTGCCAATCCACCTTGTGCAAGCGTGGTGATTAATGCTCATGCCTTCTCTATATGAGATGAGGCCTTTGCCCTGCAGTAGGACAGTAAAACAGGCTGGTATTATTAGTATTATTATTATAAAGAAAATAGCCACATACTAAAAGCATAAAACAAACGCAATATTAAAGGCACACACTCATTTTGATTATTTTCAATTTAATGTAGTAACGGTGTGAACTAATGTTGGTTAGTTGCTGTGGCGACCATAAATTATTTTAAACCTACGTTGATGAGATTTTATTCTGGCAGAAATTAAGTGACAGTTTGTAAAAACTTAAATATGAATTTTAATTGTATTTTTTTTTTTTTATAATTCCGCTCTGTCCAGCTCCACTTCAGTGGAAACGCACTCTAAGATAAAGTAAAAATATGTGATATTGTGACTTAAAAAAAATACATTAACTTTGAATATGATTTTATGTTCTAAATAGGAACATCGACATATGTAAGCCCTACACTAACTTAAAGGTGAGGAGCCTCGTGTTCACAAAATAAGTGATCATTATGCAATTTCAGGATCATTCTTGGAACATAAGGTCATGCCTAGTGATAGGGTACATCCATACCTCCATGTAGGCACACTAACTATAAATCTTACATCGAACGAAGGTGTTAACGGTAATGGGTACGTGATTTTGATTAGGTGGGAAAACAAATACTTTTTTATATTAATCCCGCCCGCGTCTTTGCTTACTTCTCTGCTCCCGTCGCTAGTAGCGTGATGATACATAGCCTATAACTTTTCTCAAAAACTGGGCTATCATACTTAAAAATAATTATCCATACCCGACTGGTAGTTCCAGAGATTAGCACGTTCAAACGAACAAACAAACAAATTCTGCCGCTTTACATAATAGTATAGGTTTAACTTCCAAATGTGACTACACGCGGCGTGATGATATGCAGTCAGTGGGAACCAGGAGTCGTAGATACCATTCCATGAAATCAGAAATAAGGTAGATAGATAATATAATTTCAATTAAATTATAATTTAATTTATTTATTTTAGTTGGCTGTATTTCGTTCTCTGCCCGCTGTCGTTGACTCTATGTAAAGAAAAGCCTGTAATAAGAGTGGTGGTATTTAATTGAATGATGGAGCTCACATCACATACGAAAACTTAAAACTAATAAATAACCAACACAGGATGGAAAACATTGTACTGCGTTCATAATCCGTCTTCCAAAATGGCAACTATCCTTTAAATGTAACTTTTATTGTGGACAGTTTGGGGTGGGATTTTGTCTAGTACTGGACTTCTATGTTTAGTCGATTTTTTCACATTATGTACGGGGAGCCGATGGCAAACAGATGTCTTATGTACAAGGTTGTAGGAGGCTCGAAAGGGGCAATGAAACTATTTACGAGTGCAATCTTAATATATACATATTAGTTAATTAAAAACTGCGAATACCACTAATCGAATAAGGTCGAACAAAACCCGCCGGCTATCTTCGACCGGTATTTTATCGTTCGACAAATTAATTACCGGTCTAGCACCGCTGGTATCGGTATCATTAGCACCACATTGGTGTCGCTCTTTTCATTTTAGGTGGCCTTTATCTTATCTAAAGAGGACGTGCGGGCGGTGTATAGGCTGCCTCATTGTTAGTAACCGTTTTAAATAATTTTAAGCTATAGTAAACTTTATTACAAATAAATAAAGGCGATATTTGGTTGTAATAAATGCATTTTTTTAATCAATTTTCTAGTTTTAAATTTTTTTCAATATTGAGCTTCAAGTTGTTGGGATAAAGTCGGTTTTGCTATGTGTTCAGTTGATTTTTCCGGTAGTTTTACAACTTGAGCGGTGTCAAACGACAATGGGCAACTTGTTCTCTGATAGGCATGTAAATAAGTATGTAGATGGATGACTGGTCACCGACCACTGTTTGTAAAAGACAAGATAACACGGAATTGGTGGTACGCTTTATTTTTAACCACTGAAAGGTTATTGACGGTCACATAGAGTGATAGCGGAAAATAACTAGTTTTACACGATTAATTGAATGTATTTTAAAAAAACTATTTCTTTTAATGACCACAACATAAATTGAATAAACGTAGCAATTAGCCACTAATCACAAGTCTGCCATAGATATCTCCACTGGTACTGGTACCGCCATACAAAGGTATTAATCCAATCTAAATGTATGTTATGAAGAATACTGGTAATTTTGGTAACTGAAGCCGTTTACTTGCTACAATAATTAATTGTTTTACCGTGTATACATATGTTATGTTACAATCCAGTTTGAAACTGTGTTTTAGTATATTTTGAAATTTTACGATTGTAATGTGTCTTGTGTACCTAAATAAAAGACAAACAAAACACTTCAACTTTACTTCAATATTAGATGAGAGGATTAAATATATTTATCGAAAACTTTATCGTCCAAAGTGTATTTCAAAAAGATTTTTTTGGATAACTTCAAGTCTTCAAGTCTTGCTAACTAACTGTAACGTCAAACACAAAATTTGACCAAAACTAATCTAACATTTGTTTGTTACAGCTGGTAACTGTTCTACAAAGTGATTTATGAAATTCTCTAGTTAAAATTAATTAATTGATTACATTAAGAGTTTAATTGAATTACCTTTCAGTCGAGGTTGACTCGAATGGACTTTGATTTTATGATGGACGACGACGCTGTTGTTTACTCTTAATAAAACGCAATTATGTGAGAATGAACTGAAAGACTTTCTTAGCGTTTCGATAGTAAACAAATTTAGTAGGTATTGTGCTTTCAAAGTATGCGGCCATATTGTATGTGATACCAGAAGCAGATATCAAGTCATCTTGTTACTCTCCTTTTTCAGATACGACAAAAAATTAGTTTTTTATAAGAGACGACTGTCATCTGACTGATACTATGCAATTGCTGTACAATACTTTTGTTTGTTATGGTGAGACTATTAGTAAGATTCTCGACTATACCTAGCAAATTGTTGTACGGGACATGTTTCTAGGAAAAGGAGATTGTATTTCCAGAGATAGAGATGAAGAAGTCTTCATGTTTTTAATAAAATAGTATGTTACTCATACAAGAAGTAAAATCTGCCAATACTATAAATAAATAATAATAAATAAGCAATTTCTATATAAAGATAAAAATATCAAATATCACAATTGCAACAAAAACACCGCAAAGATTCCTATCGTAATAGCCACCTATATCTAATTACATCAACTTTATTGTTTTATCCTCGAAAACAATACAAAACTAAAATAAGTCTTCAAACGTGTACATAAGATTCAATTTTATTCAAAGGAGCAATGCCAAAATATGTATTCTTTTACTAGCTAACAAAACCTGACGTCATTAAAAACGTCCCGAAAAATGTTCTCAATTCCATTGCTTGTTCTCTAAGTATTTAACAGAATTTACATGCTAATAATACGGAAATGGTTATGCAATAGCGTTAGAAATTCATGTGGTGTACAAGAAGGGATGGGGTCCCAAACCGTACCATTCGCGACTGACCGTCGTGTGCCCCAAGCGACCTTTCACCTTAGGGGACTAGACAACAAAAGGAGTGGAGTTGTCAATAGTAATTGATATTTCTTAAAAGACTTAAATAACGCATAAAATTAATTTCATTCAAAATTATTTTAATTAAATATGCAGCGACTAAACAATGCGTTTGTCGTAAGCCCAAGCTTTTACAATTGATACTCTACTCGATAAGTTTCTAATTAAGTAGTTAGAAAGTTCTAAGATGGGTTAAATGAAAGAAGCATACGTTAGAAATAAAGTTATTTTAAGAAATAGCCCACTACCTAATCGCCCTTATTATTTATCTATGATGGACTACTACCTACAGCGTATAAACTCCCATAAGCCTTCTACAAGCATCTCTAGTCTATTCTCCAATTCTCAAATGCCCATATCTATCGGAATCGGAAACGTTATATGCTTACAGATAATGTTAAAATTAGTCAGAACAACAGATTTTTTTATTACCTAATGGCCAATGATCCACCAGGTGGTAAGTGGTACCAGTCATTCATGGCATTAAAACCTGATTAGAGGTATTCAGCTAATGTATTATGTAGGCAGTTTGTATGTTTTATCCACTAGCTTAGTTACAAAACAAGATAATTTCATATTCAGATTAAATAAAAGTGCAACCTTTCAGCCAGTGTTCAAACCAAATACAATTATTTCGACTCCACAGTTTCTCTATCCATAAATCGAGCAATATGAATAACTATCACAGATTATAGTATTGATAAATGAATGTATGGCACCAGTCAATTGCAGGCATTGGCGAAAAAAACCATGAATAACTTATATAGTTTTATGGCTTGAATCACGGTTGGTTGCTAATGGCTGACCATAGGGTCCGTTTTATTAGATTTTTTCGATAGACGATTAACGAAACGAGCCTACAGTTTCCGTAGGACAATAGGCACCATAAATTATGTTGGACAAACAATCGTTACGCTTTTGGTATGCATACTTAGTATTGGATATTGATTTTTTGCGTGATAGTTTGGTTAGTGGCCATTGGAAATAAAAAGCATCTATATATGATTTAAATTGAAGTATGGCTAAATTAATTGTTTACCAAATAAGACACAAGAAAAGTTGACGTTAAAAGTTCTAGCAACAATAGTAGCCTAAATTTTAAAATATGATACTAGGTATCACATAGTCTGTCGCATAAAACCGTAATAAAAACACGTGTCAAAACATAAATAAAAGTTAGCATTAGCCCTCAAGTACAAAACACGGAAACTATGTATTTACAGTCAAATGACGATAAAATGTTTTAATTCCGCATTTTTTTTATAAGTATGAGAGTTCGTTACTCACATGTAACACTATTTGATAGAGAGATTTTTTAGACAATTTCAATCTTCTGACATAGAGATAATTTTGCAGTCGGACTACACAAATTAGACAGAAAATTCTCTCTGTATACCTTACTTAAAAGTTTATTTGCCACTTAAGTCAACAAGATAGAGAAATTACATAAACCACAAAAAACAATCATTAAAATATTCTCCACAATTACGCAATACCTAACTTGTAACAATCTGCAATAAACGTGTTTATGAGTTTCATAATATTATTATAAGGATATACTAAAGGACATTGTCAGGTTATAAAAGAAGCAAATATAATTGTGTAATCATACGGACGACGATATACGTAAATAGTAGAGACACAATCAAGCATTAAATAATAAACTATGGCTTTACTAGCCTCTATAAATTACAACGTTATCTGAAGGTGACAAACAAGAGAATGACAAAATCAAATAAGACATAACGCTATCTCGCTAGGTGTAATCAAAACGGACACAGGTCTCTACTGAACAAATAAAAACTGTTAATTAAACGTAACAGATATGAGAAAATGCGTGTAAGATTTCGTTTGTTGAGTGACGAAATGTGGGGAAATAAAATTTGAAGGATCTTCGTTTATTATGCTGCACGTATTTTGTGATGATGTAACTGTGTATTAAAAAAAGTTGAAGACTGAAGATAATATATTTTTATAAAGAAATCCCAAGGTAAGTACGTGTGTACAGAAGACAGTAAGTTAGTTAATTTGGGTTACATGAAATTTTTTTAATCAGAAATTACAGTAGTACACATTTTTAAATTTGATTTGAGTCTGTTGGTTGGGTTTTACACTAGAAACTCATCTGACTTCGATTTGCTTTCGACAGGGCAACGTGCGTAGTAGCAGTGTATTATGAGGATGCGTCAGTGATAGTATACGCAATGCTTGTTTTAATACTAGTTTTAGTACTTACACTACATACAAAGAACGTTAAAACCACCCTGCAGCAAACTCTTGTAACAGTGGGATATTCACCAAAGGTCGTTTTAACTCAATTGAAAGTTTGCCATACTAACCACGCTTGACAGGTAGATTTGTGATGGTGGTGGTGATGGTTATAGCGCCTAACGACTCGTCCTATGTAGGCTATCCTGCTATTTAACATGTGATTAATTGACTACACTTTATAAAGCTCTACGTCTCTTAGTACAGTCACTGATATTTTTTCAGATGTCAGTACTTAGTTTTTAAATGACAAGGTGATAATGGTAAAAAGCTTAGACTACTATGCATGGATTGGAAGCATCAATCCTTCTCAATTTTAATCCTGAATCATAAAAGCGAGGCATGAACAAAGCCACTATACGGGACGCTACTAAGTCAGTAGTTTACTTATATGACTTATAGAATATTGTCTACTACTACTGAACCTTACTGACTGCTTACCTTTAAGCATAGTATAGTAATTTAAGTAGGATAATAAAATAAAAAGTGCAAGTTGGAATTGCGTACGTAGGGTTCTGTACCATTATCTATAAAAACGAAAAAAAAAACACGTTTGTTGTATGGGAGTCCTTAAATATTTGTTTATTTTAATTATAATTATTATTTATTTTTATAGTGAATATATAACTAAATATTCCGTGAATATTTCAGGCGTCTGCCTATTGCCGTTACCACGTTTGTAAATAAATATTTTAATATATAAAAATATACATTTTAATCTGTTTTTTAGTATTTGTTGTTATAGCGGCAACAGAAATACATCATATGTGAAAATTTCAACTGTATAACAATCACGGTTCTTGAAATACAGCCTGGTGACAGGCGGACAGACGGACGATCAGCGGAGTTTTAGTAATAAGGTCCTGGTTTACCCTTTAGGTACGCAACCCTAAAAAGGACTTGGTAATTCAGGTGTACCTACATAGCTGTGGTAATCGTGGACAGTCGTATTATTACTTGCCATCATAATATATTATTATGACAATAAATGATTTCGTGACACTAGGCAAGTGGTTAAATTAAAATGACCCTAAGCTACAATCTGATATATAACGTATTAAAAAACTGGTATTCGAATTTATCGCATTGTATGCAGAAGTAAGTGATTATGATCTTTATATAAGTATGTTTACATTATTACATTAAAAGGACTATTAAAATGCGGACCTTAAAGCTGATTGAAGTATGAAGATATGTTTAATTGTATGGTACAGACGATAAAAAAGTTATTAAAATAAAATAAATTTAAGAGAATTTCAAAACTTGATAACTCTGCAAAGAAATCAAAAGGAGACCCTATGATTTCTTTTCAGAAAGAAAGTTAGTTCGATACAGAATATGAAATGACCCAATACTTATTTCTGAAGTTATTGCGGTCATCAATCTGCTTGCCGAGTGACTATGTCAAACTACTCTCTTGCGAGAGACTTATGTTTCAAGTGGATATATATTCAGTCTGGTAGGTACGACTATATAGATAAATAGACTAAAAGTTATTTTTGTTACTAAACTAACTTCAAATCACGTTTAATGATAATACATAATTCTGCAACGAGCACAATATAAGACGTCTAATTCTAAAGTAAACTAAACACATATTTACATGCCTTATGATAAGGTTGATGTGAACAATCGTTGGCTGTTCCCCACTAAGATAAAGGTATGATAAAGCCTCTATCAATGTGGTCAAAGGAAACGCCGTGTTTGTCTTCTTATGTTTGATTTATGCTTTCCCGTCATTAGGTTTTACGATCCATTTATTTTATGTTGGCAAAGCTATCAAAATGTGTGTCAGTTGCATCTGATTGTATTGCATTTAATTGTTTTGTTACATCCAGGTTATCTTCGTCTAAAATTCAAATTAGTATTTTACTAACAAGTCTGATTCGATATACGATACTCTGCTGTAGAATACAGGTCACTGATGTCACTTACAGAACTATGAAGTCAATAGAAGATTGGACTGGCTATATCTGTCGTATGCCTGTTAAGTTGTGAGTCAAAATCAAATTGAAAAACTAAAGTCCACTTCGGTCTTAGAGGAAGAGTATTGTGGTCATGGCGGGCGACCTTTGCTCACTAGTGACTTGACGCAGTCTAACAATAATAATTATTTCATCATTTGATTATCTTTAGTTATATTTATATTATCTGGTCCAATAATGACAATTGAAGAAATTATTTTACACAATGACTGGCATTCATTTTCTTATCACGTATGTGGAAATTTATGAAGAATACCTTGAATACTGTATAAATATCCTGCCGAATGGTGTTTCGTGGTTTATTATTTATATATAAAATAAACTTAGTATTTAGTTGAGGTCTTATGTACAAGCGTAGAATCACGTCATAATGGGGGTACAACAAGAACCAAATTAATTAAATATATTCGGTTAAGTCTGAAAATACCACCTAATTATTTCAATCCTCCATCTAAAACAAGTACAGAGTTGGACATTGACTTCATCCAAGTATACTGCTGCCACTACATTCGTCAATCGCCCGCCAAACTTTGCGATTTTGTAAATTTTTTTTTATACCTGGAAGAGAAATATTGAGAACACATGGTTATAATTGATTGTATTTTGTCTTTTCATGAACTACATTTTTCGGCTACATACATACTATATAGGCTACATGCTACCGTGTTAAAACTTCTTGAAGTGACCAAGATCACTTCAAGAAGTTCCAACACGGATCTTGACCTCGAAAATCTGATAAAATTTTAATTGATAATGTCATCTCCGTCACATACAATTTCCACATAACTGCAAAACAACTTATCTGAACGCGGAAGACTTGTCGGACAGAGCACGGTAAGCAGTTCTGTGCCAGAGAGCACCGGAGCAATGGTCGCACAGATAATTTGAGGAGCAGCAAAGCGTTAAGATCGTTAACTTCAGCACATGACGTTTGTCATTTGGACGCAACGACTAATGTGTTGGTACTGAACCGAAACTGCGAGCGATTTCTGCTCATTTTAATGGCTTGAAGAATCTGTTATACGGGTTGTGTGCATTGCATAAAGGCTAACAGTGTCTACCTCAAAAATTTTTCCTCATTTAATGAAGTTTAGTTAACACCACAATAGTTTTACCTATGTACCGCTGATACTGTAAGTCTATATGACCTTTAAACTAGTAGTCTGTAGCATATGTAAGTCTCATTTTGTTCTGTCATCAATATTGATAAATTTCATTTATTTTTTCTGAGTCATTCTACCATCTTCTTCTTGGTCAACTGCGACTTCGATCCACATGATAATGGTTTTGAATTGATGAGGCTTACAGCAGACTAATGCTTGACAATTTTGTAATTAATATACATATAAATACATTATCTGGCTAGGGAAATTTAAGACTATGTAGTCCAAAATGCATAAATGCACGACACTACATTAGTAATCTATTTCCTTTATTTTTATAGTTGACTGGTTTCTTGTCATCTTTTATGCTACATTCTTATTAAAGACCAAATTCCTTAGATTAAAACCCTGGATCCAGTGCTTTGAATAGGTTGTTTGATTGTGTAAAATATTTTTTTTGTCTTCTTCATATTCTTCTTTTGTTACGGCAATTGGACCAACGAATCTAGTCAGCTATTTTCACCAACGTCATACAATGTTAAAAATACAAATGTTCATAAAATTATGATCACATTTCGGAAAAATAATAGATTTACAACACACCATAACTTTTCTTTGTTAGATTTTTCGCAAACAACACATTGCCAAACTTTATCGGCTTAAAGTCCAAAAAGTTAAATATTGTAAATACATGAAAAGTACTTACCGTTATGATTTCCATAGTAAGATTTTTTTATTTTTGTCAACTTAATGACTTGTAGATATGACCCAGCAACGGGCTAAGAGACAATGGGCAGACTGTACCGTATTAAGTTTAGGGTTACCAACTTTTAATATTGCTTGAAAACAGAGAAAAGATTTTATGAAGAAATCAATTAAATTAATTTTATTAGCAATTTTATATGTACTACTTAAAACATTTTTTGTTTATTAAGGTATTGAACCTAAAGGGGTGTTTTATGTGTTTAGATGATTACATATACGTCACGAGTTGTTAAAATAAAATATTATTTTTATATTATCGTAAATTCAAAATAAAATAACCGAACTGCAATCTTTACAATCTTATATGATGTATTTATCTTTTCCTCACAATGTTTTCTTTCACTGTAAGTAATATTCAAAAATAGAATAGAATATTCTACATAGTATACAGTCATGTAACTTACATTAAACAATGAAAATTTTGTAGCAATAATAAAAATTAACTTAAAATGAATAATCAACGTGTATATTTATTTCAAATTGTCGCAATTTCGTATTCTCAATTTCGAGATAAACGTAGGTATCTTAACCACATATCTATAAGTTTTTATTTATAACTTCTTGTTTTATATTATTTTTAAAATTTATATTCTTCATTTTTAATAATATGTGAGTGATAACCCTGAAGTAACATATATGACAGGTCAACTGTACTAACGTGACCATTGGGCACGCGTGACCATCACGGGCCGTGACGTTGCTTGTTAAATCATTTAAGAATAATACTTTTTTTATTATACCAAAGAAAAGTTTACATTTCAGTTATAAATTTGAACACATCAATTATCTTTTGTACTGCAATAAAATTTTAGTCAACTGCTTATTGACCTTATTTATTCTGCTAATACTGATTCTGCTTAAAATTTCAGTGACTAAATAAGATATATAACACACTCATTGACTACCTAACGCTAAATCTCCAAAACTGATTACCTAATACGCCGAAATTTGGCAAGTAGATAGTTAATGGTTAATATACATGGCTACAATAAAATAATTGCCGATTTGCTTGCTTGTCCACGACGCAGTGGTATCATTAATAAAGATCTTAAAAGCTGCAGGCTATCTGCTAATGATGTCCACGATAGGGCGAAGTGGAAGAAAACTATAAAGAGAGCGGACCCCGTCACCGGTCGAGACAATCGTTAAGAAGATGATGATAGACTACAACATGGAGCTCTTCAAGAAAGGAGTTAAAAGGGTTTTTAACAGAGTCGGCAACGTGCTAGTGATGCTCCTGATGTGGCAAGCGTTCATAGGCTACGGTAATTGCTTACCATCAGGCGAGCTGTATGCTTGTTTGTCACCTTAGCTGTATAAAAAAAAAGAAAAAATAATTTCTAAGTGGTCAGCGTAATATCATCATATTGTTTAATAATTTAGTTACCAGTGACGATGAGTTGTCAGTTTGTCTTTTGATTATTTTGATTACATATGTGTCACTGATGTCATGGAATTTTTCGTAGTGTAGTGTCATTGTCAATGTTGGAAGTGAGTTTTATCGACATAATATTATGTTTTTGATAATTTTCTGTAATTAAATAAGTGTGCATATATCTTGTTAGATACATACAGGTATATGATCATTCTGATCTATACTACCACACTACCATGCCGTTACATTTAGGTTACATTTAAAAATCTTTATGTGGTTAAAGTTGAAAGATTAATAATTTTAAATTGAATGAAGTTTTAGTATTTGGGTAAAAGTATTTGACTTATGAGTCGACGATTAAATTTGCATCGTAACTTTTGAAGAGTCCTCAATATATAAAGTTATCCCATATCTCCATATAAAGTTTGAAATTACTCGTACTCGTTGGTACAAATAGAAAAAGTCTGGACATCAAGTGACTATCATCATCCGTAAAAACATCTCTGGGTAAATTCCAAAATCGTTCTACGGTATCAAAGATTAGTTCGCCCACCAATGTGCAGGGGGCGCAACCGTCCAGTTCAACATTCACCTGTCTTATTTGCGTAACAACATCTAGTTTTGTCATTTCGGCTTTAAAAGTTTATGCTCTAGTGGTTTATATAGGTGCTTGAATCGGAAAATTAGCCAGAATTAGACTGTTTTCTCTACTTAAATTTCTTTGAGTGGTGTTTAGTTTATTGTTATAATATAATAGCTGAAGAAATACGACCTAGTTGTGTTAAGTAAGCTGAATTAAATAAATTTTACAAGGTGGGTTTGAGAGCTGTTATAAATTAAGAAAGAAAGAAAGAAAAACGTTTATTTGCGCAGAATGTCCGTTAATAAATTCTAAACTCTATAACATTGACAATGAGACTCCAATTTACCTACAGTCAATTGACTGACAATGTTATGAGAAGAACTAGCAATAAAAGCAAGCCAACCTTTTTCAAATTGTATCTATCTAGCACATAAATTAGAAATTTTGAAAAACAAAAACGGAATATAACTTAATCAAATTATATAACAAAAAAATAGTATTAAAGTTTAAAATTCAGTGACAATCGTCTAGCACCCTATTGCTTACTTAGGCCATCTCTACTTCTACTTACACACGCAAACTTAATATCACCACACTTCATTTCATTATTTTATTCAATATTTATATAACCAATATGTATAGAAAGCATTTTTTTTTATTTTACATTTCTTTATTCGTCAGGTGGAAGCAATCAATAAAAAGAAAAACAAAACTGGCACGTGGTACATAGTGGTCGTTTTTTATAGTTAAAGGATTAAAAACTCGGAACTAAAGGAACTAGGGTTAAAAACTCGGTCAATGGGTTAGTTGTTAATAAGTTTATCACATATGTTATACTTTCTATTAAAGATGTAGTGGGACCTTATATTTTGTAATGCTGTATTAAATAATTAGAATAATAATGAACACTAAATGTAACATAGGTTTCTATTAATATTTTTAGAAGACAACATATCTGTCGTGTTAGAAAACACCTAATTACTTCGTGACACAAAGCATATAATTACACACAAAGCGCACCTAGATTCTACATAAATATTGCAATCTTTGGTCTCATTCGCTAAAGTTGCACGCACTTTCAACTGTGTCATTAAGACAGCAAGAGACTGCGATTTTTCTATATTATACAAAAGAAAAAGTACGTTGTGACTCTGTAAAAAAATTATATATGTTTCATTAACAAATTCATCCTCCCATGATACAAATTCTTTGTAACAACTGTAAAAAATGAGTTATAAAAAAACCCTGTAAATTACCATATAACGAGTTACTTTTATCTCGGGATCAAAGTTGGTTAAAAAAGCTGAGGATTCAAATTTTGCATACTTACAGCCCTATTAATCAATTTCTTTCTTTTTGTTATTTTATAGAGACTAGTTACCAAGTAATTTACAGTTTGGTTCATATAAAAAAATGTATGAACAACGTGAGTAAAAAAAAAGATCCTTTAGTTGATGTAACGTTTGATGAAACTTTAGAAAAAAAAATGATTTAAGACTTTATGTAAAGATATAGTATTCAGATAGTCAGTTTTGGAAAGTATATATAAACAATAATAGAAAACTGCAGTAAAAAAAATTACCTACCTTTGTGTTATTGCTAGTGGTTAGTGGTTTTTAATGCTGAAGAATGTATTGATAGCAAAGAGAAAATTAACAACTACATAATTATAACAATCCATTAAAACTAAAAATACAATATACCTAGACCTTGCACTTGTATCTGCACCAATGAGATTATATCAGCATATTATGATATTACAGCATAATGACATAGCGCTGATATAAAAATAGAATATACCTATCGTAAGTTCAACGTCTTCGCTACTGCTCTACCGCTCCGTTCCCGTGACTCTAAGCATGATTATATAGCCTCTAACCTTTCTCAAGAAGTGGGCTATCAAACGCAAAAAAAAACATATTGGACTGGTAGTTTCAGAGATTAGCGCGTTCAAACAAACTACCTCTTTCGATTTATATATACATACTAGCTTTCCGCGGCGCGGTTTCACTCGCCTTTTTGCTTACTGCTGCCGTCGCCAGAAGCGTGATGTTACATAGCCTATAACCTTCCTTGAGAAGTGGGCTATCATACGCAAAAAGCTTTTTTCAAATTCAACTGGTAGTTCTAGAGATTACCGTGTTCAAACAAACTAACAAACAAACTCCTTCGCTTTATATAATAGTATAGATTATTTTATACGATTTATATAGATAGAATAAAATATGCTTTATTGTACACCACATGTAAATTACATTCCTAGATATTTACATAATTTTCGGTGCAACAAAATTAGTACTTTAAGTAGCCCTGAGTCATATCGGTGCCGTGATCGTGGGCGGGCTAGGGCGGGAATAGCCACAGGCCACGCTCGACCGTGCCGTCGCCGCCCCGCCTCATATGGACACCACCCTGACACCCCATGAAGGGCGGAAGTTACGTATACGTGTAAGATACAGCCTTGAGTTGGTATATTTAGATCGATGGTATTTGGATATATCTCAAGAATTACGTCATCTATTAAAATGACGCTATAAAAATTTGATGTGAGACACATACCTGCAGCAACAAACATAGGCTCACTGGAAACTGGACCCATTTAAAACTAAACGGAAGATTGTTTAGAATGAGAGGAATCCGAAAAATAAAAACGCTATCAGATTCCGTAACCTGTTAAAGTCTGTTTCTATCATTCAGGTTTCGTAGTAAATTAACAAAATGTTCGACGTAATTCTTTAAATTGGCATAACTTTTTTATTTATGAACCGGTTGACATGAAACAAACACTAAATGTTATGTGAAGCTTACCACAATGTATTAGTGAAAACCATATCTTAATCGGATAAGCCGTTTCTGAGATTAGCGTGAACAAACGCACAGACAAACAGACAAACAGACAAAAATTGTAATAATCATTGTTTTGGGTTCTATTTGCGTTGATAAAGATCCCATAAATATTTTTTTTCAAATATCTTCCATGTACAGACAGCGATTGGTTATATTTTTATTATATGTATAGATATAGATATATTTTTGGTCCCTTTTCACAAAACAATGATAGCATTTGGAAATTTTCTTCTTATATAAACTGAAAGGATTAATTGTATTAAAGGTGCTCTTTTGTAGACCTTTATGTTATGACATATTATATGGCAACTAACCGTAGCAAGCTTGTGTCAATTTTCATCATTTTAATTTCTGTAACATTACAGTACCTTTAAAAGTGTAACAGTGTGAAAACGTTCACTGCTGGACGCCTCTCTCAAAGAAAAAAACTAGTATATTAAAAGAGTAATTTTAGTGTTTTCATGTCTTGGTAGTGGTCTATAATCTCACCCCTCTAAAAAGCAAGAGTATCGATTAGTGCGGCTATTGGGCTAGGAGTAGCCCCAGGGTGGGGCGGCGATGTCCGTGCCATGACTTGTGACCTCTGGCCTCTGCCCATAGTGATATTTACACGACTGAACAAGGTGCAGTACTATAAGATTTTTAATAAGCCAATATTGTTAAGGCTAATTCGCTGATAAGCTCAGACCAGATTTTTTTTCTGCTCATGTTTTGGTGGAAAGAGTAAAAGTAATTTTTATTTGCAATGCACATAAATTCGAGTCAGTGACCCATTCGTCGCTCACGGACTTCTTCAATGCCAGTAGTTCATCAGAGCCGCACTGCCCACAGAGAGTTTTATTCAGCAGTGTTAGATACTTGCGTATATGTAATATCACCTTACTACGATCACCAATACACCAAGCATGGTGACTATCCCGAAACCCATTTGAAAAAAAAGAACCCTATGTACATATAGGCTTCAGGCTTATATGATGAATTCAGAATCACAATATTTGTTAGGAGGTACGTTTATCATACAGTCGTATAGACTATAAAGTCGTTTACGGCGTGTCGCACGGAACGTTCCGATAAATACAAAAGCAAATGGCTCAGTGAGTCACGAAGGTCGACGGGGATGACATGCAACGCTACCAAAATTTATCAACACTAACCATTATAAAAATGGTAAGAAGCTTCTTAGTGAAAACTTTTTATTTATGACTGTATTGTTATCATTAACCTGCATACTTATTAGCTAGGTATATAAATATAAGCTATAAAGCACGCTGGTGCCTTTGATAAAGTTAAGTTGGGAAACAGGACCAACATATCTAGAATGCGCTCTAAAAGAAAATATTAATACTAATTTTCTCGTGCTGCATCTGTCCTCTCTTGCTTATCTGCACTAACATGATTGCACTAATGACTTGACCTTTTCCGTCAAAAGTAAACATATTAATTTCTACTTTTATGTCTTCGAGTTTTATTATTAAAGTCTTCGAAGTCGGCTGAAGCAGTACTTACTACTCCATTGGCATACCTATATTACTTTTTAGTACCATAACAAAAATAAAAACGCGAGGATACACCATATAATAAATGTCTCTCGCCAGTGAACTGAATCTATTGACTTTAGCTTCTTTATTTGATAATATTTGATATTATCAAATATAGAATTATTGATATTTGGTAATTGACCTGCCTTTATTTTTTGTGAGTTTTTAAAATTATAAAATAAAATACAAACACTTTCTAATAAAGACAAGTGTTTGACCTTAGGTATCGCAAAAGGTAACTTTCTAAAACGAAAGATACCAACAGGTTGCGGCTATCTAAATCAGTATTGATTTATTTGCTACCAGATGACCAGTTCATTGTAAAACATCAATGTATCTTCTACTGTCTTATAATTCGGTCCGATAATTTATCTAAAACATTAATTCTAAGATCGGTTAGATAAAAAAGGATCAAAAACATAGATACAATTTGCTGCTACTATCCGTAGCGCAATAAATTATGTGTTGTGTACACAATAGGACAAATATTTGCTTGTTTTTAAACGTTTTGCCAGGTGTTGTCTTATAATGTTTTTAATGGCATCAGGTAATTTTGATATATGCACGAAACGTAAATCTAATATAGTTTCTGCACTAATTGTGGTACCCAAATCGGTTAGATTTATGCTTTATATGATTATCTACTTTATTAGTTATACCATAATTTTAGCCAAGATATATCAACAGCTGGACATCAAGCATCAAGAATTGTCACTTCGGCCGACCAGCCGCGCTTAGCCATCGGTTACCATAAAAATAAAATAAATAACTTGAAAACCTGGTATTATGGAAACATAGGTGCATGATACAGCAGAACAGACTGACCACCTGTTATTGACTGATGAATCGTGTTAGATCAAAATATACTCTGTTTGGCCCATTAATTATAATGAAATTTATACGTTACGACAAATCGCCGTGATGTTCCTATGAAAATAAGTACGGTTGGCATGTAAAGTTATAACTAAAAATGTTCGGTGGCTGAACCAAATCCGGTAGGATACTTTAAATAAGTATACATTAGCCTGAAAATGTCTACTAAAAACTCAGGCGTTTACTTTTGTAAAGGAGGGAACGTAATGTAACATAAGTTCAACTATTTTATTTTATAATATTATTATTAAAGGATAAAGTAGATGATAGAAAATAATAATATTAATGTTGGAGCATAACAAAGAAATTACATTTAGCAATAAACGCTAGATGTGATCTGATCTGGAAATTGAATGACCAATAGTAGCCTACATAGTAGCTTACTATAAAGTTCACTGTTTATGTAGTAAACATTGCATTTTCAAGGACATCGCACTGCGAACGCTACTTGTGCAAGTTTGGGCACGCACAACGTTTTTTTGTCGCTAAACGCCAGGCCATCTGGCAAGGGTTTTTTGACAAAAAAACAGTTGCCTGACCCTTTCTTACCTTGGATGGCCCACGTTTTTTATTCTCGGACCCCTCACAATATGTTGAATTACCGTATTAGTAGATTTCTAAAGGCTCGATGAAATTTTGATTGAACCAAACGGATTGTCCTAACGGTTTCGTGTTGTGTTGCTTTTTTATCTAAATTATTAGAAATTTAATAACGTACACAATTATCTTTTTACTTTGTATTATATAAAACGTTTTCCTGTTATTTGTAGATTTATTTCAACAGTTTTATGTTATTATCTTGGCATATGAAGTGATTATGAAGTTAAACCTAAACTCTATTTTATTCAGAGTACTTACTTATTACATTACTAATTAAGGTCAAGTCTATCGACAATCGTCACTTTAGAAATTATGGAGATTAGGTATAGATCTCGAGACCTCTTCTGCGCCACAGTTGGTAGAAAATATATACTTATAACAGACTACATAAATCAGCTAAAAAAGTCCAAATACTTCTTAAAAGTTGTGTGTTTTCTGTATAGGTTTATTTAATTTAAATGGAATAGAATTTTTTTTGTTGTACACCAATTACTTAAACAATTTAAAGTGCAGTTTCTTCCAAGCTGTAAAGAATTTCATAAAAATCAATTTATGTAAGTACGTACAATCAAAATAAAATATTGCGACAGAACTCAAACCTTGCCTGTATTTTTTCATTTCTGCGGTGTAAATGAAAGGAAATTAATATTTTATCATTATCTAAATGAGACTCGCAATTACAGGTACAAAACGCACGCGTCAGAAATCCACAACAAGACTTGAGGTTATTAATATATTTTGAATGGCATCGGTCCCAATTTAAGGGTATACAATCTTCATAATCAAAGCGACAGCCTGCAGAAATCGTAATTCTCAAGTTCAAAAGAGGCCGACTCTAGTGCCAATCGAAGTGCTTGAAAATTTAAAAAAATCTCCGGTTTGCGACCGAACGAGTGACTAAATGAGTGAATGAATGTAATATCTTAATGCGGATCTCTTTATTTATTGTGTTAAATACTTTCCACAATAGGCACATGTAGTCTTTGTTCAGTATGCGGGGGTCGTGTTCCGTCGGAATGCAATGATTCTGCGTCACATCGCGAGGGGAACGCTGATCGAAATATACGATTTATTGATAAAATTCTTGTGGTTAAGTTAATCAGTAATACTGACTATAAACTTCAAGGTAAAGTTAAATAAAAGCACTAAAATTTACATACCCAGTTAAACATGACAGTAAAATCTTCAGAAGTGAAAGACTTCTCTGAGTTCACAGAAGTTTTTCAGACTTACTTTGATCCATCTTATGGATAAAAACAAGTCTAATAGTCTCTGAGGACGAATTTGTTATAGCCGCGTATACTAAAATCTATTTATACCTAGCTACAAACTTCTGTATACACACGATCACCTCTTTTTACAGACGTTACGTAAACCCACTTCACAATACCAACAATAGTATACAGCCATCTTGAAGCACGAAATTTGAATTAAACAAATTATAAATCATAGTTATACAACCTTGTGAATAGCCTTCGTACTACAGTTAAGTCCTTTGTGTGGTTATGAGTTCCCGTCTCTATCAAATGGGACATTAAAAAGACGTATTAGGTACTATTATATATGTAGTTGTGACAGTATGAATGAAAAATCCGAAGCGTCAGCTTACAGTCATGATGAAACAAAGTTGTTGACACTATTGACCTAAATGATTATAGTTTTATTTTTGTCATTGTGTAATAAAATTAAAGGCGTGATTATTTTCAATAGATTATCCAATTCATATTTTGTGTGACAGAAATTGACATGAAAACTTACATTTAAGAGTATTATTATGTTCTGAGAAAGAAATTAGATAGGTACTACATAAAAAGTACCTATGTTTTGATAGCGAGTTTTCAAGAAGTTATTATGCTTTCGGTTGCAAATTATACTATTTGTTTCATAATGTCTTAGTGGATGACAGGTGCAGGCGCCTGTTTTAAACGGTTAGATAAGTCTGTGCTTCTAGTGCTTCCCAGGTTCCGAAACTATAAGTAGGTAGGTATATACCACAACTTACTCTTAAGTAGGATATTTACTCATCTGTCACTGTTGGCACTCCAGCCAGAGACGTGCATCGTTTCTGCATGGCCGCATACAAGTAGATGTCTAAGTTGGCTTCAGTGCCCTGAGCATGAAGTAAGGCTTTTTGGCCCACAAATTCATGCAATATCGCAACATGGGTGTAGCCGTTGCAAGATTCTTTCCACACTTTTTTTTTGCTACCGAAAATAACAATTTTAGTGTTAGGTTGATTAGTGTGTTATCAGCCTAATGCCATACACCAAAGGACTATTAATGGGCATCCCTTGATTTGATGATTCTATAGGCGCTAGCTACGAGACCTTTAAGTAAGTAAGATTGTTTTAACTTTTTGACCCATAAACACTCATGCTATCAAATATGGGAGTGTGGCATGATTTTTCTACACGTTTTTGGCTACCAAAAACAATAATTTTGTTGTGTGTACATTTTTCGTCACTTTCATCTTGGCAGATAAGGTTACGGGTTGAACGCATGCGCGATAAACGCGTGATGGACGATCGCGTAAAACTGTGTTCTCACGCGTGACTAAAGAACATTTAGAATAGATAACTTAATTAACCGGTGTCTTATGTTTTCTTAAAAACCATGAAACTAGAAGGAGATTAGAAATCAACTCAGAAACATGGATGTAGGCCCTAGACTTACTTTGCCTGAAGGTAAACAGTCGTTCATTGGATGTGGTCACCATCACAGTATGTTACTTCCATCTTAAACAGATGTAACATAACATGGTTTCACATTCTAGATTCGATTCATGTAACGAGAACAAAATATTTTCAACAAAACACAAAACAAAGGAATTTGTATGATAGCTACCTGTGATGGTAAATACTGTGATGGGCACCATAACCTATGAAATCTAGCTGCGGACGTCAGGCATCAGCATCAAAGATCAACCTGGAGACGTTCACTGCTGGATACAAGGGAGAATTTTACCATATTAAGTAATGTGTAGTACGCAGGTAAGGCCTTTGTCCGCATACCCCTAGTATCTCATAATACACTCACGAAAAGAGATAGAGTGATTTTAGATTTTAGACTGGAGAGCACAACTTCGAACTAAAATGTCTACAAAACATAATATATTATATGCCTTCTCTACATATTCTATCACATACACAACAGAGGCGGATACTAACTGATAATGCGTCGCTCTCTGATGGAGATTGATCGCGTCACCGTCGCTATGTGTACACACCTTTATGTACGCGGGGGTGAAACAACCGGACCTGGTTACGTGAGCCTCATACGATACTTATGTACAACATGTATATAGGTACGTCTTGTTTACTTCACTCTAAAGAATGACGCAAAAAGGAATTTTAGGACACCAAACCCAATATTGTTAACGATATTTTGAAGAATAGTACCTAAAGATGGACATTTGGAACAATTAGTGATCGCCAGGAAGGATAATGTGCATCCAGAGAACGAATGAATAGTTTAAATAGGTATTTGTTTTACAGAGTAATCCGTGTGGTACAAAGATGTTTCCACACTTTAATGTATGTGAAAATTTGTAGGTTGGATAATTGGCTGGACTATTCTATTAATCTAGCCTGATGGTATTTAATTGGTAACTGCCGGTCATGGACTTCTGCAATACCAGAGACTATGCAAAACCGCTGCCTACCTTTCCTTCGTTTAACCTACTCGGTTAAATGAAGGAAATGAGGGAGGTGAGGAAAACGAAAAGAAGGGAAATTGGGAAACCTATTAATATTATAAATGCGAAAGTTTGTATGTGTGTGTGTGTGTGTTTGTTACCACTCAGCGCCTAAACAGCTGAATCGATTTTGATGAAAATTGGTATGTAGATAGATTCAGTGCCGGAAATGAACACTACTTTTTATCCCGAAAATCGCTCTGGTTCCCGAGGGATACAACAAAACATATTATACAACTCTGCTGTACAAATCTAATATGTGAAACTGACATGCCCAGTCCAAGGACAACGGTACCTACCATCAGTCGGTCTTTAAGGTTGCGTGACATAACAAAAAAACATTTTATAGATATGGGTATGTCCGTGAGCCCGTGACGGTAAACTTTCCAGAGATGTCACAGAATTTGGTTAGCGGTTGGCAATAAATCGGTGACCTGCGACGTGACCGGCGCGGGAGTCGCACGTGACCACCATGTGAGATGAATACTGTATGTATTTTTTTACGTTGGTTTAATAAATGTTTAGGTGTGGTAGTATTTTGTGAAGTAAGTACAAAAACATGTGTTTGTTGAAACATTCCTATATTTGTAAGTCTGATCTCCGTCGTTACTTGAAAGTTACTGAAAGTCAGTTGTGTTGAACCGTAATGAAACTTATTTCACACAGAAATGTAACGTGCGACTGCAAATTGTCTTCTTGTGAAGAGTCTCAGAATCTCAAAAGAGTGTCAGAATCTCAAAAGAGTCTCTTTTTATATTTTATTTAAATTTTTCTAAAGCATTGTATTTGAAGGTAGCTCAGAATCAGGACTGGTCGAAATGGAGATGTTTGGGGAAGACCTACGCATATTTAGTAAAAAACTTTTTTATTTGTTAAAAGTGTCGTTGCTTTTGTTGACAAAGTAAAAGGTCAAAACGTAGGTATTCCTAATTATCACATACTAAACAATACAAATAATAACACCTTCGAGTATCACACGTTTATAATGATTCAACAAAATAAGTTAAGGACCCGTTAATACAAAATCTAAACTTAATTAATAAACCAAAAGCGGCCAAACATCCGTTCTAACCAAACTTAGGACCGCGGCGTCTACTAAAAAAAACCTCCGAATCTTTCCCACATGTGGTTGCAGGTGCTAACTTAACTAAACCATTACAAAACAGACTCTTGCATCCTACTGTCATAGAAATAAAGTTCAAAATTGTGAGCAATTTAATTTAATACTAGTAATGATATTTTGGTTTGCGACTAGGTTTTTTTAGAAGCCCGGATAAATAGGTCGCAGGTTATTTGCCGTTGCAAGGTGCAAGCATTGGTAACGGCACATTCGGTGCTAAAATAAACGACACGACAATATTTGACATACTCGTGCTAGAAGATAAAGGAAGCTTTGTTTTTGTGAAAGCTGTGTTAACGGTGAGAATTGAAACTTGATAGGCGCTGCTTGATGAGAAGTTGAATGAAAATGTTGTTGAGAATCTTTAATAGCATCATAAGTACCGTTAATATACATATAATGTAGTAAGTAAGGTTGTTATAGTATTTGCTTGGCACCAACTCAAAATTATAAAATACTTATATAATTATTTCTGATTAACTAAATCAAAATATAAATTATTTTCTGCTAAGTAAACTTATTTCTGACTTTTTAGTTTCCTTCCCGTTTGAAGACGGTTTTTTTTTGTTTAAAATTATTTTATCGTTATTTGGAAAGAGGTATTCATCCTACAGTGCAAATAATATATAATAGTGTGGGACTTCTAATCAATGAAATCACAATGGAAGGTTTTAGAAATCATATAGCCTTCAAAGAACGCTGTATTTTTATATAACCTCCTGTTTAAGGGAATAACTACAATAATTGCAAACTATCATTGCTGAATGTATTGATATCATTCATAAATTACTCGTAGGTCCTAGTTTTAATGAACTCATAATTTAAATCACAAACATATTTTGATACATCAGTCCCATCTTGTAACGTAGACCAAACAGTGTTTATAAATAGTACGCGTCTGGACAAAAAATGTGACGCTCATATGGTCGCAACGCAATATGGTATTTGACCCTTATACCCGGCGGATATTTGTTTTATCATTGGCTTATCCTGTGGGATTTAAGTTAAATAATTAGTAGTTTTTGTATTAAATACGGTAATATATATATTTGTGTGAATTTTTGTTTCGTGAGTCTGGAAATAATTTTTGTCCGTTATATCCGTCCGTTCCTTCGCAGCAGAGGGCTTGCTCTTTATTGTATTAAATATATTATTAGTAATTAATAATACAGTAATACTCATGTTCTTGGATAAGTATTTTCAGTTAGTATTAGATGTGTGTGCTTATAAAATTTGGTAATAGATGTAAGTGGTTATAGTGTATTTTTATGCCAAGTTCAACGTTTGAAGTATGTAATTTTGTAACGAATATGAAATAAAATATTATTGCAATTTGCATTAATAATATATAAGGTGAGCCTTTTCGTATCGACGTGCAAATATAATTAAAATTTTCACCTTTTGCAAACCAATTGAATTATAACAGAAAACACTGTTAAACAAAGCCGATGCACCTACACATGTTTTTTGTTCACGGTTGGGTCAGGGCGGCGCACTGTGTAACGGTGAGAGCTAACGCAACGACATCCAGATGCGCCGGCTAGCGGTATTTCACCGTGATTTTTTGTCCACTGTCTTATGATTTAGCGGCAGTGTGCGGTCGGTGAGAATTGTAAATAGAAACTTATGTTGAGGTGAACTAATTATTTTCTTTATTAGTTAGTTTTATAAATATACTATTTTATAGTAATAAAAGTATTGGACAGTTCAACCACAGTGACTCTACCATTATCTGACATATTATGAAACAGTTTAAAAATTAAATTTTGAGGTCTCAAGAATGAGGAGAATAAATAATGTGTGTAATTTTAACTCACAGACCGTTTAATAAAAACTATCATCTCAAAAACTAAAGGCAGGTATTTAAAATTTACAAAGTAGGTATGTACAATGTTATGAATATAATATTAATAAGTGCCAAATGTGGTGCTATACAGTGTTATTTTACTTGGTACCGTCTACAAGGATCATAAATTTGTTCGCAGTTAGTGACCCATCTGGTCAGAGGCAATATAAAATGGAGTACTGGTCTTAAGTACACTCACGCACAATTATGTTTAACATCGATAGATAAATCAGATGTAAATAAAATACCTATTTAAATTTCATAGTTTCAAAGTTGAAAATGTGTTATTAAAAAATAATTATCTTGCTTTTGCTTTTACTGATAATTTGAAACACCTATTTTAAATTATTACTGACCCTAAAGAGTTATCTTCTTCTAATTTGTCGGGAGTATAATATATTGTACTTATTACTGTTAATACAGGGCTATTTTTGTTGCCAGTGACAGGCGGAGTCGACAAAATATAGTAACTTTGACTTAAAGGTTTCTGAGTGAAGTCATCACTAGCAATAAAAAAATGTGTTCTGTATCAGGCAGGGTGGTCATGTTCTTTATATTCCGAATGTGAACAGTTTGACTCACAAATTGTCGCCACTTCTGCACTATATAAATTATGCTTTATCACATGCCCAGTACCTACATTTTGATTTAAAGTTTGTCTTCAATACTTATCAACACTTAATTCCATAACTAAATCACCCATTAAAAAGCTAGTAGCGACTGTCCGCGTATACTATGGTAGTTGGTACGTAAATTCTCATACAACGATGTGGACATCACATGCGGCGGACACACATGTTGAAACACGTGTGCCGTCGACCCTCAGTAACTACATAGAAAGCAAAAGAAATGCGTCTACTGGTGACAGACTCATCTCCAAAAACGTTGAAATATTTTTAGTTATTCTATCATCTACGTTAAATCTGTTTTATATTTTGAATAAATAACAGATTTTGTACAGCAAAGTTGTATTTTGACCAGCGGGCACTTAAGAGTTTTGTCTTGGATGAAAAATATGTTGAATATTATTTATTAATTTAACTGTCTTTTGTATTTATTGTTAAATAAATAAATTTACGCGTATCCCATTTTATATTATGTACGTGGTACATGTAGACATATTTGGGGCAGTTTTTATTTTTGTCATTCTTAATGGTGATAAACGTGCAAGACTGTTGTTAATAGCGCTCATGAACTTGAAAAGTGCCACAAGCAGGCATGAATGTCCCCGCTTTTAGCTGCTATCATGTAAAAAATCTGTATTTGCAACTTAAGGCACAAATCAACCGCTATCAATACAATAGGAGCCCTGTAAAATATTAACGCGTATTAACGCTTAAATCCAAGAGAAAGTTTAGGAGACAGAAGAAGAGGGAGATGGAAAGAGAGGAGAAACATCGTTATACCTTTTCTTCTAAATAATCTAATTACTATTCATTTGCCATTTTTATCAGATCAAATCTTTTTTTTTTTTAAACGCGTTGTCTATTGGATGACAAAGAGCCGAGCCAAGGCGTGACGCCACGTTCAAAACCTACAGCTGAAACGCTCCCTGACAGGTTTTATATCATAAATCTCTCCGTTACCTACGTGAGAATTGAAATAGAAGATGACCCTATGTTTAACAAATTTTGAATATAAAGTATGATATAGTATAAGCGATCTAAACTGAAATGTAAGAAAAAAATATTAATTTAACTGTAATTTTGTATTGAATAGTGTGTTATATAATGTTAAAAAAATTTTTATTGATGCAGATTGATTGAAAAATTATGTTAATATATTTTACTTTTTTTTATACAAATTTGGTGGCAAACAAGCATATGGTCCACCTGATAGTAAGTGGTAACCGTAACCTATAGAAATGACTGTGTTTTTCAAGCATCGCAGAAGCAATTATGCTTAGAAAACAACCAAGCCGTCGCTGACCACAGAGAAAGGGATGAGGAACGAAAAGGGAAACGGAAGAGGACCAAGGAGGTATTTAGTATTTCCACGTCTATCTTCTATGAGAGGGTAGTACTTTCCCGGTCGATCCAGCCCATTCATGCTGAAACCAGCGTGGATCTACTGCCGAAAAACTATTTGGGAAGCGATGTCGATGTCTTACAGCTGATGTGACGATGGTGCAAATATTGTTGGAACAAACTCTCTGAACGATGGAGAAACCTGTAAACTAGTCTTATCATCTTCATCATCATCATAAGCCGTAAGACGTCCACTGCTGGACATACGTCTTTCCTTAATTTTCGCTACCTTGCTACTTTGCTATTTAGAAAAGAAATACACACGAATAAATAAAAAAGTTAAAACTAATATTATATTTTAGTGAATAAAATTTTGCCATCAAAACATGCGGTTATCGGACACCAAAATCAAAACATCCCTACGACTATCCATAGACCGTTTCAAACGAATAAAATTTTTTGTCCCGAATTTCTGGTGAGACGTAAAAAGTTTACCGTTATGGACACACGTTTTGCATTAATCATCTCAAGTGGTTCTGTGTAGAGATTATTGCGTTTTTTTCAGTGAACTTTGGTGCTTTTGATATGGACGAAGAAACGGTTTAGTTAATTGAATAGTTTTAGCGAGATAGTAATGACAATCAATAAAATAAGTTTGAGTCCGTTACATACTTTATCCTTAATAATAAATAATAAATGTGAAAGTTTGTGTGTGTGTGTGTGTCTGTGTGTGTTTGTTATAACTCAGCTCCTAAGCGGCTGAATTGATTTCAATGACAATTTTTATGTAGATACCTTTTATCCTGAAAATCGGTCTGGTTCTTGAATGATACAACAAAACGTATTTTACGCGCGGGCATAGCCGTGGGCCGCAGCTAGTATAAGCTAGTACTTACAAGTAATAACAAACGCTTCAAAAATTGACCTCTGGTTCGGTATAAATTTAGCTATCAAAGTCTAAAAAATAGATAAGTGCTTTGTGTTAATTTAAAAATAATAAAAGTTACCTACCTAAATAAAATTTGTTAATTTTTATCAAAGTCTACTTCTAGTAAAACAACATCCATTGGTTTCTGCTATTTCGAATACGACAACGCCACTACTTTTTTACAAACCACATAAGCGAAAACAGGGATAGTAGGTAAAAGTTTTTTACCGTGGCTTAAAATCATTAGTGTGCATAACATGTGTCGCAATCTGCAGATACTATCAGGGACAGGAAGGGCAATTAAAAATAATGTTTATAGCTGCCGATCGCCATGACATGAAACAAAAAATATAGAGACAAATTTTAAAATGACCACATATCTAACTCCAAACAAATTTATGTAAATCAATAAGTATTTGTTGTATTATGTCCGCGTCAAATAAAGAATTTTTTTTTTTGGAAAAAAATATAATACCTCAGTTATGAGTCCTGCAATGTTTATTTATTCTTTCTGATAAAAATAACATGACAGTGTATTGTTTTTGTAAATAATGTAAACTGATATTAGAATATAATTAAGTATTAATATAAGGGGAATGTAACACTCACACGTAGTGCCTAAAAATGAACGGCATTGTCGAAAAGTCTGACAGACATTGAATATAAAAATATGAACACAATGTTTGCAGTATGAGAAAAAAAAGTAATAGTAAAATTATGAAATTTAATTACTAATACACGTAATAAAATGTTATATAAAAAAAATTCGGTAAATTTGAAAACAAACTGTAATTAAGGGCTTACTTACCTGATATGTTCGCCCTAAAAGGCAAATAATGTTTGTGTAAATATTATGGTTTACAGTTAACATAATCTCACATTCAATCTATCCAATATTATAAAAACAAAATTTTATGTTTATTTTTAAATCAATCTTGCCATCCATCAACTCTTTTAACGCATTAAAAAATAAGCCGGACAATAAGACTCCGGGGTCCATAACACTAAGGAGGTCTATCAAAAGGAGATTAGATCGATAACGGCCAACAATGGTTGTGGGAGTTCAAAAATAGAACATAGAAGATAAAAAAAATTAAGAAACATGAAACGAGGAATTATTCGCATCGTTTCCTTTGAGATCTTATAAAATAGTTTTTTCTTATTTTTTCGTTGCAAAAAGCATAAATGAGGGTGGAACATGAAAAAAGTGGACAAAGGCCGAGCACAAAGAGGGTTTTTAAATACGTATTTTTTCGAACCCCGTATAGTTTTTCTATTCACATGCTCACATGTAAAGCCTACCTGGTGTTGATATTTTTATGAAAACTCGTTCTTTAATAAACTTTTTTAAAGAGCATGATTATAAATTACTAGCCAGGTCTGATAATGTATATAATCATGCTCTGTAAAAACTTGTTGTATACAATGAAAGCTTTCACAAGTCTGATTAAATGTTCCTGATGGAGAGTAGTGATTGACCCCCAGTATTATACAAGAAAATACTGTGTAGCTATCAGTAGGGTTGCATCCAGGCTTGTAAATTCATGGTAGCAACAGCTCAGCCAACTCTGAGATTCTAACATTCCTTACTACGAGGAAAATCATTTTCCATCATCTATAAAAATATTTTATTAGTAGTTTTATTTTTATTATTTAATAACAAAAATTAACTCAAGTTTTCTATTACTACTTTGCACTAACATCACCGTAAAGTTTTAATAGCTGTTTTGATTACCGATCAGACATAAAACAAAATGTCTAGACACTCATACTGTCCTTACGCAACACAAACAAACGTAAAATACAATTACGCAGAAAGAAAGTTACAAACATCTGTCAACAAAGTACAGTCACCGACACAATTGTCACCTATTTTCATAAAATGCGTGTCGCAAGCGACCGAGTGTCGAACACAATAATTTGAGTTTGGAACAGGGTGGAGCGGCGCGACAGATTGCGCACGTCCGCTAATGACAGGCCGCCGATGCGCGTGTGTCCAGCCCGCGCTCATTCAATGCAAATTCACTTGTGAAGCGTTTGAATGTAGAATGGTTAGACAAGACAATATACATGAAATGAAGCATGCTCTACACAACTCTGTACTAGAACAACGTGTTTGAATTGATTGAGTTACTTTATCATAATATTGATTACCTCAACATTATTGTATTTTGTTTCGTTTTATTGTTTAGTACGAACTGCTACTTCTTACCTATACATGCTATTTTAAAGGGTGTGTTTTATTATCCTTTAGTTGTTTGACTAAGATTTAACATAAAGTTATTGCTTGTTTGGCAAGCTGAGATTTTATAACTATATATAATATAATTTATAGCTTTCTTGCAGTAAACAATGCATAAAAATGGATAGTAACTGAGTATGCACAAAGTTATTTCGTACTTTATACATTGCGAATAAGTTTCCTTAAATGGATAATAAAAAGTGTCAACATTACTGTGCATTTAAGGAAATATTAACAAGACGTACACGTACTATCAAAGCACAAACATCTGTGAAAAGTACAAAGATATGCCTCCCACAATAATACACGACTGTTCTATAAAATACAACGGTCTTCATACGCGTATACAATGACCTCTCGCGATGACAGGCCGCCTGCCCACGCGCACGCTCGTTCTAATCACACCTATCTCAACGCTTATATAGCTCGTCCATTCATACATATTTGGACTGATTTTTTTGTTCAGTTTAAACGGTTATGAGTGGGTCGACGTTTTGTCTTGAGCGCCGTGTTGATAATCGATTAACGAATTACAAAGTAATCGTAAACTAAATCAATGTTGTTAGGCCATTTAGATCTCTAATATAGATTTAATACTGACAATTTTAGCGCCTGTTATGATAATCATAATGTTCAGACCATAAATCTTGGTTTCGATATTTTTATTTAACTTTTTTCTTTATTATATCAGTATATTCAGGTTATTTAAATTTAGGCATATTTGTATGCTTAAGAAGGATAAGCATACAATATAAAATATGTATAAACATTTTTATTTAACTGTTTATAGAAATAATAAATATAAAGTATGTTTATGGTATCAAGTTCATTATTTTGTCAAGAGTATGTTGTGATGTGGTATTATTATTATCTGTCTTTTTTTTCTCAGCTGTCAAGCTGATTTTAACTTCATTTACAGGCACCAGCCAAGTAAGTGCAGTGCGTGGTGATTTAGGATGTAGATGTTGTATGTAATGTTGTGGGTTCAGTTTCTTCTATTTGCATCAATTTTCTTACTATTCTGCATGTGTTTAAGATTTGAGATTTATATACAAGTTTTCTTTAAGGTCTATTAATTTAATGCTATGATAAAGATGCTTAGGAATTATACCTGTATTGAACAGGACAATTGGTACGACATACACCTTCTCTTGCCTCCAGATTCTAGCAACTTCTTCTTTGAGTTCTGAGTATTTACTAATTTTTCAGTAATAGTTTTCTGTATGTTATGTGTATTGGGGACTGCAATATCTATCAGGGAAGTGGTTTTATTGATTTTATGTTGTAGTGTTATGTCCGGTCTATTGTAGTGTATAGTCCTGTCAGTGAGTATAGCACGATCGTAATACAGTTTGTGTGAGGCGTTTTCTAATATTGTTTGTGGTGTGTATTTGTGGTATGGAGTGCTTGTGTCTTGTATGAGGTTGTGTTTGAGTGCTAATTTTAAAGTAAAACAAGTGCCGGTTATGTGTTAGATAGTTTCAGATTAAGAGTGAAATTTACAACATTTATCATATGTAATAGAAGGATCCTTAATTATGTATTTTCTGTAATTTATTGTATTAATTATTTGATCCTGCTATTATAAAAAACTTCTGTTTCAGGGAAATAAACTACCTATTTGTAACCATTTATTTGAGGCTATGGGGTCTATGTGTGTTTGCTCTAAGTCATGAGAATGTCTTCTAAGCAGTGCTTTCTTTTTCCAGTTGTCTAACGTTTGTTATTATTATTTTTATTTCACCTAAATAGTAATAGTTTATTATTCTTATTATACCTAAATACTCTAAAAACCTACTTATCAATTTATATTGACAACAATTAAAGTGATTTTGTTGTAGTTTCTGATCTGTATGAGATGAAAATGTACTGAGCACTAGGTACCTAGTGCTCACATCACATGAAGATCAATTCGAATCCCTTTCTAGTAATCTTCCTCCTTTATTGCTAATCTAATATATAAAATTCTCGTGTCACGGTGTACGTTATTGAACTCCGAAACGGCTCGACCGATTTTCGTGAAATTTTGTATGCATATCGACTAGGGTTGAGAATCGGACAACATCTATTTTTCATCCCCCTAAATGTTAAGGGTGGTCTGAAAAGGGATGAAAACGATTGTATGAAACTTCTTCATAGTTTTGAAATTTTGTTTTGGAATACTTCTAATTTTTTTTTAAATTGGGGTGGATTTAAAGGGACGGAATTAGTGATGAAATATTATTTTTAAAGTTAGCGACTTAAAAATTGAAAAGAGGGGGAAGGGAGGGGGGTGAAAGAGTGAGGGGTAGGGAAGAAGAAGTGAGGGTAAGTGCGGAGGATGTGAGGGGGAAGTGAGGGTAAAGCGAGGGAGAAGTGAGGGGGTAGTGAGGGGAAAATGAGAGAAATAGAAATAGAAATATTTATTTGTCAATGTAGGTAAATTTTACATATAGGTGTTACATTGGTTATAATAGGTCGCTACATTGTACCCATAGGCATACAAATTTTAATAACTTATTGTACATAATCTTAATCTAATTTTAACTATATTGACTTACACCAAACAATCCCACACTTACATAAAACTTAGAACACAAAACAAAACAAAATTAAAATAATAACATCAAATAGACTAATCAGACTTATATTCCATAAACTCAGTTATAGAGTAAAAACATTTTTTAATTAGGAACTCTTTGAAGACTTTTTTAAAAGTGCTTAATTTTAAATCTCTGATATCTTTGGGAATTTTGTTATAAATCGCTGGAGCCATTTGGTATACGCTTTTTTTACAGAGAGCTGTATTACATTTATCTATACTAAGAATATTTGATTCTCTCTTCCTTAACCTAATATCCGCAGGGTCTCTAACATGAAATAAATGCGGATTATTTTTGACAAACACTGCTATCTCATATACATATAAACTAGGAAACGTAAGTAATTTTAAATTTTGAAAATGTTTATGACAACTATCTCTTGAATGTAAATTACATATTGCACGAATACATTTCTTTTGTGCTAGGAACACTAAATTTTTAAGAAGAAAGATGAGAAGGAAGTGAGTGGGAAGTATGTGGCAAGGTAGGGGAAGGGAGATGTAAGTGAGGGGGAAGCAAAGGGGAAATGAGGGAGAAGCCAGGGAAAGGGAGAGTGAAATGACGGGGAAAGGAGAGGGGAGGTAGGGGGAGGGGGAGGGAGGGAAGAAGAGGAATGGGAGGAGTGGGAAAGAAGGGAGAGGGGCATAGGGGAAAGTAGTGAAAAGTTTACGGGGGATATCTGTAGGTAGGTAAAAGAGGGTTTGTAGAATGGGAGATTAGAAATATCTATTTATATAAAAATTAATCCCTGTTTCCCTTGGTCACGACATCACGCGTGAAGGACGGACCGATTCCGTTAATTCTTTTTTTGTTGTGTTTGGTATTGTCAGGAGAAGGTTCTGCCAAAAATTAGATAATAATTAAGACAGGACAACGACTGTCGGGTCCGCTAGTAATTATATATAAATTTAATATTTTAAGTTATTTATTAATTTTATGCCAAAACAAATAAAGTAGCAATGGGCTTTTACACAATACTTTATATTAAATTTTAAAAAGAAACCTAAACCAAAGGACTAAAATAATAGGCTTTATAAGCCACTGGACTCACATAGTGAAAGGCGTTTTAAAATTCAAATTTCGGTACTGACCAGTATGCTAATTTAAACAACGAAATGTCACTCTGAACTGTTGTTGATGACTGGGCAATTTTTTAGACACGCCTTTTGCTTGACGCATGACGTTTACAAAACTTTCGGTCATCGTTCGTAGGAAATCATTCATGTTTTCATTCCTTTTATTTTCTTAACACCATTGTGTTCCTGCAGTTCATTCAAAGTTAATTTAATATAACATTAGGTATTTTGGGCCAGTGTCAGATGGAGTATTGCAACGTTGTGATGCTAAATTAATGTTGCCTTTGACCCATTCATAAAATTACATAAAAAAATATATAAACAAAAGAATACAATTATTATTATAGTAGCGAAGTCAACATTTATGTCACAAGTTCGTAAACAACAACAATTCCTTATGAAACCAAATACTTAAGTACCCATATGACACCATTATCAGCATAATATCGTCTACAAGACTCTTCTCCGAAAGTAAAGTGTTTGCCATAGTCACTGCTCTTGGTAGGTAGATTAGTAACCCAAGAATACAATATTTCAAGTTTACTGCCTAACAGACTTTACAAATGAGGTACGATAAGCACATAATTATGTACCTGGACAATATAGAATAGCTATAGCATCTAAGGTTCAAAATCTCGGACCTATGGAGAATTGTCCCAATCACATCATTAAAAGAGGCCACATAACTATTTTAGTAACAAGTTCCACTATAAGTAAACCTACTTAGCATTACGTCAACTGATTGCGTTTTCACTTCCAATCAGTAGGTAAACACTCAATTATTAATTAAAACTGATCTGTGTTGTACAATATTTTTCTTCATTTAAATCTTCATTAATTACATGTGATAAGAGTATTATTAGTAGCTCTTATTACAACGTATTAAAGTTATTTTTACTATGTTTCGGGTAGAGTTTGATTCGGTACTCATGTCGTATTATGTGTAATAGTTGAAACGTGGGTGCGTAGATTAAAGTACAGTTCACAACAATTGACTGTTTGTGTGATCTTTCGGTAAAGATGATCGGCTTGCTAATAAATCTTCTTAGAATGTCGTGGATTGGATTCCAATTTAAATATTTAAGTCTTCATGAGTACTCATTTCTGTAGTCTATAATGAAACGAATGGGTATAATTTAACATAGTCTAGACACTATTTCATTTCTGTAACACTATTAACTTTTACTAATAAAGTAAGATAAATATTGACTGGCCTGTTGGTCTAGTGGTTAGTGACCCTGACTGCTAAGCCGGAGGTCGTGGGTTCGATTCCCACCCAGGACAAACCTTTGTGTGATGAGCATGATTGTTTGTTCTGTGTCTGGGTGTAATTTATCTATAATATGTATGTATTTACAAAAAAAAAATGTATATAAGTAGTATATCAGTTGTTTAGTACCCATAACACAAGCAAATATAATTGCTTAATTTGGGACTAGATGGCGCTGTGTGAATGTGGTAGAATATTATTATTATTATTATTATTACTTACCATATTATTTATTTTACTTTATTAGAAATGGTTATTAGTGTGCTAATAAACAGAGCTGTATTTGTTTTAGTAGAATTTGTGCCTGGATGCATGTGCAGTAGGTATTTTGCATTTGTTATTTAAGTGGCATAGGGTAACAGTACCACTGGCGGCGACACCTGATCTTAACAAACTGTACCTAAAGTTTTTCAGTAATATAACATTAAAATAGTGTCTATTAATTTAAGTTATCACTTCACCACCACTCTTGGGCTGCGTAAACAAATATAAACAAATACTTGTTTCAAGAGTCTTAATTATAAAAAATGCTATAATATTCTAATACTCTTCTACTCACCTGTACCGTAGCTTACACGTTGTGACTTACTATCCTACGCAGCCAGTGGGCAGAGTACAAACGCAAAGCTATCCGCCGCTCATCACGAGCTGTCATTAATTACACGCCGTTTACCTCTCATTATAAATAGACAAAACCAATTATCTCTAGACCAACGCTATTGTGGCAACTTATGATTTATTTCCACTTTTTGTTTTGTACCCGATTGTACTAAATGAGTGTAATTGAAAGTGTTTTGAATGGCGTTTTTACTTTTGGACTGTGTAACTGTATTTTTGTGATATACATTTCGCTACACCTACTTAGAAAAATAGCAACTAGTATTTGTGTGGTAATTTATTTAGTTTTTACTAATGATAAGCTTGCGTTCTACCACCATCACGATGAATATTAAAAAATGATGTCTACGATGGAAGAACTAAACCTTTACTAGCATCTAGAAGACACGAACGTAAGTTTTTAGATGTCTGGCTACCTACAAAACAAATCTTACATCGCATGGAACTTTATTTTAAAAATATTATTTATTACAATAATATTAGGAACCACACTGCTGTATAAAAGTAATAACTTATTAAAGTACTTAACTTATTATGACTGCCTCCGTGGTGCAGTGGGCGCGCAAGCGACTGCTGTGCACGAGGTTGTGGGTCGTTCCCCACACGGGACAAAACTTTGTGTGATTCTTAAAAATATTTGTTCTGAGTCTGAGTGTACTTTGTATTCGTTTAATGTGTTTGTAAAGTCTACCGTCACACAGGGCTCATTCTAACTAGGGAAAAAGCCCGCACTAGCAGGAGCAGTCTTTTTCATAAAAAAAAATAAACCAAAACTATGCCAACTTGACATTGGTACCTGCAGCATGACTCTCGAGCCTAGATCTCTTTTTATCATACTTGCTTTCTCATACTGTACAAAGCTAAGTAGGTATAACAGATGATTACACTCTGTAGACCTACTATATAAAACGTAGCGTGTGAGTAAATGATGCTTAAATTTTCGTGTCATTCGTCAAGCTGAAAGTAGTCAAATCTGCCACGATTTAAAAAGTAAATATACAATGAAGTAATTATACAGCCCTTACAGGATTCTCAGCCATCTGGCATTAAATTGGCAAAACAACCACACAGCAGCAAAAAAATCCTGATTCTAAACACTTAATCTACTTGCACAAAAAACCGCAATGCTCAAGTTAGAATTATATGTTAAAGATCATTATTTTAGCCACAAAACCCAGCACATGTGCCTGATGGGTCAACATCATTTTAGCATAAATTAGCTGTATGGGGCGAAAACAAGGATACGATTTCTCTGTTACCCAGTAGTTGCAGTAAGATGTAAATACTAGTAAATAAATAATAATGTTTATTATTTCAACGCTGTCTGTAATACGTAAGGAAAAACAAATCGCTGGAGCGCTGGGGACCTAGGATACAAAGTCTCTCTTGCTGCCAAAACAGCGCTTCTCCAAGACCTTGTAATCTTTTTTTAGGTATATATTTAGGAAATGTAGTCGTACTAGAAAAGATAAAGTAGTGTTAGTACTAAACACCCCAACTATTTCACTTCAAGATATCTTTGAAATTGAACATTATGAAACGACATTTTGAAATTATAATATAAGCAAAAGTATGTCATAGTTTGAGCCTATAGCAAGATACGTATACGTGAAAATGCAGCAAGAATTGGAATGGTCGTGTGTCGACCGTCTGTCAAGGATACCGTGTGTGGTAATCACTCTATTGACAATGCAAAACGTATACTTGCCCTGTCCGAGGATAATTTGCCTTGAGCGGGATAACGAATGCATGGAGTTGTCCTTTCAAGGTTGGTTTTCACCAGCGTGTATTTGTATGTTATTTTATTTCATTATTTAAAACGATTATTATATTATTATATTATATTTTAAATGATTATTCATAATATACTGTTACTACACGTATTTGCTTACTGCTCTGCTCCCGTCGCTAGTAGTGTGTTGTTACATAGCCTATAGCCTTCCTCGAGAACTGGGTTTTCATACGCAAAAATATTTAGGTATTCAAATCCAACTGGTAGTTCCAGAGACTAGGGCGTTCAAACAAACAAACAAACTCTTCTGTCTTATATAATAGTATAGATTTTAAGCAGTGGTTACTCAAATTAAGTGTGCTATACTAATGTAAACAAATTCGCAGGGTAAAGTAAAAAGATAGATTGAAGAATAGAAAAATAGATTTATGGTATACGTTTTTTATTATAGAAATATGTGTTATGTTATGAATCCATGTTTAATTATGATTTAAATTATTTTATTTATTATTAAAATTAATATTTTCGAATTATTTGCGAAGGTAGAAGTCTCCACAGTTTCCTTGTTCCATGACCACACGAGAACATTTGGCTGAACCGCGAAAGTGGCATTGTTGGCATCATTGTTTGACACGAACCGCACCTCACATATCGTTATTGAATTCATATTATTTTTATTTTCCACTCGAAATAATACACTGCCCACTGTACGAGTAAGTCATTGTGGGGATAAAGACGTTTTGTACGAATAAATATCTTTATTGAATACTGTCAGCTGGTTCAAAAGACAATACATAAATTTCAGGAAAAGTGATTTGTATTTTTTAAACTTCGTCTTTAAATCTATTTTGCCTTCTTAAAGCCTCAGGATTGAATTTTACTGTAGTCCTTTCGGCTTCACAGTCTCATAAAATAACGGTGTAAAGTATTTTAGTCCACTTATTAATGCGTTGCCCAATTCTCTTCCTTTTTCGTCCTTCTCTCTCCCTTTTTACTTTGACATCACGCCAGTGTCACACGCCACTGACATTACAGTCAATGTGGAGTCATTTCTGTAGGGACCGTAATTATACAAAAAAAAAGCTGAATACTGATTTTACCTCACTTGTGAGTTTTTTGCATGGTCTGTACCTACTTATTACCCCTACGCCTACAAGTCAACCAAAAAATCAATAATCAATATTCACATAGTGATTACAAATTACCGAAGACTCAATGAAAGGGGATTCTAAATTCGAAATTTAAAATTTAAAACGCACATGACCTCCAACCCACATGGCCGGCCCACGCAAGTCATTTGCGATTCGGCCCGCGTAGCCATTGTTTCACATATTTTCAACTGATTATACATACTGGCATTTATTGACTATCTGCAGATACTACCCTACTACGTTTGGTAGATTAAGGCGCGAAAATTAGGGAATGTAATATAAATAGTGATGTGGGCATAAGTACAAGCACCCGTAACCGACGTGTATGTATGAAAATGTTAATTAATGAATGTTGAAGACGCAAATGAGATGTGTTTGGATCGCAGCAAAATATGGCGTTATATAGTCTCTGCTTATTCCATTAATGAAAGACTAGCGTGATGATGTATGCATGTAGTTGCCGAACGAGAATCCGGAAGGACTCCAGCCTCCTGTGGATGTCGTTAGAGTTGACCTAGTAAATACTGAGTAACACCTTTGCGACAGGCAAGCCGATCACATGACCTTCTTAGCTGGCTATAAGAATTTAATTTTAGTAGGTAATTGTTATATTTTGCAATAATGATAAGGCTGTATTTTGCAGTAACCTTCATGAATTCAGCCGAAAGTCGTTCAGAACATAGACCTTCCATAATCATCTTCATTAAAAGTCGAGACGAAAAGTTATCCGATGAATTGGTTAGAGGAATAATGAAAAATGGAACAAAGCTATTCAGAACCGGGTAAAGCTTTATTATTAATTTACTTTAATGTGCTATATTCTACGTCGCTTCATCAAGGTAAATAAAAAAAAACATTTATTGGAACAGGTGCCAATGGTGCCAATGATTCATTGTCAATTGCGACAAACCATTTTGACGTTTCTCTGTTTAGAGGATGTAAAATAAAATGGCGTAATTTTGTGGTCACTTGCAATTTTTAAGACACTTTCTCTTTCCTTGAAAGCGTGGCATAGCCGTTTGGCAATTGATCAAAAGTTTTTTATAATGTCGGATGTCCTTAGTGACATAAACCTACTTAATTGAATCATTTTAGGTTTAATGGTTGTGAGAGTCTATGGATCGGAACGTCTATATGGAACGATATGTTTCATAAAGCCCACTTAAAAAATTTGAGACGCCATATCATTTCTGGATTTTTCAAAGTACTATATCAGAAATGACTTTTTTGAGAATACTAAATTGATTGTCTGAAGTACTTACTCTTTATGTTATATATTCCGTTCCAAAGGTCATCATCTTTATATCTTGGGTACTCCGATGCAATATTCTAGGCATTCGTATCTAGTAGAACTACCCAATTTGTATATATTATAACTTAAAACTATGTCTCCTGTTAGCTTAACAATAGCAGCAAATAAAAGAGACACAAAAAAACAAAAATTTGTTGACAACGCTTCCTTTTTTTTAGCATTTTTCAAATGCTTATTTTGTCACTATTCATGTGCCAATTGTCCTATAAGTAACTCAATATAACGCAACGGACTTTTGTCAAAATATTTACTTTTGCCGTCAGGACTACAATGGGGCTCTCAACGCTAATAATGCCATTGGCTCATTCAAATCCGAATCGGCATGTAATTGTCATTTTGATTTTGTCTATTCTTTGCATAAAGCTTATTTTGTATAATAAGACATTTGAGTACCTATCGATAGGTCTGATGTAGATCTTAAGATAACACTGTATCAAGTTGCTATGTGAATGGAAGCCAGCTGTGAAACGAAGTGCGAATTTTCAAGGTATGGAAATAATTGCACCGTCATTATAGCGTCAGTTTTGAACAAGAAAGATACTTAAGACTTAAACTGTCGAGTTGCATAAACTTGGAAATTGCATAGATGAGAACCAAAATCTAACAAGTTAGTCTAGTCAACCTAATCATTTTGATGATGATTCGATAATGTACCTACTTACATTGTAAATATAAAAACAACCAACAAAGATAACCACTGGAAATAAAAACTTACAAAAATAAATAACAAAATCAATTTTAAACCTTAACCACATACATATAAGGTATGATTAACATTTAAGAAGTAAAATATATTATGTTTACGACAAAAACAGTTGACCCCTTCTGAAAGGACGGTCATTATTCAAGACGGGTGTTTGTATGTAAATTCTAGGTCTCATCTCACCTCTCCTTGACCTTGAATCATCAGCGATGAATTGGGAATCGCACTTGACCAGGGGTCAAGGGTCAAAGGTCACCTGTGATTGACATTAGTGGCGTTAACGACTACTACTGTTTTTGTGTGACAGTGGTGCTTTTGTGTTTGTATGGTTTAATGATTGTCTGTTTTGAATACTCGTACTAGTAAGAATTATAATATTGTTTGTAGAATTTCTAAATAAATAATACGTCAAAATTATATACTTAAAAGAAAATTGAATACAAGATTAATGAAAATCGAAACATAACAGCAAAAAAAGAATCAATTAGGTAAGTACTAATGTCTGAAACTTACTTATGTAAGAAATTTTAATTGCTATTAGTGCAAATTTTTCAATGACTTCGACAGAAGTCACTTTCTGTCTCCTATTGTGCTATTATGGCAGGGCGTATAAGATACGAAGATTTGTTTTTTTTTATCAATAATACAAAAAATGTTTTTGTGAATCACACAAGTATCTAAATCCTGGTTTACGAGGCAGTCTTCTGTTTTCCATATGTTAACATCATGTTAACATTCGTACACTTAACATCTTACCAGTTAACTATTCGAATGATTAAAACATACGTGTCCTGAAGTTTAAAACCCATTCAACGGTCCATTATACATAATAATGAATTCTAATTATAACAATACACCTGTCAATCGATACAAATGTCCGTTCACCCTTGACGATCGCGGGCGATTAGCCGGTCAATATGTGGTGCCAGTTTGTACCGTACACCTCACCATCTTTGTATTTTAGGGTGCTAGCCATGATACCGAATGCGGACATAGTCTGTAGTCAAGGACAACGATAAAAATTCACGAAATGTAGGTGCCTACTATAACCTAGGTATTTATTTTGTTTGCGGAACGTAAGTACAAACAATTTTTTACATCATATAAATAAAATAACTAGTTACTTACATGCATTACAAACAAAAAGGCACCTAGTTCATAATAAATTGTTTATTAAGACTATACAGGGAGGAATATACAGCCCAAAGACGTCCAATGCTGTTTGTAGTTCATCTACTTTAACATATTTCATCATTTGTCCAGCTTTCAAGTCGTCGGTACATCTTGTGGCTTCTCCTTTGCCTCTTTGCGGTCGTCACTCCAAAACTTTTCTGCTCCAGTTTTCTTTAGCTTTCGGATATATAGTAAGGTATTTACTTTTAAACTTTCGCGTTGTATGACATAAATTTATAAACATACGGGTTTGTCAGTAGTAGATCCACGCTGGTTTCAGCATGAATGGGCCGGATCGTCCTAAAGCCCTCTCATAGAAGATTGACGTAAGAGTATAAGCATCCGTACAACTGCGTTTCTGAAATGAAATGAAATGAAATATATGTTTATTCATTTAAGTTAATTAAATTAACACTTATGAACGTCAAAGTTTACAAAATGTCAGCAAATTAACCTACAGCCAGTTCGCTGACGAAGTAGAGCCATGAGAAGAACTGGCAAGAAACTCAGGCCACTCTTTTTAATCGCCAGGTTATTACAATTTTTGTAAGTTACAGTTTCAAGTAGCATGCAAAGTGACGCAGGCAATACACTTAACTCTATAGATACTTAATTACTTACAGCTTTCTATGTTGTAAAGAAAATTAAAAAGTAAAATGTGTGCTTTACAGGTTGCCTCAATTTGCATATTGCTACAAAAGGTAAAGGCAACATGTGAACTGTGATAAATGTTTCTATGTAGATATTATATAAACTGTTAATTTTTGGTATAAGTATAAAGTAAGATGAACTTAATTTACCACAGGAGTTCACAATGTACCTCTATTTCACAAATCACAATGTAAAAAAAATTTAACAATACTAAGTATACAATTTTAACAAAACAATACAAAATGTGTACTTAACTGTTCAAATATGGCTCGGGCATCATGTCATTTATAATTAATACAAGAAAAAAAAAAATCATTTTATAAATTATGTCAAAATGTATCAATAAATTAATGTCAAAAAATTATTTGATAAAGCATGTCATTCATAATAATCATAAAAAATGTCATTCATACAATAATTAACAAAAATATGTCCTTTAAAGTATAATGTCATTAAAATTAACCAACCAGTTTATGCTTACCCCTGGTGTTAATCTCATGCACATCGCAATTTCTAGTATATAGACTAATGTTACTCTTAACATAAACAACATTAGCATTTATATATTGAGATGCAACTGTCAATATACCTATCTCTTTGAATCGCTCTCTCAGGGAGTCTCGTGAACCTAGGTTGTAGATAGAACGTATAGCTCGTTTTTGAATAATAAAAACGGTTTCAATGTCAGCAGCCCTACCCCACAACAATATGCCGTAAGACATAACGCTGTGAAAATAACTAAAGTAGACTAGTCTGGCGGTTGCCACATCAGTAAGTTGCCTAACTTTCCTGATAGCAAAAGCCGCTGAGCTGAGTTTACCTGCGAGACACGAAATATGGGCTTCCCACTGAAGTTTGCAATCTAAAGTTAAGCCCAAGAAAACTGTGGACTCTACTATTGAAACTGACTCATTATTTAAAACCAGGTTTATACCTGCACTTTTGACATTTGGCATAGAAAATTTTATACATTTTGTCTTCTTGGAATTAAGTAGAAGATTGTTTACCGTGAACCAGTTCAGGACTTGCGCGAGCGAACCATTTACAACGTCGAAATTAGGGTCTTTACGGTTAACTTTAAAAATAAGAGACGTATCGTCTGCAAATAGCACTATATCGCAGAAATCCTGTACAAAGTACGGCAAATCATTTACATACACCAAAAATAGAAAAGGACTAAGAATGGAGCCCTGTGGGACGCCCATAGCAACAGGTAACCCTAAGGACCTATTTCCATTTACATCAACGTATTGCACTCTATCACTTAGATAGGTGGAAACTAGATTAAGTGCAACATCCCTGATCCCATAGTGACTGAGTTTTCTCAAGAGCGTATTGTGCTCGACGCAGTCAAATGCTTTAGAGAGATCACAAAAAACACCAATAGCATCCATTTTATTTTCCCAGGCGTTAAAATTTCGTTCGGTCAGTGAGAGCGCCGGAGGCCCAATTTTTCCCCTTTCCTCTTTTCTCACCTCCCTCATTCCCTTCTCCTAACCCCATTCCCAGCCGCCATAGTGGAGGCCACCATACCAGCGGTTTAAGACGATGGCTTTTGGTATGGTGGTCACCCCTTCTGGATTCCACTGACTGCTTACCATCAGGCAGGGTAACATAAAAAAAAAATTAACGCGATCATGCATTAGGCATTTACATACCTTATTTTGCTTGACGTTTCGACCAGGTTACACCGGCCGTGGTCACAAGCAGACTCTGCTTGTTGTCTGCGTATGTTTATAAATTTATATAGTAAGGTATTACCTAGATCCTTGCTCGTTTCAGCATAAATGAAAGATCCACGTAAGAGTAGTATCTATACTAATGCGTTTCGTTCAGTGAGTGAAAGCGCCGGAGGCCCTATTTTCTGATATTCTTTTTTGCCTCACCTGCCCCAATCCCTTCACAGTAGGCAGAAAAAAAATGTATCCTACCCATCATCATATTATTATTAGTAAAGCAAGCCTGCGACCTAATTCTACGTCAGCTACTTTAGTTCTCCTGCGAATTTCGCCGTATAAAATGACAAACTAAAAATGATCTTATTTTTCACGAAAGCTATCATGAAATCTTATCTAATTAATCTAATACACAATAGAATAAGTTTTCTTAAGATACGAAGTGCAGGTAAACAAATTCAAATGAGTACCTACTAATATGTTAATATCCAAACTTGAATATTGAAAAAAACAGCTAACCTTTAACCTGAATAATAAATTTCAAGTGCCTGCTCAGTCAACAAGGTATTGGTAATTTAAAAAGTGGTTCCATTTTTGTTTATTGCACCTGAGCGGAGTGACCCGAGTGGGTAGGACGGCGGTCAATACCTCGTGCCTGCCGCCACCACCCGTCAATGAGGGTACTAGCTGATTTCATGATTAGATTAAAAAAAGAATTATTTCAAATTACGAAAATAATAATTCGAAACTGCTTTTAATGAACTGTTTAATAGGCTGAATAGAATAATTGCTTTAGACCTTCTTAGTAAAAGTCTTTCTATTGTTACGTAATTTTATTGATCTATAGTGTACATAATATTATTTGTTCGGAAATTGCTACTATTATCAATAACGGTTATTAAAAAGTTTAAGGTTAAGCATTTGTAGTCACGTCTGAAAAGGTTATAATAGAAACACATTTTTTTATTACATGACCTTATTTATTCCTTTGTTGCCGCATAAATAAATACAAGTTGTACTAGGTTTATAGCCTTGCAATTTGTTTTTTAAAGCTATTAATTGCAAATAGGAACTTATGAAGTATAATAGTGGAAGAAAATTAAAAAAAATCACGTTCTACATAAATTTGCTCACAAGACATGCGAATAATACCAATATCAATATAAAATGCAAATTGCCTGATTAATGTGAAGGAATCGAATCTACAACCTTGTGTAAAGCTGTTGTGCACTCTGACTGTGAACAAGTCAGTTTTCCAATTTCTCGATATTCCAATCCCCCTCTTAACAGTAATTTCGCTACGTCCCACTTCTCATAATATCCAAGAATTTTAATTTTCAAAACATCTTAGAAGTTTTCAAGTATCAATCCACTAAAATTTTACTCCAATTTTAAAGCTGGCCACTTACACATGTAAAAAATAAACCATTAAAAGTAAAGGGTAGCCGATAGAATCGGATATCGCCCACACAATGTGGCACGCGCTTACTGATTGTTCGACCCCTCTATTGTCTGGCAAAGCTTTTGTTTTTACGGGTAGCTTGATAACAGAAGTAAGTCTATTGAAATAAATGATTTAGAATAAATTTTGATAAGAAAAGTTGGTAGGTACTATATGTACCTACGAATTAGAAATGATTCTACCTGTTAAATCTGATTACCTCAGTAAGTCAGTGGTACTGTGTACGGATTGCTACTAGTACACATAGGTCTCGAGTTTGATCCCGGATCCGATATATTCAAGACCGATATGCTAAGTGAAAGAATTATAAGTCCATATCATAAATAAATTAAATGATAAGAACCTCTTTTTTTTTATTATAAAAAAATAACTCTCTTAATTATGTAATTTAGGAGACTATAGGTTTATGTCTTATAAAAACTCAATTTGTAATAGATGTATTGTGACTGTTTGTCTCTGAAAAAAGAAAAAATAAAAAAAACTCTCTCACACTTAGAAATAATGAGTAACGAAATATCCCCTAAAGTTACAAGTGAACTAAGGACCTATCCATTCAACCATTAAAGTCAAGCATAGAGCCGGTAGCCAGATTTCTATCAAGCTAATGCAAAGTTCATCTGGCCTTTGAATATCAAATTCCTTTCTTCAATAGTAAGTCATCGATGCAGGATGCTAGTACAGACAATGTTGATTGTACTGAACCCACATAGAATACCTATAATCGTTATCTTTGCAAAACTAAATCATACTAGTGTAATCTACGGGTTTGCTTGAAATTTAACCGTTTATTGAAAGAGATATTATTTTACAGTTTTGTATCACGGTATTCAGTACTTATAGAAAGCCTTGCGCATTATAACACTTTTATAGCTTGCCATAAAAATATAAAAAATGTTTAGCATGTCTGGCCATGAACTTTTAAAACAGTTTTTAAGATCCCATGATTTTCTTTTAATTTGAAAAATTATCCTAAAATTAAGTTTTGATAAATTAAAAAAGAATTATGCAAATCGATATTTAAATTATAAGAGTAGTGGATGTTATCAATAGATTATTTCCACTTTAAGATTAATAAAAAATATACGGTCGAATTGAAAAACCTCCTTATTTGAAGTCGGTTCAAAAAGAAAGATGATCAAGCAGGTACTACTATCAACTGTAACCTACACTACAACCAAGTAATTTTTGACCGTATGGAAAAAGGAATTTACATGACAAAGAAAGTTAATCGAGACGATATCTTCTATAAATTACCTCTACAATAATTATCATCGCCACTTCAACCAAAAGACTGACTGTCGACTGCTGGACATACGAAAACTCTACAATATCTAATATTTATGCGAAACAATTTGCCAATACAAAGACATGCAAATTATTATTGCATACTATTCTAACTTATTAACAAACTCAAGATTGAGTGTTGCAATTGATGAGTAACGTTGGTGAGAATATTCTGTAGCGTGGGCAGTGCAACTTTTGGTTAGCCAATACGTCTAGCTAAGCTCGAAGGCGAAAAATTAATTATTACGAGTAATATCGCTTGTAATGAGTATTGTAGCCCCTAAGGGGTTTCAAATGCTTTATAAATAGCTGATGGGAATGGTGTTAATAATTGGGTGTTACATAATTCAAATTCATGTGTTTGTGAAACATAGGTGATTACAGGTGTTATTCAAAATAGGTCAATTGTACATTCCATGTCTTGCCGATGCATACAAAATTAGTGTTTATAATTACACAATAAAATCCAAATGGCCCAGTGGATAAGGCACCCGCTTCGTAAGCACGAGGTGGTGGTTTCGAATCTGGACAAGTACCAATGTGATATTTCAAATCATACTTTCTAAGTTTATCTTGGACATTTCTGTCTGACGGACAAGGAAAAACATCGCGAGGAAACCTGAAAAGCGTGGTGATTAATGCTCATACCTTCTCTATATGAGCTATATGAGAAGAGGCCTTTGCCATGCAGTGGGACAGTAAACAGGCTGGTATTATTATTACACAATGGGTGATTGAAGTAAATCATAAAATGCACTTTAATATTTCTGCAATAGACTTAACTAATAGGCTATGCAAGACCTTAAAATGAATTGTGATAGCGAAATGATGTTGCGGCAGATCTAGACAAAACATGGTGGGATAAGTAAGAGACTGAAAAAAGTAAATGTTTATAGTACCACTAGCTTGTCGCAGCGCGGTTTTACCCGCGTCTTTGGTTACTGCTCTGCTCACGTCGCTAGTAGCGTGATGTTACATAGTCCATAACCTGCCTAAAGAACTGGGCTATCATACGCAAAAAGAATTCTACAAATCCGACTAGTAGTTAAAGAGATTAGCGCGTTCAAACAAACAAATCCTTCCGCTTTATGTAATAGTACTAGCTTTCCGCGGCGCGGTTTCACCCGCGTCTTTGCTTACTGCTCTTCTCCCGTCGTAGCTTGCGTATACAGTAGCGTAATGTTACCTATAATCTGGGAGATATTACACGCAATGATATTTTTTCAATCAGACTGGTAGTTCCAGAAATTAGCGTTTTTAACAAACCCTTACGCTTTATATAATAGTAAAGGTAATGAGATAGGTCTTCACACATTAGGATAGAGACCATTCTCGTCGGTGAGATGATGCAGGCTGACTGTATAAGTAAAACCTGTACCTTTACGTATGATAGCATAGTTCTCGAGGAAGGTTAGAGGCTTTGTAACATCACGTTACTGGCGACGGGAGCAGAATAGTAAGCAAAGACGCGGGTAAAACCGCGCTGCAGAAAGCTAGTTCTATATAACACTTATTTGCATTCTTAACCGACTTCAAAAAAGGAAGAGGTGTCTCAATTCGACCGTATATATTTTTTTAATGTTTTATGTGTGTTCGCGGATAACTCCGTCGATTATGAACCAATTTTGATGATTCTTTTTTTGTTGGAAAGGTGATATCCCAAAAATGGTACCATGATAAGGAAACCAGGTCTGATGATGGCATCCCAGAGAAATCGAGAGGAACTTTCGAAAATCGTACTGACGACTAGTGTATTTGTTATGTTTTTCATTAAGAATTTTAAGGCACTACTATTTAGTGAAGGTTTGGAGTCGATATGATGATGCACAAAGACAGTCGAGGGAACTCCTCAACGATTTACAGCAATTACTTGGTGTTTGGACTTAATTCATTTCTAATTATGAGAACTTTGCTCGCGTATTGGTTATAATTGCCAATACAGGTGACCATAGACAATCGAGGGAATTTCTCAACAGCAGTCATCACTTCATACGGTTCAATATGCCAAAATGTTTAGTGAATACAAAAATAATACCTAAGTAATTTATGTCTACCTATCACTAAAAATGGTGAAATGGCACCAACTTCAAAATTATAAAATACTTATTTAATTATTTCTGATTAACTAAATCAAAATATGAATTACTTTGTGCTATGTAAATTATTTTTTACTTTTTAGTTTCCTTCCTGTTTGAAGTCGGTTTTCTTTTTGTTAAAAATTATTTTATAGCATTAACAATCTACAAAAGTAGACCAATTTGTTTTGATTCAAATAAATAGTTATTGTAATAATTGTGGTTAAAAAATACCACATCTCATAATATCTAATATATAAAATTCTCGTGTCACGGTGTCCGTAATTGAACTACTCCGAAACGGCTCGACTAATTTTCGTGAAATTTTGTGTGCATATCGGCTAGGGTAGAGAATCGGACAACATCTATTTTTCATCTTATGGATTTTTATTTTATGGACCAAATTTTTTGTTTTTATTTTTTTATGATACAGCATACAAAAATACATACAACACTAAATTTTCATCCCCCCACGATCAACCCCTATTTTTATTGATTACCGCTAAGTGTGTGAAAAGGGATGAAAACGATTGTATGAAACTTCTTCATAGTTTTGAAATTTTGGTTTGGAATACTTCTATTAAAATAAAAAAAACCTCTTATTTTTTTTTAATTAGGGTGGATTTAGAGGAATGGAATTAGTGATGAAATATTATATGGAAAGATCTTTGCTTTTAAAGTTAGCGAATTGAAAAGAGGGGAAAGGGAGGGGGGGGCGAGGGAGAAGTGAGGGGAAAGTGAAGGGTAGGGAGGGAGATATTAAGAAAAGTGCGAAGGAAGTGAGGGGAAGGTGAGGGGGAAGTGAAGGGGGTGAGGGGGTAGTGAGGGGAAATTGAGAGAAAGATGAGAAAGAGGTGAGTGGGAAGTGAGGGAAAAGTATGGGGAAAGGGAGGGGGTTGGACAGTGAAGCGCTGGGGAAGCGAGGGAGAAATGAGGGAGAAGTGAAGGAGAAGTGAAGTGGAAGCAAGGGAGAAATGAGGGAGAAGCCAGCGTAAGGGAGAGTGAAATGATGGGGAAAGGAAAGGGGAAGGGGGGAGAAGCGGAATGGGAGGAGTGGGAAAGATGAGGGAGGGGAAAGGGGAAAGTTAATGTAGTGAAAATTTGCTTTTTTTGTAAAAAAAATTTATGGGGGATATCTGTAGGTAGGTGAAAGAGGGTTTGTAGAATGGGAGATTAGAAATAGTACGGAAAACAGAATAAAATAATAAAAAAATGTGTATTGGAATAAAAGATATTCACGCGAGCGAAGCCGCGGGCAAAAGCTAGTATTACTTATATATTAAAGCTGAATTATTTCGATCTAAGGATATTCTAAAGGTAAGTACAGGTGACATTTGATGCTTCGATAACCTATGACTTTCAATCAAGTATATTTATATAAGTTTAAAATGTCAGAAAAACCGTCTCGTCGTCGTGTTTAATAAACAATTTGTATAAATTATAAGTAAAATATATAATAATATTAAGGTTGAAAGTTAGTTTCGGTGTAAAATGATACGTGATGTATTTAGCGTGTAAGTTAGCAGAACTTGGGCACGAGACATAAATATAGTTAAAAAATTATTTAATTATATTATTAATTAACTAAACTAATAATTAACTTCAATAATAATTATAAAATAATTATTTAACTATATTTAAATTAAATATGTTTTTATTATTCGTATACCTTAATTATTAAATGGTTAGTAGGTATATAGGTAGGTACTAACAACTATACTTTATTTACAAACATGACAATCTCCAACTTTATTTATCTACTTGATAACATTATAGTCCCCGAAAAGATTTATATAATTTCTGTCCTTACATGTTTTTCGATTTTGGTACTTAGTGATTTTGTTTCTCAAAATTTTTCTTAAATTTTTGTGATCTTAAGAACTATTTCTTGTGCTACGTTTACATTAGTATTCAAAGCGTTCCCACATAATCGACAAGACCTATTGTTTTATAAATGTAAGTATAATTAATACTGAATCACTGTACTTTATCGCATGTCTTCAGTCTAATAACTCTTTCTATTAGACGCTGTAGTTAGGTATTTTGAAAAATAATTATTAGTATATTATTCTCCTTACTCGGGTGGTGGCTGCATAACAGCTAGATAAAATATGATTATCAATACTTATTACGTCCGATAGATTTTTCGAAATTGTGCTTAAATTATGGTACTCTATTCCATGGCACCTGAATAGCAAAACCAACGTAGCCAAATTCTCTGCCTACCCTATAATTATACTAATGAATCACTGTACTTTATCGCATGTCTTCAGTCTAATAACTCTTTCTATTAGACGCTGTACTTATGTATTTTGAAAAATAATTATTAGTATATTATTCTCCTTACTCGGGTGGTGGCTGCATAACAGCTAGATAAAATACGATGATCAATACTTATTACGTCCAATAAATTTTTCGAAATTGTGCTTAAATTATGGTACTCTATTCCATGGCACCTGAATAGCAAAACCAACGTAGCCAAATTCTCTGCCTACCCTATAATTATACATAATATGTATTAAACAAATATATTCTTCTGAGAAACGTCAGTAATTTGAAACTTAGTCGCTAATTGTGAGCACAAAGGTCAAAAGAGTGACTCTCGTGAATGAATGTGAAGCCTTCGCTGAATTTATAGTCACGTTGGCGGGTGCAGTGCTTAGCTACTGAATGAACTAAACACCAGGCTTTAGTGATGGGACATGAAATATCGATAAGTGGTTTAAGTATTAGGTTTACAAATACTGTAATAAATAAATTATATATATTTTTTTTTATGAGATCCTACGGCTATAGGTAAATAGTAAAATTAAAAAAAAAAGATAGAAATCTTGTAAAATTCTATTTAATTTTTTTAAGCGGTTTCATAATTTTTAAGCGTATTATTTTACTTATCAAGTAAGGAAATGTCGATATATGTGCCTATTCTACCAGTAAATTATTTTGAGTATAAAAATCGAGTAATTCGTTACAAAATACTGATAAACTGTAATATACTGATACTTGAATACTTTAACTTGGCATTTCTGAATTATTTCTATCTAATAATAATTTAATCAACCTCATAATGTAATTTATCGACATAGCACACCACTTAAAAACCCGTTGACTTATTTGGCTCGGCAGCTGATTAGGTAGGTTCGTAGGCGCGTTCACACCTCAGACATTCATCCTAATTAGAGTCGTACATCGCTCATAAAGAACCTTATAACAGCCTACTGTATCTAAATCACTGGCTATGTCTTAGCATTGTTAAAGATATGGGACTGTGTAGTTTTCTTTTTTGGGTTTTAGATCCTTTAGTTCTAGTTATTAGATTTATTTTCTAAATAGTAGTAATATCTAGTAATATGTAGATACAAATGTTGATTGGTATGATTATAATGACTACAATATATATTCCTATATTGATAAAGAGGACAAAATGTGATAACTTCGATTGCCATTTATAGTATTGAGTATTTATGAGTAGTATTACAAACGTAGGTATCAATTAGTGAACGCGACGCACACCTAGATTAGGTACAAATATCTATTTACAAATCAAAAGAAAGTTTTGTCCGTAAAGAGAATCAAAACCTCGACCACAGCACTTGCACAGATCCATGCATAATATCTTGTAGTATTTCTCGAAAGAGTAGACATACACAAATATTGCAGTAAGTATTTCGTGCACAATTTAAAAGGTTTGATGAATAAAAGGATTTTTGGTAGTGTGGTTACGAATACTAAAAATACGGAACCACCTCGTCTCGTAGTGTCGTATGTGCCGACTAAAGAAATACCAGTCAAAAGCGTCATCATACTAAAGATCCTCTTACTACGTTAACCAATCTGCTTACTAGCTTACAGACTATAACAAACAACCTTTAGAAGAGGTCTGTAGTGGGCGTCTAAGATGATTGATTGATTGACTACTCAATATAAATATTATCTGTAATCGCCTAATGTAACATTTACAGAATATCGTCTTAATTCATTCTGGGCAATCTATAAAGCGCACAAATAAAAATAAATGAGCATCAATAAATGCTATAATTAGCTGTGTACAATAACTGAGTTTAGTAGTTCGCGACCGAAATAGAGCGATGTTAGGGTGGGTCCTGTACGGATTTTAAATTTAAAACGGTCACGGACTGAGAGAACGGTCGTCAATATAATAGACACATTATGTAGCAATATATCTGTTTCTTTGATGAAATAGTGTGGTTTAAGTATCTAAAAGGGTATGCAGATGTGTATTACAACGAATATATGCCGACTATGCTGGGCTTTTAAAGCTTGTAGAACTTTGAGTTCTAGTCAATAATAACCGGTACTTAGATTCAGTCCAAATACATAATTATGTTTTACTTTCAAACTCCAATTGAGCTAATTTACTATCATTAATTGTATTAACGCAAAATTTAGCTGAAAACACTACTGATGTACGACAAATTGCCTACTTTTAATAGTATCAGTACAAAACACTATATTAGGTGTTGCCAGTGGCATCTATACCATTATATAAAGTGGAAGAGTTTGTTTGTTTTAACGCGCAAATCTCTGCAATTACCGGTTGGATTAGTAAAATTATAATATTTTTGCGTATGATAGCCCAGTTCTCGAGGAAGTTTATAGGCTATGTAACATAACGCTACGTGCAACGGGAGCAGAGCAGTAAGCAAAGAAACAGATAAAACCGCGCCGCAAAAAGCTAGTACATAAGAAAATTGATCAAATTGTCTTTGACAACGTACAAAACTTTAAGTTCTCAGAATAGATATCAGAAGCACTGTTCATTTTTACAAATTTTGTATATGAGACAAACGATAATATAAATCCTATAGAAATACAGAATTATCCCAATAAACAGTTATCTATTTTAATCGACTTACATTCGTCGCCAAACAGTATCAGGATTTCAAGTTTACAATAAATTTATATTTACACTAAGCAACAACTTCAATGAATGTCAAATCTTTATTTTACATAAACTTAAGCTTCTCTCGGCTTAAGTTTCATTTGGACACACGTGTTACAAAGTTTAGAGGTACCCGTGTGACGCCAATCTATTTTAGTTCATGTCCCTAAATGAGGGTAGCCGATAATTGAACTAATAATTTATGACTACCTTCAAATCATTTCAAAGTGTTTTTTCAGATATTTAATGTAGCATTAGGTACTTTAACTGCTTCGTTTGGTCTAGTGGACTTAAATGCAACATGTCGGCTAATAAAGGTTTATGCTTCGGGTTATATCATTGCCACCCTTTTACTCTATCTAATGTAAAGATTTTAACCAATCGGTTCAGTACTTCATACTTCGCGGACTCGACTGGCTGCTTACCGTCAGGTAGACTTAAGTAATCTTTATATGCTAAATAAAAAAAAACATTAAGAAGTCGTATTATCTATACTAATATACCGGAATTGTTTGTTTGTTTGTTTGAACGCGCTACTCTCTGGAACTACCAGTCGGATTTGGAAAATTCTTTTTGTGTATAATAGCCAGTTCTCGAGGAAGGTGATGTAAAATCACGTTACTGGCAAGCAGAGCAGTAAGGAAAGTCGCGGGTGAAACTGCACCGCGGCAAGCTGTTACGAATTTAAAAGTTCTTGATGTTCAAATCGTCTTGCCTTGGTAAACACAGCCGCTGATGTGTGATTTATTTTCTACACAATATCTTAATATATTGTTATCTGTTTAATATAAAAGCGAAAAGTCAACTACTTTAATACAAAAACTTTTAAAACTACTTGACGTAGCTGTGATTTTTAGGTGGGTAGTTAAAAAAGTTCGGCTTCTGTGTGGCGACTATGGCAAACAAACTATTTTCTTTGGAAGCAGTATCTCCATAGTAGGTATAGGGAAAGCCTGATATAAAATTGCAGTGCACATGAATATCAAATTGTTAATTTTAGAACAATTACGCCAAAATTTACTTGTGGGTGTAACTATGTTTGTAAAAAAAACATTCGTCAACACAAGTAAATGAATTCGATACTTCGGTATAATGTTACGAGTTTCAAATTGAGCAATTTTCTATATCCTGTCCCACATCTGTCACAGAGGAACATAGAAAAAAGTATCCGTTGAAGTATTCAATTTTAAAACTTAACAGTTAGCATGCAAAAAATATTAGTGGGTTATGAATAAGACCTGCTTAAATATTCTTAAGCGCAGTAACGATTTCAAATCTATAATTATTCTTCTTAGTCCTTTACATGTTTTAAAAAAAATACTTGTAATTTGTGTAGCTTCATCTATAGCTACAGTTTTAAAACAATGTTATTATTAGTACCTACATAACCTTAATTTTCTATGTGATGTTCATAAACTTTGTTAAAAACATCTCTTCAAAAATTCGTCGTATTTAATTGAAAATTATACTAAATATCTTGGTGTGCGTATATATCTACACTATCCAGCTATCACTATCTACTAGCCATAACAGGAGACCTACCACCACCTCTAGCAGTATTATTTTGATGTTACTTTGTGTTTTGTCTTTTTCTTTTGTACCATTAAAAACAAGGATAGAGACAAAGTAAGGTTTATAAGAAAAAAAATGTCACACTGTGTGAATTGTTTGAAACTAAAGTTAGAAAGTTAAATGAGTACAGTATTATTATACTAAGAATGAGTAGATTAAATATGAAAAAAAATGTATACATAATCCATTGGAATAAAATAATAATTATAAAATTAAGATAAATCTGCGAGTTACAAACAAATTTTATACCTAGAAAGGAACCACGAAACAGCGCGACAAGGTTTTCCACGCCGCCTAGCGTCGAGTAGCGTCGTGAAAACTCACCCCTACACGTAACAACTATAAACGAATACACCACCATCCCTTTCCACACACCCACACACCCCTACATATGAACGAGATAGCCATATATCGGTCATTATATTCAGATTTCCACTCGAGAAAACGGACAACCCTTTAGTTGTCTCTATTAACGCGATCCGTGTGTGACAATTAGAAAGAGACGGTGATACCGTGGAGGTTTTATGCCACTGGACATTTAGTGACCACGATTTTTAAAAGGTTTCGTGCAGCCTATCACTGTGTGTTTGGTCAAGTGATTGGGGTTATAAGGCTGGGTACAGATAGGTGAATTATCTCAATATTATCGCGTTATTAATACTGCAATGCAATATAATGAATTTCTTTAATTTACACAATTTAAATTATATTATGTACTCATGATACGATCACTTTGTCAATAGTTTAAGTATATGCTCAGTTTTTTTATATATATAAATTAAGTTCTACTTTTATTTGTAGGAGCCATACTATAGTGTAATAAATGAATCGATAAAGCTATATTTTTGTTTAACATGTAGGTTCGTAATAGTTTATATACACAATTAATTTAATATACTTATTTAATAAACACAAACTACAATACATCATTAGAAAAACAAACAACAAAAATAACGAAATCAATAAACAATCAATCACTTAGAGCAATTTGAAATTTCAATAATCGAACGTCCCGCGAAGTTCGCGACTGACTCGGGAAACAATTATGAAAAAGTTCTTTTTCGACGCCCGTTCTCGCGCCAGTTAAGTCCCGACTGACACTCATAAAACTTATTAAAGTCAAGGACCGACCGAGATAAGTTCCTCGCCGTCTTAAGTAAAATAACGGCGGCGAGGGAAAAAATGTGCCGCCAACTTACCAGCGAGAGTGAACATCCAGCTTTACGTGTTGCGCTTTGTTGAATTTTTCGAAAATTTTAGTTTACATTTGAGAGTTTTCTTTTGTGTTTAGCATAGATAATAGTTAACGGACAATATAATAAAATATTTGTGTTTATATTGGTTCCAATTTCCAAATGTATCATGCTAATGGCACAATATCATTATATAAAGTTAAAAAAGCTAAGTTTATTAATCTAATCTTTTAAAATTCAATATCAATTGATTCAATTCAAGTATCATGTTTTAAAACTTTACATCATTTTTTTCTTACTATTTACGCTACGGTGAGCTACGAGCGCGTAGCGTACTTACGTAGCACGATGCTACGTTTGCTCATTACGCAATGGCGGTGGCGTTCTAAACTAACATCTGCTACCTATATTAATTCTTATTATTATACAAAACAATTGAATAAAAATAAAAGAAAAGTATTTAAATAAATAAGTTATCCAGATTACATTCATTCTGATTTGGCAAGAAAATACACAAAGATTTTCTATTCGTCATATCATAATATCTTCTAAAGTAAAACAAAAGAAAACTTTATGAAATCCCTTTTGTACTGGATCTTAATTTTTAAAACCGCCTTGGTGTCGCTACACTGACCGCGCTCCGGTCCATTCAATTAAAAATTCCATCTCCTAATCGAGTCATGAAATATGCAAGCAAATATTATCCCTTTTCTTTTGTACGCGCTGCATCTTCGCCCCACCCGCGCACGCACACCGACGCACGGCACTTATGACTTATGCTTGTCTCACTCGCTCCCACACATCAGGGCGCGTAACACACGTCACGGTCTCTGTCGAGCTGCCGAGGCTGCGGCGACCGCGAGTAACCCCTGGCCACTTCGTATGGACTCGCACGCGCCGTCGTCGGCCGGCCGAGCGAGACAGCGCGAGTCGTGGACATGCGGAGGCCGCGGAGCCCTCGCGCAAAGGGACACAGGACAGACGCTCTCGGACATCGGGCGAGAGCGGGCGGCCGGCCGTGCACCTGCCTGCACCGTTTCGCACGCGCGACGTGCTTGATCGCGAGACGTTACTTCGATAAATCGTAAACATCAGACAACATTTAAATTTTCAAATAAATTTGTTTTGTTTTAATTTTATTATCATTTATTTCGAGGAATAAATGCACAATTTTCGTTAGAACAATTTTATGATTTTAACAACGGACTGTGACTTAAATTTTGTTTGTTCGGACTGAAAAGTGAAGAAGTTTAAACAGATGCCATTTATATGAAGTGTGACCAAATGAATCGTTTACCGAATCGTAGGATCGCCACTAGGTGCGGATAGATAAGATAGAGCACTGAGACGCTCATTCAAGTGTTGATAAGGCCCTCTTTATGACCAGTCGATTTTGGCGAGCAAACATTCGGTTGACGTGTGAACTGATTCACAACAACATGAAAAGGAAAAAGTAAGATAAGAAATGGTTGAATTAAAATTTGTGAATCATGAAGAAATTAGGAAGATGACTAAAAGTTATATTGATGTTTACCGTCGGACATTTAAGGGGGGATTTGAGATAACTCGACCTCCGTTATCAATAACGTTTTAGAAATAGGACGATAAGCCGCTGGACCACCGGCGGCACGTGTGAAGTGAGCTAAGAACTGTTGTCAGATAACAAATATTAAGATAAATATTTCAGAATAAAAAAGTTATTGAAGATCTAAAAATAGGTGACCAAATCAAGATGAGAATCAAGATGCCAGCTGTACGCATCGCGCAAGGTAATTATATAAATTTTAGTTTTAGGTTCTATGTTGTTTATAAACTTCACCAATGCTTTATTTAAAAAAATGGCTTTTAATTAAACTACACGCATGTTTATTATCATTCTTGAGAATTTTAAGAAAGTGCAACTACTGAATTTCGAACATATTCACGGTACAAAATATTTTTTTCTGACCGTGTCCATTTGGCGCATTTCATCCAACGTTTCACAAAACATCATCTAAATAAACAGACAGTCCATGCACAATGTGTGAGTGCCGGCGAGACTCCATTCATTCAAGCAACGAGCTACTTAATACCGGAGCTTGTGCCAATATTGACACTACCTCCGTGGTCATCACATGTCCGAAAGGGAAACATGAAAAGACTTTACTGAGTAGCCCTTTTGAAATATTCATACAGAATACACCTCGTCTAGAAGACGGCGGACAGCTTGCTATTAAAATTTAAATTCTAACTACCTTCTTTGTATACAAATTGAAATGTAAAAATCACGAGATAACATAGTCACGTCTAAGATAAAAAATTAAATTATCTACTTACTGACTGACCATAATTTTAATACATTGTAACTGGCTATAATTAAGTAAATTATTTCCTCAAGCCTAACTCTATACGTAGTATTTAAAACTGATAATTTAAACTTAATTATATCACCTGTTGTAACCTCACTAATGCTCACAGGGTCAGCAAGTGTTACATTGTAAGAAATTGCTAGACATAATTTAATTTATGGCTAGTGAAATAGCCTTGCTTTATAAATTTCAAGAACATAAATGCAACTATTTACTTTGATAACTAAAGGTATCAACTTTATTCACATCAGAAAAATTTGCCTTCATCGAAAAACAGGTGAATTTAATATAAGCTTTTATAAGCCAATTAAAAATACTAACATTAAACATTAGAAACTGTTTTTTGAATACACATACCTTTTCCATTGTTTCTACATTTGTTTCCCACTATCCGACAGTTAGGTGTATTAATTAAAAATTATAAGCAAAAGTGTAAGCATCTTATATTTCTCATGCTTTACTTAACTTACAATGGGATGACCAGTGAATTTGTAATTTTAGACCGCCAGTCTCTCATAGTAGCTGTTTTATCGCTAATTCATTTGTGTTTCTTTATTTTGTATAAACTAAGCTTTCATTATTATTAAGACAGTTTACTGCCCTTATTTTACGTTAGTGAAATGCCATACTATCAATTTCTATTTTTGTTTTGCCGTGTCATTACCAAAATTAGAATCGTTGTTAACTGTAACATTTTCTTTGTTAGCTTAGTACCTTAAAGCAATAAATACGCCCGTTTGTAAGTCATCAATCAAGTTCATTTTTTTTGTAAAAATAAGTAAATTCACATGAATTTACAATATTAAGCGGGTCTAGATAGTACAAGAGCGTTCTATTGTAATATGTGAGCCTGCGTCGCTCGGCCGTCGACTCTCGCGCACGAATTCTTCTCAAAACTAGCGTTATCGCACACATGGGCAATTAGTCCAAGTTGACCGGAGGCGACGGGCGAAGCCGATTGGTCGGTGGCAGAGTGACGTCACCAACGTCTGTGGCCGTCGCGCCCGATTGGTCGACACACGTCATTTCGTCGATGACACGTTTGTTCTTATTTTAAAAGCAAGAAGTTAGAGGCACTCCGGTTTTGTTGTAAGCAACAAAAGGACCCCCTTTGCACGAGTACATGAAATTGGATGCCATTATGTGGTCTTATATGCCAGTATGTGTAGCTATAGAAAGCCAGTAATTATTAGTTGAAACATTTTAACTATAATAACTTTATATAAGAAGTAATTATATCTGTCATAACAAGCATCACAAAATAAAGTCACATTAATTTTTCAAAACGTCGAACAATTGCAAAATTAAAAATTTAAAAGATCGTCAAGTTTAAACGCAATCTCAATTATGTCCAAGGCCAAAAACCTTCTGGCTTTTTAAAACCCTCTTCAAAAGTGTGAATTAGGGAATCGTAAAATTACTTTATCAGGTGCGAGGCCAGACAGACGGGGGATACCGCGAGCGTAACTTTTGAACAAACTTTTAAAAATCCAAGTTAACTTTCGTACCGTTCCCGACCGAGGTCTAAATAAAACATTAACAGGGGTTCTGTTTTGTTTTTACTTTGTGTTTGTCACTAATTGATATGGGTTTTACGTCCTCCGTAGACTTTTTAATTGGTATTGTTCTGTTTTGTTTGAGATCTGCTACATGTTCATTAATATCATTGCTTTCATGAATAATGTCTACATGCATTTAAAAGTTGTCATGCTCCAAAATTAATAAACCTTTTTCACATTGTTGATTTTTGTTGATTGATCGTTTACTTAATTGTTTCATTTATTTGCCATTGTATTTGATCCAAAACTGAACGGATGCGGCATAAAAGGACCGCACGTCAATTTAAACATTGCCTATATCTTGTCTGTTGCCGGTTTGCGATTCAATATGTCTTCATTAAGCGAATATCGAAGCATCGCATTTACAAACGGAACTCTCAATCTTGATCCTGGGTCAGGAATTATTGGACCGCGTTTAATTCTTGTATCTTCATATTGTGCTATGAAAAAATATACTAATGCTAATATAAACTAATTTACCTGTCCTCACATTAATTGATATGGCTATTATATAGGTCATGAGCTGTTTATTGTTAACAGTCAAGCAACTTATTGTCACGGTATAAATAACCTTCATGATTATCTAAGACGAGTAATAAACGAGTTAACAAAGCATGCTAATGCATTTGATCTCCTATTATTACCCGCGTTCAATAATGTATCCATGCTAAACGCCGCCGTGGGAAAGAATTTCCATCTCCATGCACTTGTACTAATAAATTTAATTCGTCAAGACTACATATTTTAGCAATTGACGTTTCACGACCATTAAAGCTGTATAAGAGAAAGCCACATCAAATAATTTATTTTGCAACATATTTAAATTGTGGGAATGAAGTTAATTTTCTTATTTAGAATAATGATTGTGCGCACGGCCACCCGTTTTGAATTTTCAACTGGACCGACTCGATTTTATTCTTCTTTTTCTGAGCGCATCGAACGGCGTTTTGTGTTTGTGATTCTGAAGATAAAGACGTATGGATTTACATATGTTATGTCAGCGGAGGTCCTGGTAACATTTAAATTGGATTTATTAGTCCGGTCCCATTAAACAGCACAAAACAACGTTGGAGGCATTCTCCATTATGATATTGGCATTAAAAAATGAATAGTGTATTTTAATAATGCATAAAAACACAAAAGCCAGCTACGTAGTACAAATATACAATAAGTTTAAAATTTTTCGATCTAATATGATAGTAAAATCTGTCAACAAATTTTGGTCAAAAACGGTTGTTACCCCTGTTTTTATAAACAATCCTTTCAGAGAAATAGATTATGGCAACTTACAATACAAATCTGATTACAAACAGTAGCTCAAACATTGGATTTTTTGTACAGACCTTAATCTACACTATATTGATGAGTCAGTTAGATAACTCTTCCTCAACACTTGAGGAAGGCTTATCTTGTACAAGTAATCTGTATTGTGTATCTGTTTTCAAGAATAATATTTAAAATATCTATTATAATCATTATATTGTTGAGTTGGTTATTGGGTTATGCATTAAATTATCAATTTTGAGAAATATCAATTCTTCAAATATTATGAGACAAGACTTTCTCTTTGGTTTTCAATCTTATGCTTTTTTATTCATTTATACTGAAATAATTACCCATAATAAGGCATTCAGTGATATCTATTCATCTTTAATGCGGTCTATACTAAATCTCCTTTGACCAACGTCCGCCCATTAGGGGCTATTACAAGCTTAAAATAAACACAGAGTTAAAACACAATGGAATAAAAAATGTTCATAACAAGTATTTAATTTATTGTGAGCAGACCACGATCAATAGCCAGGGAGTGGGTGGACAGTTTCTCAAGAGTCCATCTTTGTCAGGCTTTGATACCAATTTGTTATTGTCGGCCTTTCAACGTTAGACGATTTAAAGTTTAGTAGGTGTTCGCTTTATTTAGATTAAAGACTTAACAAAGAATCTTTCACACCGTAGAGTCTGGCGTCTCGGTCTACAGTATAATCATTATTACGAAGAAAATATTAAAATTTAAACAAAAACAGCGAGATTTTATCAAATAGACTCGAACAACAGGTTGACAATGGATCAAAATTCGATAGAGGCACCTGAATCTCTAATATTTTCCCATGGTCAAACTTCGATAAACACCTTGACAAAAAATCTATTCGGGTCTTTGACAAACAATTGGTCAAAAGATTTTTTTGGGCAAAACAGGCTCAGTCCGCACCCACGTGAGTTGGATCGCCGATAATATTAACAATACGGAATAGGGTTGGTATCCAAAGGCAAAATAACTATTGTGCATCATTATGTGACACCCTTTCAGCAATTTTAATAGAAAAGGGCTTACAAGTGTCACTTTCTTAATTTTTTTTCTATGCGTATTCTATTTTCTGTTAACAGTAGTTTTACTTTTGCAATTATAAACATTCGTTCGTTTCTATTGATAATCCAACAAGATGAGTAACTTGGTGGCTTTTGTGACACGGCATCGGACTACCGTGGTCAGTTTTGCTTCCCGGGTCAACTTTTATCACAAAAAGTGATAAAAGTTTTTTTCTGTAAATAGTGCCTTAATAATAACTTTAAATTTGGAATAATGTATGACCTAAAGCTAATAAGTAGGCTCTACCTTCATACAACATAATTAGAGATAAAAATTGAAGATAATTAAATTAAAAAGAAAATACTTCCCCTACACTTTAATTCAAAATAATATCTCAAGTATAATGCGTAGGTTAACATCATATGGTGTCATGGAGTATGCAGGTACTGACCTAAAATTTGATTGAAAGGAAGATTGCTACGTGTCAGAATTTACCTGATCCCTCGCATCAATTCATCGTGAACTGTCGGCAAATGAATGATTCTTCGTGACCATTGTCCAATATCTTTTGATTCGTCAGTTTAAACTCTCCGAATTTGTTTTTTATTCGCCATACGGCTTAGACGCAAGATTGGATAGGCCTTTAATGTACCATACCATTGTGTTGTTGAATAAAACCTGATCTAAGATTTTTTTGTGGGTAATTTTTTTCATTGCCATTTTTAATCTAGGATAAAATTGTTTTGATTTTATACCATAGTTTATTATTTAATTTTTAGCGAATCCAAAAAATTTAATCATTCTACGGTGCTGTTATAAGTTTAAAAATAATAATAAAGTCAAACTACTTCTGAAAAATTTACTCTCTAAATACAATCATCAAACAAAATTACACTGAATCTAGTAAGTACTACAGATCTATAAAGTAACAGACAAGTCTATAAAGTCTAATTTATCTACAGTATGTTGCAATGTCTTCAAAGCTTATTGTTAAGATTAAGTGGGTGTTAAAAATTATAAGACACAGCCAAAGGAGTGAAAGATGATAGTTCGATGTACGTTATGATTTATGTTGTGTTGTATTGCTTGCTGGGTATTGTTCTAGTCGTCACGTGTGCCGTGGGCGTTATATCAGATTTATTATAGATAGCCCTATAGCTAAATACTATTCATGTTTAGCACGATCATATGCAGATAATGTTGACAGCTTAAACTCTACCTTTTTTAAAGTAAAACTTTTACTTTAACATGTTGCTTGTCTTGCTATAGAGTAATTAAAGTAGGCCTATGTCCAGTAACAGTAGGTATGTTTTTAACTAATTATTGATCTGAATAAGCCAAAGCACTTCTTTTTTCTCGTTATTTTGGTATTATCTATTATCATTAGGAGTCTAACGTTCTATTGGACACGGAATATATTTTGAAGAATTTTCAGATACAAAGGTATTTGAAAATTCTTTAAAATATATTCCGTAAAAATTACTCTAACAGGCTGGTTCAGATATTTGACTTCATTATCACCTTGTAGACGGTGGTCAAAAGGTGGTTGATTACGGTTATAAATTCGAAAATGTTTAATAACAATATTGTTATTAGATTTCAAATAAACTATTTTAATGACAGCTTTAGTAGCTAGTTAGCAATCACTACCGCCATCTGGCGTCACACGTAGGTGTGAGCGCTATACTGCATTTCCGGTTACTCAAACAGTACAGTCTTAAGGTCGTATCTGCATTTGTATGCTGGGAGCTTTCCCATACCGGGCAGTTCGTGACCGCTTGGCTTGTTAACGCGATGACCCGACTTGAGATTATGCACTTACATCCGTTTGAATGATGAGTGCTTAATTGCGGTCATGTGAAATAAGAAGGTTTGCGTGGGTAAGCAATATTTTTTGCACATTGTCTATGGAGGCGTTAGATTTAAAGTGTAGTATTGTATACAATAGTATAATATGGTGCAATTTTAGTTAATTAGTTTTTTTTTTAATTTCATATTTAACTTTTTTTTATCCATACTAATATTATAAATGCGAAAGTATTTCTGTCTGTCATTCTGTCTGTCTGTTACGCTTTCATGCCTAAACCACTGAACTGGTTTTGATGAAATTTGGTACACAGATAGATTAGACCACGGAGAACAACATAGGCTATCTTTTATTTCGAAAAATGCCATAAAGAGGTTGAAATAGGGGATGAAAGTTTGTATGAAAAATCATCAATGTAAACAGAGATATAACCGGCATTCACGCGGGCACAGCTGCGGGCAACAGCTAGTCTCTCATAAATATAAGTGGCCGATGTTTGACACTTGGCCGTTTAACTAACAATGTTTTACAATTTTAGCCTACAATAATTAATAGCCTTAAAGAGGCCTACAAAATACTTTTTAACACAAGAAAAAATTAAAAGTACTGCGGCTGATTAATTTTTTTTAAGAAGCACTGGATATATTTTAAATAGAAATATAATAAGTATGTTTATATATACAAAAGTTAATCCACATTAACGAAAACCACACTGAAAGATGTACGTTACCACAGACAAAGCAACTAACAGTAAACTTAGAGGCGTACAGACCAATAAATTTAACGTCGTCGTCGCCACAGATCGACTTTCTTACCGATTCTTAGATAACCGTGGACTGACCCGCGTGCGAGCCAACATTTTACCTATTGTTTCAAGTAATATATACGAATAATAACTAAGTTAATTGTTTCAGAACCTGTTTTGTTAAATAGTTTATACTATCATGGCATATCATTTATAAAACGTCAAAATAACAAATTCGGTTCGCTGACCAGGTCGAGCGATGAAGAACTAACAAGAAACTAAGGACACTCTTTTTGATCTCTTTCTGACATAATATTGAGGGAAACATCGTGAAATATTTATTATGAATTCCATAATAAATATTTTTTCCGCTTTTCTATGTTCAGTTAATAATAAAAGAGTTAAAAGAATGATCAAAGAAAAAAGTAGCTTTTGCTATATAACATAGAATCTCTTAACAAAAAAGAACATGCGTTAAAATGTACTACATATATTAATTAGTACGGTTCTGTATTTAAATAACTCTGTGACAAGAACAGAGCGAACCATTAAATTCACGCTACGAATAATTGGTTTCATCAATGTACCTTACCCGTGGAATACACCGATTTAGCTTGACACCTCACCCCTCTCTCTCAACGTACTAGCTCTTATGACAAAAGAGGTAAAACACTGGTGCTGTAGGTCTATATTTAGTAGTCGCATGTTAAGTAAATTATGAGAATAAGTCCAATGAGTCTAGGCGACCTGTACAGTTTTTATGGTGGAAGAAATCTGTTTGAATCGCATACACGCAAGGTTTCTTTATCTACTTTTATGGTTCCGCACAATGTTTACACTACATGGAAAATTAATACGTCTGTACGTTGTTTAAAAAAAAAATAATTTAGGCAAGGTTTTATTGAATTTGTCGCTGGTAATATATGGATGGGTTGGAATAAATGGAACCGTTTTTAATACACATCGAGGTCTAGGTACCGTTCTTTGTAGTGCACGTTAAGCTTTTGGTGCTGTTTCCCAAACTGACTCCTAAGAAAATTGTTGTGAGAATTCTGAGCACCTTAGTTGGTTCAAGTAATATGCTAAATCAATTAATACAAGGTGATGGATGATGGCGGTTCACGAACGGTCAAAATGCAGACGCCTATGTCCAGAATTGGACCTCTTTCGGTTTCGGGCTTAACGTAAAAATAAATGACTATAAAAAAATTATAAAATTGTACCGAATCTATAATGACCTAACTAAACATTTGCAACAGTCGACGATGGTTAATGTAATTTGCACTAAAAATGCACTACTAGAGTATTAATCGAGAAGCAAATTTGAATTTAAAATTAAATCAGAACGCCAATTTTCTTTTACTTTAAGAGATTAGTCAGTTTTTGACTTGCACAGTCCAAATACTCAATATTTTCATCTTAACTGCCAAAGGCATATTTTTTTGTGCTGCCAATACAGTGCTTTCATTAGAAGCACTGTGCTAAGAAAAACGTCTATTATCTATTCATAAAATCTATCAACCTGAGGACGCACACTGCCTCGCCCCCTAGGTGGATTGGCGACCGCAGACCATTTTTGGTTGTTATTTTTATCTATATTTAAAAACCCAATTTAATGAAATTTATCGTTTAGCGCTGAATCGTTTTTACAATATTATGTCAGTATGTCTGTTATTGATAGCGCACCAGTGTCAAAGCCACTGTTAGTCGCCTCTTGCGACACCTAAGGAATGGGTTCAATATTCTTGACCTCTATGTTCTACCACTCGTAGGAACGAGTAAATGTCTGACTATATGACCTAATAGCAGTTATTCAATATGACGACCAGTTGGACTCAAAAATTTATTAATCTAATGTCAAATAAAAAAAAATGTGACGGAAGGTATACTGTTACCGTAGTCCGAGATTCAGATATTTCGGATGAACTTACCTGTTGTCAGGCGTGTGAAAACGGAACAGGTGTTTGCGGTCCGTCTTCCGTCCGACCCGGTAATTATAGAATGGACAATGGCGGCGCGTGATGCGCGGGAGTGTTCCGATCCGCGGTTTCATCTGTATTCCGACGAAGCTTTTGTGAGTTACTGTTTTATACCATTTGTAGTTTAAGAACAAGTTTTTGTGTTTTGAATTGTATTAAAAGGAAAAATAAAAAAATATATTTTTTTTATCACTCACATTATGTAGTGATCCTCCCTTTCATCTTTAGCACAAATTCATCAGTCTACTTATGGCAAGTAAAAATTACGATTAGTAATTTATTATTTACAAAATATAAATAATTTTTTATTATTATTTTTTATTTAACTTTTAACTGTTATTAATGAATTAACTACACTATTAAGTTGGTATAAGGTGTATTTTAAGATAACAGTTATACATCAATAAACATACATGCTTACTGAGAGAAGCAAGGTTGAAAAACATGTGGTTTTTTAATATGGATAAAACAAATGTGTGAAAGTCGACCAAAGATTCTTATCACTTTTACCATCTCTTAATTTGTATACACAAACGAAAAGAATAAGATCATCGATCATTTACTTAAAAAAACATTTCCCACAAATGTGCTCTGATTCTGGTCAATGCGCATATTGTGGGCAGTATTGTCAAGTGTTTGGTGACGGATGCCAAAAGGATTGGATGACACCTTGTATAGGAAAAAAATATGACAGCGTGGGATAGCGAAAAGATGTTACGGCAAGATCTTGTTATGATTTAGATATTTTTATTGAAATTATAATTTTCGGATTTTTCGAATATTAAATAGGTTTTAATTCATTTCTACAGACATAAAAAAAAAAAAAAAAAGATAGACTAGTATATTAAAAATTAAACCAAGTAAGTATTTAACTTATCTGTTTTTATAGTTAAGGTTCAATACCAGTATTTTTTTTTTATATTAATACAAGTATCTATAAAATTCATTCTTATTTATTAAGCATTGGCTATTCGTTGAAATATTCAACTACACATTTTGTTATTGCTGTAAGTTGGGGGTGAATAATTGGAATGAATAAACCACGGTAAACAAAGCCATGTTTAATCTATAATGTTTAGCAAAGAATATTTTTGTCCGAAACATCGCGCAATTTGTCGCAGGAAAATCAAATTATATTATTTATCCCCCATTATTTGCGTCAGCCTACCAGATGTACACTCGATGTCAATCTTCCATGTTTGTTTACCTAGAAATAGCAAACATTCTATCGTGGGGTCAGTGCGTTTGTGCTTTACTTGCCAAATTTGATTGTCATAATTTTATTATTAGTTTTGTCTTTTGATAAATCTATCAGATATTTTCTATTTCGAATGAAGCAATACTTATTATTTCTCAAGTCAAAAATCTTTCTTATCTTTGTGGTTTTATAAAGAAAATGTTGTAGGCATAAAGACAAAGCTAAATAAATGTGCTTTGGGAGCTGTCAAAATCCATAGGCTGTTGTTCTGACCTAGCATCAGGAGCATCACACTCTCTGCACTCTTTCTGCTCTAGTCTTACACCATTTACAAAAAGTAAAAAGTAATTTATTTCTGTGTTCTTTGCATTTATGATACTTTCTCGTGAAGTGTTTTGACTAATGAGATTAAATACTTGCAATGGACAGCAAAATTAGTAATATTACTTTTTTGTAGAATACAAAAATAATAGATAATTGTTGTTTAGAAAAGTTTTGTTAATCAAAACGTTATGGTTTGCAGTTGAGTACAACAATTTAACTCTGCATTTAATTCGTGTGCATCAGAGTTCATTAGTATCAATAGTGAACTGTAGGATTTTATAACATAAAAAATGTCAAAAATATTTTAGGTAATGGATGTCATCTAAAGAGCTATGGACACCGATCCGAAAACCCATAGTACGCAACACAAAAACCACGTCAAACCAATAATTCATGCTAAATATAACGCGACACAATTATAGTCATCCATCCATTCTGATCTGTGCAAAATCATATTCATCCACTAATACAATTTTCGCAATGACATGCACTTTTTGCCATTCAAATGGGGGACAGTTGTATTTTTTCTACAGGGATATCAGAATCGAGTCCCTATACTTCGGTACTATGAACGATTACGCATATTTTTGCTCACACATTATTAGGGGTGCCGTGTGTGAAAAAAATGTACTATTATAAATAAAAGGAACCTAACAAAGGGATGGGAGAGCGATCGGGGTCACTAGGAAACGGCGGTTTTGATACGGGAATTTTTTTACCTGGCACTTTGGGGGATCTTTTTTCATTAAAATTTTGGGTCTCGATTTTATAGAGGTAGCCAGTCAGTCTGTGTTCATCTGCGAAGATGATCACATGCTTTATGACCTCGGGCATCTTGGTGCAGTGGTCAGTGAACATTGGACTTGGTCTAGTTTTTCGTTGAAATTTTTGAAACGCTTGAACTTATTCATCTGAAGACTCAAAGTGTATAAGTGCTTCAAGACTAACATGGATTTATCTTCGAGGAGTAAGTCAAGATTTTTCGACTCTGGCATCGATTTAAGACGAAAAGGTATACTTTCAAAATTTTACAACTCCGATTGTTTTGTTTATGTGATTGTGGAACTCGAGTTAATAGAGATTGTGCAGGGAGCTATAAACGATGGCAAATAACCAATACTAAAGATAAATTGGAAAGTAATAAGGCAGTGAAAATGATATCTGTCCCCGAAACATATCTGTATATGAATCTGAACGAATCGGATGCCGTTCACATTAACATATAAATGAGTGCGTAAGTGGACTGGCGTTATAGTGTATATCTTCCGAAGTATAGATCGACCCTGAGTTATATGGGCTATATAAATTGATATGATTTAATTTGGGTATTATGCTGAAATTAGATTGATTGCTGACTAAATAGAGATAAGGTTACCTATTAGACTTGCGGTTAAGATTGTCAAATCAATAATTTGTTTATGTATTGCCTCCAATATTGTATCCATATTTAGTATATCTTAGTTTTATTAGGTCTTTAGTTAATAACATTTTTGTTATTTCCTTTGAAACATTCGAAAAAATAAATTAAGTATCCAATTCTTGAAATTTTCTCGCTGTACCAACATAAAGCAGTATTTAAATGTACATATATTTCAAATAAAACTGCATTCGTCCGCCGCATTGACCGCAAATACCCGCCTCAGAGGCTATATGTCAAAATAATGACTCAACGGGTAATAGACGGAGGCTTATTTCGGTTATTTCACGATCTTAGTTTTATTTCAAATAGACGTTGGTTTAATGGAGATACATGAATGTCTTTTGTATAAAATATGGATTTAAGTGGGTGTATATTATATGAATTCTTATTAGAATTTTGGCAGTATACTTTTTTATATAAAAAAGTTACAGAATGCGATAATTAACAAAGAAACTTGTAGTTATTGAAAATAAACATTATTGAAAATTCACCACGTATTGTTCAAAAATGTTTACTTAACTTTATTTCTCATACCTATTGTATGTTATTTTTTCATAAATTTAGTTGTTTAAACAAACAAAATTTTGCTTACTAGTACAATGTAGAGTTAGCCAATCCTGGCACCAGTCCCGACCGGACGAGGCTTTATGACCCTACTTTTATTGCTTTAGGAAAAACTATATTTCTTATTCTGCATGTGGATGCATGCATCGGTATATCTTTTGAGAACACAATCTTTGCAGTTACAATTTTCAGTCATTCTTTGCTAAATTTTTCTTCTACTTTGTTTAAGAGCTCAGCTCTTGTGGGTGGAATATCCATCATTGTTCTTGAACATCCGCCTTCTGTTTAATCTTTTGATAAAATTATTATGATTTCAAGGTTTTCCTTGATTTTTACAGAATGTATAAATTTTACTACAGGTCTCTGAAACATCAATACAATTATTAATATTCACAAGCTAAAATACTTAAAACCCTAATTGTAATAGTTCGTGTAACTGAAATTCTTCATAAAATATATTAGGATCAAAATACCAAAGCAGTTGTGTACCAGTAAATAAACGTAAGAGTATTAGAACCACTTGTAGTAATAAATACAGTCAAAGGCAATAATTAGTGGCCGGCAGTTAACGACAGTGCCGTACTGGAATTAAGATTTTTGCCATAAATGCCCGGCTCGAGATAAAACTGCCGCACTAAGGATTAGGGGTTAAGTGTCTGCTTTAACGGGTATCGCACTAGTGACGAGAATCGGTAATATCGATAGATTATGACAAAAAAAATTACTAATAATAAATGTATTAGTTGTAATTAGTTCGGTTCAGGTTGGTATCTTATATACACGCGTTCAAAGCCGGTCAAGTAAGCTATGACTTTTTTAAGTCAAGTAATGTTTAGTGAGGAAAGTTTGACTTGTTAAAAGTGTAGTCTGACATCAATAATTTGTATTATGCAAGCATAGTGATCAGAGTTTATGCCTTTGCTTTATAAGAAGACCTACACTCTGAATGAAGACAATCGCTGGGACAATAAAATAAATTATCTCACACCATAGTTTTGTAATTAACCAAACAATATATTATTATCACTGCTATATCTGTCCAAAACTGAAAAACTGATAACAAAATTAATGTACCAAAGAAACAGCAACAAATTAAATAACATTTCGTAGCAATTACATTATCTAACATGACGGATTAAAATTATTATCATTAACATTGTAGAAAATATCGATAAGTTATCACTTTATCTATAGTCGATGTCTGTTTATGAACATCACTAGTTTATTTCAGTGTTGTGGCAGACAGTCCGGTGTGGCGTTTTTATTGACACTCGTGCCGTGACAAATATCTCCAGGAAGAACATACTCCTTCCCGTTCGTAAGGGTTCGGTCGGTTGGCACTCTCGTACGAGTATTTTACGATATAGCTTATAAGTCTATCTGTGAATTAGTTTGGTTTAGCTACTTCAATGTCGCGAATAAAATAGTAAGGATGTTGCTTTACATAATGATATAAGTGACTGTTGACATTAAACGTTCCTAAATTGATTTATTTGTGTGCCTTGGAGTGAATAATTTAAGCTTCTAAATACTTTTAAACTGCAATAATTGTACCTTTGAAATATAGGTATACCTATGATGGTTGATCAATAGGAACATGCAAATGAATAGTTTTTTATTGTATTTGATAGATTTGCGTTTGATCGTCATCTTGTATAATGTAACTAACTAATTAAAATATACCAATTGTTGATCTTATTCGTATCCTTAATATCGAAACATTGTACAAAATATTTTAAATTTCATAGTAAAACTGAAATCGACACCGCTTACAAAATTGACAATATTTTTTCATTCTCAATTTTTATAACCAACATTTTTCTATTAAGGGCTGTCCACCGACTCCCCTGGCGAAGAATCGTGTTACACACCTAAAGCGAAAAAAGAGAAAAAATTCAAATCTCTCTAACGAAGAGGCCAATACACAGGAGGCCTCTGTTTTCTCAGTTATTCGAATATTCCACCAAGTATTGGGTATCAGTAACACGATTACTGACCCGACCTTAATTTGATCAGCCACCGACATAGCCGCTATTTTTTCGTGTTGTCACCCCCTGGGAAGATTATTTACCTGAGATATATAAAAAGGTTTTATAAATATTGTTTTTTGATGATGATCTAGCTACATAATGGGCTTGTATATGATACTTTTATTTACTTTTACAATTTCAATTTATCTATAAATAGATGGATTTAAGCCTAAGGTTTTCTTTACCAGTATACCTTTTCGTAAAAAAGTTAAAAAGCTGCATGACTTGTCCTCATTTTTTTTGGTCTGCACGCTGTTTTGTAATCGGTACAATATTGTACAAAATTAATACTAACTATTCAAATAAGATAAGAATAAAACACGATCATTTTCTGAAGGAAAAAAAATAACAAATTTGGCATTGGACAGTGATCCCTTTAGCTCCCTTGGGTCGAGAGAAAAAAAAAACAACAAAATGAAGATAATCAGCCGTTTTTGTCGCTCGGCATTACGTTGGATAATTTGATTAGCTATCGGTGGGCGAGAACCGTCCCCTTAAGAGGTAATCCTATTTTATAGGTAGGCCCTTTAATCTGATAGATGCTAGGTGTTTTATATTTGCTGCTTCTGATTGTGTTTTACGTATATTGCTCATTACAACGATGTTACTAATATTGGATAGTGATATTATAAAAATATATTTTAGAAACTGCAGTACCTAAAGTTGCCAATGATTCTTTTACATCACCATGTATATGAATTATAATGTATATACCAATTTGAAGTACATAATGCAGAATTCTCCCTTCCATCAGCTAAGTGTAATTATAGGTAAAAAAGCAAGGGTTGCGGAGTGGCCATGTTGAGAGAAGTGACGTCATTAGCACGCTGTTGACACAACCCGCCTTCTGACATGAATGGCGAGGCTAAACTGGCTGTATGGGCGTGTTTCCAATATGCTACTATATGTTTCCGTTGTTACGTAATTACTGAAATAGTTTGAGTTTCACTAAGTAGTATAAGTCTAAGCCATTTAGCGAATTTAGGTTTTCAATATCATAATACAGGCATATATTATACATGTATATTATATTAGGGGAAAAGTACAAAGCAGGGGCAGGCCGCTAGTTTTGTATAAAAACTAAAGAGAGACCATTCACACATAAGGTATTAATTCCTAACAAGGATTACGAACTTCTGTATATTTGAACGCGCTGCAACCGAGCAAGCAAAGTCATCGAAAAAACTTACGTAGGAATAAAAAATCTTTGCATCCAGACATTAAAAAAATGATCAAAATATTTCTTTAATCACACAAGTGTCCAGCAATCTATAAACAAAACCGTTCAAATAAAATTATAAAAGCTCTAAATCTCAATTTGCCGACACAGGGTATTTTTCAATAGGCTTTTGTGCCGTATGTCCATTTCCTACAACTCAGCCTTTGAATAAAGTAGCTGTCAAAGAGGCCGATGTCAAAATTCTTTGGCATTCATAAGTTGGCAAAGAAAACGTAAAAAGAAAATGAAAAATTTATGACAATCTGCGCTTTCCTGTAGAGTGGAATTGTGGTAACTATGAAATAATGTTATTTAAAATGGTTTAAAAAATATATATTTATTTATACGAATACATTTACCTACTTTTAAAGTCGAGTGTGTAGATATGAATAAAATTGATGATTTTCGTCTTTTGTATTTACGGCTTGTAATTAAAAATACTAATTATTAAGTTGTAATTTAAACTTTTATAACATTTAGTTGGCATTAATTCCATTTAATGTTAAGTAGCCTGTGGATATGGCTGTGTTCTCTAAACATTGAAGAAACAATTAATCAGACCCATCCAGAGGCAGATATCAGTTTGCTGTCTTACCAGTTGCGGCAAAACGTCACTATTTTACGCGTCTGGACAACACTGCTATTAAGTAAGAACATCAGTTAGATCAGTTGTGAAACTTCACACCCCTTCACACAGGCTTTTGAATACCCATAACGATAAATATAGCTGCTTGTCCTCGTACAACAATTAGAAGTAGAAGTCTTTAGGAGCTTGCCTAGTCATGAACTGGTCATGATCATTACATGTGATTTAGGAATTGGATAGATAGACTTGCAACCGCACTTCACGTTGTTGCTAGAGATGTACAACTGATACCTACGTATCTATGACTCTTATTATTAAGACTATAAACCTTCATATTATATTAACTTAGTATTATTATACAGTAAAACATTTATATTTTAAAACGTTCAACATTAGAACCGATTGTCACACCCAAAAGTCCCGCAAACCAAAATCATAATAACACTACAACAATAAACACCCCCGCAATATTTGATATCCATTCTTATTATTTTATTTTCGATTTATTGTCGTGAAAAACTCACAATTTCTATACACAATCACTAGGGTTCGTGATCCCCTGCCAATTAATATCGGACACGGTGGTCAGAGCCATATCAAAGTAACAATATTTTTTGTCCAAAACATCATACGTTATATTGATTAGATTGGGTATCAATCATGGTTTGATATTCTAAAAATATAATGTTAAACAAAAAATTTAAGTATTGCAAAGTTTTAAAGCGCACAGTGCTGTTAACAAATTAATACAGTGGTACAATTCGCGCTGGTTGGGACAGAATGTAATTAATAATTAATGCAGCGGCCATATAGGAACTTTGCTAACACAGAAGTTTCTTCTCAGCGTACAGCGTAACCTTTTCAGTGAAAAAACAAATGTCGAGATATAACTGGCATGTTACGCCGTGTGTAGTAACGAGCTAATTTAAGCTTTTCGGTCTCTCAGTCCTTTCGGAGGGTGACTCCCTTCTCGACACCTGAGGCGACTGTCCTTGGTTAGACGCCACTTTTCAATAAAACAGAAATAAAATGCACGCGCATCTCATATTGGTTTTGGGTTGAGAGTAATTGATTTCACTCTTCCTTTGTTTTTTAATTAAGTGTGACGTGATTTTTATAACAAAAGTATTTTCAGAAGCAATGATAATAAATTGTAACCTTGGTGTATAATCTTTTCGTTCTTGTTTTTAAAACTACCTTAATAAATAAGAAATCAGCTCTGTGTTGCATTGCAAAGAGTTTTGTAAACCCGAAATTGGCAGCAACAAGAGACATTAACCTAACCACGAACAATCTGTGAAATAAACAAGATATAACACTATAAAACATAATTATCATGATTATATTGTGTATACCATCAACTTGGAAAAATAATTGTGTACACTGTTTAAAACTGAAGTATTCAAAATTCCAGAACTACCTTGATATAGTAAAATCAAATGGATCCGCACCCCTATAGATGGCTATAAATCACTCAATTCTGGAAATCCAATATTTATGTGGGTGTAAAATTTTTGTTCACACAGCGCATGTGTAGTGACCAGTGTCCAGTCGCGTGCGGTGGGTGTGGCTACGCTTTGTCCAAGTGCGAGTCCGATTGACCCAATGTGTAGATAACCTTTCACGTAAATTGATAGGGTTTCGATTATGTTTAGGTAAACGGAAGTATGTGTGGGTCAGGCTGTGTATTAAAGGTTAAGGATGTATGTTAAGGGGTGGATGGTTTGTGCGTTGGAATATTTCCGTATAGTTGAAGTGATGAGTTGATAATATTAGTCTTGCAGTATTTAAACTGTTATGAATAAGTTTCACTTACTGGATAGAATAAAAGTAAGTAAAATATGAAATAGGATAAAAATAAACTCAAGAATATATGACAGCTGCAATAAGCTTTGTGATATCAAAAAGCATAATATACTTTTAACAACTTTACTTACTAGCGAACCCGCTTACATCCACAACATATGCACGAGCTACTTTGTAACGCATCACAAATTTTTTCACCATCTTTACACCCAATTAAACGTACCACGTGTCCCTAGTTAAACATTTGAACAGGCCCTAGAATCAAAGCCACCTTCCTTCCTTACTTCCTCAGGAAGTGCATCCATTTGCCACGAGCCGTCACCTTTAAAAAATTAACATTATACGACACATTTACATAATATAACCCTCTGAACAAACCGAGTACGGTGTACAAACAAAGCGAGCCGAATCACGTAATTTTCATTGTATTAAATTTAATACTCCGGTTACAGTGCCCTACCCCTAGACGTTATATACCAACATTAAGTTTCACAAAGAAATTGAAGGAAAAATAATAATAAGAGGGTAATATAAGGGCGTCTACACAGTACTTATGTGAAATTAGCTCGCGAGCCGCTTTGATGTGCCGGCCAATTGTGCGGAGCTTGTGGAAACGTCCTTACATTGCGAGGCGTCGTCGCGCCTTATTCGCTAAGCATTGATGTAAAGATGTCAATTAATACAAAGAGTTAATTATGCATATGCTAGTTTTGTTTTTGGGGATGAAGTCCCCCTATTCAAATATATAGTTTAAAAACCGTAATAGTCCTCAGTCATTGTAGAAATCTGTTATGACAGCAGTGATAAATATAGGTATTTAAACCTACTTTCTCATCTTCTTCATGGCGACTATTTTTTTTCTTTTCCACATGCACACAGTGCCATTTAGCCCCAAATTAAGTAATTATATTTGCTTGTGTTATGGGTACTAATTAAACAACTGATATACTACTTATATACTTTTTTTTTTTTGTAAATACATACATATTATAGATAAATTATTATTATTATTATTTTGTAAAGTAGTAAATTATTGTTTTACGACAATTACAATCAGCCTTTCACAGTCCACTGCTGAACATAAGCTTCTCCCAATTCACGCCATATTACTCATATCTCCGCTTTCCGCATCCAGTCTACACCCGCAACCATTTTCAGGTCGTCTGTCCACCTGGCTGGAGGGCGTCCTACCCTACGTTTGCCAAGTCGCGGTCTCCACCCTAAGACTTTTTTAGTCAAGTGGCCATCAGTCCTGCGGCAGATGTGACCAGCCCATTGCCACTTTTGCTTGCTTAGTCTACTAGCTATGTCGGTGGCCCTGGTTTTCTGTCTAAAAACTACGTTCCTAAGCTTGTCCCTCAAGGCAACATCGAGCATAGCGCGCTCCATAACTCGCTGCACGACTTTAAATTTGTGGACCAGTCCTACCGTGAGTGTTTCAGCACTATAGGTCATGACATGTTAGAACACACTGGTTATAGACTTTGGTCTTTAGGCATTTCGGCAAAGGCGCGGTGAAAACCCGACGTAGCTCGTTAAATGCAATGTTTAATATTGTATGTAAAATGTATTTAAATTTAAAACTAGGAATGACGTCAAGTGACAACTACCAAAATAGACACTAATTCTTGAACTCGATCTTTCTTTTTTCAAACTCCTTTATAAGTGTCATTTACTAATATGGTACCCATTAAATGCATACAGATTTTGACCTATTTATTTGCAACATTACTCCAACTAATTAATTTTATATAATTGTTTTCGAGCATTAAGTAGACCATATCCATACATTTAAGAATCAATTTCTATTGCCTAATAAAAATACCTTGAGATATTAATAAAAGAATACTCGTATATTATAGGTACTTAACCTTTACTATTTCATTGCTTTACTACTAGTTATATTATAATAACTCTTTAATATTTTATATTTTTTTATATTTTTACTCTTTGTCTTTTAGTTTAATCACATTATAACATGAATATTATTATACGAGTATTAGGAATTATAGTAGATATATTACCATGACAGAGAAATAGCTTTAACTAGTAAGAAGCTAATTACGCTTTGAAAAATGTTTTCAAAATAACGTTCAACGTGCCCAATGTATCTATACTAATATTATAAAGAGGAAAGATTTGTATTTTTGCATGCAACGAAACAGATTTCAAAAATTATTTTACCATTAGAAAGCTACATTATCAGTGAGTAACATAGGCTATATATATTACTAGAAAAAATTTTAGTTCCTTAGAAATTCCTACGAAAACCAACCCTAGGTGTTAAAAAAATTAGCTAGAAAATTTATTTCATCGCATGCGCTGGGGAAAATTTTAATGATAGAACAAAAAAGTTATACAATATTAAATAAGATATCAATAGCTACAAAAATCTTTACGAGACCATATGTCCAACTATTGTAGTTATGTCAGTATAACTACGTTTTTACATTTTAAAAGTTGATAGAAATTTCGATTAAAAGCAGACAATGTTATCCCCACCATTTTAATAATTCTTATCCAAATAAATTATTTCGTATTTAAGACTGTTTCAATGCCTAATGATTACTTTTTTAATTATTGAAATCGGACATTCCATTCAAAAGATATTACGATATTAAATTAAGTAAAGTAATTAATTTGTAATTTTCTTTAACTAAAAACGCACATGCAGAACATAATTTTAATTCATTTGGTACGAATTTGCTCGAGGGCATAATGTCACACAGCGGGAACAGATAACTGATGATCTTTTTTTTTCGAAATAGTCACTTAGAAAGTGACAGAGCGGACTATGTTAGAAGAAAGGACTTCTAGCTCGCAGCTAGTTGTATACAATTTTGATAGCGTTTTTACAGATTTGGATAAACTGCAACGCATATTTCAAATTGCAGAAGATGGTCAGTTAAATAAAAACGTTTTGGTTAGGTTTAAAATCAGTTTTGTTAGCAAATAAAGTAAAGCTGAGCTTGAGTGAGCTGCGGCTTGTGATGGCCTTGTGGTACTTAAAATAAGTAAATTGATCAGCAATTAATGTGATATTGGGCACCCTTAAAATTGATGACGTAGGAAATAAAATAAAATAGCAATAAAGCAGCAAATCGTAAAGGTGTAATTAATTTGATAACTTTATTTGACTAAGTATAACTTTTTACATGAAATATGAGTTACATGGGACCTCACATTACTGGCAAAACTTGGGTGATATTCGTCTCTGTCTATACAAAAGGACAAAAAGGCGTGATTATATAAACTCTACACTTAAAACACTTTAAAACACTTTAAAACAAGCAGTCATTTTGTGTTAATATAAAGGCCAATATATCAAAAGTATCTCAGACATCTGTTACAAAAAAAATCGATTAACTTTCTTGTCGCAACAAAGAAACAACCCTTTAAATGCGGACCGCAAGCAAGACGGTTATTACGGGCCTTTTGTACCGAGATAAGCGGTCAACCCTACAACTGACACCTCGCAACACCGTGACTACAACCACCGGCAATTAAGTGTCATTTAACACTTAAATGATTGAAAGAAAGTGTCATTGCCCATCTGTTGGACGAATGTTGTGAAACAATTTTTTTCTTATAGGTAATAACTGCTATCAATATTCTTTCTGTGTAAACTGTGTCACGTTTAACTTTGAGTATTTTAGGGTCACAATAAATAGGTGGTCTGTTTTTGTCTTTCATCCGAAAGTAGCTATATTGTAGGTATAAGAAACGAATCTACCTACTTTCGTTTATACATCTTTTTCTAATAATAAATTAATTAATCTACCTTTCCTAATTTAAATATAATAATATGTTCTCGAACGGCTTAGTTTACAAAATAGACCCAAAGTTGCAATTAACTAGTTACCTAACACTGGCCAGTTTTTTTTTCTAAAGATTTAACCCCCCACCTCTCCTTTTTTTACCAGCGGATGCGGACAGCGCGGCAGAAGGCGGCGGTTCCCCGACACCGGGAGTGCCAGCCGACACGCTCACCTGTGGTGCTTGTCGCAGAGCCTTTGCGCTCGCTGACATCGTGCGCTTCATACAACACAAGGTGTCGTCATGCGACAAGGACCTTACGTCATACCATTGCTATAGTGCTGGTAAGTTCAAAGAACCTGATAAACATCACTCAATGTTGTTTATATCAGATCATCAAAGTAAGCTCGATCACAGGTCCCAACTCCGACCAAGAAGATGGCTCAAGACCCGGCCAGGTCTCAAGTGGGAGTACCAGTGCGCGGCGGCCATCACTCCTTACAGCAAGAAGGCCACCAAGCAGCAGAGTGCACACACCTCCCCTCGCTAGCCCCTCCATAGCACCTCCAGATCTTTTGGAGGACGGAGGCGCTTCTAGCACACCAAAGCGGCTATTAGACGGTATAATATGCAATAAGCTAATTAATAATAATAATAATATAATAATAATAATATGTGGACAATATCACACACCGTCATCTAGTCCCAAGCTAAGCAGAGCTTGTGTTATGGGTACTAGATAACTGAAATATAATACATATACATACTTTTTTTTTTTGTAAATACATACTTAGAATACATAGGAAACACCCAGACTGAAGACAAATACAAATGTTCATCACACAAATATTTGCTTTCCGCGGGAATCGAACCCACGACACCCGGCCTCACAGTCAGTTACACTAACCACTAGACCAAAGGTGCAGTCAATTAAAAAACTGTTCTCATAATCTCAGCCATAGGACTTATTTCTTCTATATCATTATTATTATTAGAACATGTAATTCATTACCTACTATAAGGAAAGTACTCGAAAAAAAATTTGGATTGTTTAAGCCTGAATATTGCAAGTAGCATACTAGACGATGACTCTAGACAATAACAGTAACGCGGACGATGTGAAGTTTAACTTGTAGCTTCTTAGCAATAGCTTTCATTTAAACAAAGAACCGTCGGGCAGTTTATATAGGCTGAATTTTGAATCCAGGATAAGAGTAAATTTTCATGTTTCTCTTTTATATTTCGTTCTTTTCGAATTTACAATATTCAATCCCATAACATAAAATAGGATTTTAACAATCTATCTTTTTGTTAGGTGATACAGAGAATTCGACTCCTAAGAGACGAGCGTCTACCTCACCGATGCCCTCAAGTTCCCCTGAAGAAGACATAAAGCCTAAGATCAAGCAAGAGCATATGGATACTTCAGGATCACCTGAAGACCAGAAAAAGTCGAGAGTTGCAGATGCTGAATCTAATACTATGCATAGTGGTAAGTTCTATCAATATACCTACATAAGGTAGTAAAATATTTTGTTTTAGGGTGTTGAAATAGGTTCTCCATATAATCATATAAACTCAACAAACTTATCACGATCAGTGGTCATAAACATTAATTTCAATTTTATTAAAATGAAATTACGTCAGGATTTTAACCTAATTATATACATAACATTTTTTATCTTTAATTACTTTTAATTAATTACATATCTTTTATTAATTAAATTGATAAAGTTAAGTGCACCATGGACTCAAAATGTCATGAAATATTAATTGAAATGTATTTTTAAAAACCTACTATCACTCATTTGTATATCTTTATATTATGAAAAGTCACTCTCAGCTTACAGAAACACTGCCATTATAATTGTAACCAGTTACCAAAAAAAATATTGAAATGACCAATTTTCAAAGAAATCTTTATTTTGGCCCAAACAACTGTAAATTCCATACTGCCCAAAAAGCGGAACGGACACGTGCATCTGACGACAAATTTTATTCTTTCATAATATTCCACGTCACAAGCATGACGGTAGGATGCTTATTATATTAATGTTTCTTCACGATAAAAGGATTCTTTGGAGACAGTTTTATCCATAGTTTGTCACGCAAGTTCTTGCACAATGACGATGTTGGACAATCACGCAACTTTTGCAGCGTCATGACGTGGCCATACATTTCGAATTGGGACTTAATCTGATCAGCACTGACAGGATGTTCCAAATTGTTTATATTTTACTGTGTCGAATATCGAACTTGGTAGGTAATACAAACTCTGTCATGAATATCTATTCTGCTTCTTAGGTATGACTCGACTTTCGCCAGCGAATTAGCTAAAGCAAATTAGCCGACTTTACTATAGGTACTTAGGTATTATTACGTTCATAATTATCATTCTGATAATCTTAAATGAATATATATAAAATAAAATATAATATTCATTATATAAACCTTTATGTCGATTATTTAGTAAGGGATAAATTTCAGCAGCTTGAAATAAACGAGCTATGAATCAATCCCTGGATATAACGTTTAAAAAAGCCCCATTTTATCTTAAAATAGACATGAACATTTAAAAAATCACTTCACTAATCCTTAAACCGTTTCAATAAAACGTAGGATAAATAAAAGCGGAGGTTGCTTCGAACATCTGTATAAGCGAGCAATCTTGTGAGGGTGGTTCGAGAAATAATCTATCCGAGACTAACCCTTTGTGCGACCAGATGTGCTGTCATTTGACACTTTTGTATTAAACCCGTTGCACAACAAAGCCTTCCTTAAAATCCGAAAATTGTGCACCGTTCGAAATGTTCGACCCGCATTCTGTCAACTACTTAGTTCACAAAGTACTATAAATAACAAAGGAACCAAAATAAATAACACTAATTATTATAATACTAATATACAAACATGAAGCCAATATTTATTCTAAATTTACTGTAACTGTTTGAATGAAATTTTCAATAAATAGATAGTAATAATCTACAATGAATCTTGTTGATAACGAAGACAAAAACAATTTTAACGTGATACATTAAGCAGTTGATAATAGAATCGTCCGATTGCCTGATATAGACACTGATAATCGTTAGACATTGGATACAAACGTCACTGTTATAATCTGGACACTAAATGTGACGTTATTACTTTCCCGTATACCGACTGGTATTGCGCTAGCGGAGTGTCAATTGCAGGTTTTGCTTCAGCACCCGTTGTTACGGATTATTACGTTTTATCCTAAACGTTCATATTAACCCCTTCTAACTGAGCTGTCAAACCAAACATTTTCAATATATGAGGGCCCCATTGCTATAGAATATCGCATTATATTATATTAATAACCAGAAACAAAAGAGTCAAGTCATAAATCCACTCAACTTTTAAAACCGCATTCATAACTAAAGGTTATTGTCAAAACAAGGACATAATTCTAATGGTGACAGTAAGTCGCGACCTCGTGCCAACTAAAAAAGGGATCTTAATATTAATTGTATTATTCTGTACATATTAATTAACCCCATCGCAGTACTGACAGATAAAGGGGATGATTTAGGAGAAAAAAATTATTTGCATGAGCACACGATTGACGCACGCGTATTGTTATCATCTGTCTTTTGTGATGACCCTTACGTTAACCGTGTCCGCAACAATACCCAAACAACTAATGTTTTACGCATAACTCAACTGATATTCGTCTTTCGTACACCGTTTTTGAGTTTAATATCGTTGAGCATTATCATTACTGTTAATGTCTCTCCATGCTGCGCTGACTCCGATATTATAATTGTCAAAGATGCTACCGAGGTCCCATTGTTAGAGGCAGTCTTTTATAATTTTTCAAAGATAAAAAATGTTTGGCGTGTTCCTGACACGTGGTACACGCTCATGCGTTTGCCGTGACCTATGGAACTCCGTTAAGCGTGACACAATGGTCGTGGATATTTTTAGTTTTTGTATAAACGGGAAGGTGGCTAAGTGGCGGGTTTGGTATAAGTGGGTTTTAATTTTAGACATGACGTCTGCGACTTTGTAAAATGTGAGGGGAAGAGTGTCTCGTGACTATCGAGTGTCCTTTTAGCGTATTGGATGCGTCTGGAGCATCGATGTCTGTCGAATAGAATACAACATTCTACAACTATACAACAAATTTTATATGTGTCGTTCAGGTGTCTTACGACAAAAACACGTTGTCAAGGTTTAGAATCTGTGTTCACAAAGCGTCGCCACAGACATTACCATCACAAAACGTTGGTAAACCGATGGCCGTCAGTCGTTTGTATTAAAAACAAATATTGTATCAAGTGTGGATTGGGTCCAGTGTTTAGACTCGTTTGTTTGGTTTACAAGTTAATGAAAGATTGTTGAAGCGAGACTATTTTCCGTATGTATGTATTAGTTCTACTTTACATTTTATTGTTAAATAAAAACCAGTTTTTAAAATAAGTAACTTTAAGCTTTTCACATATTTTGCCTGCTTTGACACGGTTAAATTTTTATTAACTATTATCTGGCTCACCAAGTCATAGATCACAGCATTGCATAAGCAATGATATCTATATCGATTTCTCCAGGACCACAGATAAAAATTATCCTTTTAAACTCGACATGCATGGTCTGGTGCACTTCAAAACGGTCAGCCGGCGCGGCCCAAACAACCGCAGGCTTTTTACTTGCCCACTCGCGCGAAATAAACGTCAACAATGAGGTTGAAACGGACAGCGCGATGTAAGGTCTGTTTTATCTGTGCCTAATTACGCATTCATAGACGGTCTTTCTGATAAATGATCGCCCCCGCAAATGATTCCTCGATTAACTCCCGTCCGAAATATTTCCATATCAAGACATGTTTTCTTAAGGGTCGACCACAAAAGGGCCATCTCGGCGCCCAATCTTTAATCCTATCTCGGGGACCTTTGCGGGCGAATTTAAATTTCTTTAGAAATATCGTCCTTATTATGTACGTGCGGGTTTCTATTCCTTGCGACGTTCGTGGGCGAGATAACGTAAGTTAAGTCCGAGAGGAGATTGTTGTGAAAAAACTACCGCTAACTTTGACGAGATCCCATCTGGTGGGGCGTGTCCATTCAAATTTGATCTCTACGCTGAATGCATAGATTTACATTTTGTTCGTGGCTTTTTGGATTAGTAGAACCTTATTTTGTATATGAGGTGATAAGTCTTTATGAGGGGTCAACCTTTTCTATAGTGAACCTCACCCTTTTAGTGAAAAGAGTCCGTTGATAGCTGATTTAGGAATGGTGATAATGCATTCACTATGTGTAAATATATCATAGATTTATTTTATGATAGATTGCCTCTCGACCGTTGGTTTTTGAAATACTTTAGATAGATTCGTACTTATTGATATATATAGTAGAAGAGCAAGCGGGTGCAACATACAATTGAATAGCTGTCATAGTTGCTTTGTGGCTCATTGGAACAGGGGTCGGCATTGGCCGTTGCAGGAATTCGTTAATTAAAATTTGTGATTCGATTGATCAAAGCTATAGCATACATATTTGGTTTTGGTTTGGTTTGATGTGATTAATTAGCTCAACTATGTCTATAGGTACGTACGGTATTGACAGAATTTGGGTAATATAGGTCCATCCGAATTAAAATGTTCTGGATCACGATATGGAAATTTAATTAGAATAAATTTGAGTTAATTTTGAGTACCATGAGCCTATCAGGTTAAAACTAGAGACATTATGTACACACTGCTGAAGGCGCAATCTCTTCTACTGTTAGATTATTTTATTTCAAATCATTATGAGCCTCTACTACGGTCTTCAATAGGATAGTAGTGTGAACCATTTCAATTTGAATGAGAAATCTTCTTTAATAATTATCGCTGCTGCCTTTATTTTAACTTTCTCAAGCTAATAATTATCATAATCTTCGTCTCAATTGTAAAACGTCCTTCGTTGAACATGAACTGACTCATACTTGTCGTTCTTTCTAATAACTCTGAACCAATACAACATCATATTATTTATTCCAATACTGCTTCAACACTTAAACGCATCGGTGCACTAAAATCAATTTTAAACCGCGTCCACTTAGATATCGCGGGTCCCCTCCATTTTATTGTTTTTCCAACATTTTTTTTTGTAATATGTGGTAATGGTCTACACACATGTGTCGACAAGTTATTATGAGTTTAAAATAGCCTCACACAACGTGTCGGGGACGAATTTTTGTCAACATTTGTGTCTTGATTTTGGGTGAACGTGATTTTGGTGACTTTGGGTTTTAGACTTAGATGAACATAAATTTAATGTGTTTTATCTACTGATATTTTAGCTTTGTGTTGTTACTTGTAACTAAGTAAATGGTTGGTAAAATTGTAGAGCTTGAAAGGACTTTCTAGTATATTACCGATTCTTGCATTATCACATGACTGCCTCTGTGGTTCGGTTGTACTATGTACGGATTACAACGCAGAGGTCTCGGGTTCGATCCCCGAGTCGGATAAAGTAATATTTTTTTAAAGGGTTTTCTGTCGAAAAATTATCAGTCCGGATTCTTGAATTGTGCCCGATATAATTATGACAAAAGGCTCGCCCCTTACCTAAAATAAATAATGGCGAAATATGAGTGGTTAAACACCTCTGCCTACCCCTTCGAGGATAAAAAGGCGTGAAGCTATGTATGTTTCATTATCAATCTTGTTGAAAGATGTTTAATGTTGGACGTAATTCTCTTACGCACATTTATTTTTGCCTCACTTAATGAACCCAGTCTTCTTGACATATTTTCTTTAGAAAATTCTAGATATATAATCTTATATACAATCATTGTAAAAATACCTACTATTATTTAGAGGCTATTCTTGGCCGTATTGCTCTTTATATTTAACGTCCTATAGGTAAGTAAGTAGTTCTGCTTTTAACAATTCATATTTCATCAATTTTTTACATCGTAAACACACTTCTAGACTTTAAAATTGAAGATATAGAAATTTATATAAAAGACCGCACTACTTATATAAAGGCGTAACAGTGAGGGTGCGATCCAACAATTTGTGAAGTAATGCGATAGTTTACATTGTTTACAAAAATCAGTGTTTTAACGACGGGTGCGGCGCGATCACTGTCATGGTGACAGCTTTATTGCTATACTTGTTTATCTAATTAAGAATGTATTGTTGTAAAAAGATATTGAAGATTGCATGTAGATTTATTTTATTTTCTTTTCTTATTTCGAGTTGTATATCTTTGCTGATTTCAATATAGAATATACAATGTCAGTCTGAAATAATATTGCGTTTCGTTTGAAGAGTAAAAACGTCTTCTTTTCCGTTTCTTCATTACCTATCCCTTTAATAGTACATTAGATCTATTTCTTAATATTATCTTATTTGCCTCTTATGACATACTGCAAGAGTGGTACCAGCGGTTCTATATTCTACATAGATCGTTATTAACTCATAATAACAATTATGAATGCAAATGGGCATTGACCATGTTTCAAACAAATAAAGGTTATTATTAATTGTCGGCCATTTTGCCCATCTACAGCCCGTATACTGATTAAGATTTTGCCATGAAAAGTTAAAAATATCGCAAAAGTGTATCTACACTAAATTATACTCTTTATTGAAGAAATTTTTATGGGTCTCCTAAATGGTGCCAGAAGGAATGAAATTAACCATGTTAATAAGTTTTAGTGACTATTCATATTGTATCTCTTATAGTTACTTGAAGTACCTACTTTAATATTTCAAGTGTCTATTATAAGGCCGAGGAAATTGTATATTTGAAGTGATAATGTCACAGTTATCAGTCACATACGAAAAATTCTTGGACTGATTAGATGCTACGTTATTCCGGTGGCTGTTATCTCTAAACAGTATAAAATAAACTCGCTGTTTATTCCTGTCTGTTTCTCACTTAAATTCTTCTAAATATTATTAAAAAGGATCATGAAGCAGGGGTAGGTCGTTAGTCATCATGCAAGTCAAGGTACAGGTACAAACTATCATAAAGAGAGATTTGACGTAATTTAATAACGCTGTTCTCGCAAATCTGGTGTAGCGGTTAAAACCAATGCTTCTACAATAATTAATTACGCAGTTATTGTTGGTTCAGTTAATATCCAAATTTATTTAGTCTACCAGAATGACTCTACCCTGTTTGATCAATCGCACCCATCAGAGTAGACACTATTCTAAAAGTCATTATGGTGGTTTATGATGCTTTTTTAACTATTTGTGCAGTTTAAATTGGTTTTTGTATAAGACTTTGTGTTTGTTAAATGTTGAACTGCCGACTATGAGGCTTTTGCTACGTCTTATCCTCATAGTCATTAGTATAGCAAGACGTAAAAACAAAACTTGAAAATTATTTTTAATTTTATACATATTCATATAGTAATTGTTATTGTAATGAGCTGAGGTCGGGGTCACTTTTTGCGTACAGCCATTTGTCGAACAAAACACTTGTGCAGGCGGTCAAATCGGTCAATTCTGAACATTATTTAAACAATAACTCACTAATTATTTTTTCAGTTGTGTCTTTATGAGTTGTGACCCAGACATCATTGTATAACGTCATCAGTTTAATTACCCCAGCCAATTGTGTATTATTTATTTTAAATAGAATATACCCTCTGTTTTGCGTCTTATGCTTTCTACTTAATTACGAATCGTGAAAATCCTCGGCTTTTCTCTACTATAATGTACATATAATCGATGCTATTATAAAGCGAAAGAGTTTGTTTGTTTGTTTGTTTAAACGTGCTAATCTCGGGAACTACCAGTCGGATTTGAATAGTTATTAGAAGATTTTAGGGTATATAACATCACGCTACGGGCGACGGGAGCACAACAGTAAGCAAATACGTGGATGAAACCGCGCCGCGGCAAGCTAGTAAACTTATAAATCCTACGGGAGAAATGCTCTAAGTAAACGACAGTGTAAACCGTATCAAAATTTGTTGCGTAGTTTAGAAGAATTCAGCGAAGAAACAGACAGGAAAGACCAGCGACTTTGTGATATTAAAGAAATGCAGAATAATAGATATTGTTTTTATTTAGATATCATGATGGGTTAGGAAAGATACTTTGATAAGAAATGTGTGAATGTCGGCATGATCTGTATTAGGGATTATTTTAAGATAGTGCCACTTGAAAATTTGGTTGTCATGCGATGTTTTAGCTAAATACTGATGTTATGTTCCGGGAGCAAATTCTAAAGAACTTGTATTAATATCTATCGTTCAAATGAACATCTTTAGCGTTAGATATTTTAACTGCCACATCAACTAAAACATCATTTATTTAAGTAAATTAAATCTACTTATTCGTTCTTTAACTTAGGTATTTATTCACTTGTAATTAAAAATGTTACCTTTATTCAAATTCTGTAAAAAGTAACAATGTTAACTTTATTATAACTTTGTAAAGAAAAAACAATTTGTTCCTAAATTTTTTATTAAAAAGTCGAAATCGAAAACTATTTCTAGATAATAGAAACGTAAATTATAATTATTTTAAAAATAAATATAATTTTTCCAAATTTAAACAAATTTAAAATATCAAACCAGTTACATGACCAGCACTACTAAAATTTTATTTTTCATCACAAACAACAACATGTCTTTCAGTTATGGGTCACAATTTGCACCATTCGGGGTTATAACTTCGCACTAGTGTAAGGCTACGGCTATATTACTTACTGTTACTTCATGCAAGCGGAATTTTGCATATTATCGCGGTATTTATATTTTATAGGTTAATAATCGTGCAAAGGATTTGAATTAGGTGCCTAATATATACATATATTATATATATATATATATATATAATATGATCATTTTGAAATTGTGACAAGTTTAGAGCTTAAAATATAGCTTAAGTTTATCGCTTACAATGAAAAGAACCTGACAAACTTAATTCAAATTTAATTATTCACTAATAATGATTTCTATTAGAAAACAATTCTTGGGACAAATCTTTGTTATATCAAGTTTGTAATCGATTTTTTCAAAATTAAAAAATTTTAAATGCAACTGTAATTTTTGATTTTTATAGTTAAAGTTTATTTTAATATCGACGGAGTAGGCCAATTTAGAGTATTCCATTACCCGCTAATCGCTGTCTCTATGACCAAATCCTGAAGGGGGGTTGGCGGTGAGCGGGCGGAAGGGGAAGGCGGTCATTCAGCGCAGCGGCGCGACGGACATCCGCCGCATAACAAGTCGATGGCGAGTCTCGGTGGTACGCCGTTCTTATTTCAGATTTTGCATAGATTCAAAATATAGAACGCTTTTTTTAATAAACATTTTTGATCTGTGCCAATCGGAATAGAACGGACGTATCTATACTTTAATTTGAAATTTAAGATTCAAATTGGACGGTTGGTTTTGAACAATGGAATTGTTTTTGACTTTTTTGTGATAAAGTCATGGTGGCTTAGCAATTATTATGCGTAAGAAACTTTCCTTGCACATGGTTGTAGGTACCTATTAATGTAACTTTTTCGAGTCCATTTAAATCTTCTCTGCTTGCCTTATACATAATTCGCAGTTTACCCTTACCGCATAGCCAGATACAATGTTATAGCGAATGTCCAAATACTATAAGTTTCTACATATTCGTATATCATACACTGAATACATCTATACAATAAATAAACAGAACTATAGTATAGTAAAGGGTGGTTGTCTGTAGTTTCTAGTGGTGTCCGCGAGAGGCGCTGGGGTGCGAACAACTGTTGTCGTCGCCGGAAGCAGCGCTGGCGGCTTCCGGTCGAGGAATGTTCTATATGGGCCGACGGAATTTCGCATTTTCATTTCAAGTTTTATTTCGCTTTAAAATTTTAAATGTTGTGGTTTTTTTAGATTAAAAATAGTTACGATCCCATTTGTTATCTACAGTAAATAAATTAACACTACTAGGAGAGAATTGCAAAAACTTGGCAAAGCTTTCTTGCCTTAATATTTAATATCAATAATTAAATAAACTACACAGCTCTATTTAAATGTTTAATGTGTTCATACAATTATATTCATTCACACAAGAAATAGAAGCAAAAAATTCTAATGCAAGATTTCTGGGCAATAGTTATATTACATTAGCAATAAGAAGGCCTCTCTATCATAACAATTATAAGGCTGTACTTATCTTTATCATAAAATGAGATCCTGAAAGATATTTCCTACACTAAAATAAACTTAATATACTAATAAAAACTAAATTTCATGAAACTGCGAACTTAAACCATACAAAAGCACACATACAAATAATTTAGCAAACAATAAAAATTACCGAAAAAAACACACATACATAATTTACGGTGCGGTGCTACGACAACCGGATACGCTTTCCCGGAGCTAAGCGGTTCACCCGTGGGGGGAACCACCCCTGAGGGGGCATAGAACCCCGTGTTTAAAAATTTCACTCCCAATGCCTCCTGGCCCACACAATGCTCAGTAATCAACGATTGCCTTTTGAAATCGAAACGGTCGTTAAACATTTTTTTACGTGTCCGGATAACCTGAAGTTTTCTGGATAATGTTGCATCTATGTTGAAGTCGAACAGTAATTATAGTTGATAGTAGTTTCTATTTTAATCTGTTAACCATTATTGCAAACATAAACACAAGTTGAATTCACAACACAAGTTGAAAAGAATAATTAAAAGGATTTTAAAAGCAAAACTCATAAAAGTAGAGATTTAAGGAAAGCTACATGAAAAGCAGTATAATCTAAAATAAAGTTTCGGAGTTAAAAAAACTATTAAAGGCACAAACATTTAATGCCAATCGCATATAGTTACAGTATGGTTACTAGGTAACATAAAACAAGCATAATTCTGTAAGTAGGTATTATTTTGTGCTACTAACATTATAGAGTTCAAATTGCTAAGTGACGTTTCTCGTCTTACAGCTTTTTTCTTCTGAAGCTGTTATATACCTAATTGTACCAATATACCGTATAATCCGACCACCCAAATATCTACCCACACGGCTACAATTAATTATCAACCGTACATACATTGACCACAGATGGTTATCATAAACGATTGAAAATTACAACCGTACGGTAATCACTGTAATCCTGTATCAATCGTGTTGGAACTATTTTGTGGCGGTGTTTTTGTTGACCCTACTTAAGATGTTGTACGGTTAGCAAATAAAACATTAAGATTATATTTTAAACAATTTCATAATGTCTAAAATGAAAAATGTTAAAACTTGATTTCGAAGTAAGATTTTAACTACAAATATTAATACCGTATACTTTAGTACGACTATTTCTGAAATATAGATGAAATTTTTTACACCATATTTTTGCAGCGAGTACAGCAATAGTTGATATATATTTTTAATCAGATTATTTTAATAAACAGACCTCCGTTACCAAAAGCGATGAGAATAATATAATATACACGGGTAAAATACTAATATATATTTCGTTACAAAATCTAGAAAATTACAAAATATATTCATTTCTAAACGTGTATTTTTCTATGACATCGGTACCATATGATGACCAAAACTTCAACACAATGAACAATGCCTCTACAAAAAGGTCACAATATTGATATCGCGATAAATCTATATACAGGTTGATGCTATAGGACATTTGTGTCTTTTAAATTGCACAAACAAAAATAGACAAATAATATTGACTAAAAATTCTGTAAAACTTTCGGATTATCAAAATTGATACAGTTCTAGATACTTATAAAGCAGAAAGATGCAATTTGGTCTACTTATTCGTCAAGAAAACAACAAAAATTTATAGACAAATTAAAACATAAAAACCTCGGATAAAACAATGGAATGTATAGCAACTATCATAATAAAAATATTATGATAAAGGTGAACAAATACGAGTACCTATGTTATTATATTATTATGTAAATTCATAGCAGCTGAACTAACTGAAGTTTTCTTGTAGGTAATGTCTAGGTGCAACGTGAGTGGACATAACGAAATGAAAAATTCCTTTGATAAAAATAAGGTCGAATTACTTATTAATACTAAAGTAAACGACACCTCCTTCTGTTAATATTAGTACCCATAGAATGCTCATCAATAAGAACACAACACTTATACTACCCTATATAGTTTTGCTGCGGTTTTCAAAAATTGTAAAATGGAGATTTCAACTTGAGGTAGAAACCAACGACTTATGTCTATCTTGTACTACTAAACTAAATCTGCATCTAAGATAGTCTAATGTGAACACCCTGTACGTATCATCTTTCCGGTCGGTCATAATCTGACCGTTACATTTCAATAATCGTCTTAACAGTAGAGATCGCTTATCTTGCCGCGCCCATCGGTATAGTGATGTACAATATCGATATTTTCATATCGAGAATCAATTGGTAATGAAGTAGCAAGATAGGTCATATGACGTCATTTGTCATTTGTTCTATTTTCAAAGTTAAAGCTGGTATAAATGCAATACATACCTATTTGTTTACAATTGTTAGATTGTGTTAATTAATTTATAAGTAATGTAACAATGTTTACTATGTTTATTATTGTATTAGTATTGTTGAAGTAGATGCAAATATTGTTACCGAAGTTTTCAAGTTATGAATTAATGCCACCTTCTAATAGTAAGGCTTTTGTTCAAAGGTATCATATTTATTTTTCGGTTATTAGATGAATATATTAGAGAGTGAGTTGCCCTCTGTAAGTCGTCCTTGAGTAATTATATTTACGACTAGCTGACCCGGCGAACTTCGTTCCGCCTAACAGTCGATCAACATTACTTTATTTTTCTAAATAAAAGTTTTTTTCTAAAATAAATATAGCCTAAGTTACTCCTTATTACATCAGCTACCTGCCAATAAAAGCCCCGTCAAAATTGGTCCAGGCATTTTAAAGATTAGCTGGAACAAAAGAACAAAAAAAAAAGACAGACAAAAATTGTTAAAAATATTATTTTGGTGTATATATTCATATACATGTAGTAAAAAACGGTTATTTCAATATTACAAACAGACACTCCAATTTTATTATATGTATAGCTTTTTTGACTACTTAAGATCATTAATACACAAATGTGACATCAAACTTTGGGAATTAGGTGTATCAGTTTTACACGTAATACTAATATTTGTTTAATACATAATTTTTATAAACGCTTTCGCAAAGGTTTTTAAATGAAATGAAATGAAATGAAATGAAATGAAATGAAATGAATGAAATGAAATATATGTTTATTCATTTAGGTTAATTAAATTAACACTTATGAACGTCAAAGTTTACAAAATGTCAGCAAATTAACCTACAGCCAGTTCGCTGACGAAGTAGAGCCATGAGAAGAACTGGCAAGAAACTCAGGCCACTCTTTTTAATCGCCAGGTTATTACAATTTTTGTAAGTTACAGTTTCAAGTAGCATGCAAAGTGACGCAGGCAATACACTTAACTCTATAGATACTTAATTACTTACAGCTTTCTATGTTGTAAAGAAAATTAAAAAGTAAAATGTGTGCTTTACAGGTTGCCTCAATTTGCATATTGCTACAAAAGGTAAAGGCAACATGTGAACTGTGATAAATGTTTCTATGTAGATATTATATAAACTGTTAATTTTTGGTATAAGTATAAAGTAAGATGAACTTAATTTACCACAGGAGTTCACAATGTACCTCTATTTCACAAATCACAATGTAAAAAAATTTAACAATACTAAGTATACAATTTTAACAAAACAATACAAAATGTGTACTTAACTGTTCAAATATGGCTCGGGCATCATGTCATTTATAATTAATACAAAAAAAAAAATCATTTCATAAATTATGTCAAAATGTATCAATAAATTAATGTCAAAAAAATTATTTGTTAAAGCATGTCATTCATAATAATCATAAAAAATGTCATTCATACAATAATTAACAAAAATATGTCCTTTAAAGTATAATGTCATTAAAATTAAGAGTAAAATTAATTTACTCCTTCGTCAAGCGAGCATCCCATGACTTTTATCGTTCAGATACTCATTAACAGTGTAGTAACCCTTAAGTATTAAATGTTTTTTGACAATTTGTTTAAATTTGTCTAAGGGTTTATCCATTATGTCGATAGGTAATTTATTAAATAAACGTACACCAAGTCCCGTAAACGAATTATGGACTTTATGTAAGCGATAGTGTGAGCCAACCAGTTTATGCTTACCCCTGGTGTTAATCTCATGCACATCGCAATTTCTAGTATATAGACTAATGTTACTCTTAACATAAACAACATTAGCATATATATATTGAGATGCAACTGTCAATATACCTATCTCTTTGAATCGCTCTCTCAGGGAGTCTCGTGAACCTAGGTTGTAGATAGAACGTATAGCTCGTTTTTGAATAATAAAAACGGTTTCAATGTCAGCAGCCCTACCCCACAACAATATGCCGTAAGACATAACGCTGTGAAAATAACTAAAGTAGACTAGTCTGGCGGTTGCCACATCAGTAAGTTGCCTAACTTTCCTGATAGCAAAAGCCGCTGAGCTGAGTTTACCTGCGAGACACGAAATATGGGCTTCCCACTGAAGTTTGCAATCTAAAGTTAAGCCCAAGAAAACTGTGGACTCTACGATTGAAACTGACTCATTATTTAAAACCAGGTTTATACCTGCACTTTTGACATTTGGCATAGAAAATTTTATACATTTTGTCTTCTTGGAATTAAGTAGAAGATTGTTTACCGTGAACCAGTTCAGGACTTGCGCGAGCGAACCATTTACAACGTCGAAATTAGGGTCTTTACGGTTAACTTTAAAAATAAGAGACGTATCGTCTGCAAATAGCACTATATCGCAGAAATCCTGTACAAAGTACGGCAAATCATTTACATACACCAAAAATAGAAAAGGACCAAGAATGGAGCCCTGTGGGACGCCCATAGCAACAGGTAACCCTAAGGACCTATTTCCGTTTACATCAACGTATTGCACTCTATCACTTAGATAGGTGGAAACTAGATTAAGTGCAACATCCCTGATCCCATAGTGACTGAGTTTTCTCAAGAGCGTATTGTGCTCGACGCAGTCAAATGCTTTAGAGAGATCACAAAAAACACCAATAGCATCCATTTTATTTTCCCAGGCGTTAAAAATATGTTTTATTAGTGTAACGCCTGCATCTGTAGTTGAGCGACCTTTCGTAAAACCATACTGCTCATTATGTAGTAATTTATGAAAGTTAAAATGGCTCTCTAATTGCTGCAATATAATTTTCTCAAAAATTTTACTAATAGCTGGCAGTATAGATATTGGTCTAAAATTACTAGGGTCACTCTTAGAGCCGTTTTTAAACAAAGGTACTACTTTACTATGTTTCATTAAATCAGGAAATACTCCTACATCAACACTTTTATTAAAGATAGCAGCTAGATATGGTGCTATATTTATAATTATACTCTCAACTAATTTAACTGAAAAACCCCACAAGTCAGCAGTGTTTTTTGAATGTAGTGACTTGAACACTTTTATTATGTCGTTTGGGTTAACATAATTAAAATTAAAAGGGACGTCACACTCTTTCACATTCCCCCTAAGTAAATGCTCAGCTTTGATTGGGCAAGAATTTAAGGAGCTGGTTGTCTTTACTGGTATGCTAACAAAGTAGTCGTTAAAAATGTGGGGGTGTTTTTAAATACTTGTATAGATAAATATAAATGAATTAAGTAGGTTATAAGTTACTGTAATTTCAACGCAAACATTGGTATAAGTATATTAGATATAAAAATACCGATTGTTTTACACAATGCACGTCCCTACGTAATCGCTGAGTCGTGATTGTCTTCACAATAAAATGTGTCTCGCGTTTACAATGAGCAATCAAATTACAAGGAGCGACTGGACGCACCTTGACCACATCACCTCATCTATAGAGCGGAACACATCAATTAGGTTGTAGCATATGCGGAATGGAGAGGTGCTTTTTTATGCCTACCAAAATGACTCCACTCTGCCTGATGGTAAGCAGTCAGTGGAACCCAGGAGTGGTGGACACCATTCTAAAAGCCAATAATCTTACAATAATATACTTCATTACGTTGATGGAAGCCACTTACTGATATTTCGATATATACGTCATAGTAGACCTATATCAGTTAGTTAGAATTGAATTTAATTATTGATACGTTATTACGTTTTGCAAGCCGCCATATTTCGGTCATATTCAAATGAGGACCACTAAGCATCCGTTTAATAAAAAAAGTTTCTATTCATTTTTCCCTTAGCAGACTAGTGTTACATACATAGATTTCAATATCAACAGTCTTAACCCGCGCGTGCGTACGTGATCCGAACCCGCGTATATTTCATAAGATTTTAGAGGTGCATGAATCACGCGGGACACGGAGGGGCGATCAGTCACCGCTGCGCCGCAAACCCTTGGACCTCAGACTGTTTAACATGCACACCACGTGCCCACCCTAGGCCCAACACTACGATATGTGAGAGCTATTACTAGACACTTTGCCCGTGTTAATATTGCTGTAAATCTTCTATCGAGAAGCATTTACATCTTACGTCGATCAGACAGGTGCAGGTTATATAAATCTTTTTTTTTTCGTTGTCAACAGAACCAAGCAACTACGTCTGTTCGACGTGCAAGGCGCGCGTACACTCGGCGTGGCGACTTCTGCAGCATGTGCAACATGTGCACGGTGTCAAGATTTACATTGAGGCGATGCCACAGCAACAGCCCAACAAACAGAACCACTCTTCCTCCAGCACCTCTTCGTCAAGCTCAGGGTGCTCTTCCACTGGCGCACCACTACCACCACCTAGCCTGCGTCATCATCCGCTATTACCACCACCAGACATGCACTCCCCGTTTGGCGTTGGTGGCCTACTGAGGATGCCTTTACCTGGCAGTTTACCACCGTTAGCCCATCCTTCAGTACCTCCAGCGCCACTGTTTGCGCGGCCCAACCATCATGATCATCGATTCAGGATGGAGCAGCTCGTCTCAGAGCAGTTTCGTCATCATGGACTCAACTTAGCAGCGGCAGCCGCTGCTGTGGCGGCAAATTCTTTGCCACCGCACCAAGCATTTCCATCCCCGGCTGACAGGCCACCAGTCATACCTACGTCGGTATCCAGCCGAGACAGGGCCCCACCTGTCTCACAACCTCTTTCACTAGAACCCCAGCTGGATTTTTACTCGCAGCGCTTGCGGCAACTGGCCGGTACGACCAGTCCAGGGGCGGCCACAGGCAATTCGAGCTCTCCTAGCCCCAGGAAGCATTCGCCTCCGTTCGCTTCCCCGTCGCCCTCCCGAGTCGGTCAGACTCCACCGGCGGGCGCCGGATCCGGAACGGTGGACACGCCTCGCGAAGCAACGAGGCCGCACAGTTCGACATCACCCGAACGGCGCACTGAACCACTAACGGCCGATGCGCCACCTTCAGAGCGCCCGTCGTCGACGCCACCCGTCAAGCGCAATAACGATGAAGCTATTCATTCCTGCGAGTTCTGTGGAAAGAAATTTAGATTCGAAAATAATTTAATTGTTCATCGTCGTTCACATACAGGGGAGAAGCCCTTTAAATGTTCCGAATGTGATGAAACTTTTGAAAAAGCATCCAAACTAAAACGTCACATGAAGATTCATAGAGCACCTGATGCAAATACCGAAGATGGTGAGTCAGGTGGGGATACAGGTGAGGACGATTCTGATGATGACTTGGAGGATGAAGAATTAGATGGAGAAGAAGAAGAAGAAAATGAGGACATTGATGACGTCGAGGAAGCAGAAGACTTAACCGTTTCTAACAGCAGTGCACCCTCAGCACCACCAAGAAAACAAACACCTGCTCTACCCAGCAACCCACCAACTGCCTCTGTTGTTGGTGAGCTCATGGATAAATTTGGTCTGTCAAATATTGCTCAATATAGCGAAGCTTTTAAACAGGCTTTGCAAGAATCTGGAAATTCGCTCAAATGGCAATTAGCTAAGGATAGAGACAATAATAACGGCCCACCCAGTGACAAGCCAAATGGTATGCCGCCAACAGCCGCATTGCGTCTAAAAGAAGAATTTGCCAAGATGCCACCCCAGCCTCATCCTCTCTTCAACCCTTTTGAGAACCCTTTTGAAGCGTCCAAACGTATCAAGTTGGACATGGATAGAGGTGAAGGATGGTGGCTACCAACCTTACATGCGCAGCGACCACCTGACAATATATTTGATGGGCTCAAAAATAGCGGTAACGGTTTGCTGCAAAACCCTCTTTTAAAATCCAAAGATGGCCGCCGTAATGACACTTGTGAGTTCTGCGGAAAAGTTTTCAAAAACTGCTCGAATCTTACTGTCCATCGGAGGTCTCACACCGGTGAGAAGCCATACAAATGTGAACTGTGCTCTTACGCGTGTGCTCAAAGCTCCAAACTTACAAGGCATATGAAAACGCACGGACGACTCGGCAAGGACGTCTACCGCTGCAGGTTCTGCGAGATGCCTTTCTCTGTGCCGTCGACGCTTGAGAAACATATGCGAAAGTGTGTTGTGAATCAAAGTAATGGTGCTCCTTTAGCTCTATCCGATGACTCTAATGCGTGCCGTGACGAGGCGTCGTGACTCTACCCGTGGGGTGGGCTCCGCCTGCCACCGCCCGCGCCGCCCAGCCAGATCTTCTAAGGCCACTTCTTCTAAGATCACGTGTTTTGGCGCGTTTCGTAACTGTGATTAAGTTCGGTATATCGCGCCATGCGGACTCAGAACGGTCTTTGTTCTCTAGTCTTAAGAATTAAATTTTGGCGAAATTATTGTTTATAAACACTGCAATATGAGCCCAAAAGTTTGCACAGAAGGGCATTAATTTAGTTACTATAATCATAAGGGACATATCTTTCTCGTACTGAACAGTGTTGATTACCGTTACTTTGTTGATGTTAGTTTTCATCATTTTGTTTGGTTTAAAGGCTGTATATGTCGGCGGTATTATGTTACACAATTTCGATCTTGTTTTGACATGTTTTTTTATAGAAAAATGTGGAAACCAATGCCAAAGTTAGCTATGTTGATTTATATCTTACTATTTAATTGTTAAGCTGTATAGTGTCAATTAAATTAGAATTCTTTCCAGTATTTTCTAGGATCTTCATAGTTTGATGTAGTACGTGTTTGACGAGTAAGTTGTTTCGTAATTCTAGTATATTGTGTACAATAATAAGCGAAATGTTTCCTATCCTAGATAAACAAACTTGTGTAAATATTTGATCTAAGTTTATTTGTGTAAATCGAGTACCTACCTATTGATGTTCATATTTATAGAGGGTAATATTTCAAGGATTATAACAAAATTTGGTGAAAAAACGGTGAGTTTCCTGTAATCGATAATTTATTTAGGCATTGTAGAAAGCGAAATTGGAATCGATTAATGGTAGGTGTTATTCGTATTGCAGTACTTGTATGTTTCATTAAACATTAAATTATTAAACAAATATCACTGTGCGATCGAATTTCGTTTGTGTAATATTATTTTTATGGAAACAAATTATTTTATTAAGACTGAACACAATTCCAGTTTTGTTTTTAATAATTTTTCCTTGAGTGTCTCGTACCTAAATTAGTCCAAACGTGAAATCTTTCAGTATACGTACTTAATGTAAATTATTATAGAATTTATATTAGATAATAAATAAGTAAATTATAATAGAAGCATTTTGTCGTCCATATCTGTCTCCTTCATGTTTAGGGCCTCCTCAGACGATGTTAGCTAAGAAACGGTGATCTACATAATATTTGCAAATGTTGTCTGAACGGGCCCTAGCTATTTCGCCAACACTATTTGTATTATGAAAATATTTTTTTAAAGCAACTATTTTAGTTCAAAATAGTGGCTTAATAAAAATATTTATATAACCTCCTCATTAATCTTTGTGACTTATATGTAACAAATTGTACAATCAGAATCAATAAGTAATCACATTTTCGTTGTGTGTTGGGTAACATTAGATATTAGAATGTAATAAAAAAAAGAAAATTATGATTCTACTTTCAATTTCATTTTTATAATCTCAAATAAGCTAAGCAATGTAAAAGACAGGACGACGAATGGAGACAAAATAGAGAAAAACTAAGAAAATTTTTATTGTGTAACTACGTGAAAGATGAACTGTTTTTATTATTTTTCATTTTTATTATTTTTATTTCAATAAATATCCACGATTTGTTAATCATTTACGTAGTTTGATTTTCTTCAACGAACGTAATACCCGAAGAAAAGAAGAAAATTTTTCCTTAGATACATCGATAATACCGTGGCGGAATAAAAGCAAAAAGGCACGGTATTTGCACACCAGCAGACTTATTACACAGTGTTTAGGAACATAATATTTAGGAACTTTCAAGAAGACTGCCAGTTTCTCTAATTAGTGGAACTCTATACCTGTCTCTAACTTCTATCTGATTTTAAGGCTCAGAAGTGTTTAATGGAGATTGTTTGGGCCTATGATCATAACCACTAGTAATACGAGTACCTATATGATTAATTTAAAACTATAAAATAACAAAACTAAACCAGTCAGTGAGAACTTCACCCTCGCAAAAGGCCATAAGGACTTTAGCGCGTTTTTTTTCAAAGGCTTTTTTATGTATGGTACTTTATTTGTTCAATCAGTTTACTAAATGATGGCGGTCAAACTATCACATGATAAGTTGACTGGCCTGTTGGCCTAGTGATTAGTGACTCTGACTGCTAAGCCGGAGGTCGTGGGTTCGATTCCCACTCAGGACAAACCTTTGTGTGATGAGCATGATTGTTTGTTCTGTGTTTGGGTGTAATATATCTCTACTATGTATCTATTTACAAAAAAAATATATTTAAGTAGTATATCAGTTGTTAAGTACCTATAACACAAGCAAATGTAATTGCTTAATTTGGGACTAGATGGCGCTGTGTGAATTTGGTAGAATATTATATTATATTATTATTATAGGTAAGAGAGTAAAGTAAATTTATATAACACAAAAGAAGCAACAGCGTTCGGCCACAACTCCGATTAGGTTTGGGCACATCCATATCCAACAGTCATCTTAGATATGATGCTATTCTGATGATGCATGTTCAAATTTTTCTTAGTTGAATTCTTGTCAACATTAGGTATTAACTATATCCTAGCAGAAGTAATCTTAGGTTATGAATATGAATGTAGTACTACCTACTAAGAATAGCAGAGTAACTGTGACAAAAAGATAAAGATTTTAGATTTTAGATTTTAGATTTTCTACGGTAGTAGATCCACGGTGGTTTCAGCATGAATGGGCCGGATCGTCCGGAAGTACTACCCTCTCATAGAATATCGACATAAGAGTAGTAGTATCCGTACTACTGCGTATCGCTCGGTGAGTGAGAGCGCCGGAGGCCTAAGTTCCCCCTTTCCCCTTTCTTTACCTCCCTCATTCCCTTCCCCTAACCCCATTCCCAGCCTCCATAGTGGAGACCACCATACCAGCAGTTTAAGACTATGGTTTATGGTATGGTGGCCACCACTTCTGGATTCTACTGGCTGCTTACCATCAGACGGGGTGCAGTCACTTTGGTAGGCTAATATGAAAAAAAAAAAGGAAAAAAGATAAACGATTTGGACTGAATCGGTTGACGATTAGGACAGCCTATACGTTGGTAAGTGTTTGCCTGTTCAGTCCTGTAAAACGTTTTTAAATTTCAGCAATTTAATTCTACATTGACTTTAAAGCTTAGTGCCTAATTTGCGGATGTGATATCAACCAACGCCGCACAAAATCGAATGACAAATTAAAGTTGATATAAAAATCATGGATATTCCTCGAAGCGCACCCTTTATAACAAACCTCAAGAAATATTACTACTTAATAACAGGGGCACTTTGAGAAATACAGAACCAACCATGATTATGACTTTACATGATGCAATAGTACGTCTCATGATAGCCAGCATAGGAAAATTTAGTTCTCAGAGTTTTTAGCAAGGGCGCTGTTTTGACACATAATTTTATGCTGTGATGTCATAAATTTCAAAACACTGGCTATTTATAAGACTATGATGTCAAGACATATGTTATACTTGGATAAATAACAAAACCCAACTACCACCCAAGATGGCGAAAATCGGGAGTGGCCTATGTCCAGCAGTGGACGTTTATGTTTTTTTTTTACTGTCGATAGTGGCAGACGAGCAAACAGCCCTGGTGATGGTAAGTGGTAACTGTCGCTCATGGACGACTCAGAATCAGCATTACTAGCCTAGCATTGCTCCTGCAATGCCAGAGACTCTGCGAAGCCGCTGCCTACCGTGAAGAATGTCAGGTAGGTAAAACGATTGAGGAAGGTGAGTAAAAAGGAAAGGGGAAAAATTAAACCTCCAGTACTCCTACTCGTCGTAACGAAAGCAATTATAGTACGGATACTATTACTCTTATGTTGAATTTCTATGAGAGGGTAGTACTTCCTCGGTCGATCGGTCCCATTCATGCTGAATCCAGCGAGGATCTACTAGGTACCTACCGTTTAACCTATTAGGTAACTCGTATGCCATTGATGGACATAGGTATTTTTTCTCAAAAGATCTCATAGAATTGTAGCTCTAAGTTTCCTCAACCAGTTTTCTTTATTCTGGAAAGACATATAAATTGGAATTTTCGACGTCCATTACACTTTTTTGTTTGAGGTACCTACTAGAGATGTTAAATTGATTCTAATAAGCGGTCATAATTTGAATTTTGTAACATGTCCGTGAGACATAGGACCTCTGGATTCGTGTCCATAAATGTAATTATATCTGTAGCAAAACGTTATTCTTTTGACTACCTGATTACCTTAGCTGTTAAACAACCGTAACATACCTTTAGAGGTATATTTTTTGCCTTTTACACAAATTTAGACCAACTAAAGACGAAGAATCAAGACGCTGATTCGCAATAGCCTATTTAAACAGAGGTTTAGTCACCAATGTAAGCCAACTAATCTGCTCGTCCTTAGTGATACAAAAATACAAGATATCATCTTCCTATTCTTCTAGATACTAAATTGAAACCTGTCATTGATAAACAAATAGCGATTCACGGAAATTAAATGGATATACCTAATTTTGATAACGATATGTGTTATCATTACTTATCATTTAAACAGATTGTCTTATATATTATTACGATTTTATTTATGAATTGCTAATTTTATCTATTACCGTTATACTGCAGAAGTACTGAATAGCTACGGAGCCACAGCTGATATCGCCGTCATCGGGTTGGCATCAAATGTTTAACCAAAATTGCGATTTTTATGTCATCTAGTTTTAGCCTGTACTGACTGCTTAGGCAGAGTGGAGTCGTTTTGGTTAAGAAAAGTATAAAAGAAAATATATTAAAATTATTGATTTCACTTTGTATCTTTAGAGAAGAATAAAAAGAAAGGATTTTAAAAAGTTAATGGACCGCGGTAATCATACTCTGCGATATTCTATGAGAGAACAAACAGAGAATAAACCAGAAGATATAAAGCAGAAGATTTTGTTTGTTTGTTTGAACGCGCTTATCTCTGGAACTACCAGTGAGATTTGAAAAATTCTTTTGCGTATGATAGCCCAGTTCCCGAGGAAGGATATAGGCTATGTAACATCACGCTACTGGCGACGGGAGCAGGGCAGTAAGCAAAGACGCGGGTGAAACCGCGCCGCAGAAAGCTAGTATAACAATATAATAGCTCAACAACTTACTACACTAAACTAAATCCAAAGTAAGCATAAGTATAGCTTGTGTTATGAGTTATTTTTTTGTAAATACTTACATATTATTAATATTATTCATAGAAACACCCAGACCAATGCTATTTCAAACTCAAACTCAAAGCATTTATTTCATTTTCATCATAAAGTATGATGCTTATGAAAAGTCAACATTACATGAAGTCAGCCAATTGACCTACAACCAGTTCGCTGACAAGGTAGAGCAGTGAGAAGAACTGACAAGAAAATCATGCCACTCTTTTCAATCGCCAGATAATTACAGTTATTTGTATGAGTTACAATTTAAACACTCAACGCAACCAAAGAAGGCATTGGTCTGACATGTTCATGCATATAAATATTTGCACTGACCAGGAATCGAACGTAATTTCAACATGGATGGGGCAAAGAGAGAACAAGAGATTCTAAAGTTATAAGACTAGCAATTTTATTAGAAACGTACAAGAGACTCGTACTTCGTCATTAAATAATATATTATATAATATCTTATCCACAATTTTGTTTTTAAACGATTATTTATCAATTCATTGATATAATTATCTTATTAAAGCATTGTGATCACGTAACACTATATTTACTTACATTACGGTAGGTACTTAATGTGTTAAAACTAAAATGAAATTTTAACTTAAGCATTTACCATGAACCTATTCTTGTCATAATTTAATTTATAGCGAAGTTAGGAAATTGGTCTGAGTTTATTGTAAGAAGAACTAGACAAGTGGCGTAAATGCTAATAGAATAAAATAAATTAAAAATATATAGGACAGCTAATGTTGGCGCTAATCATTTTTAGACGCCGCAGGTAGCGAATCGGCATCAAATTTATTCAAATTTATAGATATACTTATCTACAGTTCTATTATTAGAAAAATATATGGGAAAAAATTAAATAAACGTTAGAATTACAGAATAAAGGCTCTATTTTTTTTTCATAATTATATTTGATTTTAATGTAACTTGTTTCAAAACTCCTGTAAAAGTTCTAACAGTTTAGCGGCAGACTACTAACGCCATCTATCGTCGAGTAGCGGTAACATAACGCTTGCTTTTGCTTGGTTTGCAAATTTTAATAATTATTATAAGTAAAAAAGTTTATTAATAGTTAGTTTATTTTTGTGTTATTGAAAAGTAACTTATTAGAATTATGACAGGTATTTTATTGTATATTTTGAACAAAATAGAGTTAAACAATGTTCTTTATTATTCACAGTCCAGTTTTGCCCTAAAAGTGAAGTGAAAATTTTAACTTGGTTTGAATTTTATGTTAAAGTGCTGTGGTCACCTTTGGTCTTGAGATATTAATAGATAATTATCATAGGTACTCATACAAATTCTTTAGTGTCAGGTGGGTAAGTAGATCAGTACTGCCTCCTTGGTAAGTACCTAAGCAAGAAAGGTAACAAACCCAATTTGCCAAAATTGGTAGATAGAGATTTTTATTTGTAGTAATAAGTAGGTAACAGCAACCTATTGACAGCAATCTTGAATCGATTCTAATTTCTTTAAACGATTCTATTCTTTAATCGATTCTAATTACTTTGCTTAATTCATATTAGACATTTTCTTGTGAGAAAAGTTTTCAAATGGAACTGATTTAGAAGCATATCGATATTTAGTAGCAGATACTAAGGAATTCCAATAGATGGCAGAACCATCGCTTACATTTTAAATGAATTTTAAATTGCAGATGGCAGCACGGTGCGATGATTTAAAATGAGAGACATAAGCTGCCATTACTTTGTTTAATATAAGCAGTAGTAAGTTTATTATTATTTATTTTTAAAGTTTAAATATTAAGTAGGTACTGTAAACGGATTACCTCGCAGTGGTCTCGGGTTCGATTCCCGGATCGGGTAAAGTGTTATTGGGTTTTTTGTCAAGAAGTTCTCAGAATTAGCCTGGAGGCTGGATTTGTGCTCGATAGATAAATAGCAACAGACTCGCCCCCCTGTTACATTAAACTAAAAAAAATTGCGTAATGTGGATGGTTGAACACCTTTGCCTACGCCTTTGGGGATAAAAGGCGTGAAGCTATGTATGTATGCCCGAGTGATTGTTGTTTATTATCTCTGGTATATACATTGTCGATTTTCCATACAAACTTTCATCCCCTATTTTAACCCTTTTGTGCCATTTTTTCGCGACAGGTAGTGTCTTTGTTTATGTAGGTTGATTTCACTAAAAATAAAGTTAACTAAGTACCTCTGTCTCAGTGTGAGTAGTACTGCACCATTGTTGTGGATTAGTTAATAATCAATTGTGGTAGTTTAGATCAGATTGCATTTTGTACAACGTACCTAAGTAGGCTAGAAAATAAATATATTATTAGATAATTATCTAATTTATTTATTATCTAATAAAATTTTAATACTTATACAGTTTAAATATAATGAACTGCATTAGCCTAAAGTTCACTGCTGAACAAAATCTTCTTCCTATAAAGTTTGGCCCAGTCAATGGCTGCCTCTGTGGTTCTGTGGTACCTACTGTGTACGGAGCCATGCAGAGGTCGCAGGTTTGATTCCCACTTAGTGCAAATATTTATGCGCACGAACTTCTAATTGCACTGGTCTGGGTGTTTCCTCAGAACCCTTATCACAAGCTAAAATATATGTTTACTTTGGAACTAGATGGCGTGAGTAGATGTAGTGATATTATATAGTATTATCTATAACATTACCACTAATCATTACCCTTGGTAGACGAATAAGTGACCATAGATTTTGGTAAATATAGGTGAAGAAAAAAAACAAAGTCTTTATTTTAATATCGGCGAGATGTGTAGATATCTCCCTAAATTTACTTCCAACTTTATCCAGCTCAATGCTAAGGGTAGTATTTATAAACGAAGCTCAGGTATTGAGTACGCGTACTTAATACCGTCTCTTTCTAACTACGCTCTCGGGCCCCTAGTTATATAGAGACAGGGGTATGATTCAAGTGCGCGTACTCAACTCAATACCTGAGATGCGTTTATAAATACGAGCCTAAGAGAGTCCCGTGAGAGTGACCACAGGTTCTCTTCAACTTAATGAAAACTTCGTACTAGAACTTATATTTCACTATCTGTTACCCGCTGTTGCAACGCCGTGTGAATGTCGGTTATCTCATGTTTCATACAAACATTCAACCATATTAAGCCATTTTTTTCTCAATAAAAGATAGCCTATGTTATTCTCCAAAGTCTATTCTATCTTTATAACAAAATCAAAATGAGTTCAGTGGTTTAGGCGTGAAAGCGTAACAGACAGACAGAGTCACATTCGCATTTATAGTTAATAATAGTACGGATTAACTGTACGTTATCAACTTTGTATAATATTTCAAAGTTGTATTGTTGTATTCTTATTGAATCACAGTCAGTTATACAATAATGCTATCATCATAATCGTCATATGAGTAAGACATTTATTATATATATTTGCACTTAGGTCGACCGACTCTATTAATATCCAAAAAAAGCTTCTGTTCCAGACACCTATAACAGGTCCCCTGTCTGTCTTGTTAAAGTCCTACCTTGCCCTATCCAGTCCGTGGTATCCATTCAAGTCTGAATACATTCACTGTTGTACAACAACCTGTCCCAAAGTATGGCAGTAATGTCAAAGATAATCTGAGAAACCTTTGAACATAAAAGTCTCATTGGCACTGGTTTGCTTGAATCCAAATCGCTTAGATATCGGTTATGTTATAATAGAATTATATTCCAACTGGCTTTCATATTTTTCCTACACGATCACAGATTATCTGAGCATCGTTTTATTACTCAAAAGTTGATTAGTGCCATTATTATTTGACTGAAGTTACAGTAAACGTCTCTATGAAGGGATGATCAGGATAAAAAATATATAGACAAGAAGTTTTCTGTGTTCTTCCCGTGGATGTCGAAAGCGAATAAATTAATAATAGGTAAAGTGCAGTAGAGTTATCTAAGTGTTAAATAAGTACCTAATATTAATAATAAGTGTTAAATAATTTGCTTTCCTGTGGATTTCCTTATAAGTACTATCTTTAATTGAAAATCTGGTTTCATGCAATGGATCGTTGAGCGCCGGGTTTTTTAAGAATCTGGAATTTAATTTTATATGTACAAAGCCAGCATAAATAGGTACCACTTTAGGTATTCTTCATAGTGATGATGATGACTATACTCTGTCCATTCGTTTATTTTCTTTTTGACAGTTCGAAATTAGTGATTCCCTCACGCGTTACCAATTCGATATAAAATAATAATCGATTTTATTTTAGAAGAACTTTCAATCGATTTAATGTATCGAAATATATTAATAGATACAATTTTTATTATTCGTTTATTAGTTTTTTTAAATTATATTATATGAAATAAATAAACAGAAATATTCAAAATTTGTTCAATAAATATGTAGGTAGTAATCGATATAGTCTGTAGTTGTTTGTTAAGCACAGGGCACTTCACTAAGTGGGCGTTTACCGTCAATAAAGTAGTATATTACTGTAGTACATTATTCCAAACAAAAAAAATGATAATTCATAGGCATGAGCTGTTAAAAAGAAAATAAACGGCTGGACAAAGTATAATATAAACTGCACTATCTAATATTAAACGTCTTTAGACTAATAGATCTAATATATAAAATTCTCGTGTCACGGTGTACGTTATTGAACTCCTCCGAAACGGCTCGACCGATTTTCGTGAAATTTTGTATGCATATCGGCTAGGGTTGAGAATCGGACTACATCTATTTTTCATCCCCCTAAATGTTAAGGATGGTCTGAAAAGGGATGAAAACGATTGTATGAAACTTCTTCATAGTTTTGAAATTTTGTTTTGGAATACTTCTAATTTTTTTTTTATTGGGTGGATTTAGGGGGACGGAATTAGGGATGAAATATTATATGGAAAGATAAAGTTAGCGACTTGAAAATTGAAAAGAGGGAGAAGGGAGGGGGGGTTAAAGAGAAGTGAGGGGTATTTCCATTGGTCACGGCATCACGCGTGAATGACTGGACCGATTCCGTTAATTCTTTTTTTGTTGTGCTTGTTATTGTCAGGAGAAGGTTCTGCGAAAAATTAGATAATAATTAAGACAGGACAACGTCTGTCGGGTCTGCTAGTATTTCTATAAATAAGAGTAGATACTCTTTATTGTGAATTAATATCTCTCTTCCTTTTGTTTTCTCTTTAATTAAACTAATAAATTTAACTTATGAGATAAATTTAAATTACATTCTTCTAAGATACCAACAAAGTTATTAAAAGTAACATAATAACAGTTATAACAACAGTTCTAACAAGAATCGCAAGTATCAATAACAGTCTGTACAAAACTGACCGGTTTGGTCAAAACTTGTAAGACCACTCGCTGACCAATGAGGAGTGTGGGTAGTGCCCCGCCCCCAATATGGACATCGGTCAGACAGGGGACAGAGAAAGTAGTTCTGTGGATGTTGTGAATGTGTTGGTTTAATTTGTTTAAAATAATGTAAATGTTTTAGAAATTGGTACTTAAGTGTTTGTTGTGTTATTGTAACTGGCAATATCTTGTGCCTATATATATTATGTATTATTTCAATAAAATAATTTATGAGAAAAACCTAATGTGATTAAGGAATCCATTTCATTTACTTACAAGAGATAATAATTTCGTAATACTTATAGGTTTAATACCAAGCCAGCGTCAATGTGGCATTTTCAATTTTATTCAGGAGACCTATTCTTTCTAAGTTCACCAACATACTGACATGGTATAACTTGGAAAAACAAAAGAATTATTTTAAAACACACGTTACATCGTAATGATCTCGTCATTAACGCTGTTCCACTGCTAGATCCCTTAAAACAAGGCATTTATCTTGTTGTAAATACCATACTTACCATGCAGACTTGTGATTGTAAATTGCGAGTCTTATCACGAACTTTAATACATAGATACATCCTGCAAAATTTTGTAACGATAATAAAGTGACCGTTAGAAATTCATTATTTTTATTCCAATATCAATATCACTATTATAATTTAAAACATCTGCCGTATTGTACAATGCAGTTTTTTTCGCAATGCATTTTGCAAAAGGGTTTAATTTGCAAACAGGTTTCTAGTTTGCATTCATAATACTGTGTCCTTCATCATAGAACGGACATCTGGTCAAAAATAATTATTTACAACATTATAATACTAAATGAATACTTAAACGGACTTTAAGAAAGTGAACTTAAAGATTCTATCACTAAGGGTAGTATTTATAAACGAAGCTCAGGTATTGAGTACGCGTACTTAAATACCGTCTCTTTCTAACTACGGTCTCGGACCCCTAGTTAAATAGAGATTCGTGCGCATACTCAACTCAATACCTGAGATGCGTTTATAAATACGAGCCTAAAATGCATATTAAAATGACTTAAGGATAAAAATGAGACTTTTAAAACATGCTGTGATATTTTAGTGTATGTATGAGTTGTACAAATAGAGTATTTTATAGACCCGTTTATAGAAACTTACGTGTAAGCATTACACGAACACTATAAGTTTACCTGAAGGTAAGTGGCCCTCTTTGCTTTCTGCCAAACTCTTTTATGAAAAAGATATCCACATAGTATAATTATTATTATCATTATTATTAGGTAAAGTCTAAATAAATCTACTTCCAGAAGCATAATGTCAATGCCAATGAATCTCCGTTTTAACGTACATATTTTTTATTATTATTATTATTACATTCTACAACTATTTTGACATTTAACCCTAAAACCATCAATACAAACCTAATAACTTATCGGGCTACAAACTATCAATAAAAATAATAATAGGTGAAGACATGTTTCACAATAAATATAAAATTTTTATTATTATGACAAAATAATATTTTTACCCTACAAAGAGCACGCGACAGAGGGTTGTTTTAACAGAAAAACGTAGAAATGGGTCGGAGAGGTCATTTTGTCCCGGGGGCTGAAGTGAAAGGGTTAAAACGCCCTAATAACTGGTCATACAGACCAGTAACCAGTTGGTTTACAGAAAATATATTCTAAAAAATATCAACAAATATGTGTTTATGTATCAAATTTAAATTATCTACATAATAGTCATTAAACAAATTGGGAATATTTACATAATAATCTCATAGTATAGGATTCTTTAATTACCTAATTTCGAGATCTCACAATGGGCATGGAAAGGCTAAACTCACTTTCTGTTGCGATCTCCTAGACTACCGAAAATTACTACCGACCTAGTACGATGAACAGAAGGTCGCCCGTCGTTGTTAGGATTTACGAAATAAAATCACTTGTCATTAATTTTGTTAATATGGCTAATTCAGTTGACTATTTTGATCTCTCATCCTTGTAACAATTTTTTTTAAAAAGAATCTAACTACAACAACTACTCCCACACTAGGGTACAAGCCCTGTGTCGCGAGGGACTTTACAAACATACATTTAGCGGACACAAAGTACACTCAGACTCGGTACAAATATTTATAGATCACACTAAGCTTTGTCCCGTGTGGGGATCGCACCCACAACCTCGTGCACAGCAGTCGCTTGCGCTCCCACTGTAACACGGAGGCAGTCAAACAATGATGACAAATAATTTAGTTGCATAATGTATCAAGACTTTGTAGTCTCACATTAAACTTTAAAGAGTTCTCTAGAGCTAAACTGTGATTACGGGAGATCATACTGGATTCGGTCACCTAGGGCCACTTACTCCAACGACCACCGACTAAATTCCTTGTTCGGCCATTTCCTATTAGGTGCTTTTCCTGGTAAGGCCATTCCTCGAATGACCTCTATGTGAATTCCTAATTGGGCTACCTCCTCTAATGACCACACTATGTATTCCTAGTTTGGCTATTTCCTTGAATGACCACTATAGTACAGTCGAGGTCAAAATATATTTACACTTTGGGACCTTAACGTCTTTGACACAAGGCCCAAAAGTATAAAGATTTGTAACTTCGACTGTACCTTAATTCAAGGCTATAACTACTGTACGGGTAAGTCGGGTTTACACCCTACCAAGCCACCTCTGGGGCATACAGGCATTTCTATAGGATGTCTCTACCCTTGTGACCATCAATCCCGAAATTACTCAAAATAGAAAAAAGTTAAATGGGTTTAATTACAAATTAGGTTTAAAGTATTTCAACTGTATGTTACATGTAATTAATGTTATTTGTTTTACTATTTTATTTATTATTGATCTATTCATCTTAGTCTTCATCTATTAATCTTAGTAAGTGTTTGAGTGAACATAATTATATCATGGTGTAAAATCGGGGGCGGTGTTTAGGTTTTTAACATAGGAAAATAATTAATAAAAGTATGACGTTATAATTAATATGTATTACAAAAATAACAACATAACAAAAAAAAACAAAGACATTGCCTAAACGTTGAACTTACTATTTTGGATTCTACGAATGGCCTATCGATTGGATATTAATTGACATCAAGACAAGGAAGTTGGCCCTTCAGGGATTTACCCGTAAAGAGAAATGTGGCCATTTGAGGAAGTGACCGTACAAAGAAGTCGCCACTAGGAACGTGGCCATTTGGGGATTGAGCCGTTAGGGGAAATGTGTTCGTGGCCCTTTTAGCGAAGTGGCCGTTAGGAGAATAGGCTATCAAAGGGAAAAGGCCGTTTAAGGAATGTGGCCCTAGGTGACCGAATCCATCATACTCACTGAAAATTGTACAAAATACACAATAACAGTGCTGCTTAAGTCTCTAAATATCACAAACCACGCCTCTAACATTCAAAATCTTCATTAAAGACCATTCTGTAGAATGTAATCAAAGCAATAGGCAAAATAGGTGTGCATAGTTACGAATAAACCAACATACGCAGACCTCCCTCACCTCTCTAGTTTCTTCCACGATCTGATTAGAAAAGAGCCGACAAATAACCCATGAGAGGTCTAATTTCGATGGCCATGTTGAACGCTACAATCCGAATCAAAATTCAAAACCGCGCTCTCTCTTAATCCCTGTTGAGGATCACAATAAAAGGTAATACATTTTAACTCCTGTTGGTTCGTTAAAGGAGTTTCGACCTTATTGCATTCGGCTAGGAATTACAGCACCTTGGCTGAGGCAAAAATAAGATTATCCAAGCGAAAGTAGAAGGTGAAAGGGAGACATTTTGTTGTAAGGTGCGGCGTGCACACGACGCTCACAGGATAATGACTTGATTTTGTATATTTTATTATTTTTGATAATATTTTAATATCTAATACTTGGTACCTAAATCTTTTAAGTTTGATGACCTGTAAATAGACAATTGATTATCAGCAGATTAATATAGTTTTGCACAAAGCATATTATAATTTTTGTCTCTATTATTTTTGAATACGCTACTTAATTTTAAGTGATTTTGAACTATTTCCGTTCACCCTATAAGAATTTTAGGGTCAGGATCCGTCTCAAATAAATTTAGAACATCTACAAACATTGCATTAATGACATTTCTACTCATCATTGGACGCTAAACAAATGCTAGTTTTAAGAAAGCCTACTTAAAACTACATTCATTTACAAAAATGAATTAATCTTTTGTGTTTCAGCACGAATGGGCCGGATTGACCGCGGAAGTATTATCCTCTCATAGAAGATCGACATAAGAATATTAGTTTTCATGCTAAAATATTTCGTTCGGTGAGTGAGAGTGCCGGCAGCCCAAATATCTTCTCGGTCCTCTCCTGTTTCCCTTTTTCTTCTTCATCCCCTTCTCCGTGGTCAGCAACGGCTTGGTTGTGATTTCTAAGCATTATTACTTTTGCGATGCTTGGAATACACAGCCATCTCTATAGAATACGGTTACCACTTACAATCAGGTGGGTCATATGCTTGTTTGCCAACATAATGTATAAAGAAAAATCTAACTGAATCGCCCCAGTGTGCGTGTTGCCCCATCAGGTGTCGGCCGGTGAGGTAACTCGCTCACTCATTTGCGCTTAGCAATTAACCCGCGCGGTTCGTGCGTAACGACACCGCGGACGATGTTGTCGACTTATACTTGCGTACGTTTTAAGACTCACAGTTAGCTATAGGATTGTAGCTTGTTTTTTTAGGCTGACTGCTTTTTGTCTGTAGGATAAAATTAGTAGACCATATAGTATATCATCAGTACCTATGTAATCATAGCATCTGTGACACAGAAATTAGGTATAAAGCTGCTGAAAGTTCAATCGGTAAAATTAATAGATAATTTTCACATAAAAATTATTGAAATGTAATTTAGGTCAAAAATCTAAATAACCACCTCAAAAATTCTATTTCTTGTATACTGTTAACGTTCAGGTACATGGTTCAAAAAATGATTTATAGTTTGGCATCTAATTTCACAGCAATAAGTCTGTAATATTCCACTCTTATCTATAACTCAGTAGGTAGGTAAAAAATCTAGTAATTTGAAATAGAATATAATAAAAAATAGAGGTTTTTCAACAGAAGATTTTCAAGTGATATCTTTGGTTAGAATTTATATCAATCCATCAGCGACTATAGTTTCTTGTTAGTTCCCCATCATGTAGACATGTCAAGTTATAAAATTAAACGCAATTTTATACAAAATAATGTTAGACAATAATATCGACCAACACATTTATAAGTATAATTGCGAGCGCATAGCCTACATCAGGTAACGTATACGAGGGCGAGGGAGGTAAATAACAAAGAAATATATAACAAAAGCTACAGGGGGAATGTGGACAATTTTACACGAGTATTTACAACCTTGCTGTCCAACGGTCTCGGGCGCTGTCGGCCTAAGGATGGGATATCGTCGTCACTAATAGATGTTTTGTCGATAGAATTTATTTTATTACGTGAGTTTTAACATTTTAGTAACAATACTACATCTTCTATATTTGTGTATTATGGTTTTTAAACATGTTTTAAGAGTAAACGAAAAACACAATATTATCACGCCTTTTATCCTGGAAGGTGTAGGCAGTAGTGTAATTCCCACGTTTTACCAGATATGTGTTGATATTTACTGAGCATAAATTAATACTTCGGGCTGATGAGGACTATCCCACCCGGAGATTGAATATAATACCTCTACGTGGCAGTTCGTACACAGTACCAGTGAATCACTGAGGTAGTCGGAGAAATTATTATTATACTTAAAAAATGTTTTTAAATTTTTAAGACTTTTATATTTGCTCAGCTACCCCGCATGCCACTTTCTGCAACAAATCTTCCGTCCATGTGGTGTTAGATTTTCCTCTAGCTTTTTTGTGGAAAGGGACATCTACAGATGTCCCTTTCCATAAGTAAGATATTAAAAGAAAAGTTTTTATTTATTTACAACTTTTAAACAAAGCATCTATTTATGCGGACTTAATGCCCAAGGTATTCTCTAAAAGTTTAGTCATCTTTACAGAGTGATGCAGAGATAAAATATATTACAGTCTATTACGGACACATAATAGGCACACTTATTCCCAACAATTGCATATGATCTACAAATATACACCAACCAAATTCATACGAAAACTATCTATCGACAGTTTCCCCACTCTAAAGAGCCGTCATCAACACCGCATTCGGAAAATCTACACTTAACCAGAAGAGCCAGCCCTCCCATTTATCCTTACGTTGTCCTGTAGAGGGAGACGCTGGGGAGAGGCGGTCTAATTCAGGGGGCAAAAGGGCATCGGCGAGCTAAGCGCTACAAGCGTTGATTACCACTTTAGCTAAACTTTATTCTTCGCTTGTGATTTAAGTTTTGTTTGTACGTCAAAGAAGTTTTGAACGTGGTGTCAAAAATGATAATGATACTTTTTGAAACTTTATTTAGGAATATTTTGTTTAATGGGTGATTATTTTTATAAATATAACACTGCCGATAGTGATTTCATTTATTAGAAGGTACTTCCTTTATCAACGACGCATAAAAAATAAATAAAAGAGTAAATAAAAATACAACTCTTAAATTTCACATCATATTTTATTCAGTACCAAAAACAACACATAATTAAAACACCATACGTAACAGAGGGGAAAAGTTATCTGTACGTAAGCGCCCGGTTTCTCCCCCTAGGGGGGGAGGCGGGCGTTCCGGGCCATCAGTCTGGCCACGGCAATTCAGATGATGAATTAATCCAACAAATGTGACGGTATCACTTAGCCCTAATGTACGGGTATAATGTTACGCCGAAAATTTCTCTCCTCGCGAATTCGCTTTGAAAATCTTGGTCGACTTAAATGTGCGACACAGTCCTTTGTTTCTTTATAGGGATTATGTTTTGAGCGTCTGGGGGTTAATGTGTGTTTTTCTAGTTCAGTGTGTTGGTGTTGTGTCGCGGGTAAAGTTTTTTACGTTTTGAATATTTTTTTCAATGTTCTGCGAACTAAGAAGTAAAATAAGTTTTTATTTCGAATTAGAAAAACTGATTTTACCCTTGAATATTTGAGGAATATCTCGCCTTAAGGCGAAATAGATTAAGCATTCCTAATTCAAACTACCGCACACAGATTAAGTTTACAAGAAATCTCCGAAAGATGTCACCACATATCAAACTAAAACTCGTTACAAAATGTGACTACTCGGAATAAAGGTGTTGTTTTAATTACATTATCAGGCGAGCACACGCGGGGGTTGGGCGTGCGACTGTTAGACCCTTCTCACGGGTTGAAAGACATTCAAATAATAGTCTTCGGAGAAAAGTGGGACGGAGGCGGGTACAATGTACCCGAGGAAGTTTTGATTGCGTTTCTGGCTGTCACGCATGACGGCTTCGATGAATTGTCCTCCGTGATATGTTGAACATCGTTTGTTTTTATGTGAGTGGTAGACATACCAGCTTTTGTCTCAGTAGGTCAGCCCTACTGTTAAATGTGGTAAACAAAGGAATTCTAAGGAATGTGTTTAATCTTGTCTTGTTCAGTAATTTTCTTATACGATTATCTTTTAAGTGCGTAATTTATTTTATATTAACTTGGAACAAAATTGTCTGTTTGAAAAAGAAAAATGTAGGTACATGACCACATACATAAGTGGATTAGTTGCAATGGGAGTCAATATACGGGCACTCAACATATCAATAACTATTCACTAATATGACGACTACATGCAGACGGAAAGAAGGCGCTGGATGTAAAACATATCCAACTTAAACAAATCCAAATCAAACGATGAAAGTAGAACATCCTACGCTCCAGACGAAAACAATTATGTATGAATTTTCATGAAACTTTTTGTTTCCAGATAATAATAACAATTCTACAACTAAAAAAATAATATGCACAGTAACGCATGTCAGTTTTAGAAAGTTAAAACCAACATTCTATAGTAATAAATGTTAATAGACACGAACTGTACTTTCCAACCGTTTTACTGCTTACGGCGCCAAAACACCACGTACTAACATAAAAGCCATTCTACGCACACAAATCGCTCATGACGACATTAACGCGAAAACTTCGCGACTCACACACACAACCCACCTCACACTCACATTTAAAAGCTTACGAAAGTAGTCTACAGGAGTCGAGTTGACCAATAGCATGCATTTAACCCTTCACAGGGATTAGAGCGGTATTGTTTCAAATCCCGGCGTTCGCTTTTTGAATTCGTGCGCCATTTCATTTAAAATGGACGGTGCACAATGGGTCACTATTGTCCCGAGAGCTAGACGGACGGAGACTGCAATGCCAACGTAAGTCACCATTGTTTTTATCTTTTTTCTAATTCTGCATTTTTTATGCAAAGGTTGCATTTTTAAATTTTATAATGTCTGTTGGATAACTCTTGCTTTTGATTATATAATGTTTTGGCAATGTTTAATATGATATTATTATGAGCAAAGTATACCTATATTTTTTTATGAACGTATGTTTATTTTTATAATACACTAGGTATATTATTATTATGTGTATAGTTTTCTGACACATAGGTTCTCTATAAATTATATTATTGATAGATTGAAAACAGCATAAATCTTTCTTGTTGGCAACCATTTACCGGACTTAAAAACGTTTGAAAGATTAGGGCATCTCATAATTCGTGCATTTTTCAACAATCTTTAACAGTATTGTATTTTTGACTAATAAATCTGACTGAAACCTCTCTTCTCTTTCCATTTTTTTCTCTCCTTTACTTCTGTTAGCCTACCATTCATAATATACAATATTTAGCACTTTACTTCTACTAACAGTAGTTACTAGTAGTCAGAAAATATAAAAACGGGACATGAGTTAATAGGAGTCTATTAACTAATGTTAAACTTTACAAGACTAACCCCCAGTTTCTGAAAGGCTGATCAACGAAAAATTTACTAATCAGCTGTTAAATCTCATGTGAAGTACTTAAAAGCATGATAAAAGCAAGAATAATTAGTTTTATTTGATTTAATTAGTTACTAACTAGATCAAATTAAACTAATTATTCATGCTTTTAGCAAATCAATTGGTACTTCACATAAGATTTAACAGGTGATTAGTTAATTTTTCGTTGATCAGTCTTTCAGAAACTGGGGGTAAGAGATGTAAATAAATTTGCTTTATCCAGATATTCAGCATGGAGATTAAACTGTAATTATTTGTAGCAAATATTATTTTTAATAAGTACCTACTTTTGTACCTATTAAATCAAATTACTAGCATAATACAAAGCTCGTGCCATCTATTCAAAAATCTATTCGATACCAAAATCCCTGAAACTGGAATTTCTAGTTTCTATTGTCACTTTGTGAAGGGTCATAATAACTAGATCATTCTTTTGTATACTCGGCCAACTGCGCGGTGGGTTTATGAACATGACCCGTTTTAGCCCAATATTGTACAATTTTCGGTAATATAGTTTTGTCAACAGCGGGCGTGTTGGACCGGGCCTATTGTTATAGGGTTAATATTAACAAATTGTTAAAAGTTGAAAGTAATTGATGTTGATGGTAGTGATGATAGATTATTTTATGAGTTTTATGTTGTTTGATTATTTTAAAAAGGATTTGTGTAGAAAATATTGTCTTGTTTGCTTAAATCTGTGTCCCTGTTTTATACTTATGAATTGCCTTATGGCCATACCGAATAATCTCTATAATAATATAATAATAATATTGTTTATTTGCACCAAAAAATTACAAAAATACAGTTGTACACAAAGGCTTATAGGTATTAACATGTATGTATTAGTGTTACAACTAATGCCTAAGCTAAGATAAATAAATATTTTGTGTTATAGGCATTAGCGCTCATCCTCAGTATCGTTACAGCCGCTGTAATTAGATTCTTACAAAGGCACAAAAAACAACAAAGATAAAGAAAAATTACAAAATATGAAAAGATCTCTCTTTCTGTAGTGTTGATTATGTCATGTAAAAAAAGTAAAATCTTATGATTAAAAAGTGATATACATAGAGTGAAGTGAGAGACATTGATTTCACCTTGATTCTAGTTTGGTGTTAACTTAATTTTTTACAAGATTTATACGTATAAAAAAACACTATAAAACCTTGCAAGTTAAGTTTAACTCTGACTGTAAAACTACTTGCGTGCCTATCAAACTAGACGAGAAACTAGGCTTCCTCGTAACCCAACTAAATAGAAAAAGTCATAATGACTGTTGGACATAGGCCCTTTTATATAGGTATTTTCTTTTATTGCCGACAGTCGCAGATGAGCAAACAGCCAACGTGCTGGTAAGTGGTAACTGTCGCATGGACGACTCAGTGTCTCTGGCATTGCTCTCGTATTGCCAGGGACTCGTAGCCGCTGCCTACCGTGAAGGGAGTGGAGTAGGTCGAGGGAGTGAGGAAAGTAAGGAAAAGGGAAAGGGAGGAAATTGGGCTTTCGGTGCCCTCACTAACCGAACGAAACGCAATAGTACGGATACTATTACTCTTACGTCGATCTTCTATGATAGGGTAGTACTTCCGCGGTATATCCGGACCATTCATGCTGAAACCATGCTAATGAATCTACTACCATAAAAATTACCCTATCAAAGTGCATTCTGCCTGATGGTAAAGAGTCAGTGGAATTCAGAAGTCGTGGCCACCATTCCAAAAGCCATCGACTGAAACTGCTGGTATGGCGGCTTAGTGAGATGCCTTTTTAATTTTCGCCACCTTGGCAAATAACTAAGTAAATTTTAACCGATTCTAAAGAATACTTTTTTATAACACACAGTCGGTAAGGCTTACAACCGTCAATCTCTTAAATCCCCTACACCGCACAACTTAGCACTTCGATTGCTCAATCAGTCCAACTACCCAATCATGAAAATTGCATTGTAATGACTTGATACGTCTGGCCTTAACCAATTTCTCTTTGTTCGATCAGTTAAGCTCCGACGAACATGGTTAACACCACCTGAGACCTTACGCTCTGTATAATAACTTAGTCAGCTTGTGACCACAGCCGGTGTGCACATAATCGAAACATCAATAAAAATAAATTAGCATTTACCGTATGCAGGTATTTTTACATTTTATTATATTTTATTTCAAAATATTAAATTAAATCGATTTATTCATTTGGGTTAATTGAATTAACACCTATGCACGTAATTTAAAAAAATGTCAGCCTTTTAACCTACAGCCAGAACACTGACGTAAGATATCCTACCTTACGTCAGCGAATGTGAGGCATGAGAAGAACTGGCAAGAAACTCAGGCCACTCTCTTTAATCGCCAGGTTAATAAATTTTTTTGTAAGTTAAAATTTCAAGTAGCATGCAAAGTGACACTTAACTCTATAGGTAAGTAATTACAGGTTTCTATGTTGTGAAGAAAAGATTAAAAGTATAATGTGTGCTTTACATTTATTTACATTTAAAGAAAGGGAAAAATAGCACAAAGAAGAACGATGCAGAGTTTTTAAAACCAACTAAAGTGCCTGAGATAGAAGAAAGTGGAAGATTTGCATCAGCAAAAGTAATGCTTTTAAATAGAAGAAGAATGCCAATAGGCACAAACTTTTGAAAGAACTTTGTGAATCACACTGCTGGAATTCAAACCCATAGCATTTGGCGTACCGATAGTGGTGCAAGGAATCACTTGAAGCGCTACAACTAAAAGATTCACATGCAATTTTCTCTAATATTTTCTGAAGTCAATACAAAAACAATTTAAAATAGGAAATGTTTTTACAAAACTCAATACAATAGAAATGGTAATGGCAACCGCAACGAGCAAAGTCAATAAGGACACTTGTCGAACAGTGTAAATTACCAATTAGTAGCTTTCATAGTAATACAGGCGGAAAGAATGCAATGCAACGGTTTGGTTCCGTATCGATATTTAACGCTTTAATTCTTTATTCCTTCCTTCTTTCTTTCTCTTTTAACATGTTTTTATAACGTCACGACGTTTTCGGAAGGGGTGAGCAGAGGACGTTTTGCCAGCTATATCAGGTTCCATGTATTAGAGAGTGTGTTACCATATTTTGAAATGTTGATCAAAATTCTAAAAGGATTGTTTTGTTGTTCAGTACGGTATGTTCTGATTAAAATTAAGATACTAGAAAACCTTATTATTCTTTACGATGAATATTCATCCATCGAAGATAGGCCAAGTAGACAAAAAAATATATACGGTCCAATTAAGAAATCTCCTCCTTTTTTAAGTCGGTTGAAAACTGGAAGGACTTATATAAAATAGATAAAAGGAAGGTCATTGTTAATTCATATTATTATAAACAAATCAACAATCGAGCGAAATTTAAAACAAGTTGACGTTTACCTAATCGACGTAAGAACAAGAGCACTATTGTTAAATAAAAACAGAGTATTTTATTTAGAGATACACAGGGATACAGTTTATAGCAGTATTAAAAGATTTAACAAGATTTAGACAAGCTGTAGAAAACATGTGGTAGACTAGACAATTTGTTAAAACTCTCAAGAAGAGTAATACAAAAATTATCCAATAAAAACCTTTACGCAACCATACACACATACACTGATCCCTAAAAAAAACTATCGCCACTCTCCGTGCGATATTGTGACACCTTAATTAGCGCTAGCAACACCGAGTGGTCGGGAATTGCCACTTTTTTCCACTTTTGTGGGTCTTTATCGCCATTTCTCCACCAGTCACGTTGTATCCCGATGTGCCTATTACCTTTACGATTGCAACTGTTCTGATGGCCTTTTAATAACCATAATTATTAACGGTTTGGTTCCTGTAAAGCTTAGATTTTTTATATTAATTAGCGAACTTTGCCCCGGCGTCTTTTCTTTATGCTCCGCTCCTGTCACCAGTAGCGTGATGTTACATAGCCTTCCTCAAGAACTGGTCTATCATACGCAAAATTTTTCAAATCGGACTCGTATTTCCAGAGATTAGCGCGTTCAAACAAAGAAACAAACAAACTCGTTCGCTTTATTAATTTATTAGCCAATATACATACTTACTTAGTAGGTGTCTGCTAGTAAGTATATAGAACTTAGCGTGTCGATACTTCACTATCGCAATTAGTAAACTGAATTATGGCGGTCATGATTAAGTTTGATCAGGAGAAGGTGAACCAAATGTCATACAATTGAAATCAGGCTCCAAATAAATATTTACAACATGTTTTTTTTTCAAAGTTTACTCATCGAACCCACTCTTCTATTCCCAGCAGTAGCAGAACTGCGTCATGGAGACAGTCACAATAGAACCACAGCCATATTTTAGGTGGTACTAAATTATGTGGGTATTTAAATGAATAATGATATTAAACTGCCCATTTATATATCGTAATCCCTTATAGTGTGTAGTTGTCTTTAATGAACCCCATGGGATAGGCTTAGTTTTGTGACATTTGTTTTATCATAATTACTATGAATAATCACAACATAAGATGCTATAATGTTTATCTTTTATACAGCATATCAAAAAAATACAAGGAGTTTTTAAATCCATAGTTGTATCGTCAAAACACATAAATAAATAAAGTACACTTAAATATTGGAATCAAACAATGGGCTGTCTGCAGTCGCTACGTTCAGCGTTCGATAAAACCACCTATGGTTTTAAGAAGCGAACAGCACTTAAGCGGGATGTGTTTATGCAAAATGCTGGCATTATTTATTAGGGTGAACTTACAAGCTGTATGTTAAATCATATGTCATTATTTTATTCTTTACTTACTTAGATAGCCTAAAGATGCTCACTGCAAGACATAGACCTTTCCAAATGGGAGAATCAAAGGAGTCGGATTGTAAGCCTCTGCATAGTCATGTTTACTCGTAGTACGCCGGTAATGCTACCAGTCCCAGGCCTTACGGGCCTATATGTATCCAAAACTAGAAAAATTTCTAGAGAGCCAAATGGATAAATAAAATAGAAGAAAGAAAGAATGCAAGGGCCGAGTGTTCTGGTCTTGTTGGGATATTTATTATCCTAATAATATTATAAATACGAAAGTTTGTGTGTGTATGTGTGTGTGTGTGTTTATTAACACGCAGCGCCTAAACGGCTGAACTGATTTCAAAATTTGGTATGGTTTGTAGATTTGGTGCCTAAAATCGTTCTGGTTTTTGAGTACCATTTTCCGCGCGAGCGAAGCCGCAAGGCGCAGCTAGTTAGTAATAAAAGATACAGCCAATATAAATAATATAGATATTTATAATATTTGTACATAATTATTTCACTGTTGCCATACAACATAACGCGGTTCAACGGAGCGAGCTGTCATTAAAAGGCTTTTAATTCTTGATGGCTTCACTCTTCTAGCCGATACACAGATCTGGAACAAACATACATTTGCTTTAGTTTTACTGGTTTTATTCAAGAACTAAATATTAGTGTGGATTGATTTTTGAACAGATTATGTGGATTGAGATTAACCGAATTGTTTGCACTAAAAGGGATGATCTTTGGTGTACTTTGATCTTCGATCCTCGTACTTCGATCTTTCGTGTACGACTTCTTTAATTAATAGTAGTGTATTTGGACGAAACTTCTAAGCACAGTGATTTCAGAGTATTTTGCCATGACATAGGCACCACTATACTGATGTGCAGTGTGACGTGACAGTGTGATGCAAAGCACTCTGTCATTCATTACTCATAACAAAGAACCGAGAAAATCACTATTTATAACGCTAAACTGATTTCTATATTATTACAATGAGATACTTTGGCAACTGAACTGGGCTTAGAGTCCTTTAATAGAATGCTTTCCCTGCGTCAGCCAAATACCTTTCATTTGGCGGATGCAGTAGTCTCATCACAGGATTTTGCTGCCCGTACTGAGTAGTAGTCTAACAGGGGGTCGCCGGAATTATTTACATTGTAATATGGATCCCATGGTCTAAAATCAAATTGCCTGTTTATAGTCCCACTTTTCCACAGGGAAAAGGCCTCTTCTCATATAGAGAAGGCATGAACATTAATCACCACGCTTGCTCAAGGCGGATTGGCAATTTCAGACTTTTGAGTCCAGGTTTCCTGGCGATGTTTTCTTTCACCGTCAGTCAGAAATGTCCAAGATAAACTTAGAAAGTACATACGATTTGAAAAATCACATTGGTACTTGCGCGGATTCGAAGCTACTACCTCGTGTTTACGAATCTTTTACGACGTTTTGAAATAAACTTATTCTATTCTATTATTTGAATCACTGACTACGCTAGTGAACTACATTTTATGTACGACCGTTATGTTTTATAATATACTAGCTGAGCCCTGAGGCTTCGCCCGCGCGAAAATTGCTATGTGTTTAATTAATGTAACTCGGGAAACAGAGCGATTTTCGGGATAAAAAGTAGCCTATGTACCGAAACCAAATCTATCTACATACCAATTTTCATCGAAATCGGTTTAGAAGTTTGAATTTAATATGGTGGTTCAGTATTCTTAAACTTTCTAAATCACCGCGCAATTTTCTTAGTTTTTCTTTCATAAGAACCTTCTTCTGACAATAAAAAAACAACAAAAAAAGAATTAACGAAATTGATCTAGCGGTTCACGCTTGATGCCATGGCCAAGGGAAATAGGGATTCTTTTATATATAGGTATATAGAATTCGTTAGTGAGCAATAGTGTATTTTTCAGAAGTTATATTTTATCTTCCATACAGATTACAGTAGTGAGTTACCTTCAGACGTATATCTCTTTAATAGTACAAACATTCTCATGATCCAATCCTCAAAATAAATCTGCTAGTTCAGTAACAAACGTATACATTTAAGTTACGCCACTCGACTCAGCATCATTTTTCTTTGAAAGCCTCGGGGCTTTGTGGCAGCAGCGTATACGGTGCCTTCAATGCGCTTGAATCAGCTCATTACAGTCTTTCCTTCGCGTCATTTCCTTCAGATCGTACAGCCCTTGTAAATGCCCTGTTGTTCGAGCCTTGTTAGTACAATACATTGTCAGACTTGTATGGAATTATGATAAAAATGATGCTTTTGTGTTTTGTTGAACACTTTAATAGATGCTAATGGAAATATCTTACTATACTAACTTATGAACCTAAACATGGTTTTAGTAGTGTATAACTAATCTAAAATTGTGAACCAGATAATCCTGCTTTAAGAGGTTGAGTGAAAGTACTTCGAAAGTTTTTATTTTCGATAGAGATATATTACACGAGATTTACAAGCCAGCACAATGAGTGTGCACAGAAAACTAAATGTGGACCTAGTTATTTTTCAAATAAATATCTATGTTTAACAATTCAATTCCTTATATTCCTATGCTTTTATTTTAAAACGTATTACGTAAGGTTAATCGACCATTTTATCTAAAAATAAGAGTATAGATACTTTAAATTAAAACACCTTGATTAAATCTTATATATCCACACTAGCACACGCAAAGGTAGATACGTACACAACAACAAACAAAGCTACATCAATATAAACCAAAAGCACAAACTAACAACAGAGCTTCCAGACTTCCCTTCGCTATGACACTTTGTGTCGCCTCTTTTTAATTAGCGTATTTTTCTTTGTAGCGGCTCCGTGTAAATTAGCCTGTGATGTGAAGAGCGGTGCAAAGCTTGAGAGATGCACTATCATTGCCCTCCTTTTTTTACTAGACATTAACGTATTAGTGTTGGTTAAGGCGGTTTTATTGACCTGCGATTGACGTTTAAGGTTTGTTTTTTGTAAAAGTTTTGTTTAATTCATAAAAGCTGGCATAGACCTCATTATTTACTTTTAAACTTTCGCGTTGCATAATATAATTTATAAACATACGGGAAATTGCGTGATTATGCATTAGGTGTTTACATACGTTATTTTGCTTGGCGTTTCGACCAGGTTACACCGGTCGTGGTCACAAGCAGACTGGGGAACTATAAATTCCCATGTTTATAAATTAAAAGCCTCTTTAGCTGTACCTACGTTTAGAAAGCTTATTGCTATAATCGTCACTATTCAAGATCGACAGTGGCGGCAGTATCATCAACGGAAGATTTTCCTGAAGTTTTCTCATAATTATGACGGTATAGCCATCATTCCGTTGAATGATTGTATTGGCAATCATATAAACTAGTTATTTTTGGTAGTGAGCAGTGCGGTCGTAAATAAAGTTGAAAATACACAACTGTTTATTATAAGTACATAATTATATTAATAATACTTAATAATTTCGTCGATTCCAGGACATAATTCTCCCACAATTGGCGATAGATAAGTCTGAATAAGACTATCTGACAACTTGATTAGGTCTTTACAATCATGAAAATTTTAAATATTAAACGTAATAGTAAGTATTGTAGTACTAAATTTCTAAATAAGTAGAGACAACATCGTCTATCTTATCACCGTGAAGTATATTTTGAAAATACAAACAGCCTTTTTTAATTTGTGAGTTTAATATCTAAATCTAAAATTATGATGATTTGAGGTTGCATGTCTAGACAGTGGCTCTGCACGGGTGGTCAGTGGGCTTGCTGCCAAACTGCAGATATATAGTGCTTAAAGCTACGAGATTTAATAATACTGCTTAGCATGTATGAAAGCTCGCTCAGTAGTGAAAGAACAAAGATAAGTTTATTAAATATTTTTTATTTTGTTATCTTAATTATAAGGTTTAAAATTGGTAAAGTTGATAGAATCATTTATCTAATATTTTTTTATAAATAACACAAATTAATACTGATATGTATTCAATGGGCCTTCAATGCCAAGTTTCCTATCAAATTTGATTGATTTATATCAAAATTTCTGTAATGCAAACTGTTGAAAAAATGTTGGCACTAAAATAATCAAGCGCTAGTCTTTTATCTAAGTTTTTTTTTAATAATTTTCGGTCTCTCCTCCAGTTATAATATGTATATTTGCAACTCTAAATAATTTACTATAATGTAATAACCATTAATATAATTATGTTTATGTGTGTGCTATCAATTATTATCAAAACGTCGCCATAATTCTCAACTATAACATGTTACCACATGGGCACAAACAACTCAAATATACTCCGAGGCGTTATAACACATTAGAATTTTAACTTCAGCAGTTTCAGCCGCGAAGATTAACAAATCCCAATCACGGGAGATTCGCGTATTCATACCAAACTTTCCGCCCAAGAGCGAGACAAAACATACAACATAACTAAAGAGTGACGAAGACATCGATATAGTAAGTGTGAGTACATGGGTCTGACATAATGATATATTAATTTCTGTCTCTCCCATTGTTTTGGTAGGTATTTTACGACGTGACGTATGGTCATTATGTTTTCATAGTTTCATAAAGACGATTCAAAGGCGTGAGTAATGCGTGTGCTTAATGACAGAAGTATACGGCAGGTGATAAATGCGCTAATGCGATATATATTATACGTATTCAGAGAGCAATATAATAAGTTTATTATGGAGACGGATTAGGTATATATTGTATATTGTTTTGATAAGGTCTAATTTTAAAGAAAAGTTTATATGCTACCTACGTCCGAGAACGGTACATTCAGGATTACAGGTGGCAGTGTATTTTTTAGTACATTAGGTATACCAATGTATGTCATATAAGTTTTCAATAGCTGCTCGTACTGCTATTGCCATCGCCAACACGGCAACTACAATGCAGTGTCCAGTATCAAGGAGAGACCACGGATAGAAAGAAATTTACCTAAGTACAAACTTTTAACAATTGCCACAATATTGAGCATAATACCACCAGTACCTAGGTACATTTTTCTAAAACATTTATTTTTAGTCAATATACCCAATTAAATACAAACTAAGAAAAATTTACAAATGGAATATATTTTTAAAAAAATTTACTCCATACGATACATTTAAATTTAGTTACCTATTTAAGTAATGGCGCTATTTATTACACGGTTACATATTTACGTAGGTAAATGTCTTGTAAACATTACGATATGCATTTGGATGTTTATCATATAAACATATTTATAGAAATGCAAACAGAAAATGTTCAATGTATAATAATTTTAATACAACTATGTCTCACTAATGAGGCCCCATCTTTGATATCGATATTGCTATATGTGCCTCTTTGAGCACGCGACAATCCTTTTATAATCTTACAGGTATGTGATATTATTTGTCGTTAGATGCAAACTTCAATAGATGATAAGAACATAGATGACGATAGTTTGATACTAAGAAAGGCAATGAGTTAACTGGTTTAAATTTAGAAACTTGTTTGAGGTAGTACAGATTTAGTTCGAATTATGAGATTTACAGGCATACCTACATATATTATTATTGATGTTGTTTCCCATTCGCACTGCCTTAATCTATAATATAAAAATGAATCGCTGAATGTGTTGCTAAGCGCAAATCTCGAGAGCAGCTGAACCGATTTCGCTAATTCTTTTTTTATAATATTCTTTGAAGTACGAAGATGGTTCTTACGGAGAGAAAAATTTAAAAAATTGCCTGAAATATAAAAAAACACCTTTCTATATTCCTATACAAAAGTATCTTTATTTATCCTAAAATGTTTAAAAAAACGTCCACCCGTGCGAAGCCGAGGCTGGCCGCTAGTAAAAAATAAAAAAACTATGTGCTTTCTTTTTTTTTATATTTATTTTAAGATCAACAAAAAGTGAACACAGAAATTACATTAATTGACATGCATGCTTATGATGTATAAATAATGTGCCACCAACTCCGTCGACCACAGATAAAATTGATTGCTGTACATTGGCGGTGTGGTGTAAACAAGAGAAACCTTAACCCACAGTGAGCCAAGCATTATCCCAGCAGTGACATAAATAAGTGCTAAGTCAAAAATATTTTAAAAGACAAAAAAAAAATAAAAATTAATGTCTAGCTCAGTCTGGGGAAAGGCTTGACAAAGGGGTTGAGAGTGGTTTATAAAAGAAAATTAATAATAATAATAAATAAAAAGAAAATGTCTCAATAATAATAAAGTTAAAATAATAAAATAATGTTAACAGTGAGATTATACAAATGTGAATAAAGAAGAAAAACTAGTGAGCTACAACAGGCGTCAGCTTTGAGCTTTTTATATTTTTTTTGAAAATGCCAATACGTGTTACAAGTATATCTATCGTGTTGAAATTCTTATTATACAAGTCAACTAATCTATTTAATGGCGAACGTTTACCAGCATTAGTACGACAAACAGAGGTATTAAAAAGTTGACAGGCATTCCGACAATGTGTTCTAAGAGGAACTCTGTAGCATAACCTATTATGAAGAGACACACAATCATATTTATTGTGACAAATATCGTATAGAAACATTGTTCCGAGTTGTAGTCGTCTTGACTCAAGTGTTGACAGGTTGTATCTATCTAAAAGTACGTCATATTCGAGAAGATTGTGATAACATTTATAGTGCATACTGCGTAAAAAGCGTTTTTGTACAGATACCAATGCATTTATATAGTTGTTGTAAAAGGGGTTCCATACGGGCACAGCATACTCTAATTGGGATCGAATAAGAGATTTATACATGTGCAAAAAAGTGGTTGGTCGGGTAAATTTTGAACCAGATCGCATAACAAACCCATACAGCTTGAAGGCCTTAGCTATTATGTTGTCAATGTGAATGTCAAGGTGCAACTTGGTATCCAATATGACACCGAGATCTCTAATAGACTCTACAGATTCAAGACGCTCGCCACATTATATACTAGTAACGACTTACGTTTTGTTTTTTTGTGAAAGTAATAGATTTACATTTACCAATAAAGGCGTAATTTATTCTTAACACAATAGTCTAAAAATCTATTTAAATCATCCTGAAATTTGTAGTGATCTTCATCGTTTTCAATAGTATGAAAAAATTTTAAGTCATCCGCGTACAACAGATAATTGCAGTAATTGAAACAGTGGTGTATGTCGTTAATGAAGATGATAAATAGCAGAGGTCCCATTATGGATCCCTGCGGAATTCCAGAAGTGATAGAAACATAATCAGACCCATGACCATTAATTACCACCTTCTGTGTTCTATTAGAGATATAAGATTTAAACCACCTCCAAAGATTACCCCAAATGCCGTTGAAGGCAAGTTTTTCTAAAAGTAATTTGTGGTCTACTCTGTCAAAAGCTTTCTGAAAATCAGTATAAATACTGTCTGATTGTTTGTTTGCGTCTAAACTCTCGCAAACTAACTAGGTTTGTAGTAGTTGTGCGTCGCTGTACAAACCCGTGTTGCCGTTTAATAATAACATTGTGTAACGATGGATATATTATGTTGTGTATTAGTTTTTCAAAAAGCTTTGAAAGAGCGGGCAGTATCGAGATGGGCCGGTAGTTGTCCACATCGTTCACAGATCCACCTTTATGCACAGGTACTATGCGAGCGGTCTTCCAGATTGTAGGAAAGACTCCCTCCTGTATACAGCGATTATATAAGTACTGTAGTGGCTTACAAATTAATTCGGTATTATGCTTAAAAAATAAAGGAGGAATGCCGTCTACTCCTGACCCCTTACTGATATCTAGCATCTGAAGTGCTTTTCGTACTTTTTCTTTGGTAACGTGTATGCTTTGCAGATTAGCTTCAGACGTAGTGTTTGTGTCGGGTATACTCGATTCATCAAAATCAACATCGACACTAGATGGTTCAAAGACCGAATGAAAAAAAGACGAGAACAAATTACATACTTCGACGGGGTCGTCAGCAGACTTATCTTTATACGATACATGAATAGGTATACCTGCGGTTACCTTCTGATTATTAATATATGTCCAAAAGTAATTAATATTATTACATATGCTGTCCTCTACAGACGCCATATATTTTTTGTAGCATTCATGTGCCAGTATCTTAAACCTACTCCTGTATACACAAAAAATTTCATAATCCGATTTGTTACTATAATTCTTTAAGCAAGCTACTATAATTCTCCAAGCATTACTTTTGTTATTAAATAAATGTATTAAAGCCGGCGTAAGCCATATGGGGATGTTTAGAATTTTTTGTTCTTTCTTTCTTTAACATTTGTAGTTCAATCAAGATTTCGAGTGAAATGAAAATACCAAACAAATAGTCCGTTTACTGTATCTCTGCTAGAGAGCCTATGGCATTTCTAATGTTTTTCCAGCACCCAGAAAATATGTACAATTAATTTAGTTTTGATATTTTATTTTATCGTTTCAAACAGACAGTTTGAAATTGTAGATTTTCAACTTGAATTGGTGTATATTTATAACTAGCTTTTCACGACGCGGTTTCACCTGCGTCTTTGCTTACTGCTTTGCTCCCGTCGCCAGTTGCGTAATGTTACATAGCCTATAACCTTCCTCGAGAACTGGGCTATCATGGAAGAAAAGATTTTCAAATCCGACTGGTAGTTCCAGAGATTAACGCGTTTAAACAAACAACCAAATATAATCATATTGATAGCTTCACCCTCCAGAAGACAGCAGACATAACAACAATAATTGGGTGCTATTATGTCTGTAAAATCCTTGGTGAGTACCTAATGGTTTTCAGTGTGTTTTTTAGATGATGGTAGCGCAGTGGGTGCAGGTGTCGTGCGTCTATTAGAGCGACACATGCAGTAAAAAAGTAAAAGACAAATAAATTAAATAATTATTATAAGTAATATTTATTTATGAACTTTTTAAAAAAAAACGCTATCTAGACCCAAAGCAAGCATAATTATGTATACTTACTTATCTACTTTTTATACCTTAATTGAGGATACTTCATCCTAAGTCCCTTAACAAACATTTAATCGAGTCTCATATTCCACGTCCAATCGCGTAGGTCATTAGTGGGTGACGTCTAAGGGATGATAATTAGCGTCTCCAATCCACCCTCAGCCAGCATATGGCGTTGGACCGAGTGCAAGTCATCCAAGCGATGGGGGTTATGTTACGTGGAAACGCTACTAATTGTCTTTTCAATAAAAACTATCGTAATTATCGCAGTATCAAAATGCTTATTAGTACCTAATAATAGGTACAACTCTGAACGAATATTTGCTGAATTGGAGGTTTAATACTTCTTGATACATTTAAACCTGGATTTTTTTGCAGCATGTTTTCTTTATAATTTTAATTTCGAGTCTTTGAAACTGGGGAGGATAGATTGCTTACGGTCAAGCTTTATGGAGACGGCAATGAAAAATTTTGGCATCGGCAACGACTGATTATAAGAAACCTCAAGATAAGTTAGGTAAGGTAACTGTTTAACCGACGTTAACAAAACTATTTTTTTTTTATATTATTTAATTAGCCTACTAAATTTACTACGACTAAGGTTAAATAATTTAATTGGTTAGAAAAACGCACCGATACGTGTATTGTAGGTACCTCTTTGTATTAGATGACATACCAACATCAATGACAAGAGTCTACTACTACTACCTGTGCACCCAATTTGTTATGGGTAGTCTGAAAGAAGCTTGAGAAGTCGGTCTCCTAACTAACTGACTTCGTAACAACCATATCGGCTTTTACTGTAAATCGCTATTACAGGCTATTCCATTACCTAGCTAGGACAACAGCACCTCACCCACTTGATTGGCAATGTAATATAGTACACCTACATACTTTGTAAAAATAACTAATGTTTATTATTATACACTAATCTGTTGTTTTATGAAATAAAAGATTATTATTATTATATTACTATTAGGTAATCTACTTGAGTATTACTGTCGTTATATTCAAAATACTTATTTTCTTCCTTCATAATAGACTGTTTATAGTTATGGACAGAATTCAAAAGATCGATCGATTTTAATAATTAAAATTCAAGATAAGAAAAACTTTAAGTACTTATGAAACGTGCGTAGATTTATATAAAGTATACTTTACTCGAAATATTAAAAAAATATTATTCCAAAGTTATTCAAACATACACGATGAACATTATGTAGCGAACACATAAATAATTCATGAACTTTCATCGTAGAAAACATCACATAACATGGAAACAGCTCTCCCGCCGCTCATCAAACACTAATACGCGAACTTTACGTATTAATTATGCGAAAATCAACATAAACAAACAAAATAACTACCTACACGCTTAACTCCAAATATTTCACTGAATATCCGACATTTCTTATCCTACCCACTTAAAACATTCGAAGGGCAATGGGTCCTCCGAGTGTCATTCATCAACAACTCCGAACTTTGCATGTACCCAAAACCTCTTATTATTTGCCACCCTACACTATAAAATTGGACCAAATGTGCCTGCGCAACCACACCAAAAATAATCTTTATGTTAATTGTTATAAAGTTGAAATTAGCTTGTTTATCTATGTTAAAACACAGTCGTTTTAAAGCATTAATTATCGCGTTCGGCCCCAGTTTTAGGGTAAACCCTTTAGGAAATTTTCGTCCCTTACTGGTCACCCCTCGTGGCCGACGCGTGCCTTAGTCATTAGTATGCGCTATGTAAACTAAGGTATGTCGAAAAGGCCCGGTTTAATTTCGACTATATTTGTCGTTTGATATGCTAAGATCGATGATAGTTGAGTCAAATGAACGTTTGAATATATAAACGACTGTAATGGAAACCCCAGGGTGCTATTATAGCAAACGTGCTAATAAATTATAGACGCAAAAAGCCTCGAAAATGATTTCTTAGTTATCTTGTATGGAATAAAAAATGAGTTTACTTCCATTTAAACTATTAAATTATATCTCGTATCTAATTGTGATATTTGAAGACAATAAAAACTTTTTAACAATAATCATAATTTATAATTTTTTGTGGCTATAATCTACTAATTACTACATGCTGAGATTTTGATTACTTTTAAAATAGCTATTTACCTTACTTTAGCGTTTAGCTATTAACTATTAAATAATCCTACTTAACTAATAATCAACAATCATTACCTGTTATCCTTAGGGTTAATTTTTCCATATTTATATGGGACCAACTTCGGGGTATACCCTTTCCAGTAGCAGAATATCGAACTACTTAACCTTTTTTTTTATACGACTTTTGTGGCAAACAACCATACGGCCCACCAGATGGTAACCTATAAAGATATGCCTCTGTTTTCAAGGCATTGCAAAAGTAGTAATGCTTAGAAGACACAACCAAAGGGAAAGGGAAAAGGATCAGGATCGAGAGGGTATTATCCTGCCGGCGCTCTCACTCACCGAGCGAAACACATTAGCATGAAAACTAATATTTTATGTCGATCTTCTATGAGAGGGTAGTACTTCACCAGGCGATCCAGCCCATTCGTGCGTGGATGCGTCAAGCGTGGATCTACTACCGTTAAGACTTGAGAACCTCCTCCGTTTTTTTTCTTTGTTTAAAAAAATAGTAGTAATGAATTATTTTGTGAAAGTTTAGGTTTTCTTTAATATAATAATCTAACAATAAATAGGTGTGTGTATAAACTTATATACTTTTATCCCCAAAGGTGCAGACGGAGGTCCATCACACGTGCGTTCTGAAAGCAAGTGTTAGCCATAACCACCATACTTGAGAAACGGCAATAAGGTGCTACTAGTACAGAGGTTACGTTGCTGTCCGATAACCTGATATTCCATTAATCGCCTTATTAGGACCCCTACGGAAAAAGATACGAAAGTTCCATGTTCTAAACCTGTGACTTTACGGCCGACTTTCTTTACCTTAAAAGAACATTATGGTCAAACCGGTACAGAAAAGCTATATAAAAAAAACGACTACGTACCTCAAACTTACTATGCCTACTAATTAATACAAGACATAAACAGAATTGATTAGTCATCAATACCTACTACACGTCACATTAGTACACTTGGATGCGCTCCCTATACTACGTTTATGCAAAATTAGTTTTCCAATACAAAACCCCCGTCTCTAAGTCGTATTAGCTTATCTTTCCACTTGGCACGCTATAAATTGGTCAAAATCTCGTTGGCTCCTCGACTTTACCACGTCTTCCTAAGTGCTAGGGCGACCATGGTTACTAGATAAGTGAGGATAGTCTTAGACAGAATTTAGAACGATGATGGATTTTTTAAAACTTAAGTAAATTGAAAAGAAAATGTAATCAGTAAGTAAATTTAATATTTTTTTATTTAATTCGTTTAAGTATATAACTTTAAATTTGAAGCCCAGGTACGACTGTAGGTACACAACATCCTAAAAACTAAATAGCTTCTAATATTATAACATATATTTTGACAAACTATTGAATAATGAAGTGTTAGTAGATATTATTTTTTTAAGATTATCAATACACTGAAGAAAGCGATTGCAGTAGAAATATTTTCTCTTGAGTTATCAATATAGCTCTTCTCTATTTAAATAGTAACAACAGCAAGTGGATGCTGTAGAACATAATAGTAATTACTTCCAAGTAGAAAACAGACATGATGACATGACAATTACATTAATATAATGCAATTCACATTGCAGGATGTGCATTATGGTATCAACAAATTAAAATCTTCCAGTTCTATAGGACCTGATAGTTTACCATCATTTATTTTCAAAGATTTAAAACAGACAATTTGTATGCCATTGTTACATATATTCAATCTGTCACTACAAACCGGCTACTATCCACTTCAGTGGAAAATTTCGAGAGTCACGCCTATTCCTAAAACCTCCAATAAGTTGGATGTTGAAGAATACCGACCCATTGCCATACTATCATCACCGGCTAAAATTTTCGAAAACATTCTACATAAGCTTATATACTCCCAGGTAGAGAAGTATCTGAACGACGCGCAACATGGTTTTCGTTGCAGGAGGTCCGTCAACACTAACTTGTTAACTTTAACAGAATACATTTCAGCGCAACTTGACATGAGGCGGCAAGTAGACGTGCTTTACTTTGACTTTTGTAAGGCATTTGACAGGATCAATAATGATATCTTGCTCCAAAAACTCAGTGCTACAGGTTTCTGTCCTAAACTCCTCAGGCTCGTAGCCGACTATTTGCGAGACCGCCAGCAATTTGTCAAACTGGGTATTTATGAGTCAAGTCCATATCACACTCGCTCAGGAGTGAGTCAAGGCTCGGTCCTCGGACCTTTATTGTTCCTGTTAATGATAAACGACTTGCCTACTGTACCTAAACATGCAAAATGTCTTCTTTACGCAGATGACCTCAAGTTGTATATGAACGTCCAGAGTGTGTCAGACTCGATAGCAATCCAGAAAGATATAGATGCTATATATCAATGGGGAATCGATAATAAAATGGAGTTCAATTATGCTAAATGCTTCGTTGTGTCGTTTGGTCGTATGCGACAACCAACTAAATTTGATTACAATATCAATGGTAACCTTATATCTAGAAGAACTATTATGAAAGATCTTGGTGTCGCATTCGATCAAAAACTAACGTTCCATGATCATATCATTACTGTCGTCAAGGAGTCATTTAAGCGGTTGGGTTTTGTCTTAAGAAATGCTAAAGATTTCCATAACGACCACGTGATACGGCTATTATATAGCACACTCGTCCGCAGTAAGCTTGATGCAAGTTCTTGTGTGTGGAATCCTCATGAACACACTTATGCTCTTATGTTAGAGAAGGTCCAAAAAGCCTTCCTGCGATTTCTATATAAGCGCACCTTAGGATATTATCCATATATGTATCCTACTTTGTATCTCACTGGCTGCCTGGGCTATAATACATTGGAAACGAGGAGAGCATGTGATCAGGTTGGTACTATGCTTAAGGTCTGCTGGGGGATTATAGATGCTCCGGAGGTTCATGGTGAGCTGATTCGGCTGTACACTCCCAATAATTATCTTCGTGGTAGGAGTCATCAGCTGCTAGCCGTGCCTCCGTGCCGCACTGTCGCTCGCGCGTCTTCACCCGTTCCTCGTACACTTACCACCCTTAATAAACTTGTAGCGACCATCCCGGAGTGTGATTTGTTTGCTGATAAGTGCCATGTAGTTTTAGAATATTTACAAAAAATATGTGAATGATCTGTTATGTTTTATTTTATATAGGTATAAGTTCTTTGTAATAGTTTTTTCGGCTTTGATTGATTGATTAATCTAATTGGTATGTGTACCGTATTAATCAAATAAAATAAATAAATAAATAAATAAATAAATGACGTCAGACGTGTCACGATTGGCAATAGAAACATGTATTATGTCATAACACCTATGTTTGTCCTGAAATGTTAAGATTCAGACCATAAAGGCACAATGTAGACTAAAATAAAAATATCTAACACAAATTTAGCATCAACGTAATAATTACGTCCCTTTAAATATCCCAGTAATTGCCCATCATATATCCATCCTACACCAAAATCTAGTGGCTCTTGCGAGTGGTATTACCATTTTGCAATGTTCAACGAGTAGAAAGATAACATCGCTCCCAACAATATGTTGTATTATTGTTAAAAGATAACAGTTTTGTTTATGTATTAGTATATAGATTTATTACTTTGGACGTGTACTTGTTCATAAGGGGTGATTGTTAACTAGATTATTAAGTTTCGAATGATTGGCGCGATTTGATTTGTATGATATTGTTTTATTATCTAAGTGCAGCTAATGTTTTGTTATTGTTGTACAATTAACAATATATTTAGCTTAGCATGTAAAAAAAGAAATATTTTAAAAAATGTCTACAGGATTGTCATTACACCCATTGAATGTAGTTAGCTTTACTTTCGGGTGTCTCTCATATTCTTTCTGAGCTCTAATTTGATTGTCCAAGACTGACTTATGAATAACTTAAATAATAATATCTAAAGTTTTTAACAAATGCTAGGTACTCAACTCAAGACTTACGCTAGAACTAATATTGAGTCAGAAAAATTTTCCGTACGAACTAAAATTAATTTTGAATAAGTATTAAATGTTTATATAAGTAGCTGCGCCCCACATTTTCACCCGCGTCTAAAATATGTTCTGTCTCCCACGGGAACCGGACCGATTTCCGGGATAAAAAGTACCCTGTGTCCGTCTCGCATCGAATCTATCTACATAGATACCAATTTTTATCAAAATCCGTTGAGTCGTTTAAGCGCTGAAAGGTAACAAACACACACACAAACTTTCGTATTAATAATATTAGTAGAATACATTGAATAAAACTAAAACATTGATTGTACAAAACTATTGTAACACTTAAATTTGAAAACAATTCTACATAGGGTTAATTTTTTCACAAACAAGTTTCATTATCAAACTAACACAAAACTAAGATAAGGTGCCTCCCTACAGTAATCTTTAAACACCCCACCAAAAGCTTCCCAAAGTTCGGAACAAAGTTGGAATAACTTTGGAAGACCAAGGGCTGTTTAGAAAGGACCCCAAACTTGGCCCGACTCTGAAATATTAATGTAGTTTCATAGAATCGTATATGAGAGGTGTATATGCTTTCTCGATATTTGCTAATGGCTTCAAGCCGACTAAAATCGACGAGTCTGCAGCCTCGTTGCATCTTCAAGGTGCTCCCGTCACTGAAAAGGGTATAAATATAAATTATAACATCAAAAGTGATTATAATGAGCAGCTTTTTTTACAGATTTTGTGATATAAGTCATTTATTAAGGTACGGTCTATGCAACAGAAGATTCTTCACACATTTAACGGACACAAAGTAAATTCAAACTCTAGAAATAAATATTTGTGGATCACAAAACATTTGTTTTGGTTGTAAATCTTAATTAAGTTAAGTACTGCTCAATTGGTGTTTAACCAGTAAAACTAAAACTTCGCAAGTACTTGGGTCATAAATTTTGTGTATCGCCTCTGGGCCGAATGAAATACTCTCTTTCTTTCTTTCTTGACCTCTTGTATTTGGTCAATTATACGAGTACGAGTATTTGCTGATAAATGAAAGAAAGTATTACAGTGTTATTTTGAGATAATCTTCTTAATTCAAGAAAATATCAAAAGAAAAAAAAATATACAAAATTTTAAGTTAACAAAAGTAGGTCGATTTCTTAAATAATTTAAACTTGTTTACAATGGGTCTAGATCTATGTTCTATACGAATGGTTGTCCGTACGCCATTGCGTGCAAATTTACGCACACACGAACACAAATACGTATACGCGGACTACAGAACACATGCGAATATTTCCACACACAAACGCATTCGTCGGGCAAATTTTCAACATGGCACACCAAGTTAGGGGTGGACTACACTCGTGTCCTTCCTTTTGATTGCAATTAATTCGGAAACTAGGGGGGCGGCGGGCGGTGCGCGGGCTGCTAACCGGGAGGACGAGAGGGGGGTCTGAAAACCAAAGGGTTCGTTCGGCCAATGCGCAGGGCCGAACTTGGGAATGAATTGTTGGAGTTGCAAAGTTGGTACAAGTGTTTGGTTTGGTTAGCGGTCTTTAGTTCTAGTTTTGTTTCTATTGATTTGCGATCAAGTTTTTGTGGTGTATTCACGTGTAACGATATTTGGGATTAGTATCATATTATTATGTTAAGTTAGTTCATCCGTGGTGTTATGATGTGATCTTACTCGGATACTAATCACCTGCAACATACGCAAACTTTCCCATTTGGGACAGATTTATATCCAGTAGTCGAACAAAAATCTTCAAAAATCCAAAGAGTTGAAGTGCTCGAGCTTGTTAAGAATAGCTTTAAAATAAAACTATAAACTCCGATGAAAAAAATCTATATTTATTTTAATTTCTGAACATTATAAGTATTAAGACTTAACCTGTCATACCATCATCGTCATTTCAGCACGGAAATGTCGGCAGTTAGAGCCTCCTTCTATTTTCTTATACTTACCTACCAGTTTCTTTTTGCTTCTTCTTCTTCTTATTTTTAAACTTTCATTTTTGCCGATCTTCAACTCTTCTTTTCCAGAACCTGAACAAATAAAAATATTGTTTAATACTAAGTTCAAAAAATAGGCACAATATATCAACAAATTTCTTGTTACACTCCTGCCCTGGCGCTCAAACGGTGTACCCATTACCCAGTGAAAAATACCCAGACATTTTTATCCCGTACTTATAACCTGTTAGACTTGTTTTCTTTTTGCAATTAGTGACTGGGATATTAACGGCCTCAGCCTCGATATCCCGGAGATGAGAAAAAAAAGATGCCTATGAATGTAAGTTTTTAGAGAGCAACTGTATAGTGTAGGATAAAAAAGCATTAAAAAGACATTTAAGATTTTTTATACTTTACGCCGTTTTTCTTCAAAGGGGTAGGCAGAACAGTACTCGTATGACGATCGCGTTTGGCTAGCTATAATAAGTTCTAGGGAGAAAAAATCCAGGCTATTGCAGATAATTTATTTACAGAAAAACTCTAACTAATCCTGTTCTTACTAACGGACTTGAGGAATTAGGATTCAACCCGTTGGTTGCGAATTTTAGTTGCGAATGTGGTCGGAGGAGATATATATAGAACCAAAGAAGCAGGTTTCTATCAAATCAAATCAAAATACGTTTATTTTAAATAAATCCATAATAAAATAGTAATAAAATAATAATAAATAGTCAGTACTTATAGAAAAACAATATAAACAATCAAAATAATTTAATTAGAAACAGAAATGATATGATGAATAATATAAAATTCATTCAGTCAATACATAAATATTTTGTTTAAACATAAATTAACAAATAAAATAAAAAGTCAGATTTGTCTGGTAATGATTTTTATTCACTTGAATTGGATCGGATAGTCTAAACGGAAGGCTCTTGGATAGTCTAATCTTAAGGTTGCCGTTGCTACTGTCTTTCTATCGTCTTAATAATGAATAATAACAATATTTATTCAGTAAAAATTTTACAAAATGTTTATAGGTAAGTCTTACATAATAAATTATGAACTAAATAATAATAATAAATTTTTATTGCCATTAATTACATGTTCTTAAATGCATTCTTTAATGAAGCTACTTTATTACGGATTATCGCGTGATATTCATCTTTGTGAGTTTCTGCAAACATAGTAATGCGCTGCAGTAGGGAAGAAGTAGGGATGTACCCTAAAATAGTCGTTATACTGAACGCGCAAAATACTGCTGGCTCGATAGGTATGATTTAACCAAAGGCGGCTCGAGTAAAACGATTGGCAGAATGCTTTAAACAGAGTAAGTTTCACGTCTATGGAGCAGCGCAAGTGAACCTACGAGCAATCATATTCCCTCAAACTGCCAATGAACATTACATTATGGTGAAATGACTATGATGTAATTTTAAACGAACGGAACAACAACATTTTATTCAAATTAAAACTGCCGCACTAAAGACTAACACTAAGTTTCTGAAAGGCTGATCAATGAAAAATTAACTAATCACCAGTTAAATCTCATGTGAAGTACTAATTGGGTTGATAAAACATGAATATTTTGTTTAATTTGATCTTCTTAATTAATAACTAACTAGATCAAATTCAACTAATGCTCCCATATAATCAATCTCAGAAAATTGTCCATACTTTTAGCATGCTTTTAGGTACTTCACATGAGATTTAACAGATGATTAGTTAATTTTTCATTGATCAACCTTTCAGAAACTGGGGGTAAGCCTTTGGGACTTAACAAACAAAGAATTAACGGACAATTTAAAATTTTAATTTCTTCAATATTGTATACTGTTAATAACCGACTTCAAAAAAAGGAGGAGGTTTCTTAATTCGACCGTATATATATATATATATATATATATATATTTTTAAAGTTCGGTTTGTCGCATGGTATTATCTTTCGCGAATAGAAAGCGTTATTTATACATTGGTAGTAGCTACGTCATCAATCATTTAAACTGTTTGTAACATAAAATATAAAAATAAAATACCGAATCATCGTAAAATTAATTAATAATATTTTAATTATTCACTGACTGTTTACTGACTGACGGCGTTATAGAAAATATCTCACTACCCTTCAACATTCAATACTCCTATTCAAAAGAGTTCCATCTCAATTTGACCTTTAGCCCTTTGACCATAGATGACACAGCATCCCCTAATAACTTTTGACCTGACTTGACCAAGCTAATAGAGAGCTTAACCTGTATCTGGACCGGTTCGAGATTCATCTCATGAATGTAATGTTACAAAAGTAATGTATCAGGTCAAAATGACATGTGGTAGCATTAATAGGGTTACTTTATTTAATTTTAATGGTGTAGCCTTGAATTTTGATTATAAGGGGTAGTGATTTATGTTTAATAATAATAATATAATAATAATAATAATAATAATATGTGGACACTATCACACACCGTCATCTAGTCCCAAGCTAAGCAGAGCTTGTGTTATGAGTACTAGATAACTGAAATATACTACATATACATACTTTTTTTTTTGTAAATACATACTTAGAATACATAGGAAACATCCAGACTGAAGACAAATACAAATGTTCATCACACAAATATTTGCCTTCCGCGGGAATCGAACCCTACTAACCAACCAACTAACCACTAGACCAACGGTGCAGTCAATGTATCGTTTTTCCCTTTATTATTCTCAAATGAAGGACTATTAATGCCTTTATTATTAGTACATGTGTATAAACAATGTAAAATAATAAGTGGTATCAATATAGAGTAATTTATTCTAATATTATCAACGACGATTACAATATTTTTATCTTTTAGAAAATACTGCTTCGAGGTATTTTTTTACCTTATACCTATCACTAATTGGTATGTATACCTAATTAGATGAGAGAGCCATAAAAACTAGTTTAATTGTAACCATCGAAAACTCACAGGACTATTTTCGAGCTTCTAGGGTGGATCGCGCCTGCACGTGATAAATCGTGTCGATGCGGTAAAATAGTCCGTTAAACATACTATACCTTACTATAGGCGCACCTGACTTTTATAATGGACATGATAGCTGGCTTAACGTTACACACCGCTGGCACCTTTGAAAAAAACACAACACAACATTCTTCGTACCACCACTATGTGTAAATGCTATCTCTATTTAAATAAATTAATCTGCTATATCTGGCAGTTGGGTGGTTCCCGAGTGCCCTAGGGGCAGATGGTTCGCAGCCAAAACAAACTTGTGTACATTTGTTACAATTATAGCTCCATATTCTTAACTGCTAGTTTTCGGACGTGATTCTAACTCTATCTTTACAATAGAGCGGCGGAAGGGTTAGTTTTAGAATATATTACTGTATTTAGCCTACATATTATATTTATTTTTCTTATGATACCCTTTGCGAGACAGATCTTTTCTTTATTCAGTAGTATAGGAGCTCGGTGTGTGAGCACGAAAATAAAAATATAACTGTAAAAATACAATCTCCGAGTTCATATACGGTATACGTTAAAATAAATAATATAATCAAAATATAATATTTACATTTATAATAAAAGGTCAAAACACAAAACCACCTCACATGTCATTATAAATACATAAACATGAATTTTATCGAATCATACCCCAATACCCAATTTATCATTTCAGTAGACATTTACTCATCGCTGGGCATGTATGCACATTGTCCAGTGCAGACACAGACGACAGCACACATAGACGGGTTAGGTACCGTAGACCCTAACCACAATGGTGGGACTGAGCATGAATACGCTCTAACCCTTCAGGTCCATGCGGCAATTATTCAAAGAGAATAGTTTAACAGAAAGGATTGTAAGGACTGTCCGTTTCGAATATAATTCGCTGTATTGTCGCACACACCTTACGCAATTTTCAACTGTATTTTATTAGCATAATGTTCAAATTTGAGTGGGATAGTATGAGTAGTTATGGTTTAATTTGGATGTGTAGAATTTCAGTATATTTAGAATATTTATACATTTGTCCGTGGCGGGTGTACGGACGGCAGCGCGGATGAGACCTCGGCGAGTACATAATAGGTACAGTGATTTAGTACGGCGCTGTTGGTGATTTTAATGTAATTAGTCTGGCCGAATGTTACCGCCGTTCTGTTTGTTCCCCGACAATGCGGAAACGTAATGTTCTTTGAGAGAATTTCACAAATTTGCCGACTGAGCTAAATTATTTGGAGGAAATAAATATAGGACCGCCACACTGCCTTCTGACAATCCTTCACTTGTTATGAAGTAAAAGTGGTATTTCTTTATATGGTAATTATTAATATGATTATAAAGTGAAAAAAAGCATAGCAGAAAACTTTGCACTGGACATTTATTATTTTGCTTATTTATTAAAATATGTATAAATTTGCTGTCTTATTGCTAATAGGTAACAATTTCTTTCAGGCATCCTTTATGTTAAAAACAGACCTGAAAAGTATTACGTAAGTTTGGTAATAATTACTTACATAAAAAATCCACTTACTGCGATGTCGAAGCAACATGGTCTATTTCCAGTGTGTATGGACACAGAGTATAGATATTTGTAAAGTATATAAATACTAGCTGTTGCCCGCGACTTCGTTCTTGTGAAAATGTGAATGTGCGCCTGTATAAGAAAATTGCCTGCTTGATCTTACGGCAATCGTACATTGTATCAGTAACAATCAGTATAATTATAATTGATGTCTTTGGCGAATCCCATTTAAATCCGTTTACCCATTTTGACATGATTGAGTTACAAACATTCACTTCCATCCATTCATACGTCTATACCTTCGCGTTTATGTATCTAGCTTTAGTTTAGCAATCTGACTAAGCATCATATAAGCTTTTATCGGCCCCTTTTAACCCCTTAGAGGTTTACTTTCCAAAAAGAAAAAAGAAAAAACAATCTATTGTTTTAATCATGGACTCGACTCTGCATCGGATTTGTAATTCTTCGACGACGACTGTTACAATTCACATTTTCCAAATAAATGTAAGTTTAAACCCTACTAATACACTGATTTAGTTTTTTTATAAATCAATGTACTAATATTATAAATGCGAAAGTTTGTGTGTGTGTGTGTGTGTGTTTGTTGCCACTTAGCGCACAAACGGCTGAATCGATTTCGATAAATCTTCGTAAGTAGATAAAATAGGTACCGGAGACGGACATGCTACTTTTTATTCCGAAATTTGGTCTTGTTCCCGAGGGAGACAAAACACATTTTAGGCGCGGGCGAAGCCGTGGGTTGCAGCTAGTAACTAATAAAAACCTAGTTCAGGTACTCAGCGACTAAAGAAAAAAAACAAATTTTACTAAGTAATTGAAATAAATTTAAAAGTAAGCAAAAGTACCTAATTAATTAAATAAGTTTATTTAGTATTTATTTGGTGTCAGAATTTCTAAAAGTAAAATCAAATGAATATTTAAACGCACATAAATAAAATAATCAGAGAAACTGAACTTCACTCAAGTAGTAATAAAGCAGAAAAAATCCGTACATTCGACACATGCGACAACGACGCCTGCCCTCGCGTTACTGCTCGTTCGGGTAGCATAACTAGTGACAACGGCGCGTCCTTTGCGTTCCAAGCGTCAATTTTCAAATTCATATTATTTTGGAACAAATAGTAATTCGACGGAGGAAAAGAAAAACTTCTGCGCTAAATGGCAAAGTGTGGGAAATGAGGTTTACTTTTTTATTATTGATGATTGGCAGTAATTGGATTTGTCTTTGGAGAATAATATGTTTAAAATTTTATTTAATTAATTTCACAAAGCAAGTACCTAACTTTACTCTATCGTAAGAAAGTTGACGTTTAAGAAAAAGAAACATGAAAGTTAGTCAGAAAAAAAATCTTATCTCCTGTATATCATGTAAAATAATAAAGAGTGTGTGTACTCATGTACGCACGTAAGAAGTTATACTTCTTTAGCGTAACAATCCAAAAATACCAAATAATAACACAACGCATACATACATAACAGTTAACCTCAAATCTATAAATGCACTTAAAACCGTATATTAAAACCACTTTTACCACTAATATCAAAATAAATATTTTTACTCATAAATGATCAATAAAAAATATCTATCACCGTCATAAATATAATTGAATTGATATAAACGCCAATATATTTTTTATTTATTCACACTGATTATTTGTACTGATACGACACACAAAGGTTTGCAACTAACTTTAGGGTATAAAAGGTTCGCAACTAACTTTAGGGTATAAAAGGTTCGCAACTAACTTCAGGGTGTTGCTTTTTTCTGTCGGTGTGCGCGCGCATTGTAAAAATTCACTCTCATCATTTTTCCCAATCGCGCCAAAAGAAGTATAACTTCAATAAATGGAAATATTCTTATTAGAAACTATTAACTCTTATTTTAAAAGTAAAAAAAATTGAACAGATCTTAATATAAAAACCTTGAAAAGAATAATTGTTTTAAAATATCGTAATGGTCACAATGCTGTTCAGAAGAAATACTTCTAATAATGCGTCTGTCTCAAATTTCTTAAGAATAGTTATGAATTAATAAAAAAAAAATTATCCCGAAAGGATATTTTTATAAAAATGTATAAACTGAAACTCCTTTTCTCCAAAATAACATTCGGATGAAGAAAAGAAAAAATGCTTATATATTTACTCGAAAACAATTTGTTTAAAGAAAATTCCTTCCAAAATGCCAGACTCTTAACAGACTTCTATCACAAAATCACCAGAAACACGTCATTTAGGAGGCTGAAAATTAGATGCTTCAAAACTTTTAAAACATCAAAAATATGCTCCGATCGCTACGAAAGTTGTATCAGTGGATGCAGAAAAAAAACTCTATCTAAAGATCTAGTTAGCTCATTTTGGCCAAAATGGCGCTTTAGAAGTTATTCTTTTCCTCCGTCGAATTACTATTTTCGTGTTTTATGCCGGATCCACACGCTTGCCAAAAAAAGACGCGTGAAGACGGTTTTTATTGTAAATATACCTGTCGAAGTCATAGTATTAGAGTTTAGGTATACCTACATATAGTATTTCAGTTAATAAAAATGAGTATCATAAAAAATCATACCTTGTAAGGTTTCTGTGAATTTGAATGATCCATCATCTTCTTTGCCGAATTTTTCGTTTCCTTTTATTTTCTCTCTTTTCGTTTTTTTTAATAATAGAAGTAAAGTGAACTAAATATTAAAGCTGACAACAGCTGGACTTCCAACATGCTTGTTTCTTCAAATCACACAACACATTACACTCGCAAACGTGTGGATATCGCTGTTTGGACCACCTAATATTTTCAAGCGTTTGTTTATTTTTATAGTTTGTGCCAAGTGGTAAGCTTGTGAATCCGGCATTAAATCTGAGATGTCATTTATTTTCTTCTTTAAATATATAGAAGTTTCATACAAACTCTGCCACCCCTTTTTACACCCTTAGGGGATGAATTTCGCAAAATCTCGTCTTAGCGAGCACCTACGTCCTAAAAGAAATCCCCATGCAAAATTTGAGACCCGTAGTACTTGCAGTTTCTGAGATATTTTGATAGGAGAGTCAGTGAGTGACCTTTCGCTTTTATATATATAGATTTATCTCAAGTCAATCCGACTAATTGCGTGTTATAAAGCAGCCTTAATATGTGCATTTTCAACTGTGTTACAAATGTTAGTTTTCCCGTACAAACTAAAATACAAACGTACGTAATTACAAAACAAAATTATTTAGTTTAGTGCTATTACATCTTAAAACGAGTGGAGTAGAATATCAAGTGTACACCCACATTCTTCGCATATCTTTTGTAAAAAGTATAGAGGCAGACTTCTAAAACAAAATACTCGATTTTTTTAATATTATTAAAGGCGCGTGTGGTGACCGATGGTCACATTAATACTACCGGAGGGAATTATGATACGTAAGTAAAATGAAGCACTGTGGTTCAGTTTGGTGCGCTAACAAAAAATAATAAAAATACTGATGTGTTTCGAGGAATACATTTCAAAGTTAGTGCACACTTCGTGGAGTATATTAATGTTCAAGGTAAACCTAATATCTCTATAGTGGGCTATTATTCTTTACAAATAAATTCAGAATACCAATTTTATTTTTTAAGAGGAGTTTGAGTAATTTTATTGTAAAACAAGATATATGGGTACAGAAAATTATTTTAATATTTTAAAACACAGTCCTACTCTATACTATCAAGTGAAATGTAAGTCTGAAATTGTGAAAACGGCAATGACCATGCAGAATAGTGATCGTCAAAATTCCATGAGCGAAGTAGGGAGGGGTAACTACCCTTTAGTCGCTGAGTACCTAAAACGCAGTCTGCCAATTTCGCGTTTTGCCAAAATGTCATTTAAATACGCGTTAGGACTAAATAGGTTTTTGTCTATGTCCCAATACACCTATTTCTCTTTGAGTCAATTTAGCGATACAACTATGTCGCAATAAAACTATTTCTCTTTATGGGCATTTAGCGATATGACTATGTCTCATTAGGTCTACTTTTTGACAAATATACCTAAGCAGTGGGTCTGTACTAAAGATTATTGAGAATGTGATATTGAAGGAATTAGATACTTTCATATATGAAGACATAAAAACGAGGCTACCCTTTTTAAGAAAAAAAGAATTGTTTGCATCATACCAGAATCAAATTTAATTATAATAATAAACTCAGTATAGACGACCGTACAATGGTATGGCAGAGCAAGGAGCTTCACTCCGTTGCCCGTCTACGCTTCGGCGATCTCTTTGGAGAAACCGAAGGGTTTGTTTGTGCAATTGCTGACGAAGTTATCATGACGAACAACTACCGGAAATATATCTTGACGGATGGCACTACTGACATATGTCGGGCATGTCATCGCCCTGGTGAGTCCCTCAGGCATATTGTTGCCGGCTGTTCGCGTCTTGCTAACGGAGAGTACTTGCACAGACATAACAAAGTAGTCAGGATCATCCACCAGCAAATTGCTCTGCGATACAATCTTCTGGATGTCGAGGTGCCGTACTACAGGTACGACCCTAAACCAGTTCTCAAGAATGGTCGCGCGACATTGTACCGAAATCGTTCCATCATCACAGACAGGACTATTATAGCTAACAAGTCTGACATTGTGGTGGTGGATCGATCTGAACGCTTTGCAATGATAGTTGATATTACCGTCCCTCATAACGAGAATCTCATGAAGGCTGAGAAAGACAAGCAAATAAAAAATCTTGATTTAGCCCATGAGATTGTTGACATGTGGGATGTGGTTTCTGCTGTCATTGTGCCGATAGTCATTACTGTAAATGGTTTAATAGCAAAGAGCCTCAACCAACACCTAAAGAGGCTCGCATTAGGTGGATGGGTCAAGGGCCAGATCCAGAAGGCAGTGCTTCTCCACACGGCACGTATTGTTAGGAGGTTCCTCTCTCTAGAACCCTAACCGCTGGTAGCTTGGACTCTAGTCTCGATGCCGGTGGTAATCTATTTTCAAATGTGTATTTTTTGTTTTATATAAATATGTACCTATTTAAAAATGTAATTAATAAGAAAAAAATATAAATAAAGAGAAAAATAATAATTGTAATATCACAACAACTACACACAACGCCATCTAGACCCAAAGTAAGCATATATAATATAGCTTGTGTTATGGGTTCTAGATACGGATATACATACATACTTTTTTTTGTCAATACATACATATTATAGGAACATCCAGACCAATGCAATAAGACATGCACATAAATATTTGTACTGAGCGGAAATCGAACCCAGGGTTCGGTGGTCAATTTGTTAAAGTCCAAAAAACTAACAAAAAAAGAGTGGCCTGAGTTTCTTGCCAGTTCTTCTCATGGTCCCCTACCCTCACGTCAGCGAACTGGTTGTAGGTTAGTTGACTGTCATTTTGTAATTCTTAACGTTCATAAGTGTAAATTTTATTAACCTAAATAAAAAAAAATGATCTGTAAGCGAAATACAAATGCCTAATATTATTGCATACCCTTAATTAAAGGTCAATTCACTTATCTCGCTTAAAAACTAAATCTCAATTCGTTCGTTACGCACTTGAACTAATACGCATTATAACTAAATCTCAATCTTCCTTCTTCGCTAATGAACTAATACGCAATAGGTCTAAATATCAATATTCCTAGTTCTCGTTAAGACTAGGCATAACGCGAAATGGTCAGACTGCGTTTTAGGTACTCAGCGACTAAAGGGTAACTACTACCTCCGCAGCCTAGCGACCCCTTCATTTTATATTACGTTAACGAGCAGACTTATTGGTCAGTTTTGTTACCATTTGAAAACGAGCTTATTAGAATTGGGTCTTATTGGATCCTAATAAGACTGTTTTACATTATGATAGTTAAATTTAGTGTGATTGTGATAATGACCTTGTTACTTAATTAATCAAAAATCGGCACAATTTGATAGCTCCTAAATTGTAATGTGAAGTGAATTACTTGTCCTTCTCTCGTGAATAGGCATTGAGTACCATGAAGTTTTTCAATTTGGCCTAATTAGAATCCTTGCTGTAACTGCGATGCTTTGAAAACGTTTTCTCAAGGTCTTCTGACTCCATATTTTAACTACATCTGTAACATATACAAAAAAAATAAGTTAGAATGATCATCGATCACATTATATTATGTTATGGAGTCTGCAGTAGATTATTCAATCCCGTAATGTTACATAGTCAGTTGCCCGGCTTACGATTTTAAGTACGATATTATATTAAAGTACCTAACTATTAAAAAAATCTCTTACTGTAATGTATAAATAGAAAAACAATGTCTGAAAGTAGTAAATTCATACGAAGCTAGTTTATGTTACCTATGACTAATTAATTTATAGCATTTTGCTAAGATACCCTTTTCCGAATCCCGAAAATCGAACATAGGAACCCATATTGCAATCGTAGCAGGGCGTCCTCGGAGCATTTTACGACGTCATTGTACTATTTCGTAAACAACATTTAAAATAAACCCATTTACATATATTCCACCACTGCTTACCCCTTTTAAATGAAATTTCCCAACGCATTCTCTACTTGTATGATAAAAACAATTATTTCACATAGCGAGTCATGTGTCGCTGGAAATTATGACTCTAAGAATGACCAGGCGGAATGTAGAAGGCCGAAATTCCTGAGAGGGTGCGACTTACCCCACCATCCCCTCTAGTAAGGTATGTGAACGAATTAGGGGTGCAATCGCAGTCTGGTATTCACATTTACATTACACTATTTTTATTCTTATGTTGTAGTTTGGAATGTTTTTCAAGTTGTGTTTTAGGTTTTATATCTGCAGTTTTAATGTGTATTAATATAAGGTAGTGTAGTGTACTTGGATATTACACTTAAATAGTTTAGTGATCTACTGTATCTTATCTTGTCAGTACTTAGTTTAGTATTAGAAAAAAAAATTCGATTAAAATAAGTTGGACTTAAACCTTTCTATCGTTAATAGGCATAATAAAATGACAGTGATAAGTCTTAATGGTATTTAAAATTGAATAATGTTCGAGTAGAAATGAGTTAGCGAAAGTTTATCAATGCGATGTACTGATGCGGTCAGCCTCCTCTTGTGCTCGGATGTTAACACGAATAGTGTGCAAGATAAGTACGCTCTGGGTGACTGACAGTCAATCATTTTCTGTTCCGTTAATTAATCCATGACTAATAATCCAAGGAGATACCCACACTTTCCTCTGTAGCATAGATATAGGTGTCTTTTCTGTCTTTAGAAGTTTAAGGTTAAAAGCAGTAGTGCAGTGTCGGCGCCTGCTGTCACCCAGACTCTAAAGTATTCATTGTTTGTTATTGATAAAAAAGTCTATCAAATTCACTGCAAGTGCCATATGTTACTGGCTAAGAGCTACCGCAATACTGTCAGTCTGTGAATGTCGTACAAGACGACTAAGAACAATTAAGTTAAGAAAAATGTGTGAAACCTGTGCCTATCCCTCGTATGTGACGAAAGGATCACGTCAATCCCCATTATACGAGACTTAATAAAGCTGGCACAAGGGTGTAGTGGTGTAAAAAACATTCGGCTATGAATGCGTTGCAACTCACGCCAAATAGAGATGAGATGACAGCAATCAAATAATGAAAGATGAAAGCAATCTAAAATTATCTGTACCTATGAGAAGAGATCCTTAACTAACATGGCAATATAAAAGCCTGATGGTGTCCAAAACTTCAGTGAAAAATATTGAAATTAAAATGAATCAATTCGGACCTCCTCGGATGTTTCGTACACAATACAATATGTTCGGACGGTGTCCGAAACATCAGTAAGCCGATGATGCTTTACTTTTATCCTTCTAACCAAAGGACAACTCTGTACTATTTCTAATTTTCACTCAACTAAAAAACTTATGTGCCGTCCATTGCGACTTCTACGGCCAATAGCTACCGATTCATTACCATCATACCAGCTTGTTATTAATCCACTGCAGTGAACTTTCCTCATGGAAAAGTCACCAGTCTAGACCAAAAGACTATCTTATAGACATTAGGCGAATCAACCCGTTCCACAAACAAAACTTTTTTGCAGAATTAAGCTACGCCCACACTCATGCAAACACTAACGCACAATGCGTAGTTACATATTAATCATGCGATACGCTGCGGAACGGTCGGTCGTTAATCATTGAGCGACCGGAACGCCCCCTCCCGCAATCTCGACGGGGAGACAAGGCTTTTTGTTAATTAATCCGCACTTATGTGACGCTTTTATGTATTATGTGTTGATTGTTGGTGAATATGATTACGTGATATCGATAGGTTTGTGTCTCTATATAGGCATTTATCTATTCTTGTTTATTTGATTCCTAAACTAAAAATATAACAAAAGATTTTATATTTTCATAAATACTGAAAATTGACAAATTAAATGTGAATAGAAAAATACCAAACGAAAACCGATGTTGTCTCGATGGCCATAAAGAATCGAATCTCGAGAATTGCCCAAGGTGTTTATTTGCGGCTCTCGCTGTTGTATGGTGCGTTTATCATTAAAGGCTTTGGTAAGTATATAAAATACTAGTATCCTGCAGGGCGATTTCACCTGCGTCTTTGGTTACTTCTCTGCTCTTGTCGCCAGTAGTGTGATGTTACATAGCCTATAACCTTCCTCAAGAACTAAGCTATCATACGCAAAACGCGAATTATTTAAATCCGACTGGTAGTTCTAGAGATTAGCACGTTCAAACAAACAAACAACTCTTCCACTTTATATAATAGTATAGATTTTATTTGTATGTTTGAGGTTTAAATACTTATATTTTTTATAGCCAGTTATATTAAATTTATGTTCTGTGATTTATTGGGACGTAGTCCGCCTGAAGCACCCGTCTGCAGAGCACCTGCGCCTTGAGCACCTAGCCTAGTCCATGTTGAGCATCTATCAGTATATTTTTGGCAGATGCTCTCTCTGTGAAACATATTGATAGGTGCTCAAAGTGTACTAGGCTAAGTGCTCAATGCGCAGGTGCTCTTCAGATGAGTGCTCTGGGTGGACTACGTCTTAATTGGTACCTGTATTGCAATAAAATCTAAATATTTGTGACAAAAACAATTAAATATTTCATAAGTTTGGCTAATATAAACCTAATATATTAAGAGTTAAGTCATTTTTTGTTATGCTACTACAACAACCAGGCATTATTTTTTGCAAACAACAATTATTTGATGACTCATCAACTACCAAGCTTCAACACCATTATTTTCAAAAATACTTAACCAAATTAATTAAAACATAACACCGTAGACCACACGAGCGTAGGGTTACCCCATCAGTCAAATTTTCTTCACTTGGTATAAAATTATGTTTGTAACACCTCCATCACGCACACACCCTGCATTAATCATGTCGAGACAAGACTATTTACTGAACCTAAGTGTGGGTGTACCTTTATGTTGTGCAGTTTTACAAATTATTCTGTTGTTTGTTGATGATGTGGGTTTTTGGAAATTGTTGATATAATTGTGTTGCATGTTTAATCAATTACCTAGTCGGTCCACTACCTTTTTCTATTGTTTTTTCTCTTTCAAGGTCAAATTGGATGTGTTTGTTTGCCTATGTCTGTTCCGGCGCTTTAAAATTTGACTACTATGTTCTTATGCTAAGGTAACCACATCGTCATATCGGTCCCTTACTTTCCCACTTCAGGGAAAGGCCTTTTCTCATACAAAGAAGGTATGAGCATTGATCGCTACCTTGCTTAAGGTGGATTGGCGATATCAGACTTCCTCAGAAGTCCAGGTTTTCTTACGATATTTTTCTTTACTGTTAGTCAGAAATATCTAAGATACATTTAGGACTTAAGCACGTATAATTTAAAAAGTCACATTGGTACTTGCCCATTGTGCTTTATCCACTGCGCCATTTAGACTTAGGGTAATAGGGTAACCACATACTATCATTACACCTAAGCAAGAGACGGACTAATGTAGAAATTTTTATAAAACGGTAAACGGTGGATTGTCCTTTTCCGACACTGAGCTATTATTCAATAGTTAATACTCATAGTTGTTTTTCTTCAACGTATGTCAGTAGTGTCCGAGATAAATTTGATAGTTAGTATCAGCCAGTCACCATTTTTTTAATTACATACTTGTAATTAACACCCCATTTTACATGCACACAACCAACCCTTATATACTGCAAGGTATTTCAAAACTATTGCATTATTTTTAACAAAAGATGACGCCATTAATGTCCATCCTTTGTCTTCCATCCCTTTCTTATATTACCATCTCTTTCCAACCACCCCCGTAACTATTTTAGGGACGGAAAGGACTATTGTGTCCTATTACAATACTTGTCGAAGTTTTGGGTGGAAAACATGCACTTTGTATGTATAGTTGAATGGTTCTAGTGTCCGTTTTCTCAGGGTCATGGATACGAATATTGAGTATTCTTTAACATTGTTTGAGTTGTTTAATGTCACAATTTAGTTGTAAAACTAAATTATAAGTACGTAGGACATTGTTTTGTCAAAACGATAAGTTATGTATAATGTGGTCTCCTGTAATTGAAGTAGTATGCAGACCATCTGTATAAAATTGCGATTAAGAGGTACTAAATTGCGACATTGCCACTCCTGACTTGTAAACAGGCGTCATGAGTGGCAACGTCGCTATTTAGTGTCATATTTCATATAGTTTTCAATTTTTATCATTTAATCGGGACTATATTTTAAAAATATATTCTGTCTTTATATTATAATTAGGTGAAAGCTGTAAATAAAGTAACTAATCATAATGCTTACAGTTATTTTACTATGAAAATAACGCAACTTAAGTTTCAAATGTATTCTTTGCATATAAATAGAACTGTCAACGCAATGATTTCTTATTTTTTATTCAGCTTTCACCTAATTCTAGCATATATACAGAACATATTTTTAAAATATAGTCTCGATTAAATGATAAAAATTGAAAACCACTAAATATGACACTAAATAGCGACGTTCCCACTCATGACGCGTAAATCCTCATATGATGTGTACTGCCTTTAGAGATCCATGTAAATAAATAAAATTTCTTGTAGTGAACAACTTTTATGTAGATTTAAATATGTTACTTTTCAAATAATTGTAGATTCTTACCGGTTTCGTCATCATTCATGTTGTGCTGTAAAAAGGAACGATCATGTACTCATAGTAAGTTGTAGCACCTACTGTTGAGTGACAGCTCCGTAGACGCTATTCCACCTTCTCGTTCCTCTTCCTTTTCCAATTTCTCTGTCAGCAACTGCAGCATGGTTGTCTTTTAGCACTTTCTGCAAAAAAAAAAATATCAGGAAGCCTACAACCACCTCAGCATTATTTTAATGTTACTTTGTGTTTTGTCTTTTTCTATTGTACCATTAAAAACAAGGATAAAAGAGGTTGTGGTAGAGCCCCAGGTGGGTCGTATGTTTGCCATTATAAATATTAGAATTAACAGATTATCTAGAAAACCCCAGACTTTTAACGAATATTTTCTCTAGCGGGCATCGAACTCATGACATTCGTAGCGGACGGTGGTGGCAAGAATTATTTTAACCACTACGCACACGCGTGCATTAGGTAATGTACTTCATTTAAAATATATTCATAGTTTAATGGAAGATTAGACTAGTATTTTTTTCTTAAAATATACCACTGAATACATCTCTTAATTTTCTAGCAGTATGAAAGAAATCCAATAAGACACTAGACTAAAAAGTCTTAACTAATCTTATAAGATACTAATATATTTTTTTCTGTAATAAAAATAATCTCTTCACGTTATCTTCAAATATATATAAGAATTGCAATGAAAATGCATCACCCGTTTATGAATGGTAGAGAATGCCTCACGCATTAAGTCCGCCAATATGCTTTTATTTATCGAGTTTATTATAAATAAATAATTATTTAATATAAAGAATGAGAAGATATAATACAGAATATCTCTTTACCACATCTGCAACAATTGAAAAGACTGTAACCACATGTGGATTGGTGATAACATTCATTCACAACATAAAACGGGCACACAGTAATTCAAAACAGTCAAAATATACCGAAAATAATGTAGTTACGTAGAAGTATCTCAGTCGAAAGTGTACAGAGCGTTTACACGTGAAGGAACAGAAATAATGAGATACCAACTACTTACTCTATACAAAGAAAACTCATCGGGAAAATATGGATAGACATTTTTTTGTTTGTGTATATTTACACGTTGTTATAATAATGTATTATATTTTAGAAGGCAATACATTTAAGAAGTTGGCCTAGTGGTTAAAGCATCCGCTTCGTAAAAACCACAGAACACTATAAGGAGGTAAAAACACTATAAACGAGGTTGTAAATTCAAACATAATGTTTTTTATAGTGAAATAAACCATCCTTATTAATATATAATATAGTTTGTATGTGTGTGTGTGTGTGTGTGTGTTTGTTACCAATCAGCGCCTAAACGGCTGAACCGATTTCGATGAAAATTGGTATGTAGATAGATTCGGTGCCGGAGACGGACATAGGCTACTTTTATCCCGAAATTTTGTCTGGTTAATAAATAAATACTTTCTCAGTCAACCTTAAACATAGTCTGTCTTGTTTTATAATTAGCTGACTTGCCTGTCTTTCTTTCTCGAAAAGTTGGCATATTTGGTTACCCTACACTATTGTTACTATTTTATTTCACGCTTATTAAAATTTGTAGCAATAAATAATATTGTTCTTAAAATAAATTTAATTCAGTTATATAGTTTTTACATAGTACTAAGGCACGATAGGTATAAGCTACTGCAGCTTATTATGATGGGCAAGGTTGAGGACAAGAGACGGGCTGGGCGAAGAAAGAAATCTTGGCTGCGAAACATCCGAGATTGGACTGGAATTACCACCGTTGAAAGACTGTTCCATCTCGCACTGGACAGAGACAAAATCAAAGAGCTGACGGTCAACCTTCAATAATGAAGAGGCACATTAAGAAGAAGAAGAAGTTTTTACATCGATGTTGTAGCACAGTGGCAATCATTCATTAAACTTTAATTTTTTAAGTAAAAACAAAAGAAAACCCATGTTTTATAAACACATTAATATTTGTAATCAGTAGGTTTATATAGACGAGTGTTTTTAGAGTACACTTCCCAGTCTCATTATAATTTTCAATTATTTTCATTATTCAATAGTAAAAAATGCTCAAATAAAACCATTCGTCTAAAATCACGTCATTGAAATCTTAAATACAACCATTGAATAATTAAATGGTCACGCATTATTTACGCCATTCGACTCTAAAATAACTATGACGTCATATTTTTGTTTTTTTGCACAAACTTTAACAAATAAAGCGTTTCGACACTTCATACAACTTTGGTTCGATTCCCACCCAGGACAAACCTTTGGGTGATGAGCATGATTGTTTGTTCTGTGTCTGGGTGTATTTTATTTATAATATGTATGTATTTACAAAAAAAAAAAGTATGTAAGTAGTATATCAGTTGTTTAGTACCCATAACACAAGCAAATATAATTGCTTAATTTGGAGCTAGATGGCGCTGTGTGAATGTGGTAGAATATTAATATTATTATTATTATTATTATATAGATTAGCTGTAACAAAGTCACCATCCCGATTCAATATAAGAAGTAAATCAGCCTTAATACCTAATATTTTCTATAATAAAATAAACATCCTTTAAAACAACATACCCTCTAAAGGGTATTCAAACAGATATTATATTTGCAAATGTTTTCGTAACGAAGGTTCGAAACACAGTCTACTCATCCGACCTAAGAACTTAGTTAAAATAGGCGGCTCCCGTTTCCTAATCGACTTACTTGGGGAGAAAATTAAATGGAAAATATTATATTTAGGTACTATGCATCGACAAAAGTCAGTAAAACTTGAAATGCCCCAGTGGATAAGGCACCCGCTTCGTAAACACGAGGTAGTGGGTTCGAATACCGGGTAAGTACCAATGTGATTTTTGAAATCATAAGTACTTTCTAAGTTTATCTTGGTCATTTCTGGCTGACGGTGAAGGAAAACATTGTGAGGAAACCTGGACATAATGTCTGAAATTGCCAATCCGTCTTGAGCAAGCGTGGTGATTAATGCTCATACCTTCTCTATATGAGAAGAGGCCTTTGCCGTGCAGTAGGACAGTAAAGAGGCTGGTATTATTATGTATCTACTTGACGGTTACCGCTGTATTTTAAATCATCATTCTCTCTTTCACTGTATTGTTTAAAATGACCAATCGTATAAAAAATGTGTAATTAATACAAAACAAATAATTGGTACCTATCTAATATCGAGCTTTTATAATTTGAAGAATAATCTTACATGATTAGTAATTCAAACAAGATTATTCTTCTGACGTCTGATACTTGAAGGGGCGGTCTTATTAGAATTGTAATTTATGATATAAATAGCTGCTACTTAGAATTGACTGCCTAGTGTAAGTACAGAAGTTTAAATCTTTTACGTGACAAGATATATGTGATTTATAAATATACGTTTCTATGTGGGTGTAGGTACTTTGTAGTCTATACTTATTATAAAAAGCGGCAGACTTTATTTGTTTGAGCGCCCTAATCTCTGAAACTACCAGTCGGATTTGAAAAAGTATTTTTGCTTATGATAGCCAAGTCCTCAAAGAAGGTTATAGGCTATGTCACATTACGCTACTGGCGACAGGAGCTGAGCAGTAAGCAAAAGCTAGTTTTGTATAATTGTTTTTGTAAATAAGTACCTACTCTTTATAAATAAGTATTCTGATGTATAAGTGGAATTAAGCAACTTAAACCAATAGCTGGCGCTGCTCACGTGACCAAAGCTGACAGTAAAAGCTCTGTTCAAAATCTATATTACTTATAATATATAAAGCGGAAGAGTTTGTTTGTTTGTGTGCGCTGATCTCTAGAACAACCAAGCGGATTTGAAAAAAAAATTAAAATTCTTTTTGCGTAAGATAGCCAGTTATCGAGAAAGGTTATAGGCTATGCACATTACGCCACTGGCGACAGGAGCTGAGTATTAAGCAAAGACGCGGGTGACCACGCCCCGGAAAGCCAGCTTAGAGATATTTTTGATAACTTAAAAACATAAAAATGTAAAGATTTACTGTTCTTTAGATTGGTTATAATCTACAGACCAATCACACTAACACAACATTCATACACTAACATGTTCAATCAAGTAGTCAATTCCAGCGGTTGATCAATCACCTAACTCGACGGAGGCCGGATATGGGCCTCCGTTGCACCGCCCATTTTAACAACCGGCTAAACGAGGTTTTAACCGGGAAATTGACAACTAACAAGTCTAGCCGCCCCTCTGTGGCTAAGGTTGTTTATTGATAAGGTTGTATTTGTTTTATTTACAATCGGTTTAAATATAATGTTTGATTGTTTAGTCACATTGAAAATATTGGTGCATTAAAAGATTTTAATTAAAATTGATTTGTTCCTAGTTTTAGTGTCAAAATTTTGTGCTGAGATTTATCGAAAAATTGCACCTTTGGCACACTACATCAATCAATACATATAATAAAAATGTAACCGATCGCTGTCTGTACATGGAAGATATATGAGAAAAAAATTATTGGGGCCTTTATCAACGCAAATAGAACCCAAAACAATGATTGTTACAATTTTTGTCTGTTTGTCTGTTAGTCTGTTTGTCTGTTTGTCTGTTTGTCTGTTTGTCTGTTTGTCTGTTTGTCTGTGCGTTTGTTCACGCTAATCTCAGAAATGGCTTATCCGATTTAGATATGGTTTTCACTAATACATTGTGGTAAGCTTCACTTAACATTTAGTGTTTGTTTCATGTCAATCGGTTCATAAATAAAAAAGTTATGCCAATTTAAAGAATCACGTCGAACATTTGTTAATTAACTACGAAATCTGATAGAAACAGAGACTTTAACAGCTTACGGAATAGCTGATAGCGTTTTTATTTTTCGGATTCCGCTCATTCTAAACAATCTTCCGTTTAGTTTTAAATGAGTCCAGTTTCCAGTGAGCCTATGTTTCGCGATGACAATTAATAAAGCCCAAGGTCAGACACAACTAAAAGTTGTGGGCGTGGATCTAAGTATTAGCTGTTTTTCGCACGGTCAGCTTTATGTGGCTCATCACGTGTTAGCATTCCTAGCAGCCTGTATGCTTTGATCCCCGATGGCTATACGTCTAATCCATACATCCATACACCCATACATATTATATAAGGCTTTGTCCTGACTGACTGACTGACTAACAGACAAAGCACAGCCTAAACTGCTGGTCGTAGCGACTTGAAATTTGGAGGGTGTGTTTGTCTAAATGTCTAGAGTTTGTACTAAAAAAGGGATTTTTAAAATTTAATTCCTAAGTGTGTGAAAAGGCATGAAATCGATTATATGAATCTTCTTCATTTTTTAACTTACAGTTTTGAAATTTTATTTTGGAATACTTCTATTTAAATAAAAAATATCCTTATAATTTTATTTCAACAGGGGTGGATTTAGAGGGGTGAAATTAGGGATGAAATATTCTATACAAAGATCTTTAGCTTCTGAAGCTAGCGACTCGAAATTTACAGGGAGGGGGAGAGAGGGAAAGGATGGAGGAAAAGGAGGAACTGAGGAGAAGGAGGAAGGGAGGGGAAAGTGAGAGGGAAGTGATGGGGAAGTGAGAGGAAAGTGATGGGGAAGTGAGGGGGAAGTGAAGAGGAAGTGTGGGGGAAATGCGGGAGAAGTGAAGGGAAAGTCAGGGAGAAGTCAGAGGGAAGTAAGGGGAAAGTCAGGGAGAAGTGAGGGAGAAGTGAGGGGAAAGTGAGGGGAAGTGAGAGGAAAGTGACGGAGAAGTAACGGGGAAGTGAGGGGAAGTGAGGGGGAAGTGAGGGGGAGTGAGGGGGAGATAAAAAATAGTATGAAAAACAGTATTTAAACAATATAAAAATGTCTATTGGAAAAAACGACATTCACGCGAGCGAAGCCCAAAAGGTCACTCACTCACTTATCACGAAATCTCAGAAACAACAAGTGCTAGGAATCTCAAACTTTGCATTGTCATTCCTATTAGAATATAGGTGCTCACTTAGACGGCATTTTGCGAAATCCATCCCCTAAAGGGGTATAAAGGGGTGGCAAAGATTGTATGAAACTTCTATAGTTTTTATAGTAGGATTACCAAATTACTATAAAATACTCTTTTTTATATATTCAGAAACCACCCTTAATAAATGGGCAAATAAGAGTCGCAAGTTTGTGTGAAAGTGGTTTGTCAGTTTTAGCGGTAGCGGGTTTAAACTGGATTCGCCATAGAGAGGGATAATACTGGCACAATGTACGATTGCCATAAAATCAGGCACGCAATATTCTCATAGAGGCACCCATCTGAATTTTCACGCGAACGAAGTCGCGGGCAACAGCTAGTTAAAAATAAATGTCTACGTTTATTAGTATGATCTGTTCTATTCTTAAGTTGTAACAGTATTTTTTACATAATAATCATTAAGTATACACAAAACATCAATCCAATTCAAACACAAAAAAAAAAATCAAATAATCAAAACACTTGAATGCAATCTTCACTCAACTCAACAAAGTTCAAGCGAAAAAGCGCTTAACAACGCAAACTTAAAAACAATTTGCGTTTAAAAAAGTGCTTGCCTCAACTTCGGCGCTTGAAACAAGGTTTAAAGGCTGTGAAGTCTTGGAGTCCACTTTCTCTCTCCGTAGAAGTTCGTAGCATTTTTCACTGAGCGCTTTTTACTTTCACTAGTACGGTGCTACGGGCTACAACTTTTAAATAACGTGTCTACGCTGCTACGAGATTTGTTCCTTAATGTTGAACGTCTTGTTAGAATTTTATTCTCATTGTTTGTCACTATTAAAAAGTTGTTTTTACGCAATATAAATGTTAAAATGGTCAAAAGTTATAAGCAGCAAAGCGTGTAATTACGTGAAATCTGACCATTTTTAACCAAAACACGCTAATACTTTAGGGCTCTGGGATTCAATTTAAAATATTTCAATAAGTAAGTATGAAATACTAATAACACAAATTGTAATCTCATTTTAGACCCTTTTTATTTATAAGAAAGTTTTAAGCTACAAGTTTTCGCATCACTTGTGCTTTTCTCATGATCCGCTAGCGACCTCTATGACAGTATAATTTCAAAGTTAGTTGTTAATTGCGTGCTACTCGACGATAGATGGCGTTGTAGAAAATTCTTATAAGAACTTGTGAAACAGGAATGTATCTATTTCATTCTAATTAAATGAATTTTGAGACGTTTTGATTCTAAAAGGTTTCTATGATTCTTTGATTAGGTAGTTATTCGACTTTTATAGACTGAGGTTGTATATTTTATACTGTTATGGTAATTGACACTTTATAAGCAGAGTGGGTAAGTACCACGTCAAGGTACATGGACTGAACCATAACATAAAAATAAAAGAATTTAAATTCAATAACTTTAAATTGAAAAGAATACTCTCTAAAACTCTGTGATGGAAGAACCATTCAAACCCATTAAGAAAAGACTTAAAGTGTTTCATGAACGATCCACTCATATTAGATAACAAGTATAAATGCCTTGGTAGCACATCGAGTTTGATTCCCGCACGGGATAAAATTTTGTGTGATTCATAAAAACTTGCCCTCTGTGTCCGTGACTTATATGTTTGTAAAATCCCGACACAAAACTTGTGTTTTAGTACGTGAGCTGCATTTAATTAAAATAAAATCAAACTATATACATATACACTTATTCTATAAAGTTATAATATTTTATGTTGAGGTTTCCCAGATTAGTTCACTATTATTGGTGCTACTCGGCTCCTATAGGTAATAGGCGTATATTATTATATTTAAACCTTTTATGAAAACGCACAATATAACACTCTAACGTTCTTGAGATTAGCGGTTTTAAACAGACAGACGCTTTCCAGCGACTTTATTATGCTACATATTGCTAGATTCGAAAACAAAATATACTCTATTCAAATTCAAATAAAACATTGCTAACAAAAACAGTAACAAAACACAACGTCATGTACATAATTGTAAGGGTAAAGCCACAAATAACGCGACAGTCGGCGAAATATCTATTTCGGACCGCGCCGGACCCGCGTCACGCTGTCACGGACGCCCCAGAGGTCCAAGAAGACCACGATACCAAATATAAGCGGTAGCGGGTTGTAAAACGCTATTACTTCATAGTTTTAAATTCATACTCCATACTAATATTATAAATGCGAAAGTAACACTGTCTGTCTGTTACGCTTTCACGCCTAAACCACTAAACCGATTTTGATGAAATTTGGTACAGTGATAGAAATAAAATATTTTTATCAAGGGCCTCAAAAAGGTTATATTGTAATGATTTTGAAGTATCTACCAACCTCCAAGTACTTTTCAATTGGAGTTTTCTAAAATGGCGTCTACGAGTGACAAAATGGCAGCACTGAGGCATCTGGTCCAGACACCTGTCAAAGCGCTTGCAATCAACCAATCAACCGTGAACAATTCTAATTAATTCAAACTGTGAATGAATTTTGAATTTTGATTTTTAATTTTTGTGAATGGAAGGAAGACTTTCCACCTAAGTGGCCCAAACTGGTGGCGAAAATTTTTCTAAACACCCTCATTGCCATTAGTCGACGAGAAACCGATCCACCTCATGTCGAGTGTATGTGTTCATCGCTCTTCTATGCCTTCCATTGCCACTATCGATAAAGAGAAAATTTGGAACTCACTACGGGGAATCATGAATACAATTTATAGTGTTAATATAACTGCAGGTTTGAAGTTTGCAAGCATGTTACAATCTTTACCCCACGCAAACAACATAATACTTAGGCAGCTTATAACCTGGACCATACTAGAAAATGTAGCCAAGTTAACGTGTACACATGAGGGGGCATTTCTTCAACCCGTTGTTGAACTACGTGCAAACACTGTCACTGTCACTTTACAAAAAAAGGGTAAAATACAAAGCAATTTCTAGTTTCATGTTCTCGTAATTTAGTGAAATGTGACATGTTTGAAGAAGGTACCTACTACCCACCTACTTATTTATTTGTTTGTTGTATGCCTTGAGATTGTAACGTATGAAGAACAGTCTTTAAAAGCTTATTAAGTACCAGCCTATTATTACAGTAGGACAATTCTGCAAATGTACTAGGTAAGTATATGATCGGTTAAAATGTAATAAAACAAAGTTTACTAGCTCTATTTCCTACTTTTGTAATTCCTTTTTGCTTTTAAATATTTGTTAAGATTACCGTGGGACATTTTAAAGTATTGTTCATAACCAAAATTGTCATGGTTGTTATGTTCCCTAAATAATAAAATAAATATGCCTCTCCTTTATTTGTATTTAACTTTTTTACTACACAAATATTAGACCATGTTTAATCAATTCTCAAATTAAAAAACAGGTAACTTACTGGTACCTATATTTAATTCAAAGAGTTTTCTCATACTTTATTCATACAATAATCAGTAACTTTTACCAATAAATTCACCAATATTCCAAATTCAAACATACGAAATAGAAATCAAAACTACACAATCGTTGTACAGTAGCCATGGGTCGATGTGACAGCCCCCTATAGATCCACTGCCCACAAAACACAGTTAAAGAAAGTACCACCCTATTGTTACAGCATAGGGTTGATTATCGATTGTATTTTGAAGGTAGTTGTTATGTTTTTTGTTGGCCATGGTTGTTTAGAGGGTGGACTGCCCACAGCCAGGGAGGACTGCCCGCAAGGGCCGGCTTGTGCTGCGTTTAGTCGCTACTAGCGGGCGAGTTGCAAATCTTATTCAGGTAAAATTAACAACTCGCAAAGAAATATTTGCTGTTGTATAAATCTATAAGTATATTTTTCACAGTATAATCTACAAATAGGTAGGCATATTATTATATAATAATTTCATTTTTAAAGTGAAGATTAAACACCAAGAGTTTAGTTATTCTCAAAAACAAAATTATTACATTAATTAATTTTCAATATTTTGTGTCATAGGCAATTTTATTTAAAGTTGAATTCCAAAAAGAAACCCAAATTATCTACCTCTTAGTTACCTACTCAATACATTACGAGTACGAGTTAGTCATTCAATAAACAGTGTCCTGTGTCATTAAGTACCTATTTATATCAAAATATTCATAAAATATAGTCAAAATATATTATCTGTTCCAATTTAAAGTTTTGCATAATTTTAGTTTAACCTGCGACAACAAGTTAAAAATTAATCTTTTATCATTACTAACTCATATAACTGAGGAATACTTTTTTTCTTCGATAACATAGCGACAATTAGGTATTTTGCAAAGAAAAATTAGCAAGCTTACTAGCCAGTTAGAATAAACCACGAAGGGGTACATCCGCTGTGCATACATTACGCACAGATATCGCAAAGCTTTTCGGTAGGATTAAATTAGTTAACTTACTTGCTTACTTGTTTTGTGCCCCGCTTTTATGACGTCACAACTGGGGAGATAACCTTAGAATATGAGGCATTATGTAGGTTAAACAAATGAGTGTTACTGTTTCAATTTTGTTGTATTTGCCGATATTAGAAATCGTAGAATATATAAAATATCGACTGGGTAGAGACAAAAGTCTGAAATTGTCAGTCCGCCCTGAACAAGCGTGGCGTTCAATGCTCATGCCTTCCCTGTGTCTATAAGAAGAGCCTTTGCTGTACAGTGGGAATGTAATATATTATTTATTATTAAATTTATTAATGACAGTTACCTGTGAAGTTAGCAAAGTTTATTAATGTGTGTTATTATAATTTATTTTATTTTTATTTTGTTAAACTTTTTTTTAATGAATTAATTTTTTTGCCTTCTGCAGGAGTCTGATCCTCATGTTATTACAGCAACATATAAAATGTAATGTGTAGAAGATCTTAAATGAATTTTTTTTCTTACTGCGGTCTTTATTTCAAACAAAATCTATTTTAGTTACGCATGATGTCAACCGCATCCGATCCAAATTATCTAACATAGCCCATGAAAAGTAGTGTAAAAAGTAAAAGCTACTTTAGTAGCCTATTTCTTCAAAAGAAAACAAGCGCTTGACAGGCCTAAAAGTAGGTACAATTGTGTAGAAGAGGCGCGAAACGTAACCTTTAAAGATACAATCAAATATTAAATATAATTTAATAAAGTAACATTCAACAACAGTTATGGGTGAGGAAATGAAAAAGCTCTTGGTCCGCACCGGCGCGCGCGGGCGGCCGCGCGCCTAAACAAACACGGCCACACTCGTCAGTTTTTATTGCGATCTCGTGTTGTTTACTATATTTGTTCAACTATGTAATGTAGGTTGAGATACCGTAATCATTGCCGAACATAGTGATTAGGTATAGGTACAGAGCCTCAAATTGTAATTTCAATGAAAATGTTAGATTTGCGTACCTGTCTCGATAGATAGTACATATAATCTAATTACCTACGTATTCAAAGTACTGATAATGAATATTTGCAATATCACAGGAACAAATAATGAATGAGCTGAACCAATATATGGTTATTTGGCGAAAGCGTGGTAATTAACGCTCACGCCATGTCTCCAACAGAGGGATTTAACATACAGTGATAATATGCACTGAATCCTTTATCAAGATTTTTCAATGAGAAAGTTTCATACATATCTATAACAATGAAACTTATACGCGACAATCATCATAATATTTTTATTAACTTCAAAACTTTTTTTAAGACTGTAAGTTATTCCACTTTTCACTAAGCAATCCAACGTGAAGGATTTTATTGAAAAATGCACGTAATATCTTTAGACTTCATGCGAACATTTTTGAAATTCCTATGAATAATTCTACAGGAAAATCTCTTAAGATAGGTATTTACGACCCATAGTGTCCCTTACCTATATAGCTAGAAAGTTCTATTAAAGTTCTATTTTTAAACGGTATTCAAAATATAAGTATATTTTTATGTGGGTTTCAGTCTTCTAAAAATAACTAGTCATTTATAGAGAGGTACAACTTCTGGAATGCTTACAAAATGCAACCAAGCGGTTTCTGACTAAGTGGCAAGAAAAAAATGAAAGAGGAGAAGTACCAAAAGAAAATAATTAGTTTTTCTATTCAGTTGTAGTTTCACACAACTACGCAGTCCAATATTTAATCTTATAAAAATCAATGTTTGTGTGTGTCCCCGATGCGTGCCGAAACCAATGATCATCAGATTGTATTGAAACTTGAAAAGCGTGTTCTGGGGACGCCCAAGACGATTTCTTTTATATACATGAAGTGTTGTTAAAATAAAATAAATTTAAAAGTTTTTAAACACAACATAAAAATAAGAACTTTCTTGACAATTTTACAAGTAAGTAGCTCTTACATGTACATTTTAAATTACATTCTAAATATCGCCTGCCTAATTAAGATGAGACCTTATTTAGGCACTCTTAGTATTTACGTACTACTGAAGTATTGAAATAAAGGGCTTATCAGGAAGACAATGTGTTTTGTCTTAATGCTTTTATACTAAAGCTGCGATCCCTGAATTTCTTACAAATGCACCTACATAGTGTTTATACATCACAAAGCTACCGTAGCCCCTACAAATCGATACAAACTAAACAAGCAGTGCAATATTGCGTACAAACAGTCGGACACCGCAATTTATAAGCGGCACCAGCAGAAGAAAGGGTTCGCGGCCTGTTATTGTATCGGAAGGTAGCCCGGTCTAACGGGCTTACAGCATAGACTGAATAATGTTATAGAAAGCCAGACTTAAACTAATTTATCAATTAATTTATCGGTCTCTACTTAAGAGACCTTCTGTCTAACCTAACCAAACAACATCTTATAGTGACTATATCAATATTAAAAAACTATTATGTATGTTTTAAATATGTGGATTGACTTGGTTATAGCATGAAAACACAATGTATCTCACAAGTAATACATATTATACTAAATTAGATTGTTTATTTCTGTTATTATATCCCACGGCATGGTAAAGTCCATTCTTTATCAAAAGAAGGCATGAGCATTGATCACCAAGCTTGCGCCAGGCAAAATGGCAAATAAAAAAAAATCGTCTTAATTGTACTACCCAGCTCTACGACTTTTATATATCTACAGGGTCACATTTGCAAATACAAGCGGTGTAAATGTATTGGTCTATCTTTACAGTCCGTCCCTTACGCACACAGATGCAAAAGGGACAAAGGTCACCGGCCACAGCCTTCTTATATTTGTTTAAGACGTGTATTGTGCCCAAAGACCCTTATTTTAGCGATACATTTGTATATTGTATTGTGTAATACCTGCCGTTCTGCCCTCTTGTATAACTAAATATTTCTGTACAATTTCGGGAGAATATGCTGGAATAAGAAGATTATTTTGTTGATAATTTAGAATTATTTAAAGATATTTGAGACTGTCTGTATTTGCCTAATTGCATCGCCGTAAATTTAAAAGTAAATTAAAAAAGGAGTACAGGCTTAGTTAGTTTGCTTAGCAATTATCATAATCAACGTATTCGAAAGACGTCCACTGCTGGACATACTCCTCCTCCAAGCATTAACATTTTGAAAGGTCATGAACCATTATAATAATATATAATAATATTTCAACAACTACACACATCGCTATCTAGACCTAAAGTAAGCATATAATATTATAGCTTGTGTTATGGGTTCTAGAATGCGGATATACATACTTAAATACTTTTTATTTGTAAATACATACATATTATACATAGAAATACTCAGATCAATGTAAATAGACATGTTCACACTCACAAATATTTGCACTGAGCGCGAATCGAACCCGCAACCTCTGCGTGGTAGTCCATACACAGTACCACCGAACCACAGAAAAATTCCCAATTAAACAGTAAACTACTACAATTTAAACGTTAATTTGTAATCGTAAACACTCAGCTTATCAAACAAAATGAACCAATAACTTGTAAATCAAAGGTTAACTATGTAAAAGTGTCTGCTCCCTAACATATGTTGGGTAAATAGAGATTCGATCTAATAGAACCTCCTGGGGCTCTCAAACGTTCAATCAAAATGATAGGTAATTCAGTTATACTACCACTGGACGAATACCATGGCACCTAGTACAGGTAGGTAGAAAAGTATTTGGATTATACAACGGCAAAGTTTTATGAGGTGTGAAAATTATAAATAAGATACAAAAAAAAACCAAGAAATTCGTCTGAAAAATGACAGTCAGTAGTGCCATGTAATAAACTCGCCACTATAATCAACACGTCTGCCGAAAGTGAACCTTACAGAAGAGTCACAAATGTATTATTATTAGCAGTGAACCAAGTTTATTTAACCTAGTTTAGTAGTGTAAAGATTTAAATATTATTATGATCTGTGTTAATCCTTTCAAATATGCTACTTTGTTAAAAACTATCACAATTACTAAATAGCTTCTTATAAATAATGAGGCTGCTTGTGTTAATCTGTTCCGTAAATAGATATATTTTAATGGTTGAGCCGGTAATTAATTCACTTCTGTTTTAGGCCACTATTAGACTATCATAGAAATATGACCATAGATGTGGGAGTCGTTTTTAAAATAAGAACATATGACGGTACAATAATTACATGTAATTCATATTATCTATGATCATAGCTAGGGTATCCTTTTGACAGCTAGCGTAGACTGTGACACTAGCACCCATAGCAACGGAAAACATGGCTTGATGGTATATGACATTTATATGATCAATAAGTGTAGTATGTAAAAATGTAGAACGACATCCTAAAACTATGATCATAGAATTTGACAGATATGAAATCATATTTATATGATTTAAATATGATAATGTAATACCAGCCTTAGGTATTTTTAGTGTTATCCTATTAATATTATAAATGTGAAAGTTTGTGTTTGTTACGACTCAGCGCCTAAACCGCTAACCAGACTTGGATGAAAATTGGTATGTAGATAGATTCGGTGCTGGAGACGGACATAGGCTACTTTTTATACCGAAAATCGGTCTGGTTCTCGAGGCATACAACAAAACTTATTATACTCGCGGGCGAAGCCGTGAGGCGCTGCTAGTAATATAATATATCTGTTATTCAGATACTTTACAATGTTTCTAAGGTAGGTAAGGTGTTTGTAAGGTAGGTTAGGTTAGGGTAGGTTAATTGTAATTATTTCATACTAAAGTGGCGTGACTTTTAGTAATAAGTATTTTATTAACAAAGAATTAATAAAATTTAACTGTAAGCGACAATTTTCTTAATAGCTCTTTTAGAGCTAAGCTAAACTTAATTCAATGAAATACCTAAAGAAAGAAATGTTTTAATTAACTGTATAACACTTACGTAATCAAGTGTACCTGTCTCATCGCCGACCACACATATCCCCTATTCCCTAATTAATCGTGTATCGCAGGCGTCCCCTGAGTGAGTCTTAGGATGACCCATCTTGATTCGCTTCCTATAATTTTGTTAGCTGTTTTATTTTATTGCTGCATTTACAAGTATGTATAGATGTGTCATAGTATTTTGGTCAATATTGGAAGGTTCTAAAATAAGTAGAAATAGTACAAGTAAAATAGTTATTTACTTTTCTTTATTAACTAGTAAGAAAAACTAGTATTTATTGTGAGAAGACTACTATTACTATTATTGTTTTATTTATTTCGATTGCGATGTTCAATTTTATTTTATTTACTGTGTATTGACTAGAGTTTAGTAAATAATTTATAATAAATTATTTATATATTTACCGTTTATTTTTTATATTATGGTTACCTTTTATATTCTTAATTTAAATAGCAATCTCAGCTTTTTTTTTCTGCTTCATTAACTGCACCTACTTCGTTTATCTCTGCATCACCTAAGGTTGACTGGTAGAGAATGCTTTTAGCATTAAGTCCGCCTATGTACCTATGTGCATGAAGTTTAATAAATAAAATAAATAAATAAATAAAAAGTTTATTAAACATTTATTGTCATTATCGTTTCAGGATAAAGATGTAGACTGTCTGATGTATGCCTTCCTCAAGCATTATTGAATATACAGTTTAATAATTTGATTCTTCTTCTCCTTTTTTTTGGCAACAGAGCCGACGATTGAGTCAGCTATTTCAACCAGCGTCAAGTGTAGAATAATATTCTTGTTGATGATATTAATGGTATATTACAATGATAAAATAGAAAAATGTGGATTAAATTAAATTACAACCATCTTCCGTGAAAACAAAACATGAACCAAATAATTTGATTGTTTTATACAAAAGTAGTGTCGCAGGTACTATCGAACCAAGTGAATCATGACCCACCATTAAGCTCATTTTGCCAAACCATCTAAATGCACTGGTTGAAATTCGCTTGAAGACAGATTTTCTTGGCAACGAGCTTGATCATTTTATTAGACACTGACATTTTACTCTCTCTTTGCCTAACCTTATCCCATTTCATTTGGGGTCGGCTCTCCTCGTCATTTTTCTTCAGAGTTTTCGGTTCTGGGTTGTCGAGTTATTCACTTGAGCGTTCTTTAGGTCATTGTTGATCACAGATGACCAAGTCAGAAGGGGTCTACCACGTTTTTTTGGACCAGTACTTGTGTGGAGGGCTTGCCTCGTTATGTGATTTTCGGGTCTTCTCATTATGTGCCCATACCACCTGAGACGCGTTTCCCTTAGTTTTTCTTCAATAGGGCGGACTTTGAAACTGCCACGAATTAGGTCGTTTCTGACCTTATCTCTGAGGGTGACACCTCCTGCCCATCGCAGCATCTTCATCTCAGTAGTGTGCATTTTTGTGATATGAGTCTTTTTCATAGGCCAGCATTCGGCACCGTAGATAAGAGCTGGGCGGACTGCGGTTTTGTAGACTTTACCCTTGACACGCACTGGCATTCTGCTGTCGCACAACACACCCGAAAGCTGGCGCCACTTCATCCAGCCAGTGTTGATACGCTGGGTTACATCGGCGTCGATCATGCCATTGTTGGAGATCACAGAGCCTAGGTATTTGAAATGATCGACTTCCTTTAGCTGGTGGCCTTGAATTGTCACAGAGATTTGCTGGTTTCCTGTGGAATATAAGCAAGGGAAATATTCAGTTTTGTCCCGGCTAATTCTTAGTCCTGCTGTCTCGAGTGCATGCCTCCAGCTTTCGAGTGACTCTTCAACTTCACGGGGGCTATCTCTGATAAGTACGATGTCATCTGCATACAGTAGATCCCAGGGGGGTTCCCTTTGAATATTTGCAGTGAGATATTCCATCACAAGTTTGAACAAAAGAGGGCTCAGAGTTGAACCCTGGTGTACACCTACTCCCACCTCGAAGTCATCGCTTATTCCCGCCGGGTTTTTTACTCTCGTGGTGACTTTGTGGTACATGTTGGCTATGACACGGACGTAATATTCTGGTACCTTCTGAGACCTTAAGGACTGGTATAATAGCTGTCTCGGCACCCGATCAAAAGCCTTTTCAAGGTCAATAAAGGCTATGTGGAAGTCCTTCTTCATGTCTCTGCGCTTTTCCAGTAGTATTCTTAGACAATGTAGCGCATCTGTTGTTGATTTCCCCGCTGCAAAGCCGCATTGATTTTCGGACAGGCTTGTTAGTTGCATTAGTCAGTTGTTGATGACTCTCTCCCATATTTTTAAGGTGTGTGACATGAGTTTTATGGCGCGGTAGTTTTCACATAGCCTAATATCACCCTTGTTTTTAAAGAATGGAATTGAAAAGCTCTTCCTCCATTCCGCAGGTATACCATCGCGAATGATTTTATTAAAAAGACTCGTTAGAAAAAGGACGCCTTTCTCTCTTAGTCTTTTCCAGTTTCATGGGGATCTCATCGGGTCCAGTGGCTTTGTTGTTCGACATTTTCTTGACTGCGTTCTCTACTTCTTCAGGGCTGATATCTTGAATTGGACCCTCGGTAGCGGCTATATGTACTGGTACCTCAAAGGAGTACGTCTCATTGAGAAGTTAGGAGTAGTACTCACGCCACCTTGCATTGATATCAGAGTTCGAAGTTAGTAGGTTACCATCTTTGTTTTTAAAATATTTGGTAGAACGAACATCCAAACTGTTTGTGTGTCGTTGTCTAGCAGTTCTGAAAAGTTCTCTGTCGTCTTTGGCCGTCTCTAGTCTATTATAGAAATCTTCGTCATGTCGTGCTCTGGCGCGCGCAACTTCACGCTTTGCAATTTTCTTGGCAATTCTATAACTTTCACGGTCTATATCACTACCACTCTGTTGCCAGATCTTAAAGAGGTCTTTTTTGGCCTTAACTTTATCTGCTACCTCCGATTGCCACCGCTTTGCTTTCTTGTTGTTCTTTAGTGGACCTTTGGAAATACCTAGCTGTTTAGCTGCCATTTGAGTACAGTGGTTCAGAAAGCTGTTCCACATTGTATCTACTGAGTGACTTGCGTAGTTTGATTCTTCACTTAGATAGACCAATTTTTCTTTAACCAGACAATCTCCTTCAGTGTGTGATAGCTTGTGCCAGCGTATTTTATGTATAGTCTCCTTGTGAACTTTGATAGGTTTCGGCATTATAAAGTCTGCGACTAACAACCGGTGTTGTGACGTGAGGGGCTCACCTAGTATTACCTTACAGTCCGTGAAGGTGTGTAACTTGGCTCGATCCGCAAGTATATAATCTATTTGAGAGCTTGATCTTCCGCTTTTGTATGTTATTTTATGTCTATCCAGTTTTTTGAAAAATGTATTTATTATCGCCATGTCATGTGTGATCGCAAAATCTAAGACATTAGAGCCCTCCATGTTCCGAGATCCATAACCTTGGCCTCCATGCACTCTTTGATGGTAAGGTGAGGATGATCCGACGTGACCATTAAGATCTCCTGCAATATACTCGGTTTCCTCAGGTGGGAGGGATTGCATCAAATCGTTTAAATTATCCCAGAAGCTTAGTTTTTCTGTATCACTGCATCCCACCTGTGGTGCGTACGCTGTTATTATGTTCATGCACGGGACACTGACATTTTACTGATTACACTATTGTTATGATAGTTTTTAAAACGTCATAGGTGTATTACACATGATAGACCTTACAAGTATGACAGTTTTAAGCAAATTATCTGTAAATTGTGTCATGATACAGTTAGTTCGATAGAACACAAAAAGTCATTTAAATACATATTTTATTTGTGAATCACACTAACATATTTGTCACTCTAGTTATTACGCAAACATTGTATTGTAAACATTCACGATTAGTAACTAGCTATCCGCGGCGCAGTTTCGCTCGCGTCTTTGCTTACTGCTCCGCTCCCGTCGCCAGTAGCGTGATGTTACATAGCCTAAAACCTTCCTTGAAAACTAGGCTATCCCTAAGCTAGAGGAATTATTTAAATCCGGCTAGTAGTTCCAGAGATTAGCGCGTTCAAACAAACAAATAAATTAAATTATAGGTAGACCAGCAAGTAAGTCTTCAAGTACCTACTTGAAACTCAACAATTCAATAAGTAATAACATTCAAAATTCACTACCTGTTTGTAGAGGTACTTAAACATAAGCAATTAGTCTTAGCCGGGTAATCCTGGGTCCACCCGTGGGATGACCCTTGCTTAGCCAACTGTGAGTTATCCTGAGTACTTGAGGAGTTACGAGTTCTTCTTCAGTTAATTAAATTAACAAATATTGAATAACTAATATATTGTTTTAGTATGTTAGGTATATTATAATGTTTTACTGTACTCATGTTTTATTCGATAGACTTCAAATCGCAATTTTAGAATCTATGTCTATATACTATTATATAAAGCGGAAGAGTTTGTTTGTTTGAACGCGCTACTCTCTAAAACTACCATTCGGATTTGAAAAACACTTTTTACGTATGATAGCCCAGTTCTCGAGGAAGGTTATAGGCTATGTAACATCAAGCTACTGGCGACAGTAGCAAAGCAGTAAGCAAAGGAGCGGGTGAATCCGCGCCGCGGAAAAGTAGTAATGTAATAAACCATAAAGTAACTCGTCCTTTATTATTTAACTGCAGGACGAAAGCTTTTCTCAAAAAATAAATGATAAATAGCTACCTTATTAAAAAAATTACAGCTAAACCATCTCATTTGAAGGTGGAAGGAGGCAAATCATACAAGAGAGAATGGGCAGCAGCTTCTGTGACAAAACAGTTATTAGACAAAACGAGATTGGCGATTTTAGCAAAAAGAAAAAACAACCAATTATATTTCTTGAGTTAGGCCTTTGCCCAAGAGTGTCCGTTTTCCGACTGTGATAATGATATAATGTATGCACTATATCAAGGATATATATCTACATTAAAAGCGAAAGTATAATTTTTTTTATTGCCGATAGTACCAGACGAGTAAACAGCCCTCGTGATAGTAAGTGGTACCTGTCACTCATGGACGACTCAGTGTCACTGGCATTGCTCGAGTAATGCATGAAGGGAGTAGGGTAGATAAAGGGATTGAGCAAGGTGAGGAAAAAGGAAAGAGGAAATTGCCTACCAAAATGACTCCACTCTGCCTGATGGTAAGCAGTCAGTGGCACACAAAAATGGTGGCCACCATACCAAAAGCCATCGTCTTAAACTACTGCTGGTATAGTAGCCTTCACTATGCCGACTGGGAATTGGGGTAGGGAAGGGAATGAGGGAGTTATGAAAAGAGGAAAGGGGGAAATATGTATTAATTTATAGGTTATGAGATAAACTTAGGAAGCGATACACCTTATTAAAGTTTCATATTACGATCCTTGAAGCCGTTTAAATGTACGCAACGTAATCCTTATGTACAGTCACTATAAATAAATTATATCTACATACTACTATATTAAACTGACGACAATAATATTGAAACTAATATATAAATAAATAAATAGAGAAAAACAGAGAATATAGCTATTCTGATGTTACCAATGCGATGTAATAGAATTCCGTGAGTTCTATTTCAACGTTAAATTTGTATTTTATTATTGGAGCTGCTTTTAATTGACCAAAATGACCAGATCACCTTGATTATTTTCTGTGCTGTATTTATATTATTTGACAGGTTTTCCACGATGCCATCATGTGAACCACATGGTCGTCAGCCTTTTATAGCAGCAACAACTTTTTAAAATCTTTCCCACGAATCTAAAAATTTAATTTATGAACTATCGACTGAACAGACCTTAACCCTCGAGAGACACACAGCGAAATTTTGCAAAAAGCAACGCGCCTGGGTACATCAGTACCGGCAAAGTTAGCGGGTGTAATCGATACGGCCTTAGGGCTTTGGGTATAAATTAGAAGTTCCATCGATCACCGACGCCCTTTGCCCATCGGCTCGTACTTTATTGATAGTGAATGTTAACCGATAGTTCACTGAGTAACGCTGAACGGTACATGTATTTTTGGGACAGTTTATTTGTGTCTGCCTATTTTACGCGCGATTGAGGGTTTATTGTTTTCGCATAAATTTTTGTACATCCTCTTTTAATCTTTTGTTTACCTAGCATCGTATGATTTACATCCTATATTCAAAAAGAGAAATAGGTATGCAAAAGCATATTTGAATGAAAAACGCTACATTACCCGAGCTTATATTAACTCGTTTTATATTCATATATCTACTGAAAACAATTAAATACACACAGATGTGAGCAAGTTAGTACTTATTGTGGAAGCAATAAACGATTGAGTATTGAGTATTGAGTATTGAGTATTTGTGCCATAGATATGCAAAAAATTACATAAAGCTTCATACGTTTTTAACAGTTCTTTAGTGTTGTTTATGGGTAACCTGTGAAGGAGCTATTTGAAACGGTGCTATCGTTACACCAGTAAACAATCTTATCCAATATGGCCCACTTTCAGCGTGCATTGGCTCCGCGTACCTATACCATGAAAGTTTTCCAGCACTTTGATATATTGCCATGAACGGCTTTAGATATTGCTATGAGCGGTAGTTTCCACTTCAAGTTCTCTATTTGTCTGCCACTCACTGTCACAATCAAACAAAATATTCTAATTGCTTCCATACTTCTGATATAATTGTACAGGTACGTGCTACTGCCTAAGAGTAATAATAACAAGCTCTCTTTTGTCCACTGTAAAAAAAAACTGCATCTTTACGTGCTTGAACTGTAAATACCTATTAGCAACTACCATTTCACTTTCGTTCTACTGCTTATTTTTATATTGATTTTATATTAAGTTTTATAATAGCTATATGAATAAACAATCATTTTTATAACCCATGTGTACAAGTTTATAGTTCAAATAATTCCAGACAACCGTTAAACATAAGTGTCCGGCAACAAAAATTAAAGCGCACTTGCAAATTTTATATACAATAAAAAGTGGCATTACTTATAAAAGAGGCGCTCCAGCCGACTATAAACATACATAGGTAAAGTCAAACAGCACTTAACGTTTCCTAAAGGATACATTATTGAGGAGAGCCCTAAAAACAACATTTTTACATCCTACCGTCCTGCCACGCATATTTTATTGCGGGTTGCTCGGATGACCCTCGGTTCGGACTGCGTAGACTTCAGAAACTCACACAAGGTTTGCGAAATATTTTTTTTAAGTTTCAGAACAAATATTCGATAGGCCACGCCGTTTCCCGTGTTAAAGAGAATTTGCCATTGACGAGCTGTGATTGCGGCGCTTAGTAGGTGGGTTGATCATAAAGTGAATATATTACTCCAGTAGTCACTAAACCTACGCCTATAATAGATATTTTTATGCTTTTTTTTATTAGCTACTGCTAAACGAAAAGATTATGTAATAACTGATATCAGTCTATAGAAAATCTATATATTCTAACACGATTTCTAATATTAAATGAACAGGTTGAGTAGGTAATATATTAATATTCCATACAAATAAACCTACCCTTTAACATGATAATGTTTTTCCTCGTCATTCACGGCATTCCCTCATCCTTTTTCCTTCACCAACTTCACCATCTGCAAAAAACAAAACATTTATTCACAAAAAGACCTTAAAAACGTAAATCGAAATATTTCATTTGAAAGTTCAAAGTAACCCTGTAATGTTTGTATTCCTATGGCGGTTACCTGGGCCTGGCCGTCCCGTGAGGGCATGGCCTGATGGACGGAGCTCGCCGCGCAAGGGTTAACCTAAGTCAATGTAAATATTTGAACGTACGCCGACTTTACCTACATATCGTTGTTTTAAAGCTTGACATCTCACAAGTTTGTTTAAGGGTTGTAAAAATAGTTTTTAGTTTGATATAATTTTATAGAATATTCTTTATTGTACTTACACCAATCCAATATTTACATAATAATTATGTTTTAAGTACTGTGTTAAACTACTAAACCGATTTTTATAAAGTTTGGTGAGATGGAATAGACCTTGAGGAACAAAATAAGCTATCTTTTATCACGAAAAAAATGTCTTGGGGTTGAAATGGAACTTCGGGTAACAGCTAATACTTACATGCAATAACTGTATTATGGACGATCTTATCTATAACAGCGTTTTTCCAGATAAATTAGTTTTCCTAACTGTTCTTAGTACGTCGAAGAGTTTAATCTCTATGATCTTTATAATTTTTTGTAAATGTTTTCCATATAGCCTAGGTTTTACTCTACATTGCATTGGTACTAACTCCGTTTCGAACTCTATATTTTCCCGATGATATTCACATTTATCTTGACAATTTAATGTAGACCATTCTATTGAAATGATTGAGAAGCAGTTCTATTTTGGTATATAAGGTCATAATTATCTTAAAACCTATATTTACGTACACCTACTAGTGATTTATGATTGTAAAGATAGAAAACCTGCTTTTAAAAACGTTTTAATTGATATCAAACCTACGTAGAAACTACACAGAACACTTCAATTCCTTTACACCCTACAACATAAACACGGTGTAAAACACATTACTTTAATGAGTCCTTTTTCTAAACAAACATATTGTTCGATAGACCCGGACTGACAAATGCGGGGGTAGTTACGTGAGAATTACGCGGAGTTTTATCCCGGGTTCGAACCCCGAGCAGTCCCCTGCGACCGCCGGCCGAAAACTTTGCCTTTGACCCTCCGACGAACGGTATAGAGCTGTGAAATGTTTAATTCATGGAATGAAATACAGAAATTAATATTTGCTCTTAATTTAAATTGTCTTTAGGTGGCTGGTGTAGTAACTGTGCGTCCAGTTTCGTTCTGTTTTTGGTTGGGTATCCGGATAGGACGAAAAATTTGGTTTTAAATACGTAAGTATTTAAATACAGATCAACATAATTGTATGCACAATAGTTTATGATACTACTTTTTTTTCTTAATGCTGCAGCCACAGGTAATTTTACAAACGCTTAGTCCATCGCATCTTTGGCCTTTCTAAGTAAGGAAAAAAATATTATTTTATTAATATAGATATCTGCTCTATACATATCCACAACCGCGACACCAAGTCTTGGGGCATCTCCAGTATTCTTATCTACTTACTCCATCTATAGCTGAACGAGCCTCCTGGGGCCTAGCCCCGCCTCTTACGGCCTGTCAATGACTAGTAAAATTTAGAACCGGCCTACCATTGATATAAATGTTTTTTGTTCCCAAAACGACTCTTCAAATTGTAATTTAGTGTTGCTACCGAATGAGATGGTGTATCGTAATGTTGTAATATCCATTCAAGTTCACGATATTGTTGACTTGTTTTGTGAAACATTGGATGTAAGTATACTTATGCTATTACATAAGATCATTTATTTTCATATAGCTAGTAAAAAATTGCTGTTCTTCATAGTGGCACTACAAAATACAAACTGCCCCAACATCAGATGATTATACTCAATACGTGTATAATATACGAGTACAATTGTAACGTGAGGAGTTTTAGTCTCGATGTTGCTTTAATATGTTAACTTATGCCGAACGACAATACATTTTAAATAAAATGTAATACGAATCAACCGTTTCGTCAAAATATTCCAATAATACCTAATATACTGCTATAAAATTTTCCACATATCTATCGTGCGCTGGCACGCATACAGCTGCATAGAGTCGCGTAATAATATGCTGCATATCTTACTAGAATTTGCTGCATAATATTAAATTTCAAACAGATTTCTGAACGCACGCTAGATTCCATCCCTGACAATTACCTCACTAGTAAATATAAAAATTAAATGTAACTTTAAAATGAGTTGCATTTTAATATAAAGTCAAATTGGAATCACATATTAAAGTAGCTTATAATTTTTAAGTTTTTACAATTTGAATATGTTTTAAATTTAAGTTCTTTGGCTAGTCCAACTTTAAACATCTTTATCTATACTCGTAGTACCTACAGACCTTATTTATTAGACTTTTTATTAGGTTGTGGATAACTTATGATAATGCGTAATTTATGATTAAGCAAATTTGATAAAACTGATTATTGGGTAACTAAACAACCATACGTAGGATGGCATAAAATTAAATATGTAGTGCTTAAGTCAACATTCTTAAAAAATAAATTACTTACTTAATTACTGTTGTTTCTACTTTAGTTAAAATATTTTGAATAAATTTCATGGAATTTACGTAGTTATTATATGTAAAACTGCGCACAGAATTTGCAATGAATACTTTTTGCGAATTCGCACCTGGCGAACCGTTGAACCAATGATATTGCCTGCATTACTCCTCCCTTGACATACCCCTAAATGACCAATGGCCGACCGGTTTGCTACCCTAGTCGCGTGCTGACCAGTTTGACCACCCGGGAGTCACCCCATGCCACACGCAACCGTCGAAACGAGACACTTATAGCGTATAAACGATCACTGGACCTCGGATGTTCAAAAGAATCAGATAAACATACCTTTTGTCAAGGTATTCATCCCACAATAGTTTTGACACGGGCCGTATATTTGACCACTTACTGGCCACAAGAGGCCAGTTTTTAACAGATTTGTCTCCCTAAATATACGCTTTGTCGCGCTTTGGACGCGTGTTAAATACCTGTTTTTATGATAGTACAATGACATTGTAAATAATGGGATGAAACAGAATTTATTTTGTTGATGTAATGGATAAAGTTAAATATCTTATGATTTATTTGTTTAGGTCCTCACATTTTTCGAGACTATTTTATAAGAAATTATTGACCGATTCTGCTATAAGATGAAGAGAAGAAGTTAAAAGTAAAATAATTTTGAAAAACTAATTAACGTTTTCTATTTTTGAATTACTTAAATAAGTGATTACTAAATAATGTTCATTTGTTTCACTGAAGAGTGTTCGGTTCGGTCGTCCAGAAACAGAAACACGGAGGGCCACATTCCTCATAATCCCGCCCTAATGCCCTGTCCTCTGCAAGGGACATTTCCATTTATTATTGAGCACTTAATTTATGTGTTTTGTTATGGACCAACAACTGGTAAGGTTGTCCTAAGCAAATGTATAAATTCTTTACCAATACTAAACCTACCCTAAACTGTATTCAGTAACACATAAGTTTTAAAATTGTTTGGCAAATTGCAGGCGTTTAAAGTCTTCTAATATATTGCGCAAAAACTGCTTCATCGGACGTTTTAAAGTGATCGCACAATCAAAGTACCGTGAATGCTTAGTGCTTGTAAATAGAGTTGAATTTCCTATACAACATACATGTTTCTTTAAATCTTTTTGACTTCAAAAATATGAAATTTTAAAAACAAATCTTCGCTGTAGCCAAAGTAATTTCAGCCTAAGCCATTTAGAGAAAAGTTTAAAATGGCAAGTTCATTTTTGCAGTAAGGACGTTTTAGCAAATAGGTGGATCACTTAGAATTGTTTAGACAATGTACGCGGCAATCCGTTCGCTTCAGAGCCAGGTTTTGTTTAAGAAGGGGCGAAATGACATTCGGGATAACTAAATCCAGGGGACTTCGTGGAGTTTCGAGGTCATTTTTCAAAATAAGTAATCGGGCAATGGAAACAATAGAAAGAGATTTAAAAGCTGTTTACAACCGGCTAGTGAAGTTTGGGCACTATTTTAGAATATCTTTCGCTAATGTTAGCATAACGTTTCATATAATTCATTGATTTTGCCGCTCTACTCATATGTCCCACTAATATCGTAGCATGAAAACTGCGTAGTATAAACATACACAAATTAAAAACATAAATAGAATAATAAATACAAACAGATAGATAAAAAAGGGTAAGCCCACCTCAAAGCAACCAACGTTAGTAAAAAAAAATACTAAATGACTCAGCCCAAAGTGGTATAATATGATATTCAGAGAGAGGAGAGCTCTTCAACCAATGTACATAATGCCTATGAACGCATAAAAAATCAAGCAAATTCCATGTGAACCGAAACACATGGCGAATAAACATACGAAGTAGATACTTACAAAAATATGAAATTCACCACAACATTTGCCGGGGACGGCGAGTCCAGTAGCGTTAGCAAACAAAATTATGTAAGTATGTGAACATAATATATATTTGATTGAACTTTAAAACTTTACAAATGTGGTAAGCTTATACGAATACTTTTATTGCTACTGAATAGTGTGGGCTTCGGACAGTTAAATTATTTTTGAAATGAAACTTTTAAATCAAATTTTAAGAAATCAATAAATATAAATAAATAAAATAGTAATAAATTACGCTTGTAATAAATATTAGGTACTAAACTGAAGACTGAGTCTTAGACTAATACGGTTGTAGTTTTATTTAAGTAATTAAAGCTTAAACTACTTTTTGTAAATTAAAGAAATTACATTTATTTTGCAAAATAAAGGGACTAGTGGATGAGAGTGGGTGAAATCGAAGATGCGGGGAGGAGGCTTATGTCCAGCGGCGAACATTTTTCGTTTGAAATTATGGTAAAGACAAAAATCCAACAAAGTTGACAACGCTGACTGCATTTTGCTCACATTAGTTATTAGAGGACCGAGTTATTCTTTAAATAATATTGTTAAAATTAAATATCCTACAACAGTTTTTTTTTTGCCGACTCTCTTTGTTCAGTCGTCCATAATGCGAGTTGATAGGTAGATGTATTAAAAATAGTATACATTAGACACGAATACGACATAATATCAACATTATACATATGTATATGTATAACATTGTATATTATTATCATATTTTATTACAAAATGTTCGAATTACACGGAGCTTTGTGGGCACTGACAAGAATTTTATTGTAAATGTTACCTACTATAAAAAGAGGTAATAATATATCGCCCATGGCAAAGAGGCTTAATTGTAGAAACAATTATGATGTGTAAGTGTGTAACACAAGTACAACATAGGTCCTTATTATTTGTCATATATATTGACAAACATGTACAACTTATTTCTAAAAGTATAGTTAATTTGGACGTAGCTACTGTCTGATTAATGCAACTTAATTAAATAAGTATAAGTAATAATGTTAATCCTTTTTTTAAACCAACACACCGTCACACATTGAAGACTAGACTTTTACTCCCATCTTAACTAGACGTAGGAAGAGCTAGTACGCAGCAACTTTATTACAGTTGCTAAAGCAATTTCTTACATATAAAAACACCTACCAGAAAATACGATTTATGGACTTTTATACTAATATCGGTATCAGAGAGACCTCTCTATCTAACCAAGTATAAGTAGAGTTTAAAGACGGGAGCATCAGTACACCACCATTAGTTACCTATTGACACACAGATAGATCGCTACGTGCCGCTTGTCCTGACCACCACTACTATTTGTTTAATAATATCAGATTATGAATCTTATAAATAATGATGATGATGAATCATCATCTTATAATAATCTGATCACCAGATTCGATTACGATAAACATTTACGCTTGTAGTTTATTTTATTTTTACACTATTTGCACAAAATTAATGCACAAAGGCGAACTTAATGTCAGAGGCATTCTCTACAAGTCTACCTGGGTGATGCAGAGATAAAACTTGTTTTATTTAATTAATGTTATTTTTTTAAAGACAACTCTCACTTAAAACACCTGCTGATTCATGTGACCTTACATGCCATGGAAATATCAACAGACATTAGAACAAATATAATTTATATCGAAGCTTAGCGAACTAGACTTTACGTTCAGTTCTTTAATTAGTGCTGATTCTTTTTATGCTTTCCTTTTTAGAAACTTTCAAAAGAATGTTTAACTAATGTGCTAAAGCAAAAAGATAAAATTATAAATAACAAAAAACCATATAACAACTGTTATTACTACTGTTACACTGTTTTAAAATTTCACTGTCGTGTGTCAATTTTATTAAGACTACCTAACCGTAATTAAGGTAAGAAAAAAACATTCATATAAATATTACCACCGCAGGAAATATAAATTACAACTTGAATCAAAAGTTAAGCGAGTTCAAAATGAGAACATTTAGTTAGGTCAGTTGCTAAGATTAATGTGGTCTCCAGTTTTAGTGAAACTGCTACTGAGATAGTTTCAACATTTTTTGTTCTACACAAAATGTACGAAAATGCAAGCAATGCATTTGGAATAAGTAACTCCGAAAAACAGGGGCAGGCATAAAATACCCCCGGGCGTTAAGAGTACATATAATGGAAACAAATAAATTATAGTCAAAGGTGTTCACCCCAAACAAACAACTCGACACCTACACCAGTCATTCGCACATCGTCATGATAAAATACCATCATAAGTCGAAAGCCGAAAAACTGGACCCCTATAACTGCGTAATTTATCTCAAGTACTGAAAACGTCTTCAGTTTAACCCAATACACTCGGTCCTAAGTAAACTTTAGGTTAACTTAAACGGCTGAGTCCCTTTCTCGACCACATTCTAAATAAATAACATCTAATGGGCGACATTCATCAGTGTTTCCACGTTTTTAGGTGGGTAGACCTCACTCCCCTAGCTGTCTGCTGTTTTGAAAAAGATCTTTTCCAACAAATCCAAGAACACTTGAATTCTAAAATGGACTTTAGCTAGTTGTAATAAAACACATTTTAATTCTGTTAATTGCAGGACAAATTACGTTTGTTAAATACAGAGATTAACATTGGCGAGTGCAGAGATATGAGAGGGGGCCAGTGGGCGGCGGAGTGGGACAGAACCCACCCAACACCCTTTTTTTGTTATTTTTTGTTGCATTTTTTGCGTGAGCGCGTGCAGGGTTTTTCGTGCATAGGTAAGCAATATTATCGGTTCTTCTTAATTATTAGGTCACTTAATTTTATCCTTTGGAGAAAATCGCCTTATGTCAATACGTGTTTTTAGTGGTATGATTACTATTAACATCATGGTTTAAACATGGTTTATTCCATACAAATAAATGTACTGTCAACATTTTTGTCATTTGCTGTCAGAGAATCGACTGGATTGCAACCTGTCCGGTTGCTTTTCGGGAGATACGGGTACGCGCCCCCGGCACCTCGAGCCTTCATTATCGTACACCTATACATCCGCGATATGAAGTCCCCGTCTTTCCTTCCCTCTCCTGACTATAGTGGTAGGGTCTAACCTAGACCCGCACGGGTTGGTACCACAATTCTACCTATTTCGGCCGTAATAGCAGCTCAGCTGTGTTTCGTACGAAGGGGGAAACAGCCGTTCCTGTGTTCCTATTTCCTTTCCCAATTGGGTGGCGAAGTTTTGGTGATGCTTGAGACGTGCGGTGGTAAAAGTCTTGGCCTGTTCGTTGAGCGTGACGAGTTGACGCGGGGTCCAGGGAGACCCGATGGGAATGGTTATCCGTCGGCCACCTGCCAGTCAGTAGGGGACCCGAACCCGTGTGTATCCCGCACGGGAGGCTGTCCCGCCAGCTGGCGAAAATCCCGTCTCATAGCCGTTGTGCCGGAATGGGAGACCGGAGTGGATCCCGGCGGTTGTGAGCGGGGGGGCATCGGGGGCCCTTCCGTGCCCCGCGTCAGCTTTTCACTCAACTCACGGATTGGTCGGGTCCAACACACCGCTCTTTCTTTGGGTATCACCTTGACTTCGCCTCCCAAATTACACCTCACCCCCACTCTCTCTACAAACCATGGCCACAAGAAAGAGAAAGAGCAACGTATCTACGGCGGACACCAAATCCACATTTACAATGGATTTCTGCAATATCAGGGGTCTTCACAGTAATCTCGACGCCGTCCATCAACACCTTGAGTCGGCGCGGCCTGCCTTGCTCTTTTTAACGGAGACGCAGATATGTACCCCGGACGATATATCGTACCTTAAATACCCCGGCTACGAGCTGGAACATGCTTTCCACCGGAAGGCTGGGGTGTGCGTTTTCGTACGGGGTGATATCTGCTGTCGCCGCCTTCGGGCCCTCGAACGCCGGGACCTATCATTATTATGGCTGCGGGTAGACCATGGGGGTCTTACCCGAATCTACTCGTGCCTTTACAGGTCTCCGGCCAGTGATATGGGAGTCACCCAAATAACCGAGAACGTCCAAGGGGGGATTGACCAAATATTGGAACAGCATCCGTCTGCGGAGGTGGTGGTCCTAGGTGATTTCAACGTTCACCATAAAGAATGGCTGGGGTCCCGGACCACTGACCTCCCGGGCAGAACTGTCTTCAATATGGCCTCGGCCTATGGCCTCTCTCAACTGGTAATGCAGCCCACCCGCATTCCAGACGTAGAGGGTCATGAACCTTCTTTGTTGGATCTTCTGCTGACTACTCACCCAAACGGCTATGGGGTAGTGGTCGATGCTCCACTCGGATCATCTGACCACTGCCTTATCCGTAGTAAAGCCCCTGTTGTGAGACCCGATCGCTCTTCGGCAACCGGGTCTCGCAGAGTCTGGCGATATAGCTCAGCAGATTGGGATGGGCTTCGTGAATTTTTCGCGTCCTACCCATGGAAGCGGCTTTGCTTCTCCTCCGGAAATCCCGACACATGTGCGGACTGCATTACCGATACGGTGCTTCAGGGGATGGAATTATTCATCCCCAACGCAAAAATTCCGGTCGGCGGTCGCAGTCGCCCCTGGTTTAACAAAACCTGCAGGCAGGCGACGCACCTTAAGCAGTCCGCATATAGGGCCTGGAACAGTGCTAGGCAACGCCAGGACCCGCGGGTCAGGGAAGAGAAGCGTAAGTTCAATGCCGCTTCCAGATTCAACAAGAAGGTTATCGCTGAGGCCAAAGCAGAACACGTTGCCAGAATTGGCGAGAGGCTAGAAAGCTATCCTTCAGGGAGCCGTGCATTCTGGTCTCTCGCCAAGGCTGCCCAAGGCAACTTCTGCTCGTCCAATCTCCCGCCACTGCGCAAACAAGACGACATACTGGTCCATAGTGCAAAGGAAAAGGCTGACACTTTAGGCCAATTCTTTGCCTCGAACTCGACTCTAGACGACGGGGGAGTCACACCACCCAACAACTCGCGGTGTGAAAGCTCAATGCCGGAAATCCGCATCACTCAACGCGCGGTCAGGCGAGAGCTCAGGCTCCTAGATGTCAACAAGTCGAGTGGACCAGATGGCGTCCCCGCAGTGGTTCTGAAGACGTGCGCCCCTGAGTTGACTCCCGTTTTAACGCGCCTTTATCGTCTCTCATATAACGCTAATAGGGTTCCATCTTCGTGGAAGGTAGCTAACGTCCACCCGATCCCTAAAAAGGGTGACCGGTCGGACCCGTCAAACTACAGACCGATAGCGATAACATCCTTGCTGTCCAGGGTTCTGGAACGAGTTATCAACTCCCAACTCCTGAGGTACCTTGAGGAGCACCAGCTGATAAGCGACCGCCAGTACGGTTTCCGTAACGGTCGGTCAGCTGGTGATCTTCTCGTGTACCTCACACACCGTTGGGCAGAAGCCTTGGAGGGCAAGGGTGAAGCTCTGGCTGTCAGCCTTGATATTGCCAAGGCGTTTGACAGGGTCTGGCACAAAGCACTTCTATCGAAGCTACCATCCTATGGAATCCCCGAGGGACTCTGCAGATGGATCGCCAGCTTCCTGGATGGTCGGAGCATTAGGGTCGTTGTTGATGGTGCTTGCTCCGATACCATGATGGTTAATGCTGGCGTACCACAAGGCTCAGTGCTTTCCCCAACGCTGTTTATTCTGCATATCAATGACATGTTAACCATTGAGAACATGCATTGCTATGCAGATGACAGCACGGGTGACGCGCGGTACACTAGCCAACAGAATGTCCCTCGGAGCTCCGTGCATGAGAGACGGTTACAACTTGTGTCTGAAGTTGAGGGCTCTCTCGGGCGGGCTCTCGAATGGGGTGAGAAGAACTTAGTTCATTTCAACCCCACGAAGACACAAGTATGCGCGTTCACTGCGAAGAAGGACCCTTTTGTTATGGCGCCTCAGTTCCAAGGAGTTTCTCTCCGTATCTCCGATGACATTGGGATCCTCGGCGTTCAAATATCCAGCAAGGTCCAATTTGGGAGTCATTTGGAAAACAAAGCCAAACTGGCGAGCAAAAAGCTGGGCGTCCTGAACAGAGCCAGACGGTACTTTACGTCATCTCAACGGCTTGTGCTATACAAAGCACAAGTCCGACCGCACGTGGAGTACTGTTCTCACCTGTGGGCAGGAGCCCCCAAATACCAGCTCGACCCACTTGACTCCCTCCAACGGCGAGCTGTTCGAATCGTCGATGATCCCAATCTCACAGACAAATTGGAGTCACTGGAGCAGCGGAGGGACTTTGGCTCTCTATGCGTGCTCTATCGTATGTTCAACGGGGAGTGCTCTGAGGAACTGTTTGACTTGGTGCCATCGTCTCCTTTCTATCATCGCACCACTCGACATCGCAGCAAAGTTCATCCATACTACCTGGACACGATCTCGTCTAGCACGGTTCGTTTTCAGCGTTCATTTCTCCCACGTACGTGCAGGCTCTGGAACGAACTACCAGCTGCGGTGTTTCCCGAGCGCTATGACATGTCCTTCTTCAAACGAGGTTTAAAGAGAGCATTAATATCACGGTAGGCAGCGGCTTCGCAGAGCCCCTGGCATTGCAGAAGTCTATGAGCGACAGTTTCCACTTACCATCAGGTAGGCTGTTGGCTCGTCTGCCACTATAGGCAATAAAAAAAAAAAAAAAAAAAAAAAAATGACGCTACAATTTGCTACTCTTTTATTCCTAGATTTAGTATGTTTAGACTTAGTATGTTTCTATGCTATTTATCACAGAAAATATATTTTATAGTGTGATTGCTCCCAAGATAAAAAAAACAATACTAGTACTAATGCCCAAACCCGGTTTAAGGGTGTATTTTGTGTAATAGAAGACAACAACAAAGGCTAATTTAAGTATGACTAGTTACTTAATTTAGGATTTCCAATAAGAAATTAAATTTGATATTATACCATCTCCTTTCAAATTGTACCTTTTTGTCTTCAGATATTTTAAAAGCAAAATATTTTTTTTTAAATGTTATCGGTTCTGGCCACAAGTTACATTTATAAATATAAGGCAGATTACAACATTGAAAAAGGTTCGCAGATAGCTTGTTCACGGCGATGCGGGTGTCATCCTGGACGTCACCCTGGACGTAGCCAGATAGCGGTGATGAGGGTCTAGGACCTTCGTGTTTGTATTTATTATAGTGTAATTTTAATATTACTGTGTAAAAGACTTTATAAATAAAATAATGAAGTAAGTAAGTGATACGATTTTTTAAGGAATTGATATATAAAATTGTGTGATTGACTATGAAAGGTAGATTTTTTTAATATTAAGCTTGTGCAGTGGTCGGATATGGGTAAATGGGGGTTTATAATGTATTGTTTTGGATCTAGGAGTATGCTTTGTCCTTGAAGTCAAATTTGTATAACATTTTTTAACTAACTACTTTTTTAAACATTTTTAACTACTTTCTTTACGTATACATAAAAGATGACGTTCACAATATAATAAAATCACCATAGCTGTAGGTTGGGACGCCGAGTAAGGAATGTGCACACTAAAATGTCACGTAAGGAATTGCATTCAAAAAGGTAAAAATATGGATCGACGACTAAACGTATCTACTAGGCGAAGCATTTTAGAGTTTCGTAGCACATTTTTTAAACGATCAATCATCCAGCGGTTGTCCGCGACAATGACGTTTAACCTAGCAAATCTATCAATCCATACGTCTAGGTATTACTTAGCCATGTTGCCGTACAAAGTAATGCAAATGTACACGTACCTTTAATATCAACTAACATTCGTACAATGAGACAATTACCAATGCACCGTGCAGTAGAAAATTTGTAAAAGCATAGCGTGGAGAACATGCAATATTGCAAATTTGTGCCGAAACCCACCGGTAACAAGTTGCACTGTATTTTAGCAAGTTTCCGATAGCCGATGTAGCCAAGTTTCTGGCAAAATGTAGGACAAATTTTCATTTCAGCCCTGATTTTTTACTCTTAATATTAGGACAATTTGAATGGGTACTGCATTACCATATATATCATTGTGCAAGACTATTATTATGGTTTAAAGTAGTTACTTACATAAGTAACTACTAAAATTTGTGTGTATAATATGACACAAATTGTAAAACTACTTATAGATTTTTGAAATGATACAAACATAAGTTATAATATCTAACTGTGACTATTGTCTGCATTTGTAAAGTAGTACCCCGTTGTCAATAAAATAATGAATATTTTTGGCTGCAATACTTATTTATTTTACAAGATATCAACAGAAAACGGAATAGTTATGAAATGAATTGCTTGCTCATGTAAGTAGCTCCTGATGGTACCACCATGTGCAATAAAAAAACCATGGCAGCATAGCAAGGGCTGTTGTCGCTCTGATCCTCACAGAGGACAAATACAAGGATCATTTACTAGGGCGACAGTCGACGTTATAATTAAAGAAATAAAAATACTCATTCCCATTCAACTAGAACATGGTCACTCTACTAAAAGCAGCTGCCAAAGGCTAGAGAGGAAACGGTAACTGAATGGAACTAAATTCCAGTCGCCTCGAATGGTGGGTACTGTCGCGACCATTTTGCTGGCCGGACTCGTTGGAATGCTGTTAGCATGCGAATGTACGCTTCACTGTGCAGATGGAGAAATGAATGCTTTGATAAAGATTAAGTATAGTTCGAGGTTGTGGGTTCGATCCCCACACGGGACAAATTTTTGTGTGTTCCATAAATATTTGTTTTGAGTCTTGGTGTACTTTGTGTCCGTTAATTGTATGTTTGTAAATATCCGTGACACAGGGCTTGTTTCCTAGTGCGAGAGTTGTCTTAAAAAGAATTGCTTTAGAGTTTTGTATTTGTGTATTGTATGTTAGAAATGTATCCGACACAGAAATGTTGTCGTTTAAACAAATTTAAAAGATAATAATAATATACATTATGCGAAGCCATAAGGAAAACACTCTTGTCTTTACATCGCCTCCTTAAAACTGGATTCAAACTTAAACGATACATTTATCGCTTACCTTAAAATAAATATTTTTCTTTAACATTCAGAAAACATAACCACATAATATCATAAAATATACTATCAAAATGTGAAAGTAAAAACCCCGAAATAAGACACGACTCTTTTGTTTTCATTGTGCTCGTACCTATAACGAGACGCGAGCAACGTAACAAAAACAAAAGAAAATGGCTCTATTATGTGAAAACAACCCAGAGACTACCACGGTTATATTTACCCGTGGGCTGAATTTATACGATATACTCTGTATTCAGTTAACCAACGTTATTTGATACCTCATACGCGTTTTACTGTGCCCTCTTTCGTCAATTTCGCTGAGGTTCTCGAGAAGGGTGGGAGGTTAATATAAACTGGTTAGGTGAACATATTTCGAATATCCAAAAGTATAAATTTCGTCGGTAAGCTATCGACTTACTTTTTATATTCTAAAGAATCGTGGTATTGGGAATGGCCTACTGTTTTGAAGACAAACAGGGGGTAGTGTTCGCGGCACAGACGTTCTCAAATCCCTGTAACCTATCTTCAATGTATATTTTATATATTTTTCTTTATGATTTTTATCGAAGAGTTCGTAATAATCCTGTATGAAGCTTTTAGTCTGTGTCGTAACGGGAAGTAATAAAAAATCGTATAAAAAGTTTTATTTACGACAAATCGTTGCGTATGATTGTTCTAATTTACGAGTATGAGATAATATTATAGGGGACAATGAAAAGCTTAGCGGAACATAATAAACAGAAAGGTAACTTTAGTCATAAATAACTAAACTACAAATACAAATAAATATAAAAATGAATGTATAATAATTAAATATATCAAAACTGATTTTAATACTAACATTACCTAAATTTAAAATAAGATTATGAATAATTCTAGTAGCTTGAAACACAAACCAGAGCAAATTGAACAAGAATGCATATGAAAAGGATTAAACTCAAATTCAAAGCATCTATTCATTTTGATCATAGAGTATGATGCTTATGAAAGTCAAAATTACATGAAGTCAGCTAATTAACCTACAGCCAGTTCGCTGACGAGGTAGAGCTGTGAGAAGAACTGGCAAGAAACCTGCCGCCAGATATTTACAGTTTTTTGTATGATTTAACAATTTTAGCACATTAACGCAACCAAAGAACCATACAAAGTAAATATTCGACCAATTAATTTAATTACCAAAATTATAAAAAGAGGATTTCAATTATTTAGTTTTATCTAGTAAGGTAATTTGACTACGTATTTTAATTAAAAAAAGTAAATGCATCTCCCGGTCATATTGAACGACAAGGTAAAACTGGACTGAAAAAATAAAGTGGCTATCAAATGTAAAAAAAGGTTACAAGTCTAAAATAAAAGTTAAGTACACGTAAAAAATACAAAGGTTACAAATATAATTATCACGATAGGTAATTTTATCAATGAGTATGTATAATGTATGTATATGTATAATGAAAATGTTTGACTTATGGATTTGAAATTTGACAAATAATTAAGTTACATTAGGAACGGATTTTGCGACTTTGTAAATTTTATTTTCAACCTGTATTTGTATTTTTCATTATTAAGAAATGTCCTATCATAATAAAAAAAAATAAAAAATGTAAATCTTTCTTAAAAGTTATATTTTTTTAAACAATATCTAGAAAGAATCAGAGCCCTACAATGTTTTTCAACTTTAACATAAATTAGCCCCTTAATTCAGAACAAATTGAAAAATAAAATAAAATAAACTGATCCCCAGGGTATCAGATTCAGGTGATCGGACGGGAATAACTCAATTATCTTATCAATCTTAAGTAGTAATCTGCAATAAATATTCTCATTTTCATCCAAAAAATCAATACTATTGATACGACACAACTTCCAAATCCATAGTCTATCTCATAAAATGACGTCATACAACCCAACGTTATACAATCTACCCACAACAACATATTACAAAAGACCTCAACAAAAGCAGTTTCTAATGCTTGCGTCCTCCATGCCTTAATCTTTTTGTACCTCTAATTAAATTAGTGAAACCGGGCGCGCGGAAACTGGACACCCACACAGATGTAAGCACCCTCGTCTTAAACGCACACATACAGGCTATACACACTACACAATTAAAGACGCTTGTAAAGTGAAAGGAGGTTGTGTCTGTGTGGATGAGATCGCCGTACGTATATGTGTGTGTTTTAGTTAAGGGTCGTCATTTCTCTTGGACCCTCCCCCGTAGTGTCCGCAGAAAGGTGAGTTAAGATGGACTTGTATAGAGATGTTGTTACTTGCACAATTTTTATAACGTTTTATATTTAGGATTACGTTTTTCTGTGTATATATAAAACAACATTTGAAACAATTTGATAAACAAAATGCCTTACGTTATATCAAATAATCTTTTCAATATTTGAAACAATTTTAAACTAGTAAGGTTCACAAGAGTCCAAAGTCAGATTAAATGTAATTATACTCAATAATGAATCGCTGTTTCAGTAGTAAAAACGTATTTCCTAATTGCCGACTCAGAGGTCAATCAAAGTGATACTCTTGACACTGTACACATTACGGTAACTATAAACTTTTCTTTTCATTTTTGCCATTTGTATTTACCTACTAACTTAACTAACTACAACTGGTTATTTCTGTAGTGTATAGTTTTGTATTTGTTATGTCTAGGACATTAGGCAGTACGCAATGATACAACAGCTTTTGGTACAGCATTTATTCCAGAATGAAGGCCGATGCAAAGGTTACATAAATCACAAGTACAGATCATATATCATAGCCGTACCATAGATGTATATTATAATATTAACATTACAGTATTTAATTGTTAACTTGTTTCACACATTTACATAGTGACTTATAGATATTACAGATTTCAAAATGCTACTATAATTTTGTTAGATTCAGAACAGTATTTTATGAATCGTTTTATTCTATGGCGGGGTGTCAGAATCCTATAAGGTTCTCTCCTAAAATAAAAATTGTCTGTTTCCCAAGGCCTTGATACTAATACTGAATATTATTGTTAATCGACAGACCACTAGCAAACTAGCTACGCTTCAAAATAAATAAATAAATGACAACAATAATCGAAGGTATAAGCAACTCTATATAATTCCAACAGACAAACAGACATCCCCCGGCATCCTCCCTCGGACTTTAATATTGATCAGTGTCCGGCCGCGGTCAGGTAGTGTCGGCCACGAAGGCGGCGCATGCGTCATACCTGCCGACCTACCGAGCTTTGTTGCAACTATGTAGGTAGACGGACCGATACGCATACATACATACATCAGTTTACATGAAAATGACACGACAAGATTTAAATTACTATTGGATTGCAAGAAAGACATAATTCATGGACCTCTAAATTGCTTAGGACGTTATCGTTTCAGATAAATGTGAAAATATTAAACTTTATGGGTTTGATTGATGAAAAAAATAATGAATATTGAAGAGGCAAAGGAGATATGTTTGTATCGCAGAAAATCACGTTCTATAGTCTCTGCTTACCTCATTAATGGAAGACAGGCGTGAAGTTATGTAAGTATGTTGTGTTGATGTTTACTATAATTAATGCTCCTTGCAAGTGCCATCATCTATATTCACAGAGTAGTTGGAAAATGGAAATAAGTCAATATCCTTATAATTTACAAATCTTAATTCAATGGTAGGACTAAAACTATACCACCATACTACCATTAGCACTACCACGTTTCTTTGATAAATTTTATTTTTTTGGAACTAACCCCCAGTTTCTGAAAGGCTGATCAACGAAAAATTAACTAATCAGCTGTTAAATCTCATGTAAAGTACCTGAAAGCATGCAAAAAGCATGGATAATTAGTTTTATTTGATCTAATTAGTTACTAACTAGATCAAATTAAACTAATTATTCATGCTTTTAGCAACCCAACTGGCACTTCACATGAGATTTAACAGGTGATTAGTTAATTTTTCGTTGATCAGCCTTTCAGAAACCGGGGGTAACTCTACCTGAGTAAGTCGCTTAGTGTATGATCAGATTCACGAGCATATTGTCTTTTTATAAACTAGTCGCTTACTGGTCGAAATTCGACCATATTATATTTTTATGCTCCATCCGCAATTTTCGTAAAAAGAGGTACAAAGTTTTTGCTTCGTTTATTAATATATAGATGTAACTATTTGAGTCTATAGTATAATTAATATAATTAATCGTCGCCTAGCGGTCGAAATTCGCCAAAAATAATATAAAATATATATTTTTTATTTGTTATGCACAATTAAAAAAAAACCATTATCATTTTGCTCTCCTTCTCTACATAAACTATAAGTGTGCGAAATATCATACATCTCCATTCGCGCAATTTTCATAAAAAAGGGGTTAAATAAAGTTATTGCTTCGCGTATTAATAGATTTATTTATTTAAGGTTCTCCAACAAAGGATGTGCACAATTGTAACTTAGAGTAACTAGGACACAAAAATATTTCAATGTACTCCTTCAATTAGAGGAGACCACATCATACAAATATTATTATTATATATTCAGTCTGTAGTTTTTAATTGTTATCGTATATTCTTATCAATTTGAGCTTATTTAATTTCACGTTATTCATTTTTGATACTACTTACCACAGAATAAAATAATAAGTACTAAATAATATTACTATCTCGTTATAAAGAAGACGTTTATGAATGCTATGTATTTGAAATGAATGACGTTATTGCTTGTTCTAGAATGTACGACGCACAGAAAAAAATTTACACGTACATTTCAATATTTTAGTTTTACAGTAAAAAGAAACAACACTAGGCAAGTATGTAGTAATTTAATACTACAGATAACAGCTTGAAATATTTTCATAAACAACAAGTAAGTACACCAAAAATATACACGAGCATTCCCAATATATTTACGTGAAAGCAATTTCCGAGAAATCACAATAGTACCAACCATGATATTACGTTATCTCAAAACATTATAGTAAAAAGATTCCCCCGATTTAATATCAGAAAGAAGTCCCTAAATTCCGTATCATGTAAAAGTACACTTTCAATATTGGGATTGGTATCCCTCTGGCCGTAACAAGGTTTTATTAGATCCCACTAAAGGGCATCCCCGCACAAAGGTAGCACAAGAAACCCTTTTTCTACCTTACTTCAAATATATTAACTGTCCCACTACCTTTCATGTCGAAGATGTCAGTTTGCTAGATGAGATATTGCTTGAGTATAACTTGCTTGCTCTGCTTGTAGGCTAAGTTGAAGTTTGTATACTATTAAACTAGATTTCTGATACATAAATATTTATTATTCATGCTTAATAAATAGAAATTAATAAATCACACACACACATAAAATTTACACATATTCATACACATACATACAGAAATACACACACGCTCAGGCACAATCATATTATTAATGAGTTAATATTGTATTACTCAGGAATTGTTTTTGATTAAGATTTTAGTTACTTTTATTCTTCGTTAAGTGTAATTCCTTCATCTTAAGTATTGTAAACGGGAAGATGCGATGCTGGAGATGATACTGGGGATACCTCAACTATTTGTAATGAAGATGATGAGATACAATAAAAACATTTTATTATAAATCTTTTTCTTATATAAAAATCAGTGTTTGTATGTTTATCGTAACGATCAGATTGTAATGAAACTTTGCGAAAATGTTCTGGAGATGCCCAAGATGATTTCTCGTTTAAATTACGTCGCATTGCAACGCATGCCGCAGTCGCTAAGGCCGTTATCAAAATACGGACGATACGGAGGACTATTACGTAACTGGTAAGAAAAATCCTATTACCTACCTACATTGCTAATTATTTCATCAAATTTAATAGCCACTTCTAGCTATTCACAATCTACGCATGGTCGGCTATTTGTATCTGTTGTACTTTTGTCAGGGGAAATCAAGCCTTACAGCTATAGCTACATAGGCTAATACGGCGTTGCTGGGCTATGGTTGCGATGGTGACCGACGATTACTCCGACATATACGTACAATAAATATAAGCCTCGGTAACCTGTGTATCGTTTTGTAAAAGAAATACAGGATTTCATGTTATTTAGATGAGCTTAACTTGTTTAAGATATGAGAAGGTGGTTATTGAGATTCAATGCCTTTTCTAAAAGGAGTGGGCAGTGATGTATTTATCACGTTTCGCTTATTTTGCTAAATCCTTTGTAATAGACATAATTATAAACTGCGATTATTTTTAAAACCAACATTTTCATAGGAGCTTACTTGACTCGAAGAGTCGTTGTTGTTTACTGGCAACCTATGCCTCTGTGTTTACCTATATATTTTTTATGAAAAATGACGTGTTAATACGCAGGTATGTGTGAAAAAGTCTGTACCCGCTTATTTAATATCATACATTAATTTCTTGAAAATCATCTTCACTATGTTGGCCGAACTACAATCATAGCACAATTCTCTAAATAACTTATATAAGTTCAAACAAACTACCGGTGTACCGCTGTTCATATTTCATTCTCAACTTAGTTTGGGGAATCAATGGCTCGAGAAACGAACGTAGCCAGCCAATATTGCCAACAGACAGACGTATTTATGTTCTATATTTTATTATAGAAGAAGTTTCTCGAATAAAATAGCATTCAGATGAAACGTAACGTTAATATCTAACCATTAAAAACTGTTTATTTGTAGTTATTTGCGTAGTGAGAATAGGCTTATTTGTAAAGTAAGCATAGGCTTATTTTCGAATTCAGAATATTATAATAATTGTGTGTAATTTCCGAGATTAGTTATAGGTGAATCTGGTACTATACACAGAAATGTGTTTAATGGCTAGATTCAGTCATCATGAACAAAATAATTACTCAGATTTACATTTGTTCCCGTTATATTAATCAGGTTGACTAACGATATTTTATTTCAGTCTGACAATAACATTAGAAAGTATTTTGACATTAAATCGGTATCAAACTAGCAGCCTGGTACAAAAAATGGCAAATGGCTTTACCAGTAGACCATTACCTACGCATTACAACTTTTCAATCTACATATTATGAATGTAATGCAAATATTATATATTTTAATCGATGATGATCAAACATTATTTGATCTAGACATAAAGAAGAAAACAACATCTCAACTTTTCCACGAAGAGTAAGCCAAAGTACCACATATAATCTTCCTTCCCGTTTTAATCTTATTAGTCAATAAAAGAGAAAGAATATAACTTTTCTTTAACAGATCCAATACGAGAAACGTCCAAAACACGGTGTTAGCAAAAATGAATGCCCAGCAAACATACTGATAGCTCCATAAAATTACATGTAGACGTCCAAGATAACTTGACCTGTCATACCTTGAGCATATGCGAACAATTTCTTAACAACTAAAGTATCTTGCTATACTAGACTGCTAAACATGACTAGCGTAACGTGAGCTACAATACATTAAGTCCCAAAGAACATATACTTAATGATCGAAGTATCAAGTTATATTAGATATGTCCCAATATACTATCGCACCATTTGCCTTTATTGGCCATTTGGCCAGTTCGAAATTTGAAATCTGTCTGCTCTAATTTGTGTTCCTTCTAACAAATTGGATTTATTTTTGGAAAACAATGTTGAATGGCCAGTTTTATTTTAATTAATAATCATTTTTCCTTATTTTGAAATTGAAAAGACATTTGTTTAGTAACGTTCTAATTTTTTAAAGCTATAGAGAAGGTAGAGAAGTTACGGTATTTAAGATAGTATATGTTGATCTTGTTGTATTATATTCTGAAAACTTTTTAGAGTTTAAGGCTATTACGATTACTATGGGCTCATAATTACAACGAAATGCTAATCTGCTGCTAATTACCTAAGATTTGGTATGTAAATTTCTGACACAAATATAGATATTTGGTTTTTATTCCTCAAGGCATCTAGTAGTCTATGTTAAAACATAAGTATTGTTGAAAGATGAAATGAAACGAGATGAAGAAATGATGAAGATAGCTATCCGTCTTTAATATCAAATATATCTAATTTCATACAATAAACAAATATCACAAACCTCGTTTTATTTGATAAATTTACTCAACTATTTGTAACGGCATAAAATTATATTAGGTTCGTAGCAGTTGTAGCGGCTACGCTTTCATAGCGTAGAGGGTCTACGGAGGGTGGTAGAGGGGGTTACTGACCGCGACATTTGTTGCCCGTCCACCCCGTCTTGGATAGGCGACTTAATATATTTAGCTCGTGTGTGTGTGCGTATTATAAGGGTGTATTCGTATTCTGTTTAAATTTGTTTTGAAAGTAGGTTTTTAGTGTTTTAATAGTTATAAAACTCATGTGAGAGTTATGTAACTGGACAAGTACATATTCTCAGATGAGCACTACTAATGCAAGTAGTTCTCTTGTTAGATTGGTTTAGTTTATATGAGAATCCTACGAAAATGTATTTTGCTTCGACCTATCTGTCCCGCATAACCTATTCGCTATCCAGTGAGAGACGCAACAGAAAACTATTGTTAAGAATTATAAATAAGACAGGGAAACTGTTAAAGTAAATAATATATTAATATTAATAGTAATCATAAAGTCAAATTAGGGCTTAGAAGCGTTTTTTCATGTCTCATTTAGATACATACCTTTAACTGATTTTGCTACTGGAGATAAGACAAGGCTTAATTTTCAGCACATATGAAAACTTAAAGGAAGAAATCTAAGTAAGAATCAAAGGTAAACTGTGAAATGAATTTATCATCCAGACATGATTTGGAGCCTACGGGTAGGCAGATTTAAGGAGGCGGCAAATGTGACAAAAAAATATTTTTTGTATTACAAAAATGAAAAAAAAATAACGTTATTATATACACGGAGAAAACGAGATTCGGAAATTTAATACAAATTACAATATTTAGGACTATACAATATCATCTTGTCTTCATTGGCCTTTTCATCTTAATCAAATAATAAAAACAAAAATTTAAGCAGCGTTCTTGTGGCAATGTTTAGTGTGGTTGTAAAGTAAGTAAGTACTTACCTAAGCATAGTAACGTCTGTATATGAAAATTAATAAACGCTTTTTAATATAATATACTTTTGTAACTATAAATTTCAAAAATGTTCAAATAGCATTTAAATATTGCAATTTATATTTCGAGGTTTATTCCCATTCACTCACACCCAGATTAACAGTGTGACTCATTAGGAATTAAATTCCTGTTGAGTAACTCTGTGACATACGTATGTCACAGACATGGCATTAACACGTGTTAATGCCATATAATTTGCTATTGGTATTAGGCATAGTCCTACTTACGTATAACTCCTTTGTGAGTTATTTCCAATAAACGTGTTATTGTGCAAAGTAAAATTTCTCACTCAAAGTATCATGACAAAACTGAATTATTAGTACCTAATTAAAGATTGTTAATTTTATTGTAAATTTAAATTTAGTTATATTGTCAATCAAATTGAAAATTTAATTGTTTATGCTTATACAATATTGTATTGAGACAAACCATTTTATTACCGAATTAAATTATTTTAATTTTCTTTGCAACTAAGAACAAAATTATTTCAGTTTGGTATACTATTTCACCGATTTGTTATACTAAAATTCACTAACCCTGCAATGCTCAGGGGGTTACTTGTGACCGTTACCCTAGTTGTGGGGCGCCTAGCGGGGCGGGTCCGAGGAGAACTGACCGCCACCCTCTATCCCCACATCCCTCGCTTATTTACAACCGATTTTATTTGCACACGACATGGCCGACTGTACAAAATGGCTTTTACTTTATTGATGTGTGTACTTTAGTAACTATAAATAAGTATCATTTTATGGATGTAATTTGGTAATTACATATATGGGTACCTTGAATTTATTTAACGCTGAAACCACTTATCTATAGGTATCATGGTTTGACAAAAAGTTGTAAATTTGTATCTTAATTATGACTTAATTGATTCCAACGCTATGTTTGTATGTTTATAATTTAAGTACAATGATTTTTAATGATTAAACTACAAATTAAACTACTACTGAAATAATAATCACGAAAAATGATAAAAAACTATAATAGAAAAAAAACAATATATCTTGTACTAATATTTAGACTATATCTAATAAAAATATTATATCCACTGCAAACATGTAATAAAAATTAACAATGCCATGTTCATATTACGCGAGCTGGTTGACATGCGGTTTATACCACAAATAACAAAGTTAACAAACTAACATCGCGAGCTTCCATGTTTCCATAATTGGACCCATTCGAGCAACTTGAGAAAAATATCCAAGCATCTCCTCAAAAATATGTAACGTCTCTGCCTACCCATTGTCCTTTGAAAAAAGAATATCGCATAACGAAGTTGAGTTCCGACTTTATATCAAATATCACGCATGATGCGACCTCCCCCTTACCTCCCTGGCTAGGGAGGGCAATAAAAAATAATATATTGGAAATAACAGCGTATCATCCTTCGTGGATTCGTATGAGGACATTCGTGCGAGTCCAGCCTCTTTTATTGTCTCCGGGAACTGCTGACGTACGTAACGACTTCTTGTTTGTTATATCGCATTGTATGAATAAAATTATGCTACTCACATACGCAGGGTAATAAGGAAAGTCGGTCGGAAAATTTTGATGGTTTATTAAAAATGCGTATTGTTTCGCAAACAGAGGAACAAGCAATACAATGAAAATGTCAAGATAAAATGTGCTGTTTTTATTGTCAAATTTTATACCATGTATTTGGTAAATCATCCTTACTTGCTGTTAAACAATATATTATTATTAAAATTAAACTCACCTCTTTATAACACAACACATCACTAACATATTTTAATATCACAAAATGCAACGAACATCACAATATCGATTTAAAATTCGAACGTTCGATTGATTCGGCGCACACGCACACTCGAGACGCTTAAGCAAAGGAATGAATCAGGAAGTAAGGTAAACCTGTGGGTCAGGTAGCGGGGTTTAAGAATTACCGGCGCGTTAAAGGGTTAACTCACAAAAGGTGTAATTATTATTAGTGGGTTAAGGGGCACACAAAAGAAGCGAGACGGATTTGGGGTTACCTTGAGGCTTTGCGCGTGTTAGCTGTAGTTGCTTCAGTAGTAAATTAATTTATGTGTACTACTCTCTTTAAACAAGTATTTAAGATCAACGGAGTGTTCAAAAAATTTAAATTATTATTAGCTACAATATCAGGAAACTAAACTCAGGAAGAGTTCTGGGTATTTGTACATGAATAATTATTTCATTTTATAATTGATATTTGTGCGTAGGTACATTAGATATTTGCAAAATATACGAAGCATCAAACATAGAATTGTTAAAAAGGTATAATAAGAAATTTAATTAATAGAGTTAAAAATGTATATCACCAAAATGTATTTTCTGCAGTGAAAATTATTTCGAATAATTAATATGATTCTACATTTAATTTATTGATAAGAACCTAAAGCATTTACTTACCATAAACTTATTATCTTGAAATTGGCACATGTCCAAGATCATCTACAATCATCTTAGAAGCGAAGACACCAAGCATTAAATACAATTTCACTACATTTTGCACAACATCTATTCTACCTGACTACACTTTCACGTGTGAAACTAACGACTGTCATCTTGTACAAACTAACCCTTCACATACTCAATGTACCTGAAACGACCCGACCCAATAATTCATTATCAAACAATACACTAACTTATTTTTCTAGTAATAGTAATAACCCTTTTTCGCGACCCCTTGCGAATTTTGACACAAATAAAACACCCGTACCGAACACAAATATTTAAAAAAAAAAACACGTTCGTTTTTCAACTTTGTTTCTGGCCATAAATCAGTTTGTAAATAACAGTTGGTGTTGCTGTTATACGTTCGATATTTGAACTGAAGCGTAATCGATTGACATTTCAAAATTATGACTTTTAACCCTGTGTCTGTCTATACGGTGTGAATGTTATTGTTTAATAGTATAATATTTATTCTAAATTATTCATAGTAATTCTAGTCAACAAAATTAAGATGTAAAATGTAATGATTTATCTTAAAAATACGACCAAAGTCGTCAGTATTTTTGTCTTGTTTTATTCTCCTTTACAATAAAAAAAGTCGAGTAATTTGTCAAGTACCCTTACATTTGCAGTAGATTTTAGATTAGATTCAATAGTAGTTTTGCACTTGACATGTGCCACTATTACACTCGAATTATTCACCTAATTAACTTTTATTATGTAGATTTTTGATCATAAGATAAGTGAAGAGGTACTTCTATTCGGTTAATAAATCAGGCCGACGAACAAGTAGGTATGTTGAATGTGTAGGTAAATAATAAAATAATGTTGTTCAAACTACTTGATTTAGCATAGCATTAAATATGATATGAAACCAAATAAATTATAATAACTGATTTTGTCGTGTTTTTTATTAATTCTATATACTTAATTTTAAAAAACTATTAACGGTTCAATATCTTTTAAATGAACTAAATAAGGATGAATATTCCAAATTTATATCAGTCGGTTGTAGAGTACCTAGCATTAATTTATTTACATAATATTATATAATTTTGAAACAATAATAAGTATTTATATAAACTAGTAATACAGTTTGAATGATAAATTCAGTATAGTATAGTATAGTATAGTAACTACAATACATTTTACATGATAAATCCATACTGAAAAGAAAAGAACTTAAGCGTACGCTTGCCATATTATAAGAATCATCCTCGCTAAGTATTCTTATGGGTATCACTATTTCATTAGCGATTATAAAAGAGAACTCGCATCTGCCTCGGCTTTGCATTATGAAATAGAACCCTCTATGCAAAAATTGAATAGCGGACAACCCTATTATCGTAGATCAGGTATACGCAAAAATTGCAACATTCAAATTAATAATATAATAAAACTAGTCCGTGAGCATCGTAAGGGTTAAATCTATTGTCAATCGAAAGGGTTCAACTATTACATAACTAACGGTATTTGGTTAGTAAATGTAGTTTCGCAATATGACGGTGCACTTTTTTATTTTCTGTGTTAAAACTAATTCTGCACTATAATTAGGTACCTCTATTAGATCAGCCTGGTCATATGAATTACTTAGCCAGCCGATTGATCTTATGAGATAAAATAAGTAATTTTTCACGATAAAAACTTTCAACATAAAAATTTTCAACAGTATAATGAAAGTTAGAAACAAGTTGGTTTGAAAGTAAGTGTATAATTAGATTATTATAGTAATTGTATTGTACACTTACTGCATATTTCTAGTCGTAATACATTCGAGGACATGTGTGTTTCTTTTCATGCGGTTAAAAACAAGCTTATTAAATGTGTAGTAATGCAAGTTCTCGAGTTATTAAGTAATACAAACTTCTTAATTTTATAGCGTCAAATATATTATGATCGTAATTAATACTATATTAAATTTTATTATTTTTAGTACCTACAAAATGATATCATAGACTCGAACTAACAGCATTAAGGATAATAGTAGGTATATAAGTTACTTTCAAATCATAATACCCATTTAGCCCAAAGCTATAAAAATAAATTAACATTAACTCGGCAAATTTATAAAACAGGAGTTATAAAAGGTCATGAAAACATAACACTCAAACAATTTCGCGCCAATCGCATTAAGCATCATAAAAAGCACGGTGATTGGGTAAAAATTGCAAAAAACGGGGGAATCGGGGAAAAAAAATACTTGTTTGGGGTAAAAATACTTGTGATATATTAATATGAACAACACTAATTATATTTGTATAGGTTTATAGATAGGGTCATTTGATGTTTTTTTAAGTTTTGTAATTGATAGGGTGACGTATTTTGGCGTTTTGAAACGTTTTCTAGTATTTAGAGTTAATTTATTGCTTTGTCATTGCCGGTGAGAAAATTTAACTGATTTACGTTTTATTCTTCAAAAAGATTTCAGGAAATATATATTACAGTTTTATCTTATGAGGAAAAGAGCTGTTACGTGTTTTTTGAAAAGTATAAATTGAAGTAGAAAAAAGAAAAAAATTACAAGTAGTAAGAATATGAACAGTATTTTCTTGAAAATAATTAACTAAGTATCTAAGTATCTTTATGTTCTAAGTTTACACAATTACTCAATTTTAATACTTATTTCATCATATTTTTCTTTATTTTTTTTACTGTTATTACTGCTTTGCTTGTATGTTTATTACTCAAACTATACAAATATAAAAATTTAATATTTAATAGCAAATTTTAACTCTAATACTCTTGCAACACCCAAAAGTTCTTTTTAAAAAAAAATACAAAAATGAAAACACTATTGATTGTACTTTGTAACTGGCAGCTTACACCGCTACCGACACTCGGAACTATTTTTTTATACCCAAAGCATTGTAACATTCTGTCGGAGTCAACGAGTGCAATTTTTTGCAACTTTTTTTACAAAATCCTATTTCTCGGATTTAAAAGGATTTAGACACTTTGTTGTGGCAACAATGACATTTGTGGAGACCGATATTTGTTTTGATTTAGTGATTTTATTGTTCGTTCAATTCCCACGACTTGCTAGTAACACAACTTTAAATATTTTAAAATGTTATTGGAATAAATATGTTTGAGTTTGAGTTCAGTTAAGGATCTCATTCTAATTATTATTTCTAGTAATATTATGGGCTAGAGTAGGTAACATTGTCTTAAAATATATTATAATTATTCAGAAAACTGTACAAGCTCATTATGAAATATTTACAAGATTTATAAAAGATGGCTTAAAAAGGTTTTAACGGTTTAAACATAGCTATTGCAAAATTAGCTTTTTTTTATTACCATATTATACGTTAGCCATTAAACACAGTTAGGTATAACTTATGCAGTTACCCAAGATACACTCTGGAATACAAATAAAAGAAAATCGAAATACAATATTCATGACTATCAAAAATTCCGACCCTTAGAATCCAAGCAATTTTCGGGGCGAAAAAAATCGCGACAAATCCTAATTCACCCCAGCGTCCCCTATTATTGGCATCCAATCTTACCCCGATACTTGGCTTATCAACATTCGGACACCATAACAGGCATTTCGTAGCCTCATACATATTTTAGGGGCGCACACCCCGTTTGGTCAACTGTCAGTAATGATTTGCTGCTGTTTCCCTACCAACCGCCCTCAAGAAACATATCCAATTAATATAGACATATGAAACTGATGAACTTTTATGAAGTATAGTACTTTTGCGTGGAGTTGCCGAGTCCAAGTTATACTGGATGCTCTATAGGATCAGGGGCGTTAGAAAAAGTTAGATTATCTACTATTTTTCGGACCCACGACTGCCGGGGTGGATATCGGCGGAAAATATGGCTTCCTCTTCATATATATTTGGGTTTTTTGTAGTTTTTCTATTTGCACGTTTTATGGAGGTTTAAGCTTAGGTATGTTTATAGTTTCCATGTATCAGCAGATCTAAATCCGGTTAATAAAGGACATTATAATATTTTTGTATTGTTTACAATTAACTTAATATCTGGTCCATCTGTGCACACATAGGCAGAGCTATAACACAGCTTTCTGTTTTATATAATTTACTTTGTTTCTCTACATTTGTATCTTGTTGTGTGAATAAATTTATCTTTATATTTTTTGGTTTCTGTTCATTTATTGAACGAGGTGAACATATTACACTTACTTTTAGTTTCCCTAATTTAAACTTTTTCCAACCTTATTACTGCTCTCTGTAACAACCTATAATTAAATAAATGAAGTCATAAACCAGCAGTAGTGATTGCCAGTTAATTATTTTCATTCCAGTGATCCGTTCACCACTCATCCTTCAAATACTTTTATTCAGGACATCTTCTTCATCTGTTCTTAAACTGATAAGAATTATTGCCATCAATAGTGTCTAATGCTCGTAGCATTCAAGCTATACTATATCTACTTCGAAACTGACGGTAACTAAAGCTAATCAATTTTCTAACTAAAGTGAGCTAATCTGCTTCTTATCCTTCAATTCGAATTGACCAATCAGTGAAAGGTTCCAAAATTATTAATTTTTTTTCTCGCCTTTATGAGCTCAAGATTATTTCTTTGCAACACAACCAAAGAAACACCACGTTTTGCCAAACACATTATAACTACGCAATCGAAATGTCTCCGCCAGACATAGGTTTACGTTGAACAAACAAACATTTAGGTTTATTTAAATAACGCGGCAACGTGACACCGCTATTGGCCGATGGATTCGGCACAGCAAATACCGTTTGGATGGGCAAACAACTTGCTTTGGCTATCGTGTTTCTTAACGATAAATAGCTCTTGAAATGTACTGGATTTAAGAAGCAAAATTTTCTGACTCCGTTGTTATATCCATTTGACTTGCAACACGTCCTGCCGGGCTAAGATGTGTGTGACGAGAAAATTTCTATACATGTTGGAACTAATCGTTGTTGGACTGAATTTATGACAAATCAATACAGAATAAAGGATTATTTAAGTGACAACAATAAATCTTAACCTTTTTATGAATTTCGACAAATATAAAAAGCCGAACCATTAAATTTAGATAATTTATTTATCAAAATTGTTTCTGGTGATAAGTAGATAGTAACAGCTGTAGACATTCTTATGTACTCCCAACAGGCACTAAGTACCTGCAATTAATATAAACTCGTATTGTATAAACAGAAAATTTCTTGTATGTATGCCCATCAAAATACATATATTGATACATATTTATAAAGTAGGTAAAAATAAAAGCTTCTCCTAATGTAAATACATTTATAAGGTAATTTGTTACATCAAAATATTATTTGCACAATCCAGTTTGTTGAAGCATCACAAATAAGTTATCATAACTTGTTATAACGCCGAGAAAGAAAAAATATGCTCATGTTTGTTCGCCCTCAAATGTACAAAACTAGTTGCTAGATTATTATGTAGACGCGACAGTTTTAGCTATAGATATATACCTACTTCGTAAGTAATTGTATACAAGCATCGTAAAATTATATGGCATTCATCTCCTCAGAGAGTTATAGAATGAGAAATTCTTTTAGGCAATTTTGAACAAAAATCAACCACAGTAGTTACAAAATAAAAATTTTTAAAGAAACATATTTCATTTTATGTTATTTTTCAGCTGAGTTTGTGTAATAAAATATAAACTTAAGTCTAGTTTGAGTAAAATAAAAGCTCGTTCACTCTGTCTTTAAAAAATTTTTGTACTTCTTATTGCTATCCCACAAATCTCCTACAACATAAACACTAATAAACGAGTTTAATACCTTATGAGTTATACCAAACTTTACTTTTAGAATTTCCTGTTTTTAAACGTACTACATAAAGATCCTCACTGAATAACCCACGCAGTAGGCAAGATACTAATATAATGTATCTCAAACTCGATTGTAAGTCCAGACAGTCAATCACGCACGGTCGACGCGCCTTTCCCCGCTTCGTCTACCGGAATAAAAGCTTCGCATGACCTGAACACTGAGACACTTTTATAACCTTTACTTTTACATGTAGGTATTTTGGTAGTTTTTATTAGATTGATTTAGTAAGGCTAACTGCATAATAATTTTAGTAATTTATTTTTGACCAAGAAGTCAGGCAGTCGTTCGTCGATTAGTTTAATGAACTGCATCGCTCCAAGACATTAGTAATGACCAACAGCGCAAAACGTAGGATTTCAATAGATGGGCAGGAGAATAACATTGCTTCTTTTCCATCGTAGATGTATTAAAAACGTTGTGTCCGTCTTAATATATACTTTGAAAATATCTCGCCAGACAATAACAAATTATTTCTGCTAAAGAAAAACGTCTTTATACAAAAGATAGACAAATTAATCAGAGATCAGCAGATATGATTCAACTATTATACTCACCCAACACTTCTTCAAAGATGCGTATCACACACATCATTGACTTCTAACCCTCCACATGCTCAAAGCAAACAGTTGCATCTTAACCCTTACACTGCAAAATCTGTATCTCGTGAGAACACGGAAGACACAAAAACTGCACCTGGTTATAACTGTTAATAGACAATGGAACCCTTTGATATCCGCATCGGGTCGAAAGGACCGTAAGAAATAAAAGGGTAATCAAGGGTTAGACAAATGTCAGGTGACGACAGATGCTTCCTAATTCGCTTGAAATTATTTTTTGGAGCCATGTTTTTGATATAATCTCATGGCTGATGATGTGTGAAAATTAATAAATACTTGGGGTTTTCAATTTAATTTTGGTAACGGTTGTTAAGAAAATTCATTGAATAAATACCAATACAATTATATTAGTATCAAACAAATTCCATAATACGTTTAACCCATAGATAATAAATAGAGACCTGCTAAAGCAAAGTATTTAGTGTTTCGTAAACAAAAGGCATCGCTAATTCGTTGGATTCCCCTTTTAAAAGAACCACTTGCATAATTTAAAAAAAAATTACAAATTCGCAAGTAACTGCCGCCACAAAGTGCATCCAAACTTTCGAAATTAATACTTAATAATACGAAATTAGACATTTTTTTTGTCCCTGCTGACAACCAAGCATCAACTGTCGTAACTATAAAACAAGATTGACGACAACAAAATAAATTATTCAATTAACCATTGTCAAGTATTACAAAAACTTTACTTTTCAAGAATTAAAAACACACATCTCGTATATCAAAAGAAACCGCCATAGCAATACTGCTTACCTTTACAACACTCCCACAATCCACGTCAATCTTCGATACCAAACCACTCCAAATAATTAATACTCATTGAGAACGGTCAACCCTCCAAACGTCAGGCCGGATATAAACTAACCGCCTTTTCTTTACGCTCCACAAAAAAAACGACACCTTTGTCGAAAAGGGTTGAAAAAAAGAACTACCTTGGCAATGTTACGCCAATTTTGCTTTCAAGGGAAATTAGATATCCTCTTACGGACGGGATCTTAACCCTTTGTGTGCGTGTGGGAAAAATTGCGGAATCGTATTAGATGTCTAACGGGAATGTTGTCTTTTTAGCACCTGATCTGACATATGCGAGAGTTTTGTTACCAGTTGCCGTTACTTCAGAGAAATTATGTGGATATAGATGTACAAAATGCACGAGTGTGTATCTGCTACTAATTTTAAATATTTCATCTTGTAACAAGAATAGGATGCTGCTCATTATGCGCGTAAAATATGTTTTGTTGTATCTCTCGGAAACAGACCGATTTTCGGGATAAAAATCCTATGCCTATGCCTATTTCATATGTCCGTCTCCGGCACCGAATCTATCTACATACCAATTTTTATCAAAATCGGTTCAGCCGTTTAGGCGTTGAGTGATAACAAACACACACACATACAAACTATAGGATTGCACGGTTTGTTATAAAGTATCTCTATTTTGTACTCTCTGGGTACATGATTATTAGCTATATGATTACCTCGAGTAACTTATATGTAATTTGGTCACTACACCTTACATTAATTGTAATGATACATTTTTATTTCGAAGTCGAGAAAAAGCTGTATCCTTAAGCGTCATTCATCGCAACTGAGAACTGTTATTAATAGAAATAAGCTTACCAAATAGGTATTATTATAGGGACATAATAAAGCCAGCGAAACATTTGCATGTATGCATTACATAATATTATTATTACATTTATTTATTTCTAAATACAATTATCCATATAATCTTTTAGACCTATTTTACATGAGCCCTGAAATAGTAAGTAATACAAGACCAAAACGTAACATATTTCGCTTACAACCCGTCGGCTGCGCGGCGTGGTCGCGGCAGCCCCGCACGTAATTTCCCATAGGATACCTCTCAACAAGGATGACTAATGCCCGCCGGACGCTCTGTTCCAACGAGAAATGTCGCTCAACACTCGCAAGCTCTTTTTATATCGCTTCCTCTTTCATTTATGTACGAATATAAATTCACATACGCTATTTCATTAAACATTCCGGTAAAATAACATGCTTATGAAGGCGTAACAGGGAAATCATTTTTATATTGTTTACACTCAATGCGTATGAAAGACAAATTTGTAATTATTGTATTCATCTAAAATAATATAATAAAGAGAAAAGGTTTGCTTTTTTTGAATATTTGAAAGCTTCAATATCACCGAGTAACATAGACTATATTTTACAAAAAAGAGAGGTAAATGATTACATATTTCACAAGATTTTGTAGATATGAGATACCAATATCGTATGCAGGACACAGCAAGTTACAAAACACGAACTGCAACAAGAGAAATTTGGAATGACAACGCAAGTCGAATTCAGAATGTTTTTGATAAATTCTAACCATTATAAAAGTCGACTTTCATTAGCTACAAGTGATAACTTTAAATAAGACTTTTTCATTAAAATAATTTCTTAATGTTTAGAGTAGGTAAATAATATGGCTGTAGGATAGTTAACTGACATTTTGTAACTTTGATGTTCATAAGTGTTAATTTAATTAACCCAAATGAATAAAATGTTATTGACTTTGATAATGATTTTAATGAACTATTATAATTATCACCGGTATTTTCCCTTAATAAAACATTTTCTGCAAATTATCTTAACCCAATATCGTATGGACAAGAAGCGCTCAAAGATCAGCTCACTCGCTCGTTATTGATATGATTTTAATCCTCCTACGTACGGAATATTGGAAAATGTACAGCGTATTTAATATTTACTCGATACTTGAGCACTGTATACTACATGGCTTCATTGTTTTTGTTATAAAATAATACATGTAATTATTGATGACATATAGTTTTAAATCTGCAATTGTATTGATTATACGTCATAAATTTTAAAATATTATTTACATATTTACAGAATTAAGCAATAGAGCCTAATCGAATCGCTCTTCCTAATTGAGATCGTACCAAAAATTTTTAAACAATATACGGAAAACCTAGATTTTAGTTAAAAATTGCCAATCCGCCTTAGACAAGTGTAATAATATAAATACCAGCCTGTTTTTTACTGTTCCACAGCAGGGCAAATGCCTCTTCTCACATAGATAAGGCATGAGCATTAATCACAACGCTTGCTCAAGGCGGATTGGCATTTTCAGACTTTTAAATCCGTTCAATGATGTAATGTATATGTAATTGGACCTATGTACCGTTTTAATTAAAGTAAATAAATAAATAAATGATTTGAAAATCACATTGGTCACACCTACTTGACCGGATTCTAACCTATTATCTCGTGTTTACGAAGCGGATGCCTTATCCACTGAGCCATTTCGATTTAAACAAGTGTAATGATTAATATTCTTGTTAGCGTATGTTCTCTTTAAAAAACACTAATTTTTAATATACATAATAATTATTATATTATTTTTTTGGGAAGAAGTCTCATAATTACGCATATGGGAGTAACAAATAAGTCGCATGTTACAGAATAAAACCAATGTATCCAGTGTATGTTCTATTTACATCATGACAACGGCATTTCTGAGATGATGAACAACCTCTTCACAATGCGATAGCGATAATCGAATTATCGATACATAATCGATACATAGAATATCGAATCGAATACTTGGACGTATCCTCTGTAATGCTATATTGATGATTCTTGCACAGACTGATTAATGATGCCGCAATGTTGGATACAATAAGAACTCGAGGCCTTGAACATTTTTGGGTTAACAATAAACGATTAATACACCCTGTACCGATTACATTGACGGTTTTATGCTAGGCTAGTCTATTATATACAGAACTAAGTCGTCAATGTATGCTGTATAAAAAAGTGTTATAAATTGTGGTTGAGGTTGTGGTATAAGGTTTGAGTGTAGGGTTGTCGCCAGGACGGTGACTTGTAATTTCGCCGTGTTGTATTATGTTGCGTACGAAAAATATACTGCTGAGGTGGACTTAATGTACATCTTATTTGTAGTATACATTTATATAAGGAGCAAAGTTTAAGCAAGCAAAATTTTGTTACTTATGAATCCTTATCTATACTAAGCATAAGAGTTTGTTTGTTTGAACGCGCTAATCCCTGGAACTAGCAGCCGGATTTAGAAAATCTTTTTGCATAAGATAGCCTAGTTCCCGAGGAAGGTCATACGCTTTGTAACATTACGCTACTGGCGATGGGAGCATAGCAGGAAGCAAAGATGCGCGCCGCTGAAAACTAGGGCATAATATAATATGTACCCATTGATTTTTATTAGTTATACAGATAAATGAAGTTTACAGTAAAGTGAATTCTGAGTATTCACTACCTCAAGTTGTTACCCGAAGCGGGTGCTTTCGCTAGGTCATCAGAACTATAGTACTACACGATAGAATTCCTAGAATTTATAGATGCAGTTCAAAATCATACGATAAGTAAGCACTTATTGTATGATTTTGAACTGACATCACATTTTTTGTTCTTAACTTACTTTTGGCACATTGATTGAATGACTGAGAGGTGATATCTGTACTATTATACAAAGCTGAAGAGTTTGTTTGTTTATTTGAACGCGCTAATCTCTAAAACTACCAGTCGGATTTGAATAATTATTTTTGTGTATGATTGCTCAGTTTCTAAGGAAGGTTATAGGCTATGTAACATCACGCTACTGGCGACGGGAGCAGAGCAGTAAGCAAAGACGCGCGCCGCGGAGGAAAGCTAGTTTTTGCATAAAGTTTTAATTCACACAATCGTCTTGATGTAGCTTTCTTATTTATCCATGATTTCAATACAGTTAAGCCATGTTCTTAAAAAAATCCCAATACTGTTTGCAAGTACCACAATTATTGTTTACCCCAGTTTTATCCCTTACCTGTTAACACCCTGGGTGCCCATCACCTACCCGCAGCGTCTAAATTAATGCACAGTGGGCGGCGTGCACGCATTCACGGACAATCATCGTAATTTTAAATTATTTACGTATTCCCATTATTAATATTCACATAATAGGGCGTGAAGTATATGGGTGCATGATGCAGCAATATGAAGTCCATATATATATATATTATTGCCTACAGTAGCAGACGAGCTAACAACTCACCTGATGGTACCTGATGGTGGCAACTGTCGCTCATGAGCTTCTGCAATGTCAGAGGCTCTACGAAGGGGTTATTCACCAACTCGACACGAAAGACTGGACGCGCGTGTGTCCACTTGGTGAAACTCGAAATTAGTATCACATATTATTTCGTCATCTGGACCCGCCAAGATTTGCATGTGTGTAGCCGCTGCCTGACATTAATGCTCTTTTTATACCTCGTTTGAAGAAGGACATGTCATAACGCTCGGGAAACACCGCAGCTGGTAGTTCGTTCTAGAGAAATGAACGCTGGAAACGAACTGTGCTAGACGAGATCGTGTTCATGTAGTATGGATAAACTTTGCTGCAATGTCGAGTAGTGCGATGATAGAAAGCAGACGATTAGCACCAAGTCAAACAATTCCTCAGAGCACTCTCCGTGATCCTCCTATAAAATGGCTGTTTAATTAATTATGTCATGTTTTTTAACTTCATTATGACGTATCATTCCGTTCCATTTATTTTAAAAATTTAACTGACATAGTCACATGCTGTTCGAAAATCAATGGATTTTTTTATTATTAATGGTTAACCCTTTGTCGGTGGGACCAATCGATTTTCGAACCCCGATATAATACAATGCACATTTTAAAATTTAAAATCCGATATCTGTGCATAGGTTTTTTATGCTACTACGATGCATTTTTAACCCTTCAACGTATGTTTATCTGTTGTTGCGGTTCTCAAATTTATTTTACGCAATCAATTTTAACTTTAGTAAAACCTAGGTACTACTCAAAAACCCTTTGTTTAATTATAAAATTTGTCAACATCAAAATATGAATATCAATTAATTATACATGGTATTGAATATCCTATTCATATAATATGTTATTTTAATACACAAATCTTAGCATTTTGTTTGTCACTTATTGCTATTTTGTGCCAATATTATTTATTAGATTATTTTAAGCGAAACATTTATAGGTATATACCAATTTTTTTAAATATTGAAACAATTGCCTATGAATTGCTTTATTTTTTACATTTTTTTATTACTATAGTACATTATGAAAACATTAATAAATTAATTAAATTAAAAAATTTAAAAATAACGGTCTATTAATAAAAGTTTGAGAGCCTACATCAGAGGATTGTGTAACCACGCGGTGTCTGTACGTGACAATTTAAACAAATTCTGGGCCATTTGGCTTCTGGGGTGGCATGCTTTTTTTAAATACTTAGTCTGAATAAAAAAAAGCGCCATTGAACCACATTCGCCCGCGGATGTATGCGGGATAAGTGTGTGGTCTGTAATGAACGAGGCTACGAGAGCTGTTGATAAAAGGTGGGTATAGTTTTTTTAGTTTGCATACAGCTAGCATGAAAAGAGAGAAGCGATATGTACGTGTGGCAATAAATGAGGTCTTGTAATCCGAGATTAGTTTGGCAGTAAAATTGAATGAAATTGTTACGGAGTAAAAGTGATTCAACCAAAGACAACTTTATATTTTGTTATAATATTTTCTTACAAATATGTTTATAAACAATATTACAATTCATTCTTTTTTCAGGCAAATAATACAAGAAACCTTATTTGTTCCACAGACAAGTGCGACTTATCATTTTATTAGAAAACTACAACAAAATTCTTATCGTAATATTTCTTTGTCCACCCCATATCAAAACTGTAGTGTAAACATTCTGTGCTATATCAGTGAGTGGTGAATATTTAATATCTTCGCGCCATATGCGATCTCATTGACAATGGCGAGCAGATCCCGTACGTAGCCGCGCTTTCTTCCAATAATCCCTTACCCCCTGAGATGGAGTTAGCCGACCCTATAGAGAGGATTTAGAAACGCTGAAAGTGTATAAAAAATGCTGCGCGCATTGATAGGGTTAATATTTTGTGACGTCAGCTGACTTTAATAAGTTATTTTGAATGTTGGAGCGAAAAATTAGATTGATCGGATAGTTTACCTCATAAGGTAAATTATGATTTTGGTATTACTTATAACAGAACTTTTCAATAATTACCTTTAGGCTAATTGTCGCAAGATTGAAATTGTCTTGGAAACTTTGCGTTACAGCTTTTTTCAGTGAAGATGTGATATACAGGATTTTCCTAGTACAGCCACATTACATTCTAGCATATATTTTGTTAACACTTAGATACCGATGTACTAATTTAACCACATGAAAATTTAATAAATGTTTTGATTTGATTTAACTTTTTTTATTGATTGATCGTTTTTTCATTATCTCTAAAATATAATACCTACCTTAACAAAACGGAGTTCAGTTCTTTTATGTTTTTTATTTTGACAACCTCTGTGGTTCAGTGGAACTGTGTATGGACTGCCACGCAGAAGTCGCGGGTTCGATTTCCGCTGAGTGCAAATATTTGTGTGCAAGAACATGGTTATTTGCATTGGACTAGGTGTTTCTATGTATAATAGGTATGTATTTACAAAAAAAGGTATATAAGTATGTGTATCCGCATTCTAGAACTCATATTACAAGCTATTAATATATGTTTACTTTGAGTCTAGATGGCGTTGTGGGGTATTATTATTATTTTAAAAGAGAAGAGCATGAAGTTACTCTAAACCTAATTTCTTGAAGCCCTCTTGAAAAGTATGTTAACATACAGATAGAACAATCCCATATGGTACTAACTTTTTCTTTTTAGTTAATACGATTGAAAATAACAATTAAAACAAAACAAAACTATAAAAAGTGCATTACCAAAAGAATCAATATAAAACAATCGCCATACATTTGTGCGGACTATCCATCACTAGATCCTCCTACACCATGTTGTTTCCAGATATCATTTATTAGGGAGAGACAGACCAATTTATATAGAGGAGGGTCACTTATAATTCAATGTAAAAAATCGGCCGTTTGCTGCATTACACTGGCGCCCAATGTGGGGCGGACTCTCTAATTATAATATTAAATGTGCACCTTATGTTAGGTATATATATGATTTAAGCTTCTTATGTTGATGCCTACTCTTATATGTTAAATATACTCTATATGTATCATACTGATAAGACTAATAGGAAGTTTAAACATAAAATAAACATGAAATAGACTAATACTTTAAAAGCTGTAGTAAAAAACGTGGCCAAATCGCTGATATTTATTTGGTTATGACGTTCAGCCTTAAACGCATGGTTCGGTTCATATTTCCGTCGCGCAATTAATACCTGCAAATCTTTACTAATGTATATGTTTCTTTCTAATATTGACCCTGGATCTATTCTATTAATGGGACGTGAAAAATCAAGCTGTCATATTAACATGCAGCAGTTTGATACAATGACTTCTAGGATGGTCTACACCATATTTACTGGATTACACTGACTACTATCTACTACCATCAAGTAAAGCAAAGTCAATTGTAAACGTAGAATGCGTTACACTTACGCTACAACTACATAACAATTCTTTATCTGTACCTGCTTACAAAGTAAAATATGATTTATACAAAACGATATGATCTAAACACATCACCATTTAAAACTTCAAAGAGTGGCTGATTTCCCCCTCGGACAAGCGAAGTCGGCTCGATGTATATGTTACAAAAATCTCGTATCTCCCTCCAAGAATCACATGCTTACCCGCACACGCCTACCTACATGTATTCTGGCATATAAAAGCTGGAAGCGCTTATAAAAATAAACACTAAAGAATAATACAGTCTAGGATCTAGAACGAGTTGATATGAAATTTATACAAAGGTGTTTAGTCATGAATCAATCAATGATTTATTTATTCAATTCATTTTGGGTATTACATTGTGTACTTACATGAAGATGAGATAAACTAAGATACTAAGAAGAAACATATCAATCTTTTATCTCAATATATTTATCTATCGACAATAATATAGCTGCATGTTGTAATAGTCTGAAATGTTGAAAATATTATCATCATCGCATCCTATGCGTCTTGGAAGCGCGACATCTTGGTCGATTTTCACTCGCATTCATCTCGTTTGTACACCCGTTTTAAGGTGGTTCCGACGAAATTTCGCCGAAATCCGCGACTTTCATCTCGTTATTTAGTAGATTTTAATGCTATTTATTCATTTTGTTTTTTGCCTACAATATACTTTGATTCATGAACTTTTGAATAGTAGAAGAATTATTTACAATAATTGATTATATAACTTATACTAACGATATTAAAACAACGTGATTTCACTTATATCGAAATATTACTTTGTAATTACTATACTTATAAATATAAAAGTTATATTGAATCAACCGGAATAAACCAAATGTCAACTCTATAGATTTATTTCATTTATTAAGATAATGTTTCAATAGTTATTGATAATTTGGCTGAATCAGCGTCGCAGGGGCTCTGCGCGGGCGACGGGAGGCAGAGCGGCAGAGCGGCGCAAGCCCTTCTGACGGATGGACGTATGCGGTTTTTTAAAAAATTATTTACGTAATTCAATAATTGCAAATACATAATATCAAAAAAAAAAAAATTGTGTGGATAGATTTAGTGTTGCAAATAAATTAGATTAGTTATTTAGATTTTTTTAGTGTATTAAATACTTAGGTATTTACCTACATTTATTATTATTTTTCATCAAAATGACTAAAATTTCACGACTGAAACAAATACAAATGCAAAAGATTCAACACATGAATATCCTGTAAGTAGGTGTATACCTACCTTCATATTTTTAGTAAAATACCTTCTTTGAGATACTTACCTAGGATATCCTTTAATTATGTTTAGTTCCACGTAAACTAGGTAGCAGGTGGTGAGCCTATTGTCGCTCATGATAAGATTAAGGCAACACCGGGCCTCAAGAATCAGTAAATTTCTGCTGTTATATACCCTAGGGATATGAATATGAGCTTGTTACAATATTGTCTATGTCTACTATCATTTCGAACTAGGTGTGTGGTAGATGGCCACATGAGTAAAATATCTAACTTGGATATTTACTCATGTGGCAAGGGCGCTTTCCGATTCCGACCGACGCGACGACGGCAACGCCGGCGCCGGCGTAGGTACGAGGTGCTTCGGTCGGAACACGAACGTCGACGTCGGTCGTACAACTAGCATAGAACTCAAATTACAATGATTATACGTGACATGCGTCGGTTTGCGACCTAGTTAGGTACCTACACAAAACAACCATACACGCTGCTGTTAGGTACCTAACTATCTACGTTATCTTGCACGAGCATAAATACCTATACATTCTATATATACATACGGTGTGTACTTGAATATTCTATCGATAAGTAATGCCGATAAAATATTCAAGTATTTACCTCGTTAGATTTTTTTTCATGAGCTGATAAAATCAGTGATAAGATACTTGGCTAAAGTAAATACCTACCCTTCTACTTACAATGCATCTTATTTTGATTTATTTATTTGATTGCAAGAAAGGAAGAAAAAAAAGGCTTTACAAAACGTCTTAGTCTCTAATCAAACTAAAATATTTGAAAACTGTGAAATTATCACAATTAGGTAAATTAAAAATCCTACTCTCTGTTCCTTTATTATCGTATACTATATGAATTTTTAATCCTAAAATTAAATAATATATTGTTGAGTGCCTACTGGACATAACAAAACTAATACCGTATTTTTCGAGTGATAGGTGTATGTAGAAAGTAATAGACCCGGCACGGTGGCACAGTATAAAGAATTCTACTCTTTTTTGTACGATCTTTACCTAACTAGGTAAAGGCAAAAGAATTATGTTTTAGCACTCTATGTATGTATGTATGTATGTATCTTTATTATATTATATTATATATAAACTTATTGTAAAATGTTTGTATGCCTTGTATGTAGGCAAAACATAGCGCACTATTTTTATGATCTCAAGACCTTTGTTATGTACCTATGTTAACAAATAAAATTTCTGATTTCTGATTTCTGATTTCTGATTATAAGTGTATGTACTGTAAAACTACCCCGTGACGTCGTCCGCATGGATCCGTTACTTAGCGATAATATTACATTAGTTCTACTTTACCGATTTTGCATTATATTATACATTTACAATACTGCAATATGTACGTACATACATATATATGTATGTACACATATATTTGTATGTACATATTGCAGTAATCTATACTTATAATGAATCTCTAGCGAGGTAATTTTCACGGTACATCCAAATCACTCAAACTGTGGGTACAATGCGTCTACTTTGGAATTGTTCGTGTTACTTATTTTGCTAAGGGTACATGAAATTGTGTACCTTACGTACGGGCACTTACTAGAAGATAATCAACATAGGAATGATGACGCTTTGTTTAAAGCATGTGTAACTGAAAATCCTTATCAGCTCCATCATTTGAATTCAGTTTTGCTGGTGTATGGTGCTGTTTCAAATTCAGTGCAGTGGTGGCCATACAGAGTAAAGATACTGTGGGAGAAAAAAGGAAATAAAGAGGACCGAGGAGGTAACTTTGCCTTCGGACCACTGATTTTCAGACAAAACTTACATTTTACGTCGTTATGTACATGTTAAATGCACATCTCCAGCCAAACCGTCCCGCTTATTCTAAAAGATCTACTTCCGTAAAATGTTTGCTGGCTATACAATATACAGAACGATTTACTGAAGTTATATCCAGATGAACTGAAAATAAATAAGGAAAATGAAAATATGTTAATTCTTATAGGTTAATTAAATTAACACTTATGAACGTCAAAATTTACAAAATGTCAGCAAATTAACCTACAACCAGTTCGCTGACAAACTGAAGAACAATTTTAAAAGAATTTTAAGAAGAAGAATTGAAGAACTGGCAAGAAACTCAGGCCACTCTTTTTAATCGCCAGGTTATTACAATTTTTGTAAGTTACAGTTTCAAGTAGCATGCAAAGTGACACAGGCAATACACTTAACTCTATAGGTAATTAAATACTTACAGCTTTCTATGTTGCAAAGAAAAAATAAAAAGTAAAATGTGTGCTTTACAGGCTGCCTCAATTTGCATATTGCTACAAAAGGTAAAGGCAACATGTGAACTGTAATAAATGTTTCTATGTAAGTATTATATAAACTGTTAATATTCGATATAAGTATAAAGTAAGATGAACTTAATTTACCACAGGAGTTCACAATGTACATTGTGAACACCTCTATTTCACAAATCACAATGTATAATTTTAATAATACTAAGTATACAATTTTAACAAAACAATACAAAATGTGGACTTAACTGTACAATTATGGCTCGGGCATTATGTCATATATAATTAATACAAAAAAAATCATTTTATGTCAAAATGTATCAATAAGCGAGATTACAGGATGGAAATAAATTATGAATCATTTAGTATAATATTCTGTATACATCTTTGCTCAAGACAGAACAGCGTTTTGTTTTGATTAGATTCGTGTTCGTAGAGTAGATAATCCTTCTACTGATTTGGCTGCGCGATAGAAGCCTTATTATAAAGGATGAATTTACTATGGCAAACTGTAAAGCGCTAAAAGCAGTGGACCAGATATCAGACAACACCAACTCATGAGTGGCTATCACAGTCCTACTATTTTGTGTTCATTTTCGGCAGACTGTGCCTGTTATTCCTACCTCGTGGACTAAGGCTGATGAAATTAAATAGTGTTTAGGAGGTCCACAGTCTGTAGCACTTCAAAATTGTTTTGCATTTAATAGGCTCCAAGCCTATACACTCCGCAAGATTTGCCATTTAATACAATATACAAGTACAATGTATAGTAGACAATGCACAAGTGTAGTCTGATTTGTTACTCGAGTTTGGTAGCGGTACGTATCTACAGAACCAAGAAAAAGTTGTCTTGCACAAAACCTTACTTTACATACATCAATATAACCTCGCCGTACAATTGCCTATCGAAGTGACTTCACTCTGCCTTATGATACAGTCAGTGGGATCCAAAAGACTAAGTGGTAGCCACCATTCCAAAGGTTATTGTTTCAAACTGCTGGCTAGGTGGTCTTTATGAGATGCTTTTTTATTATTGATGCAGGACCTCATATCATCAGTCCATGAAGACGCAGTGGAGTTAGAAAGTTATGAAAACTCTTGGCTTTTGTAAGAGCTAATTTTGAACACTTAACAATCAGACGGGCATAAATAAAGATTGATTTTTTTAGTATTGTTTTAAAAAGTCATGTACTAGTACTATTGATACAGTTATTTTATTCATACTGGTCTACCAACGTGACTCTGCCTGGATAATTTAAAGAAAATACATTTTGCTGGGGTAATGTTTCAAACGTTACCCCAGCAAAATCTGTTTTTTTCCGAATAACTTTAAAACTATAATGCAAACAAATTTTGCTATAGGCAAACAAATTACTCTTTACGACGCACTAATTATCTGTTATACTCTCACCTCTTATAAGCACATTTTTATCAACATTTTGCTGGGGTAACGCACTCCTCTGCTATTTTAAAAGAAATTGTCTCAAACTGCTAGCATAGCGGCTTCATGATACTAGCGACACTATTGCAAATAGTAAAAATATAAATGAAGATGAGGTACGCATACGTTTCATACGTGCACACACACAAACTTTCGCATTTATAATATTAATAGGATGTTAATACATTTTTTAAGTCAAAATGTTTTAGTTTGTTCATGTACAAAAAACCTATATATATATATATATATATATATATATATATATATATAACTATAACTATAACTAAATAAGTATAAACTCGGCAGGGTTACTAAACTAAAGTGTACTAGTGTTAGTTGAAGAATACATATCATGTCAATTATAGGAATTTATCACAATGGTGTATTGTCATTGGGACTTAATTTTTAAGCGACTTCAAAAAATATTAATATTATATATATTATTAAATATTTTTTTGTATTCAATAATTCATAAAAATCGTTTTAAACGGCTTTTTTGATCAGGTAATACATTTCACAGCAGCTGGGTTTTGAGTTTATTGTTTTAACCCACAGTAGTTATTTTTATTTCTACTACATATTTAACAAACGTCATGATTCTAAACACTTATCTTTGCTTTCGCTACTATATAAATAATAAATATATAAATAATATATACTAAAAAATATACATACTTACTAAACGAAATAATAAAAGATACTAAAAAAATAATTCATTATTGGCGCGTCTATCAGATTTTAGCTCTGCGGTTTCGGACAAGTAAGGTCATTGTCTTATAGTTGTGCTACTGCTACTTGCCGCTAGAGGGCGAACTCGCACGCAATGTTTTTTTCGGGTGAGGCGCGGGGTGGTGAGGAAGCGAAACGCTCAAGGTCATATGTGACGGAACGCCCTTAAGCCGGTAGAAGGCGTCCTAAACTGTCTTCCTTTGCACGCGGTGTCCAGAAATTCTCCATAAATTTTCAGCTCCGGATTTGTCAGTTCCGCGACAAATATGGCCAGCCCATTGCCACTTCGGAGAGCTAAGTTAATTAAGGGCGTTCCGTCACATATGACCTTGAGCGTTTCGCTTCCTCACCACCCCGCGCCTCACCCGAAAAAAACATTGCGTGCGAGTTCGCCCTCTAGCGGCAAGTAGCAGTAGCACAACTATAAGACAATGACCTTACTTGTCCGAAACCGCAGAGCTAAAATCTGATAGACGCGCCAATAATGAATTATTTTTTTAGTATCTTTTATTATTTCGTTTAGTAAGTATGTATATTTTTTAGTATATATTATTTATATATTTATTATTTATATAGTAGCGAAAGCAAAGATAAGTGTTTAGAATCATGACGTTTGTTAAATATGTAGTAGAAATAAAAATAACTACTGTGGGTTAAAACAATAAACTCAAAACCCAGCTGCTGTGAAATGTATTACCTGATCAAAAAAGCCGTTTAAAACGATTTTTATGAATTATTGAATACAAAAAAATATTTAATAATATATATAATATTAATATTTTTTGAAGTCGCTTAAAAATTAAGTCCCAATGACAATACACCATTGTGATAAATTCCTATAATTGACATGATATGTATTCTTCAACTAACACTAGTACACTTTAGTTTAGTAACCCTGCCGAGTTTATACTTATTTAGTTATAGTTATAGTTATATATATATATATATATATATATATATATATATATATATAGGTTTTTTGTACATGAACAAACTAAAACATTTTGACTTAAAAAATGTATTAACATCCTATTAATATTATAAATGCGAAAGTTTGTGTGTGTGCACGTATGAAACGTATGCGTACCTCATCTTCATTTATATTTTTACTATTTGCAATAGTGTCGCTAGTATCATGAAGCCGCTATGCTAGCAGTTTGAGACAATTTCTTTTAAAATAGCAGAGGAGTGCGTTACCCCAGCAAAATGTTGATAAAAATGTGCTTATAAGAGGTGAGAGTATAACAGATAATTAGTGCGTCGTAAAGAGTAATTTGTTTGCCTATAGCAAAATTTGTTTGCATTATAGTTTTAAAGTTATTCGGAAAAAAACAGATTTTGCTGGGGTAACGTTTGAAACATTACCCCAGCAAAATGTATTTTCTTTAAATTATCCAGGCAGAGTCACGTTGGTAGACCAGTATGAATAAAATAACTGTATCAATAGTACTAGTACATGACTTTTTAAAACAATACTAAAAAAATCAATCTTTATTTATGCCCGTCTGATTGTTAAGTGTTCAAAATTAGCTCTTACAAAAGCCAAGAGTTTTCATAACTTTCTAACTCCACTGCGTCTTCATGGACTGATGATATGAGGTCCTGCATCAATAATAAAAAAGCATCTCATAAAGACCACCTAGCCAGCAGTTTGAAACAATAACCTTTGGAATGGTGGCTACCACTTAGTCTTTTGGATCCCACTGACTGTATCATAAGGCAGAGTGAAGTCACTTCGATAGGCAATTGTACGGCGAGGTTATATTGATGTATGTAAAGTAAGGTTTTGTGCAAGACAACTTTTTCTTGGTTCTGTAGATACGTACCGCTACCAAACTCGAGTAACAAATCAGACTACACTTGTGCATTGTCTACTATACATTGTACTTGTATATTGTATTAAATGGCAAATCTTGCGGAGTGTATAGGCTTGGAGCCTATTAAATGCAAAACAATTTTGAAGTGCTACAGACTGTGGACCTCCTAAACACTATTTAATTTCATCAGCCTTAGTCCACGAGGTAGGAATAACAGGCACAGTCTGCCGAAAATGAACACAAAATAGTAGGACTGTGATAGCCACTCATGAGTTGGTGTTGTCTGATATCTGGTCCACTGCTTTTAGCGCTTTACAGTTTGCCATAGTAAATTCATCCTTTATAATAAGGCTTCTATCGCGCAGCCAAATCAGTAGAAGGATTATCTACTCTACGAACACGAATCTAATCAAAACAAAACGCTGTTCTGTCTTGAGCAAAGATGTATACAGAATATTATACTAAATGATTCATAATTTATTTCCATCCTGTAATCTCGCTTATTGATACATTTTGACATAAAATGATTTTTTTTGTATTAATTATATATGACATAATGCCCGAGCCATAATTGTACAGTTAAGTCCACATTTTGTATTGTTTTGTTAAAATTGTATACTTAGTATTATTAAAATTATACATTGTGATTTGTGAAATAGAGGTGTTCACAATGTACATTGTGAACTCCTGTGGTAAATTAAGTTCATCTTACTTTATACTTATATCGAATATTAACAGTTTATATAATACTTACATAGAAACATTTATTACAGTTCACATGTTGCCTTTACCTTTTGTAGCAATATGCAAATTGAGGCAGCCTGTAAAGCACACATTTTACTTTTTATTTTTTCTTTGCAACATAGAAAGCTGTAAGTATTTAATTACCTATAGAGTTAAGTGTATTGCCTGTGTCACTTTGCATGCTACTTGAAACTGTAACTTACAAAAATTGTAATAACCTGGCGATTAAAAAGAGTGGCCTGAGTTTCTTGCCAGTTCTTCAATTCTTCTTCTTAAAATTCTTTTAAAATTGTTCTTCAGTTTGTCAGCGAACTGGTTGTAGGTTAATTTGCTGACATTTTGTAAATTTTGACGTTCATAAGTGTTAATTTAATTAACCTATAAGAATTAACATATTTTCATTTTCCTTATTTATTTTCAGTTCATCTGGATATAACTTCAGTAAATCGTTCTGTATATTGTATAGCCAGCAAACATTTTACGGAAGTAGATCTTTTAGAATAAGCGGGACGGTTTGGCTGGAGATGTGCATTTAACATGTACATAACGACGTAAAATGTAAGTTTTGTCTGAAAATCAGTGGTCCGAAGGCAAAGTTACCTCCTCGGTCCTCTTTATTTCCTTTTTTCTCCCACAGTATCTTTACTCTGTATGGCCACCACTGCACTGAATTTGAAACAGCACCATACACCAGCAAAACTGAATTCAAATGATGGAGCTGATAAGGATTTTCAGTTACACATGCTTTAAACAAAGCGTCATCATTCCTATGTTGATTATCTTCTAGTAAGTGCCCGTACGTAAGGTACACAATTTCATGTACCCTTAGCAAAATAAGTAACACGAACAATTCCAAAGTAGACGCATTGTACCCACAGTTTGAGTGATTTGGATGTACCGTGAAAATTACCTCGCTAGAGATTCATTATAAGTATAGATTACTGCAATATGTACATACAAATATATGTGTACATACATATATATGTATGTACGTACATATTGCAGTATTGTAAATGTATAATATAATGCAAAATCGGTAAAGTAGAACTAATGTAATATTATCGCTAAGTAACGGATCCATGCGGACGACGTCACGGGGTAGTTTTACAGTACATACACTTATAATCAGAAATCAGAAATCAGAAATCAGAAATTTTATTTGTTAACATAGGTACATAACAAAGGTCTTGAGATCATAAAAATAGTGCGCTATGTTTTGCCTACATACAAGGCATACAAACATTTTACAATAAGTTTATATATAATATAATATAATAAAGATACATACATACATACATACATAGAGTGCTAAAACATAATTCTTTTGCCTTTACCTAGTTAGGTAAAGATCGTACAAAAAAGAGTAGAATTCTTTATACTGTGCCACCGTGCCGGGTCTATTACTTTCTACATACACCTATCACTCGAAAAATACGGTATTAGTTTTGTTATGTCCAGTAGGCACTCAACAATATATTATTTAATTTTAGGATTAAAAATTCATATAGTATACGATAATAAAGGAACAGAGAGTAGGATTTTTAATTTACCTAATTGTGATAATTTCACAGTTTTCAAATATTTTAGTTTGATTAGAGACTAAGACGTTTTGTAAAGCCTTTTTTTTCTTCCTTTCTTGCAATCAAATAAATAAATCAAAATAAGATGCATTGTAAGTAGAAGGGTAGGTATTTACTTTAGCCAAGTATCTTATCACTGATTTTATCAGCTCATGAAAAAAAATCTAACGAGGTAAATACTTGAATATTTTATCGGCATTACTTATCGATAGAATATTCAAGTACACACCGTATGTATATATAGAATGTATAGGTATTTATGCTCGTGCAAGATAACGTAGATAGTTAGGTACCTAACAGCAGCGTGTATGGTTGTTTTGTGTAGGTACCTAACTAGGTCGCAAACCGACGCATGTCACGTATAATCATTGTAATTTGAGTTCTATGCTAGTTGTACGACCGACGTCGACGTTCGTGTTCCGACCGAAGCACCTCGTACCTACGCCGGCGCCGGCGTTGCCGTCGTCGCGTCGGTCGGAATCGGAAAGCGCCCTTGCCACATGAGTAAATATCCAAGTTAGATATTTTACTCATGTGGCCATCTACCACACACCTAGTTCGAAATGATAGTAGACATAGACAATATTGTAACAAGCTCATATTCATATCCCTAGGGTATATAACAGCAGAAATTTACTGATTCTTGAGGCCCGGTGTTGCCTTAATCTTATCATGAGCGACAATAGGCTCACCACCTGCTACCTAGTTTACGTGGAACTAAACATAATTAAAGGATATCCTAGGTAAGTATCTCAAAGAAGGTATTTTACTAAAAATATGAAGGTAGGTATACACCTACTTACAGGATATTCATGTGTTGAATCTTTTGCATTTGTATTTGTTTCAGTCGTGAAATTTTAGTCATTTTGATGAAAAATAATAATAAATGTAGGTAAATACCTAAGTATTTAATACACTAAAAAAATCTAAATAACTAATCTAATTTATTTGCAACACTAAATCTATCCACACAATTTTTTTTTTTTTGATATTATGTATTTGCAATTATTGAATTACGTAAATAATTTTTTAAAAAACCGCATACGTCCATCCGTCAGAAGGGCTTGCGCCGCTCTGCCGCTCTGCCTCCCGTCGCCCGCGCAGAGCCCCTGCGACGCTGATTCAGCCAAATTATCAATAACTATTGAAACATTATCTTAATAAATGAAATAAATCTATAGAGTTGACATTTGGTTTATTCCGGTTGATTCAATATAACTTTTATATTTATAAGTATAGTAATTACAAAGTAATATTTCGATATAAGTGAAATCACGTTGTTTTAATATCGTTAGTATAAGTTATATAATCAATTATTGTAAATAATTCTTCTACTATTCAAAAGTTCATGAATCAAAGTATATTGTAGGCAAAAAACAAAATGAATAAATAGCATTAAAATCTACTAAATAACGAGATGAAAGTCGCGGATTTCGGCGAAATTTCGTCGGAACCACCTTAAACAAAATCATTGCTCTAATTTCTTGCGAATATTCATGCCACATCTAGTTTTACCTCTATTATCTAAAACTGTAGTCACAATACAACTTTTTTATACATTTTCTGATACATTTCTTTTCCAATGCATCTTCAGGGGCAATATTATTTGTGATAGTGTTAGTGACGCGTTTTGAATATAGAGTGTGTTTTAATAAAGTACGCGTCTGTTTCATACATATTATGGTTATATTGTATTGGATATGATTTTGTGTCTTTTTGTATGGCGTTGTGTTAGAGACTTGCCTGTAACGACTTTCGATTTAGACGGGCAGGCTTGACTTCTGTAAGTTTGGTCAAAATGTACTTACTTTAGTTGATTTTTTTGACGGGCGGCAGCTTTTGATATTGTGATAATGTTAAACATTAAATAATAAATAATTTAATGACAATTTGTAGCTTATTACGTATAACTAAATATAATTAATTAATATTATGAATTAAAATTTACTTTAATTTATATCTGGATTATCTCACAATTACTTGATGATAGCTAAATGCGTAATTATTACTGCGAGGTTTCGTAGGTACTAATTGTGATGCTTCATAGATGAGTATTTATTTATTAATATTGTCTTACCTTAAAACGAAGTAATTAGATATAGAGATTATATTTCACATATTTTTAACTAAAAAGGATTAAAGATTGTAATTTAGACTTTGTAAGAGTTTTAGGTTTGTCTTGACTACTAGTCTCTAAAAATATTTAGACATTTTGCATTTTCAAAAAACAAATGTAAGAAATAAACACGAGATTAGATTATTATCAAATACACAAAAACAAAATACAACTCAATTGTATACAAACACGTAGTACCACGAATACACTTTTATTTAGCAACATAACCCTAAAACGCGTACGAAACAAATACAGATAAGTGCGAAACATCATCGAACGTTTAAGAACAGATCACGTCCCACTTATATAAGTAAAAGCTCATATTCTTTACGACGTGTAACATCTAGTGACGGTTACGTGGTACTTGATACGTGACACAGCGGTGGAGGGTTATAGGGTAAACTTGCGAAACAAGAACACCTGAAATTAATATTAGGAAATTTGTGGGTTTTGAACACGGTTAGGAGTCTTGTTGTTTGTTATATGTAAATCATTACAGTTTGTTTATTTATCGATATGATACATACTAGCCACCATGTCTGTAGCTTCACACGATGGCTTTTTAAATAGTGTCCACCACTAATTGGCATTGATTGATAACCATCAGGCAGAGAGAAGTAATTTTGGTATTATAATATGTCTTTATTATTATAAAATTAAAGGAAATACAATTTCTCGTAGCTTAGATTAGTACACCTAGAACATTTTCTAATAATTAAGCAAACAAGCATTGTGCTCACCTGATAGGAAATGGTTATCTGACTATATGGAAATAATGCTAAGACACAAACAAGGCGTTACCAATCTATTAAGGGGGAAGAGAATTAGGAAGGAGAACAAAAAGAACCGAGTAAATAAATTACCTATTACATATTGTGCACAACTCACTTTTTATCCCACACAAAAACGGAATTTATGATGTCACCATATTTATCTAGATTAGTTTTTATACTACCAATGCATAACCAAAGCCAGTCACAAGTTATCTTGTTTGATAATAACGGAAGCTTTCTTTGGAAATTATTTGCGCTTGTCTTAAAAAGTTATTTGTCCGACAAAACGCCGACATCTGACAATAAAATCTAACCAACATAACCACCAAAAATTAACTCTAAACCCAGAGTTTATAGCCAAAATTCAGTTGGAACATATAAACTATTGTCCCGCGGAGTATCGAGGATAGATGACGTCATAAAACAAATGTAAGCCCGCAAGAAAAGCATAAAGAACACCAGATCGTAAACCGGTTCCAATAATCCAACGTCGGCGGAAAAAATAGCCATAGTAAAAACTTCTATCCGTACCTAATAACCCGAGAATATTATCAGAGAGTCGTCGGGTCATAACCCGAAATTGGTTTCGGGGGTCCGTAAGTCCCCAGTTTTATATGTCGCATTATGAAGGCCGTCAAACGAATTCACGTAGAAAATCGAATCTATATACGGTGATATTGCCGTCTCTCCGTCCTGGCTGGCTTGAGATAATAAAATAATATACTGCATTTTATGTTACCGTTACTTCGTGGTGGCCAAGAAACAATGACACCCACTGACAAACGACAATACGAGTATTTACCCTAGAACCAAAAACAATACTACTAGACTGATTAAAAAAAAGTCATATGAGATCTTTACGATTTTAGTTACGAAGTAGTTGTCAAACTTTTTAGCTTATAAACAAAATAGGTATACTAGCCTCAGTCCTCATGTGGTATAGGAATGACCAATGTAGGTACATTAGTTTCATGAGCCGTTAAATTAGAAAATTATTTAATCAAAACTAGGTATAAAATAGTAAATGACTAGAGTCGAATTCGATCTTTGTTATATGTCTTATTCTGGTATGATAAATTAAAAATAGCTAATAATACGATATTTTCAATTAAATTAATTTGAACGCGTTGTTTACATAAGAAAGTAGCAAAAGCCGTACCTAATGGAGCATGTGATAAAAAATTGATAGCAAATAAGGTTTGCACGTATTATGTTGTAACACGAAAACTTTTTTCATTTCGCGAAGCCCACGCGAGTGGCTCGCTCACGTGAAATAACAAAAATTTAAGAACAAAAACGTATAAAGTGCCATAAAGGAGCTTTCCTTTGTGCCGCCGCAAAAATCTCTGGGATGGTAGTAATCGGGCATTTTACATAAGAAAATAATATATTATTCAAAATCCACACTGGAGCACACCGCCCCATATACTTATCGGTAATAATGCGAGCTCACCAGCGCCCGTGAAACACACAGGTACAACTCGTGAAATACGACATTTACGATTTCACGCCGAGTATTTTGCGACTTTTTATAAACATTACGAAAATTGTGTTCAATTATTTTTGGCTTCCAACAACAGTGATACGGTTTGATGTGGTGATGACGGTTGTTGATGTGTTTAGGTAAATTAATAAATACTGTAAATTAGCTTACACGCACCAGAGCAATGAAAATAGTAGTTGTGCGCCTAAAGAAACTATAATGCAAGCATAACAATCTAGGTAGTTTTGTTATAACAGTGAACGTTGAATGAATTGCTTTAATTATTTCAATCTTTAGGTAGATTCTTGTTGATTTAGGTTTCTAAAACACATGTCAAGATGGAATTACAAAATTACCTATTTTCTTAAAAAAAATATATAGGTATAACAATTTGGTAGAAAAAACAATAGTTAACAAAATAAATTTTCATACTTACATCCTTTCTCATCTGTATCCTATTTCTTGGTGCTCGCAAATAAAAATAGAAGCAGCACACTGTGATCCACCTTCGCCCTATTATGATATCTCTTGATTCAACCCCCTCTCTAGGCTAGGTTATATCATACGCTTCCAACAAAAAAAGCTGCCTTTGATATATTATTATGTACCTAAAAATATCGCTTGTAATAGGTAAAATGATTCGTTTACTCTAATATTATAAGGTAGCGGTTGAGCCACTATTATTGGAAAAGATTTTAATTTTATTTATATTTTCTTGAAACTAGTCACTATATGTAAAACGCATCACGCTCCGATGTGTTGCAGTTTTACATACCTTACCTTACTATACCTTCCGTCTTCTCACGGCACAGCAAACAATATAAATCAATACGTTTTACATAATAAATATCGTTGCTAACTAGTTTAAGTCAAATATCAATAGAAAATACATCCTTTTTTGCACCTAGTCATCGTCATTTCTGCCCAAGACAAGTCATAGCCTGGACAAAGGCTATCCCAACCGTTTGGCAGGCAAGCGACAGCTATAATGTAGCCAGTAATATTGCAGTACTTACATGCTTGTTCTGTGATTTTCCTCCTGCCGTATCATCTGCGCAATTTCCTCGTGGTCCTGTTGTACCGCTCGCTATCATTCGGTTGCCATTACGTAAGTACAGAATAGTACCTATCATAGATTATCACTGTATAGGTATAAAATAGCTGGTAAGGGATGAGGTCGCTACGACATTATATCACAGAAAGAAAACATCAAAGTTCAAACTTCAATAAAACTGCAATGACATTAAATTAAAACGTGACAATGTCTTGCGCAGCGTTAGGACTATGACAACCAAACAACCAAACCTTCAACCAAATAAGAAAGAAGAAGCAACAATTAATACATTTTCTTTCGAATCCAAAAACAAAACATAATTTTTGAATATTTGTTTAACGTAAAATTGAAATTATAAAATTCAAAAATGAAGCGTAGATGTCGTCGTGTAGACCTCACCTAACATCGTCAAGCCCACCCCCTCACTACACCCCTGTAATCCATGCAGCAGATTTGGACATAGTATGTTCGAACTGATAATGTTTTATATGATATTCGTATACACGTAAGCACATAATAAGTATCTACTCAGTTGTAACTTTGCTACGTGGATTATTTTTATTAAGTATAAATAAATAGAGAAACATCTTAAGAACTTGCAATGAGAGTAAAATTCTTGGTAACAAAGGCAGCTTTATAAAAATGTTATGTTTTAAAAAACAAATCAATTGATAATATTGATTTTGTGTTTTAATGTTGAATTTGAACAGAAATTACTATCATTAGCTAGAAGACTGTCTATCCACTACAGGATAGAACTTCTTCCGAAAGGAGGGCGGTGATTGCCATAGTAACCGCGTTTGGCAGGGAGGTTGGTGAGCGCAAAAGGTGTATTGGAGATAGCGGGTGATTTGTAGTAGGTACGAAGGTTAACCTGCTACCCATTACCTCCTACCACAAATTCTTATAGCAATCTCATTATAACCTTACTTTGTTTCCATCCTTGTTTTTAATGGTACAAAATAAAAAGAGAAAACACAAATTAACTTTAAAAAATACTGCTATAAGAGGTGGTGGTAGGCCCCCTGGCCTTTAGTCGCCACTTAGGTACGACACGTATGGAATGGGACAACAGTACCTAAGATGATATTGAGTACGCCGATAACGCTGCTGCGCATTTCTACTTTGGCCTTAGTCATATGTTACGACACGCACAGAATTGTTGGCTGGGCACTAAGTATACGGTCAGAGCTAAAATCTACCTCCAGTATTCACATTCAACTAGACCCTACAAGAATTTACATACACAATTTATATCGGCAGTATAAAAAAGCGTTTCTGTCAAATCCACCGACTCGAAGGTCTGCCAATATCTCATGAGATCATGAATCTTAAACTAGGCTTGCAAATAAAAAGTGCGGTGAGTCCCCTCGCCCCGACTGAATTATGAAAATATCGATAAATATCTGAAACAGTCCGCCGTTGGAGATATATCATCATTTATGTGTCGCACTAATAAAATGATACCGAACGTGTGTCGTAATAAGTTTCTTATATTGTAGATATTCATCTTTAGATACGATATTGGTACACGAAATTTATTTGATGAACAACGTCTTTACTACTCGTTGAATTTAATTTCATATTTTAATCGAAAAAAATAGATCAATTAAAAATGGCGAATACATTAACAAAATAGCGGTAAATACAAAACTGTTATTTAAATAACAGCAAAATGGCAGTAAATTAACAAATAGCTCTTAAAAAAGTACAGTAAAATAGAAGAACTCAATAAATTAAAATAGCGATAAAAATCAATGCATTTTAATAACAGCAAATTTGCCATTTTTTAAATGCATTGATTTTAATGAAAATTACCTTCCATAAAAATCTTAACTAAAATCTAAACTGAAATTCCACAGTATAGTTTGGGGCAGATACACTGAAAATAATACGGTTACATAAGGTTCTGTAAATAACAGTTTGGGGCAAGGTTGGAGGTTAGTGAGGGGCTGAAATATCGTCGGCACGGCTCTCGGCGATTCAACCATTAATTTACCGACTAGTATCGTTTACACCACTATTGTGAACTATAACAGCTCTTAATTTGTTGTGTATTAGTAATTCGACATCTATGAATATTAATTTGATTTAAAATAAAACCTTATTTAAGACAATCATCAATCAGACGCATTATACATGCAATCTAATAATGCATGTTTAATGTCTCTTAGTGGCACTATTTGTCCAAATTATAATTTGTTATTTGCGGAGGTTACGGAAGTCTATTTTTGAATTCCTGATTCGATCCATGGTTTGATTCGGATCCGTGTAAAATGTCGTTTGCCTAACATAAAACAATAATGCCTTTTTTTGCTTACATGTGACTTCAGTACAGAGACAGTTGACAGATTTAATGAGTCTTAATGAATTTTAATTTTGATGGCAGTTTTTGTTTAAAGGGGTAAAGAGTCGTACGTACTTTATTTGTAAAGTCTCGACAGAAAGTTTTTCTCTTGTGGCAACGTCTAACAAAAAAAACAGTTATTAATTATGTCGTAAAATAAAACTAAACTTTATATATATTTAATCTTTGTCTTAAATTTGATATCTCTTTCATCCACATAAAGTAAAACAGTGACGAAACACTATTAACGAAATACAAATAGGTGTAATCAGAACAAATTGTAACCATTTCTGGGGCACCCCATATGCAAAAGGAAATTGCTATACAGGGTGTTGAATAGAGCCGGCGTATCACTGTTTACATCTCTGCGTTACAAATGTGTTACATCAAGACAGTGGCGAGACTCTCGTTACTTATCTAGCCGTTAGAGTTCAGGGCTTGCACCTGCAGACATTTTTTTCTATTATTTCCATTTGGAAGACGGACTATCGGACAGTGTAATAACAAGCAGTAGCTTTCACTCGTTCTTGAACTTCGTAATCTACGGCGGCATAAGTGGTTGTACCTCTAGCGCCTTTGTTTACCGTTTATATTATGTAAGTAGAACAGAGAGTGATATTTACAGCTTAAAATAGAGTTTCTGTTTGAATTAAACTATTATTTGTTAGCAGAAACACTACACTACATATTACGACGTTCATAAGTGTTAATTTAATTAACATATATAAATAATATAATAAATGAATAAACATATTTCATTTCATTTCATTACGCATCGTCTTTATTGCTGAGTCGGTAGATTTCAAGCCTCAATACTCATGCCTTTTCGGTATTAGAAGATGGGTCGAATTGACCTCTGTGGTGTGTATGGATTGCCACGCAGAGATCGCGGGTTCGATTCCTGTTCAGAGCAAATGTTTGCGTGAACATGAATATTTGGAATGGCCTGGGTGTTTCTATGTATATTATGTATGTATTTACAAAAAAAAGTATATAATATAGTAAATAAAATGTGTTTTGTCTACCTCAGGAATCAGGCCGATTTTCGGAATATAAAAAGTAGCATTGTCTGCGGCACTGAATCTATTTTCATACCAATTTTTATCGAAATCGGTTCAGCCGTTTAGGCGCTGAGTGGTAACATACACATACACATACACAAACTTTCGCATTTATAATATTAATAGGATTATATTATTATCACTCTATGTAACCTTTGATATGACTGACGGAGGTATCTTTCATACAAATTTTAAATATCATTAACATCTATTCAATAAGGAAACAAACGCAACAATTAACTGCTGTTAATTGTTGCGTTTGTTTTCTTTGTTCATCCTTAGACTGTGTTAATAAAAAAACACGAATTAACAAATAAATAAGTAAACTATACAAATACACCTTGCATTAAAAGCGTATACACTTGACTTAATATAAAAAGATTATTTAAAAAGCCCCTGTGTTATGTAAATCGATACATTGACCCATGACCTCACAGCATCCCCTGATGATACAATTTTGATCTCACCTTTTTGACACGCGGTACAGAATAGTAACTGGTTTTCTATTGACCAGCATCCCTGTGATACACTTTTGATCTTGTCCAGCTAACATGACCCTTCATAATACGATATCTAAGTGTTTCTTTGTGAATCAATAAATAGATTTAATCTATGGGTAATTCAGATAGATCAGTGAGATCATGACCTTTCAGGGGAGAATTAAAAAGGTCGTGTTATAGTTTTGATCTTAAGCTTTTAATGTATATTATTGTGTTAGACCTTGTAAAGCTAAATAGATTATTCAACATTTTTATATAGGTACCTACTTTAATTTGCAATAATGAATGTTTGTAAAATCGTTCATTTTGCAGACTATGCTTCTGATTAGGGGAGTCAGGAGAAGAGAGATGAATACATAAATCTAAGGCATATTAATTATATTAATCAATTACTATAATATGTAGTATAAGTATATAGCTATAATTTTAGTAACAAATAATTAAACAACAAACCTAACTTAACTTAACATTTTCCTTGCCCCGTTCGCCCCAATTTACGCAAACAAAGGTGAAGTACGGAAACTAATATTGTTTATTTCAAAGTTCTGTAAGAGCCATAAAACGTGTACGTGGTTGTTGGACAACCCTGCTATTACAGTTAAACGCGCTATATGTATATCTCAGCCGGTGACCAAACACGCGCAACGGACTCATGAAATGGAGAGCACAGAGAAATGAGTGGCGCTGAGTTTTGAAGCACGCAGTCTTGCTATCACTGGCAAAATACTGTAATATAGTATCAACAGTAGAATATTTTCTTTAACATCAGATATTATATATCTTAAATTACTGTTACTGTTTTTGCTAGCCTAGACCATCCCACTGCTGGGCAAAAGCTTCCCCTTGTGATTACCAACATTATTCTCCGTCCATAGCCAATGTTGACCATGTCCTATTCGCTGCATCTAACTCATCCCGCCATCTATTTCCTGGTCTAAAAAAAACGTAAGATTGCAGTTACTCTTAAAAAAACAATGTTACAGATTATAAATAGTACACGATTTAGCTATAGCCTTATCTTTAGGTATTACTAAGTAGGTACTTAGTAATACTTACTACCCTACCTGCGTCGATTTTAGACAGGTGGGTAATAATTTAATCAGAGTCAGAGATTAAGTATTGTCTCTGCATTTTGAATAAGGTGAAAGTCGTTAAGAAACAAACTGTTATAGTAATACTTCTTCTTCTTAGTGTGCCGTCTCCTTGCAAAGGTTGGCAATCATTATGACAATTTCCACCTTGGATGCCGGACAAACAAGGAACGCGTACTTTTGCCAAACCTTTGTCGCAGATTTTTGAGCCATGAAGTCCTTTTGCGGCCAGGCCTTCTTCTACCTGCCACTTTACCCTGCATTATAAGTTGAAGGAGCGCATACTTTTTGGTGTTACACATCACGTGACCAAAATAAGCCAACTTTCTTTCTTTTATTGTTTAGAGCACTTCAAGATCCTTCCCCATTCTCTGAAGCACAGTGCTATTTCGTACGCGGTATATAGTAATACTACTTACATGTTATACCTACATTACAATAGGTTATCTTAAAAATAACAAAATTGTCAGCTTGTATTTTCATATTAAATATATGGTTTATACAATTCCATCAGCATCCACTCCATAGATGCCTCTGTTCCAATAGACGGTGTCGTCCGCACATTTAACAAGCTGATCCTAAGCACGTGAGGCTCAGCGTTACTTCAACTAAATAAATCGCCACACACCCCATCGCTATCCTACGTAATCAACATTAATGATTTACCTTAAAGTGACCCCATTTGACGGCAAGAGACCTTTTAGAACAAAAATCGACACAGACATTGTTATTTACCGTTTAATAAATAGGTATCTAATACTTTAGTAAGTATTTGCTTTATCAAAGAAAGTGATCTGAAGTATTCTGAAGAACTCTTTGCATGAATCCCATCACTTTCTATTCAGGACGATACGTGCGGGGCTAAAATTACACCCTTTCAGTGAAATCTAAACTGTCTCGAATCACACAGTTCAATACTTCACAATTATGTCGCACAACTAAATCATGGATATAGTCACCAGCCTTTGTGTTTATGTTTCCAATTTTGCTCCTGGGACTTTTAAGCGGGGTGTGCACAAGAAGACATCTCATTAAGCCGCCGCGCCGTAGAGGTCACCTGACAGCACTTTTCAATAATGGCTTTTAGGATGGTGTTCACCACTAATGGACTTTACTAACTGCTTGCTTACGCATATAACAGGAGGCTATCCTATTGCCATAGAGGCACAATACGTTGTTAGGCTCCGGGTGATTATATCACGGTATTCTTATATTTATCCGGCACGGCAATCGAACACGAGACCGCTGCGTAACAGTAAGTATACATAAGGTACCGCTAACCATGCAAAAGTGTATAAGAAAACATAAAGATAACAAAATCGTGATTTAATTCTAATGTCGCATAAAGTCCCGGCCCATAAACAATGACGCAATATCCAGTTATATTCGTACCAAAGTGGGACGAAATCTGTTATATCACTTTAAACAGTCCTTAGGTATACCCTAAAGTTTTAGGTCGGACCCGGACAGAGGACCTCCGGATATTCTATACTTACTGATAACATGTAATGTTTGTGTGTATCATGTTTATGATTAGGATTTCTGGTCATCTATGGAACTGTTGGAACATTAGTAATATCTTAGAAGATTAGTTTATGATTTAAATACAGATAAATAGAATGATTGTTTGGTTAAGTTAGTAACAAAAGTTAAACAAAATGTTCGTATCTGAATATCTAGCGAACGCCTTGAGTTTCTTACAAGTTATTCTGATGGCTCCTCTTTAGTCAGTTAATTTACTGTAGACAAATTACACCATATTCTGATTACTATGTAAGACGTTCATAAATATCATTATCTTACACACCGTATAAATAAATATGACAAAAATAATTATTTTTTTTATAATTAGATGTGCGTTAGTATAATAAGTTAACTTATGTATCTTTCATCATTAAATTCTACCTACCTTCGTTAGATTTTGTTTGTGTACCTACAAGTTGAAGGTCTCTAACACAATTAGGGAACTCGGCGACCCTTTAAGTTACCTACTGATAACGTACAACCTTACAACGATATGAGGAACATACAGCGTGATGTCAATACTTAGCTATAAAGAGTATAGTTTGATAGTTAACTTATATTGAAGGGATAGACAAAATTACATGTATCGTTTGATTATGATTAAAGTAAGAAAAATTTAAGGAATAAACAAAGAATCATATTCATGCTTTCACACTGAAAAGATCAGCTAATATGTACCTAGGTATACATTCATCGATATCCTCGCAGAAATAATGATGTTTCTGCCATCAAGACCTACAGTAACTACGATGTCACTGTAGGTACCCGTCAATAGAAGCAAATATTTTTCAGTAGGTATATAAAGTAGGTATCTATTCTGTCATAGAATATTGATGTAAAAGTATTATATAGTTACCTATTTTTGCTCAACTTACCTCGGATTAATTCAATTTCCTTCTCTCGCACGAAGGGAACTAGCTCAGTTGTATTTTTCTGAAATTCCTGGGTTCATATTCATAGAGACATTAACTATAGGCATACCCTAAGATGATTTACACAGCATTAAGTAGTATAGTAGTATAGCAATAGTCAATAGTTAAAGAAGCGGTAAAAAAAATAAACCGAGTAATTACCTCCAACTCGAGTTGTGTTACTTCTGTTATGAAGTGGTTCCAGCATTCTACATTGTCTTTAGCTGCAAGAAAAGCGTTTCTTTTTCTTGAACATAGTAGCAGCGACTTATGAAGGTACCAGGAGCACAGGCTGCAACGTTTCCAAAGCCCATACACAGTAATGATCAATTACCTTAATTAATTAAATGGGCCACTAGATTTTCTACTACTACTGGCATTAAAAATCCCAATATTTAAAATAATGTAATAGTTTTCGTATTCGTAGGATAATTTTTCTCCGCCCACTATTCTTGCATTATACCCGAACACAACAAGCACATGAGTGTGTGAGTAAACCCATTTCAGCCAATGGTCAAGCGGTCAGCGTGAAAAAGGGACGGAACATTAGTTTTATTAGTAGTTTGAGAGGGACACAAGTTATAAGAGGGGAACTAACCCTTTTACTTTTTTTTGGGGAGTTTTTGCACGTAGTTTGCTTTACGAACATGGTCAATATTAGGTATTATTAGTTTTTATTTGTGAAAGTTATATTTAGATGTTATTACTTTAAGCTAGAATTAAAATGATTTAAATAATTGTATTATTCGTCAAAATCATAATGGCCTGGTTTAGAAGACAAATCGCACTCTCGTTATCAAGTCCTGCGTTGCCAGATACAATTTAGAGGAAACTGTAGGTAAACTCTCAATCTCAGAACAAATATCTGTGAACGATTTTTTTTTCTACTATTTCCATGAACATCAGTCGTACTTAAACACCTTAACCTAACGTAAGCGTAGCGACAGTCGCTGTTCGCCTCTGAAATCAAACTTGGCAGCCTTTCCTGCTTTAAAAGTGGGCAAACTTTAGAAAGTGAAGTCCTTAAAAAATTACTAATTAACGCAAAAAAAACATTGTAAGAAAACTGATCATTAAAACAAAACCTGCAGGGTTTGTTGGACGGACACCGGTCAGAAACGGATCTTTTCGAAATCCAACGCCGCAAAGTTTTGTGGCAGGTATCTCTAAAAAATTTTACAGTTCTATTCAAAACGAAGACCTTAAGAATTTACTATAAAGTTAGTTAAGAGTGTTAAAAATATATATGATCGGCAACCGTGTCGATTAAAATTGGCATCAATTATGTTGCCGAGCCCTATGTAAGTAGGTACAGCTCAGTGGACGTCGTTTGGCTGTTAGGATGATGGTAAAAAAGATTTTTAAATTTTCAAAATCTAATTAATTTAGTAGATAAGTACAATTATTTACCTACATAACTCAAGGTTTAAATTTGAATCTAATTTGCTTTAAGAAACTGTACATAAGATAATACTATAGAGAGGTATATATTTTTGAATGGGCCGAGGGATTACCCACGGAATTACTATTGATTTGGGAGCACACCCGCTCGGCCGCTTTCCAAATGAGCAGGCCGAAACTATTGTCTAAGAGCTGATAATACCTAAATTATAAAATAATATCAATTATTTTTTGGTAGTGGCTGTTCTTAATAGCTTTGATTATTACTACTTAATATAGTACTATAAAAAATTACGTTGTGCTTGACCTTCACTTTGAACATATGAGGCAGATAGGTAAATATCAATACCGTTAAGCTATCAGGAACTGATTGAAGTCGACGCAGAATAATTCATATTATCTACTTACAAGAAATATCTTCTTGAAATCCCTTCTTGATTCATAAGTAAGTATAGAAAATTAGACTGTGGGATAAATATATTACAGAGATTTTTTTAGCTTACCAAAAGCATGGTTTCTCTTTGTAAAGGCCAGGTGGCATCATTTCAGTAAGTATCATAGCCTACTCGGCGGTAATTGTATATTTCTTGTATATAGGTGGTGTGGTTTCTTCTCTTGCTAATAAACTACTAAAGTTAATGTTATTAATTTATTATAGTGCACTTTAAAATGATTTTGTACAAGTTACAATTTTACTCCAATGTAAATCACAATATTGTCACAGTAATATGCTTGTATCAATATGCTTTCTATACTAACAGCTCTGTACACTTCCAACACAAAAGTTTGGGAGGCCCAACCTGAATTTATTAAGCTGGACCCTAGAAAGGTTTGCCGTATGCAGATAAGGGATTTATTTAGCGGAAAGGTCCGTCCCTGGGTTAACGCTAAAACGCCTTTTGGGTCGACGATGACCAGGATTGGGCTCAAATTTATTGTCGGCTTTCGGCTTTCGCGTTGATTTATTCGGCCCCGGGTGAATGGAATCAACGGACCGGTTGATAATAACGTTTGGTAGACGTTTTTGCGTAGGTACCTACTGGTATGTTTGCGAAAATGTCTAATGCTGATAAATAGGTAAGGGGCTGTCAGGATTTTTGTAGATTTGCTAGCTTGCGTGGTGTTGAGGATTTGGTGTCGTCTATGGGAGGTAGGTACTTACGTATTTGATATACAAAAATTTATTTATTAATATTATTTATTCTTATATTTACTTAAAGGCATTAAACTTGATATGAAAAGTCATAGTACTTACATTTCACATCAAGTACCTACGCGTACGAAGTACGAGCTACCAAGTAAACGAATTATAATAAATATATATATATACTTATACGAATTATACTTATTCGTTGTTAAATTAGTTTAAATATACCCAATTATGTATACCTACACATTACTGGTAATAATTATATCCGGCGATATTATACCGAGGCAGTATAGGTATACACAGCCGATTTTTACGTCGAGCTTGCGACTTATAGACTGCCACCAGAGGTCGCGGGTTCGATTCCCGCTCAGTGCAAATATTTGTGTGCATGACCATGGCTATTTGCATTAGTCTGGGTGTTTCTATGTATAATAAGTATGTATTTACAAAAAAAAAACGTGTTTATCAGCATTTTAAAACCTATATCACAAGCATTACATTAATAGAATATGCTTACTTAGGGTCTAGATGGCGTTGTATGGTTGTTGTGGTATTATTATTATTGTTGTGGCGGTATTATTATATATTTCTGCCTACGTCCAATTCTAAAACAGCAAATAAATACTTAAATTTCCTACGCGGTAGAAACTAGTTCTCAACATATTGGCTGGCGAGGGCAGAACATGGACCGCGGGACGGTAAATGGTGGCAATTACATGCCGGCCGCGACGTGACGCGATTGCAAATGGTGGGACGTCCGCAGGTTAGAACTGTGTGGATAAGATAGGTAGGTTTGTGGATAATAGAATATGCATCGCCCAAAGGTTGGCTCGTAGAAAATGCCTTACTGGCACTATGCCCTCGGTCTGATGTACATTTACATTTAGTAGGTAGGTAGGTACATAAAGTTTTAAATAAATAAATATACTTATTAAAATAAAGAACACCTACTTACTTCGATTTTTTACAATCTTGTATACCCCATAAAATATAAAAAAAATATGAAACATGTTACATTTTAGCGCTCTTGATTTTTATTGGAATCCAATTAGAAATTTCACAGCGCCATCTATATGCCAAATTTGCTAACAAATTGCAAGCTTTAGCTATTTCTCAAAAGGTAGCAGCACTGTTTCCAATAGCAAAATTATTAGATCTTATGAAAATATTCTAGTTTTAATTCTATTTATTATCTAAAAGAAGTGTAGAATCTGTTTGATATCCTATGGCTAGCTTTGGAATGCGTCTGGTCTGAATGGTTGAACCTGTATCAAAATTTAGCATTTTAATAGTTATACAACAGCCAAATATAAAAGCCACGTCCACCATCAGTATACAGTACTCGGACGGTCCCAAAACTTGGCCCTTTAAAACACATGTAACACGACTAAAACACGTGCGTTTTACGACAAGGGGTGCTACCTCGGCATCGGCCGCGAATACCTTTTTTACCTCCGTGAAATATTACCGAGTTTGTTTGTAAGGGACATGCTCGCTTTGCCCGTTGTCGGACAATGTTAGTAAATGATTGATAGTGTCAATATTTTTCGGTTTACCCGGCCAATATGTGATTTGTGGCGGCAGGTTATTCAATCCTTTGTTCGGTTTTATGTTTATTATATAGATTTTGGAAGATTTTAAGGCTTTTATCAAAGTACTGTATATTGTTGTTTTATTGGTAACTGGTGCCGAAAATTTTCCTAAACACCCTCATATTTTGCTAGGGTAACGCACACCAGAATATTGAAAATTTTATTGGTAACTATGATTTTTGTAGCATCCGAGAAAAAAAATTAACAGGTGCATTAATAATTTTAATTTTTCTTTCGTTCAGTAATAAAGTGCATTATTCTTTTGGAGTTATATATTTGAACAAATACATCATCAATTGCTTTTAATACAATTCTATTAAGTATTTGTCTAGTGATTAATTTTAGTTACATACAAAAACTATTTTAAAGACACAATTGAAATCATTAGCAACCATAAAGGAAATAATTTACAATGAAACTACAATGGCAATCTTTATAGATTAAAATAGAAAATAAATACGCTAATTGGATCGACCATATTATTCACTATTAATTCATTGGAAATGCTTTGACTGATGCTAATTTCATGTAGATGGATTGAATAGCTGTAATAGCATATAATTATTATAGTTAATAAGCTTTTTCGAAAAATAAAACAATTATTAATCTACTTTTAAAATCAAAGAGCTGCCAATGAGTTCAGTTCCGCCCAAACTAATAAATTATCTTGTATGTTGTCCTATGCATTGAGATGCAATAATATGATAAGTACATGAAATGTTTTTATTGAATAACATAAAGATAAAACATGATCACGTAGTCATTGCATAATGTTAGGCGATAAGTTGGAGTACCTACTATAACAGTATATTGCTTATTTCATTTGCATAATTTAATACACATGATTACCTCAGAGGAATAAGGCCGCAAGTAAAAAAATACAACAGTTCAAAATTAAATCATATGTTACTCGCTACAAGATCGATATTACTGAACACGTAATGTGTCTTTTTCGTTTCTACTGAGGTGCGATATGGGGGTGAAAGGATACCACAGTTGGTTGTACAAAAGCTACAATTTAAACCACGAAATACTTGATTTGTTTATTACAAAATCTAACCCATTGCACACAGCCAACAATAACAATTACTGTTTAATAAAATAATAATAATAATTTAAAAATAAATAAAAACTAATAATTGTTCTACTACATAATTGCACCAGTATGTAAATTCATTAGATTTATTTCATTGTTAAAGTTAAAGAACAGATGATCGCAAATGATACGGTATTGTACTATGGAACCAAGTGAATCATGAACATAAGTTCATTTTGTCAGTCCATCTAAATGCAAGTAGGTCGAAATTCGCCTGAAGACAGATTTCCTTGACATGGGCTAGTTATCATTTTATTAGACACTGACATTTTATTGAGTACACTGTTGTTATGTTAGTATTAAAAACGTCCGAAGTGCATACATGATAGATCTTACAAGACTGACAGTTTTAAGCGAACTCAGCAGAATGGTATGATTCAGTTGTTTCGGTACAATACGATACAATACGATATTGTATTATTGCATATGAGACGGTATTGTACTAGTGTAGGTATATGATGCAAATACCACTATATAAACAGCAGCAGATATGTTAAAGACCACATCAAGCGGTAGTACGGTACCGCATCATTTTGTCACAATACCATGTCATTTGCTGTCATCCGTTACCTTTGAGGAGATATCATAGAACCAGTTCCCAAAGGTAAACACAGATAGTAAATATATGAAACAGCTTATATAAATAAGTTTTGTACAAAAAATAGTTTAACGTAATTATCTATTATCTCGTTACTTTTTATGTCTAATGAGTTGTGGGCCAAAATCACCATTCGTAGTGCCCTGAGACAGCGAATCAACGTCGCGGCAGACTAAGAAAAATGGCGGGGTGAGTTTGATAAAACAAATAGAAAGTGGTCCATATTGACTATGGACCGAAAAGTATAGAAATTATAGGGAAGGCTTTGCCCAGCAGTGGGATGATTCAGACTAACAGTTTATCAGGTTAATAGTAATTTTTTATTCATTTTAATTTGATTAATTTATTTCATTTTGATTAATTATTTCATTTTGATTAATTTATTTCATTTTGATTAATTTATTTCATTTTGATTAATTATTTTATTTTGATTAATTTATTTTATTTTCGTTAAATTGGTTACGAGTGCCAAGAGGCTTTGCTTAGTGGGACAATGTTCTGCAAGCATGGTCTGAAAAACGAGATTCAAGTCTTCATTGGAACTGGCTCTATTATTAAGCGTTACTTAATCTTTAGTAACAATTTGTACAATAGTTTTAATTATCCTATTTCCTTTCTCGTAATGCAATAAATTAAGTGATGGGTCGTTGATTTTCTCTTCTAATAAGTTAATAAGCTCCACTCTTATTGTTTTTAACATTTCTGCGACCTGTAATTAAATACGATATGAATATTGTGATTGACATAAAACCAGCAATAAATTGTATTGCTTTGGATAAATAATTAAACCTAGATTTTTTGCAAAGAAACACTTCATTAGGTTTTAAAAACTATCATGTTATAATTTGACAAATAAAGATTATGAGAACTCAATAAGAGTAGCATTTGCACGGATCATCTGTATAAAGTCATGTATGTCATATTTTTGTATAACAATATTAATAAATCTATATAAACAATATAATAATACTTACAGGTCTATTGTTTGCTTATAGCGACATTTTTATTGCATAAACCAGTTATATTTTAATTTTTATCTTACTAAATCACAAGATTCAACTTACTTCATGTTTGTCTACTTGAAACATAATCCATCCATCTTCTAATGATACTATAAACGTCCCGTTGTGTAGTTCTACTGACAAATTACAACCTGTAATGTAATTTTCAAAATTAGGCTTGTTAATATAAAGAAGAAGTATAAGTATGTTGTGTTAGTAAATAACTGACCAGAAAACAACACTAGTGGTAATTGTGGCACCATGGAACATTCTCGAATAAACACACGGCTAGTCTTCACCTGTAAAAAATACATTTCAGGGTTAATATATTAAATCAGTTTATTATAAAATTTAAAGCTTTTGTGGCTGAATAAGATTTGACCTAACTCTGTGTGTGAGTCGTAGAAAGTAATTAAGAATAATTTATTGAGAAAAATACATGAATTGTTTGGACCCCGGGTAACGAAAATTGGGGGAGGCCTATGTCTAGCAGTGGACTTCTTTCGGCTTATACAATAATGATGTTTGTACATACCTTTTCCTGGTACACCAGGTAAGGACTGGAAAAGTATCCTACATTAGAGTTGACCGAAGACGGATGTAGTGCGACATATCCATCACTTTTCGTTTTGAATTTTAGTTCATCAGGCGTAGGTTGTCTAGGTATCGCTCCACCGGCTTGCATGTGGAAGGATTTTTCTGGAGTAAGTACCTACAAAATAATACATATGAAGCGGTGTGTAGGTTAGTTAGAATGAAGAACACCACTTACAAGAGAAGGAGTTTATTACAGTTTTCACAGGCACAAGAGAAGTCACAATACACCAAGAATAGATAGAAGAACAGAAGAGAAAGTCGTTTAGAACACGTTACAGAAGTACAAGCATTAAACACTATATTTACAACAATTATAAGCATAGGTAAGCTAGTTAGAATGGCACGCGCGAACGAAAGCGTGATCCGCGTCGGAGGCTGAGGAACGTGCGCTCCGCGTCGTGTACAATTTACGACTGTCGTGCGAGCGGTGAGGCATCGGATGATCGCTCCGACGTCGCCGGCGCAGCGGCTCCGCCTCCCGCATTCCACAGGACGGTAACAATAATTATATAAAACAATAGGTAAGTACACTACACATATTATACCTAATATTTATTTATTTACTTTTATTGCACACAGAAAAATACATACTGTAGCGTATGCGAGCGGAGAGGGGATATTAACTCTCCTTCCGGTGCGCGCATAGATCAGTCAGTCGCTCCCTGACCGTTGACCGAGTAACACGTGCTGGTGCTCGGACGCACCAATATCTTATACGTAGCTAGTTATGTCATGTAGTGGCAAGCCAGTGAACATTGAAGTATGGTATATTGAACACCATATGAAGCACAGATGCTACACATACAAAATAAGATAAATACAAATAGAATATACTTTGCCTTACCTTTACTACATTTGGGTATAAAGCTGCACACAATATAGCTGCTAATAATCTATCGTTATTTCCATTTGTATTTAGCTGAAAACGAAACAATAAATATTATGTAAGTTTGTTTCTGTCTCACATTATTTTATTAAGAGTTTCTAAGCTGTGTTGTTGGCAACACCTTTCCTAATTGAAGTGATATTTTATTTCACAGAGATGTTAATAAAATAAAGCATTGTTCATTATTGCAAATCATTTTTTTTATCTTGTTGTGACGTCATAGAATGAAGGCGTTTAGGAAAATTTTTGCCACCAGTTGGCGCCACTTTGGTAAAAGGTCTTCCATTTTGACAGCGCTATCAAAACAATTATTTTTCAGTGCTAATTTCGGAAATATAAATGTTTAATTTACAAAATGGATAATTCACGTGTTAAAGGACTAAAGAAAATTGCTGAGGTTTTCTAAAATGGCGCCCACGAGGTGGCAGCACCGATGCGTCAGGTTTAGCTGTCAAGCGCTTTTTAAAAGTTATCCCCTGATTGGCCCAATGTGAAAGTTAAAGCGGCGCCATCTGGTGGCGAAAATTCTCCTAAACACCCTCATTGGAAAGTTTATCTTTTAATCGGTTTGTAATTAACGTAATATAGCAGTAATATTTTATTCACCTCTTCCCCAGTAAAACTAGCCACAGAATCTTTTCTCATCTTTTTTCTTAACGCCGGCATGTCTGGTACAAAGCCTATAGAAGCTAAAAGTCCTAACAGTTGATGTTTGATATCGGCCAACATTAACAATGTTTTGTGAGATAGAAAGTTCTCGTTCGCGAATACTAACGCTGCGTGAGTACTGCTTTTCATAGCTTGTTGCCATTTCTGAAAAAAAATATTTACTATTATTTTTTATTGCCGACAGTGGCAGACGAGCGATCAACCTACGTGATGGTAAGTGGTAACTGTCGCTGATGAACGACTCAGGAGTCCTTAGCATTGGTGCTACAATGCCAGGAACTCCGCCAAGCTGCTGCCTACCGTGAAGGGAGTGGGATTGGTGAAAGAATTGAGGGGAAGAGGAAAAAGGAAAGGAGGGAAGTTAGGTCCCCGGCATTCTCACTCACCGAACGAAACGCAATACTACGGATACTATTACTCTTACACCGAACTTCTTTAGAGGGTAGTACTTATCCGGACGAGCCTGCTAATTCATGCTGAAACCAGGGTGCATCTACTACCGTTAAATTATTTTAAAATAGATCTATATTAAGATGTAATGGAGTTATGTTTTTTTATAAAACTTGAGGCAAACTAGCATACGAGTACATCGGACCTAATGGTACGTGGGAACCGTAACCTATCAAAATGGCTATGTTTTCTAAGCATTGCATGAATAATGCTTAGAAAACACAAACAAGCCGTTGCTGGCCATGGAGAAGAAGATGAAGAAGGAAAAGGAAAAGGAGCGAGGGAGTAATTTGTAATTGGGTAATGTCTTAAAAAAATAACTGTCGCTCAAATACCATGCAACCTACTATAGTAAACAAGTCGAATCTCCAAGTGCTAATTTCTGGATTTATTTTAGAGACTAGCTATCCGCGGCTCTGCTCCCGCCGCCAGTAGCGTGGTGTTACATAGTCTATAACCTTCCTCGAGAACTGGGCTATCAAACGCGAAAATAATTTTTCAAATCCGACTAGTAGTTCCAGAGATTAGCGCGTTCAAACAAACAAACAATCAAACTCTTTCGCATTATATAATAGTTTAGAGATTATGGATTGGAGATTTTATTTTTTATTTTATTAAGACTGAAACTACTTAGTACAATAAAATTAAGTACTTACTCTGTATGCTCTTAACGTAGTTAACTGATCACTATTAGAGCATGCAAATTCCCTTCGTTTCGCATCAGCTTCGCCCTGAAATCCAAATAAGTATATAATATAATATTACAACAACAACACACAACGCCATTTAGACCCAAAATAAACATATTACTATAGCTTGTGTTATGGGTACTAGAATGCGGATATACATACTTAAATACTTTTTTTTGTAAACACATACATATTATACACAGACCAAATCATGTTTATGCACACAAATATTTGCACTGAAGCGGGAATCGAACACGCGACCTCTGTGTGGCAGTCCGTACACAGTACCACCGAAGCACAGAGGCAGTCTTAGACTAAAGTAGACTTACTTTGCCTCTTTTTTAAAAAAACCATCAACGTCATCATACTTTTGAACTTTTTAGATAATAATAATAATAATAATGTCAATAGTATGTTTGATCCTATTTTTCAAAGTATAGAAAATTTGATCCTACCTTCTTTCCAAAAGGTGCGACAAACGGGCTTTTATGACTAAGAAAAGCTGCCATGGTGAGTGCAGAATCCACACAACAAAATATAGCCCCAAACAACATGAGTTTGCCTATCCGCACGTCTACGGGCAATGCGGCTAAATGTTTTCCGAGTGCGGTCAGGCAGAAACCTTTGTCTAATGCTCCTACGTCTTGTAAACGACAGAGGGCGCCATCGATGTTTTGTTTAGTTGGAGGTTCTACGGTTTTACCTGCAATTTGAATGACTCGTAAGAATATTACCTTTGAATTTGAACTTTTCAGCTACTATCCTTTTATACGGCAGAAGGTATATTACTTTCTTTATTATGATTTCCTTAGCAGCGAGCTTGTTATCATTTTATTAAACACTGACATTTTAATGAGTACACTGTTGTTATGATAGTATTAAAAACGTCCTAACTGCATTAAAAACGATAGAAACAAGTTTGAGAGTTCTAACTCAAATAGCAAAATGGGTCTTATAGACTTATCGGCTTATTTATTACATATTTTTGATAAAGCCTTTCAAACATAGGCTTGTTTTAATTGCTATTGAAGAAAACTGCCTGGTGTCTACTTATTTACATTTTGTATAGAAATATTCATCACTTACCTAAAACTTCATGTACACTCATATCTTGAAACAGTGGTAATATCTTAATCTTTAATACCAACTGTTCTAAAGGCACTCTATGTATTTCGGGCACAGGTTGCTCTAATATATGATAGCTGTACCGATGTGACGTGAACAGATGTATGCATACACCCGGCATCACTCGCCCCGCGCGGCCCTTACGTTGTTTAGCGTTAGCGCGCGAACACCATACTAGGTCTAAAGATTCCATGTTGCGGTTTGAATCGAATCTGGTGAAAGAAGGGTGTTTGTTCAGAAAGGACTTCATTGATATATACCAGCTCGTTATTGTTCCACAGCAGGGAAAGGAATCTTCTCATACAGAGAAGGCATGAGCTTTGATTGCCATGCTTGCTCGATACGAACTGGCAATCACGGATTTTTTTTTAAATATTTACTAATTTAGTTAAAATATCATAGGCATAGATTTTCAATTAGTATGCGAGTTATGTTTTTGCATAGATGTCAATTGAAAAATATAGAAAATGAAATATTTTGTAGGTATAAATTTATATTATATATAGAAAAATATTTATTGCACAGAAACTGTGCAGTGTACGCTAACTTTGTTGTTGCGCAAAATACTTTGAAGTTTCAAAAGAGATGTCCCATATTTGCACATTATTAGCATCAAGCATTCTAATATCTTATCTTTAAATTAATACTTGTTATTAATCTATATTTATTGTTTGCACAGACCGTATTATGTGCACAAAATCATTATTTGGTAACCAATTAAAGATTTTTTCAATAAAATAATAATTATTATTTATTTATTATTTTATATTTTAATTTGAATTATATTTTATTTTAGTATTATATTATTATTTATTATATATTATTTTCGTTATTAAGGGTAGTTTTAACGTTTGTGATGTCATATTCGGCCTTAGCAAAATACCAGCGCCCCGCTTTGATTATTAAACGAAGCGGCATTATGCTGAGCTAAGGACCATTTTTGGAACCACACAGGGGCAAATATATATATATTTTTTTGTAATAAAAATAATTGTCACAAAACAACTTATCTTTAAGTACCTATTAGATTTAAGTACGCATGTATTAGAATTACCTTTGTGTGAATTCAAAATAAATGTTTTTCTTTCTTTCTTTAAATAAATTAAGGTCTAGTTCTTACCTCTTCTCCTTCATCCTACCACAATCAATAACAAACACACAATCGTCTATAGTGACAGATGTCTCCGCTATATTAGTAGATAGCACTATCTTCCTCGCTCCCTGCCTCGGTTTCTTGAACACTAGCGCTTGTTCTTCACTGGATAATGTTGAGTGTAGTGGTACTAGGACGTATTTACCGGTTCTGTACGAAAATAAATTAAGTTAAATAATAGGTATAAGACGGGTAAAGGTCGCGATGGCCTAGTGGTGAAGGCACCCGCTTCGTAAACAGGAGTGGGGGTTCGAATCCCGGGCAAGTACCAATGTGATTTTTCTAATTATATGTGCTTTCTAAGTTTATCTAGACATTTCTGACTGACGGTAAAAGAAAACATCGTGAGGAAACCTGGCCTTCAGTGGAAGTATGAAATCGCCAATCTACCTTGAACAAGCGTGGCAATCAATGCTCGTTTCTTCTCTGTATGAGAAGGGGCCTTTCCCAGCAGTGGGATAGTAACAGGTCGATATGATGACGGGTATAGGATGCTGGGATGTTAGTAACAGGTATAAGATTATGTCTTATATCTCGCCCGATAAATTTATAACTACCACATAGAACGTCATTTTAGAAGCTGTGTTAAATGCCAAGTACAACGACTGTGTATGTTGTCCGGGGATAGGTAAATCGCATTCGATGTCCATCAAAGACAAATATTCGAAGATGATAAAACAGTACTAGAAAAGCCAATTCGCTGGCGAGTTAGTCATGAGAAGAACTAACAAGAAACTCAAAGCACACTTTTTAATTATCTGATCCTATTTTGAAACCAGGTGGATCCATGCAAGGACATTCTACTGTATAAACTTAAAATCAATATCTATACTAATTTATGTTTAATAGCCCAGTTTTTAAGGCAGGTTAAAGGTTATGTAACATCACGCGACTGACTACAGGAGCCGAGTAGTGACCGAAGATGTAACAAGCTAGTTAATAATATACCAAATCTATACATATAATAAAATTGGTGTGTCTGTTTGTTTGTGTTAACCGTTTTTTACTACATATATATGAATATATACATATACGGTACATACACCAAATTAACATTTTTTATAATTTTTGTGTCTGTCTGTTTGTTCCGGCTAATCACTGAAATAGCTGGACCGATTTTGATGGGACTTATTGGCAGGTAGCTGATGTAATAAGGAGTAACTTAGGCTACGTTTATTGTAGAAAATTCTCGTATTTTAGAAAAAATAAAGTAATGTTGATCGGCTGTTAGGCGGAACGAAGTTCGCCGGGTCAGCTAGTAAATAATATAACTTACTTGGGGCTAAACGTACGACTCTCAGCAAGTTGATCGTGTAGCGACATAATTTCACCAATGCCAGGCAAGAATACTAGAATAGCGCCCTCTCTCGGCCATTTATGATCACCTGACACTATATAAGTTAGCACATGTTCTATAAGTTCTAAGTTTATCTGTGAACAAGAGAAAGGTAAAGTGTGTGTTATTGCTAACGATATTAGGTTGGTTATACCATAACAATGATGTTATATCGAGGTGGCTTAAATATACGTATGATTAATCCGCCAGTGCAAGAGAAGTGCGTATAATTCTTGTGCCAGAGGTCTTGGATTTGTATCTCACACGGGAAAAACTGTGTTATCCATAAAAAACTGTCCCAAGTTTGAGTGTTCTTTTAGTCTGTCTCACGTGACCTTAGGGATTACTTTCCAGTATAAAAACCGTTGGTAAAAAGGCTGTTGTTTTAGAAAAACAACATATATTTTGTTGATGAAAAGTTACCTTCTCAGAATCCATAAGATACATATTCTTGCAAGTAGTCTTGCTACAATTGGGGTACCTAGCGACTACTTGCGATATATTGAGGTTGTCGTCTCGTATAGACGTCTTGGGTGGTTCGTTGGCATCTGCTCGCACATCGCAGGTCTCCAGTTCAGTTTCTATGTCTTGTTTTTTATCACCTATAAAGACAATGGTTTTTAATAGTGAATCCTACTAATCCTATTAATATTATAAATGCGAAAGTTTGTATGTGTGTGTGTTTGTTACCACTCAGCGCCGAAACGGCTAAACCAATTTAGATGAAAATTGTTATGTTAGTAAATTCGTTGACAAATCTCATTTTACGCGCGGGCGAAGTAGGCGCAGCTAGTATGAAATAAAATTATCGGGCTGAACATAGTTGAGATGTGAATTTTACCTTATAATATGATGTCAATGGGGTCCGTGAGTGTTGGACAGTATTCTAAAAGCGGTCTTAGTAAACTACTAGTATGGTAGCACCCACTATGGTATCTTTGTGTGATGGTTATTCTCACCCCAATTCAGTAGATAGCAAGTAGTATAGGACTAAAACGACTAAAATAAATGAAAAGTCTAATTACCTTTTTTAATCTTTCTCGCATAAGGTCCATTTTCTTCTAACACGTAATTAGTCATTTCCATAATATCTTCCAAAAAGAATTGTTCCACAGGGAAAGTTCTGCCTAAAAATTTATCAACAGTAAAAAATAATAATAATTGCAAAATATGAATATAATGGTTAACCATCTAAAAACTAACCGCGACTAACTTACTTAACTTTAGTTTTAGGCAAAGTCCAGTGTGTTTAATAGTTGATCAAGCTTATATAAATTTTCATGAAATTTTAAAATTTTATTTATCAATTGTATTAACGTACCTGGTATCTCCAAAACAGGGACTTTATCAAAATAATCTGAGAACAAATCAGCGTTCAAAGTCGCACTCATTAATACAACGGTCAAATCTTTTCTCACTTTGACAAGGTCCCTTAATATAAGTAAGAGAAAGTCACTCTCTTCAGATCTCTCATGTACTTCGTCTACCAATATGTGTGTAACAGATTTTAGTTGTGGATCGTATTCTAATCTTCGTAATAAAATACCAGTGGTACAAAATGTAAGGCGCGTTTTGGAGGATACCTTACTTTCAAGTCTAATCTGAAAGATAAAAATACATCACTACATTTTTAAATAATAGAGATAGGTATAGAGTTTAAGATGTGTTTTGAAAAACGGCATGCATTTGACTTCACTGGCTTAGTCTCTTTCAATAAACATGAACAAAATTTACTAAATTGTAGGTACAGTCAGCCTCAAAAGTGATGACCACACCCATATTTCAATGATCTATGAACAACGTACCATGCTTACGTCGCTTACTACGATTCGCCAGAAGTAGATGCACATTGTAGAGGTTTAAATTAGTTAGTACCATATTGTGAGAATTTACTGAACGACGGATTGTCAAAAGTAGCTAAACAAAAAAACTATTTTTATCATTTAATCGGAGCTATATTTTAAAAATGTTTTCAGAATTGTAAGCATTATAGTTACTTTTAATACAGCTTTCACGTAATTCTGAAAAGTGTTCTGAAAAATTTATTAGATTAAATGATAAAAATAAACCACGAAAATATGACACTAAAATGGAACGTTGCCACTCTTATGTGTACTCTTAAACTAAAATACATATAAAAATATATAAGGTTACATACCTGATAACCAACAACTTGTCCAGTCTTCTCCACTCTTTCTTCCGCTACTCTATCTGCAACACCTATAGCTGATATTCGTCTTGGCTGTGTACATACAATTTCTACATGGTCTACCCCACCTTTGTTGAAGTTATCCAACCAGTTGTCTAATATATACTGTGGTACTTGAGTGCTTTTGCCACAACCTGTTTCCCCGCTAATAACTACCACCTAAAATAGATACATACACAAATATATTATAAAAGACCACCCGCGTCTTTCCTTACTGCTCTGCTCCCGTCGCCAGTAGCGTCATACTACATAGCTTATAACCTTCCTCAAGAACTAGGCTATCATACGCAAAAATATTTTTTCTAATCCGACTGGTAGTTCGAGAGATTAACGCGTTCAAACAAACAAACTCGTCCGCTAAGATTATACCAAAAAAAAGAAAGCTTTAGTATGAAATATTCAATTAATGTTTTAGTGGAAAAGTTATACAGCATAATTATTGCTGTTACATAAATTTATAGATGCTATATCAAAGCATCACGCCTTTTTCTTTTAAAGGGTTTGGCCTGGGTGTATAACATGCATTTTTTGCTATGTTGGGTTCTAAGTAATAGAAAGCAAGTCTGTTGCCATATCTTGATGCAAATTAACCTCTCATATACTTTTAGTAAAATGGTATAACATAATAATAGTTTATCTGGACTTTAGGTCACACAACTCTATAAATATTAGTTAAGTAAAAACATACAAATGAAACAATATGAAAAATATAAGTAACTAGCTGCGTCCCACGGCTTCGCCCGCGTCTAAAACGTGTTTTGTGCGTCTCGGGAACCAGACAGATTTTCGGGATAAAAAGTACCGCATCCGGCACAAAATCTCATTGAAATCGGTTCAGCTGTTTGGGCGCTGAGTGGTAACAAACACACACACAGAACTTCGCATCTATAATATAAGTAGATGAACACAGACCTGTGATTTTTTGATAGTATTCAATATTTCATTTTTCTTCTGCCAAGCGGGCAATTTTCTTCTACATGACATCATTCTATTATACCTATCATTATCTCTCTTCTCTTTCCATCTTTTAGCTATTTCCTTGTTCTCTTTTAATATTTCATCCATTTTTATATTAGACCTATTATCTTTGAGTTGTCCTTTTTTATAATGAGACGGCAAATTCTTGTTACTTCTAGAATCTTCTATTAATTGTGGGAATAACGCATCTGTGGTATCAGGAAAACGTCTAGTATCAAATTGTATAAAATTCTTTATATCTTCTTCATTATTTAATAATTCAACTAATGAGTATATACTCGGTATACCATCTTGAGCTAATACTTTAGCTTCATCTATTAATCTCATGTTAATTTTTAAGAATGTAAGCTCTGGTACTATATTTCGAGTTTCCGATTTAAAAAATAATAAAGGCAGTTGGTATGGATATACAGTGTCTTCGAGGAATCTTATTTCTAATTCATAAGTTACTTGCGTACCATCTTTTGACTGCAAATCATCCAATAAATTATTTTCTTCTTTTACTTCATGTAAAAATTTGCATTTAGCTCCGAATCTACAAGGCCCTTTGAGAAATAATTTACACACTTCTTTTGGTTTAGTTTTAAAATTGCTGGTATAATTTATGTTAACTTTTTTCTTAGGAATTTCTTTGTTTTCATACATTTTCGTTAAATAATCGAGCTTTAATTTCACTGTCCATACATCGTCATCTTTGATTTTAAAGCTGGTGTCGTATATTGATTCTAATACGGCTTTTTCGTCCATTCTCATTTCGATCAGTTCAGTTTTCGTAGGTATGACCTCTGGTTTATCTTGTAAATCAACTTTAAAGTATTTAAGGAAAAGTATTTCAAGTGCTTTGTCTATACTTTCTGCTGCCACCCCTAATGCTTCTGCACAGTGAACTTTGTGGAAATTATATCTGAAAAGTGAGCAAATGGATCATTTTAGGATTAATTACTATATATCAACATCAGTAGGACTATATAAAATTGTTTATTGTTTTACATGGCAGAAAAGCCATATTGAAAATTGTCATAGACAGCCAAGTTACTACAGCGAGGTTATTTCTTTGTTCAAATCATATTTAAAAAGATTTTTTAAGCATTTAAGGTAGTAGTAGTAGTAAATAGGAAATCACTAATTCTTATCTTTGTGGGTCTTATTATCATGTACGTGACCACACGCGACTTGGTGTACGCTTTTATAATTAACTACCCATTGACATTTCGAATCTACTCTTAGAGAAATTCAAACAAACTGTTAAAAACCGACTTATTCAAAAGGGTTATTATAATGTTAATGATTATTTAAATGATAAAATAGCATGGGTATAGTTGCTTGTTTAATGCAAGATTAATGTTATATTGATTATTCATCATCATCATCATCATCTTGCATTGTCATGCTCACTAAAATGTCATGACTTGTGGTGACGTATTGTCCGAGTTGTCACCTTCCCTCTAACATGGCGAAGGTGAGGATGGCTAGCCTGTGCGTCATGCTCGTGAATGAGTGCTACCTGGGATGACTGGTCAATTTTGGCATGGCATACATTTAATACTTAATCCAGTATTATCTTGTCGTTCAATATGACCGCGAAATGCATTATGCATTATGCATTTTTTTTAAATTTTAATTAAAACATGTAGTCAAATTACCATACTAGATGAAACTAAACAATTGAAATCCTCTATTTTCTTTTCTTTTCTTTTTTTTTTATCTTAGTTATTAAATTAATTGGTTGTTTTCTAATAATTACTTCGTATGGTTCTTTGGTTGCGTTGATGTGTTAAAATTGTTAACTCATACAAAAAACTGTAATTATCTGGCGATTGAAAAAAGTGGCGTGAGTTTCTTCCCAGTTCTTCTCACAGCTCTACCTCGTCAGCGAACTGGCTGTAGGTTAGGTTAGTAGGGTTTTCATAAGCATACTTTATGATCAAAATGAAATAAATGCTTTGGTTTTGACTTTGTATACCAAATATTTATTTAATAACATTTATTAAATACATACTTTTCCAATTTAGCGAGTGCAAATGCCCTGAGCCTAGCCTCAGAGGTCTCAATCTCAGGTTTCACAGACAATGAATAATCACATCCTCCTTGAACAACCAGGTTGCCACGCTCCATCCAGTAACGGTTGCCAAGGTTGGATCCTTTATCCTGAAATAAAAAAAAATAACTATATTCTTGCCAACTGTATAGGATAGAATACGCTTTATTATTTATTATACACTACTCACATTAAAGAATAATAGTTATGTAATAATAAATACTGACAATAGGACACTCTAATTATTAAAAGTGATTTCTTGGACTTGAAATCAAAAATTTAACTAAAGTTTATGGCCCACAGGTACTTGAAATGTAGCCTGTAGCTTTACTTAAAGCATATTCTATGAAAAAAATACATTCGAACACAAATCAGCATCAGTACATTACACATTTAAAGATGATAATTGATTCTGCCTCTATCTGTGTATTGTCTAAATTGTAAATGTGTTTCAATAGTTTTATTGTCCTATTGCAGTATTGATCTTTTAGATATGGACAGCACTGTTACCTGTATAAGTTAAAAATATCACATTATAGGCATTCCCAATTCCTAACCTACCGGCCAATCATGATTACTAATACAAACCTCTCCTATTGGTAGTCCAAGTAGACAGCATAATAAATTAAAATTAGGATTAACACTTGTAAATATAATAGTGAATGCTACTCATATTTTACCAAGGTTTAAAACAAAGTTTATCAGTTGCGCAACTTTAAGAAAGGCACTTGGTTAAAAATATTGCACAACACATGTAACTGAATATTTTGAATATAATGTAACAATATAATATTGGTAAACTATTTATTATATTGATATAAGGTTGAGAACGAAATAGGACACCATACCTTGTACAAACTGGCACTACCAAGCTTGAAATCTGGACCATGGATGAATCTTAGAGTATCTAAAACAAGCTTCTGTGAATCTGGATTAAGACGGACTGTCTGCATTTCCACTTTAAGATGAGGATGAGAGTCTTCCTCAGGCTCATTTTTAGGTTTTCTGAAGGTTAAAAACGCATTATTATCAAATGAAAACATAAAGTGTATGGTAGGTACATGTTATAAAATTTTTACTGCTCACCGTATCCGTGCATCTACAGGCTCGCGTAAGAAAAAGTCTTCAGCCAATTGCCTACTTTGGTGATCCATTGCAGAAGGAAAAATTAAATTTAATAAATGAAAATACTATAAAATAAAATCGTCTTGTCCTTCCAACAAGACGTGGGCATGCATGCATCAGGACTTGGGGAGACGTTAATGACATTGACATTAGCTATCAATGTCAAAATGTCAAAAATAGAAATGTTTCATTTCTTTCAGTCCGTTCAAACTTTTAAATTTAAAAATAATTATAATATTAATAAGTTTAAATAAAAAATATACATATAATTTATATTTATTGTTTCCAATACAATGTTTTTTTGATTAGTTTTCCAATTATAATATTTTAAATACCTATCTGTTACCAAACATATTTCTAAACTGAAATAACGAAACGCGGTGATTTACGTTCTAATTTTCACAGCACACAGACCTACTTATTAAACCTAATGCGAACTAGTTACTAGGCTACGATGGGACATAGTGGGACTGTCAGAAGTCCGAAGACAGGGGGAGGACACGATAACCCTTAAGTCCGGTAACCTGCTCTATTTCCGGGAGGGCGACCAACTGTCCCAAGGTGGAGTCGGGTTTATCGTCCACAAGTCCCTCGTGAACAACGTGGTGAAAATCGAGAGTGTGTCGACGAGGGTAGCATACCTTATACTCAGAATCACCAAACGGTATTCGCTGAAGGTCATACAGGTTTATGCTCCCACTTCGACATACCCCGACGATGAGGTCGAGGCTATGTATGAGGACATTTCCAGAGTTATACATTCCTCTAGGACCCAATACACTGTTGTCATGGGGGACTTCAACGCGAAGCTGGGTAGACGAGGCGGTAACGAGTTGAGAGTGGGGCAGTTTGGATTTGGATCCAGGAATCCCCGGGGCCAAATGCTGGCTGACTTCATGGAGAAGGAGGGCCTCTTTATGATGAACTCCTTCTTCAAGAAGCGCGATAGCCGCAAATGGACCTGGATTAGTCCTGACGGTGTCACAAAAAATGAGATTGACTTCATCTTGTCGACCAGGCGGCAAATATTTAATGATGTCTCAGTGATCAATGCGGTGAAAACCGGAAGCGATCACCGGATGGTAAGAGGCACATTAAATATCAACCCTAGGCTGGACCGGTCTCGACTGATGAAGTCTGCGCTCCGACCTGCACCGATTCAAATTCATAGCTCCGAGAGTTTCCAACTCGAACTTCATAACCGCTTCGAAAGCCTCGGCGATTGCGTAGACGTGGACGAATACAGCAACAGGTTCGTGGAAACTGTCCGTTCGGTAGGGTCGAACATCTTTAAAGCCCACCACAGTAAAGGACCGAGAAAGATCACCGACCAGACCCTCAAACTTATGGACGAAAGGCGCAGGATGGTACTGCGGTCCCCAGAGGAAGCTAGTGACTATCGGCGGCTCAACAGACGGATCTCCAAGTCTTTGACTCGCGACCTTCGCCAATTTAACACACAACGTGTTAAAGAGGCTATAGAGCGCAACAAAGGCTTGAAAGTGTTCGCACGAGGTCGGTCTGTCGGGCAGAGCCGACTTGTCAAGCTGAAGACTGGGGACGGCAGGCTCATCTCGTCTAAGCCAGAGGTTTTAGAGGAGGTCGAGAGGTTCTACGGACAGTTATACACGACACAACATGCACCTGTTAGCTGCCTAGCATCAGATCCAAGAGCTAGGTTAACTCGACATTACACCGAAGACATCCCGGACGTCAGCTTGTGTGAGATTGGTACGGCTCTCAGACAGCTCAAGAACAACAAGGCGCCGGGTGAGGATGGAATCACAGCCGAGCTACTGAAGGCAGGCGGAAATCCTGTCCTGAAGGCCCTTCAGAGGCTCTTTAGTGCCGTCCTCTTCGAGGGCAAAACGCCACAGACGTGGCACAGGGGTGTGGTGGAGCTGTTCTTCAAGAAGGGCGATAAAACCCTTCTGAAGAATTACAGACCTATCACACTCCTGAGTCACGTCTACAAGCTGTTCTCGAGGGTCATTACTAATCGTCTCGCAAACAGGTTCGACGACTTCCAGCCTCCCGAACAAGCCGGTTTCCGAAAAGGTTTTAGTACCATAGACCACATACATACGCTGCGGCAGGTTATACATAAGTCCACAGAGTATAACCGGCCCCTGTGCTTAGCGTTTGTGGACTATGAGAAAGCCTTTGATTCGATCGAGACCTGGGCTGTGCTGCAGTCTCTCCAACGGTGCCATATTGACTATCGATATATCGAAGTGCTGAAGTGTTTGTATGAAAACGCCACTATGTCAGTACGAATTAATGGTCAGAGCTCAAGGCCTATCCAGTTGCAGCGAGGAGTACGACAGGGAGATGTTATATCTCCGAAACTGTTCACCGCTGCACTGGAGGACGTGTTCAAGCTTCTGACCTGGAATGGACTTGGCATCAACATAAACGGCGAGTACATCACTCACCTTCGATTCGCGGACGATATCGTGGTCATGGCTGAGACCGTGGAGGAGCTCAGTGCAATGCTCGATGACCTCAGTAGAGTCTCTCGACAAGTGGGCCTAAAAATGAACATGGACAAGACTAAAGTCATGACCAATGTCCATGTTACACCCACTCCTATTACGGTCGGAGGCTCGATGCTCGAATTCGTTGACGAGTACATATACCTGGGACAAACAGTCCGATTAGGTAAGTCCGATTTCGAGAAAGAGGTCACTCGTCGTATCCAACTCGGCTGGGCAGCGTTCGGGAAGCTACAACATATCTTCTCGTCCGCACTACCGCAGTGTCTCAAGACCAAGGTCTTTGACCAGTGTGTGTTGCCAGTGATGACATACGGAGCAGAGACGTGGTCGCTAACTATGGGTCTTATCCGAAGGCTCAAAGTCGCTCAGAGGGCGATGGAGCGGGCTATGTTAGGCGTCTCCCTGCGCGATCGTTTGAGAAACGAAGAAATCCGCAGACGAACCAAAGTAACTGACGTGGCTCGCAGAGTTGCTTCTCTGAAGTGGCAATGGGCAGGACACATAGCTCGCAGAACTGACGGCCGCTGGGGCAGAAAGGTTCTAGAGTGGCGACCACGAACCGGAAGACGCAGCGTGGGCAGACCCCTCACAAGGTGGACCGACGACCTTATAAGGGTGGCGGGTAACCGATGGATGAGGGCGGCGAATGACCGGCCACGGTGGCGAAAATTGGGGGAGGCCTATGTCCAGCAGTGGACGTCTTTTGGCTGATATGATGATGATGATGAACTAGTTAAAAAAATTTCATAATTAAATTAATATTATGCTATAAAGTACTATCAAAATTTTATTTTTATTAGAAAAATAGTCAAACCACGCTGGTACATTTTTCTAAAGCAATTTTTTTAAATTAAATATTATTAGATTACAGAATCTAACTTTTCTGTTGTTCACTCATAATGATACCTTACTAATTTATTGAATCTCGAGACGTAACCTTCCAGTCGTCATTAGGCATGGTAGGTTGACGATCTGAAGAAACGGCCTATCAGAGGACCGCCGCGCCGTGTACCTACCCATTGTCAAATTGATAAGCTTTATGTTTAACATTGAACTTGAGTCTCAACCTCTCACTAATATAGGTACGCCAATTTACGTTAGCATTTTAGTTATAGGTATATACCTACATTTAGTGGTAGGTCCATAAATGGTCACACGTCAAAATCGTGTCCTACCGAACAACGTGACGTACCACACGTTTTCCGCATCCATTACTCATTTTCCTCTAGGCTCTATCTTTTGCTTTGAATGACGTTGAGGGTGGAAGGAAATAACGCAATGTACACGTACCTAGCTGCCTTTAAGAACTTTTGTTTTTGTTTAATTATTATAGCTGTTATGCGAGAAATATCTGGTCGTGAAGCGATAGGCACCAATTTGCACATCTTGTATGAATTTGTTTCATTGCTAAATTAATTTTCACATTTTTAGTTAGAAAAACGCTTTTATTGCTTCTTTCCGGTATTTACCGTTACCCATTGGATGCTAGCTAGAAGATGTACCTACGTAGGTAGTTATTTGGTTCTGCCTAGGAATTTCACTACGGTATACATAATATCAAGAATTTATTTCGAGAGGTCAATAAAATTATTTATTGCAGAATTCTCGTTCGTTTTGGAGAGGCCTGACTGGGGAAGTCATTACTACAATTTGCTTTATTAATATCTACCCTAAAGAACAAAATCGTTAGAACCCTACTTATCTAAATAGAGTTTCTATGACTAGGTCGAATAAAAATATTACCTAGTTAGAGTTGGGTCTCACGAGCATTTAAGCACAGCTTTATTGGCAGAAATGAAGATTATATCTTGAGCTGCAAAGGTAGTAGCGGCAGTCGAATATGGCAGAGGCACAACTAGACTTCAGGGAGCTACCACCACCATTTAAAGCAGTATTATTTTACTCTTGCTTTGTGTTTTGTCTTTTTATTTTGTACCATTAAAAACAAGGATAGAGCAAAGTAAGGTTATAATGAGATTGCTTTATGAGGTTGTGGTAGGGCCCCAGGTGTTCTTGATGTATGAACATCGCGACTGTTAGGTATAGGTATTCAAATGGGACAGTTTTTGTGATAAAAACTCAGTCCTAAATTTAGACACTAGCGATAAGTACTGCGAACAATAACCCGCCAGGTACCTACTTAGGTAGGTTCCATAAGGCCTATATTGTCTTTAGCTTATTAATATATCAATCGCATACATTTTTATTCTATTCTATGAATATAATAGAAATCTATGACACTTGTCTAGGGCTTCTGCTGTACTTACATACCAACCTGTTCGTACTATTGGTCATGTCCTACTATTACTCAGTTAAAATTAGGGAAATGTTGAGACAATAAACAAAAATAATTACATTATCTTAAAATTGTTTTATGTACGCTAGCGTACTTTGAACGCGTATGTTTGTTTACTAGCCGCAGCTTATTCCTGTATTATTAATAGTTATTTCGTGGAATTAGGACTTTAGTTAGCTGTTATTAAAGTGCAAATAGTATCTTTTAAATTACCTACGTTAAAAGTAAAAACTTTTCGTCCTTTTCCAGAATGCTGTGTAAATATCCACATTTGTTAATTATTAGGTGCTTTTATATGATCATGACATTGGTAGGTACCTACTACAAAATTTCAGACGGAAAATTTCAAGATTTTACTTACTCCAAATTTGAATGCTCAGCTTTAATGTGGCTTGAATGTAATTTATCAGAGACCGTATTTTTATGCAACTTTGGTGACAAACAAACATAAGGCGTGGTACTGTTGGTAAGTGTTAATCGCGACTTATGAATATAGTCAATATACAATAAGGCTATGATGTTCTCTAAGCATTGCAGAAATTATGCTTGGAAAAGACAACCAAGAGGTTGCCAGTCATATAGGGAGACGAGAATGAGGCAGTAAAAGGGAAAAGGAAGAGGGCACTGCTGATCCTACAAACTTTGAACGAAAAATCTGTAAAGTCAAAATATAGGTTTACGTGTATGAGTTAATAGGATAAGAGAAGTATATTTTATTTCCTATTTCCAAGTTACCGGTAATAAAACTTAATTGTGCTGTTTATTGTTTAGAGGATCTAAACTTGCGTACCATTAAAATTAAGCTCAAGGTTCAACTTTACTGCTTACTTACATTTGGTAAAGAAGGAAAACTAAAAATGTAATAAGCATAATACTGCATTGAAATAGTTATTTCGGTTTAGAGTTTGACCTAGTAGGTACCAACTATAACAAAGTTAAAACCAAATACCTATTATTTTTAAAATAATTTCTTTTATCCTTTATCCTTTTACAAATGTTTTTCAAATTAAGTACGTTTTGCAAAATAAAATGTGTCACCTGATGGAAGTAGATAGTCGTACCTAATCTATAGGTACACTGCTTCATCTTACTGCAAGAAAAAAAAGAATTTAGTCGTTGCCGACTGTGACAGAAAAAGAAGAAAATAAAGAGGACCGTGGAGGTAGATGACCTTGCAGAACTCTTCTACTGAACGAGATACAAAAGAAACAGGTACATATCGGCTTTTGGCTTAGGCTTTAGGTCGATATTCTGTGAAAGGGTTGAGTCAAGGTACTTTCTAAGTTAGTGGCGAATGACCTGAAGTCATTGAAGCTGAAACTATTTTCAACCAGATACTCGTAGCCTTAGTAAAGCTGATGGATAGACTTTAATTTATTGATTCGAAATATTAAAAAAATTAATGGCGCTTAAGATAATCTCACACTTGAACAGATTTATCCATATTTATTAAATTATATGTCCCCGATTCAATTCTTAGTATTCAGGACAATGTTCAACTAAATAGTATAAATAAATGCACTATTGCATTAATGCGTGTGATTAAGGAGCTGTGTAGAATATTAATGAGTTATCGGAAGATGATCGGAAAGGATAGCATTGGTGATACAATGTTGAGGTCACATATCAGCTAAGATAACCTTTTTGTTGTCATGCTGTGTGACAATTATTTGGTACAAGTTTGTGCCTGCATATTATTGTATTTAATTGGTTTATACCTACAGATTGTAAGTAAATACCTATTAAATTAGAAACGTAGGTATCACTATCTTATTTAGCTATTATTAACTCATTTATTGTTGCTAAGTATATAATAGCTGATCATTACGATTTCTTGTACTTATCTAGGCCAACAAGCAAAATAAAATTTAAATATTTTAGAAAAAATCTATTTTTTTATACGACTAAGGTGACAAACAAGCACACGACCCGCCTGACGGTAAGCAGTTACCTTAGTCTATGTACGCTTGCAACACCAGAGGCTCTAGACAAGTGTCAAACATTTCTATTCTATTCATTTAATAGATAAAAAAATGTATGACATTGACAGAGCTGGCGTTAGCTTATGTCAATCCAATACATTTTTTAATTTATTCTATAAAGAGAATAGAAATCTTTGTCACTTGTCTAGAGCCTCAGGGGTTCTACCAACCACCTCTTATACCAGTATTATTTTAATCTTACTTTGTGTTTTGTTTTTTTTTTCTTTTAAACCATTAAAACAAGGATAGAGACAAAGTATTGTTATATTAAGATTGCTATATGAGGTTGTGGTAGGGCCCCAGGTTTATCACTAGCGCGTTGCCGACCCCATTACAAAACATCCTTTCTTGAAGAACTCCATGTTGTAGTTATTCGGGTAAACCTCGACGGGGGGCTCAAACCGCAACGGTATAGTATCTATTAAAATAAATTCTTCCAATTTCCTTCATCAAGCTTAGTAGACAAAGTAGAATGTCTAAAATTTGTAGTGCAATCTGCCTTACTAATTCAAATTGTAGGTGCAGTTACATAATGTTGATTATGCTTTACAAAAACCTCTCTTGCTTAGGTATTTATTTTACCTTCACTGTTCCGAGGAAAATTAAGTACTTATTCATTACTTTGGTATGTGTTATCAACAGTCCTTCTCTTACGAAGATATCAATAAACACTGATTAACAGCTTAACTTGCTCTTCAAGACATGAGAGGCTCTTAAAATCATGTAAACAATAACGTCAGTGAAAATGGTTGCTGGAAAGAACTCATTTACGTAGGCCATGCCGAACTAAAAAATCAAGTTAGGGAAAGAAGAGGTATATAATGAGGTATAAATAGAGGTACTAGCTGCGCCCCACGCCTTTGCGAGATCTTTGGCATTGCAGGAGCAATGTGCAATACCAGAGACTCTGAGTCGTCCATGAACGACAGTTATCACTTACCATCACGTGGGCTGTTTGCTCATCTGCCAACTGTCGGCAATAAAATATTATATATACATATAAATAGATAGAAGAGTGAATTTGGGTTAAAAGAAATAGTGTATTTTAAAATCATATCGGTGAAAATTATCACATCGATTGGAATAAAGACCACTGACATGAGAACACGGACGTGATAAATAACACATTTTTTCGAAAATTACATAAAATGTATAATATCTAGGATAAATTCAATTACAGTCAGTGAAGCTAATTCACTTACTACCTCTGTAAAAACTAAACAATCACAATAGAACTACTTATTATACTAGACAAATGCAACCACCGATATTATAAAATAATTTCCTAGTCATTTGGGAAATTCACTCAGAAATTGGAAAATTAAGTGACTTATTTACTAACTTCTCACGGAGAAAATGAGGTTATATTTCAACTCATATTTATTACAACATTACAAATATTGTAATAAAATTAGTATAGCTCTTCGTCATAAGTACCTAATTACATATATACATTACCATATGTGTAATTAGGTACTAATGTCGAAGAGCTATACTTAAGCTCATATTCAGAATAAACAGGGATGTATACACTGTAGTATCATAATTAGTTCTGACAACTGGACTGCGTGCATGCTAATTACCCACCCAATTAGGGTAATTTAACAGTTGACGGGGATTTGCAATTATTACTACTACTTATCTTCCTTTAAACTCTGATAGGTACATTATAATTTAGATTTATTTGATTTTAGCAATAACACCATTAGGTATGAGTTACCTTGTATGGTCACCGATGACAGCGTTTAATTTCTAAAGTTTTAGTTCTTAGAATAAACACCAGAGGCGCTGTTCACATTTGAATGCAGTTTTCACGCTGTCATCAATAAAATTGCTCGATAGTTGGTACAACTAAGTAGTTACGGTTTAAGATATTATGCATACCTTATATTTTTAGGACTACATGACTGCAAGGAAAAACGGAACCTTTATCCTATTTCTGTGGTGTCGTCACAATGATCCTCATAGAAGGATAAGGATCTGTCTCATCTAAAAAGTAAATATTTTTATATTGCAACAGTAGGTCACTTACTCCCTTTAGAACTGGTAGTAAAAATAACCAGGCTGAAAACATAAACAACAAACTAGACCATTATATTTTTGAACAAACAATTAAAAGATCATAAGGACGTAAACAATATACAAAGGCATTGACCTCATAATACAATATGATGCTAAATTAAAATTTCAGTTTCTCGGTCATGATAATATTGTTTGATGATTATTCGTCTCATATAAGTTTAAGATCCTTCATAAAAGGCTAAAACACGTCGAAAGCTTCCCTATAAAATTTGCAAACAATAGACTAATAATCGCCTTGCATGAGTTTGTATGACAAGAAGATATGACGGAACAAGGATGAGTTGACAGTACCTTGGATTTATTGCCAAAAATACAAAATCGCCAGTGATATTTGCTTTGAATTCTTAATATTGGTTAACTTTATTACTCGAATAAAGTTTCGTGGGTCGCCGATAAAATAGGAACAGAAAATTAAACTTGGGTGTAATAGTAAATTTCTTAACATTAGAAATTAGCGACGTGAAACAATTTCCTTCGACTTAACTCTATTTAAATTGGTGGTAGAGAAGAGTTCTGGACAACGATAATTAATTAGTGTTGATATGTAAAATTAAATTATAAGTGCATGTGTTCCCATCTAACTTTAATCCTGGGGCTTTTAAGCGCGGCATGAAAAAGCATTTCACTAAGCGCCATAATGGCCATACTATATCAGTAGTTTGGCTTTTGGAATGGTGTCCACCACTTCTGGATTCCACTGACTGCTTACCATCAAGCAGAGTGGAGTTACAAAAATATCAAAATTTAAAATACATATACTTGAACTATTCCATTTATAGTCTGATGATGCACGTGGAATAATACAAAATAGGTAACTTTACCGAGTCTAGAAGATTCTTGTCCCAATCTTTGATCACTAATTAAATTGAAAATTGCTGTCAATAGATCTTAATTAGACACGATGACCTTAAGATCACGTGAGTGACGTGGACCAGGGGCTTTCTCGCTAATTCTTTAATGCTCTAGGGTAGATTAGCCGAAGATTATCATGGGACAGCAAATATTTGTACCGAATGACGATCATAATAGACTTTACATCAGTGACCGGCGTTTGAAGGTCACGGATCATTATGACGGCTTTTCGGGTTGATGCGTCTTTATGGGATTTGGAAAACTTACTTATCATTCAGGTTGCTAGAAAATAATAGTTCTTTATTGTTGATAACGTTTTATAGAATGGGTAATATATGTATCGTGAGGTTTTAGGAGACGCAATTTTTATAGCTAGGGAAATTTGGTCCTTACTGCAGAGGTTGATTCCAAAGCCTTGGATCAGCTGTTTGTTTAGAAGTAGATTGTCTCGAATCTATTTTACACTGCAGGCAGTTTTTCTCCAAAGCTGTTTATTTCATATATCATCTCTTTTGATAAGCGGATGACAAAGGATGGTAAATCCTATAAAATTTTTGTCGAAGCGACTTTTAGGAAATTGTAAAAAAAATGTATGACATTGACAGAGCTGGCGTTAGCTTATGTCAATCCAATACATTTTTTAATTTATTCTATAAAGAGAATAGAAATCTTTGTCACTTGTCTAGAGCCTCAGGGGTTCTACCAACCACCTCTTATACCAGTATTATTTTAATCTTACTTTGTGTTTTGTTTTTTTTTTCTTTTAAACCATTAAAACAAGGATAGAGACAAAGTATTGTTATATTAAGATTGCTATATGAGGTTGTGGTAGGGCCCCAGGTTTATCACTAGCGCGTTGCCGACCCCATTACAAAACATCCTTTCTTGAAGAACTCCATGTTGTAGTTATTCGGGTAAACGTCGACGGGGGGCTCAAACCGCAACGGTATAGTATCTATTAAAATAAATTCTTCCAATTTCCTTCATCAAGCTTAGTAGACAAAGTAGAATGTCTAAAATTTGTAGTGCAATCTGCCTTACTAATTCAAATTGTAGGTGCAGTTACATAATGTTGATTATGCTTTACGAAAACCTCTCTTGCTTAGGTATTTATTTTACCTTCACTGTTCCGAGGAAAATTAAGTACTTATTCATTACTTTGGTATGTGTTATCAACAGTCCTTCTCTTACGAAGATATCAATAAACACTGATTAACAGCTTAACTTGCTCTTCAAGACATGAGAGGCTCTTAAAATCATGTAAACAATAACGTCAGTGAAAATGGTTGCTGGAAAGAACTCATTTACGTAGGCCATGCCGAACTAAAAAATCAAGTTAGGGAAAGAAGAGGTATATAATGAGGTATAAATAGAGGTACTAGCTGCGCCCCACGCCTTTGCGAGATCTTTGGCATTGCAGGAGCAATGTGCAATACCAGAGACTCTGAGTCGTCCATGAACGACAGTTATCACTTACCATCACGTGGGCTATTTGCTCATCTGCCAACTGTCGGCAATAAAATATTATATATACATATAAATAGATAGAAGAGTGAATTTGGGTTAAAAGAAATAGTGTATTTTAAAATCATATCGGTGAAAATTATCACATCGATTGGAATAAAGACCACTGACATGAGAACACGGACGTGATAAATAACACATTTTTTCGAAAATTACATAAAATGTATAATATCTAGGATAAATTCAATTACAGTCAGTGAAGCTAATTCACTTACTACCTCTGTAAAAACTAAACAATCACAATAGAACTACTTATTATACTAGACAAATGCAACCACCGATATTATAAAATAATTTCCTAGTCATTTGGGAAATTCACTCAGAAATTGGAAAATTAAGTGACTTATTTACTAACTTCTCACGGAGAAAATGAGGTTATATTTCAATTCATATTTATTACAACATTACAAATATTGTAATAAAATTAGTATAGCTCTTCGTCATAAGTACCTAATTACATATATACATTACCATACATGTAATTAGGTACTAATGTCGAAGAGCTATACTTAAGCTCATATTCAGAATAAACAGGGATGTATACACTGTAGTATCATAATTAGTTCTGACAACTGGACTGCGTGCATGCTAATTACCCACCCAATTAGGGTAATTTAACAGTTGACGGGGATTTGCAATTATTACTACTACTTATCTTCCTTTAAACTCTGATAGGTACATTATAATTTAGATTTATTTGATTTTAGCAATAACACCATTAGGTATGAGTTACCTTGTATGGTCACCGATGACAGCGTTTAATTTCTAAAGTTTTAGTTCTTAGAATAAACACCAGAGGCGCTGTTCACATTTGAATGCAGTTTTCACGCTGTCATCAATAAAATTGCTCGATAGTTGGTACAACTAAGTAGTTACGGTTTAAGATATTATGCATACCTTATATTTTTAGGACTACATGACTGCAAGGAAAAACGGAACCTTTATCCTATTTCTGTGGTGTCGTCACAATGATCCTCATAGAAGGATAAGGATCTGTCTCATCTAAAAAGTAAATATTTTTATATTGCAACAGTAGGTCACTTACTCCCTTTAGAACTGGTAGTAAAAATAACCAGGCTGAAAACATAAACAACAAACTAGACCATTATATTTTTGAACAAACAATTAAAAGATCATAAGGACGTAAACAATATACAAAGGCATTGACCTCATAATACAATATGATGCTAAATTAAAATTTCAGTTTCTCGGTCATGATAATATTGTTTGATGATTATTCGTCTCATATAAGTTTAAGATCCTTCATAAAAGGCTAAAACACGTCGAAAGCTTCCCTATAAAATTTGCAAACAATAGACTAATAATCGCCTTGCATGAGTTTGTATGACAAGAAGATATGACGGAACAAGGATGAGTTGACAGTACCTTGGATTTATTGCCAAAAATACAAAATCGCCAGTGATATTTGCTTTGAATTCTTAATATTGGTTAACTTTATTACTCGAATAAAGTTTCGTGGGTCGCCGATAAAATAGGAACAGAAAATTAAACTTGGGTGTAATAGTAAATTTCTTAACATTAGAAATTAGCGACGTGAAACAATTTCCTTCGACTTAACTCTATTTAAATTGGTGGTAGAGAAGAGTTCTGGACAACGATAATTAATTAGTGTTGATATGTAAAATTAAATTATAAGTGCATGTGTTCCCATCTAACTTTAATCCTGGGGCTTTTAAGCGCGGCATGAAAAAGCATTTCACTAAGCGCCATAATGGCCATACTATATCAGTAGTTTGGCTTTTGGAATGGTGTCCACCACTTCTGGATTCCACTGACTGCTTACCATCAAGCAGAGTGGAGTTACAAAAATATCAAAATTTAAAATACATATACTTGAACTATTCCATTTATAGTCTGATGATGCACGTGGAATAATACAAAATAGGTAACTTTACCGAGTCTAGAAGATTCTTGTCCCAATCTTTGATCACTAATTAAATTGAAAATTGCTGTCAATAGATCTTAATTAGACACGATGACCTTAAGATCACGTGAGTGACGTGGACCAGGGGCTTTCTCGCTAATTCTTTAATGCTCTAGGGTAGATTAGCCGAAGATTATCATGGGACAGCAAATATTTGTACCGAATGACGATCATAATAGACTTTACATCAGTGACCGGCGTTTGAAGGTCACGGATCATTATGACGGCTTTTCGGGTTGATGCGTCTTTATGGGATTTGGAAAACTTACTTATCATTCAGGTTGCTAGAAAATAATAGTTCTTTATTGTTGATAACGTTTTATAGAATGGGTAATATATGTATCGTGAGGTTTTAGGAGACGCAATTTTTATAGCTAGGGAAATTTGGTCCTTACTGCAGAGGTTGATTCCAAAGCCTTGGATCAGCTGTTTGTTTAGAAGTAGATTGTCTCGAATCTATTTTACACTGCAGGCAGTTTTTCTCCAAAGCTGTTTATTTCATATATCATCTCTTTTGATAAGCGGATGACAAAGGATGGTAAATCCTATAAAATTTTTGTCGAAGCGACTTTTAGGAAATTTTAAAGAACTTAAAATTATTCTAACCCTCTTAATTGCAACTTACTAAGAGTACAGTGCATTACTATAAACTGCAAAGTCAAAATTGAAGTAGGTATTATTCCTATCTCTAGGTAGTAATTTCCAAATATCAGTTCGATCGCTCCAAAGGCAAGGTAGCGCGTTTTTGTGCGTGAGAGTACTTAGAAAAAGAATCTGTTAGCACGCTTAGTGTACGGAACTCCGATATACAATTTAATATTAAGATACAAACCAAGTAAAATCTTGTGTGCCTAAAAATAAATCTACTATCACTATGATTCAACAGAAAGTTGTAAAATTCAAAACTTTGTACAATGTCATAATTTATAAATTGAACTATTATGAATAAATTGCATAATATTTTTTTTATATTAGCCTACTAAAGTGACTTCACTCAGCCTGATGGTAAGCAGTCTGTGGAATCCAGAGATTTGCCATCATCAGAGACTGAAAGGGTGCACAGAACGTGTACCCATTCTCGAACAGACCGACACAAATTATATCGACATTTTTACTTTGCTACGAGCTTGAAACGAGCTTTATTTTATAGTTACGAGATATTTTGGTATGAAGAGACTCACCTATTACAGGTATTTGTCCTTATAAAATTACTTAATCTTAGCACTATCGCTGACTTCTTCTAAGAAATATACTAACTACCACTTATTGAAAGATAATTCATTTATTATCGGTATGTAAATGGTTTGTTGGAAACTTTCCTATTGTTACAGTTAGATTGAGATCTCTATTTCTATTGTCACAAATCGCTAAAATTTACATATTTAATATTTCTCATTTTGATCTTATAAGTCAATAATTATTATTAGTTAGTAATAGTTTAAATAAAACATTTGTTGTATTATAAGACCCATTACATTTTCCATCTACGGTTTATGTTTTGATCATCGTGAGACAGATCGAATTTTGTTTCATCACCTTGGTGGTACACAAATAAGAATCATAGTCACTTCTATGACAAGTCACATACTTGATACTGAAAACACCCACAGTTATGATAATGGGGAAAATATCTCTTTCAGATAAATGCGTAATTTATTATAAGATAAGTCGTCAAAGCAAGCAAATTAATGTTATCTAGTTGTTTGGTATTATCTCATCAAAAATATTTCTACTCGTTTTGCTAGTATTTATTCAGCACCTACATAATCTGTGTTTGATTATGCATTGTGTATCTAGTTCTTGTTATAAACTTAAAACCATAATTAATTCCTTCTTGGATTGTAATCTAGAAAAAATACCTACACATCTCTGCCTCTTTGATGACAATATTTCGATCGAATATAAAGAAGGACTCGTCGATTTGTATCGTACATATTTCATTTCTTCCATCCAAGGGATGTCTGAAAGGGATCGCTTTTAGTGATAAGACCACCCATTGTAACTACTTAATGTTTTGCTGGTCTGTTATTTATATTGTAATACATATTTGAAGTGTATTTATTTGTAAAGTCGAAATGGTCCAGTGGATAAGGCACCCACTTCGTAAACACGAAGTAGTGGGTTCGAATTCGGGCAAGTACCAATGTGATTTTACAAATCATATGTACTTTCTAAGTTTATCTTGGACATTTCTGACTAACGGTGAAGGAAAACATCGTGAGGAAACCTGGACTTAAATGTCTGAAATTGCCAATCCGCCTTGAGCAAGCGTGGTGATTAATGCTCATACCTTCTCTATATGAGAAGAGGCCTTTGCCCTGCAGTGGGACAGTAAATAGGCTGGTATTATTATTATTATTATTACATATTTGAAGTGTGCAATAAAAAATATTCTGGGTACTTTAAAGTGCACGTTTGTCTAGTTTCGCATTCACAATACAATCTTACAGCATGTTAATTTTATTGCCAAATTACAAACTGGCTTCTAACAAATAAATTCATAATCCATCTATTCTATGAGGAGCGAAAATATTTTGCATGACTGACCGTAACTCCGGGTCGCGAGCTAAACGATGTCGGAAAGTAATGATTCCGTCAGTAATAAGCCAATACATTATACATTTCTAGTGCCGTCGTTAACTAAACGATATGGCAGTCGAACTATCATAGAAGTGCTATCAAAAATATCCCAAACAGGACGCGTAATAGTGCCGTAACAAGCTGACTGTGATGACCGTCACTCGTAATTACTAATTTGACTGCTAATTGATTGTATGTGTATGCTGTAATTACACTATTAGAAGGATGTGTACGCTATAGTTTTTAAAATGTTTTATATCATATACCTAAACTCTCTCGGCTCTTTCTTTAAAACCATTAGGCGGGTCGTATGCTTATTTTGTCACCTTAGTCTTATAAAACTAAAGGAGACTGTTTTTATTTATTTAATTAAAACAACCGATTTGTTAGTGGATAGGTTTAATTAATTTAAAACCTTTAATCGGGAATTTGTTACGTACTGGTGCCTTGTTGCTTTACATGTGTCATTAATCATTATTATGGTAATATCCTTAATGTGACATTTTATTTCTTTATAATTTTTCTTTGCGTAGTAAAATTCTTTTGCAGACTGTACGTTTGGTCTATCAATTATAGTGGTTACCATTTTTCTTGAGTGTTATATAATTTTTGCGGATGCATTGGACTTGCACTCCCAATTTAAGTAGCTTACTTGCGTATTTACTTACTTGTGATACCTATAAGGTAGCTTTGATCATACACAATCTTCTTTCCGATTCGCTATTAAATGTTTTTCCCTTATCTTTCATTTGATGTACCTACTCTTACTGGCTTTACTTATTTAATAATATTTAGTACAAAATAGATGTAACACAAAGATCCGGAAATCGTCCGCGTACACTCGAATGGTTGCAAACAAGCGCTTCCGAAACAAACAAATGCTTTTAACTTCAATTCACTTTTATAAAAACGACACAGAAACAAAAAAGATTTATTTTTGATATAAAGTAGTAGCAACCTAATAATATTAACAGATAATATAGTTGTTTTATCTGTCTTGAAACTAAAAGCATCATCCAATTAGAATTAAAAAGTAGCCTATCGATAAGTTACATCATTTAAGTCTTAAATTATCGATAGGCTACCGTGATGTTGGCAGAATGACATTATGACGAAATACTACCTGTTGTGTATTGTTTCCAAAGACTAATCTATAGGACGCATAAAATATAGCTACAAAAATAGGAGCAAGAGTGCGCCTTCTATGTATGGAAAGAAGCCTTTTAAAATTTTAAATCATTTAGGTATTGTATTATTGGAGTTGTATTTTCTTTGGAAATAGTTAATGTTAACCACGAGTACATTATACTAAAATGTACACAATTAACAATATCGTTACCTCCTCCATCATACAAAGGTCGTTGATGTTTCTGGTTAGAGGAAAAGGGAGCTTTTCCTGTAGTAGTATGTTTGGATCAAAAAATACATTGTTATTATTAATTAGTTATTTTAAAGGTTCGTGTGTGGGATAAATAGGAACCTTACATAACCTAACCTAACCTATTAAGGTTGAGTAAAAAAAAATTAAAATAATTGTGTGTTTTTTCACATACCTAAAGTCAATGATATGATAATGCAAACCTATTTGAACATAGCTTCAATTAATAATAAATGATGTATTACGATTTACAGCCTAGATCAACATTTGAGCAGATAGACGCTAGGTGAAATTTTTTTAACCAACTACCTATATGCTTTACTTAAGTAAAAATTAAAATATTTGTATCAAAAAAGTACAGCGCCCGTGGTATTTAATCTGAGAACTAAATCTATCTATTTAATATTTTCTGTCAACGGCTCACCGCACCGGTATTGCAAGTAAACTCATATTATCAACGTCACTTGTTAAAATTACTCAAACCAAATTAATATACTGAAACTTCCATTGACAAGTAAATATTACGTTTAAAAGGATTTTCCCTACCCACAATAAATCGTCCGCAAATATTCCTCACCAAAGACGTCGTGTATAACTCTAGTTATTATTAAAACAGGTAAATCTGTGTGGGCTACATGCCCGTCATAGAATATTGTACCCATGTGTCAGATTGACGATTCTGGTTTATTTGTTTGAATGACGGCTCTTATTTAATTAATTGTTTTGCCTTTACTTTCCTTATATTTACAGGATGAAAGGGGACCACTAAAATTATAACGTGTAGTGCTGGATGTTTTTAAAAGACCGTTGCCACGCAGGGGTAAAAGGTCTACACTGAAAGGAATACTTGTACCTATAACAAGTCGAAATCAGAGGGTTAATATCCGTTTAGGGAGTCAACAGGAAAAGTAAACCCACAATAAATTTAACTGCTTGCCTACATATGTGTGAGAGTCATTAAGTTCGATTTTCAACTGTCACAAATATAATTATCTCCAAAGATTTGTTTCGATACTCTGGCTCTTTGTGTTCTTTAACTGTTATGTTTGTAAAACTTCTTGCGTTGATCCCCAAATACCAATGTTTTTAAGAATCTGAAACGTTTTTTATATCAATTATTTACGTACAAGTACATAGAAAGTATTGCAGTGGTTTTATTTACCACAATAAATAAAATTGATTGCGTATTGTCAATATATTTTGGTCAAATTTCCTTTTTAGAATATTTGGTCGGCTGAGTTTAAGAATTCGAAATAATTGTTTTATTGACCCCCTTTCACTAATGAATCGTTTAAAACAAAAGTAGTACTTACATTACACTAAAATTATTACATTATAACTTTCGATTAATTTTATTTTTTTATTTTAGCCTACCAAAGTGACTCCACTCTGCCTGATAGTAAGCAGTCAGTGGAATCCAGAAGTGGCGGACACCATCAGTCATCAGACACCATAGTGGAGGCCACCAAGCCAAACTACTGGTATGGTGGCCTCCACTATGGCGGCTTAATGACATGCTTTTTCCGAATGATAAAGGACTGTATAACATCAATACTTACGATTGATTAAAATCTGACATTATTAACAAGGGCATGGTTATCTTTAAAAGTAATTCATAATATAACTTCAGAAATGTAACATAATGAAGCTTTTCAGTAGAAGGGATAGGCAGGAGCGTATAACATTAACCCGAAAATCGAACCCGAAACCTCTAACTAGCAGTTCACACAAAGTACGCACTGGCTCAATTAGTTACAGCAACTTACAACATCAATACATTAGAACAAAAAGAAGAATTGTGCAGTCAGTATAAGTCGTCGGTGAACTACAAGTACCTACAAGTTCACAAGGAAATAAACTATTGATTGTGATTTCAACATTTCTACTATTCATTGAACTGTATCAATGTAATGTACAATGATCACAAGCGCATTAGTAGACAAGACTTGTGTCACTACAAATAAGTCTTGAGACAAGAGTCTTAGAGGGACAAAGAAAACGTGCGACACTTGGTGTCAAGATATTAATAAGAAGACTAACTTAACTACAAACGCGTGAAACTGACACTTCTAAGAAAAACATGATATATAATATAAGGGTCAAATAATTACAATTAGTCTACGTGCTTTATATTAACTGCAATAATACTCACGCAAGAATCCCACCACGTAAACTAAAACTATACGCAAATGGAAAAAGGCCGGTGAATGGTAACCAAAATCATTAATAACAATTAATTATAAGGAAATTCTATTCTTGTTTAAACTTTTGCGTGAATAACCGTTATATAGATTTCTAAGACGTCATTTGTTAGGTGTGTGATATATCACAATGCATCATCGATCCCTGAACTTTATTAAAACTGACGTTTATGTCGTGAAGGATACAGTTATGATGTTCAGATTACACTTAACATTTACATTTCATAACGTATGATTGCTGATTAAGTATAAATATTCTGAAAACGAGAAGAAGCTTTATTTGGTTAATCAACCATCATTTCATTGCAATGATTGCATTGATCCACGCTGATTTCAGCATGAATGGGCCGGATCGTCCGGGGAAGTACTACCCTCTCATAGAAGATCGACTTAAGAGTAGTAGTACCCGTACTACTGCGTTTCGTTCGGTGAGTGAGAGCGCCGGAGGCCCGATTTCTCCCCTTTCCTCTTTCCTCACCTCCCTCATTCCCTTCCCCTAACCCCATTCTCAGCTGCCATAGTGGAGGCCACCATACCAGCAGTTAAAGACGATGACTTTTGGTATATTGGCCGCCACTTCTGGATTCCACTGACTGCTTACCATCAGGCGGGGTGAAGTCACTTTGGTAGGCTATAATATAAAAAAAAAAAAAAAATCACTAATCCGCTTACAAAGAGGAGTGATCATGGCAAACATTTCTTATGCGTTGTCTGCGTTCATATTTCTTTTAATATTTATAATTATCTCATTAAATATCTGTAGAAAACGTGAAAGATGGACAGTGTATGTATTTGTTTGTCTATTTGAGCAAAACATCTAGATTATTAATGTCATCGTTATTCGATCTAGTATCTAGTATCCTTATTAGTATCTAGTAGTGCGCCTATTGTTTGCTATTATGTTTTGGTTTGAGTTTAAACTGCAACTAGTAAAATTGCAATGTCTAGTTTTCATTAATAAAGCCCACAGTTAGCTAAGTATCCTGTAAGTCGTATGATACAAGTCTACACTTAGAGGCTGCTTTGCCTTTTATCCAGATAAAATATGTAAGCATTATGTGTTACTGGTAGTATCTTATACGTAACATCAGACCCTATGACTATTTCTGTAAACAAATTTAACAGTTTTACATTTATCGTGATTTATTTATGAACTTACCATTATTTTATATTTACAGTTACTAATTTAACACTACAGTCAACATTAGCAATCTTTATTAATCGTTCTTATACGTCGTCAACTATAATTGCAAAGTAAGAATTCGCTATCAGCCAGTGATGTAAGCGCTCTCATTATCAAACGCAGAATCCTCACTAATCCCCGGTTATAAACGAAATCTTTCGCCTCGGTGTGTTAGCGTTATCACTGCGTCAGTACTTGTTCTTTAACTATGTCGCTTATAACCTTACATATTATCCTTTACGATGAGTTAATTCGTGTCGTTGTCACACAAATATTTAGAGCTTGCCGTATAAAAAAAGGACGTAATAGCAGTCAGCGCACGATTCGCAGGCGCGCGCGCCGGGAAAATCATTCTATCGAATCGACCGCACGAGTCGAACGTCGCTCAATCGGGAAGTGTCATCTCAAGCAGCTTCACAATTATAATTATTTTCTACGATTTACATACACAATTTTCTTTGTCAATGAAGTGTCAGTGATCACCATCAATGAAGACCGTATTACCATGTGGTACTTAAAGAAGAACGCGTGTAACCAAATAATCAGTGTTCAGTTGAACGGGTTGACGCAAAAGTTCGAAACCCTAATATACCTGGTGCTTCAATTAGAATTGTCACGTAACTGGACAAGATGGCTTTTAAAAAGTTTGTAATCGTTTGTGACATTTATCAATTTATTTGACAATAAAACTGCTGTGATTTAAAAAGTGCTAAGAAAGTGTTTGAGGATATTTTTACTAAAGATAATTTTATAAAAGAAACTAGTCAAGATGATGTCTAAAAAGCAATTGACGTGCATGCTTGCACTGCACATAATGTATTTGTTAGTGGGTGCAAGTATATTTTACCACATTGAAAGCCCTTTAGAAGTAGCAGCAAGAGCTGAAGAAAAGTTAGAGAGGCTTGAGATTCAAAGTAAGTAAATATATTTTGAAATACCTAAATAACAATAAAAATATTTATCTATTTAAAGACTAAAATTGGTTAATTTGAATATTTTGTACAGTTCCGAAGATGCGGTTATCTTTAAGAAATTTGTGTTTGTCTAAAAACCTGTTGCTCATTAGTTTTTAATTACAATAACACTACAAACCAATTAATGAATTTAAAATATTGCTAGATAGTAATGACGACCGGTAGCTAATCAGATAAGTCAATAAAGACACTTTTAATACAGTCCACTTCAATATTTTACAATATCGATACACTTGATGTATCTTTGTTACCTGAACATAACTATTTCACAAGTAATATTGCAAAAAATATTTTATTATATTGATTTTTACCCATTGCGTAAAGTTTATCTAGAGTTAAAATATTTGCCATAATCTACACTATTATACTAATATTAAAGCAGAACCGTTTGTTTGTTTGAAAGCGCTAATCTCTGAAACTACTAGTCGGATTTGAATTTTTTTTTTGCGTAATATAGCCGAGTTCTCAAGGAAGGTTATAGGTTATATAACAGCTCGCTACTGTCAACAGGAGCAGAGCAGTAAGCAAAGACGCGGGTATAACAGCGCCGCAGAAAGCTAGTATTACTATAAAATCGAGACCACAGGAAAAGAAAAATTATTAGACGAAAACAGCTCTTTCAGAATTTTTTAAAAATTACAGTTAGTGTGATGTACAGTGGTGTCTTATTCCGTCTCCTTTATTACTTAGGATCGACACGAAATGTTTTTCCTTTGCATTTTGTAAAAGGTTTTGGCAAACAAACATTTTAAGATCAGCTAACAACAACCCTCTTTACGAATGCTCTTGTTGGTGGTACAACCTCTATCAGTAATCTAGGTAGATACAGGTAAATAATTGCTCTCATTAACATTTATTATATATTGTTTATTCAACGAGAACTGATTGTAAACTTTAATATATCCTTCTGAAGACATTTGCTTGATGAATATAAACATTTGGAAGACTCCAAATGTTTTCTATAGTTAGAAGACTTTTCAGATGTATTGGTGATGACATGGCATTATTTCATCATTATACCGACCCGTTGTTGCTTCACTGCAGGGAAACGCCTCCTCTCATATATAGAAGGCATTAGTATTATTTATTACACAGATAAATACTGCTCCCCGTATTACCTAATCGCCTTAGCATTTCTTGATCTTGACTTTTCATATTTCATCCAAGAAAACGGTTAGGGTTACATACTCTTAACCACGCACACTTTAAGTTTCTTGAAAATAAAACACATGTTGACAATTCTACTAATATTATAAATGCAAAAGTTTGTGTGTGTGTGTGTATGTTTGTTACCACTCAGCGTCTAAACGGCTGAACCGATTTCGGTGAAAATTGTTAGGTATGTTGATAGATTCAGTGCCAGTACATAGGCTACTTTTTATTCAAAAATTCGGTCTGGTTCCCTAGGGAAACAAAACACATATAAGGCGCGGGCGAAGCCGTGGGGTGCAGTTAGTACCTAAATACAATAAAATGAATAATCTAGTAAACAAAGAAAAATAAATTAACCAACGTTTTAACAGAGAACACTTAGTTCTAATTTATTTGCGATGCATAATCATCAACAGGTAAAAGAATCAAACAAAGACATCTTCCTATATTATTGTCAACTGATGGATAATCGCCGCTGATCACGTCATATTCACTAACAGGCGCTTTCTATACACGATCTGAAGTCTAAGATTCTTTAAAATTTTGATTTATTTTTGTCGAATCGTTCAGCGCCAAACTGCTTTTTAATATTATGTCTATTTTGACATAGCGCTTCAGCGCCGAACGATCTATTCAATAAAATCGGGATTTAAAAGAATTTTAGATTTGATTTGACAGATTGTATAAGAATGCACCTGTAAATAAACGTATTAAAGTTACACCAATGGATAGTATGTATGATCATCTACTAACTCCAGCAATATCGCGTGATAATACTGACTTGATGACTTATTTCTGGTATCGCATAGAGATTTCCTCAGTCTATCACCATTACTATGTATTGATATTATTGATATTATTATGTATGTATTGATATTATGTTGTAATCTCGATGGTACCCAAGATACAAGCACTAGCTTAGTTTGGGACCAAAGGGAACTACCTATATTATTTCACATGTAATTTATACTTATTATTAAATATATTATTACAAAAGAATCCCAATGGGTCATTAACACTATCTCCTATAATCATTTCAAAGTAAAATATTTTGATTGGGCAATACTAGGAGGCTCGTTAAACGATACATCGATTGCAGTACATAATCATGACACAGGTTATAAGCCAACGGGGTGGCGAGTCTCGATGGATGGCCTTTTGGCGACTAAAGACCAAAAGTAACTCGTTAACTCGATATTGTCAAGTTCGAAAATTGGAGAGATTTATTAGAGTAGCTAAAATGTCAAACAAACTAGAGATGCTTAAAAAGGATTATTCCCATCTGTTCCTCTGGTTTGTCCCCATAGGATGACAGATGGAAAAAGAAGTTCTATTCGTCCCCCTGTTATCAATGAGGGGATAGATATAACTCCAATCACTCCTTAAAAGTTTTGCCTGTCTCCAGTTCAGCGTATTTTAGCTCAAATGACTGTAGTCAAAATATTATGGATCCTCTATAAGTAACAATCTTTTCAGGTTATGTAGTACATTTCGCTTTAGTATTTGGAGACATTGTTAATGTAGATAATAGGTACCAGCACGTTATTTACTCAATGTAGGAAAAGGCCTCTTCTCATATAGAGATAATTCCACTTCTTAATATGAACCTTAGTAGACTAATAAAATTTGTAGTATTACTGGAAAGATTAAAATGTCGTTAAATGTGATCATGCGTAAGGCAATTAACAACGAATACCTGTAATAAATAAGAAGGCTTAATTTCACATCATTAAGCTTTAGACTTCAGATGTTGTCATCGTTCTAATTTTTTCAAATCCTTATAAGTACTTTTAGATTCTGAAAGAACGAGAAATACTACGTAAAGCTGAACGTTTCTTCATAAATAGTTGAAAAATGTTACCTAATTTTCTAAATGTATCTCTCTATTCCTTATTGTTTATTTTATGTATATTCTAAAGCGCTAGATTACCTTTGTACGTATTACCTGCCAACAATTGACAGCGTAAACAATATTTTGTGCGGATGAATTTAGTTCTTAGAATAGACACCAGAGGCGCTGGTAATTTTTCGTAAGATAAAAATATTTTTTCGCTGTTACATGCAACACAATGCTTTCTTTAGAAGCACTAGAAATACCTACTTACTAGCTCGCTTAGCATTAGCGTAACGCAGTACCTATATATCCACCTTTATGTTTGATAAGTAAGTATTAATGTGACATTTTCAAATTGATTATGTACTTTATATGTTTATCTTGGACATTATTGCCATGCTGTAAAGAAAACATCGTAAGGAAACCTGGTCTTACAAAAAAAAACTGGAATTGGCCTTGAGCAAGCGTGGTAATCAATACTCATGGTTTCTCTGTATGGGAGACAGTAACGGGCTGATATTAATATTAAGTTATTGTTATGTTGTATGCGGGCGGCCAAAGAGGCGAAAATATTAAAAGAGGTTCAAGTCCAGTAGAGGACGACTTTTAGCTGATCTGATGATGATGAGTGGTACGACTGTTATTTAACTAAAATCTTTTCACTGACCTGATTTATATTTATTTTAGACACAATGAAGTAAATATGAGAAATAATGTTGCAGGCTTTTCATATGCAATGGATACTATCTCCGCAAGCATTATCACAGATAATACATAGTTTATGTGTCATTCCATTGTCTACATGCACGAGACTTGATAAAAAACTTGAGAACAATTATTAGCGTTCATCGATTGAGTTGCAACGTGCACTTGACGTTAGGGTGATGCCACACTGATTTGATTTATACGCACCTCACTTCTCCGTTAAATATGCATGAGGTAACTTCATTAAATAAATTTCGGGATTATGAATTTTAATTTAAATTCTATAAAGGTTTTAATCCTGCAAAATGGTATTGGGCATTTACGTCGTTCTTTCGTCGTATATAAACTTTCTTTGTCTAGACCTTTCTCTACAAATAAAAAATACTATTAAATATGCATCTTTATGTTTAGTTAATTGTTTATGTTTGTTTATTCATTTCTTCATTTAAGTTAATTAAATTAACACTTATGAACGTCAAAGTTTACAAAATGTCAGCAAATTAACCTACAGCCAGTTCGCTGACGAAGTAGAGCCATGAGAAGAACTGGCAAGAAACTCAGGCCACTCTTTTTAATTGTAATTGTTTGTTGTAATTGTATTTTTTACTTGTATTGTTAATTATATCAATTAGTTTTTTTTTAAAAGTATGTGTTGATAAAGTATAAAAGACTGATCAGAGTGCGACTTCTAACAACGTCTGGCCTCCTGGGACGTTATTACGTATCCCACTTGACAGTTAGTGTTCATTACTATATACAGATAACTTAATTCTTCTTCGCAATAGTTGTCATCCATACACGATTACGCTCGCTCAGTGTAGTAACACCTTTATTCTATTTACCTTTACCTTCGATCGGACCTTCGTTAATAACTTATCTTTTGTTATACACATAACAACAAGATTATTGTACTGAAGGATTGATAATACGGGAATGCTAAAGAACTGTTGGTTAATCCATTTTGTATTTACCTTTTAATATTATAACTAATGATCCCCGGTGTTTTTCGCACCACTTTTGTGCCTTACAGACAGTTTACTATCAAGCAGAGAGGAGTAATTTTATAAAACTAAAATAAAAAAAATTGCCGAAAGATTCTTAGTACTGATACGCTGTCTCTATTATTTTATCGGTTTGCCCGCCACTTTTATTAAAGTTGTCAACTCGTGACGTGCTTTAGTAAAATGTTTGATTGTCTTTTGGTTTACGTCTGTTAATGCGTTTATTATCATAATATTTCTGTCAATAATTGTTTAGTAATCAAGAATTTCAATAGCTTAGAAAATAGATTTGCCTTGTTTATATGGCATCAAATATAGACACCTAATAGACAGAAACATAGCTGTAACTATCCTCTGTAATGTTATTTAACATAAGGACAAGGCTATAAGAAAACACCACTGTTAACTATCTAGTGCATATTATGTATTACTCGTACCTACGTAGGAATCCATTCATGTATTTACGTTTTCTATAAACTTTAGATTATTTTTAATCAAAACATAGGTATCGTCACAAAATAGTTGTTAATAAAGGCTAATATTTTTCAAAATTACGATGACATATTTTTTTTTTATACAACGGTGGCAAACAAATTGTCTCTGTCAAATTATGTCCACACTCTGTCTAGACTAATATTAAAATTTTGCAGGGACAGTAAACGTCATACACATTTACTGTCCCGTGCCGTGATGACAATAAAACATCTATTGTGTCTACAGTATTGTCCATGAAAGGGTTAATATCCCTAACACTAAAATGTTTAATGTTAAAATGTCTGCTATTAGATTGCTGACTGCATCTCTCAGTTACAAATGGGCAGGTATACAATGTAAACACGGTTTATGTAGGTACTTGTCTTTGCTTTTTTAAATTGTTGGTACCCGCTTTGTAATAGAGTGAAGTGAGAAAGTACCTTTTCATTTTGAATTAAATTCGTTCCAATTTAAAATGTATAACATTCTAAATTTAATGTAAATAAATAGTGATAAAACCGTGCCGGTTCTATCGACCAGTAAAGTAGGTTCTACACTCAAGGATTATTAGCTTTCGTTCAGTGAGTACGTGTACTGGATACTCAATTATTCCTTCCTCCCTTTCCTTATTCCTTCCTCATTTCCTTTTGAATTGTTTCTATAATGCTTAAAGAACAAAGTCATGTCCTGTTACAGTAAACGCTAACTGTAACATCAAAAATGCACATCACCGCCGAGTCCGTACATTAATAATGTAATTTTTTATCATTTTATGCAACTGACAAATATTAATTTCATACTCAATATGAACCTGTCAATATTTTTTTAATCAAAAAACATCATATTTTTTATATTTTGAATTTGTTTGGAAGAATGGGAACAGTAATACATTCCATTTTAATTATAAACAATTTACACCTTCGTGAAAAACAGTTTTATGAAAAGGAATTATGGTACGCAATTTTTTACTCTATTCTTATAGGCACATGACGAAAATTAACGTACCGACACAATTCGTTTTATGACTTTAGGTATTGCAGTAAGAGTGTGAGTTGTTTAGTCAAACTTCAGTAAAATGTACAATTGAACAAGCAGCATCAGAATGACATACAAACAGACATAATCGTAAAACTAACAAAAGTTCATAACATCGTTTTTTATTATCTTTTTCACATTTAATATTTTCAATTTTATCAGCATGTGTAAAATTTTATTTTTGAGTATAATTAAGCGGAAGCTACACGATAACAAATTGACCTATTTGAGTTTTTAAATTTGCCCATACAAATAAGATGGCAAACACTGAAAGCGTGGTAGCAAACCGCGGCAAGCTAGTACTATTATTAAGCGGAAGAGTTTGTTTGTTTGTATGTTTGAACGCGCTAATCTCTGGAAGGCACAATACTTATTATCATCATCATATCAGTCAAAAGACCACTGCTGGACAAAGACCTTCCCCATTTTTGCGACCTTGGCCGGTGCAGAGCCGCCCCTTCATCGGTCGCCCGCTACACTTTTATGGTCGTCTGTCCCCCTGAGGGGTCTGCCCACGGCACAACATTGTTCAAATCTATCTACCTACTATATTTAATATAATGAAATCTAAACTAAGCGAACCGCACTGAAACAATTGATTAATTGATGTGCTAATAATAGATAAAACTGCTTTACGTATTGTGACATGACAGTTAGAAGTAAAACGCAAGTATTAAGTATATACTTCTATTAGCTAGTTAATCTTTTGATAAAGTGAAAGTAGTTATTTAATACAATATTTACTATGTTTAATTATTATCGCCCATTGATTTTCAAATGGGTAGATTAGAAACAGTCTGCATATTGCGTCTTTCTTCCTTCATCAGGTTGATTGTGAATCTTGTTGGTGGACGTTCTATTCTGGCCTTTCCATTTTGTGGTCTCAATTTGTAAACGTCGTATTGCCATCAATAAAATAAATGATGTCTCCAAGCATTTGGTATATGGGCTTTTAAGCAGTGTTTTTACTTCAGGTACGCCATTTACGATAAAGACTGTACAACTAACAGTCTTCAAAGTAAATGGCGAACATTATTACAAATCTTCAGGAAGTGTAGAGATATTAATACACCTACAATTATAAGAACTGACTTGACTGAAATCTTATAATCTCTTCGACTTTATGAAAACGCTAGTCAATGTCGTGTTAATAATATTGTTAGTAGTAAGTTTTGAAACCACACCATGTGCTATCATCATTATCATAACCATAATATTTGATCGATATTACCAAGTATTATTTCAATGCTCTGTAACCATTAGTGACGAGTGAGCTGCAATCCACATGATTATCATGTCCAAACCATTTAATGAATTACCAATAATTAGTGCTGAACAGAACAAATGACGCGCGAGACCTTTAGAGCAACGTTTAAATAAATGTATTCTTTAATTATACGTATATTAACGTTTATATTTATGTAGGTATCAATAAAGTATTTTGTTTCTTAAAATACGTACTTGTGTTTGTAATTACTTGTTGTAATACAGTTAATGTTTCTAGTATTGATAGAGTATCTAAAGCTACAGTCGCTACAGAAACAATTAAATTTAATACAAAATAGTGTTGCTTGATGTTTCTGAGTAAACAAAATCAGTACATTTTGTGACAGTGCTGCACCAATAAATTTAATGTTTAATAGAGAGTCGCTACCAAATTATCATACTGCTATCGTTCTTTCCTATAACAAAAAGTAACTTATACTTATTCAAATTAGAAATCAGGCTAAGGCTTTTTAAAAGAATAACCTGATTTTCTTGCCAGTATTTCAACTTAACTGACAATGTATTATGGTGTCATACGTTGCATTCATTATGATCTAAAAATCGAAATAAGTTAAAATTTGATTTCAATTTAGCTTTAGTAATGTTAGATAGAAAATACTTTCAGGATTTTGTCTTGCTAATAAGGAATGTATCTTGTGACGTATTTTTATGATAAAAAAAACAAAGACAATAGGTTTCTCCGACATAAACCATGCTGATAATTAGAACATTAGTATTATAAATGAGTTTCATGAATCACTAGTTACATCATCTGTGAATGCTGACGTATATAAAGATTGTTTCAATACACTACTATCAAACAGTTAGTTCGAAATCATCAAAGTTGTCAAAATATTACATGACAAGATTTGCAAGTATCGAAAAGGAAATTTTTTAACACATAGCAAATATAAACATAAAATTTTTACCTGTGTTTTTATTTAGTTTAATAGTATTCATTTTTTTCATTAAAAGGAAAAAAATACGCAATCATAGAAAGATAGAGATGGAATACTGGATGGATTACACATGGATTAATGACTTTTGAGTAAGATTGTAAATTTTCGCTTTCGACTATAAAACTTTTAAAAGATTAAACACACTGACACAAAGTTCTCCCAGAATCAAAATAGCTGTCTGTAGATCACACTTGTTAATTAGGTATCTAAAAAAATTCATCATCTCGACTTTGATCTATCGGATATTTCGCCTGCCTGGAAACTCAGACTTTTTTTTAATTTGAAAACTGTATATAGCACAATAAATACGCTTTCAATCAAATACTACAAATAGACATAACATTTATCAATACTGCAGTAATAAGTACAGCATTAGCACGTGATAAACTCGTTTAGAGGGATAAACAAATGTTTATATGCCGCCAAACAACCTGGATTGCCTTAAAATTACAAGTCGGTCATGAGCCAACATACATCTTATACATAGGCTCTTACGTCGTTCGTTCACATAGTATCCTATCCTTTACGTTGTAGTTTTACTAACTTGTATGAAATAAGAGCTAAGGCAAATAGGAATTTAGGGTTCCCATAAGTCCATTACAGACATTTAGGGCTTATTGTCTTGCAGACTAATAATAACTTAATAGTGTTTTTATATTGCATCTCTCGGTCTTCGCAAGGGTTTTTCGCTAGTAATCCTGACTTATACTATCAAGTCACAGTCATGAACATGTGGGTGCATTAACTTGAAAACAACTTTATCTAATTGTTTGTTATCCAAAAAAAGTCACGATTAACTAGGCCTTGTACTTATGGTTATCACATGGGAAAAAAAACCCTGTTTAAAACCATGTCATATTTTCTTAGAAAGAAAATTTTGACAGAAGAAATTTTTAAACGTTATTTTCAACAGTTATAATAGAGCAATGTTACTTATACTAACCTAAATGTGCGAATTAGAAAATAGGTCACATGTTAAAAATAAGATATTTAAAGAGAAATTTCCGATGAAATGAAGGTGTTACAATGTAAACATGTAAAGTTTTGTATACGTTAATTCAAATTTAGTATGGATTGAATATAGATATAAATGTTTTTGTCCTAGTTCATTTCTTTGAAGCTAAAGTAGCTCACCAATATGATAGTTCAAATACTTGACTGTATTCATTTAGAATACCAAATCAGGTACTTAATAATTGCATCAAACGAAGCTGGTAACATTCAAATTAATTTCAACCTTAAAGCTGATAATTCAAAGCTTATTATCGTGTTATTTCTTGTTCAGTAGGTACAATAAAAAAATGTAGGATCAAGTTTTTATATCTTTTAACCTGTAACCTAGGTCACGGTTCCTTAAATGGATACAGCTACATTTAATCTGTTTCTGAATGCTGATTTTATTCTATTTATTATTCGATTCCACTTTTTATATAGCTTTTGTGAATACATAGTGTTGTTCATGTATATAAGTGACTTTCAAATGTTGTAGGTACTTGTTAAACTGTTTCAAACAGAGTTTCTTGAACCAATTATTCTCAATTTCAATTGTTTGTCTATTTTCCTTACATTAGTTGGCACTGATCTGAAAAATAATTGATTATTATATTGAAAGCAAACATACAATTGTACACACACATGTACATGTCTAAAAACAGCACCATGTCAGTACAATTGCATGACCAAATTTGTTTAGTCGCATTGTGAAAAATCCGAATTCGAAACCCACTGCAGTGGAAGACGCTTTAAAGCTAAACATAAACGCGTACTACTCACCTTCAATTTTTCATTAAAAACAGCAACATCCGACTCCATAAACAGATCCTCTGTACAATTTCCTAAAACAAACCATAAATCAATGTGCTCTTACTACATTAGGATTCATAGTCCGTGTGAGGAATGAGGAAGATGGCAATAAGAGGCCAGTCAGGCAGATGTCCTCACTGACGGCACCTGAATCTTTGATGATAAACGAATTTCCTCATATTCCTAACGTTTATCTTTCATCTATTGTACTACTTAATTGAGTAATATGCTTTCGGTAGCGCAGGTCATGATCATGAGCCTCTTTTGTGTAACAGCCATTTGTTTTAATAAATTACAAAGGAAAATGTAGACCTTGTTAGTAACTATGACAGATTGTTAAGGTAAATGATAGATCTAGTAATTTAATTTATCTACCTTTTATATTTTTTATACTCGTAGTACCCAGATTACTTCAGTCTAATTGTTGATAAATAGTCATTAGATACCAAGAGTGATGCTCGTCACCCTAGTTGCTGTCATTCTAAATGTAACACAATTTAGGTCGCTTTTCATGATCAGTAAAACTATTTTACCAGCTTCTTTGGTTCGGTGGTACTGTGTACCTACGGATTACCACGCAGTGGTCTCGGGTTCAATCCCCGTGTAGGATAATGTGATATTGAGTTTTTCTTTTTAGAAATTCTTAGTATTAGCTCAAAGTCTGGACCTGTGCCTGATAAATGGGAACAGGCTCGACCCCTGTTACATGAGACTAAAATAAAAATAGTGGAAAGTGGGTGGTTAAAAACCTCAGCCTACCCCTACAGGAATAAAAGGCGTGAAGCTAGGTAAGGAGGCGTAAGCTATGTATGACAAAAATCGTAGAAGTTTTGCGGAGGAATATGGACTTATGGTGTTTTTAAGAACTATCTCTGCCCTCCTCTGACCGGTAACGATGTAGGAAGAATAGAATTGAGAGAGCCTGCTAAGTTGTTGCGTACTTACATTTAGCAATAGTATAATTGGGTTCGAACTACAATTGACTCGCTTATATCACATCCTAGGGTCAACCATGTGTCGTTATTGACAATGCACACACGAGGAGAATAATTTGTTTATGTTTTCCTTCAGTCTACACGAAGTCACTTAAATGAGTCAATTTAATATTTTTAGGAGCAACAAATGCTTGGTATAGTAACTAGCTACTGTAAGTGTGTGGTCGCATTAAACATGAGAGTCGTCAGCATTAGCAACTGATCTTGTATTTGAAGCTAAAGTATTAGGTATTATATAGTTTGGATTTCCCGCCATTTCATTAACTGCTAGTATTTTCAATGAAGTATTATTATTGATTTCTTCTTGACGTTATTCTTTCTATATATCTACCATTTTACTTGAATTAAGTAAGATGCTTGCTCCTATGAAAACTTTTTACTTTTAATATTCAAAACCTTCGTGAAGCTCATCCGCTATTTAATTAAACTTCATTATTATTTTATCAGTATTATTATCATACTCAATTAAATTTGGTTGTCTGTTTGATTTTCTATTGAATACAATCTTTAATTTGCTATAACAGTATCATTAGAAAGAAAAGGCTATAATATTAACAAGTAAATTCTGATCTCGAGCTAGAGAACCATTAACATTATTGTCAAAAATCGGTTTAACAATTTTTACTTATTTAATGGCAAATACAATTTAATAAATAAGGCCGATATCGTAATTATTAGTGACGACACAGCACAGTCACCTAGTGATAAAAAGGGGAAACCACATACGCAGCAATATATTTCGCTGTCAGAAGAAACAAAACATTACACGCGTAGTATTGTTAGGACAGCGGTTTTCTGTTGCCAGTATTTATTGCTAAAAACTGCCTGATAGAGACTTTGGTTGGTTTGACCCACTGTACAATAGTAGCTATTAGCAACAACTTGCATTACATGAAACATTTTACGATAGTGTGCTGTGAATTTATAAATAAATACCACAGGGTAGTCAAATGCTTTTGACATAAACACTGATCGAAACAATACAATTTACAAGAATAGTGCTTCAGAATTTTTATCAAGTCAAAACCCATGTGACTTTTTCTTACATGACCTTCAGTTCTGCATATCCTAAGAAGCACGTCAGGTAACTGTGACCAATAATTGTGTATATTCATGTGACATTGTATAAGTAAACATTCGAAGGCCTCTTCAAACATGCCGGCGTGATTTGAAAATTAGCTTTTAATTAGAATTGTCGCCTGCTATCCTTGCTTTACAAAAATATAACATCATGTAAAAATATTAAATGAAACAGTACTTGCTTTATTATGAGAGGTTATATTATTCTCAGCCTCAGTAAAAACCAACTTTGTTATTCGGTTTATCAGAATCATCTTCTAGAAAATCTCTCTTTTTTCGTTCTCTCTTTTTTGTTGAAGAATAGGGCTTTATGGATTAGAGAGAATTCAGATGATACATATTTTTATAGTATTAAATTTATAAAAAAAGTCCGAATGACGTTTCTAAAGGATAATTCCAGCAGTAAACGTCTGTATAAAAGTATAATATTATTTTATAAATCAACCAGATTCGCAGATTTCTATAGAATGTAAATCATTTTCCACTCGTACTCTTCTACAGTAATTAACAAGTGACAATAGTAAAGATATTAATATTTAATGTGGAATTACCACCGGTTTTGCCCCCTAGGTAAATGAAAAGCATAAACATAAATCACAAACAATGATAGGTATACGTATGTAGGTAATAAGGATTACTTATAATAAAGTACATTATTTATTAAGATGAGGTTAACCAATATTAAAAAGATGGATCTCGTAATGAAACGTCTGAATTGAAATATTCAAATGTTTAACTTTATTTTATTAATTAGCTTTGCCGCGGCGCGGATTCACCTACGTCTTTGGTTACTGCTCTGCTCCTGTCGCCAGTAACGTGATGTTACATAGCCTTTATTCTTCCTCAAGAACTGGGCTATCATACACAAAATCATTTTTCAAATCCGACTGGTACTTCCAGTGATTAGCACGTTCAAACAAACAAACTCTTCCACTTTATATATTAGTACAGATAGGCTTCATTGTCCTACACCCCAAGCAAAGGTTTATTTCCATTCCTTTTACTGAAACATTAGTTAAAACAAAAAGCTCTGCGCCCATTACTTCATCTATCGATTAGGTTTAAAGTTGCTTTTTCCCATAGTGATTGATTTGATGATAATAATAATGCAAATAAATTCCGGTTGAGACCGTCGCAGTATCGCTTATGAGAATTATCTACAGTAACATTTAGATTTACTTACTTTAGTACTTCACGTGCAGTGACAAATTTCAATAAATGATACAAGACATGTTTGTCATAAAAATATACTCTTTGTTGAAAACGCTTTACGTCACGAAACCAACTGAAGATCTTTTATGAATTGAACAAAGTAAAGATATTTAAAAAAATAGATTTCGAATCAAATTTAATACTAGTACAAAAAGTTTAACATCAATTTATTTATTATACAAATTTTCTCGATAAGTAGACCACTACGATAATTATGTCTTGAGAATTTTAGTCTCTCTCTAGCATTATACACTCTTAAAGATAACTTAAAACCTTTGTGAATCCAAAACATTTTGTTTAACCAATAAATTTTATTTGCAAAACTCGAAATTTTTGTGAATAAGTGACTGAAAAAACAAATTATTCAGAAACGGCCCTACACTAATTAAAACATAAAGATGTGCGAAGAACGAATGTACTGAACATTGATGTAACAAATGGACCTTTAAGGCTATAGAACGTCACAAATATAATAATACATTTACACGATTCTCTAATACGTTTGTCACAAATAGGCATTAGATACTATTTATATATTATTGAACCGTTTTACACCATAAACTCATAGTTGATGTGATAATTAAAATGTTTTCCCTGTTGTGTAAGATGCTGCGGCATCACGTTATAGTTATAAACTGTTTTGACCAACAGTTTTACTAGTAGACAATGCAAGAGGAAAAGTCATTAGTTAAGTCAGAGTAAGACAAAGTGGTCGATGGAGCAAATGAGTCCTAGAGTGGAGACCGTGACTCGGTAAACGTAAGGAAGGATGATCCCCAGACAGGTAGACCGTTGACCTGAAGAAGGTGGCTGTGAGGGACTGGATGCGGAAGGCAGAGGACCGGGTGTTATGGCGCAGATAGGAGGAAGGCCTATGTCCAGCAGTGGACTGCGATAGGCTGATTTGATTGATTGATTGAGTTAAGACACAGTAACGATGCTGTTTTAAAAGAGAGCAAACAATAATCGTAATGGGAATATAATAACTAGGTGTTGCTAATTAACCTAATTTGATTTACTTAATTTAATGTTTATTAAATTTATTTTTCTAGTGCTTGCTAGATTTTATGTCATTTCATTATTATTTATAAACATTGCTTGCTATTGTATGCCCAATGGGCGGGATATAGTTGAACTTTTATTGTTAAGTACAACATCTGTTTTTCCTACTGATCTACATTAAAGAATACTTCCTTGTTAGTTGTCATTTACTATTATGAAATTATGAAGAGGCTTCTCTACTTACTATATTCTGCAGTGTATCTTTTGATCAGTATTTGTGAGTCTTATCTTTTTGGTAGTTAGTTACAACGATGAATTTGTCTAATTTTCTGTCTGCAGCCACACGTAGTAGTATTGGTTTAAACAATTAGTTAGAAAGGTATATTTGACTGGCCTGTTGGCCTAGTGGTTAGTGACCCTGACTGCTAAGCCGGAGGTCGTGGGTTCGATTCCCATCCAGGACAAATTTTTGTGTGAAGAGCACGATTGTTTGTTCTGTGTGTCGGTGTAATTTATCTATATGAATGTATTTACAAAAATAAAATGTATATAAGTAGTATATCAGTTGTTTAGTACCCATAACACAAGCAAATATAATTGCTTAATTTGGGACTAGATGGCGCTGTGTGAATGTGATAGAATATTATTTTTATTATTTGATGCATCGAGATTTATTTTTTACGCTCCTTTCTTAATATATATGCCTAGCAGAATAACTTGACTTTAACTAATAATAAATGATTAGTGGAATTCCGAAGTACCTAGTGGGCATCGTTCTAATTGTTAACAAGTAGTATTATTTTTCTCACTATTGTGTATTAATAAGATGATGTTTCGGTCTAACTTTCAAGATTCAAGATCAAAATTAGAAGACAACACATGCACTGACAAAGAGTTTTTACATCATAAAAGTATAGAAACCATAAAATACTATTAATAATATCAATAACATTACCATTCAGATTGAGTTATTCCGGTCTGATCCCCCAGATCTGAATCCCTGGGGATCGGTTTATTTTAATTTTATTTTCTATACCGTGCTGATCCCCCGCACAGGGGATCAGAAACAAAAGAGTAATTTAATTAGTTTTATGTGAAACGTCATTGCTGCACATCGATTCTCGTATCTTGTTGTCAATGTTAATTGATTTATTATTTATCCATATTTATCAAATAGTTTATTATTACGATTTCATTAATATAAACATACGCATATAACTGATGCCGCTTATGTGCGTTGTTCATTAAGAGTAGATAAGGGTCAACAATGATAAATACAATAGGCGGTATACAATGACATGGCCGTTTGGTCTCCGGCCTAGACTCACTTCTTCATTTGGGTATCGTAAAAGGAGCATAGGGAAATACCGCAAATTATTTTTAATTATATTTCAATTTTAAATACAAATTATTACCTTAGTACAGTCACCAACTTCCTGGCAATTATGACATACTCCTGCTTTTGAGAGAGGCCTATCTCTTAAAGTTGGACTACTACAAGCTGATGATGATGTGATAGAAAACAATAAAAAAAATAACGCACAAATTTGTAGAGAGTAAGAAGAAAAATCAAAAAAACGAAAAGTCTAAAATTAAATCAGTCTATATCAATTATAAAACATTTATGTTTTATAATTGATATAAAGCATAGATAGAAAAAGATAGGAAACTAAGCTACTTACTAAAAGTTATTAGGGTATCCTAGACCTCAGCAGATGCCCTTTACACCGCCGGAGAAAGTAACAAATCAAGAAAGATCGTATGAGAAAATCTGATGTAGAAGGAAAGTCACGACCCTTAACACTGAGAATACGACGTGAAGAGGAGGAGATTCCAACAGATTATTGCGTATCACAGATAAAGTGTTAATTACAAGTGGCTAGCATAGCCATTTTGTCTTGTTGAAAATCTTAGTTGACATCAAAGTTTAGTGTGCAACAAAATTTCGTTGGTCATTTGAAATAATCATAATAAAAATAATAAAAATCAATCCGTTGTAATTTGAAATATACATAACAATCTATTAATCGTCCTTTGCTCCGATCTTGGCCATGACTTCAACCTTCAAAACTACAACATCTAATGGTTCTATTGAATCGGGTGCCATGGTTCCATCGTAAATCGTCTTTATGTCTGTTTAATGATAATCAACTACAATAATGGGCCGCGCCTTTTCAAATCCATTATAAAAGAGACTGAATGGACTACTGTGTACTAACTGCCAAACCACAAATGGTTTCCGTAGCCACAACATTTTGTGGGCTTTGACTGAAGGTTCATTCAACATTATTGGCTAAACATGTCAATATGGAATGTTATATCTTAGTTATGTTATCTATAATTTATATAAATGAATCAATTAGGCTCCTAAAGTCTACTTAGAGATAAACCTCTTTCGATTTAAAGATAAATTTTCCATTAATTTAAGATTTCTAATTTTATTCTTTATTATTCTGTTGCTGCCATTTAGATAATATTTAATAACAGTTACTAATATTGGTGAGATCTACACATGCTACTTGCATAGTGTGTTGTCTGTAAATTTAAGTTTTTTCAGTTGGTCAAAAGTTTGAATCAATTTTAAAATAAGGTTCAAGTATCAAGTAATATTAAAAAAGTTAATTCTGAATATAACCGTAAAACACACTTAGCAGTCTCCCAATAACCGATACAACAAGTTCATTAGATCACTTACTAAGTCTCATCATTTTTTTTTATGCTTATGTAACTCAATTACTTACCAATTTTTTGTCGTTGTGTAGGGCAGCGCTCCTGTATCTACTTCTTTATGTTTTTGTTACCTCAATCAGTACTAGTAGTAAAACTACACGATCAGACACAAAAACATCTAATTTGTGTTAATTCGTCCGTAAAATTGTCATTTGCAAAAACCTTTCAACTTAATTAGTCCATACTAATATTTATAAATGCGAAAGTAACTCTGTCTGTCTGTCTGAATGTTACGCTTTCACGACTAAACTACTGAATAGGGGATAAAAGTTTTCATGAAGAATCGTCAATGTAGAAGATTAAAATTTTATGCGATAATCACGCGGGCACGGCTGCAGGCAACAGCTAGTGCTCTATACATTATCGTCTTATGAGACTCTATTTAATATATCAAAAGTAATAATCTGACTGATTGACCTCTCTACGTAGTTACTACTACTACCAAGAAACCAATAAATGCAAAATGTTTAAATTTTGAATTATACAGATCAAAAATTTCAAAATCGCAATACATTTCAAGAAAAAGGAACTTTAATTTACTTTCCTGTCTTGTTTTACACAAAAATATATTTTAGGCATGTTTGTAGTTAGTACTTCATATTTAGTTAGGAGCAATCCGCTAAATCATATTATTTTTACAACAATGTCTAAAATAATTCAGTTAACAAGGATGTCACGATATACGTATATTGTTGCTATTTTAATAGCCTCGTTGATTATTTATAGCGATATTATTAAAGTTAACAATCACGACTTCTTGTAGGAATTTGTTACCAGCGTGCATTGTGTTGGTATTTGTAAAATAAGTATCAATTTAATGTTCTTAACTTCATTAGTTTTAAATAGAATCATTGTCAACTTAACATGAACATAACGCAAAGTAACATATATTATGCATACTTTAGGTACAACCCAAACCTTCAAACTTCATTGCCACCAAACGGTAACACGAAATGTATAACAAAAACTACGTCTCACTAGTTACAGTACCGATAGTAAAAATTATTTATGATAGCAGTTTTTTTAGTAAGTAATACCAGTCTGTTTCTGATCCACTGCAAGGCAAAGGCTTCTTCTCATATCGAGATGAGCTTTGATCACCACGGACTGTCAATTTCGGACTTATTTTTATCAGGCCATGTCTCCTTAAGATGTTTTCCTTCAACACAATACGTATTCCAGTTCAATTTAAATTCTATGAAACCAACAAAATTAATAACATAAAATTTATTTTCTTCCAGATCTTCTATACGAGAACTACATTCCTGACGATCCTGAGAAGCAAGACACAATTCTTCGTAAACTTTCCGACTATTGTGGGAAGTCCATGTTCAACTACACCACGGAAGATGAGGATCCACCTTTTAGATGGGATTTCTACCATTCGTTTTTCTTCTCTTACACTGTAGTCAGTACGATTGGTAAGTTTACGTATTGTAATTTTTTGAATCTTAGCTTGCTCAGCATTGTCTGAATATAGGTTTTCTTTTATTGTTGTCTAGTTTATTGCGCATCTCGAATTTGCAGTGCCCACGTAATTTATATTGCTAAGCAAAATTATCATCGTAAGATCAAAAATTTGATGACGTTGTTTTGCAAAAGCATTTAATTTTAAATATTTGTAATAGTCAATTTATTCAAAGTAAAAATAAAGTGAAAATGAGATTTTATATTCTGACCGAAACTGCCAACATAATAAAAGCTAAATTTAAAGCAAAGTATGTCTCGTAAATAGAAATATTTAGGAAATATATTTTTAATTTCATCTATATTATTCTTCTACTTAATATATATTTGCTTTGTAGGTTATGGCAACTTGGCGCCAACTACTCATCTCGGCAGAATTCTAATGATATTTTACGGATTATTCGGCATACCCATCAATGGTATCTTACTAGCCAATCTTGGTGAATACTTTGGTTTGCAGGTTTGTATGTTTTTTAACTAAATTGATTACCTTTTTCACTTTTGCACTTTATCCTTAATAAATATTTTTTAAGACGAATTGAAAATTACAGCATCTATAATCTTGAATCCACCTTTAAAAAGCAGTCAAGTGATAGTTAGACATTTAAAACTGGATACATTTTAAATATTTTGTAATTATTTCTAATAGCCATTGTCCACCTATATGTAGTTGACTTAAACTTAAAGTCACCTCTATCTTTGTTTTATTTCAGTTAATATCCGTGTATCGCAAATACAAGAAAAGTAATGTGAAGCGAGCTGACAACATTGGTTACTACTTCGGCAACCTTGGCATGTTGGGCCAGATTATCCTTTACTTGGTGCCCGGATTCTTATTCTTCATTTTCTTGCCTGCCTGCATCTTTGTTGTATTTGAAGGATGGGATTACGTTGCATCCATCTACTATGCCTTTGTTACGCTTACTACTATTGGATTCGGTGATTTGGTCGCAGGTATGTAATATGAGGTTCTTTTGTTTTTCAACTAATAAGGTGCCAACTATAAACAGCAAGGCACGTGTGTGTGATGATAAGTTAATATAGTAGCCATCAGCTACAACAGAAGACTAACTAATAAAGGCTTGCCGGCCCTATAAAGTTTATAGTTTTTATTTTGTTATTTTTGTATTGAAATTTTATGGGCTCTAAATGCCTGAAATAAATGATTATTATTATAAAATTCGTAATTTTACGTAGTTTGTCAAGAATCTCATACCGATGAAGTCTTTCCAACAAACTTTGATAATCTATAAGTGAAAGTTATTAAAAGTTGATTGAAGATATGTTGTTCTAGGATTACAATAATTATTGTATTGATTTGCATCTTTGACCAACATAGCGAATTTTCATATCTATAATCAGGCAATATAATTATACTATTTACCTTTACCATAAAACACACTAGGTACATCAAAACAAAAATCAGTGCATTAAAACTAACTTTTACTTAAAATTCCAAACCTAATTTTTATGTATGCACTTTTCAGGTACCGTGAACAATGGATTTAAATATGGCTACTTTTTCACTTATCAAATTTTCTTAATTGTCTGGATCACATTCGGTCTCGGGTACATCGTCATGTTACTCGGCTTCATCACAAGCGGAATGAGATCTGAGCGAATACATAGAATTGAACAGAAGTTTGCATGCCAGTTCAAAAACACTCAAAACAAAATACTTCAAGGATTTACAAAAGATTTGTCTGCGTTAAGAAAAATTATAAATGAAGCTAATTTAATAAAAATAAAGGTAAGTTTTCAGTTATTTTCTTGCTCATATGCAACATAATAATCTTGGAAATATATATTAAATGTTTTTATTAAATATATGCCAGCCGCCTAAATACTGACACGTTATTCGATTATTAAAGATTTTAGAATATGAAATGATAATTGCCCTTAAATTTTAGAATGTTTAATTTAAATTTAGTTTTGTTTGCATTATTCTTTTATTTTGCTGTCATTGGCGCTCGTGTAATATGATTTCAAAAAATCGGTACTGTGCAGGATTAGAGAGAGATAATTAAAACTTTCATACAATTTATGTTCTTATAATTATTTCTTGTATTTTTCAGCCGGTGTACGTCGATTCTAGTCCAGTGTTACACAGAAGTTATAGCTGCCCTATATTTACATACGATGTCGAGCCAAGAGGTCCAGTATACAGAAGAAAACGAGCAAATTCTGAAAACATTCAACTTTCCGCAAAAGACATGCTTCGAATTCAATCCGATACTGATTTACTCGGAATCGATAAAGAAAAAACATTTACGGCTTCAGCTATTGTTAAGCCTGCAGAACTATTAGCACGAGTAGTTAATGTATTAGGTGGATTAGATCAACAAACAACAGCACATAAAGACAAGGGTGTACATCTGTTTGATGATGAACATATTTTAGCTAACGAACACAACTACAACGAACAACCTACATTTAGTATAGGTGCCGATCGCATTAATACCAAGCGGCATAGGGCTATTAGTGTAGCTGTACCAAATTATAAGAAAGAATTTGTACCGCAAGATACTTACAATGAATATACATGGACTAACGGCGAGTCAGCCGAGAAATTCAGACGGGAAGCAAATCTCAGAAGTGGAAAGCTTTCACTACCATCTAAACCAGAAGATATAGCTCCACCTCAAAACATCATTACCAGGTTTTTCTTAAGAAAACCTAATTCCAGTGAAAGTCCTACTGAATATATTAAGAATACAATGAAAGGTAAATTAAGTGGTTCGCAAGCGGTTAATGAAAATGTTAGTACTACAAAGCCTAGACGTGGAAGCATATTTCCTTCATTCAACTTTGGCTCTGATGATAGAAATGATGCAGATGGCTATAAAGAAAAAACGAAGAAAGGAAGACATAGTATATTCCCAACCTTTGATTTTAATGATGACAGTGATAGCGGCCCAAGTGCTTATGTAGAAAGAACTAGTAGAGGACGACATAGTATATTTCCAACGTTCGATTTCTCAGAAGATGAAGATATGGCTGCCGCCAAATCATATCAGCAGAAGACTAAAAGACATAGCATATTTCCAACGTTCGATTTTAGCGACGATGATGATGCAAAAGTGTATAAGGAAAAAACTAAAACTGGACGTCACAGCATTTTTCCTACTTTCGATTTTAGCGATCCTGATGACGATGCCGACCATTATAAAGAAAGCACTAAAAAGGGAAGACGAAGTATATTCCCTACTTTTAATTTTAGTGGTCTGACAAGCAATGATGAAGATACGGTAGACGAAGATGAAGTACAAAAATATCAAAATCGAACGAAAAAGGGTCGACTGAGTTTATTTCCCACTTTTGGTAGGTCTAAGAAAAATGATGATGATGTTATGCCTGAAAGTTCAGATGAACTAGTTGACTATAAAAATAAAACTCGAACTGGACGTAACAGTTTATTCCCGTCATTTGGAAAGCAACGCAAGAATAGTACGCCGGAAGAAAGTACTGGAGATTTAGAAGAAAGTATAAAACAATTCAACAAACAAAAGAGACAAGAGCGTAATCATTCATTTGAAGGACCGAGCCAATTTTCAAATGACTTGGAACGTTATAAAAATAAAACAAAGCACGGCCGTAAAAGCTTATTTGACCCTGATGTAAACATAGCTTCTTTGCCTGAATCAGAACAAGTAGAAGTATTAGAGAATACAAGCGTTGCAGATCTTCTCAGAGCTTTAGCAGTACTAGAGACAGCCGCCCAAGGTCCTCATCACACAGGTGACCCACCTGGATTGTTGGATTTTATAACGGATACCACCCCAGCTACTTCAAGAAGGCGTGGGTCGTTGCGTCCAGACTTTTCTATACCAACACTACCAAGTAGAGATAGTTTAGACGAAAATAGGTCACGCCAAGAGCAAGGACATAGAAGAAGACGAGTTTCAGCGAGGGCTGCTGCTCCACAGTTTACTCCTACATTAGCTACCGTAGTTGCTGGTGCAGAGCTGCAGATAGCGACTGCAACTGCTTCCCGTGAAAATCGTATGACAATGCTACAGCAGCCTCCGCCACCATATTCAGAAACAGCAATTGAGACTGAGGTATCTAAACCTCGAGTGAGGAGATATTCCCCTGTATCAGGTGAACCTGGACGGTCTAGTTCTGGTCCTGTGCCAAGACTTTTCTCGCGTATGCGCAGAGAAAGTTCTAATGAAGATAATAATCCTAGTTCTAATGATTCTAGACGTTGCAGTCTAACTGATATAGTTGTAGATAACTTAAAAGACAATGATAATAAAGATAATACGTAACCCAAGTGCCTTTTAGAGAAAAATTTAGGTAGTGAGATAATTTATTTAGTTAAGTTAGCTATAAGTTAGTAATAAATATATACCGTCCAATACGTTAAAGTTATTGTTTTATTTGTTTCCGAATACCTAAAATATATTGCATTTCTAGTGAAACAATATTTTATTTTGTATGTATATTATTAGAATCCTAAACAAAATTTAAAAAGTAGATACATTGTAGATAGACGTAGATACATTCAGCTATGGTTTATAACAATCAATGAATATGTTCAATTTCGCAATAGGTGTCTTTATTATTACTGAAAGTAGCTCTTAATCGACTAGGTACCGATGTTAAGTTAAATAAAAGAACTGTATCAAATAGTCTTAAATATTGTGGTGAATTTGTAAATTTTCTTCAGCAAAAAATTACATTTTGTATATGACCTTGTAGAACTGGATGTTAAGGCAGAAAAGTTCTGTAGAGATGCCTACGAACCCGAAGTTGCAGCGTGGGCAGTGTTTCCATAAGGTGTACTTTTCTAGAGGTTAGTTTGGACTTGTAAGACAACAAGTATTTGTCGCGAGTGTCTGACTACTTGTTCTTAACAAAACAGTAGCAAATACAAAAACATTTCAAAAATTGTTGTAGTCTAAAATAGCTCCGCACCTAATCAATAAATACATTATATTATAATATTTTAAACAACTACACACAACGCTATCTAGACCCAAAGTAAGCATATTATATGCTTGTGTTATGGGTTCTAGAATGCGGATATAAATACTTAAATACTTTTTTTTTGTAAATACATACATATTTATACATAGAAACACCCAGACCAATGCAATTAGACAAGTTCATGCACACAAATATTTGCACTGAGCGGGAATCGAACCCGCGACTTCTGCGTGGCAGTCCATACACAGTACCACCGAACCACAGAGGCAATGATACATATATCAGCAGATAAAAAAAACAATATTAATGCTACTAGTTCTTTTTACTAAAATTCTTACTTATCTTTGTATTGGGAGTAGGTAAGAGAAGAAAAATCAGAAATGACAAGATAATATTTTATTTAGTACCTTCAGATGTGTCTTTAGATTTATAAATTGATACAGACTCAATTACCGTACTATCAAGTAGTCATATCAACACTAATATAGTGTACTTAAAACAAAATAAATACCTATTTGTTAAATTGTTTTATGATAATGCAGTCTATTTCATCATTCAAGAAAATTGTAAAATTTTAACATTTTCCTACAAAAATTACGTAGTGACTTTCAGTTCTTTTATTATATTTTAACAACTTTTGTTCTGTAATTGTTCAAATCTAATTAACGTTTATAGGTACTCAAATAATCTAACATTATAAATGTTATTCACAAAAATATTAACACTATTGGTGGTGCCCAAACCTAACACTAGTATTGAGTATTTTAAACTTAACAGTAATACAAATATTTATAATACTATGAAATATTTACAGAATTAAACAAAAGGTACGTAGTTGTGAAAGTATACGATCAGAATAATCGCGTCATTTGACCTGCTTTTGCGATGTTCAACTTGGAACAAATCTCTTGATCTCCAGATGAAACTACAAACAAGATCATTACGTTTCTCTTCGCAACAATTTCATTTTGTCCATCGTTTGAACCTCGCACAAACAAGCCATCAAATCTGTACAATGCAGTAACATTACTGCGAATACATAACAGTACAACATCACGTGTGCACAGTCAATTTTCACGACATTGTCTTTTACGATGATACCTCAAGTATCAAAATTGTCTTTCCGTACATTTTTATCTAAACTATCATTAGAATAGCACTGGTCTATATTTCCATTGTCATCTTTGATGAGAGATTCAAATATTGAGATTAAGTTGTTTAAACCGATAAGGTAGCCGTCTTCGTGGTTTCCGACTTTCCAGGCGGAGTTGTGGTCTATACTGACGTTGTCGGGAACAGAAACAGTCTTAGCAAAGTCGATCATCCAAATAGAAGCCCGCTTCTTGTCGTGGACGAAGAGCAAAGAGCTGCCAATCAACTCATGGTTTCTGAAGAACGATGACTCTTGTAGAGTTTCTTTGATATTCTTCAGTCTTTCTAAGTATTTTGGCTGTAAGATATAAATTAATAAAATTTTAGTAAGTACATGTGAATATACATTGAAATACAAATTTATGTTTATAAAGCTTGTTACCTAGTCGAGCAACTGCCTAAAAGAAATCCGTAGTATAAGTAAAATCAAGTTTCTTTTTAAGATAGGCGTACTACTCGTATAAGAAATCGAACTACAACTACTACTATTACTACTATTAAAAAATACTTGTAAATGTTTTCATTTCATAATTTCAAGCTAATATTTTGAGGGCTAATTTCATATAAGTCATTTGAATTAACGTTAATAATTTTAGGAGATGCTTTTATTCAGTAGTATACTGTTTGTGGAAAAACAGATTAATTTTATGTTTGAAAACTTTATAAAGATTCATTGCATGATTTTTAGAAACTTACCGCTGCATTAGGGAAGTTATTGATAAAATCTGTAAACGCTTCAACAATTTGTTCTCTAGTCTTCGTTGTTTTGAAGTCTTTTGAACTGGTACCATCGGCTTTCTTCACACCGTCTATTCTAAAACCTAATGTTGCAGTAGAACTGATAGTCTCCCTCCAGATCATGTACCTTGGCTTCGTCACCCCCTTACTCCTATGCTCTTCTTCTGTTGGTGCCGTAGGATCTATCTGGATCATTTTCTCATACATGTCCTGAAATTATCGAAAAATGGCCTATTAAAAATTTGTTTCTCAAAATTATAACAACAAATTATAATAAAATGTCTCTTATGTTTTACGATAACTAAGTGACTTAAGGTCAGTGAAAATGTGATTTCACTTCAACTTAATGCTCAAGATTGCAATATTTGTACTCCTGTAAAACAAACAGAATTACAGTACTTACAATCTTGGCAACATACATAAATTACAATCGAGGCCTCTACAATAAACATAAATGATGACGTTCTTAGAAAGAAATGTCTAGATTTCATAATTATAAATCCACAAGTGTTATTTACTCTAATCAATAAATTGCTATTTATACGCGATACAAACATATAATAACATATCTTTTAAATGGGTGTTATGACTCGCAGTACACTATTTTTAAAACTAGATTGTACTGTTCATGATATTTGATTGACGTAAGAACGGGTCATTCCGAAGGGTTTATCAGTTACTATAACATTGTCGGATATGCAGTGAACTCTGGTCATATAACTTGAAAATCGAACAAGATATAACGAAAAGGGTAAAAAATACATAATATTGGTTGTTGCTGGCTAGAAAAAAGATTAAAATTACCTACTAACGATTATTAAATTTAAAAAACATTAACAGCTTATTCAAGCTGTCTAAAGTTGTCTTAGTATATAGAGATGAGGGACTGTTTTTTAATATACAACAAAGCCTTTCTGTGCCTGAGAAAAGTGTTTACGGTGGCGCACTCTCTTTAAAGGTTGACTTGCAATTACTTAATATAGTTAAGAAAATAGCTAAATTATTGACGCAGTAATGCCAAAGTCGTTATAACAAGTGACTAGATGAATCGTTGTAAGTTGTAAATGACGTATCATGCACCATGTAAACAAAAGTGAAGGAAACATTTTTGTTAAATAACTAATCATTACCACAAATTATGCATTCTATAGAAACAGTTTCAAGTACTGACGCAGCTATGACGTCAATAACTTTATTACTAAAGTTCTTGCAGTTAAATCTGTTTTCAATGTGCAAATACTACTCGGTAAGCACTTAAAAACGCTATAATAATATAAGAGCGGATTTTTAAAATGTTGGTTAGATTCAAATTATTATGTACTTTTATGTAAACTTTATTATACTAGTGCATTATTTATAGCATTTAGACGAAATACAAGTATACAGAGACCCTAGACAATTGGATTGACATAAGCTAACGCCAACGCTTATGTCAATCTCATACATTTTTTTATCTATTCTATGAATAGAATAGAAATCTTTGACACTTGTCTAGGGTCTCAGTTCATCTGATGTTAACGTACCCTATGGAAATGACTGGGTAGTTTAAGTATTAAAGAAACAATACTAAGGAAAGATCAAAGGGAATTTTGCATTATCATGGTGTAAAAAAAACGTTTGTTAACTCATGGCAGAGCTACAGAATATAGAAAATAAGAAACTCCAGCCATTTGTTAACTGGCTCCAAAAAGTAGGAGGTTCTCAATTCGGGTCGCATTTTTTTTGTTTAAGTGTTACTGCAGAACTCTGTCATTTATAAACCGATTAAGCGAATTCTTTTTTTATTTGAAGGGGTATACTCTTAAAATGGTCCCGTATTTTTTTCATTAAAAATGTTTCAGTAGTTTGATTTTTGTATATATATTTATTTTTTAATATAGTCGTATTTAAGGAATAAAGAGGTGTAAAACAACGCGTTGAGCGTTGATGTCTTTTGTGACGAGATAGTTTTGAAGTCAGTTTTTAATTATTTAAATTGATTGCAGTCAATTGTAGTACGAGTAAAGCAAACAAAAATATAAATACTCACTTTTCTTAACTTAGTCTTTTCCTTGGCTTTGGCTAGTTCCTCTTCCAAGTACGTTCTGACTCCAATCTTGCAGTCCATGACGCAAGGGCTGTCAAAGTCGCTTAGCAAGTCTTGTAGTTGTAAATATACTGTAGTAGTGCTTGGTCAAAGAAATACATACAACTAAAAACTGCATACAGAATTTTATGAATGTAAATATTTTTCGAGTTAATTCTCTTTTTTAAAGAAATTTCATATATTTAATTTTAAAAATTGTATCGACATTGACAATGTAATGTACTAAGACTGTAGCAATAAAATTTAATAACAATGATATTGTTTTATAAGACGTTCATTTTATCTATCTGTTTAAACAATTTTTTGTGTCCTACTAATATTATAAATGCGAAGGTTTGTGTGTGTATGTATGTTTGTTACCACTCAGTGCCTAAACGTTTGAACCGATTTCAATAATAATTGGTATGCATAGATTCGGTGCCGGAGACGGACATGGGCTATTTTTTATCCCGAAACACGGTCTGGTTCCCGTGGGAGACAAAAAATATTTTACGCGCGGGTGAAGCCGAGAGGCGCAGCTAGTTATTTATATGACGATGAAATAATTAATTGAAATTGATGTTTATAGTAAAAAGGATACGTTCTCCATCTTCACATGTGACTTGTCCCTTATATTCAGGTACGAACGGTCGGAGGATGTCCTTCATCAGAAACTGAAATGATAAAAAAAAATTATTATTACGAAACAAAGTTATCTAAATTATTTTATAAATGGAGAGTTCAGCGTAAGTCACATTGACATATTAATTAGGCATAATTTCTATAGGCAATGACATAAATAAGCTACTTATCATTAAAACAATTGTTAAGTTTTCTACAGTGAACATTGACCTATGGTGGCTCGTACGTCAGAATTACTATACTTAAATTAAAATACCTATTTTATTGATCCGATAGGTCAACCTAAAAAGATAAAACGAACTTATGCAACAATAATACCAAAACGGCGTTTTCCAAAAATGTATATTATTATACATAGCCAGATATTCTGAAAAAAATACAAATCTGCATCATCATTTCAGCTAAATGACGTTCATGACAGACATGGACCTTCCTCAAGCATATTGACTTTGACAGGTCATGAGTGGCCTCCCACAAGGTCATCCAATGACCTAGAGGTGACGATGAACAAATTGTAAATACTAATGCATCTAGATAAAAGTGTTGACTCAAGAAAACAAGTTGAAAATAAGTAACGTTAAACTACTTGTATGCAGCAAAATGCGTACATCATATTTAGTACAAATTAGTACTAAATATTAGGTACGCAAATTTAGTCTATTTTATATTTAGTTCGAGCTAAATTCTAAAAAGTTTTCAAAACTATTATTTACTATTACTATTATTTAATTATTTTGTATTTGACAAAATAATGATTAGATCAATGTTTAGTAGTTTATAAGTAAAACCAAAATTTTGCAATTACCAAATGTCACAACATTCTCAAAACAAAGATTATTTGACATTATTTAACTAAAAGTTCAAATGAAGTAGGTGACCCAAGAACAATAGGTATTGTTCTAAGTGTTAATCATGACTTTCGCAACATGAATGACAATGTAAAATATTTGAGTGGATTGTTTTCATAAATTCACTAAAAATAATTTGTATAGATCAGTCATTTATGAATCCATTTTAAATCGTTGAAATCAAAATATTATAAAAGAAAATCAGTATCTAAACCGAACATACGAAGTAATTGCTGATTGATGTTAAACGACGTTTAATGACGTCAACTATCTGTAATTGTATTCGGCGTTTTTATTCTTAGTCAGTCCAATTAATTTAAGCGTCACTATCCATATTTGATTTTATTCATTGAAAACACTCAATACGGCCTTGGTGTCTCAAAAAAAAACTGTTTTGTATGAAAATATCCATAGGATTACAGACGTCAGTGACTTAAAAATGACGTTCTTGATTTTCATAAATATAATGGAATAAACCAAATTTTTATATGTCATTCGTCACACGGATTATATTCATAGAATTCGTATCGTCGAATGCTATTTTGGCTAGGAGCATTGACTTCTTATTTTACTCGTGAATTTTTTACTATACCATATTTGTTTACTCTTTGTTCTTGCTTTACAACTTCATAAAGGCGACGTCATAATGTTATGAAGATTTTTTTATGCTTATAGTGAAGTACGCATTTGCTACGGAATAAATATCATGCGGGTATAGACAATGGTTAGCAAAGGAAAAAATAGTAAATTTATAAAACGCTTCAAACTGGTCACAGGTTTTTATTCGATCTTTGAATTTAATTTTGAAAGATGTTAAGTTCATTTTGATTGATGATTAGTGCGCAGTGTACCTGTTTGTTCATAGATTGATAACAGCTGTATAGGTGATTAAAAGTAATTAAAAGTGTTTAAACAAAAGATTAATACTAGGCTGCTGAAAGATATACTATCATTAGCAAAGAACTTTAATTAGGATCGATTCGTATTACATGTTGACAATAGTGTGATAAGTATTTGACATTGTTTATTATTACAGAAAATTACATCACAATGGAAATAGAAGGCATTTGCTCGACAATTATGACTTAAAGAAAATGAGTTTACCCAGAGCACCCATCCGAAGAGCACCTGCGCATTGAGCACTTAGCCTAGTCCACGTTGAGCACCACCACACACACAAAGAATATTGTAGGTGCTCAACGTGGACTAGGCTAGTTTCTCAACGCGCCAGTGATCTTCGGACGGGTGCTCTGGGTAAACTCATCTTCCGCCTGTTAGCGGTATTTTTTCTTACACCTTTTGTGAAAGTGAAAATAATACATAAACATTAACTTCGTTTTACATAAACTAAATAATATTATATGAGAATACTTGCATTATTTTTAGCTCAAAAGGAATAATTAACAATTATTGTACGTGTATGTAAGTAATGTGCCTATTAAATAAACCCGTTAGTTTATAAAGATAAATTACACAATAGTCGTTTAACGTCATTAGTGGTTATTCTATTTCTTTCCAATCATCATCATCCCATTTACGTCATAGATAGTGCTATGACGTCATAAAATTTATATCAATTAAAATTTAATTGCAAATATAATCATATTTACGTTTAAAGTGAAAAAATTGTATTACTTTTTCTTTGATGTGTAATGATTATTACATTATCAATAATACTTAGCTACTTTTCGTACGTTTTTCTTGTGAGGAAACGATCAATGCATATTTTAATGTTATTGACCCTACTTCACCACAATGTTTACAAAAAATGATCCTCATTAAAATTTGGTAACTAAAAAGTAATCGCTGTACTTACTTAATTTATAATTCGATTCGTATGAGTCATTGCCCTTAGAAAAGGTTATACCTTTGCCTTATTATCTGATTGATATAATTGAGCAGATTCATTAGAATGTTCCTCTCACCAGTGACAACGTAATTAACATTTTTATTATCGTAAGAAAAAGTACAGCGCTTCTACACTGGAAACTACAATTTGTCGTACTAATATTTACGCTGTCACCAGGCGAACAAAACAAGATCTAATTATTTAAGATACGAGTAAATCTATACCTAAGAAAAGTATCAAATGGTTATATTTTTTACAGTAGCTTATAATCTACTCAAGTTGGTGCCGTTGTAACCTTAAGCTAAAAATTAAGATTTAATAGGTACATAGTTAGAATTTTATTAAGTTTTGTAACCAACCTGAAAACACTTCTCTTCCTGAGGACACAGTTTCTTCAAAATGGTGCCTTGATCTGGTCCAGCCTTAAAGTTGCCCTGATGACCGGCGAGCTGAATCCAAGGATACCGTTGTTTTTTGTAAGTTTGGAAGAACGGCGTCCATTGTACTATGTTTCGAAGTTTACGCCATCTTTCTGATTGCTGGAAAGAATAAAATAAAGGTAAATCAGATATAATAAAATAATAGCTTTAGGTATGTCAGGTAACGTAAAGTTGACAAAAAAGATTCTTAAAAGGAAATACTCCTATTATTAGGAGGCCACAAAAAATTAGATTATTAAGGTTTTTCTTAAAACTTATGTCAATTAAAAAATCAATAATGCACTGTAGAGCTTGGTAGATACATAATTCTAACTGCTTAAAAGTAAACAAAACTTGGTATATCGGCATTCCATAACGTAGTGTGTAGTAGGTGAATATTTGCTTAATAAGTATAGGTAATTACAATCTATTACGTTTCTTAAGTTCAATATTTCTGCACAATCTTATGGAAGTGACGTAGCAGTCATTAAAAACGATAATAGTGTCGTCATTAGTTGTCACAGTTATATTTCCTTATAAAGACATATTGATAGTGCGTCAGTAACTTTAAAAGAATAAGAATAACTGTTCGCAACAGTTATAAAATCTTCCCTATTACATTTTGAAGGATTAATTAGGTATGTGTAAATACCTTAACTTACGGGGAAAACACGAACGTGTTATTACGTTCATTCTTAATCGTGTTGTACCTATCGTTATTTAAATTTGATTTAGAATTTTATATAATTAAGAATTTGATAAATGATTCTAATCAAGTTTAAAATTGGTATGTAATATATAAATAAACCAGCTGCATCCCACGGCTTCGCCCGAACGTAAAGTATGATATATCCATAATAATGTCGTGGTGTCAGCATATTGGCGTGGTAGCGCCGTAAAACTGGCAAGAGAAAAACGTCACTTAACGTAAAAGATTTAAATTTAAATTTTATGTTTATTTAAAGAGCTTATTTAATTATTATTATGAGAAAATATTAAACAATAGACGTTTCTGTATGGTTTCAGCGCTCAACGACCCATGTCACAAAATCGGGCTTTTGAAGAACCTTATATTATTAAGATTGTGTATGAAAAATCGCTGTCAGCGGCTAAACCATGAGTGTAGTCGTTATTGAAATCAATTCTAGCTATAAATTATGCAAAAATTTGAACTAAAAAGTAAGAATCTTTAATAAAATTGGGTACAATACCGTGCCCTAACGTCTTGAGATCAACTTTAGCAGACAAATGTTAGACTTTGCGGAGAGAAATATTCCTCCAAAAAGTATAGAACTAGACAATATTTTATAGGTACTACCGTCCAAAACAAGCTATCAAGTTGCTAATCAATAGATATATCTTTGACCTAAATTTACACTTATACAATAATATAAAATATTATGATAAAGATTTTTCTAATCATATTCATGTAGATGAGAAAACCAGATGAGCACACGGCATATCAAGGCTCTTAAATAATATTATCTATTAAAAAGATTTATACATAAACATACTTCCGCTTACGCACATTCTATAAAACTGATAAGATCTTATTGATAACAGATAAAGAAGCGATGCGTATGAAATTAGATATGGACCAAAGATACTCCAAAATGAATTTTTAATAGACGAAATCAGGTTTCCTGAATAAATAAATAAGATGTGTGTGATTTACTATAGATTTTGTTACATGTTTATAAATAAGTTTTTATAATATATAAATAATAAACTAACTATTAACTTAATTAATGACAAATATCTCATAATGAAAACATCTTGAAAATTTATATAATAAATAAAGTTAAATTTAATAAAACGCACCTTTTTATGGCTGTGGATATAAGCGCAGAAAACAACATCCATAAAATCCTCAATGGTAACACAAATATTTGCTGTATACATTGTATTTAACAACACTGGACACTCACGAACACGAGAAGTTAACACACGACTAACAAATTCAAAGGATTCAAGACAAATGTGTGTATCGCGGCTCGGATTATAACTGAGTGAAGCGAACCCGCTTCGACGATACAAACCACACATATTACTGACTCACTCGAAAGGCCGTATAACTATAGACCACATTGGACATTATAATGACGTCAGAAATACGTAAATCTATAAAATTCAGATTTGCGGAAATTTAAGTAGGTATTGTTGCTGATTCAAATTATTGTTAGTATTTTGAATCAACCTTTTTGTAATAGTTAGCGTTATTTGTGAAAAAAAAATTTAGAACTTAAAAATTTAGCGGATTAACTTTTTTATATTGCACATTAAGTTCGGACTACTTTAATTCATTTTTAATCTTAAATTTTTAACCGAGATTTTAATTTCAAAAGACCATGATTTTTAAGATTGTTAATTACCAAATTATTTCATTGTATTTTTTGCTGGCCATTATCATTAATGCAATAAACCTTTTCAATTTAATGAAAGATAATACGTTAAGACACATTTCAACAAAAAAAAACAAATATGCCTATCTATCTATCGTTGGAATAAATGAAAAATAAAAAATATATCCCATTGAGTGATTTTATATAATGCAGCGTTTAGAATCATTGATAAGTAAACTTGAGATATGTAGTTTTCTTCTTTGTACAAAATAATCTCTTGACAAAAACACACAAAGAGACAAGACTTACTTCATTAAAATTTAATTTCCGAACATGAAATCCACCTTACGTTTTTCTTCCTTTGAGAACGAGATAGTTTCATGAGGCTTATTATAGTGAAATGTTATAGTAAGAATTATCGTGTCCTATTATATAATTATATTTACAAAGCATTTTCTTTGACGAGACGTTTACGTAGTTGTTATGTAAATACATGTTATACACTAATGTCAAATATTATCATTACTATTGTTACTTGTTTCCTTGGTTACAAGAATGCAATGTAGTATTGTTTTACTAATACATAACATAATATATCTATACTTATTATATAAAGCGGAAGAGTTTGTTTGTTTGAACGCACTAATCTCTAGAACTACCAGTCAGATTTGAAAAATTATTTTTGTGTATGATGGCCTAGTTCTTGAGGAAGGTTACAGGCTATGCAACATCACGCTCCTGGCCACGGGAGCAGAGCTGTAAGTAAAGACGCGGGGGAAAGCTAGTTTTATTATAAAGATGGCAATGTCGTAACATACTGCTATTTTTTTATCGTTGCTTGCAACATTGTCGATTAATAAGGTACTTTATACTTCGTAGGTATCTTCTAAAGTCACAAAGTGGACATGATCTAATAAATCTAATAATAGACGAGGCCGGTATATTTGGATAAGACCTAAGTCTAGCAAAAGTCTAGTGTAATCTACAGATAATAATAATGATTCGCAACAAGTAAATTTATCCCACAAGTGATTTTTGTCAAATTTTTGCACTTTACCTCATTCCTCAACATTAAATCTATACTATTATATAAAGCGGCACAGTTGTTTGTTTGTTTGTCGAACGCGCTAATCGTCGCTAATCGCTGGAACTAATAGTCGTCTTTAAATAGCTTCGTTCCTGAGGTAGGTAAGGCTATGTAACATCACTATATACATACTACTGGCGACGGAAGCAGAGCAGTAAGCAACGCGGGTAAAACCGCGCCGCGGCATCCTAGTATGTTATATTTTCAAAGAAACAAGCACATCAGGATCAACCGGGAACATGACTTCCCAGAATAATTTATAATTCTAATAAAGCTCATGATGATAACAAAAGCATAGAGTACAACGTGTTAGTCACTAAAGAGACCAATTAAATGAATGATGGTATCTTTGAAATAACAATATTTATTTGTTCCATAAACATATTTTATTGATTGTTTTAGTTCTAAAGGATCTTGATGATGATAGCTATGGGTGCGAATGTAAAGAAAAGTAAAGGTAAAAGATGAAAATTATGTAGGTAACTACAATTGATTGGAATATAATAATAATAATTAATAATTTAATAATTTAATAATTTATTCTCTCAAAAAGGTTAGTAGGTACATAGTTAGATCTTAAAATAAGTGCTGCAGTAAATAAACCTTAGTGAGAGCTGGAGTTTGTAATAGGTTCGAAACCTGTGTGACAAAATCTCCAGGCTCTCTCTTTTGGTGACCAACCAACTATATGCTTGCCTTGACGGCAAGCATATAGTTGGTTGGTAAGCGTATACTAACATATGTACATAGAGTTGAAAAAGAACAATGTTTCAAATTATAAATCAATCTAAACAAAGGTAAAGGTAAACTATAAATGTGTGTGTGTGTGTGCGCGTGTGTGTGTGTGTGTGTGTGTGTGTGTGTGTATACGTGTGTGTATGTGAGCGTGTGCGTGTGCGTGTGTGTGTGTGTGTGTATGTGAGTGTGTATGTGAGTGTGTGCTTGTGTGTGTATATAAGTGTAAATGTTATTTTATTCAAATTATTTAAAAGTGCAGACAATCTTTTCAGTTCCGTCGTAGTCTAAGTCGTGTAGCCAATTGGTAACTGCCTTCTTACATTCAGCTTTCGTCAATGGGTACAGATTTAAAATTCTGTTTACTTTGTTGTACACGAAGCCACCAAGGAAGTAAAAACTGCGTTGGGCCAGACTGGTTCTGGTTGAGGTCACGGGACATACTTGATGTTTTCGACGACAGGAAGCTAAATTGGAAGGGTTATAAGGGGTCTGAGAGTGAGTTGTAAGGATAAGCGAAAGGATAAATAGTTTGCGAACAGTGAGTACATTACAAATTTTATAAAGTTCAGTTGTGGGGAACCGAAAAGGCAGCCTCCAACCAACCTTTAGCACAATTCTTTGAGCTCTCTCTAACTTTAATAGATAGGTTTTGTCTGCACCACCCCAAGCGATTATGCAGTATTGAGTTAGTGATTGGCAGAGGGCAAGATAGGTGATTCTAAGAACTTGTGCATCGACTACTTGATTCAAGGCCTTGAAAACATAGATTAGTTTCCGAAGTTTAGAGGTCAGACCATCTATATGCTGATGAAAGGAGAGTCTGTCGTCAATTTGCACCCCAAGATATTTGACACAGTTAGTTCGAGACAGGGCGGGACAACCACATCCAGCAGTGCACGGGGCATGACAAGAGTGAACAACGAGGGAGTAAGACATTGACGAATGCTTTCCGAGTGCATTTAGAGAGAAGGTGAGAAATTTGGTTTTGACTACATTAAGTGAGAGTAGATTTTCGGTTAACCAAGTAGTAACTGCATTCAGACTGAGCTGAGCCCATCTAAATGCAGAGTCCCAGGAGTCACCGAAAGCTATAATGGCCGTATCGTCGGCGTAAGTGAAAATAGAGGTGTTGGGTAGCTGTAACTGACAAAGATCGTTGATGTACAACAAGAACAGAGTAGGCCCAATAATACTGCCTTGCGGGACGCCGTGGGTAACTGGAAGTTCGTCACTACAGAAATCGCCTATTCTCACGTACTGTTTTCTTCCAGTGAGATAACTTGTAAATAAGGACAATTGGTTACCCCTAATTCCCATTCTTTCCAGCTTTGTACAGAGGAGAGGGACAGAGATTGTGTCGAACGCTTTCGCTATATCTAAGAATACACCAACAACCTTCTGTTTTTGATCTAGTTTACTTACGATTAAGTCAGTAAGGTGAAGGACTGCATCAGATGTGGATAAACCGGAGCGGAACCCATATTGGTGCGGAGATAACAGACGAGTTTGTTCGAGAAACTTCACCAACCTATTGTTTATTAATTTCTCTAATAATTTGGAAAGCGCGGGCAGAATGGAAATGGGTCTGTAATTATTAGGGTTATCTCTGTCCCCTACTTTGTGAATCGGATGAACAACTGCGAGTTTGAATGCCTCTGGAAATGTGCCTGTATTAAAAGCAAGATTACAAATGTATGTAATTGGAGGAATAAGCAAATGTTTGAATTTCTTGAGGAAGTTTCCGGAAATTTCATCACTACCTGCCGCACAGTTACTCCTCAAATTCATAATGAGAGTCTCGAGTTCTGCCTCATCAGTAGCCAAAAGAGCGAAGGTGTGACGATGATACGGAATAGCCCTCAATGCAGGAGAGTTGTTATCAACAGTAGCTAACGTGTTTTCGGCTAACAATCGTCCTATATTAGCAAAATAGGCGTTAACTTCATTCACTGAGCGATTTGGCTCTGAAGCAGAGAGAAGCTCAAATGACTGCATAGAGTATTTCGCCGTATGAGAGATAGTTTTAATTGCATCCCAGACTTTTTTAGTATTACCCAGTGCATTGTCGATTTCATTTTTGTTATATTTTCTTTTAGTGCTTTTGAGTAAATTAGTACAATAGTTCCTGTATCTTCTGAATGTTAGCTTTAAAATCTCATTATTAGGGTCATTTTTAAGTTTCAAATGTAGATTATCTCTGTTACGCAGACATTTTAATACACCGGGTGTCATCCATTGTCTTTTAATTCTTTTGCGATTGGGTACAATTTTTAAAATAGAGTTTGCAGTTATTATTGAATTCAAGGTATTAATAAAGTAATAAGTTGCGTCATTGACATCGAGATAATTATATATTGAGTTAAAATTTGTCTTGATAAGGTCAGCTTCTAAGTTTTCGAAATTAGTAATTTTGATTGTTTTATTGCTACGTGTGAGATTGTTGTAGACAGAAGAACGAAGAAAGAATAAGATTGTATCGTGATCGGTGATGGAAGTGTTTGCCACATAACAGAACGCTGGTAACTTAGTTTTTAAAATTAGATGATCCAGGCATGAATGGTTGTTTCTTGTGTACAGGTTGTGGGCAGGCAACATACCATGGTATGCAGTCATATTGAGATATTCAAATGAGCGGGAATCATTATTGGTATCAGATATATCAATATTAATGTCACCCGTTAAAATTATATTTTTGTAAGAGGAGTAGGTCTTCAGAAGATCATTTAGGGAGTTCAGAAAGGGAGTGACATTATGATTTGCAGGGGGACGGTAGATTGCTATTAACACAGTTTCCCTATTAATAACAAGACTCAAGCAATTAGCATCCTGTATAAGTTGTTCTGATGAAGATATTTGAAGATGGTTGCGGAAATAAACTACAACGCCTTCATTCTATATTGAATAATATAATATATATTGAAGTAGTGTTCTCTACTTTAAATTTTTATTCTACTTGTTGTTTTTTAATTAACCGGGACAAAAGTAATACCTACTAAGTTTATTTTTATATTTACAAGCAGTTTACATACAATTGAATAAAGATTGTTGCAAGCAATCATCGTTTAAGTGTGTGTCAATAATAACATAAACATGAAAACTCGTCTTAACTATCACGAGACTTATTGTGGTAGTATTTCCTACTTATATTTTTAATATAAGTATTTGTGAAGACGTTGGAATGTTTATATGATGAGCAAATTATTGAATGAACTTAGATAAAACTTGCTAAGTAGAGAAACTATAAATTAATACCAAAACAACTGAAAGACGTTCGATACTGAAATATCATGGTAATACGTTCTCGTAGCACACCAGTTAAAATGTTACTTTAAAGAGAAATAGAGCATAATGAAATCTATCAATAGGCGTTTCTAACTCGTAGAACTCGTAATGTAAAAGATCCCACACATCTTACATAAAACATACCTGAGTTTACATTCACAGGAAGTAATTTAAACCCCTTTTGACCATACATAAAAAATTAAAGCAATAAAATGAAAAGCTTACGCTCAATAATTATGTCTTTCAACTTTCGACGGTAAAAGTTATTTTGCAATAAAATCAAGATTATTACCGATCTACTTAGGTCCTTAATGCAACAGAACCTTTCGTATCAAGTTAACGTCATCGATGTATCATTATATTACATTTATAGGAAACTGTAGGATTGGAAACTGCGAACCACGTAAGACCTACTTTCGCAACAATTTGACGTCACGCATACGTTCAATTTACAAAAATTTATGACTATGCAAATATTATAAAATATGAAATTATTATATTAATAAATTTTGTGATTTTGTTACTGTTCAAGATGGTTAATAACCGATGAATGATGGGGTGTGACTCGTTTCCACCCGTTCCCGTTTCCACCCATGGCGATTCGACCCGTTACCGTCTCCACCCGAATCGTTTTTGCCAGTAGGTACAGTCAGGAACAGAAATAATAATTCATTTATTGATTAATTATTTTTTATTTGAAAGAAAATATCTTACATTATAAAAATCACAACATCTATAAAAAAGTAAATCGCAGTACTTTGCGTTCGTTAAATTCTAATTTTGTATCACATAAATCATAGGTTTCCTGACTTGACTGTACTGTATTCAAAAAACGGGTGGAATCGGGATCATAAAATAATCGTCTTAAATAGATCCATGGGTTTGAACTAAAATAAACTGATACTGAAAATTTTAAGCGGTAAATAACTACAAGACCTCTTTCGTAGAATCTGAACCAGACACCAGACGAAAAGCTGATATATGACCATCGTCTTTTACGACCTTTCGTCAACAACTTCGTAAACTTTAGACATATATTACATAAACGTTAATTCTGAAGTATTATGTAATAATATTTAATTATTATGTAAGCGGTATGACATGGAAGTCTGTAGAAGGCAGGCGAGCACGTGGTCGGTCACCAACTCGCTGGATAGACTCCATCACCAAAGCCACGCAATGTGCTCGCAATGCAGCGAGCCGCCACAATTGGAGAGACATCGCGCGCCGTGCAACTCACACATCAACCACGACCACTCTGACAAGAATGCCCGATTAAGAAGATGACGTGGTTGCATTTTGTTGTAAATTGGAAAATATCTTCTTCTGAATCATCTAAAGTATCTTGCCCTTAATAAGACATTTTTAATTTTAGTTTAAAAATCTTGATAAAACGCAAGTCGTAGCATCATGTATTTAGTTGTTTGTATATTAGTAGTAATAGAGAATTCAGGCTCCTAGTCAATTTGTCAAGCCTTTTTCTTATCTTGTCACTTGTGTAGGTATATTATTGAGGTAATCATTTTGATCGATAGTACTACCTATGATGCATTAATCGGCTTTGCTACAAATTTTATATTGCAACATTGCACTGTTTTTTTTGCGTGTAAGAAATAAGATCACAAACAAACACCAGCGTTGATTATAAATTCCAAAGACGCAAATTATTGTTTTTCTTTCTTTATTTGCTTTACCGTTAGTAAGGCGCCGTCTGACTGGTTGATAATAAAATTGATGTTTTGGTAAACCTGCAGTAAAAAAATAATTGAGTATCATATTATTTTATATATTATTATTTGAAAGGTGAATTTTATTGAATGAATAGAGCTAAGAAGATTGTTTTCACTGAAATATTGATAGCTATACTTTCTCGTTTTTCGTAAATATTGACCAGTAAGTATTCAGTTGACAGTTATTTATTAGAGGGGAAAATTGTGAGTGTTTCTAGCAGTGCAATAATTTTTTTGGCTACAGTTACTGTAAACGCTTGTTTAACACTCGACAGTACAAAACAATACGACACTATTTACAACATTATAATGATAGACTAGAATAATAGTCGAAAAAAATCACATGATCATATTACATCAAGTTTTTATGACCATGTGAACTGAACAATAAGTTAGCCAGTATATTAAAAACTTTATAAATTATATAACCAATTCAAAACTCATGGAAACGTTGGCCAAATGATGAGTTGTCAAGAGGTCAATAATATTGTCAATACATCTAGTTTGCGGTTTCAAACAAGATTGGTTTATTGTCTTTGATGTCAAGGCTAAATTGGCGTGATGATTGACTTAGCATTGGTGAACACTATTGTGTTGTAGTACAAGTTTTTCTCATTATTTAACACTTGTATCAATGTAACTAATTGGTGGAGGTCGATGAACAGGTGTTATTCGACTGGAGAGGCGTCAATGATTTTTTTAATCGTTTTAGTGATTGCTTGAACTATTGGAATGCTTTAAGGATCTATCCATGAAGGTAAGACTTTTGACCGAGAAGATTTTTGACCGATACAATAATTAAGACGTCATCGCCTACCTCATCCGTCACTTGTGTTAAATAAAAAGTTTGATAACCTCACTAAAATTAAGGTAAATATTAAAAATACTTTTACAGGGATTATTATAGCAATTTCAGCCTCAAATTAAAGAAGTTTGACTCGGGACGGTGAAAGCACCTTTTATAAGACATCAGTCATAGCAACCCTACCTTAAAAGTATTATTAAACAATAGTAATTTATTTGAAATGTTTTATAGTATTACACAAATTACAAAGAAAGCTTTAAAATAGTTTCATAAACATAACATTATTATCACTGCACTGTTTGGTCTATCTACTCATTACGTCTAAGATCTTTCCAATTTGCAATAAAATGATTCACCAATTCATCATATTAAAATACGACACAATTTAGTTTTTGGGAGATCCTTCCAGTAACTATGAGTCATTTTATTAAAAACCTTTGGACTCGGATGTTTGGGTCGGTAGGAAAGTTAAGATAGCGTCACATCTATTTCTACGAAGAACTAGCGAAGGTGTTTAAGATTTATTGTTGCGTTCGTTCCTCTAGTAAAACTTTTATCATATTTTGTTATTATTTGTTAATATTCTCGTTGTCTGCACTTAGACCGCTTGGTGCATTGGACGTCTCTTTCTATTTGGGAATTTCTTCAGGTTCGAATATATACTTGTAATTTGTTTTAAATCGAATGTTTTGGCTAATCATAGAATTAAACAGGTATAACATCAAGCCTTCACGCTATCGCAGCAACCAATAAAACAATGAAATAATTGCAATATTAGATTTATTCAATAGCTGATGTCACGTCATTCTTATGAGGTCAGAGCTGCCAAAGGTGTACGTGTGTTGACGTGATGTTTAGCATTATTATGGGCTGCTAAATATTACTCCCAAGATTGTTACTAAGTTTTATATTGTTGTCGTGCGCACTTTGTACACAATTCATGAATCTCATGCATGCATGATGTTCAACTTCTGTTAAAATTTTCTGAGCAGTGAAATTCGAATTCTCTTTTTAATTTGTTTTCCAAATATTTCATTCTAACATCCACAGCTCATGATTATACTTTTTCTACTCAAAAAAGGTTTTGTGATTATGTTTGTTATAAATTAATCAAACATATTTGAGTCATTACTATTATGACAAAACATTCTTTTATTGATTGTGAGAAGTCACGCGGTTTTCATGATCGCAAAAAAGTGGCAAACGTTGCACTCATGCAAAAGCGCTTACTATTCATCATGCGTCATAAAAGATACTACTATGTCATTGTTTTTGCACCTTAAGCTCTAGGTCGTCGAGCTCAAAATCAAATGTCATTACTAAGGTTGTTGCCACTAGAAAAAAGGAAGGAGTAAATTAATTTGCCAAGACTTGAGATCCACATAATACTACTAAACATATCAAATATCACTTATTTTATACTAATATAATTCAGTGATAGGTTCTCCTTCGTTCTAAATATTTTGTGTTCAAGTAACACAGTCATGTCATATCTGAGCTAATGTCATCCAATAGACACTAATATTTAAATATATTTGCTTGCAGCCCGTCTACTGGTAAATGCATAGAAATATTTGATGGTCCTCTAACTGCCTATAAGCAGAAAAACAGTACACTAATCATCACAGGGTTTGTATATGAAATGAAATGAAATGAAATATGTTTATTCATATAGGTTAATTAAATTAACACTTATGAACGTCAAAGTTTACAAAATGTCAGCAAATTAACCTACAGCCAGTTCGCTGACTGAGAAGAACTGGCAAGAAACTCTGGCCACTCTTTTTAATCGCCAGGTTATTAAAATTTTTTGCAAGTTACAGTTTCAAGTAGCATGCAAAGTGACGCAGGCAATACACTTAACTCTATAGATACTTAATTACTTACAGCTTTCTATGTTGTAAAGAAAAATTAAAAAGTAAAATGTGTGCTTTACAGGCTGCCTCAATTTGCATATTGCTACAAAAGGTAAAGGCAACATGTGAACTGTGATATAGTATTTATGCAGTGGATGAATATACTTTACAAATAGTACAGTTTGTATAAAAATATTTATTCAATTATCTCATCAATCAATCATCGTTTATTTGCGAGTACATGTTAAAAAAGGATGAACGATTTTACAAAGTAATAATAAAAGAGCATCCGGATTCCGTCACATGATATGCAAATGTGGAATGAGCAAACAGGTTTAATTTTATTATTCCTAGTTAAAGTTAACGTAATATTATTAATAATTATGTCAACGTAAGTAATCATATCAACTAATTTGCCGAAACATATCAAAAATAAATGTCAATATTTTAATATAATAATTTTATTATACCTGTAGGTTTCCGGCTCAGAATAGTAGTCTCACGATTAAGAAAATTATGATTACCAGAGATTATTAATAATAATAATAGGATGTCATTATAGTTATTAATATAATAATATCTTTAGATTAATAAAGCTCATGTGATTAAGGAAATATCATTCGTTATCTCGACGTCACAATAAGATGTACCTAATACCTACATTAACGGTATGAGGTGTTCTGGACTTAGAGTGAACCACTCTTGGGAGGCGGAGTGATGACCACAGTAATGTGATATTGAGCACGTAGGTGTCTGTTACCTAGTATTACTTAAGTTTTTTTTTATTGCTGACAGTAGCAGACGAGCCAACAGCCTACGTGATGGTAAGTGGTAACTATCGCTCATGGACGACTCAATGCCAGGGACTCTGCAAAGTCGCTGCCTACCGTAAGGGGTGGGGTAGATGAAAGAATTGAGGGAGGTGAGCAAAAAGAAAAGGGAGGAAATTGGTAGTTGCCTTTTACAGTATTCACGCAAAGTAATCTGTTCAAATATAGGTGGCACATTTTCACCCTCGAAGCGGGACTCCAACCCGCGCCTCTGGGATACCGTCCCAGCGCACTACCAACTATGCTATAGTACTGCTTCGAGGCTTGAAATAGTCCACCACTATATACGTCTTGCTATGACGTCATGTTCCATTCATAAGTATAACCAGTGCAAGGCATTTTGCAATAAAATATTCTCCAGTAATCTGTTGGTTTGTATTCTAGATCAGATATTACACGGTCTATTCGTCTACCTACGCAATTTATATACAATGTAAGCACATCTAGAAATTCAAAACTCAGTTATTCATAAGATATAACGTACCTGTCAGACAGTTGGACACCTGTTAAATTATTATTGTCTGCAATAAATAATACATCTATCTAAGTTTGTTTAACATAGTTCATTTTATCTAACGTCAATGTAAATTCTATTACATTTCGAAATCAGTTGCATTTTTTCAATGTATTTTTTAACATAATATTACTGAATTTGTATTAGGCTTTGAGTTTGTTGACTTCAGAAACACGTTTAACGTCAACATTCTTGGGATAATTTTGTTGAAATAATTTTGTTGAAACTAATGTTGCATTTTTGTTGTCGACCGAGCAATCTGAGGTGCGTAATCCAGCGAATGCGTGATAGTGTAATTATGTTATTGCTAGATTTAACAATGAAGGAAGGTGCTATTGCCCAAGCTACCAAATTCTTGGTAATGTTATATATTGCAAATTTATTACTGATTAATGTATTACAAAGCTTGGGTTCTATTTTCATTTAAAAAGTAAGCTTGCTCCAAAAATTGCTATTATGATATTAAGCTGATTTGTATAAAATACCTATTTTTAAGTTTAAATAAATTGCCCTAAGCGGCAAATATTCATTCCTCTTTCCTATTTGAAACGACCAGGTATATGCAAGAATTCTGCATTGTAGTGTGACAGTAATTAAGTGTTAATTAACTGCTAGGTACTTTAACATCCATCACTAGCACTACCATTAGTTTTCATTTGCGTCAGTGTTGCCTTTATCTACTAAAATCTATCAAACTATTGTGGTATTTTACACATTATAAAAACATAATAACTTTGCAAAATAAACAGACGTAAATGTATTATATTACCATGTTATAATTGCTGTAATATCAATAAAAAATATCACTATGTACAAAACCACACATTAGTGTGAAATACAAATATCGGTTTAACCTTAATAATTAATACTTTCTCTGTTTTTCTTCTTTGGAGTAAAAGAGATGGAATCACGTGCTTAGGGAAGTGGGCAGGTGCTATTATTTCAAGTACGCTAGTGACGCACGAGATGTCTTTGACAAAACGCATCTGCTAAGCAATAAGACATTTACGTGTTTTTTCTGTTAGTTTTATTATTTAGAGTTTTGTATTTAAACATGAAACAGCTTTTTCATATCTCATTAGTTATATTATTTGAAAATAACGTTATATTTGAACATTTCATTATACCTACTTGTAATAATTTTGTAAGTGTGAGGTCTACGATTTTAACTTACAAATTTAACGCGAACGGTAGGAATGCAGATAATGTAATTAAGTACGAGAAAATGTACAGCACTCCTAGTGTTTAATCTTAGAACTAGATTTTAAACAAATATTTTTGATGTCACTGACGATTTGATGAACGCCCGCTAACCTTCAGAGCTAACTAATCAAAATCCTTAAGAATGATAAATATTGCTAACAGTATAGGGTTTCCAATCACTAATAAAAATAATAATCTACATACTAAACGAACATTACCAGTGTTCAAAGAACCCATTGAATAGTTTCCGGTCCTTAAATAGAAACAATGGGTGTATGCCGTTAAACACAAATTGATCAATTAACTACATTAATTCGGCTAGACCTTGGTGGTAGGCCTTAATTCAATTCAGATCTTTATCATGTCGATGAAATGTCAAGAACGAATTTGATTTGTATGACTGATGTTACAAATCTTATTTGAAGCTTAATAAAGGACATCTCTGACTAGCACACAATCGGACATGAAACTCTACCATGAGTTTCGTCTGTTTGGGTTGTCAAATTTAGTACTGTCAACTACACTATTTTAATTTTAATTTATAAAATGCTCTCATTTTTAAGACATTGTAAACATCATCCCTCAAAACAAAAACAAACACTCCTTTTGGATAGTGATTTCTAGATCTACTTCTAATACGGGCACTTAACCGGCAGCAAAAGACAGATTGTATCATGCGGCACTAAAAAGATTTCTTTTTATTTTTGCCCGACTGACACAGTCAAGGAGGGTAATGTTTTTCGAGCGTATGTATGTATGTTTGAATGTATGTATGTGAGTATGTATGTCTATTTCTTTGGCACGCTCTACAACCTAAATGGCTTGATGGATTTTAACGTATGAGGTATCATTAGATTTGTTGATTGTAGGAGTGACATTAAGTATATAAAATTTCAATGTAGCGTCAGTCAAAAATGTTTTTTTTTTTATATTATAGCCTACCAAAGTGACTCTACCCCGCCTGATGGTAAGCAGTCAGTTGAATCTAGAAGTGGTGGCCACTATACCAAAAGCCATCGTCTTAAACTGCTGGTATGGTGGCCTCCACTATGGCGGCTGGGAATGGGGTTAGGGGAAGGGAATGAGGGAGGTGAGGAAAGAGGAAAGGGGGGAAATTGGGCCTCCGGCGCTCTCACTCACCGAACGAAACGCAGTAGTACGGATACTACTATTCTTAAGTCGATCTTCTATGAGAGGGTAGTATTTCCCCAGACAATCCGGGCCATTCAAGCTGAAATCAGCGTGGATCTACTACCGTATCGTTATCGGGGTTTCGTTCTTTTCATTTTACTTCAGACAGGCGGGCTTTTTGTTTTTTAATAATAAACATTGCTTGTTTGATTACAGGCGGAGGCCGTTATCTTACGATAACGGTGTTCCTGACGCCTCCGCCTTTTGCTACTATTAGGAGAACGGCTAGCAATCATCATCAGCATCATGATGATTAAAATTGCAAAAATTCAAAGGTACTCTTAACACAATAATATAAATAATGACCTTCTAATCGACACTAATCTAAAGGGAAAATCGACAGTGGTTTATACAATGTGAAATCCCGTACCAGCGGTCTTGACACAATTATGTTAAAGGACAAAACATTGACATTCGTTGATGAATATTAGGATAGCACTATAAAAATCGCAATGACAATTATGTAGAAATGGTGAAACGCATTATTATTTTAAATAGAAATTCACCGAACATAGATTTACTAAGTGTTTAATATACGATATATATTAGCCAGATTTAAAAAATATATGAGCTGTAGATTTTAAATGCGTAAATAATTGTATGGCTGTATTTAAGTTATGTTACAAAATAAATCATTAGTAAACACTATTGGTGATTTAACGAATTTAAATTTTATCTACCTATAATCTGAAGACACCCAATAATGCATATACTCTGTCGGATTGGTGATTATAATAAGGTGATTTTAGTACACTTGATTGTCCCGTCACGTGATATTGCCTTAATCGCACACCTAATTTAATAACATCACAAAGTTAATTTGAAATTATGTTTAAAATAACACTGCCGATTGTCTGCATTTTGACACACTTATATCATTTCGTATAAATCTATTAAATCTACGATTCATTCTATACGATTTCTATGTCTACAAATTCTTGGACGTATCCGTGCAGAATATAAAATATATTGTAATTATATACGTACATATTATGTTGTAGATTCGCGAAATCCTTGACCCAAGTTTCAATTACATATCAAACTTATTTAGCATTGCTACCTTAATATCATTCATAAAATACAGGTTTCGTTGTGTAGTAAGAGTTCTAAGAAAACGTTTATACAACTTAATTATTTGGACGACGTGTGGTTTGCGGTTTATAATTTAGAATAGTCGCATCTCTTTCCGTGAGTGTCATATGAGGTGATTAAGGAAATGCCTGAAAATGGGCAGCAACATTCGTTCAAAATATTACCTTGTAGTGTTATCAATCTACCAAACAAAGGTTTGTGACCTTGGTAAATTTCTAGCTTTGGGCTAATGTCCAGGAATGGATCGTCTTCCTTATTTCGTGATGCGATGACTACATTTTAGTTATGCTTCTACTGTTAAGTACTACTTGTTGTCTATAATCATTTTAATAGGTACTTCATCCGTTGTGTTGTTTAATTAATATTAAATGGCATTATTAAATTTATTAAATTCGACGGTAGTAGATCCACGCTGGTTTCAGCATGAATGGGCCGGATCGTCCGGGGAAGTACTACCCTCTCATAGAAGATCGACTTAAGAGTAGTAGTATCCGTACTACTGCGTTTCGTTCGGTGAGTGAGAGTGCCGGAGGCCCAATTTCCCCCCTATCCTCTTTCCTCACCTCCCTCATTCCCTTCCTATAACCCCATTCCCAGCCGCCATAGTGGAGGCCACTATACCAGCAGTTTAAGACGATAGCTTTTGGTATGGTGGCCACCACTTCTGGATTCCACTGACTGCTTACCATCAGGCGGGGTGGAGTCACTTTGGTAGGGTAACATAAAAAAAAAACAAAAAAAAAATTTAAATTTAAAATGATAATTAAATTAACGAGTAAATTAATTTAATGAAATAAAATTTGTCGTACACTGCTAGGAGATGATTTGCTATTCTTAGTTTAGGCTAATTGTTAAAAACTATTATCGTAAGTACAATTTGCCATGTTCTTGTAATTTACATAAACGCAGCGAGCCAGAACTATAGTATATTTAAGGCAAACTCATTAAGAAATAAAAGCGTGGTTTTATGCCAGCGTTTGACGTCAACGCGAACGCAGCAAAGTGAAACCATCAATGTTTATTAATTAATTACGACTGTAATTTACGAATCTAATTTAATAGTAAAGGTTAATGCATACCATATAAATGTGTAAAATACTTATTTATTTTGTAGTTCTTGAGTTAAAGCGCGTTTTACTAAGCGATAATAGATTTAAATATTTTGTTCATATAGCGCTCCTAGTGTTAATTCTGAGAACTAAATTTTCTCACAAATATTTTCAATGATATTATTTATTAACAGTATCACTTTCATCAGATAGGCAAACAGAATTTATCTCATGGTAGGACTTCAAAACACTATTTTAAAGCAACATATTCCGGTCGGTACCTACCGACCTTGATTATTATTATTATTCTATGCCCATTGTGTCCCAATCCTCCTTCCAGCTGTCTCTTTCCTGCGCTAGTAAATACCTGTCCTTTTGGTAGGAGTCCAGCTCGTCCCACCATCTTCTTCTAGGTTTACCGTGCTGCCGTTGTCTGGATTCTGGGACCCACTTAGTTCTTATTTTCGGCCGCACTCTTGTGGCATGCGAGGGGTGTGTCCAGCCCAGTTCTACTTTAATCTGGTCGCAGTTTCGCCAACGTAAGCGATTTGTGTTTTGGTCGCTTGATTGTCATAACAATACTTTTATACATAATTATAGTTTTTTTTTAACTATTTATAAAATTCTTATGTTGAATCAATGCAAAATCTTTCTTAGTAAGCATACTGGGCCAAAAAATACTTAAGCGATTCCATATAGCGTAATGTATATATTTGACTAAATACTTGGTTCTATGTTTAGTGACCTATGTAGGTTACACTAGTCAGGCTCACGCCTAATACATATGTTAAGAACATGGTAATGAGGTTTCCAATCGTTTGATATCTTGTTGACGTGTTTGCGGTTCATAGGTGCGCTTACTACTAACTTAGCAGTTTCGTAATTACTGGCTGTTTATCAGTAAAAGAAAAATTATAGACAATTAAATTTGAATTACCAAAAAAAACTTTAAACAGCATCTGTGGCAAAGTAGACGGTTTGAGAAAAATGGGTCACCATTAGTCGAAATGTCTGAGATAAACTTATTAGGTACATAATATATGATTTGAAAAATCACATTGGGACTTATAATACCTCGTGGGTACGAATTCAGGCAAGTCCCAATGTGACTTTATAATAAGTTTATCTCAGGCATTTCGACTAACGGTGAAGGAAAACATCGTGAGGAAACCTGGACTTCTGAGGAAGTATGAAATCGCCAATCCGCCTTGAGCAAGCGTGGCGATCAATGCTGATGCTTTCTCTGTAGAAAGAAGAGGCCTTTCCCTGCAGTGAGATAATAACGGGCTGATAAGAAGAATCTGGGTGAACTTTTTATACATTACTTGTATGTTTGTAAGTCCACAAGACACTCTAGCGCGGGGTTAGAAGGAGTAAGATATACCATTAACCATATAAAAGAATCTAGCGTTTAATATAACTTAACTCCCACTGTCAGTCAATCAAATGATGGCAGTGAAACCCTTACGTATGTTATGTTAAACCAATCTATCTTACAATATTTTTAATTTTAAACTTACATATTTTTAAAGCAACGGCGTAAATCTTGAAACATGTTTTACCTGAAAAGAAAAATAAACGGTCAATGGAACGAAATAGAAAAGAGTTTTCTTTATTGTACACACTACATAAGATATGACAATTTTCGACTAATATAATAGTTATCATAGCATCAAGTAGACGACTACTTATGGCTGAGGTAATGACGATTCTGAATGAAATACTATAAAAGATCTGATGGTTTAGTAATTACGGAACCTGTTTCTAACCACGAAGTCAACTTCGGATTCCAATATTATATTTTCAAATTCGAATGATCTCAGATGTGAAAGAAAACATTGACAAAGATCCAACAGGCTATAATACTCAATAGCAAGAACATAAACAATTTTTAAAATATAAACGATTTTAAAAAGCTAAAACTTAAACATAATAAACCTAAAAAAATTAAAGTAGGCTTCTATCATTATTGTAACTCGCCACCAACAATGGCAAAAAAAAGATTGCAATTTTCGAATGACGTAAATGGCGTCCGGAAATTAGCGTGTAAAAAATGTATATTGAACGGCACTCATGCGCACCGAACTGAATAGCCCAGTGTCAATTTACAATAGAACAGTAGTGTGACATAGTTTGATTAGGCTTCTACAAAAACAACTTGCGTCAATTGCAGATGCATTTTGTTCCATGTGGGTCATGTAGTCATTAGTTTAAAAAACTTTCTCTTCTAAACAATTAAAATAGACTTAAATACCGCCCTTACTAAAATTAATAACATAATTACTAGGTATATAAACTGAGAATTAAATTTGCCCTTAAAAAATAGAATGTCATGTTGTAGAAAAATGGTTCAAAGATAGAAGCCATTGCGTTCCGTTATTTTCATGGCGAGTGTCTTTTAGTTACCGTATTATTTCTTAGCAGGGCCGCACAGGGAATAATATTACATACACTTTGATCATAAAAATATTGTATCCTATCTCTGATGAAAACACACGTTTACTTACTTACTTTATTAAAATGCAAACAATTTGCACAACTCGTACATAATGTTTGACTGGCTTTTTCTGTCAGTCAACCTTAGATTTATGCAAATATACAAACCAATAAAATAGAAAATACACGTAACATTAAGCAGACAAGAAATAGCGTATGAATAAACATGTATGACAATCTGCTTCGCCTACAGCTATAGGTACTATTTATACTGTTTGAGAATACTACTAGAATTAGAAAACTATTGAATTTTATTTGGATCTGAGAGTAACTAAGCTTCATTCAATGGTTAACTAATGGATTATGCAAACAACACCTTTTTATTAAGACGTAAAAATGTTGTTGTAAAATAAACGACACAAATAGGAACTAAAAATTACAGTAACAGTCTAATATATTGCTAAATGTAATACAAGAGATTCTACTCCTAAATTATAATATACATATTTATTTCAATAACTACCTGTGTTTAGTTTAATAGCACGATATAATTGCCTAATATTTAATACCCATACATTAATTTTAATCTGATAATAGCACATTATAAAACATCGTAGTTTATTTTTAACAGGTAGTTAAAACGTCTTATAACTAATTGCCTACTTATTTTAACATCCACTTATGGTTCAAAGTCGTAATGAAAACCAAAATCTCACTGTCACAGTCGTAACATTTTGCAACAGACTAGTGATAACGCAAAAAGCCAATTAAAATTATGATACAGTTAATTGATAGATTGTGTGTCAAGGCAATGACCGTCAGAAGTAATTAATAAGTCATAATTTTGTTTAATTAACATAATTATGTTTTTTCACAATTAACGATCGTTATCTAAGTTTATTAATTACTAGCTTCTCTCAGCCCGGTTTCACCCGCGTCTTTGCTTACTGCTCTGCTCCCATCGCCAATAGCGTGATATCGTTCGACAACTGGGCTGTCATACGCAAAAATATTTTTTCTAATCTGACTGGTAGTTTCAGAGATTAGCGCGTTCAAACAAACAAACAAACAAACAAAATCTCCCGCTTTATATATTAATTAGATTACTGAAGATATGTTTGGTATTTTATAAAAACGTTGAGAATCGACAGTGTTGCTGTTAATTCACATGCTATCTTTATCTTCAGTTTTAGAAATTAATCATCTTTTACTTCTTTCATTTTAAAGTCATCTGTTAGATTTACCAGTTATTAATATCAATATTCTACATGGAATGATTCGTCTGTCCTTCACAACCGAATTACAGGAGTTCAGCGTCATTTGATTCTTTGACAGTTCTAGTTAATGTTTTAAACACGGAACAAAAAAGCCACCTTTGCGTTTTTTTTATCCCGTAATTTTAAATGTGTTTTGAGTTACAAATTAAAAAATATTTTTGGCTAAACAGATCTAATATGTCGTATAATGATTTGTTCAACCACATCTTTTCATCATTTTTCTCTACCATTTGTTATAAGTATAAATAAACTGATGGATGAGGGCGGCACACGACCGGGCAAAATTGGCGAAAATTGGGTGAGGCCTATGTCCAGCAGTGGACGTCTTTCGTCTGATATGATGTGATGATGATAACTAAAACGGTTTGGTTTCAAGTTTTCTTTTTGTTTTTGCCTTTAGTAAATTTCTATCAGTTTAAAATACTTGAAGGTTACTTTATTAAACCAAATTACACAAGAGAATCATTGTCACCAATCTACGTTCCAGTAACTTTGTTTAGACAGACGTCAGACAATTTGGGGCATCAACACAAGTTTGCTTACTTAGCTATAGGTACATGATGTATAACTGGGGCAGTAATGACGTCAATACTTATTAACTCAGTACGAACTAACAACGTTTATGTCGCAATTGTTCTGAAATAGAGTTTACATGTAGTCATTATAATGAATAGTGACCACAATTTGCATGTTTCTAAGTTTTTGAACGAATAATTCAATACAAAAAATTTGCTTTTTGTTCCAATTGCGTATCGTCTTAATTACTCGCTGCTGTAAAATAGGTATTTTTTTACATTGATCACTTTTAAACTTAACTTAATTTTCATTTTTAATTGTTAATCATTTGCATAATAAACGAGTCAATTATAATAAAAGTTTTTATATTGTTGTCTATCATAAATTCATAATATTAACTATACTAGCAATTAATAATAATAATATTGATAATAATATTAATATATTAAAATAGAAATTAATTAGCATAAATTATTTTCTCTAAAGCTTTGAACGAAATTTCTAGAATCCATAAAGATAAAAAGTTTCATTTAGTTTCAATGTAAAAAGCATTCATCTTTTGAATGTTAAAAAATTACGTCATAAAACACATCACACACAAAAACTGGCAAGACCAATGTATGACATCTTTTGTTCTTTTAGACTTGAATGGAACAAAAAGCATTTAGCATACAAAATCTGCTAATAAATACTAAGCATTTCTCATTTAAGTTGTCATTAAAATTGGCTTCTAGATATTTTTAATAAGTAGGTACCTATGTAGTATAACAAAACAAGCTTCGTTATTGGGAAGTAATACAGAATCATCGAAGATTTCGTTAAGACACAATTAAAGACAGAAATTATAATATGCTGATTCATTGTGGATAAGATCACTTATTATATTATTCAAGTAGCAATATGAGACCACACGTGATATTCAAGTTATTACTAAAAAAGGTCGAGTCCTGAAAGAAATAAAATAACATCCATTAACCAGTATTGGATTAACTTAAACTTTACTTCTTGACAGATAGAAGAAAATCCTCGTCAAACCCAACCTACTACAGATTAAATTTAAATTTAAGATATTACTCAATTTTGAAAGGTGCAGTGAGCATTGCAAAATCAACAAATTTAACCAATAACTACAAGTATATGAGTTTATTGAATATATTAAATTTAACATTTGCTAGTAGCTCGTTTTTTTTGCTCTAATTAACAATAATATTAATTGTGAATTTTAATTAAAATAACGGCCCAAATTGATTTATAAGACACTATTACATTATGGTTTATGACAATTTATTTTTTCAAAAGCATATACATATTCAGGCTGAGAAAATACACTTTATAAGTAAATGAAACATTAGTAAACCTATGAAACATTAATAGAACAATCAAGGAGTTAATTTAAGAAGTATAGCAGAACAATTTAAAGTAGAAGACCTTCATCGTATCATATCGGCCCTTTATTATCCCACTGCAGGAAAAGGCCTCTTCTCATACAGAGAAGGTATGAGCATTGATCGCCACGCTTGTTCAAGGTAGATTGGCAAAAAAAATGACATAGGCCTTGAACTGTTAAATTTTTTTAAATATTCAAAATGCAAAATATAATGCCTAAAAAATATTGTTGAACAACAAGATATTTCGTTAAATTTACCAAAGGAGACTAAAGAAATTCGTAAATACTAGAGTTTATTTTCGTATCCTTGTTTACATTAGAGTAGAATTGTAGAATAATGTTTTTTGCGTAGTTATTCGCAGAAGTAGAAAGTGACTACTTGTTTAATATTCAGCGCAAGCAAAAGGCACTAATTTATTCATTTAGTTCAGAAGCATGATGATATTTTCTGTCAGGAGAAAACTTTTTTAATGTCTTCAATATGAAAAGCAATTTATGTTAACACACGCTGCAATTATTTAATTACACTATTTGCATAATTGCTATTTAGCAATTACTCTAAGTATATAAAACATAACTTTTTTTCTAGATTACCAAATCATCGTATTTATCGCATCTGTGATTAAATCCACAAGTGATTCTCTGTTGACTACGTCAAATAATAGTATTCAGGCTACACCGGCAATGCAATAGCTACCTTTTCCAATTAATAGAATAATATAAATACCAAAAACATTTAAAAAAAATCTAAAATGAAATAAAATACCGTATTACACTTATTAATATTATTATCATTAAACAAATTTCACAACAAACTGTTTTTTATTTGATAAAATGCTCAAATCAAAACTAATATTATGAAGTGAAAAGATGTGATTTTTTGTATGTTTTGCAATCTAGGTAACCAATTCAAAAATTCTTTCACCTTAAGTAAGCTATAATATTAGCGAGTAAGATAGGCTATATTTTTTATGGTATGCCACGCGGGCGAAGCGGTTGGCAACAGCTAGTATTTAATTAAAAATCGAAAAAACAATGTTTGCAGAAGCAGTAAAAGTAAAAGATCATTGACCTGACAAATAGCGCAAGGCAAGCGGGTACGCAGAATCGATGACACACAACGGTTCATTGGAACACATATTATGTATGAGTACTATCGTGAACGAATAGTGAGATACTTTTTAACTAGGTAAAGGTGCTAGAGATGACCAATTGCAATTGGTAATATCCGATGATCAATTAGTACATTTCATCAAACATCATATATTTTGGTAATGAAAGATTGTCACAGTTACTATTTATACGTTTCATATCATGTCAGTTACATAGTTTTTTTTTTCTTATTGTCTTTTCTGAACGACCAATTTTATATTGGGTAATAGCACCTTCTACAGAATTGCAATGAAATTCAATAAAAAATACTATTAATTTTTCCTCTTATGACTGATCTCTAACATTTTAAAAGTCATGTACCAATATATTTACGTAATAAATACGCGCTCTGCGGTTTGCGGTCACAAACGGGCAATTCCTTTTAGCATCTTTCCTATCACTTAGACTTATTCCAGGATTCGAACAACGCCATTGCAGATATTAGTTTCTTTTTATTAATAGTGCAATATCGTAGCTATTAGTCAAACAGGAAATATTTGAAATACGGCTTAGGTATTATTAGTGCATAGTATTAATTACTGGCTTTAATGTAAATACTTCTAAGAAAAACTATCGCAGACATTTTTGTGACATATTTTCTGCTGAATATCATGTATGGTCTTGAAGGTGAGGATCTCTAAGACCAACATATAATATGATACTTATTTAAAAAAGTTAAATTAATAGCGGGTGAAAAGATATAAATTGCTCTTTAATTTTGGTATTCATTCATAAATCATCCATACGAGGACCATACATACTGCGAATTTTAGCCATGAGAGCCTTCCACCAACGGTGCACGTTGGTCTAGTGGTTAGTGTAACTGACTGCGACGCCGGGTGTCGTGGGTTCGATTCCCGCGAAAGACAAATATTTGTTAGATGAACATTTGTATTTGTCCTCAGTTTGGCTGTTTTCTATGTATTCTAAGTATGTATTTACAAAAAAAAGTACGTAATGTATTATATTTCAATTATCTAGTACCCATAACACAAGCTCTGCTTAGCTTGGAACTAGATGACGATGTGTGATAGTGTCCACAAATTATTATTATTATTATTATTATTATTATTATTATTAAATATTTTTCAGTGTTCATTTCGGCAATTTTAATGTTTAATTTACAAAATGGATAATTCACGTGTATATGGACAAAAGAAAGTTGCTAAGAGGGTTTTCAAAAATGGCTCCCAAAAGGAGGCAGCACCGATGCATCAGGTGTAGCTGTCAAACGCTTTTTGAAAGTTATCTTCTGATTGGACCAATGTGACAGTTCAAGTGGCGAAACCAACTGGTAGCGAGAATTTCCCTAAACACCCCCTTATTACATTATGTTCAAATAATTTAATTTTAAGTATTCTTTAGTAATATACAAGGATAAATATTATTGTTTAAATAAAATAAAACATGCAACTATAATATGCCTAATTTGGGTCTAGATGGCCTTGTGTATAGTTGTCGAAATATTATTATTATTATAGGTGATCTTTATTTTTCTTAGCTTCTGGGCTGGTTATAACTACATTTACGGGCGTGCAACCAAGTAAATGCAGTGTGTGCTGTGTAGTGTTAACTTGTGCTTTGGTCTGTTGTGTTTCCTGAATTTGCATAAAATTTCTAACTATCCTTCAGGTGTTTAAAATGGCTGCTTTTTGTAATATTAATTAAAGGTTTGCTGGCAGTTCTAGTAATTTTAGGCTACGATGAAGGTGTTTTGGAATGATACCAGTAGTAGAGAGGACTATGAGTACAACGTAAACTTTATCCTGTTTCCATATTCAAGCTATTTCTTCTTTTAGAACTGTATTTGCTTATTTTTTTTTGTTTATGTTTTCTGTAGATTGTGAGTATTGGGGACAGCTATGTCTATTAAAAAAGTGGTCTTAATTATTTTATCCTATTATTGTTATTATTAACTATAAAACCGATAAAAAAAAATATTAAATAGTTAATGTTTATCACCTATTAATTTAAATTTTCCTGTTAGTAATTGACAATTAATAGTTATAAGATGTTAATTATTAGATTTTTAATAAATTGATTCTTTGAAAATAATGTGTATTCTATTTTTTATAATTTGAATTTGTCTCTATAAACGTAAGTTTTATGATGAATTTGCAACAAAAAATAAGTTAATGCTTTTCTTATTTATTATAACTTGATTATGTCAGTAAAGACGTAAAGAAACCAACGATGAGAGTACACTAAAAGTGCTGTGACATAAATTTGATACGGTATGAACTTTAAAGTAAACACGTAAACATGAGTAACATTTAAAAAAGAAAGAAAATAATATTTAATGAATTTTAAAATCTTTTTACTAAATATAAATTATATATATTTTAAGTAATTAATACTTATAACAAATATTATTATATAATTATAAGTAGCTATAATGTAAAGTCAGTAATAGAACATCCTATTTCATACGTGACTAAGTGGGACTGTGTGTGTGTGTGTGTGTGAGTGAATATATCAAAACCTACTGTATAAATTAAGTACAATTTCAACAACTACTGTTGCTTTTAACATTGAGATGCAGAGAAACTGATGACTTACAGTATATAATTCAAGTTATCATGATCATTCTCAGTTTTAGCTTCAAGTTTCATAGAAAAATCCAAGTAGGTATTTGTTGCTCAAGTGTAGAACCAAAGCGAACACGAACAGCAGTCAGTAATGTGATGTATAATATTCAAGAAGGAATGTCGTCGGCATGTACTTCATATTACCTAGATGATAATTATCTTGACTTTATGTCGATAGATTTGAGACATAGCACTACAATAATTTGTTGAAATTTGTTATTACAAAATTAATTTTATTATTAACAACAGGTTTCAAACTTAATTAATTTTAATTGTATCCTTATAATGCCACAGCATAGAATAACACATTTACTTGGTAATAATTATACTTAATACATACATAATCTGAAACTACTTGACGTATGATGCTAAAATTTTGCAAGTAGTTTAAGGCAGTGAAAATACCTATTTTTAGACTAGACCTATATTAAATAAATCTATCCGAACCAACAACCATATACCTAAAAAAACATTAAGATAAATGTCTCAATAACTAAGCATTCTAAGTATATGTTGAGCAAATATAATATATTTATTATTATGTCTACTTGCATGACAGTCAGCGTACAGTTAAAAAGAAACGAACAATTGTACATACACCTTTAGCTGACCTAAAGTATAATATTCAATCTCGGCTTTTGACTCATTCATGACTGCAGTAAACATAAAACTTGTTTACCTTTTTAGTGTATTATCATAACACGAATAAAGGTAGCAGTCGGTAGTGATATACTATTCTTACAGCAACTTAAGTGTGAGTTATTTTTCTTTTTTAATTTTAATGACACTTCAATGGATCAATAGTGTTTATTTAGATCATAAAAGCACTGTACATACACTTAAAAACACATCGATTTTTAAGAGTATTAAAAAAATTTAACTTTTAATTATAAACCGTAATATTTGATCAAAAGATACATAATTTATAATTGCAGAACTAAGTCGGCATAACAAACAACACCAATCAAGATTGACTTAATAGATACGAAATTTAATTGCTTATAAATATTATTAAAAGGTTTTTATTGAATATACAGCAGAGATACAAACTAAGGCATATGATGAATTTTAATCACTAGATCTTACCTTTTTGGTAGGTACACCTAAGATAAAATTAGCACATATAATTTTGCACCGACCGATTCACTTACAAAAAATTAGAACCCTAATCTATGACGGAATAAAATTAAAGTAAAATAGTATTTTATTTATTTATGGATTTTCTTTTAATAAAGGTGTTGTTTACTGTAAAATAATTTAGATAAGAACTACGTGAATATTTTAATTCTGCAGTAAAACTGTACCTAATGTGTACATTATAATATACACCGAGAAATGTGGTATAAGCTGTACTTTGGAGTCCTAACTCTAGAATCATACTGTGGTTGGTTTACAAAACTACAGTTCCTTAGGTATCGTAACACTTTTTTTGTAGTCTTTATAAACTTAAGGTTCGATTAGTAAACCAAAGTTTCATAAATACGTACAACTAAGTACACATAACTTAACAGAACATATTTTATTGAAGCTGTCACATGCTCACCGTTTAACTGGATATAAATGTTTTAATCAGTTCGTTAGAGAATTTATTTCAATGTTTATTTGAAACAGAAGGCGTAATATTAAATGTATTTGATACTAGTCGCTTACAAACACGATTCTAGAATTAGAGTTATTATATAATTATCTTCAGTGTAAAAAAGACATAACACAAAATATGCTTATTCGGTAATGTTTGTCTTGTGTTTATTAGTATAAAGTTCAAAATTGAGAATTCTTATTTCATATTTTATTTCACTTTTCTATTGAGAGTGCGTTTTATAATCAAGGGAATTTATATCATCATTAATGTCACATAGCACTTTATGATATTTAAAAATAAAATATTATGTTTCAATTTATGATAGCGAGCGAGCTAGTTAGCGCGTAGTCTATGATCACTCTTGAACAGAACGACGTCATCTCTATAATAGCTATTGTAAGAAACGTCAAAAGGAACCTAATTATGGTAGGTAAACCTCCGTGGCGTTTTGTCTCATGTTTTTCAGCTAACAAATGATTATAATAATAATAATAATAATAATACCACAACAACCACACTACGCCATCTAGACCCAAAGTAAGCATATATTAATAGCTTGTGATATGTGTTCTAGAATGCGGATAAACATACTTATATACTTTTTTTTTGTAAATACATACTTAATATACATAGAAACACCCAGACCAATGCAAATAGCCATGTTCATGTACACAAATATTTGCACTGAGCGGGAATCGAACCCGCGACCTCAGCGTGGCAGTCCATACACAGTACCACCGAACCACAGAGGATGTCGATGATTATAATACAAGTATACTTGTAAATCTCTTATTGAATTATTGACGATAATTTGGGACTAGCAGCGAACCACGGCTGTGCCCACGCCTAAAATGTGTTTTGTCTCCTGCGGGAACCCTTCGGGAAATTTTCGGGACGAAAAGCCTATGTCCGTCTCCGACACCGAATCTATCTACATAGCAATTTTTATCAAAATGTTCCGCCGTTTAGGCGCTGAGTGGTAACAAGCACACACACATACTTATAAACAAACTTTTGCTTTTTTATTATTAATAGGATATGCAGTCGATAATGCTACAATACAAGATGGTCGGTATGTAAGTATACCACTTTCATAAGAAAACAAAAACATTGAACTGCGCTGTGGGTGCATAAAGACAAATGTCTATGAATTGATTTCATAACTTTATTAAACTCAAACTCAAAGCAATTATTTCATTTTGATCATAAAGTATAATGCATAAAAGTCAAAATTACATGAAGTCAGCTAATTAACCTACAGCCAGTTCGCTGACGAGGAAGAGCTGCGAGAAGAACTGGCAAGAAACTCACGCCACTCTTTTCAATCACCAGCTAATTATAGTTTTTTGTATGAGTTAACAATTTTAACACATCAACGCAACCAAAGAACCATACAAAGTAATTATTACAAATCAACCAATTAATTACCAAGATTATAAAAGAAAAAGAAAAGAGAGGATTTCAATTATTTAGTTTCATCTAGTATGGTGATTTGACTACGTATTAACGTCAAAACTAAATTGACACAAATGAAAGTCTACTTACACTATAAATCAAATACTTAAAACTACTAATATTGTAACAAATTAAACGGTTAATCAATGTTCAAACAACATTGGTTGACGGAAACAAAAAAATGAATAGAGTCGATTATCTCCCTAAATAAGGCTCGGAACGCGATACAATTAATCACGAGATTTATTAGAACTTTAAACGGTTTAATGCCTTCTCTATACATTTTCGTATTAGGCTTTTTATTTATCCGGTTGTAATAACAAGTTAAAGTTAATATTTTAGATATAGGCGTGGTTCAACTAGTATAGTGTAGCAAGCTGCTGATGTAGTACCAAATTCCGACGGCCCACCCATTTAGTCAGGTTGGTGCAAATCTCAAGCAAGCTAATCTGAAATGCCGCCCCGTTTACCTAGATAAGCGGTACCTATACATAAATACAATAAAAATGTATAGTGTAGCCTCCCATAAAGTCCTAATACTCCTTATTTGTCATGTTGAACAACCAGTAGTATTTTACATTATTAACATACCACAAAAAATATAGCTAATGTTACTCGCTGATATTGTAGCTTTCTATATGTGAAAGAATTTTTTTAATTGGTTAGATAGATTTTGAGTTTATCCATAACATACAAACATAGAAAAAATCAAATCTTTTCTCCTTATTATATTAGTTTAGACAAGCATCTAGTTGCTTGTATGATTATTTTGATAGAATAGTAGGATTGCAGGAGACTGATGTGCAAAAAGTTAATCGGTTCCGAAATCTATAGATGAATCATAAATTGATCTGAGTCAAAGTTTACTTCTTTTGATGCTTCTATTTGTAAAGCAACTCACGTCACGGGTCTTGTTTTCAGCTGCAAAACGTTTTCTTTATAAAATACTAGTCGTTCGCCCTCGCTTCACTTTGGTATCAAAAGTTTCATTCGATCTCATAACAAACTGATACGGAAAATATAACAGCAATAGTGTAGTATTGCTACATTCAGATTTACAAAGGAGTTTAAAATATTGAAATTTTGAAAATGACTGAAAAATATGTTAAACATATTAAAATTTTGCCTATGTTACCCGTCTTATTTGTAAGCTACAGGTAAAATATTTTTTTAAATCGGTTACGAAGATCTTGAGTAAAGTCGCAACAAACAAATATACAAAAAATCTAATATTTTTCTCTTTGATATTAGTTTAGTAAACATAAACAAAAATCTAATATTTTGCTCCTTTTACGTAACAATCATGATGTTTTGATGATATGAAACAAAATGTTGTCTGCACAGTACTATTTTTAATTAACAACATTAGTAATTACATTAATTACGTAAGCAGTATATTTTGATGATGTCAAAAGGCATGCGATAAGACATATTTATTACATCAGCAGTTGTTCTTTGCTCGAGTCCAACGATCGTAAATATAAATATTATGAGAAATCTGTTTGTCTATCACAAATACAAAGCTTCCATTGCTGAACATTGCGGTCTCAATAGAAGGTTTTCTGTTACCACAACAACTTGGCAAGTTAATTGATGAATGAAAGGAGACGATATTTAATAAGCATATTATTATAATGCTGCTGCTGAGTTCCCTGTATCGCCTTAGAGTACTCTTATAATACTTGCACCTAAAAGTAGAATAATCTCTGCTTTAGCCAATACTATGTTTTCCACTCTCATCGGGATACAGAGTGGAGACCTCGACATATATTTTAGAAAAAAGTCACCTATTTATAGACAAACGCAGCCTACAAACTTTAGTTTCAAACTTCGAGCGTCGAGCTATGACCGATCTCATGGTTTAGTTAGTTCCCGATATACTTAATTTTGATATGATTCTCAATTCACCAAAACGTATTATAATTACTTTAACATACGTCCAGTCAAATACAATGTATACAAATTAATGTTTTACTTGTCTACATAGTATCATAGTTTAACGCGTTGTGTTTTTCCAACTAGTAGAAGTAGAACACTGTTTACGCACGAACTGATAGTATTATCAGTGCTCTGTAATATTGAGGAGCCGCGTAATGCTCGTAGACAATCTACTTAGACAGGTCACGGTCATTCTGGCCACTTGCATGAACAATTCAAAATATAAACACTGTTGCATAGCAACAAATAATTTAAAAAGTTCTAATTTTAAATGGTACTTGATAGACGACGGGACAAAGACAAAACACTATAGATTATTTTGTATAAAGTATATATTTTTGTTCTGTGAAACGGCATTTGCTAATAATGCCTTTAAGATTACCATTTTAGTTAGCAGTTGGCATTTATCTCCTTAAATTTAAGGATAATTACAGTATTACGTTCGATTTTCTTCAAGAAGCTGTCTATGTTTTAGTCAAACTAACATACATTATAATGATGTTTCAATGAAATAGAAAGTGCTGTAGACAAGTCATCAATGACATGGTCTGAATGGAACAATCGAGATAATTGTACAGGATAACAGCCACATTGACGTCACAGACAAAGAATATCATTATATTGCTATTATGCCGCAACCGATTGGTGACGGTCACTGCCGGTCAGATTAGATTGTAAGGGTGTAATATACCCCATAAGTCCTTTAGTTTAACTACTTTGTTGTAATTTATTTCTAGTTTATTACTTTTATTGATTAAGAGTCTAATCAATTTAATATCCCAATATCACAACAACTACACCCAACGCCATCTAAACAATTTGTATTTTTTTTTTTGCCATTTGTTCAGGTACTACGTATATTTTAAAGTTCAAGATTCCTTATCAAACATACGTGCGTCTTCATGATACGTCGACTCTTCATATTATTATAACGAACTTAAATCTTCGAGATTAAGAATGGTAGTACCACTGCCCGTTGCTAATCGGCTGCGACATAATGGCAATATAATGATATTCATATACGAGTAGTTCAATTCATATGCGAATCGGTTTTAGGCTCAGAACAGTGAATAGTGTTCTGTGGTTTTAGGAGAACGGTTGCAGAATCATATTTGTCTGTGACGTCAATGTGGCTGTTATCCTGTTCATATTTTACCTCGATTGTTCCATTCAGAGCATGCCATTGATGAGTTGTTTACTGCACTTTCTATTTTTTTTTAAATATTGAGTATATGAGTTTGTTTGACTAAAAGAACAGGAAGAAATTTCAAATAGCTACTAATTTATAATTTTGAATTTGTTTTACGACCTGGTACCACCAGTATTCAGTTTTAATGTTCACGAATTTTATAAATATATTTTTGTCAATCTCAATAAAATTTACAACCAACTTTATGTTGTTCGGCGGTCATGAACTACTACTATGTTGTTCGCAATTGCCACCTATTTGGCCAACGTTCAAGGGCCAGATTGAGATGAAGGAAAAAGAGATTTATAAATAAAAATATCGTGTAAATATTCCTTTTTCTTAAACTGTTGTTTGTTTTCTTAAATGTTTACCTATAATTACCTAATACAATTTCTTAATAACTGTCTAAAACAGTACATAAGTATATCTTAATAGACATATCAACATAATTAGATAAGAGAACTCACGTACACTCGCGCACTAAAACGGCACAGCAAATATCTCAGACCACCTAACGCGTGCCTATGTTATCGACGTGTGTAGGTACGTGACTTGTAAACCAACTGCAACATTGGTGATATCTTTAATTACAAGTAATATTTATACTAACAGGTGTTACGGTTCGCAAAGGATATTTATATTTAGATATTACTGCGTGATATACCGTAATTCAAATATATATTTGGCTAACTTTATTTCCTACAGTTTTCGAATACAAACCCTGAATAACAAGGAATAATTAAGCAAACTATGTCAACCACTACCACCATTTCATAAAATGTTTAATAATAAAAATAAAGTTTTGCGAACATAAACAAGCTTAAACGTGACAACTCGTCCGTGTTTATATCACAAAACAACACGTTATTACGTGACATTTTACATAATCAGGCTTACGAGGAAATTAAAAATAAAAGCAGGCTCTTCATTCACACTGACTAAAGTTAGTTCTGGATTAAACCGTTGGAATTATCTTAACACTTGATCTGAGAATCAAGAATAACTTGATAAAATAAACGTTACATAGCTTTTTGAAGGGTTTTCCGGTCGTAAAATATAATAAGAACAGATCAAAAAAATTTATAACTTTCACAAGAGCATCGTTTGCTGGCTCCTTTATCAGATCAGTCTACGTAGGTTTCTAGTAGGATTCTATCTAAGAAGCCGTAAAATTGACAATGTTTATATCACAGCTGTGACCACCGGCTTAACACGTAGTTCTTTAAGCACGGAGTTAGCATAAATAATATAATTATTATATTACTAACTGCAATGCTCACGAATATTTTTATCGCAGAAAAAGTCACGTATTTTACATACAATGCGCATAAAATTATCCTTTATCTCGTTTACTGACCCGAATAATATGAAGCACGTGTCAGTTATGCTTTTGTTCAAATATAAGATTACATAAATAATAATTATATATAAATAAGAAGTCTTAAACGCAGAAGCAAAAAGTAAAGACGGAAATAATATATGTCTTTTGATTCTATCATTAAGCGAGGAAGGATGTGGGTGGACACTAAATGGTGTTTGTAATTTTGACATCTTTCAATTAGTTTTTCATAAATGGTTTTGACGGTTAACATAATGACGTATCAAGCGAGTCAACTACGAGTTGGTCCTCTACAGTTAAAATTACTAGTTTACTGTTGATGTCAGGTGTATAATACAAGTATACCCCTGTGATATGCGTCGAAGATGACGAAGGCATTTAAATCAAATTAAATTTCAATTATTGTATGTCATAGGTTAATTGCAGACGTTATACATAATTATACAGATAAAATATGCTTTAGCATCATACGGCTCTTAACAATAATAAGTATAATATTTAACAAATTTTTTCTCAGACAAATAATGATCACGTTTTCAAGTAAATTACATTCATATAAAACAATATACAAATCTGATAGCAATTTTCCTCTCGATATATGTCATGTCTGTCCCAAATGTCGCAACTAACGTCATGAATTCATTACTCATCCCTACTGCAACTCACGTGGCAATACGACCCAAATAAACAAATGTCATCGCACAACCTCAATAAATAATATTTTATACCATTTCAAATAATACATACATTTAAAATATAAGGTCTTTCTCACAATGTTTTCAGTTTCTATGCTATGTTACTAACCTATTTTAGTGTGGGCTAATTATATGTATGTTTAAATTCAAGGGATATTGCTTCCTATTTAAGATTTTGTTCTTGCAGAGACGTTGCAGAGTCGATGAATTTTATTATTGTATTATTCTTAATAAAAACTTATAAATAGTCATATCTTCAGCATTTTCTTTTATTATACTGCTACTACTGCCGCGATAGAAGAACACACTAGCGTTAAGTTGGTAGCTTCTTTAATACCGTAATTTTGGTCTTAGGTCGAAATCGGTCTCACAGAAGATTAAGAAAATATTTATTGGAAGAACAATAGTGTGGTATTATTACATTATTCTAATGCAGTTGGTCTTGCTTTAACTGCTTATGAAATAAGATATACTTTGTATTCATTTGTCTGCTTGTAAATTGAACACGGATTAAAGTTTAATCGTAGCTCGTTGCTGACTAATTTGTGATAAAATGTATGATGACATGACTCTTTAATAGTAGAATGATATAATAAAACACGTGACGAATTCTAGGTTAATAAGCATCGCACAAATGTCGCACATATTTCTCAAAGTGGGGCACACACAACCATTGGAGTAAAAAACCACGTGGTTCTAAACGGTCAATGACAAGCAGTTACATGTCACAATTTGGTTTTATTTCAGTTTTATTTTACTAATATATTTCTATATAAACTCTTTAGAAGCGGATGTGTTCCCATCTAATTTTGATGCAGAGTCATTCGAGCGGGACGCGAAAAACCTTCTCACAAAGCCGCTAAGTAGAGACCACCATACTAGCAGTATCAAAAAAAGAAAATAGTTTTTACTTTACCTTTATTTTACTATACTAAGATAATAGTGCTTGTTTATTTGATCGCGCTAATCTCTGAAACATCATAGACCTATTCTTAAGCAAGGTTATAGACTATTTAGCAGAAGAATACAGACCAAAAACTTGATTTGACACCACGTAGCATACAGCTAGTCAATATTATAAGAACGAAATGTAACTGAACTTAATATTTAAACATTTCATAACAAATGCAAATAGGTATATTCCATTTGTTAATCGTAGAATACTCCAGACATAATTATGTATAAACCTATGTAGTTTAAGTATGCTATGATTATATTAAATAATGAACGCTACAGACCATTTGTGATCACGATAATTTAGATCCAGCGTCATTAAATTCGTCATTAATTCAATAAGTGACATTAGCGTCATAGTAACTTAAGATCTTTTAATTTGACGACTTCGAGAAACAGAAACGTCAATACCAAGCTAACTCTTATCACGTAATTATTACGAGTATCATATATTATTATGTAAGTACAGTCCCTTCGATATAAAAAGTTGTGAAAGCGCTTCGAATGCGGCCATCTGCATACGTCAAATGATGACATCATCGTCTGAATATTTCGTTGAGATCACATCTTATTAATTTATTAGTGTTATTCAATCTCTATAGCTTTGAGTTAACGTGCATTTGTGCCACGAGTGACAATTAAATATTTTTATAATTTTAGTTCTCACAGTAAATACCAGAGGCGCTGTTCATTTGTCAAATAACAGACAATAATTCATAAAGGGAGCTAATAAATGCATCAATTTAAAATCTGTAAAGTTACTACGTTTTCCTGTCTGTTTCTTCGAAACCACGCAACGCATTTTGATACAATTTTCACTATTAAGGCACATTTCTACTGGGTAGTTTACACGTAAGTATCATAAATGCATATACGAGTATAATAATAAAGAAAAGCAAAAAAATAAGAAATAAAGAATTTAAAGAATATGTAATAATGTCGTAAAAAGCATAAAAATACCTATACGCGGAGCAGGGGCGGGTCGCTAGTATGTTGTATAGCAAATCTCATTTCATGTATTTTCGACGAATAAGCAGCTAATTAAGCTATAAAATAAACTTACTTATCGTTTTATTTTTAAGATTAGTGATTACAAACGTGTCAAATTCTCACGTTATGGGAAGCGATAAGCACTAAATATACAGTTAGCTGATGAGAAAGCTGTCGTCTGCTGGCACTTAGAGAAAAAAAAACGCTACATATAATAAACAAAATCGCTAAATTGGAGCAACCCACCAGTATTAAATACCTGCACATAATAATAATAATAATAGATGACAGATGGAAACGCTGGTATCACACGCAAAAAATATTTAAATCAAAACATCGATACTATTATATAATACGCAGTTTCACCAGCGTCTTTGGTTACTGCTCTGCTCCCGTCAAAAGTAGTGAGATGTTACATAACCTTAAACCTTTCTTGAGATCTAGCCAATTATACACAATAAGAATTTCCAAATCCGAGTGATAAGAAGCAACAATAAGAAAAGAAAAAAAAAATCCTTAATAAAAGTTCCGCGTTCACATTATATCTATACACACACATACCTACATAATAACTAAAATATAAATGTACAAAATAACGTTACATTGAATTAATAATAGCACTTCTAGTTGAGCAGGCTATTCTTCTATATCTTTGTATTTGTGCGAAGTCCATCCACGCTCGAGTTTGTGACGGGGAGGGTAGTGAAATATTTTATTGTAATGTGTGACAACTTTTTACTTTATTACCGCTTATGTATGCTTACTAAATTTATGTTCTCATGTAAGTGAATTATTTGTAATTCTTTATGAGAATAAATGTCTAAAACCCGAAATAAAAAAACCGACTGGTAGTTCCAGAGATTAGCGCGTTTAAACAAACTAGTCCGCTTTATATAATAGAACAAATAAAACAAAACAAAACATTATAATTATTCACAATATCTAATTTCAACAGTATTATATTTTATTCATTAGCGAACAAATCCAGTTGCTGATGTCACTCAGCATAGAGTTTCTTTAACAGTATGGGAGACATCAACCACGCATCCGTATAGCTTGAACCGCAAATAATATGTAACCTACACAGTATAAAAATTACACAGCCCTTTATGTAAACTACGAGTAGGTGTATCAATAAAACCAAGCAAAACGCTTGTCTCCAGCGTCTGAGGTTCAAGCGCAGCCAGTCCCAACCAATAGACAATTAGACGATAATAAATAAATTAAGGGGACTATACTAATATTAAAGACTCACTGCCCCCGGAACAACAAAACGTGGGAACAGGACGTCGCCTGTTGCGCTCTCTGTCTTACTTACAGGCTTACGGCAGGCATAGCGACTCATCATATAAATATCGATGTTTATATCGATATTTATATTATGAAGAAGTAAAAATGTGTATATATATTATAATAACATTTATTAATTAATTTACATACATACATTATTGAATTACCTTTGCAAAGTAATTATTATATGACCCGCACTTAATGAATTACCGCGTGCCAGCCGACTCTAGTTTTTAATCTTCTAGTAATTGATAAGTGGCGCATCGCACTCGTATGTCCCTAGATACCGATGTTTACGGGCACCGCGGGCAGCTAAACTTTGACTTTAATATAGTCATACATTTCAGCTTGGGATTTTTATTTATCTGAGGTAGTATCAGTCAGTAGCCACTTAATAATACGTCTTGTCAACCCGTAGATAGAGTACAGTAACATTTACTCCGTCTACGCGTCAACAGATGACGTAAAATGACAATTTCACGACGTAAAATGTATAAAATTAAAGAGAGTATAGAGTCATAAATTTAATCTAGAAAATCTTACTAAAGAATGTTTTACATTTAGCATACTAGTCTTGATGACAGCAATAGTGCGCAATAAACGCTTGTACGGGAATTAAGAGCAGTTAAGATAATGTGTGCGCATAACTGCACTGTGTATGGTGAAAATAGTTAATAGCTTAAGTAGGGTATAATATACTGTTAGTGTTTTTAATGAAATTGTTTTCGTTATAATATATTTATTTTATAATTGATGTGGGAATTGTGTCATGTAAGTTAAACAATGACAAAAAGAATCGAGATCGAAACAATGCATATTATTATGTATTTTTGTCTCGAGAAACTCTTTTTTCATTATCATAATCATGATTGTCATCATCATTATCCACAGCTTATTTAGCCATATTTTTTATTTTGATAATAGTATTCCAATACAAATTCACAAAACTTTAAATTAAAAAAGAAAGAAGTTTCATACAAACGTTTTCATCCCTTTTAACACACTTAGGGGTTAAATTTAAAAAACTCTTACATGGTACACCCCTAAACATTAAGACAAACAGACTACCCAAATTTTAACTCTCTAAGACTAGCGGTTTAGGACGACCAGCGGTTTTGGTCTGTCAGTCAGTCATTCAGGAAAAAGCCCTTTATAATATGTATGGATTAAAGAAGTAGGCGATTGGTTACAGACTCCGCCGATCTCGGATGTAGAAATAGAGCTCGGTATCTTGTTAATTTTGGGATTCACATAAATATCGTAATAAATTAAATAAACTAACCAACAGCATGGTAAGGTAGCTGCTAGTATCTACATGTATTAGTCCATGCAGTATTGTAGAAATTTTTTAACGACTATAATAACTAAATTCTCTAAATCTAAAAAAGAAGTGTGCGCGATTGTACAATTGACCCTACTATGAACAAAATGAGATTGCTAATGCTAATACTAATACACCTATTCTACATACCGTTTAATACGGTATGACTCGTACCTACTGCGATCTTTAGATCATGGCTTATATACCTTTTTGTATATGTATTACATTGAAAGACTACCTCGATAGTACGAGCACCAAAGTATAGATAGAGTTAAGTTATAAAAAAGAATTTAAGTATGTTTATCCGCATTCTAGAACTCTTATCACAGGCTAATAATATATGCTTATTTTGAGTCTAGATGGAGTTTTGTACTCGTAGTTGTTGTGATATTATTATAAGTATTTTTGCACACGTAGGTATGTCAAGTTTTATTATCCGTATTTTGAGTTTTGTTCAGTGACTGATTCGCAACTACTGCCTCAGTCATTGTAAGAGAGAAAATAAACATAATTATTTATTATTAGTCCCTCATTATTTTCATCTCACGGTCGACAAAGACTTGATTAACGTAATTACAAACAATTTACTGAAAAGTATACTTACTTACTATGGCTAGTGAGTAAGTAGGTATATTGTACTTTTAAAAATACCTATGTCTAACAGCGCACTACCGCAAGCTGGTGATGATGATAATGAAGGACATATTATGTTTTTATTCGCCAAAAATTTAATATATATAGCAGAAGAGTATGTTTAACGCGCTATCTCAAAAACTACCAGTTGAATTTGAATAATTATTTTTGCATTCTTGAGAAAGCTTGTTATCGTAACATCACGCTATGAGCTACGGGAGCAGAGTAGTAACCAAATATGTAACATAACACTAGTAATATTATCAATCTTATTAATTGTCTCCATAAACATACATAGCTTATGTCAATGATCCGTATACCTATAACTGACTTGATAACTCTGTATCGTCATTTTAGTTAATGTTTAAACTATATTACTATCTTCACCTTATCACTGTAATAAATAATTATTATTGTTATAAATAAGCATTCAGTTTTTATTTTTAACTTTCCAAGTGATAGCTTTATAGCAATTAACAATTTGCGTATTTGTGCTCGTAGGTATGTGATAAAATGGATGAACTGATTTAAATGTCATTTGTTCTAGACATTTCTCGACTGTATTTTTTTTTGTTTTTTTTTGTATATATATTACAACGACGACATTATGCCTTTTGAAACAAATAGCTACGTGTGGACTACACTACTTCTAGGAATTGAACTCATGAGACTAGCAATTAGAATGGAAACTACTCTTGGACTGCCCACACCGTACTAAATGCTTAATATAGTGTAGTTATTTTATATGTTGGTTGGTGAAGGATGTAGATTGCGTCCATGTCCAATAATTGAATTTGTAGTCTGCCGTGATACTAGGATTTTTAGACGCGAAAGACTTAGAATAAAAAATTTCTACACGATTTGCACACGAATGGTGCTCGTTTAGTTTGAATAATAAGAAAATGCCTTGACCCGATGCCACACTTCGTATCGTTTACTTTTAACAGAGATACAGTTTTGTTATATCATATACTATCGAATGCATATTGAGAAACGACGAGCCAAAGCTTCATAACCCTTTCGCAGAATCTGGAACTCTTCACCAGCGCATGTGTGTTATTAAAAGCAATCGTTCAATCACTACGATTTGGGATGGTGTCCACAACTCGTATTACATCAGACTACTTACCGTCAGGCAGAGCAGGGTCATTTTGATAAGGTAATATAATTGAATAGCAATCATCGCAGGATTATCTCTCTATTGAAATAAATATCACTGCTATTATTACCTACTTTTCAGTCCTTAAGTAAACTGGCATTAAAATAGGTAGGTAACAAAAAAATTATGTTATTTTTATTGTTATTAGAATTTTCCAGGAGGTTAATGTGTAAGATAGTGTAATTCAATAGACATTAAATATCTTTATTGTATGCTATGCATTTTATTATGGAAAATACAGAAAACATAGTCACTATTACAACGTATAACTAAATCAAATGATTTGCAGATCATGCAATATAATAATCATTCTTATAATAATAATGTTGTTTATGTTTATATTATGTAAGTTTAAAGTAATCAAAAATTTTGTCGCAAATATTTTTTATTACTTTTCAATGGCCCGTAATAGCGAACAACTTAGTGGTATACCTGATATGATGAAAAGGTTATCTGTAGAACCGAGGGCACAGCAAACTCCTTACCGATAAGTTAGTGACGTAGATTATTATTGGTAAAGATATATAAATGCATGTTCGCCTATCATAATTTTGATCCTGGGGCATACAAAGTACCAAATAAAGCCGCCACAGTAGAGGTCACCATGGCAGTAATTTTACCCGATGTCTTTTTGGATGATATTCACTGCTCTTGGACTTTGATTGACTGTTTACTATTAGGCAGGGTTTAGTCATTTTAAATAAAATTAAGCTGTACTTAAAAGCATTAAGGCTCTAACAAACATCAAAACCAAAAAGTTTTATTTTATAACTTATGAAACTGAATAACCCAAAATATATTGTAAAAAGTAGATCCCCTGAATAATTAACTGTCGTATATTTGATAAAAACCTATTACGACTGTATAAATTCCTATGGCCAATTAATATAACATACAATGTTTAGGTAACATATATCAAAATAATTCCCAACGTGTAATTTTTCGGAAACCAGCTAAACCACAAATTCCGCTGTTCGTCGTAAGTATGACGTCAGAGGTCGGTCTTTGGTTTTACTTAAATTACTAATAGAAATAATTAGAATTTTGTTAGACCGCGAATAATTAGCTATAACTGAAACTATTTTTTTATATTCTGTGAAGCTGCTGCCTTAATAATTTTTTGCGTAATAAGTAAAATAGGCATTAAAAAATTTACGTCAATATACTAGTTTTATATAATAGTATGAAGATATATAGCTTCTAAATTAGGTATGGCTTGACTTGACTACACCGCGATTAGAAACTAGGAAGTCTATTGTGGGCGGCTCCTTAAATGAGTGCAACAGGATGAATTTCAACAAATAGAGCTGGCGAGACATCGTGAGGCGAATGTTATCTGCTCCCTCCGATAGTACGACATGATGACCACGAACGCTCAGCCAAGAGAGTAGCGATGAAGAAGAAGATAGCTCACAAATTAAGATTTGACATACAACTGATAAAGTAATGACTCCAATAACTGTTTACAATTAAGCAAGTCAAATGCTTCTGTGTCATTTGTTTTTGTGAAAGTTAGGTTCTACAAAGTTCTTTTCTTAAAGTATATTTGTATCAAATACCTTAACCTTGAGATTGCGTTAAGTCACTCCGGTAAATACATCTGGCAATAATTTTAAACTTTGATGACTATACGGATCTTGCTGTCAATGAACGGAACAATGAACATCCACTTAATCAAACCGCAGCTCAAAGGATTGGCGGTTTTCAGATTAAAGAACAGTGTTCTAATGAAACACATTTGTAGATCTGTTGAGATCAGCATTTATTATCTTACTAATAGAAGGAGCGTCAATAATAGTATCCAAATAGTAACGACTACGATTAATAAATAAATAAATTAGAATAATAGTACAAGATTCAGAGGTCAAGCATGCTAACATCGTAATCGTGGTGATTGGAAAATTCCCACTTTTTTTTAAATTTATTATACACTTTTATGTGGAAGCAATAGAGTTTAAATTTGTATGCATGTTTATAAGATACCCAGACAGACCGCAAAGGTTATCACAGAGACGACCGTTGCATAATTTGTCTGGTGAACATTAATAGTTTGTTTTCCGATTGATATCTGTATTTTAATCAAGAGGGCGCCATACAGAAGTAATACGAGAAACTAAATACGCAATCACATGAATTCCAATGTCGATTTTGGCAGCTAGGTATAAATCTATACTTGCATTAAAGGCAAAGACATAAAAATTTACAACACTGTTGTTTCTGTAATAGGTAAAAGAAAGCTTGTTTGCACTTATTTAAACTAATATTATAAAGTAAATATGTAGTATAAAAGATTAGATTTTTTGTATGTATGTTTGCTTGCAACGATTTAACTAAAAATCTACGTTACCGATTTGAAAAATTATTGCACCATAATCAATAAATGAAACGGCATAGGCTATATTTTATTGCTTAACATATTGTTTCAGTCATTTTCAGATCTTCAATATGTAAGCGCCTTTCTAAAAATGAATGATGCAATACGACACCATTGCAATGATATTTTCCGTAGGCGTTTGTAGCGAGATCGAATGAAACTTGATACCCAAGCGAAGCCAGGGCGGACGTGTAGTGTTGTATATAAAAAGTTTACTCGAAAGATCTTCTTGGAGATAATTATGACTCAAACCCGTTAGCATTGAAATAAATCTACGCTTATTTCAAGTTATTATAATAAATACAAGTTGCTCTCGTGAAAACTTACTTTTACACGTGTAGACTAATGTTTTTATTTATAATGTTTTATTTGTGGATTGTTATATGACCTCTAACATTTATAAATTATGGCATTAAATATAACTATTTTAATGAATAACCTCATAGAATTTAAATATTTAAAGAAGACGTTTTATTAGTATAAATGCGCAGTATCTAAGATTCGCAAAAGAGTTAATGATGTATATGTGATCAGTCTGAGCCTAATGAACGTAAAAGCAATTGTGAAAACACATAGTCACTTTAATTTTTGCGAATAAGTTCTCATTATCACTGATTTATTTATTTTACGGAGATAGACGAAAGAAATAATTAGACGACCGAGCATTTTTTAATCATAAGATCATCAGATATGAATATGAAATAAAAGCTCTAAATCATAAAAAGACTAATCGGTTAGTTGACTAACCCCTAATAGGAGAGCGGAGTTGATTTACCGAATGACAGAATGATACTTTTTTAGTATGTGCTTTAGTATAAACTCATGTAAACCATAACATCTATAACGAGCCTTTAAAAAAATTAAACTAAATAAAACGCATCACGAAGAAATATGTAAGGAACTAATACAATCTGATATAAAAAAAAACACCATCAACATATAAACAAAAAGTAAAAACCAGATGTTTATATTATAATAACCTTCAACTGTACTCAAGAAGAGCTGTAAGTACCAGAGTTCAATTTGTAACAGTAATTGTACATAGATGTGGGTGGCACCACAATAGTATGTTTCGTGACAACTTTAATTGGTTTACATTGTACTTATATGATTTATGATTGCTATGACTGGTATTTCAAACAGTGTGGGTTTCAGCTGTTGGGCGTGTGTGTACTTAATTTGAATGTTTATGAAAGATAAACTGTTAAATCTTAAAATACATAATTCTTGTTCATAATCCTCGGTCATGTCTAGAATCAGATACAATAAATTGCGATGACAGATCACAGTGTTGAAGGTTTAACTTAGCATGCATTTTACAAGTTTATTATCGTGAGGCAACCAGGAATCTATATCACCAATACAACACTAAAGATTCCAAGGGAAGAAATGCTATGACTTTTTAAATACAGCCTCAACTTCAAGTTAAGGACACTCTTTATTTCGCCTTAATAGGTAATACATCGGCTGTGTATCTTCTAATTCAATTAACACTGGGTTTATTTTCAAAACAGCAGCCTCTAAATCATTAAAAAATTACTTTATTGTTCAATTATATTCAAATTATAAGATGAAGGCAAACTGGTATCAAGTCTCACTGGAGTTCACCGACTGCAAAAGTTTTATATAAAATTGTTTGAATTTAAATGATTTCTCGCTTCCAAGAATTAGAGATATTCGTCTTTGTATGAAAGCTACTCGTGGCGTTTAGTTTCAACGTTTTATCATTGGATTATCGATCATAGTTTACGGATGTCACATTATGATCTTTACACTAGGATAATCCGATCATTTCTTGATTAGTGGTCATTTTCATTTTAAATGATACCTATCTGAAATTCGCCGTGATTTAAAATTTTAATACGTTTTAGTAGTTTACATAGTAAACCATCTCTTATTACGTATTACATTTCTTAAATATTTTTTTATTTTTATAAACCTACCAAAGTGACTCCACTCTGCCTGATGATAAGCAGTCAGTGGAATCCAGAAGTGGTGGCCACCATTCCAAAAGCCATCGTCTTAAACTGCTGGTATGATGGCTATGGTGGCTGGGAATGGGGTAGGGGAAGGGAATGAGGGAGGTGAAGAAAGAGGAAAGGGGGGACATTGGGTCTCCGGCGCTCTCACTCACCGAACGAAACGTAGTAGTACGGATACTGCTACTCTTACGTCGATCTTCTATCAGAGGGTAGTACTGCCCCGGTCGATCCAGCCCATTCATGCTGAACCAGCGTGGATCTACTAATAATTAAATCTCTATGTTTATATTTATAATATTAGAATAATGGAAAGCGTTGAAAGTTGAGGGTGGGTCTAAGTAGACGTCCTTGAGGAACACCTATGTTTGGTAGTAGATATCTTCAAGATATTGATAATGCTGATTATATCTGACATTTTACTTAATATTGCTAGTAAGGTCGCATGGCCAAGCTAGAAACTCTTGTTTTTAATTATAGTTACTAATTCTATTACGACGTATTTTGTTTTTTTTTAACGAATTATAGAGTTGGTGAGACGAGAAGAAAAACAAATAATGGTATGGTATTTGAGTTGTTACAGCAATAAGATTCTTTTGGATCTTGATGGCTATATTACATTTTACAATAAATTATGTGTGAATGTGATTATTTGTATAATTACTTTACCTTATATTATTTACAGTGAACACTTGACGGTGGGTGGATGCAAATAAAGTGTTAATAATACAAAGAATTACGTAGATTTTGTAACATTAAACAGATACTTGCGTAGGTATGTATTTATATTAATATATAATGTAATACGCACGTCGTTTACATATGTATTGTACATTCAAATGACTTTCATAATAAAATAAAATTTGAATCAATAATACCATACTATTGAAGTCAGACTTGAGATTCATAATACGCCTTTTTCTCAGAACGAATTAGCGGAGGTGTGTCTCACCTACGCTTTAGCTATTGCTAATTATATTCCTTCCACAATATTCATACAATAGTATTCGTAAATTATTGCTGGTTTCAGCATGGAATAGTTAATTCCTTTGGTAAAATAAAATATAGATGATCAAAGTAGCAACGTCCGTTCCTAGTTTTGCGTTTCGATCGTTAAAAGAGCCTTCGGTCTCCTTGCTTTTCTTTTTTCATACCTTTCACCCGCCAGATAATGATTTGCTATTTCAGGCTTTGAAACTCGAATCTTATTTACTATTATGTGTATCGTTCGATCGTTGACTATAAAAATATATAAACATTATCATATTAATGCAAAAAATGTTGACCTTTATAATTATCATGCTAGAACGGAACTAAAGACAAATAACTGTTGCACAAAAACTTGCAAGTCAAAGTAGTCACTTTTTATCTTTATCAGTATAAACACTAGATTCAGTATTTATAATACAAGCACAAAAAAATTAATAAGAATATTCTTTAAAGGACATAAAACCTATCAGCATACCATTCTAAATTCCAAACCAAGAATTTGTTGGCTAAAAACACATTCATGTCTAATCAATCAGGTACTTTCATCTCTCTCATACACGTGCTTCAATTCATCGTTTAATAGAAGCCAGACTAAATACGTCATACTTACAGTAAGTTATCGAAACACTACATGTGCCTACTCCCACATCAATGAGGGTAGATAATAGTCTAGACTTCCTTAGACCGGCTATTATCCTGATGTCATGACTAATGGACTTATTATTCTATTTCTAGACACGCGTCTACTTCATGACATAAATCATTTGAGAAGGACTAAAGACACTTTTAAGCGACTCGGCCAGGAATTAACAGTGGACAAATTAAAATCTTGCCGCTTTCGGATTTTGGTTTCACAAAAAAGGAAATCCATATATAGGTACCTACAGTAAAGTAGATACGACAGCAAATGGTTTAACTGTATTTTTAAAAAGAAACAACTTTCTTTTCTGATAAGTGTAAATCACATTTCGTTAAAATCAGAATTCCGAACCTTTCGTTTTCCGAAAATTTGAAGGTACATTTTAGGTGGTCCGACACTTACATAATATGTTTATTTATATTTTCTTATAATTATGTTTCATTTACGTCATCTGAAAATACCTCAATTAGACGTAAATAATAAAAGTCAAACAATGAACAAAAAGTCGTAATGGCCCAGTGGTGAAGGCACCCGCTTCTTAAACACGAGGTCGACGGGTCGAAACCAATGTGATTTTTTAAATCATTTGTACTTTCTAAGTTTATCTGGACACTACTAACTGACGGTGAAAGAAAACATCGTGAGGAAACCTGGACTTCTGAAGAAATGAAATCGCTAATCTGCTTTAAGCAAGTGTAGCGATCAATGCCCATACCTTCTCATTATGAGAAGAGGCTTTTCTCTGCAGTGGGATAATATTAGGGCGGTATGATGAGACGTAACTATACATCTATTCTTAGGATTATCTTGATAAGTAGTTTAATTAAATTGAATGTAAATGGAATAAACAAACAGAACAATTGTTTTATATTAATATCGTATTTTAATCTTTTGATATTTTTTTGTTAACATTGTTCAAATTGAGTACTTATTTATAGTAAAATTTTTACTTAGATATATTTTTACTTCTCTATCTTCCGATTCCGTATGCCCGCGTATATTTTTAGTAAAATAAATAATTTTGTATTTTTATTTGAAATGTTTGGTTGGATGTAATTCAACAGCATCTATTAACACCATTTACTGTTAGTTAGGACATTCTCGATAATCCTTACGATTTATTATCAGTTTATCACGATTCGCAAACGTGATGCAAATATACATTCATGTATAAAGATTAATACTGACCCATCTACTCTACCATCATTAATAATTTCAAATGACATGGTCACTGTACACATCATGTCGCGTATAATTAATGATACTACTGTTTCTATCATTCATTTAGATGTTATAAGGCTACATTCTCTTTAGAAGTCAAAAAAGTCACTGCTTTAAAAGCATCTGTTTCATCTCATAGTGCGTTTAAAGAATGAAAACTATGAACCCAATTTTGATTGAACAACTACATTTAGTAATAAGTATACGAGTACTCATTATTGCATTTGTAACAGAAAACTGATTTTTCAATACACTGCCTGCTATAAATAGTATAATTGCTTTATACACGACTGATAAACTACCGACGGTTCAGAAACCCTACATGATTATTTATTCCAGAATTTACAGACTTCTTCAATTGACACTGATCATTGTTACAAGAAAAGTGCAGACGCACGAGGAGCTATCTTAGAATCTCAAAATCTCAGTTGTATGCACTGCTACTGTCCTACTGAGGTAAATATAGATATATTAACAATGAACGAGTATCAAGAGCAAACTGAATAATACTAAGTAAATCTTTGTTCAAGTCGGCATTTTATATTATCTTTGCAAAACTAGAACAAGGCTACATTCTTGTAAGTAATTTGAAAACATAAATATTGGCGATACGGTAGATTGTGTGTTAGGCGAGATCTGGCAACTGAAACCTGGAGTCATCACGTGGGCTATGGCTGTCTAATACATCACTGGGTTCAATAGGTTTATCTATCATCATCGTCAGAAAAAAGAAGAACAAGATGATTCATATACGCAACTCTAGATATTTAAGAGGTAAACACGAGACTACAGAATCACGAAAGCATTTTTTTTTTTTTTAAACTTTCACTCTAAAACTTTATCGCTGAACACAGTACCTTTTGATACAGTGATAGATAATAGGTAAATGTGTAGTTAACAATGTTCAACGTAAAACATACAAAATTTAAAAATAGATAGAATACATCAATTATATAATACCCATATTCATCATTAATTTTAAGAAAGAGGCTCAGTTAGGATATAATCATATAAATTGCTTAATAAATATAAGGCTTAAACCGTTACAATAAACATGTTCAGATTTTATCACGAGTCATGGTTGGCAGGCGAATTAATGATGGGATGCGAACAATTGAATGGCAGTGCCTTGTTATAAATTCGATATAATCAAGTTGACCACAAACGCTATTGTATACTTGATACAGGTATATTATACATATTATATCTTTTAGGTAAACCTGTTTGATATAAAATTACACAGTTGTGGCAGAAATAGAGATCTCCAGCGATAGATGACTTGGTTTAAAGAACTTTGCGTGAATTAGCATCCTAACGTATTGTCAATTTAAAGTTAACAAACAAGAGGAGAAAACAATATGAATTAAAAAAGAGGTTTTAAAACACTGCTCATGCTATAGCCAACGTTTTAAAATCATCTACTTGAGAAGCACCACTAGAAGTCATTCTTAGAAAAAATATTTTCTATTTAAATATTGAGAGACCACAAATCTTACAAATAGACCTTTTAAACCAGGAGATCTCAATTAAGAGATGATGGCTTTTGTACAGTAGTTAATAAATAGCATAGTTAAGTACTAAAAAGTATTTTAAATATTTATCCCCATCGTTTTTTCTGTGCGTACATGGGTAAATGACCGATAACTGTATAACCAAACAAACAACTTTTTTATACAAAAATGTACTAACTATAATGAGCTACTTCCAGAAAATAAACTTATCATTTTAGCGGCTATTGTTTTGTAAAGGTTTTCCTTTACAACACGAACTATAATAGTTAGGTGTTTTCAAAAAGCATGTCGATGCTAGAGAGTTGACTGCCTCCTCCTCTGGGGCGGCAGCGGCGGTTGTGCACGAGGTTGTGAGTTCGATTCCTACTCGAAACAAAACTTTGTGTGGTCCATAAATATTTGTTCCAAGTCTGGATGTTCTTGTGTTGTTCCGTTAATTATATATTTGTACCGTTAATTGTTGTGTTGGTACGTTAATGTATGTTTGTGTCCATTTTACGGGTACGGTAATAGATCCACGCTGGTTTTAGCATGAATGGGCCGGATCGTCCGGGGAAGTACTACACTCACATAGAAGATCGACGTAAGAGTAGTAGTATCCGTACTACTGCGTTTCGTTCGGTGAGTGAGAGTGCCGGAGGCCCAATTTTCTTCCTTTTTCTTCACATCCCTCATTCCCTTCCCCTAACCCCATTCCCAGCCGCCATAGTGGAAGCCACAATACCAGCAGTTTAAGACGTACCTAGGCTTTTGTATAGTGGCCACCACTTCTGGATTCCACTGACTGCTTACCATCAGGCGGGGTAGAGTCACTGTGGTAGGCTAAATAAAAAAAAAAGAAATATACATTTTTTAATAAAGGCTACTATTAGTTAATACTAATAATGTGTTAAAGTTTACAATTAGCCTATCGCAGTCCACTATTGGACGTAGACCTCTAAAACGATGACATGTAAAAAATAAACTTAAACCAAAATCAAAATATACACGCGACAATAGTAGAGTGGTAAAAATACACGTGGTACTGTAATTGCTTTTGTATTTTTTGTTCTATTAAAATAAAAGATTATATTTATCTTATCATGCCTCTCATATGCCATGACTAAGTAAAATATTGTATGTAAAATTAATACCGTCTCAAGTGTTTATGTACTCTGAGAACTATTTTTTTAAACAGTAACGAACAATGCTATCATAACAGATTTTTCAGCACTTTTTATTTGCACTTATGGCAAACGATTGTTCTTTTGAATGGATTAACATATACCTACGGCTCATTAGCAGTATTCCTCGTAAGCCATCTAATGCCGCCACTACAATAAAAATGTTGTTGGGAAACGGTTATGAATATGAAACAGGTGTAATAGAAAAGATCCGAAAGAACTAAACTGGTATTAAGCAGCTCAAACCATAACATAACAATATAAGGGATGTACTTCGAACCACAATTTCTGTTGTTAGTTAAATGGTAATTAGAATTCATAACTTCTCATCTATGCTTCTCAGTATTTAATTGTATAAAATAATGTATTCGAAGATTGAGTACCAGTTGGTACAATGATTTTACCAACTGGTACTTAATCCCAATGACACTATAATTATTTACTATTATTTAACAATTAGACTTATTTTAAATTGTGTTTATTATAAAATGTGCTTATCTTACGACAATAAATAAGTTGCTAACTACATTCTGTATTTATAAACAAGGTACGTTTGTCTGACTCTACAAACTATGTTGCAGGACTGAGGTCCATTAAACTCTATTCAATATATTTTTTGTGTCTAGGAAACTCTTGATATTGCTAAAATAATTAATAGTGTGCATAGTGTTAGTATGTTTAAGTCCAAATTTTATTTTTCTCAAAACTGCATTCATCTAGTGATTCGCTTAATTTATTTTCAATGTAATTCATAACCAATGTTTTGTCTTTTTGTCTACCAAAATGACTTTACTCAATCTGATGAGGTCTAGGAGTTGAGACACAATTTCAATTACTATTATAGAAGTGGGACATTGGTAGCACGATATAATCTTATACCTAGCCATCGACAAATAAGGCTGTGAATGATGATGAAGATGATGAATTGTCATGATATTGACCGGCTTCATAATATATATTTTTGACGCAGCGCTTAAAATGCACGTAATCAAAATTAGAAGTTAGAGTATTTTTACTACTTAAACCACTTTAACTATTGTCCTACAAGTAGCAGTCTTTTATATACGTAGGAATTTACAAGACGTCCGTCGGTACAATCAAACGCATAACTATTTAATAAACAACGAAGTATTCAATATTCTCAAGTGCTTCAATAAAAACATAATAAATATAGATTAACATGAGGCAATGACGACTGTAATAGGTATAAATAATAATGATGTACACTTAATTATTATAACGTAGGCAATTAAAATCGATGACGTGTTGTTCACACTCATTATGTTGTGTTAATAGCTAGTCTCATATGATTGAATAATCGGTATTAAAAGTAAATTAACAAATCATTTGGTAGACTATACCTACTCAAAATTTATAAATTGCATATCTGTAGATCATATGAGAAGAAAGCAGTTATTTAAAAAATAATTTCCAATAGGTAAACTTCAATTTGAATTGTCATAACATACAGCATATTTTTGCAATTTCTCCCATTTTCCATAAAACGTGATAAGGCTTCAATTTAAAAGAATTAAGCAATGAATTGTTTTTTTTAAATGAAACATGATAAAGAAATATTCTCAATCAAAATTTCATAATAATCTAGCATACGAGTAGAACGATGGTAATAAAATTATGAATGGATATGCTACAACTAGATCGTTCATTCCTTAACAATGGAAGATGCGTGAAAGTAAGTAGGTTACTAGTACAGCAACGATTAACGGTTGTTACTAAGTACCAACTTGCAGAGAAAGCATGCATCGAAGATATGATCGATCGGCAATAAATGTCATTGGACCGGAGTGTAACATGTTTGTGAAAACTTGACTTTATGTACCTAGGAAATATTAATGAAAGTTCTGTTATTATTGCAGAAACTGGCAAAGAAATAAAACCATTAAACATGTTCTTTGAAATCATTTCACAGTGCTACTAGTGTTTACACTGAGTACTAAATTTGACAGCTGTTAACTAGTTAGACATACTTATGATAGTAACTCATGGTAGAGCTACAAATATACAATAAATTATTATAGTTTTACTTAGAAATCATAAAGGTTCTGGCCATGCAAACAATTACTTTTGGTAGGTATATTGACTAAAAGAACAAACACTGTATGTATTTTATAGTATATGCAAGCACAGACGTTAGACTAATATATTCATGATATTTTCAATGATCTGCCAATGAAGTTAATATATTCGCAAATATTCGCTTACTAAGAAACTTAATTTTGAATATTGGAATGAACTAAATTCAACAGCAGCATAATGAAAAAAAATCATGGTATATTAATGCAAACAGAAATATTTAATAAAATATTTCTGTTACAAGTTCTCTGTTGTAGCTGTTGTTGTAATTCGACATATATTTATGTTAAAGTAGCGGACTAAACGGCTTCAAACCAATATATATTGTTGGTAATGTTTCAATATAACTATATAGAATTTGTTTAGGAGGTACTCTTAATGATAGTGGCAACCGTATCTAAAATCTATCGTGAAATCAACGAAGAAACAGTAGAAAGAAAACCATCACTTTGCGACTTGGAGTCGACATGTTATTGCTACCGATTTTAGTTATTAAATTAAGAAATTACAATAGTATTTGAAACACAATAAAGATCGAAAATCAAAGTAGGATATAAAGCTATCAAAACTAACTATTACTATATTACAAAAATATTTATTTTATTAAAATGATTGTACGTTTTACATATCCACAAAACATTAAACACGTTATGGATCTTCCTGTCTTCAAAACCTGCTTCATTGAGAAAGCAGTAAGCAGCGGTTATGTATTGAAAATTCAATTAAAACGAAAGAGTTATTAATAGGAATTTGATCTTATTAGTATTTAGGAAATTCCTGATCAACTTTACTACACACAAAGAAGAAACAACGTAGTAATCAAGTAAAGAAGACACTGACAGCATAAGAAATAAACATACGATTACGGATTAAGTCATAATTACTTTTATCGTATACATTCTTCTTCTTTAATTTTGTACTTTTACTTGATGCGAATTAAAGTAGTGAAGGTCTTATACACGAGCTGTGTATATAACTGGGCAAATTTAAATGTTTTTTTTAGTTTTACTGTACCTGGCCAGACTCTTACGTCGTCTAAAGAAATTAGGACTTAGAATTATGAAATTTCCAATTCACCTTGAACAAGCTTGGTAATTAGTGCTCAAGTTTACTTTAAACTATTAAGAACTGGAAATGTTTTACTTTATTAAATCAGTGGAATATAAATGTGCATAAAAATTGCAGTCACGGTAATAAAGTAGTAAAATTTTCTGCTTGCATAAATATTATAAGCAATATCTATAAATCATTCACGATCTTGAGAACGAAGTAGCGCGGTACGGCACTATAAATTATGAAATATAAAATTGCTGACATATACTATAAATCTTGAATCTTAGATCTTTATCTTTGATTATAAAAAATGGCCAAGCGAACCGCAAAATTTTCAACAACTAAATTGAGGAATCTAAATTTAGAAATAAACGATCTTGGACAACTTGCAAACCAGGTCAAAGTCGGTTCAAAACCGGTAACTTTTAAGTTTTTATCAACTTCACGATTATGATAAGTACTTACTACAATGTCCTTTTGGGTAACTGAACCCAAAACATCAATTAAAACAAAGTTGTTTAAAGTAAATTATTTACGCTTTAAACTATCAACTTCGCAACAAATTTCTACAATAACAATTCTGGTCGTTAACTTTATAATGACGATAATGATAAATTTTGCTGGCCTCTCGATGTGTTCATATAAATGAACAAAATGTAGTTTCGTACGCAAATTTGCAATTTAATGTTCAATGTTAATTACCCATTGAATTGTTTCGCGAATGTCTGTTATGATATCAATAGTTTTATTAGCTTCATTGACACTTTCAGAAGCATTGTTTAAACAATCAGTCATTAAGATTATTGCATACTTGATGTATGTATAAGTTGTTAAATCAAGATTTAAATCTTATTAATTCATAATTCCTAATGTCACCTCGCCTTTAAAACTTTATAGGACTTCGAAATAATTCATTAAAACTTGTTTACTACAAAATGTTGAATAAACATGCAAATTGAGGACGAAATGTTTTAAATAAGTATACGGTAAATTAAAACAAAAGACAATGAGAATTAACTTAGCACATTTTACACAATGAACTCCAAGACCCACGTCACGTGATTGATACTCCACCAGTTAACCAGTTAGCTTTATAAATAGAAATGTGTTAAATAGTTAGTTACCTTAGGTGGAGTCGGCTCAGGAACATCAGAATCCCACTCCGAACTTAGATCATCACTGGAGGCTTCTGTATAATCCTCAGACCACGGCACTTCCAATAGAGACATTTTCATCTGGTCATAGCCAGGAGACATTGTCTGTGGACCATAACCTGGCGGCAAAGGGCTGGATGCTCTACAGTCCTCACAATTACACGGTTTAGGTCCCAAACTCTCCTTTGTTGGCGAATCATCTTTAAGATTAGACTTCGAATTCTTTCTCGAATCACGTTTCCGTGCACTTCTTGGGGATAATCTGTTATTACACTGTGGTGGTATGTAGTATCTTGTAGGTTCTGAAGACCGTCTCCCGGTTCGTCCACCATCTGGAGGCTCTATCTTAACAGGCGGCAGCAGAGACATCTTTTTAGTGAGCTGCTGCCTCTCTGCATCTGTTGGCCTTTCATCAGAGTCCATGGTGTAACGTATAATAGGAATGGTAAACGTGAACTGTTCGGTACACTCAGGCATTATTACAGGATTTCACTTCACATGCTGTCTTCCATGGGACGACAGGGTAACGACATTTTAATACAAGGTCACTAATTGTCGCTTGTTTTTGTGGGTTAGTAGAAGTACGCGAGCGGTGTGCCTGCAAGCGTGGTAAGTACTGCGCGTGCGCTGCGGCTGCGTTCCGGCGCGGTGAGCTTGACGCGGCGCCCGCGCGCGACTGAACCACGCTCTACCAAATACTGCGTCTACATCCATGTACAAGATATGCGGGTGATAGTCCAACACCCGTTGTAACTTTAGAAATCAACCAGGGCCCAGTGCGTGACTCCAATATAAAATTACTCCAACCTGTGTTGCAATTTGTAATGTGCTCACTAATGACGTCAATTGTTGTAAAGTTTACTATAATATTTTCCTTTATATCTTTATAGGTAGATATCCTTATTAAAATTACATATTCAATGATTATTTCAATAGCAATTATTTCTATGAGTTTGTGTAAAATATACGTAAGTACATACATTCTGCCCAGACGTCCATCAAAGTTATAAGAACGTAAACAAACATTTAGTATACATGTACTAATGAATCGCTTGTTCAGTATTTGCGAAAAGGAAATAAATTGCAAAGAAATAAATTGTTTCCGAAACTGAGTCATAAAACATATATTTTTGCCAAAATATACTTTGTCTGAGCAAATTAACAAGAGCAAGAATGTGATAGCAGTTGAATGAATAACAACGAACTAATTAACTGAATGGCAATGGCCAACCTTTGCACCAGGAACGACCCAGAGCGGGAATCACCACACACATTATTGAGTCTGCGCCCTGATTCTCGAACAAAGTTCTTTGCCTCTGTGCCCTAACTGCCCATGGTCTCTACCGCTACAAAATTGTTTATAGGCTCAAATGCCGAATACTTAAGCTTCTTTTTCAAAGAGGCGTCTTCCGCAGCGGCTGACGGAAAGCGAACGGTCCGACTCAGGTGGCTGGCGGCAACGGTGCTGACGCATGTGGCGTCCCAAATTAGGCACTTGCCATTTTTCCAAGGTACCAGAGTCAGTCCGTCCGGTTAATTTAGTTAAAATATATACCTATGTATTGCGCAGTAATTGCGTTGTAGATGTCTAATAATAGTCGCTTCAATTAAAATAAAGTAATTAATTCACATGCTGTTAGATTGGATCCATTACTCAAATCGGTAAGGACGCAGCAGATAATATTAATATTATTTCATATTTACACTTTTATTTCACCTTGTTCTTCCTTTGTTGTGATATTCTGGATACTACTTCTTTATAGGTTAACTTAGTATTTTTGTAGATTGTAAAAAGAAGAACCTCTACTGAGTTAACAATGCGGTTAACTAAAAACGTTTGGAAAAGCAATACAAACACCATCATTTGCTTCTTTTAACTACAACTAAGGTGACTAATAAGCACACTTCTGATAAGCAATTACCGTAGCCTACGGACATTTGCATTAATAAGAGTAAGTAGGTATCACTTGTGAGTTGTCAACTCTGCGGACAAACTCCATGCTGTAGATTTTCGGGCAAACAATAATATAATAATAATGATTTAATTTTGGCAAGAATAAACTATACTTAAACTATGTAAAATACATTGCATGTTACATAATTGGGTATTACATATGAGTTTGTGCTCAATTTTGTGAATAATGGCCCTGATGCTAGGAAAATCTGGTTCTATTATTTTCGTACCTCATATCTTTAACCTTCATCAATCACTTTGTTATCTTATTTTTGCAACGCTTAGAGAACGCACCTAAAACACTACTTAATCATCAGATAGATTTATTTGTTTAGGTATCACCTAATATAAAAACACGAGCATCCCGCAGCGCGGTTTCACCTGCGTCTTTGGTTACTGCTCTGCTCCCGTCGCCAGTAGCGTGATGTTACATTCTATAACCTTCCTCTAGAACTGGGCTATCATTCGCAAAAAGAGTTATTCAAATACGACTGGTAGTTTCAGAGATTAGCTCGTTTAAACAAACAAACAAATTGTGCCACTTTATAGAATAGTATAGATATAGCAGTTCCAATTGAATTATACGAGTTAGTAAGGGAATGTTATAATTCTGCTAGTCACCGTTAAACGTGTACTTTTTGCGACAATTACTATAATTTATCGCGTCATTAGCCATTGACGCTGTGTAGTTAGCATTATTAAACCCACGAAGAACTGGTTAGATAAACCTGTGAGAAAATTTCTATCTCTCATATAATATGATTGCCTTTTTCATAAATAACTTTGTTATTATTGCAAGGGCAAGGTTGAGGGGTAGACGAGCTGGGCGAAGAAAGAAATCTTGGGTGCAAGACATCCGGGAGTGGACTGGACTTAAAGAGCTGACGGCCAACCATCAATAATGAAGAGGCATATTGAGAAGAAGAATTGTTGCAATTGATTGTAAACATAACTTAGCTTCGATCCTAGCTCTTTTTCCTAAGAGGTAGGCAGAGGTGTTAAATACCCATTGTCTTGACTGTATTTACCTGTCAAAAGTATTAAGGGTAACAGACCGAAATGACTAAATATGCAGAGGATCAGAACGGTATTAAAGTATAATAATAACCATAGGGGATCAGATCTGAGGGATCGGACCGGAATAACTCATTTTGAAAGTTATGTTGGATCTTTTAAAACAGAGGCGAGCCTTGGCTATTTACCAGACACAATAGACTTTATATTTAGAGTTTCTTTCATATTTGCCGTACACCGTGCCGTACCACTGAATCACCGAAAGAGTATTAATTTTTAAGTTTAATGGGATTTGTATGTTTCATTAAAAATCTTGTTAGTGCAACTAGTTGCCGTAAACGTTTGTTTATCCAGAAGCTCAATGGAAGGGATTTTAAGTTCTTCCAACAAGTAATTTTAGCAGTACTGCAGGTTTTCCATATGATATCTATTGATTTAGATTTGAAAAATTCGTACACAGAATGAAATTTTAACTTAACTTTGATCTAAATAGTCCTTTATTTAATAATGACTAGCTGACCCGGCGAACTTTGTTCCGCCTTAATGTCAATAAATAATCATATTTTTTTTTATTGGAATAAATACAAAAAAAATTAAATTTCTACATCAATCATTCGTAATTATTTCTTTATTTTAGTACGGAATAACAAAATTGACGTATAATGACAGCTATGTAATGACGTGTGGATGACAATTTGATATTTGTAAGAAATCAATAATAAAACTATTTCTATTAAATAAATAATTAAAATGATACATCTATCATACAGCCAGGCACGTCCAAAGAGTTTAAAAATTCAATTGGATAGTTGGTGGCTTCATCTTCATTTGTGACGCAGTCAATAGATTTGAATGAATGCATTGTTCCAATGATCTTATTTTGAATTATGTAGTTTAGGTCATCTACATCTTTATTCTTAGCCGCTAAAATTGCTCGCTCACTCATCCATTCATAATTTTTGTAGTTAGAAATAATTTCTGGAAATACATTGTTGATAAGTTCGTCTTTTGATGAGACAAAATTACAGAAATTATTTGGAAATGATATTAATCTACTCGATTCATCGACAGGTACTTGACCATTACCGATAGTCAGCAATTGCTCCGAGAAATCTTCAGCAGATGTATCATTAAGCAATGTAACTCTCATGTTTGTTGTCAGTTGCAGTTTCTTCACATAGCGCCATAGATTTGACGATTTGAGGTAGTCAGCAATTGCTCCGAGAAATCTTCAGCAGATGTATCATTAAGCAATGTAACTCTCATGTTTGTTGTCAGTTGCAGTTTCTTCACATAGCGCCATAGATTTGACGATTTGAGGCAAGCGTTTATTTCGTCGGCAGCCGTAGATCTTGGAATTACTGGCAGTATTTGGCGGAAATCGCCAGAAAGTAAAATCATTGCTCCTCCAAAACATCTCGAGTCATTGCGTAAATCTTTTAATGTTCGGTTAAGTGCTTCTAATGCACGTTTATGCGCCATTGTGCATTCGTCCCAGATGATGATTTTCGATACCGCTAAAACTTTGGCCATTGCTGAGTGTTTTGCAATATTACACGTTGGTTCTTCAATAGTTTGAAGATTTAACGGTAATTTGAATGCTGAATGAGCCGTACGGCATCCTTCTAACAATGTGGCTGCTATTCCAGAAGAAGCAACTGCAACCGCTATGTTAGATCTCGCCCGAACAGTTGCTAAAACTAATGACATGAGGAATGTCTTGCCAGTTCCACCAGGGGCATCTAGGAAATATAAACCACCATTTTCATCATCGATTGCCTTCATTAAAGTATCATAAACTTCCTTTTGTTGGTAATTCAACAGGGGTACATTCGTTTGAACTACTAAATCTAATTCCTGGTGATCATATTCACGTTCCCGTTCCAATTCTCGATTAAATGCGTCATTCATTTCACGATATGGTGCTGGCATTCCTAACCTGATTAATAAATTACCGCACATGAGGTAACACATATCTTCGATCAAGAGTAAAGCACGATTATGTATCTCCTCATTCATCTCAATATCGTGATTTCTGGAACTGACACGAATTTGATGTAAAATATCTTCTGACATATTATCCTTGTATTTGTGCCACAGGTTACATGGGTTTGATGGAAAACATGTCGAAATTATGATAGCGAATAATGTGCGTATCTGACTTGGAGATGCAGAGATAATGGCTTCAGCGATTGTCGTATCCCAATGACTATCGTTTTCTAATAACTTCAATTCTTCACATGCAGCACGATATGTTGGGAATATTACACCATTAACAGTTCGTAGTGACTCAAACAATGTATACAATGGCTCAGGTGGCGGAGTCAACAATGGCAATTTCACTTTACCATTAAGGCAGCATAATCCAGGCGTTTCTCCTGAAAACTTTAATGCACCACAATACTCGCAAACTACGTCCATTTGCCCAATGCAAACGCTAGGATGCAAGCTGTAATCATTGCTGCAATCGTATTGAAACGCTGCTCGATTCAAATCAGCACTTGATAAATATCTTGTTCTGCGTCGCAAATTATCTATTTGTTGACCTCTGTTGTTCGCTCGACGATTCTGCATTGCCAACCGAGCTGTTTCACGGGCTGCTTCACTTTGCTCTCGTGATTGAGAAGCACGAAGTCGAGCCATACTATCGCGGCGCTGTTCACGTGCAATTTCTTGTTCTTCTTCAGTCCTTTCATTTGCAGTATTTCGTATTCTTCTTGCATCACGGCTTTGTCGGGAAAGATTCGATCGTCTTGGTCGCGGCATTATTAATTAAACTTCACTTCACCTAAAAACTTAAATTTTCAACCATACCGAGTTTTATAGTTCACTTCACTGTTTATACGAATGGGCAATTGGGCAATAATGTTAATTATTTATTTAATAGAAATAGTTTTATTATTGATTTCTTACAAATATCAAATTGTCATCCACACGTCATTACATAGCTGTCATTATACGTAAAAAAAAAAAAAAAAAAAAAAAAGTAAAGATAAAAAGTATCCTATGTTCTTCTCCTGGCTCTAAACTACCTCCCTGCCAATTTTCAGCTAAATCGGTTCAGCCGTTCTTGAGTTATAAGGGAAGTAACTAACACGACTTTCTTTTATATATATAGATTTATATCTTTAATTATAGTACGTAGCTAAAGGAGTAAGCACAATCAAAAATGAAAAAAGATCTTGAAGATTAATGCCGTGAAAGAAAACATTCTATTAAAAATTGAACTAGAAAAATATAGATCATTGAGTCTTCTAGGCTAATAAGAACAGTCTCGAAATGTACAACTAGTCACATTAAACAGTCTACATCAAATATGACTATAAGTTTTTGGGGAGGACACCACATAATCAAAAAATGTACTCAATTTACGCAACATACTAGTAAAGGACACATGCATAAAGACAATAGGTCATTAATTGTTAAAATAATTTATGACCATATTCATAAAAATAAGATATAAAATTCATATATGGTTTTATAACATCATTTGGTTCAAGATAGTGTAATGTGTTTTAAAAACAAGTTCTTTTTTAATATGTTATAAATATTTATGTAATACAGTAGACTGAATACAAAATAAGTTTAATAGTATACAACAGTGTTGTTGATTTGATATTATTTAATAAATAATCGTGATATTATTAGCCGGTTTTGGTGATGACATAGACTATATCCTTCCTCTTTTCTCTTCTATCCAAGAACTGGGCTATCATACGCAAAATTAACTATTCAAATCCGGCTGGTATCTCGTGAGATTAGCGCGTTCAAACAAACAAACAAGCTCTTCCGCTTTCCATAATAGTATAGATATTAATGCTACCGCACGTACACACGGGTACACGACATAAGATACGCATACGGAGATGAACCGTATGCTTGTCTAATGAAGAGTGAGCGTAAGTTATGAACAAAACTATTTTCTTTAACTATTGTAGAAAAAATGTTAAGAAAACACAACGTACTCGTTGTATCTCGTAACAACAACCTTACCAAGGCCATTGTAACCTTAAACTTGGAGTTAAAAGCAATAAGTGTTTAGTTTTTAAGTGTTTTAAGCGATCAAGTTCAAGTAATTTTCTTGTTTGGTGAATAATATAGAAACTCTGAGCTAGGTAACAGCCAGCTGCGATAGTAAGCACAAAATGGTGGGAATTTTCTCATATTTTTTTTTTTTAATAGTGTGAAGCGCATGATCTTTTCAAGATAAGGATATACCACTAATTCATCTGTCCTAATCTATACTATTATAATATAAATCGAAAAAGTTTGTTTGTTTCTTTGTTTCTTTGTGTGAACGCGCTAATCTCTGGAACTACCAGTCCGATTTGAATAATTCTTTTTGCATTGACAGCCCAATTCTTGTGGCAGGTTATAGGCTATGTAACATCACGCTACTGGCAAAGGAAGCAGAGCAGTAAGCAAAGACGCGGGTGAAACCGCGCCGCGGGCAGCTAGTAGCCAATAAATCCATCCATATTTTCAGTACACTATAATTCAAGTAAATAATTGACAGTTAAAATATCTCCGGAAGTATCACCTTCTTACATTTAAAAAGTGTTTCTGAAATCATGACCCATTGCATTTTATTTTATTGCACCTTGTTGTTGTGATGCACTTGAGGTAATGCATTATTCATTTATAATAAATCAATTAACAATTTACAGAAAGATCTTCCTCAATTTCGACATTTAATAAATATTTATTTTTTCATTGCGTCAATCATAATTATGTGTATTGTATTAAATTTTCTTGAATTTTTAATGGTCTTTTATTCGGAAAAAACCTATATTTATTATGCAAAAGTGCGTGGTCACTAACTAAACACGAAATCTCAAAAATGACTTTTGTGCAATGGTGCCTGAAGGCAGCGATTGGCGGCCGGGTCCAAAAGACAAGTCAGTGTCGAACATAAAGTTAACATTGTTTTTTTTTTTATTTTGAAAACAAAATGAGTGTCGATTAAAAAGGCTTGTACAAAAAAGAGTTTCTCATCCAGTGTATCGAATTTTGACGACCGTGAACGTGAATGCAGAAAAGAAAGACAGCAACCATAGGTCACCAAAACTCTTATTTACATATTTGATAATTGGTACAAAAATGCACTAACTCGCAACTATATGAAACAATAGCGATACTGTTAAGGATTTCCTGTACCTACGTACTTATACGAACAATGTCGTGTCTATTCCCAACGCATACACAGAAAACAGATAACAAATAGTATCATAATATCTTATAGTTTTACGTCACAGGTAATTAACGTAGTGATATAATTACATACCGTTGCTGTACTTGCAATCTAATGCCATGAGAGGACTTACCTGTGAAAACAAAACAATAATTAATAGATTATATTTATGTTATTAATCGTAACAAAAATATCCGTGGCTTTAACTCTTTGCTTATTATGCTTTTATTATTATGACGGTAGTAGATCCACGCTGATTTCAGCATGAATGGGCCGGATCGTCCGGGGTAGTACTACCCTCTCATAGAAGATCGACTTAAGAGTAGTAGTATCCGTACTACTGCGTTTCGTTCGGGGAGTGAGAGCGCCGGAGGCCCAATTTCCCCCCTTTCCTCTTTCCTCACCTCCCTCATTCACTTCCCCTAACCTCATTCCCAGCCGCCATAGTGGAAGCCACCATACCAGCAGTTTATGACGATGGCTTTTGGTATAGTGGCCGCCACTTCTGGATTCCACTGACTGCTTACCATCAGGCGGGGTGGAGTCACTTTGGTAGGCTATAATATAAAAAAAAAAAAAAAAAAATATTATCCGACTGACGCAGTCAAGGAGAGTAATGTTTTTTGAGCGTATGTATGTATGTATTTAATTATGTATGTGAGTATGTATGTCTATTTCTTTGGCACGCTCTACAGCCTAAACGGCTTGATGGATGGTTCAACGTATTAGGTGTCATTAGATTCGTATTGATTGTGGGAGTGACATAAGGTATATAAAATTTCAATATAGCGTCAGCACGAGAAAAAATGGGTTTTTCTTTTTGTTTTGATAATTTATACTGCTTGTTTTGTGCTAGAGTTTTAAGAAGTTGTCTTTCAAAAACGAAGTAAAATATATTTTTGACACAAATATGCTTTCATTTCGTTCTTTTATACACAAGACTTTTGGATTCCACTGACCGCTTACCATTACTTAGAGAGAAGTCACTTTGGCAGACTATTTTAAGAAAGATCATTCAAAAGGTTCATTAAATCTACTAGATTGATGCAGTCCACCAAACTTTTGAGTTCTTCTCATTATAAATTAAATTGTAAATCTGGCAATAAAACAAAGTCTATGAACAAATTTCGTCAAAAAATATCTAGCAATGATGTGATTCATTCTGGGAACGAGAAAGTCCAATGAGTTGACAACACAACTGTTAATTTATGACATCAGAAGACAGACACTGTCCTCTTTCTAGCTTTGTTCAATTAAACCAAAACTAGGACACATACAACTAAATGAGTATTGCAGACACAGTAATGTAATGCTCGGTTAAAGCACCAACATCTTCTAAAGAAACTATTATATAAAGCATAAGAGTTTGTCTGTTTGTTGGTTTGTTTAAACGCGCTAATCTCTAGAAGTACCAGACGGATTTGAATAATTCTTTTTGTGTATGATATCCCCGTTCTTGAGGAAAGTTATAGGCTATATAACATCACGCTACTGGCGACAGGAGCAGAGCAGTAAGCAAAGACGCGGCTGAAAAAGCGCCGCGGAAAGCTAGTGACGTAAATGTGCATATCTAAACAAAACGAAGTTATATCAAGCAACCCAAAAGAATATGGATTAACTAGACATTTTAGAAAAGATCGTCCTCAGTTTTCAAAGAATACAGTACCGATAGAGGTATAATATCTATAGGTATAATATTTATAGCTATATATATCGCTGCGTTAATTTCATAGTGGCACATAACCAAAAGTGTCAGTTTTTTGATAATGTTACGATTCAACGCAAATCAATCTGTAGTATCTTGTGAATAAAACTCAGATTTCTATGTATAAATTTGGCGGCTTATTAAAAAAAAAGAGTCTATGTAGAAGTAGGACGGATACTTTTTATAGTGAAACTAATAATGAAGAAGCTTAATAAAATTCGTGGTTTCACCCTTGTTCAATTTGGAATACACATTTACGTAATTACAACTATCAACGCCTGCGGGCCGAGATTTGACCGCAAATTATGGTAATATTTCATTTATTTCTAGTTGTAGCTTATAAATAATCTACCTAAAATGTTATCCACATCCGATTTTATATATACACACTTTCAGCTAAGCTTTGTCGATTAAAATATATCTTATCATAAAAAAATTAAAAGTACATTGCTTGATCGTACCTAAAAGTATCTTTAAATCTGTATTCTCTTCCAGCTAGAATAATATTAATTTTCTATATTATAAAGCATAAGGACCATCGATTTTTCCAAAAATCACTACAAACTTTATAACTGGTATGATTTTTAATTGTTGTTAATAAATACATAGTAATTTTTATGAGTGAGCTTAAAACTTAAGATTTTAGAGAGCACCGGAGGCCCAATTCCCCGCTTTCTTTTTCCTCACATGTCTGTCTCATTGCCTTCACATACCTCATTCCTTTCACAATAGGCTAGCTTTGCAGAGACTCTGGCATTGCAGAAATTCATGAGCGACAGGTACCACTTACCATCAGGTTGGCTCTTGCCTCGCCTGCTACTGTTTTTTTTATTATTGCTTGCGAGACTAGATTCTTGAGTGAGATGGTGATGATGATGAAGAGTGACGTCATTTACCGCTGCGTGTACCAAGTGCTATATTTAGTCCATCAGATAATCTGAATTAGTTTTTCATGCGGTAAGTTGTTCTAATTATGAACATGCAACAGACCAATCAAAAACACGTTGCAAATCTTCCCAGACTGTTTGTTATCTATTGTTTGAATACGCGTCTTTATAGTCAACTTGTTTCTGCTAGAAGCTTAGAAAATAAGACAATACATTATTTACTTATATGCTGTGAACGTGGGACACAGGTTTAACATTAACCTACTGCATCCAGTTCAGATATCTAACTCCTAAAATCCATTATTAGTATTAAAATCGTTTCTGAAAAATATCAATAGCATTTTAAGATCTTTTCGTAATACTTAAGTAGCACATAAGTAGTTAAATTTAATTCTTGTGCTTACCTATTATGTAACTTAGCATTTAGATCTAAGCAAATGTTAAACTTTATGTGTTAAAGAATGATGTTAAGTTGTTGTAACCAAATAAATAAAATGAACTCGCGGAGGTATCGAAGAGGCCTTTCATTACTCTAAACGATCCTTTAATACATTTTCAGCTTCTATCACACTCGCATGAATAAAACTGGAAACATACAGGATTACTCTAAACAAGATACAAATAGTAGTGCTACGGCTTATAATAAGCACTTAACACCAAATTCCGTACCTACACCCTACACAACGACAATAGCGCTCCATAAAAAAATACCATAGATATACTACGAATAAGTCTAGTCAGCAGAGCAATTATGGTCACCATGTACTCCATGTGTCCATTACAGTTGCTAGCGTCGCACTCGCTCAGTAGCGCGCCATCTTGATCATTGACCTCTTATTTAAATAAAATATGTCACTTATGTTTTTACTATATCAATAATGCATTTTATTGTTACAATAAAATACCTAAGATTGAATTATTATATAATATGTATGATTGGATGATTGAATGACGGACGGTCATAACACTTAGAACATTAGCATTATGTAAATAAAGCCCTTTTGCGTCAATTACTGCGCAACAGTAATGTAACCGTATCGTATTACAATGCATTGCTTTTTGAAATTCAAAGCGCGTTGATTGTTTACGTACGTAACCTTTTGTCCATTTGTATTAGTGGTTAAATATATTTATTTCCTTTTGTTAATTATACTAATTTTATAAATTTCATTTTAACCCTGTTTTTAGTAAATATGCCATTGAGATAAAAACCCGATGTCATTTTTTTGATAAAAAGAGAAAAATATTTTTTTATTATGCCTTTAACTTATATTATGTACATTATAATAAGGTGACACATTAACTAACTAGACCATACTTGCACTCAATATTATAAAATCTAGACCCGCCTTCGCTTCGATCTGTATCAAAGTTACAATTTCCTGGCTCGATATTTTATATATCAAAATCTTGCTTCAAAAACGCAATATATAATAGTAAAAACTGTTATAAAGTGTGGATAGGGATTTTATACTGACAGACGTTTGCCAGCGACTTTCTTTTATACTAAAATACCTACAGTGAAAAAGCCAACTGCATTAGCATTAGAGACATTTACACAGTAATTGACCTCAGTCTTTGTTCTGACCCGTTGTACCTTTGTTTTTGTCCCGAACACAAGCCAATGCCCTTATGATAAAGTTGAACTACTGCAATAATATGACTAACAAATTCTGAATTAGAATTGAAAAGTATTATAATGTAACATTTAAAGGCTTCACGCATTTTGTAGAATAAATACCTTAAGTACAGAATGAAAAGAATTTGTAACAGAAATAATAAATTAAAATATTTTACTTTATCTAAATAATCTCCGGCTTAATAAGTGGAGTACTGAGTTTCGGCAGATTGTATAGCGTAAAGTTTAGTAGTAAGTAATAGTTCACAAAAGAGAACGTATAATTTAAGAATCGCACAGAGCCTTGGAGCGTTCCATGGTTATAAGCTTGACATAAAGATAGTAGACCGCGTTACGAACGTCGAGATCAAAAGTCAACCAAAGGAGTTAGACGTTGGCAATAAAGTAATGGAACTCAAAGTAAAGATGAGCAGGGTACCTAGCAAGTCGAGATGATGACAGGTGGAGTAAAATCATTAGCAAGTGGCGCTATCTATAATACTAGATACGTCTGTTTTCCTAAAAGTTATTGTCGTATTGTTGATGGTGAAGTAGAACTACAAATATGATGAATAATGATAGAAAATTAACCCTTACTTACATCATGAGAAAACATTTTTAATCTGCAAACTTAAATTTGTTCTAATCACGTTTGTTTGTAATCCTGAGGTTTCTTAATATGGACGAACTATTTACGTAAGTAGGTTTGTATGACCTTTGCACTTGTCTAGTTTTTTAAAATTATGATTGTATTGACGTACAACAATCAAAACGATGCTTATCTGCAGCTAAAATTACACGCAGTGATTGTGAGGGCAGATTATTATAATTGAAGCACGTGAATAAAGTTTATTAACCTTCCTTAGTATTTTAACTGCACTTAAAAATAGATTTCGTGTAGACCTTTTTCACGGCGGCCTTATTTTAATATTTTTTTCTACTATTTTGGTGGCAAACAAGCTTAAGGTACAACTGATGGTAAGTGATAACCGTAATCTATGGATATTTTTCTTAGCGTTGAAGAAGTAATGCTTATAATTTGAAAACCTACCGTTGCCGACCATGTAGGGGAAAGAGGATGAGGAAGGAAAAGGGAAAAGACCCGACCGAGACCCAGAGGGTAATTGGGCTGCACCACCACTCTCACTCAACGAGCGTAACACATAAAATCATCGTTTATAAAAGATGTTTTATTTCAAAATTCATCAAATATAATTTTCTTTTTTTTTAAATGTCACTGTAACTAAATTGCAACAATCTGGCAATAAATAGTTGGTAGCGAGTAGCGGTTGACGTGAATATCAATGAATGAATAAATGAGTTTCACTTTGAATTTGTCACTTTGGATGAGTGACAGTTACCGTTTAGTCTGCCAGTCAATAAAACAGCAAGTTGCCTTATTCTATCGAATTCAATTTTGCTTACAAATTCAAGGAATACAAGAGATTCACATTAATCAACTTAAATTGTATTAATAAAATCGAACTATTTATTTTAAATTCATAAACGACATACAATTTTAAGTAGTCTTCAATGTCAAGCTATCTCCGTCACTTCAACATAAATTTGAGAGACAGAAAGATGTTCTTCTTCTTCTTCTCCTTTTTTTTGGCAACAGAGCCGACGATTTGTGTCAGCTATTTCTGCCAGTGTCAAGTGTAGAATAATATTATTGTTGATGATAATAATGGTATATTACAATGATAAAATAGAAAAAAATGTAGATGGAATTAAATGACATCCATCTTCCCTGAAAACAAAAGATGGAATCCAGAAAGATGTTAAATTCTATCTTAATCTTAGCTGTCATTGCAATATTTGAGCATTAGTATTATAAAATGTTCTTACAAGCCTTAACACTAAAACCTCAACCACATCTCTAACCAACTTTTTCAAATTTGCTCCTTTATGCTATAACCACAAAATAGTAATGCCTTATAATCTTCATATTTAGGTAACAGTCAATATACACCAAAGAGCTCGCCCACGTGCCTTACTTAGTACTTTTAGCGAGGAAGTATTAAATGGAAACGGTGGCACTTCTATGACGCACAAGCTTTAATATTTTTATACTTAAAACGTGATGAGAAGAACCTTGGGGTGAATCAACAAGACTTCAGGTCACGTAGGAAGGTGTGTTCGTGAAATTATTTTACGAAACACTAGAAATGTACGAAAAAGACATGAAGAAAGTGTTGAAATAAAAATTTATTAGTTTTTTATATCTTTATATTGTATTTACGTAATATACAGATAGTTAATTTTAATCTTATATTCTTCTTAAAACAAACATTGTTAATTAGCTCTGCTTATTAAAAAAACTACATTAATTACTTAAGATATACAAGCATTTTTACGACAGGCATTTTTCTTATTTTAAAGATTGACAGGCCAACAGGGGCAAAAATAGCTATTTTACTAGTAAGCTCTTACTAATACTAATTCCGTAGTCTCCTAAGACTAAAGAACACACAACAGAAATACCTTATATATAGGTATGTATTATTTTCATACTTTGATAACGCTTAGTGTCAAACGAAAATGTCAACAACAACATTTTGTCGTTCTTCACAGCCACTCTCCATTTGAAATATCAATATAATAATGTTTTTCTAATAATCTGATAAATAAGTCTGAATGAAGAATTTGGTTTCATTTTCGTTCTATAATAAAATGGATGGGTGCTAATGCAACGACAGCAATAAGAGTGTGGCCAGATTTTTGAATAAGGTTTAAGGTAATAAAATATTACTGGCTTACGTAATTATATGTAATTTAGTTTGTCCTCTGCAATTTACCAATACTGTAATTGAGTTTCTGTGATCGTCAAAGCTTCATAATTATATTTCATAGGTTTTAAAACAATATTTGAATCTTAAAATGCTGTGTTTAAAACAATTATTGATGCTTCGGTTTAGTCAACAGCTCGTAAACGCAAGAACGCGTGTTCACTGTGAAGAAGGATGTAAATAACCTCCTGTAACCGACAGATTGATGTCACGCATAAATATGTATAATATTAGTATTACTTTAAGCATAAGCATTCATTTTAATTCAAAGCTTTGAATATTCATATCTTTTATTTGGAATTTTTGACACATCATTTGTATGAATTTTATTTTTAAATTTACATAAAATTATAAAAACTAAGTTTCTTTTGTTGTTGTTTTGAGGGTAAATTTTTCGTATAATTGCAAATAGACCTGGTTAACAACAATAGCAAGTGACGTCATTCTAAAACATTTTTTGTAGAATAATACCGTATTGAAACTGTTACGTTAGATCGCAAAGTTAAAAAAAATGTACTTACAAAAATCGTAATAACCTGGCGATTAAAAAGAGTGGCCTGAGTTTCTTGCCAGTTCTTCTTATAGCTCTACCCTAACGTCAGCATCCCTAACTGGCTGGAGGGTAATTGGCTGACATTTTGTAATTTTAACGTTCATAAGTGATATTTTTTTTATTGCCGACAGTGGCAGACGAGCAAAAAGTCCACCTGATGGTAAGTGGTAACTGTCGCTCATGGACGACTCAGAGTCCCTGGCATTGCTCAAAAATCTCAATGACTCTGCGAAGCCGCTGCCTACCGTGAAGGGAGTGGGGTAGGTGAAAGGGTTGAAGGAGGTCAGGAAATAGGAAAGGAAAGAAACTGGGCCTCAGGCGTTCTCACTCACCGAAGGAAACGCAATAGTACGGATACTACTACTTTTACGTCTATCTTTTATGAGAGGGGAGCACTTCCCCGGTCGATCCGACCCATTCATGCTGAAACCAACGTGGATCTACTACCGTAAATTCAGTTAACCTAAATGATTAAATATATTTGATTTTGATTTTAAAATAAGAATAATATAAATTAGATATCAAAACCAATACAACAATTCAGGACCCTTCTAGTTCAATATGAACATTAGCTAAAAGACGACCACTGTTGGACATCCAGTTGGACGACTATTGTTTGGCCTAGCGCAAGTATTTCTACTTTGACAGGTGTGATACGTTCACATCCATCAGTCATCGTGACTAAGTATAGTAGTGTTTGGGTCTAATTACACGAATTTTTTTGTTTCAGAACAGTCATTTTTTTTATTGCTGACAGTGGCAGACGTGCAAACAGCCCACGTGATGGTAAGTAGTAACTTTAACATTGCAGGAGCAATACGAAGCCGCTGCCTATCCCATTCCGTACTCGTTCCTCACCTCCCTTAACCCCTTCACCTACTTAAAGGGATTGAGAGAGGTGAGGAAAAAGGAAAGAGGGAAAATTAGGCCACGGGCGCACTCACTCACCATACAAAACGCAAAAGTACGGATACTACTACTCTTACGTCGATCTTTTATGGGAGGGTATTACTTCCCCGGTCCGGCCCATTCTTGCTAAAACCAGTGAGGGTATACTATACGCAAAAGATTTTTTGTAAGAGCTCGGTGTATTCACATATACATTTGACCCGCATGCGTATACTATGCAGATTAATAGAACGATGAATCAATCTAACCTATTAGTTTCTTTTTTTATATAAGCCTACCAAAAAGTGACTCCGCTCTACCCGATGGTATGCAGTCACTGGAGTCCTAAAAGCAATCATGTCAAACTGGCGACACTTTACCTTCATAAGAGAGGAGGAGATAAAGAGACAAAGGAAAATACCGTGGGAGATATTTAGGTCTTCGTCGCTCTCAGTTTTCAAACAAAACACAGTACGTAAACTTTACGCGAATATTCTATGAGCGCGTAGAAAAGTAAAAAAGTCAAAATCTACTACCGTAATATTACGTAATTAGACAGTACATGCATTAAACCGAGATACAGCAACAAGAGTACTGATCGCTATTAGTGGCATAATTACAGTAACCGCTATTACTTGTGACATTGAGCTTCCTTAAGAGTAGCAATTTTATTGGCATTTCATCAGTTTGGTTTATGATGGGCGTCAATTTGACAGTTCACCTTTAAGATTTACCGCCTATGATTTAAACCACTCTGAAACATTGCAATCATTTTAATTGGTATTTAAGTTTAATGTTAATTTAAATGCAATTGTTGAAATTGCCGACTCTAAAAATGTAATCACACGTTCAGTATTTATTTAAATTTATTACAGATGGAATATATAGTGTAATGAATAGCAACGTACAATTTTTTTTAAAAATTAAGAAAATCAATACGCTATGACACCTTGTGATAAAAAGTCAGTAAATATGTATTATTCTAGCATAATAGGTTATGCACATTCTCAGCACAATACTTGTGATTGAATGACTTGAACAAAATCGGCTAAATCAAAGCATAACTGAGAAAAGACATTCTTATTTTATTGCATCAGGTTAAAAATACCATTATGATCGTTTACCAGAGACAAAAATATGTTAATTGTAGTTCATATTAGTCATTGAGTCTCAATTAGTGACATCATCTTGTAAGGCATAGTTTAAAACTCATTCTGAACTCATTAGACGCCAACATATTCATCAAGAAATATCCTTCAAGACCTGAATTCTACACCCAGGAAAGGTGATTTAATACTTAAACCAGTGATTAACTAACTAAGCATGACGTAAGAGGATCATAATTAATTGTTTGGAGTCAGAATTTATGATGATAATTTATAATCAGAAATTACACTAACGATTTGAGGTTTATTTGCCAAAATTGATCAGCTGCTTTAAGTCAAATATACAGCCTGCAGCAATGCTTAGGTATTTAAACCGATAGCTGTCTGTTTATTATGGTGTATTTCATACTTCATAAAAGGCCCAATATGCCTTTGATAAACGACATCCGTACCGAATACAAGACTGTGGTTGTAAATCAATCAACACGATAATTGAAATTTCTTAGCACGTACCAAAATCGGAACAGCTGAACCATAAAGAGAGTCGTGACGTGCTTGTGACGCATAAGACAAGAAGGAATTCGATCATTGACGTCACAGCTCTAGATCGTGATACCACCATATTATACGAAGATTTGGTTGATGTTTGGATAATTAATTTGTAAGGTTAAAGTATGCATCTATCTTCACTGCGTAAAAAGAAAGACAGATGCAGTCACAAGTAAGTATACGAGATCAAGTTTTAGTTACTGTGGCTTCTAGACTTCTCAGAGATTCTATGTCTCGTATTGGATTCTTTTTTGAGAGAACCTGTTAAGGTGGAGTCCCACGGGCCGTGTTATGACAAGCCAGGCCGGATCATATCACGCTTGTTGATACCAGTGCGTCTGATTGCGTCTCGCGCCGAGCCGTGTCCACGGTGTGTGTCAACCAATGCCGGCCTGCGGTTACGTCAGTTCAACATATTGACCACACACACGTGTTGCTGTATGTGTGCCCAACATGAACAGAGAAATGAACATAACAAAACCGACGCAGATGCGCCTGTGCAGGCTTCGCCGTGCCGCTCCTTTGAACTCACTGACCTCCGATGGATCAAACGGGTGACGATAGGCCATCACTAGCCTCATCGGGTGCGACTGTTCCCACGGCCTGTCGGCCTGCCCTGGCGCAAGCCGGCCTGTGTGTAGAAAGCAGGTCCTGGGACCCCGCCTTTAGAATGACAAGTGGTATTAACCCTGAAACATTGCTATTACCGTGTCTGTGTACTGCACAAAAAAGGTGGAGTCAAGTCAAAACAATAGAAGATAGATAGATTTCGTCAATTTTCTTAACATTCTCGAGACATGTTTGATTAAAACCGCTCCGAATCAGATTTTGTGACAGTAGGTTGGCCTAATGTTTGTCGTGGATGTCTCCGGACTGATGATGGTGATGAGATATCACATGATATATTCTAAAAGAATCAACGAACTTCAATTATTTATTTCAAAAACACTTCTCCTAATTCTTCTTAATTCTTTGAAAGAACATTTTGAGATTTCTAAGTTAAATGACGACTTCGGTTATTACTACAGCGTTTATGACACCAACTTTTGCATTCAATATAGTAATTTACTGAGTTTCTGCTATAATTATACTGAACTGAATCAGTTACATTTACGCATTTGAACACGTTCAGGTTTATAGAAAGAAAGCCTTAAAGAGAGTTATGACGTAGCTTTGACGCACGCGCCGGCCGCGCTGACGAACCGTGTCCGCTGACGTCACAGGACTGGATTGTGATACACATATCCTATCTATACATAGTATGACAGGAAGTCACTATAAAGCGTATGTCTGTTAGAAAACGCTAATCCCAAGAACCGCTCAATGGATTTGGATGCAGTTTTCATTGTTATAGTCAAAGAAGTTGTTATAATAATAATACCAGCCTGTTTACGGTCCCACTGCAGGGCAAAGGCTATCTCATATACCTAGTAAAGTCATGAGCTTTAATCGCCACGCTTGTGGCAATTAAAGCTCATGACTGGTGGATTGGCAATTTCAGACTCTTAAGTCCAGGTTTCCTCACGATGTTTTCCTTCACCGTCAGTCAGAAATGTCCAAGATAAATTCAGAAAGTATATATGATTTGAAAAATCACATTGGTACTTGCCCGGAGGGCCATTTCGACTTAAGAAGTTGTTGTAAAAGAAGAAGATATACCATTCGTGAATTTGGAAGATTAGATTTAATTTGTAACCTAATTGAATTTAAAACTTGTCAATAAGTACAACACGTCATGACGACAACTAATAGCCGTTGGGGCAAAAACGTGTTAGAGCGGTCGACTGCCTGGTAAAGTTGCTGGAGTGGAGATGCTTGTGAAAAGTCTACTCCAGCAGTGGACGTCTTTCAGCCAAAATTATGACGTTGAACTAAACTAAGCATACCGATGTTCGAGAGATAGTTCTGAGTTCTCTTTATCTTAATATCAAATAGTTTAAAATGTTTGGCTGTTACAATATTTTAGTTTGTTTTCTGTTCTAACGATATTACTTAGGGGGAATATGGTACATCTAAGTCATGTTCGTCGTGCCCCACTACTTGCACTATGGATGATCTAAATACTGCATAAAATTCTGCTTTGGTAGTTGCCAAATTTTGGTCTAAATCTATACAGAGGAAGAAATTAAAAGGAAAGAAGAAGACGATATTACATAAACTAAAGTTCAAAAACATTTTATACAAAATATATTATAATCATTGTACATGTACTTCGGTTATTGCCTTTTCATATGAACAAGTTTATAGCTATCAAATAACTTTGTTAGAATGTAATACATGGAATTCACCTCTTCATGACAACTACGCCATTGCATTCAAGTTATTACATCATACTATGTCTTATCGCAATGACATAAAAGTCCTATTTGATTATACACAAAACCAGAATCAACAGGAAACATTAATGTTTATAGAAATAATATATCAATATTTAACTGGTTCCTAAATATATTTGTTTAGTAGTAATTGATAAGGCACATATATTGATTGTATTTGTTTATATTATTTTGTGTTGTGTATAGTCTGAGTAAAAAATAATATAGGTACCAACACGATTTAGTGGTATTACCTCCAGCGATTCGTAAACGCTAACCAGGAACAAGTATTTAACAAAGGTTTCGAATTAGTTCACCAAGGCAGTGAAAATCATATTATTTAAAGATATACTTGTCAATGCCTAACCATATCACCACACATCACTACCGCACTCAAGCTACTCCACATCAGGCCCATTCCAAAACTTACACATACAATAAAAATACTCTGTCGATTTATTTTGTTTCTATGTTCATTATAGATTTTATCTTTTAATACCTGTATCACTGGTTATGTAGAAATAAAAATTTGTTAACCATAAACAATAGACATCAAATTTGCATTAAATGACATTCACCCATTCTTTGGTAATGAAGAATTTTCGCCTATTGGTATTCTAAGGCAATTAAGTATGTATGTAAGTGTTCTTGTACATCCTGACATGGTGATTGACGTATTGTTTGACGCAATTCTTACTATTACTAAAGAATATAAATTTCGTCGGTGAAGAATAATGACGGTACATGGTTATGGCATATTAAAGGTTGGTAAGTCATTTGTCTATTATCTAAGACATTTTCAGCTGTGAAGGAATAAGGAATAAATAAAGAAAGAAAAGGGTTTCCTCCAGGAGGTAATTGATTCTTTTTAGCTCCGACGTTCTCTTTCAGCGAACGAAATGCAGTTGAATAGATGTTACTACTAAGTACGAAAATAAGTATTTATTACACATATACATTTATAGGGTAGATATTTTTTCGGACTCATATACGCAACTAAAGTTAGCAAGGATTTACTCCAGATTTACGGATATGCCAAATCATTATGTCCTTGCGACATAAGAGGTTTTTAAAAGTCAATAGATATTAACTATTTAGCCTTTGCTTATTAGCTATATGTGGGTCAATCTGCTAATAAAACTAAAGCTATGAAAATGCTTAGGTAACCGAGCAAGCCTGAAGTTAAAAGTCAAATTCATTTATGTAAAAATCCTATATAAATAAAAAGATTAAGTCCAAGTAGTCTATAAGTTGATTCCTAGCAAAATAGCCTTACCACAACTTCCTAAAGCAATCATAATATAACCTTAATTTGTCCCTATCCTTGTTTTTAATGGTACAAAATAAAAAGACAAAACACAAAGTAACATTAAAATAATACTGCTATATTTATGAGGTGGTTGTCGGTCCGTAGAACCCAAACATTTAACACAGCAATTTGAGAATACCATATTGATGAGTACCTACCTAGATCAATTATAAATTAAAGAGCTTTCCGCAGCGCAGTTTCACCCACGTATTTTCCTACTGCTCTGCTCCCGTCGCCAGTAGCGTGATGTTACATAGCCTATAACCTCCCTCGAGAATTGGGCTATTATACGCAAAAAGAATTTTTCAAATCCGACTGGTAGTCTAGACATTAGCGCGTTCAACCAAACAAACAAACTCTTCCGCTTTATAATAGTATAGGTATAAAAATGTTAAATCTTTTAGATCCAAAATAAAAATATCATCATAGTTCGGCCATGAACGCGTATCATCTTAATATTGTGGACTTAATTTCATATTTAGGGCAACTTACGTATGGAACATTTTCAAACTATAAAATCCTAAATATGGATTATTTTTAGACTATACAAACATACCTAATATAACTGTCATCTATCAAGTAGTTACTTAATAATACAAGACCTCATATACTAATGCAAAACGTTAAAAACATCCTACATGTACCTATTCCTACAAAAACTAAACATTATTACTAAAATGTATTTTCTTTTATCTACTTGTAGTACTATTCAATTTCTACTGACTTTACTAAAAGAAACAAGCGATAAGTAGAGCTTCAAATATTAATAAGTCGTAGTAGAGTCGACTACTCATGACATCTATTTTTGCACACGCAAACTAATCGTGGAGGTTGCATTTATGAACTTACAAACAATCCTGCTCAAATAATAACATCATCGTTGACTAGATGGCGCTGCGGGTAGCAATGCGCATGCGCAGTTTCCGTCATTAGATGTTTACAAACAAATCAGAGGTTAAGTTACCTTAACATTTTCGCACTTTTGCTATACATACCATTGTTTTACGATTTTAAAACGTGTTTAACTGATTAACGTGTGTTAATAGTTACGTACATTAAGCAATAAGATACCTATTTCATTAACCAAATTATATAAAAATATGTGTTAAAAATTATTGTAAATATCTATGCCTAAGTTTTAATCCAAGATACTTAATTCCTTTGTTATTTGAACAATGATAAAGTTCTACTTACCTTTTTCAAAGTTTTATTCACTTCAGCAGGACTTGGCATATAAAAATCCACAATACCAAGCAAGCAATCGTCGCAACGACACACATCACTTGGCAGCGAGGACATTGACCCAAAACTGCTGCAACTATCTATAGAGTCTGTCCGTACCAACTTCCCCGTACTTAAGGCTTCCATCTTCGCCACAAGTAGGGATTCCATGAGCGACCGTGGTCTCGCAGGCGACCGAGAACGTCGAGCAAAATCCGGGGACAAAGGTCGACAATGTTCTAAAACGTCTGGTGATAACGGTCTATGGCGAGTAAAGTTTAATGATGACAAATCCGGGGAAAGCGCGCGCCGTGACAGATCTGGCGATAGAGGACTTGCCAGGTCCGTTGATGAAGTCCGAGTGAGTGGCGGAGTAGCACTCCTACAATGCGATGACGTCATCTTTGTCGCCCGCATCACTTAACACTTTTTAAACACACATATTTACCATAACTTTGACTGAAATCAACGTAAATCAATAAGTATGGTTTATTACCTTGTTCATATTACGTTTATTGACTGTATCGAATTGATTGACAAGATAAATTATTTATTTTCGCCGTTTTAAAATTGTAGTACTAATATTAATGTTATTATAGGTTGTACAGTATTTTAAGTGTTTAAGCATTCTGGTTTATTTATAGTCTTGAGATTTTCTTTGCTGAATAATAAAGGTTTATCATTTAGGTAGAGATGATTGAGAGATTTTATATTTGGTTATTTAACTTAGAATCTTTTGTAAGATTCATATTGTTTTAAAGGTATCTTAACTAAAATACCTCGAGTTCAGTTATTTCATAATAAGAATAAGATAAAAACAAAATAAGTATAAAATTACATTGATAAAATGATACCAAGTGATGGAAGAATAAATTAAATATAACCACCGCTTGAAAATAAAAAAAATAAGTTTTTTAAAAGCTCTATAATAAATATGAATACCGTTCTTTAACAGGCTACGTTTGTTTACATCGGAGCTCAAAGCAGGAGGTTATTAGTTATTCTGCACACATACAAAATGTAGCCTTCGCACACCTTGTCGAGCCACACCTGCGCGTGAGTGTCTGCCGAGATGTAAAGCCACTGGATGTGACCATAACTATAGCTGTCATGCAATTACATATTTTTTTCAAGTGAATTGATATTTCATAATAAGCTTTTTAAAATTGAAAATAAAATCAATTTATTTTTTTTATTTTTGAAGAGCCATTCCATATTTAGTCTTTCTTAGTAAAGATAGATGTGCTCTCATAATCGTTAAATAATTTATATTTAATGAACTTGCTACTTAATCAAATAAACAGGTTTTGTTAAGAGCCATTATCGATACTAATGCATTCTGTCAACATGAGAACAAGCGGTAAACTTAGATTTCTTCCTGAGCCACTGTTCTAGCATTGAGGATTAAAAAAATATGATTATAAATATCACAGATTCAGTATTTTAATAACAAAATTTTCTTTTTTCGGTTTATTCCCATTGACAACGTGAATAAACCTTTTTTTCGGATCTAAATATACAAGTGCTTAATTTCATATAACGCAACATCATTGAGCCTTGAGATATAAATCTAAATACTAGAGTCACTGCGTTATTTATAATAGAATATCAAGATGAGTTTTGTCATTGTACAATTTATGATTAAAATAAATAATGAATTTCTCACAAAAACAATTATATTCTAAAGGTTCTTCAGAAGGTTCTCGCTTGATTATACAAGATAAACAAAAACTTTAAGGGTAAAGCAATTTTTATCGGATATGAGGATGGAAAAATAAGAGAGTACCAAACCTATTAAAAATTCTTATTTTCTACTATTCGTTTAAATTATTTTATTATTAGGTTTTAATTTATTTTTTTACTAAGCTGTACCATGATATAGGTAACATTAAAAATATTTATAAATGACTAAATTTTGTCATTTATAAATATTTTTAATGTTAAGAAAACACTAGAGAATAAACGCTGTACGTTTTTCATACAAATAATAATATGTATTATGAAAAAATAAGGGTTCACGTACTGCCTAAATTTGTGCTGCTACTAAGATGATAAAATTAACATTTCAAATAAGACAAAGGTATTTATCTATATTATATTGTGTAATTTTAGAACGCATTTTTCTTTATACCTCTTCTAACACACTATACTTCAACGGCTCATTCGTAACAACTCGTTATATAATCGAATAATCTACGTTTCCTTCTATTGCATGTATTTTATTACACTCTATAGACTAAGATGCATTATTAATAACATTATTTACTAATAAGCAAGGACCAGATTTGCACACAAAGGGTCAGGTCCCAGAACCCTGGGAAATCTACCAACATCAAGAACAGATGGTACGTGTCATTTAAAAATGTGAAACTCGCTATTATTGTAGATATAATTATTGTGTATACAATATATTTTGTATTGAAATTCTTTGTTCTATAAGGAGCCATAAAACTAGCTTGATTTTTTACGTTATTGTGGTATTTAAACCCTTTTTATAAAAGTCATAATGTTTGTTTATTTTGAGTTGTTACAAATAGAGTTTAAATTTATTTTTCTCATTTATTCTATTTTTATTCATAGATCTATTATGTCGATTTAAAGTTACAGCTTAAAATTTATCTCCTTAACCTATAATATTAATGTCTTCGAAATTTAAATAACCTTATTTATATAAGTTATTGATCAAATAAAACTAAAGCTACACATATGAATTACTTACTACCTTTGATAAATTCTAAAGTTACATTGATAATCAATATTTTATAGTCCAACCAACGTTTATAAACAACCGTTAAAGGCAGCCCACTAATGCTATCCATAAAATAAAATATCTAAGCTATGTACCGTGTAATTCCACTGTCATGTAATAACTCTTCTATATATACTAGTTTTAACATGTGACTTTAGTCCTTGTCGTATATCTGTTGTTACAATTCTATCACTCATGCTTTGAGGACCATGAGAGATGTTTTCTTAAAGATTGTAAGCACTGAATTTTAACTACCTACAGTTTAAAAATCAGAAGCTGAAAAGTGCCAATAAATGAAGTTGAATATATTTCTTGCAATTAATATAATTATCAATGAATAATAAAAAATGTTAAAGGAAGAAATTATATCAAAGTAAATTAATAAATAAAGAGAATTCTTTCTTCTATATTAATTTATTTTAAAGCATTGGTAGAGGTTGCCTTCTTAAAATAAGAAGAGGCTTTTCCCTGCAATGGGACAGTATAAGGCTCGTAAGACGATAATGATAATTACATGAGGGATGACATCTGTGAAATGGAAGTGAAAGTTCAAATGACGACTAAAAAGAGAGAGAATGGAAGAAATGTATATTTAACGGTTATCTGTACAATATAAGCCCTAGGGCAGAAAGAAGAGCAATCAAAATAGACACAGAAACGCAAGGTCGAAGGATGATTTCACTGTTGCAGATAAAAGACACATATAGGCAGTTAATTTATGAAATGTAAAAATCAAAGAGTTTCACTTTAGCTCACTTATTTCGTAAGGTATATTTACAGACATACAAATTATTTACTGTTATTAAAATCAGCGAACTTATTTGTAATATGATTGCATGTAACGCCTTTCAAAGCACTGCGGGTGGCCACGTTTAATTCACACTCCAATCTGTACATCATGTACATGTATGAAATTGTAATGCTTATTCGCATTACTTACGTAAGAAAGGAAGTTGTAAATATTTACGAGTAGAAGCGTATCATAGGTTTTTGCAAACGACATTGTGACAATTTATGAATGTGTTTAACATGTTTTGCATCTGTATCTGTGGGAAGGTAGTTAGAACAAATAATGAATACTCCACATTCACGTCCGTTAGGTCTTAATTTAGTTCTCAACCGTAAAACCAGGAGCGATGTTCACTTTTATTGAAATAATTTTTCGCTAATGAGAAAGTTCGTACGTACTTCTAGTATTTTTACTGAAATTAATATAATTAAAGTCCATTATAGTTTTTACATCACTTTTCTACTCTTAGTTTATGATTATTACCTACTATTCGTATATATTATCGTAATTTACAACCCACAAGACAACCAATATTGAGCCTTTGTCTTTTGTGTAAATATGTATGTCGTCATTTAAAACAAGAAAATAACTTTAACCTAAAAATAAAAAATAAAAATGGCGATAAGTGGGTTGTTAAACACTTTTGCTTACCCCTTTGGGATAAAAGGCGTAAAGCTATGTATGTAAATAAATTTAGTTGAGTCAAAGCACCAACTCCTAGTCATTGAAATCATTACCTACAGTCTACAGTAGAAACGTTTTATAAATAACTACTTTTGATTTTATACCACGTGCATAGACCATAACTGTTAGATCTAAGATCTAAGAGATTATCAAACGACCCGGCCTATGTTTCACACGATAGTGAGCAATTTGTAAGCGGTAATATGTGACGTAATTAATGTGCTGATACGTAATCTAACATTTATACTTGTGTACTAGGTAAGTCATAAATTGCTAAGCTAGAAAAGTCACTAGATATGGGTGATAATATAGAGTACTTTAATTTAAAACAGAATCTTGAAAAGGAACGTGTAAATATTCGTTTAGAACATATTGTATATGCAGATTATCATATTATTATCACATCACCTTGATTTTTTTTTAATTTTATGTCACTTTTCAACAGCGTGAAGAAAACGCAATTGCAAACATTCTTCTCGCTGTACCTATATGGATTGTGGGAGAGCTACATAACTATTTATTAATTAAAATCCCGGCCAAGTGCGAGTCGGGCTTGCATACGATAGGTTTTGTACCATAAAAACATTGATGCGCCACAAAAAACAAATGACTTTTGTAAAAATTCTACTTTTTGTTTGACTTTGAAAATCCCTCAGATTTCTTCTAACCCTGTTCAGTTTCTAGTCCGCAAACACGGGTCAGAACCCACTAGTCTCCTTAAATTCGACATACTTTTTTGCACGAAGTATTTGTTCTGTTTATTCAGCATATTATATAATATATACAACAGCAATATGGATGCAGCAAGGATTTACATATTAAAACTATATTATTTGTATCCAGAGATAGACATTGCTGGGTTGTAGAGGTTGTTCTTTCCGTAAAGTAAGCCGTATGCTAATTTACGGTCTAAAAAAAGAGTCATCAAACGTAATCAATATTCTGATACCTACCATACTCAAAATTGCCTAACGTTGCAATAAACTTAGTCAGCTCTCACAGCTATTTCAATATTCACGCACTGAAGCATGTGCTAAAATCCAATTACCAGCCAAATATAGCGTAATTAAATGTGCTGTCGTAATGGAGAACGCATCAGTGCATAATCAAATAAATTCATCAACTTCTGACATGTTACAAATTGCGATGCTATATAAATTAACTTAAATGCTATGTAAATATTAACCTTACTAAAGTTAATGTACAGAGTAAGTGTTTGAGTTTTTGGTTGTTAATCTTTAATTTGCTCTATCAGATTAAACTTAATTATCATAGAATTTAATTGAAAGTTGATGGCCTACTTTACTAAAATATATGAAAATAAAAACACATTTTCAAATATCAATACAGTAATATAAACTACATACAAACGAGTTAATTAAATATGTGGCAGTAAAGCCCCGCTCCACAACTTGTTCCTTAGTGCAATTGCTGTTAAATAAGAGAAAATAAAGACGAAGGCAGTCTATAAACATTCAAAAGCATTGCACTTATCGTTCACAACAAACTAAATAAACGGTAAATTTTAAAGAAACAACAAAAAGTTTAATTGACGGAAATGCGTGGCGCGTCCCATTTGCCACTAATTAAAGCTTACTAAGAAACACACACGTTTCGTTAATCATTCAACTTCCATTGAATTTGCGGCATTTTAAAGAATTACTTACTCAATGTTTTACTTAACCAACTAAAAACAGAAACATTTTATATTTAACCAAAATATTTTTTTGGTGTCGCAATCAAGTAAAAGATACCTATATTATATTATTTTGGCGTACTTCTAACAATCTCTTATTTCAGGTGCTTTTTTATTTAGATGAAGAATACAAGCTATATAAGAAGGCGCAAAACCTCGATAATTTGAAAGGATGGAAGCATTTGCACAGGACATAAAAGTCTAATAAATAATATATGTACACTTCTCATAAGCTGCTATGTAAGGTACTTTTGCAATATCATAGATACGTGCCATTTATTTTATTGTCTGTACCAGTTTGATCAACATACTAGCAAAGGCAATAACTAATATATTTGTATGACATTTGCCAGGCTCTATTAAAGGACATTTATAAGACACGATACAACAAGCTTTCATACAAAGGTATTGGCAAGTCGAAATTAGAGGTAAATACTTAGCTACTATGAGGCAAGCAGCTAGCTTAGGCACTTAATTAATATCAAGTGTCACTAATTTTGCCATCTCTCTCTAATCGGTCTCTCTTGTCTGAGGATCGTGGTCAGCATCGGGGTAACATCTGGAGCGGATGATCTTTTGAATTTTGCCATAAGTGGTAATTAATTTCTATCAACTTGCCTTATTGTTTGTTTTTGTTAAATTAACTTTTAGGTTGACTATTTTTTTCTAAACATATGTTTACCAAATCCACTTCACTTAGCTCTCGTAGTAGTAGTAGTAGTAGTAGGTATTAAATGGAGTCCACAAGTGATGATCACCATTTGAATTCCTACTATGGCAAAAAAGTATATTAGCTTTGTTATAGGATGCTATAATAATTATATCAGCTCATCATAAGACCTTTCCTCACTTGGCATAATGTTATTCTCAGGCAGCGGGACTAACGATGTAAAAAATATATCATACAATTTCAAACTTAAAACAACGAACGAGTCCGGGTGTACATTGTGTCCGTTAATTGTATGTTTGTAAAGACAAAAAAAAACAAAGGACAAATATTCTTAAATATAACCATCGTATCCATAAGTCGTCATCGTGTCGTTATCGCATCGTCGACTATAAACACCCAAACGCAATTCATAGTTAGAACCAGTTTGACATATTACCGTATTGCGCTCAATGAATATATGAATATGTTTGTAGATATCGCATATTTATCACCTTACAATGTATAAAATCAAAATATAATGCGTGTGATTGTTATTTAACTAAATGGTGTATTTATTTTGCATACATTAGAAACATTATAAAGCAACAATATAGTAAAAAGAAAGAATATAGATATACTTTTTATTTTATCATATTATAAATCACACGACGATTAAACAGAGTGGCCTAAGTTTCTTGCTAGTAATCTTCTAAGTTTTACTTGATCAGCGAACTAGCTGTTAAATAATAAGTAAGTTGGCAGACATTTTATTTTCTTATTTTGACGTTAATATACATAAAGGTTAAAGTAACAGTTTTACCTTAAGCTAAATTTATTTCACTAATTAGTAAATGATGTTTATTTTTCCTGCACAAATATCCCAATTGTAAATGTTTGCGCTAATGAAGAGAAACGTATTTACGATAAAACGTCTTATGATAAAAGTGTTACATCGCGCTTCTTAGGACACCCATGGAAAAGATCGAATAGTCTCATATTCTAGATCTTATTATACCTAGACCCTGACTTACCCCCAATTTCTGAAAGGCTGATTAACGAAAAATTAACTAATTACCTGTTAAATCTCATGTGAAGTACCTAAAAGCATGGATAATTAGTTTAATTTGATCTAATTAGTAACTATTAGATCAAATTAAACTAGTTATTCATACTTTTAGCAACCCAATTTCTGAAACTGAGGGATAAGTTTACTTAATTATTGAATACTAACAAGTCGATATACGCATTGCCTCACCCATTTCGACCGACAAAACATTAGATCCTGGACACGTCCATATCAACGTATGTATTCTACATTTCTTGAATATGAATTCTCAAATTATAATACTAAAACCAAGTATTTCATATCACGTACTCCATTATATATTTAAACATTAGTTATGTTGTGGAAAAGAAGACCACCTACTAAGAAACTGATCGAAAGCTCTGCAATGTTTATGATTAAGATAGTTTGAACAAGTTGTAAATAAAAATAATAAATAAAATAAATCATATTTTAAACTATATTTTTAATTGATTTTAGATTTAAATTAATTTATTGACTGCCGATCTGAAATCGAAATGGCCCAGTGGATAAGGCACCGGCTTTGTGAACACGAGGTGATGGATTCCGAACCGGGCAAGTACCAATGTGATTTCTCATATTATAAATATCTACTTTAAGCTTATCTTAGACATTTCTGACTGACGATTAAAGAAAACATCGTTAAGAAACCTGGACTTAAAAGTCTGTAATAGCCAATCCGCCTTACACAAGCGTGGTGATTAATGCTCATGCCTTCTCTATATGAAAAGAGGCCTTTGACCTGCAGTAAAATAGTAAACAGGTTGGTATTATTAATCTGAAATTGCCAATTATCCTTGAGCAAGCGTGGTGATCAATTTTCAAGCCTTCTCTATATGAGAAGAGGCCTAGTGGGGTAATAACGGTCTGGTATGATAATAATGATGATAGATTGCCTTGATATAAGTGAGAGTGCGTGCGTCTTCTTAAAAATAATAAAAAGAAAAAATCTTTATAGCCTATAAAAAATTGTGATTTGTATACTTTTGCAAATAATTTCGCAACATATGTAAATGCAAATTGTCTTTTGAAAAACAATTTAATTAAAAAATATCAATAGAATGTCAATATAAAAAACTCATTATAAGTAAAACTAATTGCAGTGGCAGTTACCTACAAATAAGTAATATTTACAGTAAGTAAATAATTGTTTAAAAAATAAATAGTTGTTATTCGCTTTAAAAAAATTACATGGCAGGTAAATCGAAAGTTCAATTAATTGCACTCATTACTTCGATTTCCGCATCTGGGCGTAAATTTTATGTATATATAACACACCAACTATAAACTTTTATCTTGAGTTAAATTTTATGTGCCACAATTTGCACACTTTCGACGGTAATTTATTGTTTTACCTCTTCACAAGTGTGAACAGATTTGAAAAAAAAAAACCAAATAAACGGGTTTTCCTCCAGAAAAATCTCATGTTAAGACAAAGCGTTTTGAAGCCCGAAAGCTAAAGTTCTTCAAAGTTTCACAAAAAAACAATACATTATAAACAAAAAGAAATAAAAAATAATATCCTCATTTAACAATTCAAGTTAAAATATCTCGAATTGAAATAAAACACGCGATAAATAAACGATCGATTGATTATTGCTCGAGGCGTAATTGTTTCGCGAATCGATTCACAGCTTGATCGATCGACTAACGAATTAGGGATTATAAACACGCATGAAAATACTAGGGTACCGCGCGTGATGAGTTGTTATTTTTTATTTTATTTTTGTTTTAAAATATTTAATAACAATTTAAAAAAAAAACAATTAAGACCAAGTCCTTTATTATATCACTCACTCAACAAACTCGCAAATATTTGTCACAGATAGATGAATGTGTTTCTAATGGCAAAGCTTATGGTGCCATTGTGGTACAGTATGGACTAAGGCCCTTAAACCACTCGTAACCACCTTAGTCCAATAACCACAAACGCAATTAATTCGTGCAATTTTATGTTTATAGCCAAATTGACCACACAAGTTGTTGTCAGCAAAATGTTAAAAGTAAAGACGAATTACCCATATCATTCGTTCTACGAAGAAACATGTCATTAATCTTGTTCAATCAGCAATTCGTTGAAAACGAATTACGGAGTAATAAATTGTTCTCAAATTGATTACAGGTATTATTTCAATAATGAACTTCCAAATTGAAGAAAATATTAAAAAAATCCACATGACATGCAAAATGATTATTACCTACATATTTTTATTTTTTTATAAAAAGGTCAAGAAGACGTTTATTCCAAGAATAATCTGGGCGGTATTGAAGATCGAATAATTGCATCCACATATTCATTACCTTCATAAGGATACATCATCATCATAAACACCTCCTCAGGCATTTCCTATGACGTGTTATTATCCTTTTCAAATGACCTTCCCGGCTGAGCTCAATAATGGTTACCTACATAAATGCAGCACAACTAATGCACTTATTTTATTGTTATTAGAATAGAAATAAGTCTTCTATTTACTACTGCAAAACAAATATAATTATTTTGTTTCTGTATCTACCTCGACAAATTGTAAGATATGTCATTAAATTACATTAATAATTTAATAACAACAAAGAAAGGCTATTAGCAGGGTGAGTGGCTGGTAATCTGAGCTACAGGGTCACGCCATCAGTCCTTTCACAATTACTGTTTTAATTTGTGAAAATTGTTGATGTAAGTTGTATTGATTTGTGATTGTAAGAAGAAAATAAATAATTATCTTTATTATTATGTTATCTGTATTATATATTACACTTATGCTTATGTTTATCAACATTGGATAAAATTGATGAACACGGTAAGGAGAGGAAACGCTGCTGGCTGTCCGTTACCTATATATTATTCCCGTAGTAGCCTCTTTAGACAACTTTCAGAAGAGATGGAGTAGTTTCTTATTATAGACCAAAGTGACTTATTTTTAAACGTACTGTATTTTTTTAATAATGTTAAATTATTAAATGAAAACCGGTGATCTGTGTAATCAATATTTCAACCAAACGCTAAAAACATAAGATTTATTTTGGCCAATTTTCGCAATGTAAAACTTGAATACAGTCCTCCACCGACACCGTCACATGTAGATGCTAGGTACATTAATCACAGTAATTATCTCGGAATCAGTTATAATTTATGCGGTGTAAATGTTATAATTACGACGACAAGATTAAATATTATGAAAGCTTTCTAATACGACCTCATTAAACCATCATGGATAATATTTATAGTTACATTAATATACTTTCATGTTTGTGTTAATAATTAATGGTAATTTATGAGAAATCTCAATTACTATTCGATTATTTTTGGTTATTATAATATTATAATCCCGCAACGTAGATGTTAAATTTCGGCACACTTGTGGACTGGACAATGGACTGCACAAATCCATTTAATAGACATCTTGTGGACCTATATTTAGCAGTACTGCGTTAGGCAAATCGATTAATTGATAGTACCGTTTAATTATTTTTTAAATATTGGTAGGTGCAATTTTAGTCAGCTAATTATCTTGTTTGGTCTATCTTTTGGTATCCACAATATATCACAATTGAAGCTTATACGAGTACTTGCAGATAAATATTCCAACTTAGTGCCTATGTGTTTCGACATAAATTTCAACATTAAACAAGGACAATTATTACATGGCGCGGGACACATAGTGCGGCGAATTGTTTAAAGGTTTTTTGCAGTGTTTCAAATTGCATGAGACTCTGCACTTTTGTTTGACATTTTTAACGTCATTTTATATCGTAAAAGCTATAAAACACCGGATTAAACATGCCCAATTATCTTAAACAACATATTTATTACTTTAAGACTTCATTTTAAGGTTATTAAGTTTATTTTTGTTAAAAATATCTTCGTATAATGTCACCTTATTAACTTTAAATTACTTTATTTGTGTGTTGGCAAATTTGGCGATTTTTGGAAAGCGGACAATCTTGTCTTTTCTTATGTGAATGTTAAAATCTCTCACCAGTGACGTTGTTGCATATCTTTCTATTATATCAAAAATATAATTTGCTTTCCTGCCGGTTCTTGTTATAGCTCTACCCTTATTAGCGAATCTTTATTTGGGTCCATCCGTAACAAATATCTCTTTGTGTGGACTATAAATATGTATTTGTGTCGAGGTTCTAGGTGTTATTCGTATCCGACATTTTTGCCTTAATAATGACGCAGACTTTAACCAGAAATGTAAGTAAGCTTATAAGCTTATAATTATAAGGTCAAAGCTCAGCGACTCATGATACCACCCAAGAAATCTTTAATCTGTACACAAATCAATCAAGAACTAAATTAACAACCACTTCATTACGGCCCATTTAAAGCTATTTACACTTCCATTAACTAATACTACCGGAGAAGTACTAGTTTTTGTCCACGAACCGTAATACCCCGAGGCGGCCTGTCAAACAGTATACATTACCTTATCGGTACTCAAATACATTACACTAATTAATTTTGGGTAGGTCGCAATTATTTGGTCAAGAACTAATATTATGTATTTTTATGGGTGGGTTCTGTGTTGATTGTCGATAATAATATAATAGCTAGTTTTGACTTTTTATGGGTTTGCGTGTTGAGTTATAGCGATGTATTCAATTTTGAATGAAGCAAATTTATATAGCGTAGTTATGACTACATTCTATTAGTAGAACCTATATTTGCTATGATTTAAAATTACCCGTACTTTTATTGACAGTGAAGCGTCTAATGACTGTTATATTGTTTAAAAAATATTTTAGCTAGATTTGTCGTATAATGGTCAAATTACATTGGCACTAAGTGTCATCTAAATTTGACAAAAGTTTTCTTGTAATTCACGGATTAGTTGTTTAAATTCACGGTGTTTTACTTTCATGACATATTATTTAATACATATTTGCTAGTGTTTTGGAGCTCGTACCGTACAATTTGTTTTTTCTGATACAAGGAACTCTAAAACACCACTCATTCAGTCAGCCTATGGTCTATTCACACAACTATACCCACAAATTGACATGAGGCTGTAAATTGACACACAAACAAATGATTCTAATCTAACATGCACATATATTAGCTTAGTGGTTCAAGATGGTCGATAGCTACCTGCCACCCGTCAATCTCTACAAATTTCTAGGTTAGACAAACAATCTATAGAACGTCGTAAATTTTAATTTTGCTTAAAATATATTGACTGTGTTTCTTTGTTGAACTATTGAACGAAATTGTCTGACCTTTACTTCTATAATAGTAAGAAACGAGATGCAATACGTATTTTTATTGCTACAATAATAATAATAATAATAATAATAATCTTTATTGTACACAACACATAATTATACAAATAAAAAAGAAGACAGCATACAAATAGGTAGGTAAGTACAATGGGCGGTCTTATCGCTAAGAGCGATCTCTTCCAGACAACCTTTGGATGGATTTTTATGATGTAGATAACAGCAGTTGCTGGTGTATTATAAATACGATAATATTAAATGCTATAATAGTCATACATATAAAACAAAAATAAAATAAAATAAAAACAAAAATATAATAAAAAATACATACTAACATATAAATAAATATATATTTATACTACTACAATGAGTAAGAAATAAAATAAATACAATTAAGTTATTATAATGACAAATAATGTGTTTTAGTCATGGATTTAAATGAAGCTAGTGTTTGTGCTCGTCTAATATTTAAGGGTAGTTCATTCTACAGACGTGTAGCCAAAACTGTAAATGAATTGTCGTAAAAAATTGTAGAATGTGATGGCATTTTTAACTGTAAGTTTTCAGATGATCGTAAGGATCTCGTTTGTGTTTAATGAAGGAACTTAAAGCGTCCCTTAAGATAGGAAGGTGTTGAAGGGTTAAACAAAATATTGTACAGTAAAGAAAGGATATGAGCATTCCGGCGAAGTCTTATTGGTAACCACTTGAGCTTTTTGCGAAATTCTGAAACATGATCATTCTTGCGTAGACCAAATATAAATCTTAAGCAAACATTTTGAAGTCGCTCAAATTTGTCTAGCTGGTTCTCGGTAAGATTTGGATAGCTGGCATCCGCATAATCTAAAATGGGAAGTAGTAGGGAATTTGCAAGCGCAGTTTTGGTGGTAATTGGGAGAAAGTTACGAAAACGTCTCAAAGACACACTTTACTATTTGAGAAAAATATATGGAAAATATAACATTTCACTTAGAGTGAAGCGGTTAAGAAAGTGCCCCAGCTATTAATACAGCAATTTTTTTATTTACTTTTATTTATGTTTATGTATGTATTCATATCCTAAATTTTGTTTTATTTTATTATTATTATTATTGTGTTATCGTGCAATAAATTTATCTCTGTATTGTCTGTGGCTTATGTCAAATAAATGTATTTTATTTCTTTCTTTCTTTTTAGACCCGAGTATCGTAAAATCGATTCAGATTTAAAGAAATATTAGCGTGATTTTTAAAATTTACCACGCAACAACGGGGCTAGTTTCTTACTGCTTAAACATTAAGTCTTCAATGAATCTTTGAATGTCTTTAATAAAACTTTACTCGGCCACAATTACAACATTTGGTTTCCAAAGTCCAATAAAAAGTCGACAAGCAATACAATGAAATAAATCTGCAAATTGTTGAATTAAAAAATTGTGTACGTTTCACCACATAGCTAAAGTTACCAAAACAAGCCGTATCACTACTGTGAATTAAACTAGGGTTGCCAAAGAAAGATTCTAAGCAAACATTTTCGATACCTAACTTGTATACCTGACAGAGATGGTGATTTCGTGCCCAGACTTGAATAATCCTCTTTATAAAAGCCAACTTCTACGCTAGAAAAAGATTCTTGTATCAACCGGGGACTTTACAAATAATTAACAGACACAAGGAATACCATTTTTTAAGGTTGTTACAAAATTTTCTTCTAAATGTTAATTGCACCCACAACCTTGAAGAGCATTCGCAAACACACTAACACTTTCTGTCACCGCCACCGACTCAGTTTTTGCAATTGAAAATAACATATCAATTTAAACCTTAAGGAGAGAAATATTATACGGTAGTAGATCCACGCTGGTTTTAGCATGAATGGGTCAGATCGACCGGGGCAGTACTACCTTCTCATAGAAGATCGACTTAAGAGTAGTAGTATCCTTACTACTGCGTTTCGTTCGGTGAGTGAGAGCGCCGGAGGTCCAATTTCCCCCCCTTTCCTTTTTCCTCACCTCCCTCATTCCCTTCCCCTAACCCCATTCCCAGCCGCCATAGTGGAAACCACCATATCTGCAGTTTAAGCTTTTGATATAGCGGCCACCTCTTCTGGATTCCACTGATTGCTTACCATCAGGCAGGGTGGAGTCACTTTGGTAGGCTTCTATAAAAAAAAGGCAGTACCAAGAATATAACGTCCAAGAAATGTAGAACTAGAGATGTCATCTGTTAGAAATGTGTAAAAGAAATGCACTCTTCACTTGGACTTAGGAATAAGGGCAATATGGTTAGATATGTATAATACAAATAAGCAATAAGGTTCGTTGATTGGTTGACTGGTAGAAAATGTCTAGGGCATTAAGTCCGCCTGTATACGCATGTGCATTAAGTTTGTTAAATAAAAAATATTTTGTAATGAAAATAATAAGTACATTATTTTAACCTTTTCATAAACAATAATGTAGACACATTAAAGATGTTTTCTTGTCATCACGGCCATATACATTTACTGTCCCGAAAAGTGTTAATTACCTAAATATTATTTTAAAACAATATGTTTCTTGAATCGAACTATTTACAAAAATTCAAAGTATACAAGTTTGACATGCCAGCCCTAGAGCGCAAAATAATCACAAAGACAGGGCAACGTAACAAATCACTGGCAACTTGTATATCCATATGAGTTCGTATGGGAAAAAACATTCCACGCTTGATCACCGTCGAATCGATACTATAAATACTTGAAGAAAACTGTAGGTACTCTTTATGCGAGCGGTGGCGAAATGTCCATCGTCAATTTGATATAATATAATTCCCAGATCGCACTCCAAGATTATAGTACTGGAAAACATTGAAAGAAACTTGGATCTAAATTTAGAAAATATATTTTGCGTCTTATATGTATTGCCAATCTGACTTGAACATGCGTGGTCTTTGTAAATTTTTATACTTTTTATATCATCTATCCAAAGGTTGTGCTTTCAGCAATAAGACGACAATGTACAACTAATGTAAGATAATAATTTAAATACTTACAATAAAAGATTCATTTTTCTGAAAGGCGAAAATACTCTAGTCGGTAGACCTTAAAGAAAAAGCTCAGACCACTCTTTTTAATCACTTCTAATTTTAAAAATGATTAAACAATTATTTATATTCGTAATATAATTATTCACGATACACAATTTATTATTTACGAGGCTATTATAACTTTAATATAAGCGCAAAACCCACACGAATATTTTTATTTATCGTCTACCGTTGATCTCGTGATAGCGGGACTAAGTTATGAGTTTATGACTATGTTGTAAAGTAAGTGGGTTGATCGTGCTATGTTTATTTTAATACAAATTAAATTAGGTCCAAATTAATAAACATACTTAGAAGAGGATATCCATTGCTAACATTTTTCAAAGAAAATATAGCAATAATTTAATATGGGGCCTTGAAGTTTTATGAGACTAATCGTCAAAACGTTTAAGTCTTAACATAAAGTTATCGTTTGAGTATCTAGTTAAAAGATGTTTAAAATTACAGTGGTGACGTTTTCATCGCATTTTCTTAATACTCGTCTTATGTGCTGTTTAAATAAGACTACCACTAACAAAAGTATTATCAAGACAACTTGCCGTCAGACCTATTACAAATACAAAAAAATACAAAAATCTTTATTTCCAAAAAGCCTTATAACTAGTACAACTTAGTTTCCAATGGTCCCCGCACTAGGTCAAGCCTGTATCGCGGGAGGCCGTGTTAAGATTACCAAAAAAAAAATATATAGGTATAAATTTATTTTCGAGAACTATTGATAAAGAAAATGAAAACAAATAATATAATTTAGTAAAAAGAAATTGGCAAGTACATAGGTATTAAATAAAAGGTATCAAAAGGTATTATATACAATATTAATAACAATATAACTATTCTGTGTAGGCCGTAAGACAGTAACAAAATGCAACATGTAGTATAAAATTCGCAGGATCCAAACAACCTACATAATATTTCTGTTTTGCGATAACTAAAAATTATAATGCCACTCTTGCTGAATGGAACAAGATACTCGAATCACGCAGTTCAGTACTGCATATTAAGAATATTACTCAAAAACTATTTTCCAGTGCATGTTTCCTTCAGTTTAATGTCGGATCTTTTTAAGGAAGTAAAATCATCTCAAAAAGCCACCAAAGTTAGGATCATTATGCCAGAAGTATGCTACGATGACTTTGAGATAGCATACAGTTCTCGACTCAAGTAACAGCTTATCAACAGGCTAAAAACTTTACTATTTACTTATCAATATACACTATATTGTTGTAAGCGATCACAACAACTAAGAACATAAATCCTTCTGTTGATATTATCGGTTAGATTTATTACTTTCAAGTATACAATGTTTATCGAGGAACACATCAAGTTTTCTTGATATATCATAATTGTAAATTCTACTGGTAAAGAATTACCGTAGCTATTGTACGGTTACAGTGCTAGAACAACCTTTACTATATAAAATTTTAATGACTAACTTGTTACGGCTCAATTTATGCATATACGCCTTAGCTATACTTTAATAATTAACGAGGTATATTTTACTATCATTTCCAATGTAATAGTAACGTTCAGCAATAATACAAGTTTCATTACAAAACACAACAAAACATAACAAAAGCTAAAATATTTAATTTTCTTGTTTAAGCAACACAACATTGTATGGTTTATCTGGGCAATAGTTATTTCGTATTTTATGTTCTTCGTGAGCTAAGTTATATGGGAACGAGTATACTTAGTTGTTATACATGACATCTATATCAATTATCATATAGTGAATTCCATTTGTAAACCCACCAAATGTTAAAACGCAACAACGATTATAGTTACAAGTGGAGGAAACTTTCAGTCTCTCTATTGAATTATTTTATTATATTATTATACTAGACTACTATACTATATTATTATCTCTCAATTTGAACGTAAAATTGCTTAAAACATATCCTTCTGTGTCCTACCTCAGAAGACACTCATCCTACTAATATTATAAATGCCAAAATTTGTATGTGTGTGTGTGTGTGTTTGTGTGTGTGTGTGTGTCTTTGTTACCGCTCAGCGCCTAAACGGTTGAAATTTCGATGAAAATTGGTATGTAGATAGATTCGTTGCAGGAGACGGACATAGGTAGCCTATTTCTCGAAAATCGGTCTGTTTCCCGAGGGATTCAAAACACATTTTACGCGCGGGCGAATTCGTGGGGCGGAGATAGTAATATATATTTTCATTTAACTTTATAGCTAATGTGATGATACTGTTACACTTTAAACAGCTATGCTATGAAGCAACCTCTCAAAAAGCCTGGAACGGAGGCCTATCCATTGCACCAAAAATAATATGTTAACCAACACTATATACTGATATTTTGCATTTATAAAAGTTTTTTATTCAGTCATAATGCCCTAACAAATATTCTTATTATTTCAAAGCGTAAAATATTAAGAATATTTGTTGTGTTTAATACTTAAAATAGCAATGAAAAGTATGTAGCGACAAACCCCGCCTTACGTATAAACTGCCTAAAAGGGGAGTTGAAGTCCCGCCCATACAAATTAATATTCAATCGAGCTCAATAATTCGAACTATTTGTCGTATGCCTTATTTGACGAATTTATTGCTTGGCCATAGATGGATAATTTTAGCTTATATTGTTACCATATACGTAGAACTGATAGCTTTATTTTATATGTAAGGATTATCGACTTATCTTACACCATTCACGTCAAGACTAATAGCGACATAGCTGCCAGAAAAAGAACTATTTTTGACACCCGTGACAGTTAAACTAATTAAATTGGATTGCAAGAATTTTTGAAATACTTTATTGATAACACTAAGTAAGAAGTAGTCTCAAAATAAAGTCTTTATTTCATGCTGTTTCATGAGCTCTAGCACATTCGAAAAGGCTTTTCGGCTGTGTAACATCACCAGCAATTAAAACATATTAGATTTGCGAAACCGGTGACTAAAAATAATATTAATGCTGTTATAAAGACTCTGTTTTCAGCTTTATCTATAAAGTGAGTGAAAAAGGCAAATAAACAAGATGGAAGTCGTGAGAGATCACAAATGACAACGATAATATTTGATTATAATAATAGAGATTATCAAATATGCTGTTCCAAAGAGTCAATACAATTACTCATGTGTTATTAAAAAAAAACATTCAATTACAAGGAGCAGAGTAAACAATGTAGCCATCATTCTACATCTTTCGCAATCAGTTTCATTTATATTCGCCCCACTCAACATGATTAAACAAACTGATATTGATCTTTATGTATTACCATAAGGAGAAAGGAATGTTTTGCTAATTAATGCTTTGGGTATTCAATGATGACAATTATGCAATTAACGAAATTGTATACTTAAGTTAAAACGAACCGCGAGAGAGACCTTTAAGTTCTTTTACATTTATTCCTTAAGATGGTTCCGACGAAATTTCGACGAAATCCGCGACTTTCATCTCGATAATTGAGTAGATTCTAATGCTATTTATTCTTTTTTTTTTGCCAACAATATACTTTGATTCATGAACTTTAGAATAGTAGAAGAATTATTTACAATAATTGATTATATAACTTATACCAACGATATTAAAACAACGTGATTTCACTTATTTCGAAATATTACTTTGTAATTACTATAGTTATAAATATAAAAGTTATATTGAATCAACCGGAATAAACCAAATGTCAACTCTGTAGGTTTATTTCATTTATTAGGATAATGTTTCAATAGTTATTGATAATTTGGCTGAATCAGCGTCGCAGGGGCTCTGCGCGGGCGACGGGAGGCAGAACGGCAGAGCGGCGCAAGCCCTTCTGACGGACGGACGTATGCGGTTTTTTTAAAAATTATTTACGTAATCCAATAATTGCAAATAAATAATATCAAAAAAAAAAATATTGTGTGGATACATTTAGTGTTGCAAATAAATTAGATTAGTTATTTAGATTTTTTTAGTGTATTAAATACATATACACATATAGGGTATTTACCTACATTTATTATTATTTTTCATCAAAATGACTAAAATTTCACGACTGAAACAAATACAAATGCTAAAGATTCAACACATGAATATCCTATAAGTAGGTATATACCTACCTTCATATTTTTAGTAAAATACCTTCTTTGAGGTACTGACCTAGGATATCCTTTAATTATGTTTAGTTCCACGTAAACTAGGTAACAGGTGGTGAGCCTATTGTCGATCGTGATAAGATCAAGGCAACACCAGGCCTCAAGAATCAGTAAATTCCTGCTGTTATATACCCTAGGGGTATGAATATGAGCTTGCTACAATATTGTCTATGTCTACTATCATTTCGAACTAGGTGTGTGGTAGGTGGGCACATGAGTAAAATATCTAACTTGGATATTTACTTATGTGGCAAGGGCGCTTTCCGATTCCGACCGACGCGACGACGGCGACGCCGGCGTAGGTACGAGGTGCTTCGGTTCCGAACACGAATGTCGGCGTCGGTCGTACAACTAGCATAGAACTCAAATTACAATGATTATACGTGACATGCGTCGGTTTGCGACCTAGTTAGGTACCTACACAAAACAACCATACACGCTGCTGTTAGCTACCTAACTATCTACGTTATCTTGCACGAGCATAAATACCTATACATTCTATATATACATACGGTGTGTACTTAAATATTCTATCGGTAAGTAATACCGATAAAATATTCAAGTATTTACCTCGTTAGATTTTTTTTCATGAGCTGATAAAATCAGTGATAAGATACTAGGCTAAAGTAAATACCTACCCTTCTACTTTCAATGCATCTTATTTTGATTTATTTATTTGATTGCAAGAAAGGAAGAAAAAAGGCTTTACAAAACGTCTTAGTCTCTAACCAAACTAAAATATTTGAAGACTGTGAAATTATCACAATTAGGTAAATTAAAAATCCTACTCTCTGTTCCTTTATTATCGTACTATATGAATTTTTAATCCTAAAATTAAATAATATATTGTTGAGTGCCTACTGGACATATCAAAACTAATACCGTATTTTTCGAGTGATAGGTGTATGTAGAAAATAATAGACCCGGCACGGTGGCACAGTATAAAGAATTCTACTCTTTTTTGTACAGTCTTTACCTAACTAGGTAAAGGCAAAAGAATTATGTTTTAGTACTCTATGTATGTATGTATGTATGTATCTTTATTATATTATATTATAAGTGTATGTACTGTAAAACTACCCCGTGACGTCGTCCGCATGGATCCGTTACTTAGCGATAATATTACATTAGTTCTACTTTACCGATTTTGCATTATATTATACATTTCCAATACTACAATATGTACGTACATACAAATATATGTATGTACACATATATTTGTATGTACATATTGAAGTAATCTATACTTATAATGAATCTCTAGCTAGGTAATTTTCACGGTACATCCAAATCACTCAAACAGTGGGTACAATGCGTCTACTTTGGCAATTGTTCGTGTTACTTATTTTGCTAAGGGTACATGATATTGTGTACCTTACGTACGGGCACTTACTAGAAGATATTCAACATTTATTTATTTATTGAAAAAGTATTTACAATATCATTACAGATAAAAACCCAATACGATATCATAAAAAACCTAAAATTAAAAACACTAATTACTAAATAAATATATCTACTTATCCAATACTATACATTTTTGTGCAACATCCTTGAATTTTGATAGGGTACATTGAAAAATATCAATTTCTATAGAAATAATGATATACACATAGGAATGATGACGCTTTGTTTAAAGCATGTGTAACTGTAAATCCTTATCAGCTCCGTCAGAGAATTCAGTTTTGCTGGTGAATGGTGCTGTTTCAAATTCAGTGCAGTGGTGGCCATACAGAGTAAAGATACTGTGGGAGAAAAAGGAAATAAAGAGGACCGAGGAGGTAACTATGCCTTCGGACCACTGACTTTCAGACAAAACTTACACTTTACGTCGTTATTTACATCTCCAGCCAAACCGTCCCGCTTATTCTAAAAGATCTACTTCCGTAAAATTTTTGCTGGCTACCCAATATACAGAACGATTTACTGAAGTTATATTTGTGATATCCAGATGAACCGAAAATAAATAAGGAAAATGAAAATATTTTAATTCATATAGGTTAATTAAATTAACACTTATGAACGTCAAAGTTTACAAAATGTCAGCAAATTAACCTACAACCAGTTCGCTGACAAAGTAGAGCCATGAGAAGAACTGGCAAGAAACTCAGGCCACTCATTTTAATCGCCAGGTTATTACAATTTTTGTAAGTTACAGTTTCAAGTAGCATGCAAAGTGACACAGGCAATACACTTAACTCTATAGGTAATTAAATACCTACAGCTTTCTATGTTGCAAAGAAAAAATAAAAAGTAAAATGCGTGCTTTACAGGCTGCCTCAATTTGCATATTGCTACAAAAGTACGAAAAGTCAGGGAGAAGTCAGGGGGAGTCAAGGGAAAGCCAGGGAGAAGCGAGGGAGAAGTGAAGAGAAAGTGAGGGGAATGTGAGAGGAAAGTGAGAGGAAAGTGAGGGAAGTGAGGAGAAAGTGACGGGGAAGTTAGGGGAAGTGAGGGAGAAGTGAGGTGGAAGTACGGGAGAAGTGAGGGGGAAATTAGGGGAAGTTAGAAGTGAGGGGATGTGAGTGGAAGTGAGGGGAAGTGAGTGGAAGTGAGGGGAAAGTGAGGGGGAAGTGAGGAGGAAGTGAGGAGGAAGTGAGGAGTGAGGAAAAAGTGAGGAGTAAATGAGGAGGAAGTGAGAGGAAAGTGAAGGGGAAGTAAGGGAGATGGTAGATGGGAAAGGAAGGGAGGGGGAAGGGACAAGGAAGGAGCTCTCGAATGGAGGGAAAGGGATAAGAAGTGATAAGAAGGGAGAAGAAAATGAGGGGAACGAAGGAGAAGAAATGGGGAAGTGCTAGAGAAGAGAGGAGAAAGCGAGGAGGCAAGGTAGAGAGAAGTGGAGGAAAGGGCAAGAGATGCTCGAGGAGGGGCAAGGGATGCTGAAGGAGGTGAAGAGGAGAAGAGGGAGGTGAGGAGAGAAGCGGAAATTGTGGAAAGTGGAGAAAAAGGGCGATAGGGAAGGAGGGGAAGGGAAAAGTTATTGTAGTGAATATTTGCCTTTGTGTATTGTATTTTTTTTACGAGGGATATCTTTAGGTAGGTGAAAGAGGGTTTGTATGAATGGGAGATTGAAAATACTATGGAAAACAGTATTTAAACAATATAAAAATGTCTATTGGAAAAATCAATATTCACGCGAGCGAAGCCGCGGGCAAAAGCTATCTATATACATAAAAGCAAAAGGTCACTCACTCACTCATCACGAAATCTCAAAGGTCACTCACTCACTCATCACGAAATCTCAGAAACAACAAGTGCTAGGAATCTTAAACTTTGCATGATCGTTCCTATTAGGATATAGGTGCTCACTTAGACGGGATTTTGCAAAATCCATCCTCTATGGGTGTATAAAGGGGTGACAAAGTTTGTATGAAACTTCTATAGTTTTTATAGTAGGATTACCAAATTACTAGAAAATACTCTTTTTCTTAATATTCAGAAACTACCCTTATTAAGTGAGCAAATAAGAGTCGAAGTTTGTGTGAAAGTGGTTCATCAGTTTTAGCGGTAGCGGGTTTAAATGGGATTCGCCATAGAGATGGATAATACTGATATTTATTACTGATACAATGTACGGTTGCCGTAAAATCTGGCACCCATCTGAATTTTCACGCGAACGAAGTCGCGGGCAACAGCTAGTCTATAATATGTATGTATTTACAAAAAAAAAAAGTATATAAGTAGTATATCAGTTGTTTAGTACCCATAACACAAGCAAATATAATTGCTTAATTTGGGGCTAAGATGGCTCTGTGTGAATGTGGTAGAATATTATTATTATATTATAGTTATTAGGTGCATTTTATGCTTTTTGTTTAATTATCTCAATTTTGGCATATGTGTGGATTGGTTCCTTTTTGCATAAGTAGGTTCAATTGTTTTTTTATGCTTATTAGTTTAAAGTGTAATTTAAACTTACTTGTGATTTTTATTATTGGTATCTACATTTGTTTTTATTATAAAGTGGTTTGTAAGTCAATTTAAATTTTATAAAAACCATGTTTTAAATTTATAATAATTGATGTGATACCTATAATCTTGTTTTAAGGGAAGTTTTGTGTTAGTTGTAAGTTTAAAAAATGAGTGTATTTTAATAACTTTTAACTTCAGTTTGATCGATAATGATCTAATACTTTATAATTCTGTTGCGTTAAAATTAATAAATTTAACCGCGTTTAAGCGTAACAATGAATCAAGTTTTGTACTCTTATTTAAACACATTTATAGACTACCAGACTTAAAAGCAGTGAACGGACGTTAACCACACTAAAGTTTAACATGAGGTAGTTCCACAAGTATTAATGATAAGCTAAATTGACATTATGTGCTATACCGACATTTTAGTTACAATTAAGTTCTTTTGTTTTTTAGGTTTTTAATAACAATATTTTTTATGAAATAGAGACACTAAAATGCCGTTACGCTAAGCGTAGTGGCATTTTAGCCGCTGATCTATTAGATTTTTGTAACACCAATGGTATACTAAAACGCAAAAAAACGTTTTATTATAAAATTTAATTATATTTACAAACTGACAGGAGAATAAATTGAAAGTATTTCATTTGATCTATATCTTGGTACCTTTAAATCTCAAATAATTGTTGTCATTTGTAAGTGACAACGGTTTCAATTTTTGCTGCGTTTTTTGAGTGTTTACTCAAAACTCGACTTTGGCAGTTAACGGCATTTTAGTTATACCATGGCAGAGCTGGGTTTTGAGTTTATTGGTTTAACCCACAGTAGTTATTTTTATTTCTACTACATATTTAACAAACGTGATGATTCTAAACACTCATCTTTGCTTTCGCTACTATATAAATAATAAATATATACATAATATATACTAAAAATATACATACGTACTAAACGAAATAATAAAAGATACTAAAAAAATTATTCATTATTTTCGCGTCTATCAGATTTTAGCTCTGCGGTTTCGGACAAGTAAGGTCATTGTCTTATAGTTGTGCTACTGCTACTTGCCGCTAGAGGGCGGACTCGCACGCAATGTTTTTTTCGGGTGAGGCGCGGGGTGGTGAGGAAGCGAAACGCTCAAGGTCATATGTGACGGAACGCCCTTAATACTTTCCGGGACAGTATATGGCCGTGATAACAATAAAACATCTATTGTGTCTACAGTAGTGTCCATGAAAGGGTTAAATTCAGTAGTGAGAAAAACGCATATTTAAATTATATTAATAGCTATATTATATTATTATTATGGTTAGTTGGTTTAGAATTTTTGTGTCACCGGGTAGATTGTAAGAACTTGCCGAAGTCTACCAAAATGAAATATAAGCATATTTTTTACCCAACGCTCGTTGCTCTAAAAATTGCTTTATAAGAAATTTAATGTTCAGGCAATTTAGCACAGGCATCTGGCTGGTCATATAAAAACATATGATTTAGACTTTGTTTATTAACTTGACCGAAACATTTAATAGATTTCATTAGATATCGGTTCTATAAAAATTCTATAAAAGAGCTTCCTACAAATAACAGTTATTTTAATGTAAGCAGAACATTATCCCGTTGACATAAAGATGTTTTGAATATGGAATAAACAGGGCAAATTGATAAATTGTATAAAGGCCTTTATTCATAAGTTCGCAGTAACGCAGTCACGTAACTTAATTAATGATTCGTCGTATTTATCTCAAGTATTTTTTATTGACCATCGCAGTGGGGGATCGCTCGGTATCTTAAGGCTAAATGTGTCGGAATCTCATACGACTGCTGGAAAATATATTAATTGTTGGTAATTTCTAGCTATTCGCTTTTTGTTTGAATGTCGTCGACATGGATAACTCGAATGCCAAGCATATCGATGGTATGTCGACGAAATGCTAACCATTATTTTTTCTGAGACAAATAATTGGCGAAATTTGTTTGTTATGAAACCAAGTCATAGAAATAAATGTTTGATGATTTAATAGTCCTCCTAAACTTGATATTAAATAAAGATGTAGAAATTATTGTACAGGTTTATAACAACATCAACTGCTTTACTAATTATATGTAAAGCAGTTGATGTTGTTATAAACCTATTGCCATAATCCGGCGCCAATTTAAGAGATTGATTTAGTTTTCCAACATTGTCCGTCAGCAACGGACCTTTCACTTATTTACCAGACAATATAAAATAAATTATAATTTAATTAAATATAACATTTTGAAAGAACAATTACATAATTTAAAAACTAAATATAATGAGACTTTAACCTAATTTTTAAAGAAAGAAAAAAAAAAGGAAAAATAATGACAAGAAGACAATATAAAACAAAATATTATTTTATTAAATATTATTTCATTTTAAAAAAAATATCACTTAACCAAATTTAATTCAATGAGACTTTAACCTACACAAAACTGTAACTCAAACAACTAAACCTTTAGATTGCACATTTTGAACAAATTTAATTAAAACAAACAACAATCTACATAACCTCTTGAAAATGTCAGATTGCATCGCAGCACATCGTACTACAAGTAAATATTACAAGTGCTTTCAAACCAATACGGAATTTTAAGTAAGACATCTTAGATCCAAGATTATATATCAAAATGTCAACAAACATACGGAACGAAACTCGAGTTACTCGGGTAAGGCTGCCTGTACACTGAAGTGGACGGAGCGGAGCGGAGCGGAGCTGTACCAATATTCACCAACGCAATTTTAAGAAACCCTCCTAAAATCTTCGTTTCGCTGCAGGGTAAAGGGATTTACAAGCCAAGTTAAAAGTTCATACATTTTAAATGCTACGTGCGGAAATGGATACAAAACGTAGAACTTTGCTTCAAATTATTCCGTTGCTATTCATTAAAGGACAAATACAGTCCTCAACTCATTACTCGCCTCGCACAATAGGGCGGATACACCTCACCTATTATCAATAGACTAAGTCAGCTGCAACAGCAAGAGAAACTATCCGCAGTTCCGCTCCGTACTCTCGCACTCATCTTCGCTACCTTGCTTCGCTTTAATAGGCAGGTAGTCTAAAGTAAGTCTGAAATATAAAATTCCATCCGATCTGTAGATCTTTCGTAAATCTTTAGGATTGGACATAAATCACGAAGTTGATGCTACTTATTTTTAATTTTTCCTTATTCGGTGGCTGACTTTGATTAGGTTCGAATGCATTTGACAATACGTGAGCTGTTTCAAACATAATGCTAATAAATTCTAGATTTTCCGCTGCGATCCCATCATCATTCATCACTTGAATCTCGCTAACGTATGTTCGTAGTAGGTACGTGATACGTAGTAACCTCGTGATTTTTAATAGTATTTAGAATCCACACCTAAAATGGGTAAGTGGAAATAAAGACTGCGAAATCAGAAGCGTTCTTTACAAGCTTTCACTACTTTAAAAACAATTCAAACACGAAATATCTGCCAGTAGATATTTATTGTTTATTATTTTTTTTACATTAGCCTACCAAAATGACCTGTAGAGTTCAGTAGTGGTAGAGATCACTCTAATTGCCATCGTGACTGGCATTGCGTGAACGCCTGGACCGATTTGGTTTTTTTTTTGTTGTGTTTGATTGTTCATGAAAGAAAAATTAAGAAAATTTAAGAATAATTAACCACCATATAAATAAGTAAATAGGTAAATATATACTTACCTATAAATTATTATTAGATAAGATGTAGGTAACTATAGATTTTGTAATTATTTTTATTCCGTTATGATAAGCAAATAGCTAAATTACGAAAGTTGCGTTTTTATCATGAGGTGAACTTATAATACAATCAGCAGTAAAATTTACGTGAGAATTTGTAATGCTTGACAAGCCCGCAAATGGGCTTGTTACAGTCCAAATATGTACAGAATATTATAAGACGAGGTTTTCATTAAATTCACTTGAAATGAGAGGGTTTGTATTCTGAATATGGTAAGCACATATACCAAAAATAATATTCAGGTATAATCGTTAAAATATTTGTGCCGATTTAAATCTTCCTTTGGCTATGATGGTGAATGTTTTCGCGAATAATCAAATAAAAATCAGTTAATCTATTATTAACAATTTCAGCAAAAACTTAAAGTCATAGGTCATATTACATGTACATGCGCAACCATTCTAACTTTCATGGTAAAAAAATATATTAAAGTAAACATGAATAATATGTATACTTCAATGTTTATGCTAAAACAAATAAGATTTATTTTTAAATGTGTCTTGGTGGGGTCAAATTGGACTCGATTTAGTCGCCCCCCATTCAAAGACTCTATTTAGAGTGTTCTCGATTTCAGACACATTTCTTTTTCGACTTTCCTCCACAATGGAGAAAGGGCTGTTCGCCCGGCTCATATATATGGGCCTACTGCTGTCGTCTGCATAACAATGAGTGTTGTCGATAGACAGCTTAACATTGAAATGCAACAAAAACAGCGTTAGGGAAGCGCTAAGATAACGACATTCAGGTATTTCAAATGAATTGCTGCAAAGTATATTTATGCAGGTCATTTGCTATATGCATCTGGATGGGTTTGTCGTACAATCCACAAGTTTGATAATGTTCTATAATAATAGAGCATTATTAAAAACTTTTTGCAGGCTTAATTAAGTCTGCCATGCATACTCTGCGAGAAGTTTAAAAATAAACAGCCAGTTCATAGTTTAGTTACGCTATTCGACTTCGATTATAATGGTAACACGTTTCGAGCAGGTAATATCATGGAAAAGCTTGACATAATACTTCATCTTCTAGGTTTCCACTATTTTAAACCAATTTTAACAAGATAACAACACACAATGTTGCTCGCATGGTAAAAGACCGTCAGTTACGATTACGTATCGGCCTATTATACTTCTATTTACGGCAATATTCACATTGTTTGCAACAAAGTAGATAACAAGCCTTATCTTTTAATGCAAACATGCCTTAAGAGCCAAGCCACTGTTTTATTCAGTCTTCATCATCGTTAACTTCTAAATTACGCAACGGTTTTTGATACGGTTTTCACTGTTATTCGAAGGATCTCTTACAAAAAGTTTATGTGTTGTTATATTATAGTAAAAAAAATATTAGTACACTTAAGCAATGCCGGAGAAACTCACTAGCTTTGTATATTGAGACAGGACCCGACCCAGTTTTAGCCAGTTCACTAAAACACCTATTGCCAAATTGCAGCTTAAAAGCTCAAGTAAACTCCATTGAATTGAATCTATGGTTATATGTATATACTAGCTGCCCGCGGCGCGCATTCAACGCGTCTTTGCTTACTGCTCTACTCCCGTCGCCAGTAGTGTGATGTTACATAGCCTATAACCTTTCTCAAGAACTCGGCTATTATAATATAATAGAATTATTCAAATACTACTGATAGTTTCAGCGATTAGCGCATTTAAACAAACAAACGTATACGCTTTAAAAAATTGATTAGATAAATAATATTATATTATATCAGATAGTAAAGCGTTTACAAATAAATCGTCGCGGCAAATACAACATTCTTGCTTGTTTCATAACTTTCCTAAGAAATTGTGTTCAATCAAAACAATAAACAAACAGTAAATCATTTTCCGCAACATCTTATTTTATAAAATTTATTTTTCACCGCCGTAAATGTCCTCACTATTTGCATTTAATTCTTCATTCTTTTGTTTATTAAGGCGTATAAAACTGTCTCCTCTTTAAGTAAAACGGGTATCATAACTACCTATATATGTACAGCATACTGATTTAATAAACACAACTTTCTTTCTTTTTGCACAATAAAATTTACTGCAGTTAAATTTCAACATTATTATATAAGTATATCATTTGAAAATGTGTGTAATGCATAATTCAATAATTCTTCTGGAAACTCATTAACATTTTAAGTTTTACAATTATTGAATCTCGTTTGGTCAAAGAGTATATTTATAATCATTGCTTATATATAAATTTATTTTGTTATTGACTATATTTTAATTATTATTACAATATCTGTATGCACTTCATCATTTATGAAGTACCAGCTTTCCGCGGCGCGATTTCATCTGCATCTTTGCTAACTGCTCTGCCTCCGTCGCCAGTAGCGTGATGTTATATAGTCTAAATATAACCTTCCTCGAGAACTGAGCTATTATACGCAAAAATAATTTTTAAATCCGACTGGCAGTTCCAGAGATTAACGCGTTTAAACAAACAAACAAACAAACTCTTCCATTTTATATAATTATGAAGTATGATTCAAACCTCAAACTGTTCCAAGCGCGCTATGTGCATAAAAAGAGGAACAAAGTATTACTTTACATATTAATTTTATCAATTGTTCGGCTATAAACAACTGCTGTTGTTCCAAAAATAAATTTAAACAGCGTGACCTATGTTTCATATATTCAACGAGTATTTCTTCTAAAGATAATAATATTGATAAACAGATAAATACTATTATAATCGACTAGCTTTTCGCAACGCGATTTTGCTTACTGCTCTTCTCCCGTCGCCAGTATCGTGATGTTACATAGCCCATATCCCTCGAAAACTGGGCTAACATAAGCAAAAAGAATTTTTGCTATCCGACTGGTACTTCTAGAGATTAGCGAGTTCAAACAAACAAATTCCTCCGCTTTATACAATAGTATTGATAGACACTGATATGGTTATAGAGTTCCAGTTTCATTTTGGGACTACTCTTAGAAAAGCTATAAGAATACATTCCTTTATGATGAGACCACAAAAATAGTATACTATGTAGTCTACTGCCGAGTGATCTATATTCGTGATGCGGCGGATCTATATTCTAATATAGATCCGCCGTATATTATATCCATGGGTGACATAGGAGGTGGCTAGGGTAGTAACAATGGTATCTATTGCAGTCAAACAATAGTTAATGACAAATGCATATCTTAAGGCAAAGCCTATTTTTGTGTGTAAAGGGCTGATGATATTTTGAAGTAAGTTCAGTTTGAAGACGGAAATTGTATTTACTTCTATCAGCCAGGGAAACAACACGTTTATGACTGACTCGCTAGCTTGAGAAGCGGCCAGAGTACTGAATAAAATCCTATTGTGCACTTACACTCCGCTTTAACGGATAGGCCGCGGACTTAATATTACAGCGGCATAATATAACGTTTAATTTTGCTATAAATATAAATAAATATAAAATATTAACTTTAAGTCGCAGTCTACAGACAAACAAGACATGGAACCACTACCGCGTGTTACACTCGTATTCAACTCCTAATACGGGACAGTCGTTGCGATAAATCATATCTATGTGACAAATGACACTCCCTATAACCATTTTTATGTTATTACTACATTAAAGAGTGTTGTTACTTTCTCTATAACTTTTGTACCTTCTAGGAGCCATGTTGCCGTCTACTGGATCAGTAAACGGTGTTTATTTGATTCCACTTCTTATATTTAAGACAGCAAAGGACGTAAATTCGACCATAAAACTGATTTAGAGTAAATGTCGTTTGCCTATTATTATCACAAAACAATAATGTCTATTTTTGCATGCAAGTTAACTCAGAACAGTGACAGTTGTCACTGCCATATTGAGTCTTATTGAAATTTATTTAATTTTCATGGAAGTTTTTGTTTTTAAAAGTGGTCAAGCAAATATGTGTTACAAAACAAAAACAGGTCCCTACGTGTCAGAAATTTTGACGGTTGAAAGCCTTCTGCACGCTGATAGTCCGTGTAAGCTAGTGAAAGCTATTAGAGGCTAATAACCCACAAACCCACACAATGCACAAATAAAAAAAAATACGTGTCAGATACCTTATGGCTCTTAAAACACATCAACAGTCATAAATGTCATAAATCTTAAGGAAAATGATATATAAAATAGACGTATGTAAAGCAGGACTCATTGATATGTATGACGTCGGTGTTTGTGAACTCTAGATCGATAACCCCCTGTAAACGACCTTCACACATCTTTTTGCTCCATTTTTTGTATTAGAATTAGAATTCATTGAAAATGTATGAAAAACGTCAGCTTAAAGGTTTACTTTAAAAAGTATAGAAATAATTTTAGGAATTCTTAACTATTTATAATGTCTGTAATTAATTAATTATGTTTAGAGTAATATATTTGTAATAGTGATATTTAGTAAGAAAAAAAGTTTACCCAGTAAAAAACGCAGCTGCTGCCCTTTACTTGGTTACCGAACGAGAAGAAATTATGTATACTCGTATTCTTCAGAATGAAGTTGTAATTAATTTGAAATTCACAACAAATATAGCGTTGTGACTTTTTAAACTGAATTAAATATACAATTACAAGTTATCTCAGTGATTTATTGTCGAAAATCAGTATCTCTTAATTTGGTTTACCTGCTTTTAAAAACTTTCATGCCTTATACAAAATACTTGATTTCAATAAAGTTCTCAAAACGCAGTGTCTTAATTTATTTTATGAGACCCAGAACAAATTTTTGACTATTAATAAAATATATTTTATTGGAATTATACTTTTACTGACTAAAGTTAAGAATTAAATATGAAAAGTCAGACTTCGTTTAGATGAATGTTTTTTATGAACCTCATGATAATCTGAATAAGGTGTCGGGTTTTTTTTTTCAATTCGAATAGGAAAGCCCCTACAGCCAATTCGCTAACTAAAGTCGACCCATGATAAGAATAAGCAAGATACTCAAACCAGACTTTATAATCGTCAGATATTTATTTTAAACAATGATGAAATGACTATTTACGAAATACTTAAATATCTTTGCTAAAAAAAACATTTTCTACATGTATTTCATAAACAATCACGTCTACAGTCAAATCAATCTTAACCCAAAGGTTAAAATATTATGCTAGCTTCACCTCGCGTGTTGTATAGGCAGACAGACAGACAGTTATTATTGACAGGCAAACATTCGCTCTCGTCATATATTTAGTTTAAGATTTGTTACTGTAACTTAAGCTAAAGAACTTTAAATACTGCATGCAAATAAAATGCACTTTCGTTTAAATACAGGCATAAGACGAAATAAAATAATCAATGCAGAAATATCTGTTAAAATTGCTAAATCACATGACTCATTTTTTTCTTAATATGCATTTTTACTTTTTCATTGCGAGTTTAATAAATTCATAATGTAATATAGATACCTAATTTTAGGTATTTTATGTAAGGAAATTTTAATGCATACAGTTGCATTAAAGATATTATACCTAAGATTATTCTTTAAAATTTTATCATATTAACCCGATTTTCGACTCGCATCCAGTTATTGTTAGCAGACCGCGGCAAATCATTTCAATATCCACTCCAACCCTTTCAAATAAAGCAATTGTCCAGCCCATTATAACTTAAAAATTCACCGCAACTAGCAGCAGTTTTTTAACCTAAAACTATTAGCGATTTTTTCCTGTTTCACCTCAAGTTTTTGGTAAATACAGAACTTTTAATTAAATAGAGCTGTCATTATAATTAAAATTATTTTGAGTACCTAAGTGCTTAATTTTGAAGAATGTATAAAAAATCCGTTGAACTCATAAATAATGCAGTACCTACACGAAACGATAAAATCAACATCAGTTTATGCATATAATACGCTCAGACTCATTGTTTCTTCTCTTACAATACAATCGTTCAATAATTTATACCGCCCATACAAAATACGCAAGAGATAAACACGGATGTTTTTATACATATACATATATAAACTGTCAGGAGTTCACACAAAAACTTGTCAGAACTGAATGTTTCTTTAATTGCCATGTGTTTTACACTTTTCTCCTCAAAGAGAGGCAGAGACGTACAAGACTTACCGGTACAATTTCAGACTCCGAGCTAACACAGAATTTCTCGACAGTCACAAAATTCACTGGCCTACACATTTCTACAGAACAAAGGAGGCAAGCCATTTTTATATATTGAAAAAAAAAACATCGAACATGACTAAAGAACAACGAGGTTGAGGTTCAAGAACACTCGACGTAATTTTATTGATATGAATCGTCAAATTTATTTCCAACAATATTTGCAACTCATTTTATTTCATACGTTTCATCGCAAGGCAATAATTTGCAACTTATGACTTCTCACTCACAAAAACTAATTAAAATTCACACATAAAACGTGAAATTTACAACAAAGTTACATTTATTATTACTTACAGTAAGTATGTGTAATTTACAATTTACCGATGGATGAGGGCGGCTCACTACCGGTCACGGTAGCGATAATTGGGGAAGGCTTATGCCCAGCAGTAGACGTCTTTCGACTGTTATGTAAATGTGTAATTTACAATTTTATCCATTGATTGATGATTGACTCAGTGATGCAGTGGAAGTGAATGCAACTGCTATGTAAGAGGTTGTGGATCCTATTACGAGGCAAAACTTTATATAAGACATAAATATTTGTTTAGATTCTGGGTGTGCTTTGTGTGCGTTAATTCTATGTTTGTAAAGTCATAAACATTAAATTACTTAGTAAAAAAAATCAATTAAATTCGTAAGTTGGCAATATTTAAACTCTTAGCTGTAATTACTTTACTGCAATCAAATTTATTACTTAAATGTACTATCGAACCAGCTGAATCATGACACATTTTGCTGATATTTCGCTTGAAACTGTCAAACTTGGAAGATCTACCGTGTATGATGCACTTAGGACGTTTTGAATACTAACAGTAACAACAGTGCACTCAGCAAAATGACAGTGTCTAATAAAATGATAACAAGCTAGTTGCCCAAAAAAATGTCTTCAGACGAATTTCGACCTACCTGCATTTTGATGGATTGGCAAAATAAGCTTAAGGTGGGTCATCATTCACTTGGTTCGTTCGTACATGTAAACTTTAAGTACATGCAATTTTTAGCTCAAGAAGATTAACATAACTAAGTCAAATAAGTTCTTATATACAATACGTAGTAAGTACTTAGCAAATATTAATGATCAAAATTTCTACAAAGTAAAACTTGTTAAACGTGCTCTTACTTTAACCATCGATACATTCAAAGACCAGTTAAATCTCTACAAATATACAATACCAATATCTCAACTCAAACCAGCTGCCTCCTGTTGAAACAATGAACATTATTCAACAAACTACACATATAAATAACTTTACATAGCTACACGGCTTCAAATTGGTTACATGTAGCTATGTCCATTTACTCACTACCGATCTACGATAATAAGTAGCGAACCATGAAATATGTTCGGACGTGGTCTGTGAAGCTTATAAATGCAGTTATTTGAGTGTCAGTGCAGTGAAAGTCAGGTAGACACCTGCTTGGTCGAATCACATAGATATATATATGATTAGATACATATTATCAGAAGGCTCAAAGTCGCTCAGAGGCCGATGGAGCGGGCTATGTTAGGCCTCTACCTGCGCGATCGTTTATGAAACGAAGAAATCCGCAGGCGAACTAAGATAATCGATGTGGCTTGCAAAGTTGCTTCTCTGAAGTGGCAGTGGGCAGTCACATAGCTCGCAGAACTGACGGCCGTTGGGGCAGAAAGGTTCTAGAGTGGCGTCCACGAATCGGAAGACGCAACGTGGGCGACCCCTCACAAGGTAGACCGACGACTTTATGGATTAAGGATGGCGGGCAACCGAGGTATGAGGGCGTCTCACGACCGGCCAAGGTAGCGAAATTTAGGGTAGACCTATGTCCAGTAGTGGACGACTTTCGGCTGATATGATGATGATGATGATTTATTTATTTATTTATTTATTTAATAATAATTAAAACGGTTAATTACTACCAATTACAATAATTATTACACCATATACGATTAAAAACAATAAACACAGATAAAAAGGAATAAAATGAAAACAAAAAAAAAATGATATGATAAAACACATTCAAGCATCACGCTCGCAGAACCGCAAGCAAACAGATCACAGTTAGGATTGGCACACAGGAGAGCATTGAGTGCTGATAGTGTGCGCGGTACAGGTGACATGGAACGCGTTAGGATGCGACATGATGGAATAGCGAACAGCACATGTCTCCGGTTACGACGATAGTTGTCAGGAGTATAAAAATGACACAGCTCGTCATGTAGATCTAGTGCATCAATTTTCCTCCTAAAGATTTTGCACATAACTACAATTTGGCACATATTCCGCCTGACTTCCAGTGAGTTATACCCTAAAATTCCTATTTAGTATGTATTTCAAACAAACAAACAAACTCTTCCAATTTATATAATTTATATTTTTATTTATTTATGATGATTAGACCAAGCAGGTGACTTATTTATTAAGATGATTACAAGGTCTGGTATTTTTCAAACATGTGTCCATCCAACCTAGTATGCGGAGGCCTAAACCCAGTTGTAGACATTATTAAACTGACATGATGATTGCATAAAAAATGAGCAGCAAGACTCTGACAATTTAATTTTTATATTAGTTTTCCTTCGTGTAAAATTCTATTTTAATTATTTTACGTTATATGTATTTATATTTTACTAGCTTTCCGCGGCGCGGTTTCACCCTCGTCATTGCTTACTGCTCTGCTCCCGTTGACAGTAGCGTGATGTTACATATCCTTTAACCATTCTCAGAAGCTGGGCTATCATACGCAAAAATAATTATTCAATTTAGACCTACCAGTCGGATTAGTCGGATAGTTCCAGAGGTTAGCGCATTCAAACATTCCAAGACCAAGAAATACCCATAAGTTCTGAAACACATATCATATCTATACAAAGCTTGCCTGGTACCTAATGTCGAAACCGTTCTAAGCGACAAATCAGCACTTAGATAAATTTTACTTAAAATGTAAATAATGTAAAATAAAAAATAGCGACAAAAGCGCTTTAAATCTTAGTAGAACTGGTGCTTTGTCGAGAAAAATATAGAATAATCATTATAACAGCCGAAATCGATCCACTGTAAGACATAGGCCTCCTTCAATTTACACCACCTTTGCCGATCGTGAGTCGCATTAATCGAATGCTTAACAAAAATCGTTCGCAGGTGATGCGAATTTTTACCGAAAACTTTTTAATGAATACGAATACATTAAATTTGCATTCTTTCACGTTAACAAAAGGAGGTTTATCAATTAAGGTTATCTTTACCAGATAAAAATCTGTAAAAGTTTAATGCTTAATAAGCCTACTCATTTATTTTTCACTATAAGCTATATTTGGCGTACGATTATTTTTAGTGATTTTATTAATTCTTATCCGGATCTTTTAAGCGCAGTGTGAAAAAAAACTACCATTCCAATTCGCCATGATGGCAACTGGGCAGATAATACCCACTTCTTGACTCAACTAAGTGCTTAAAGGGTTAGAGGAAAGCTAGAGTTGCTCTAGTAGTCTATTATACAAAAAAATCTAGATAAACTAAAACCTTGTCATCTTAACATTAAACTTTTTATTTAAAAATTTATATAACACAGGTAAATGAAAAGCGGGATGACAATATATAAAAGGTTAAACAAGCAATATATTATATATTATTAAAAAGCAAAAACCCCGCCTGCCTAAAACAAAGTAAAAGAAAGAAACCCTTGTTTTCGTGCAGACGCTACATTGAAATATTATGTACCCTATGTCACTGCCACAATTAATACGAATCTAATGACACTTCATCTGTTATGATCCAGTAAGCAATTTAGGCTGTAGAGCGTGCCAAAGAAATAGACATACATAGCCTCATACATACATACGCTCGAAAAAAATTACTTACCTCGACTTCGGGAGTCGGTCAGTTAGCACATGATAGAAAAAAGATGAAAAGAACTTCACCGACAACAGCCATGCTTTTAAGTTAAATATATATCTAGGAGGACGTTCTTTATTGCACACTATTTCATCAGACGTTTACATACATTTTCATTGGAATCATATCACCCTTTAAACACTAACTTCATAAGCAAAATAAAGGAATAAGGACATATTTTAAATTACTGCCTGCATATCTCAGTAGTATGGACTGCCACACAGAAGCTCAAGTTTGATCTCCGGGTCGGGTAAAGCGATATTGGCTTTATGTGTTAATTCTCGGTAACGTAGTTTAAAATTGTATCAAATAAACTAAGCACTCTCTTTGTTACTTGGGACATTGTTGGCAAAACCTGCCTAAATCTATCCAAAAATGCGTGATGGTATGCCAAAATTACTACTTCAAATTCTACTAGCACAAACCCAGCAAGAAACATAATACTCGTATATTTTAAAGCTCACGCACAACACAGAGTACAAACACTGCACTAAATAAAATCATGTAAATGTCCAACTGAACGGCCGACTCATTAATTGTGCATATGATTTATATGAGCGTTATACCGTGTACCTCGGCATTAATATTATCACGTGTATATTTTCACAGATGTTATTAGGTCACGATAAGTAATTATATGACAACTGCACGTATTAGAAGCCTTTTACTTCTATATATTATAAGTTAAGCAACTATGTGTTGATATATTTATAGCATTTAATTTTGAAAGAGGTAGCCTTAGACTCTCTTTTTACGCAATAAACTGTTTTTGTTTTAAAATACTATGCAGGCCAAAGTTCTCTTTTAATACAGAGAAGTCATTGATCACCACGCTCGTTCAAATCGCGTTGGAAATTTTAGACTTTTTGTTTATGTCCTTCTTTTTTCTCCATAAACACAATTCATTATATTGTTTTTTATATAAATATATGTATAATATTTTAAGGTAGATCTACAGTGCAAAAATATATTTGGACAGACTAAAAGTAGCACTATAACTGTTATTCACGAAAACTCGAGAGGTCACTGGGTACTAATATAATTAACTGGCACACAACCAGGGGCCCGAGTCTGCTATCACAATAGTGTCAGAATGGTCGATCATTGCGAACTATTATCTTTACGAACTTTTAGCAAAATGACAGTCGGATTGCAGTTGGGTCGTGTTGGAATGACGAATTTATAAAAATAGCTGACCTGGGCCCCAGGTTTTCTAGCTCATGTAGAAATTTAACTATGGTATTGACGCGACTAACTTGCTATCAAATAGAGTGTCTCTTTGCATTTTCTCATAACTGAAGCTTGCAACTTGTTTTCTTCGTTACTATAGGGCCTTCCATCTGTTGTTTTTGGCGACGTGATAAACATTCTGGATTTAAGAGTTGAGAAAATTACGATTTAGTTGATCTAAAAAGATCATTATTTACTTTTATCTCTATCTATTATTTTTACTATTTCATTTAACTTACTTTGTATTTCTAGAAGTTATGCAATTCATTTGTAACTCATCACCCCTTACATCATTCGTCTACATGTGCTTACCACGTTTATATGTTTACATTCCTATTCCACCACATTATTCTGTTTATTTATTTACGTGACGTAAATGAAATCGTGTAAATTCTAAGAGTTTTAGCTAAATTAAGTTAATCATCAGAGTAGTGATGAATAGGGAATGCCGTCGTCTTATTATTACGGTTCCTGCCGCCTAGTATTATTTAGGTACTTGTGATACTTCTGATATTTGTTCAATCATTTGCTTTATCGTGACAAAAAGTCCAATCCGCCTTGAGCAAGCATGGCAATCAATGCTCATATCTTCTCTATAAGAGAAGAGGTTTTTGACCTGAAGTGAGATAGTAACAGGGTGGACACAAAGTCCACTAGAACTCTTGAAACAGACTGTTATTTAGTTATACGGTGGTAAAAAGCAATGGATACGATTCCAAAAGCTATCGTGTGAAACTGTTGGCATGGTGGCCTCTACTATGATACTTGAAACACCGGGAGTATCAGTAGTCAAATCTTTTAGCACCTACGGATCACACAAAACGAACCACAAAACGAACTATTGATATTCCAAGCAGCGAAAGTAACATAGTGACGGTAATGAATATGATACTAATAATTTTTACTATGATCTTGTGATTTTTAACTCCAATTTAGTCTAAGGGGATTGCGAATCAGTTTTCTTACTAATTCGTCAGTCTTGCTTCTGATTAAATTTATCGTGGAGATTTAATTAATACTTTTGGCACTACCTGGGAGTCGCCCTATAATCATAGCTATTTGGAAGGCTGTTTTTTTTTGTTAAGTTGCTTACTGTACTTAGAGTAAAATATGTGTTATCTAAAAATGTCTTGGCGTTTATTTTTGATTTCTTGACTGACTGTCTCGACTATTAAATAACTGTCAATATTTATCAATATTTAATTCAACGTGTCTATTAGCTGTACTCGATAAAAGCGTTAATACATATCATCTTAAAGCTCTACAAATTAGTTTTTGCATTTTTATCTTACCACTAGAAGTGACAATAAAATATTGTTCTCAAAGTAAATACCTACCAGGGGCGCTGTTATTTTAGTCACCAATAAGACAAACGCACCATAAACATGGTAGGTAGTCAATTACTGTAGTTTTAGCTATGCGATTAACAATGTTGAATTGTTGATATTATAACCATCGGGATTATTATCGGCTTCTATTTATTTATATTCTAATACTTACTTGTTTTACGCGGCGCGGTATCACCCGCGTCTTTGCTTACTGCTATGCTCCCGTTGCTAGTATCGTAATGTTATCCTATATCCCAGGAACTGAGCTACGATAAAAATTATTCAATACCGACTGGTAGTTACAGAGCTTAGCACGTTTAAACAAACAAACAAACTCTTCCGCTTTACATAACAGTATGAGATTAGTTATTGCCATCTTTACCAAATTAAACATCAGTTGAGTATGTTTTTGTTTTCAAAACTTCATTTTTATATAATTGACTTACAGTGGACTTTAAAGACGTATTCCTTTGCAAGCTACTCATCAACAACAGTTGACCACTATTTTTCACTGACTTAAAAAAAGGAGGAGGTTTCACAATTCGACCGTATATATATTTTTTTATGTGTTTACGTCGATAACGTCGTCGTTTATGAACCGATTTTGATGGTTTTTTTTTGTTGGAAAGTAGATATCCCAAGTGTGGTACCATGATAAAGAAACTATATATATTTTTTTATGTGTTTACGTCGATAACGTCGTCGTTTATGAACCGATTTCGATGATTTTTTTTTTGTTGGAATGTAGATATCCCAAGTGTGGTACCATGATAAAGAAACCAGATGGTATCTCAGGGAAATCGAGGAGAACTTTTGAAAGTCGTACTGGCGACTAGTGCATTTGTTATTATTTTCATTAGGTATTTTAAGGCACTACTATTTAGTGAAGGTTTGAATTCGATCTGATGATTGAGCCGAAAGACAGTCGAGAGAACTCGACAACGATTTACAGCACTTACTTGGTATTTGGACTTAAATCATTTCTAATGATGAGAACTTTGCACCCATATGGGTTTTAAGTGCGATTACAGGTGACCATAGACAGTCGAGGGAATTCTTTAAAAACAGTCATGAACTCATGACGGGCTAACTTCATACGGTTCAATATTTCAAAATGTTTAGTTCGTACAAAAATGATACCTAAGCAAGATTTAGGTCTACCCATCACTGAAAATCGTAAAATAAAATAATTTTAAACTAAAAGAAAACCGACTTCAAACGGAAAGGAAACTAAAAAGTTAAAAATAAGTTTACTTAGCAGAAAGTAATTCGAGTATTGATTTAGTTAATCAGAAATGATTAAGTAAGTAAGTAAGTAAAACAATCCCTAGGTACCTATAGGTATTATCAATCTTAATTTGCTATTGTAGTAAGGAAGGTTCTTATAGTATTTGCTTGGCACCAACTTCAAAATTATAAACTACTTACTTAATCATTTCTGATTAACTAAATCAAAATACGAATTACTTTCTGCTAAGTAAACTTATTTTTAACTTATTAGTTTCCTTCCCGTTTGAAGTCGGTTTTCTTTTTGATTAAAATTATTTTATTGTTTTATGCTATCCTCGAGTACACAATTATCACGAACTTGTTAAAACTTATTTATAAAAGTGCTAAAAAGGTTTCAATATTTTATACCTTCTTTTCGTTGGCCCCAGATAAAAAAGTTAAATAAATAAAAACATAGGATTTGATAAACCTTCGCAAAAAATATTTTTAACATAACGTTCTTAATTCTCACACCTTCTGTGTTTTAACGTGTTACGTCTGCCTTTAAATATTGTTAAGTATTTGACAAATATTTTAAATAAAATAGCTTATTAGAAATTCAAATAGAGAATAATTTCGTTATCTCTGAATTAAAAAGCCATTCATCTAATTCACACTCGACAATCGAACAAGTTTCAATATCGATGCATCGATAAACAAGATGTGATATCGATAAACAGTTCTGGCAATTAACGTCAGAGAGTGCGTGAAGATCGATACAAAGATTACTTCAATCAAATCACTCTCGATATTGGACATGAAGTGGCCGTGGACAAAAAATATTGTTTGTTTGTTTGTCTTAAACAATTGGACGTTGACCTATAGGAAATTTTATATTTTAAAACACGTTCTCGGAAGCGATTTTTATTGAATCCTTGGAATACCTACTTATAGATTTTCATTATAAAGCTATTCCGTTAAAAAACAAATTATGATAAGTACTTATAATATTATTTAAAGGTATTAAACCATTTTAGTCTTATTGAATACAATTCACTTTTGATTTCAGTCATAAGTTAAATAAATATAATAATAAATACCGCAACTTCTGCAACCGGCTAACATTTATTTCACACAACACTAATACATACGTGAATTAACAAAAACACAGGCAGACACAAATCTTAACCACTGATATTCAATCCGATCATAACCAATCACTGTCAATTTCGAATCTAAACTTCATATCGATTTATTAAAACATCACTAAAATCGAAAATTAAATTCCGAATTCGATTATCGCGTAAATCGAATGCGTGTAAGCGGTCCACGAGTTGTACAACTACTGGCAGTGCAATGTAGATAGTGTTCTGGTCGGCACGACACGCTCACAACCTGAACTAATATTATAACTTATTATTTGGGATAACTCTAGACAACCTGAGACAGTGACGCTTTTCGGCGAATAAGGACGTGTGACATGACAATCTGCCATATATATGTCATGTTCTTCAAAATAATAACTGTAAATCGATTTTTGATCGATGGTTTCAATTAGTGTTCGATTGACATGTTGGTTACCGACTAATTTGGGACAAATTGTCCTCTTAAAACCTAGTTAGCAAAAGAATTTATTGTTAATGGTTCTTCCTGCCGCTACAACGTTGTGGAGAACTAAACAAACTTGTTTTAGGATTAAATTCATCTATAGATAGCACAAAAAGTTCGTGATTGTGACGTCTACTTAGTAAGTACATTGAAAACCAAAACCTCTTGATGAACAGTCTTACATACAACATACTATAACCACTATACCAAACGAAGCAGTCATAATGTAATGTCAACAATTTTTACCATAAAAGCTCAAACATTTAGGCTATGAGATAATCTCGATATTTCACTGGTAAAATTGCTACCTTTACATTGTACATAATCTCAGGTATCATCATACACAGTGCAAACATTTAAAGTTCAACTTTTATTACTGTTCGACATAAGACATAACGAGCTTTTAATCAATTAACTTGTTAATGATATTTTAATGGCAAACAATTTATAACAATTAACTTTTGACAACCAATTTCATTGACACAAATTGTTACATAACGCGGTGTGAATGAATGTGAATTAAATATATTATATTACTCTTTTATGATCCAATGTCTTGAATCTTGAAAAACTTAAAATTCGTGTGTCGTAGACTTGTCAATAGTTACAAACTAGGTGTCACCCTAGTATACAATGTACACGTATTGTATTACAAGCTACCCGCAGCGTGGTTTAACCCGCGTCTTTCGTTATTGCTCTGCTCCCGTCGCCAGTAGCGTGATGTTACATATCCTTTAACCTTCCTCAAGAGCTGGGCTATCATACGCAAAAAGAATTATTCAAATCTGACTGGTAGTTCTAGATATAAGCGTGTTCAAACAAACAAACAAACTCTTCTGTTTTATAGGTATAATAATAAAGATTTACACGTAAATCTTCCGGAATATCACTAAAAGATAGTGAAAACCGTATGAAAATTCGTTTAAGTGTTAGTTTTAAATGGTTTAAGAAGTTGGCGAGAAACAGATAGGTGAATACCGCGACTTTATTCTAGATACACGACGCGACGCTGAAAACAGTATTCATTTTATTTAGACTGCCTCAGTGGTGCAATTGGAGCGCAAGCGCCTGAAGTACACGAGGTTGTGGGTTCCATCTTAACACGGGACAAAAATTTCTGTGATTCATAAATATTTGTTCCGAGTCTGGGTGTCCTTTTCGTCCTTTAATTGTGTTTACAAAGTACCCAGTTCTAATTCCCTAGAGCGGGAGTTTTTGAAAATAAAATAAAACCGAACAGATATTTCTAGATGGAATAAACTGTATTTTGTTAAATTCTTTTTAAAAAGATAAATGACACACTAGAGAACAAACCTTGTACCGCAGGAGACTTAATAAACATAAACATACAATTCACGAGCACAGAAAACATTTTATCTTTCACAGCAACGACGACACCTAATGGTCACACAAATTATGCCTCGAGTGAGCAACGAACTCAGGATAATCGGCGTAAAGGCACCTTAACTGCTACCACACGATTAAATCAATGAAAAATAGCTGACAATAAACTCAAGTTAAATGTATCGACGACCTTTCTCCAAGGAAATTTACAATTATACCTATAACAAGATGTAGACCCTTAATATTCTGTTAAGTGCTCACCTTTTGTGTAAACTAAACCAACTTGAAACATTGTTTTTATTATCGAAATTATCTTACAAATTACATCACTTATCACGTCATGTATAAAATATTATTATATTTTAAAATGACTCGTTTTTTATCGCTCAGTGGTAAAAATTTACCATAATTCATTATTTTATAATGTGTGAACGCTTGATTATTTTGTCAAAAATCCTTTAGATCCACTAATAGGTAGGTATATTTTGTTTAATTTTAGTTTTTGTTTTATATTTCTGTACTCCTTTAACATAATTATGAACTAGGTTATGTTAGTCACCAAATATCACACACCCAATCAGGTACCGAACCGAACATATACCTTGAAATGAACAAATATCTGTCGTCTAACTAAATCCTCCGTTTGTCATATAAACATAACTTATTCCGCTGATTCCTTATCTCAACGTCTAGTAAATACTATTTCTACATAGTAGCACAAAATAAATAAAAGTAATAGTAGGTACACACACATACGGAGACATCGATTCATACCGCCAGCACGCAAATAAATCACGCGTTGACATCTCATATATCTCCCGCAACTAATATTATTTGAAATCGACTAAATAACGAGTCGTTTCAATCGATACGCAACTAACATCGATCAATCGTATTCGTTTCTACGTTTGCAACACCTTTAAGAACGACAAAAAAGATTCTTTAGATTTTTTTAGCGCAATTTTAGTTTGAAAAGTTTTAACAATTAAAGGAAATTTAAATAAGGAACATTCTAAGACAGCGAAAATTTTGGTGCGTGCAGAATCACATCTGGAAGGGGCAGACGGGGACACCTGCCCTGGGCGCCAAATTCAGACCCGCCCCCGTTCATCCTATCAGCAGAATAACGACCATATGCCTTCCGCTCATCATAAACCGAATGACAATGTCACGCCCCTATGTCGGTACTATACCTAGTCATTGGAGTTGGGCGCGCCACTATTAAGTGGTCCTGCTCTGGATCGGAAAAATCGTAGATGCGAGGCTGAGTGCGTGACTGAAACCATGCATACATAAAGGAATCTAGCGCCTTTGTGTAACTCGACTGAAAACAGAATGATTTTACATTAAAGCTTATTGCTACACAATTTTGTCAGGCGCTTTAAAAAAATAATCAGTTAATACTGTTATAATTTTTGCTAGTACAAGAAGTCTAATATTTTAGTCAAGTGTTAAGATTGCTAAGTTCTAACTCTAACGTCTCTAACTCTAACACTCTACCGCCACCACTGTATTGAAATTAAGACAAGTAACAAAACTTTATGTAGGTACCTACTATATTTAACGATTAAATAAGAAATTAAGTTAATTAATTTTCCTATTGAAATTATTATTTATTAACCTATGACAATTTTCACAGAGAAACACATAAACAATGGCGGCTCTAGTCTAGAGGAGGTAAATGGGCGTATAAGATCTGGGCGACAAATAGCGTGGGTGTTTTCCAATTAAAATGCAGCAAACCGGTACTTTTCATCCATTTCGTTTAGAATAGGTGATAAAAAAACAAATGATAAAGTTAATAAAGTAATTTTATTTTTTTAAATTATAAGTAATCTTAATGTGCGTAAATTATTCTATACATAAATATTTATTTACTATTTATATGATTCAATATAATTATTACGTACTACTCCACCGGTCGTGCGTAAATCGTTGAACTATATCAAATGTGTTCTTAGATAATAATATGTTCTATTAAAACCTATGGACGCTTGCAACACCAGGAGTATCACTAGCGCATTGCCAATCCAGTTAAAAACCTTTTAAGTCCTTTCTTGAAGAACTCCATGTTGTAGTCTCTCGGGAAAACCTCGACGGGCTCATTCTACAACCTTATCGTACTAAGGCGAACGATTCTCTGAAACATCACTGTACGGGACCTAAGAGATTCTAAGGTGTGAGGATGAGCTCCCAGCCGATGGCTACCAAATAACGGCATTAACGTAAGTAGGTACATCAAAATTATGACCTACGTGGTGTGTATTGCAAGCTTTGGGAACGGTTGCTGACGATAACAGTGGACATCTTCAGGATAATAGGTAGAATATAGTCAAAGAGTTAGGTGGTATCCACCACATGGATTACACGTGGATTTAAGCAAATTTAGTACTTCGAAACACAAGTATTCTTCAATTAGAATGTGATCTATCAGGCCTCGTCATAATATTTTTATAATCTTGATAAACAAATGACGATTTTCCATACAAACTTTCATTCCACATTTCAACCTCTTTAAGCCATTCTTTCGCGATAAAAGATAGCCTATGTCATTCCCCGAGGTCTAATCTATCTCTATGTCAATTTTTATCAAAATCGGTTAAGTCGTTTAGGCGTGAAAGCGTAACAGAAAAACAGACAGACAGACAGACAGTTACTTTTGCATTTATAATAATATTAGTATGGATTAATATATAAGTACCTACTTACTTGCTTATATTATGTATTATCTATGTTAGTCAGGCTTGTAATTACATCTTGTAATAGTGATATTTATAACTACTGGTATCGATGCAAACGTGTATTTTGTAGTACTTAATTTATGCTAACTATAGCGGAACAGTTTGTTAATAGGTAATTATTTCTTGTAAAACAACAATCCGAGTATTTATCTACCTAACAACGAGATTACTTTTAAAATATCGCTCGGCTTTTTACGGGTAATTGCAAACATAAACCTATCGATGTGATCCCTGTAAGCCAGGATTAACAGTGTCATTCTTACGGGTACCGAGCTATTACACACGAGTGTCCCGGAGAATACTAAATGATTAACCTGCTGCCTAGGATTCCAAAACGGTATAATCAAATAATTAATTTTAAAACCAAAAAAAACAAAAATCCATTTCAATAATATACTTATATGTACAAAATTAAACAAAAAATAAAATACAATATAAATTGAACAAACTAAAAGATCATATCAGTATATAGGTAGTATTTTTGTTAAATTTTTAAAACGCGCTTAACCAATTGCCATATTGGTCATTTATATGGACCACGTCTGAAATATATTGCTTGCAAAAAAAGAATCATTAAAATCCATTCATAATTGGCGGAGAAATCGAGTATAAACATACAAAAGAATCATACGTCCCGAATTTAGAACCTCTTCTTTTTTTGAAGTCGGTTAAATAAAACATACGACCCGAATTGAGAACCTCCTCCTTTTTGAAGTCGGTTAAAATGCTTTATGCCTCATGAGTGGCAACGTCGCTATTTAGTGTCATATTTAGTGGTTTTCAATTTTTATCATTTAATCGGGACTATATTTTAAAAATATGTTCTGCTAACATGCTAGAAATAGGTGACATATACTTTACTAGACATAGACCTCTTGCAAAGAATAAAATATGGTAAAGACGCATCGCTTTGCAGGTGGGTAGACGACCGTAGAACTTAGATGTTAATAGAATTATATTAATATTATATGTAGTTTTGCGAATAACATTGATAGCCGTTTTCTCGAAATTCTTTAGTCACCTCTTTCGAACTTATAAGAAGCAATAGTGTGGTATCACATTTTAGTCTGGAATACAGCACAGAAATACATGAAGTGAGTGTACCAAACTACTAAATTAGCATCATCCTCTTTTTATGGTATAGAAGCTTAAACTTATGTATTTAATCATATATTTTGCATAGAATTTATTTTTGAGTAGGTAGTTATTTGGCATTCGGTGTCAATGTGCTAGCACACGTCTTATTTTAGGTATTAGTGTTATACTTATAATATAATACTTATATAAAAGGGGAGTAGAAATATGTATTTTTTTAAATAAATGTAAATAACATAAATTAAAATGCAGCCACTATATCTATACTATTATATAAAGCGGAAGAGTTTGTTTGTTTGTTTAAACGCGCTAATCTCTGGTACTACCAGTCGGATTTGAAAAATTCTATTTGCGTATGATAGTTCAGTTTTCGAGGAAGGTTTTAGGCTAAATAACATCATGCTACTGGCGACGGGAGCAGAGCAGTAAGTAAAGACGCGAGTGAAACCGCGCCGCGGCAACCCAGTATTATATAAAATCAATGTGTAATAAATAATAATTTACTGCGATCTCGACATAGGTACATTGTATAGTTAGTCGTAAGACAAAATACGTGCCTTCGATTATTTTAATTTTGTCACACAATACCTACAAAACAAGACAATTATTTTAGTATTTCACACTTTGCGCCGCCTTTCTAGGATGAGACATAGGTAAAGAGCCATATGTATAGTCTTTTAAAATTATTTGTCAAAGTACCTATTTTATGATTTTAACTGACACTAAAAAAGGAACGAAATATCGTTATAATATGAATTCCATTTACTATTGACTTTTACAGCCATGAAAAACCTACTACGCATGAAAGAGACAGCTATAGCTATTGGAAGTTATATCAAATAACTTGTAGGTAACTGGTGCTAGACAGAGACGTCAAATATTCCCACGTGTTAACTCGAGGTCAGTACGCACGTCATTCGCGCATGCGTTATGTCATTGTATGAAAGGGCTTTCGAACAAAGAAAATCAGTTGATTTCATGGTTAAATAATTTTAAACCTTAAGGCGCTTAAAATTAGACTTAATATTGAGTAACAACGCTGTTAAATTTGTCTGCTATGGCCTAATTCGTGAGTTTTGTAAATGTATAGTTAGATATGTATCAAAAGGCATCATTTACTCTTTGCATTATAATTTAGGTACTTACCTATTTACGTATTTCTATGTTGACAGCATAGCATATGATTTTTTTATTAGGAGGAGGACGTCGTATAAAGAAATGAATGACGTGGTTCGTAGATGTTATTGTATATCCAGCATGAACAATAACATACCACTAATAAAGAAAGTAACAAAAAAGTTAAATTATACTAACAGACAGTAGTAAGATTGTAAAGAGATTGTATTGGCCGGGTCATCACCTTCCCTCTAATATGGCGAGGATGATGATGGCTGGCCCGTGCGTCATGCTCGTGAACGGGTGCTACTTGGGATGACTGGTCAATCTTGGCATGGCTTACATTTAATATTCAATCCAGTATTACCTTGTCGTTCAATGTGACCAGGGGGTGCATTTACCAGTATAATTAAAATACGTAGTCAAATTACCATACTAGTTGAAACTAAATAATTGAATTCCTTGTTTTCTTTCTTTAATCTTAGTATTATATTAATTAGTTAATTTGTAATAATTACTTTGTATGGTTCTTTGGTTGCGTTGAGTGTTTAAATTGTAACTCATTCAAATAACTGTAATTATCTGGCGAGATAATTAAAAGAGTGGCGTGAGTTTCTTGCCAGTTCTTCTCACAGCTCTACCTCGTCAGCGAACTGGCTGTAGGTCAATTGGCTGACAAAATGTAATGTTGACTTTTCATAAGCATCATACTTTATGATCTAAATGAAATAAATGCTTTGACTTTGACTTTGACTTTGACTTTGAAAATAAAAGTTAGATAATTATATTTACTTATACATTTTAAAAATTATTCCATCATCATTAGGTATACTTACCTACCTATTTGTCTTTCATTGACACCAAATACGTTGCATGTTATCAAAAACGTTATTACTATTAGACGGCTTTTCTTTAAAGTTCATGGCCGCCATTTTAATAACATTGTCTATTTATGATATTGTTTAGTACCTACCATATTATATAATATACTAAGCTTAGCACACATCTGTCGATTTTTTTAATTCACTACAAGATTTAAACATAACTAAAAGCCAAAAATAAATTTTGTTGATTATAACAAGCACGTACAGGAACAAACAAGGGACAAATTTTACATGCCGCCATCTTTTGGCAACCAGAAAACAAAAAAAAACAAAATATACGGCACATAATTTAAATAAAATAAAATCATTGAACAATCAATAAATTTATTTAGTATTCTCATTTAATAGAACAACTGTAACATGATATAAAACTTTTATTTTTATCTAAAACGTAACAAGCTGCACACGTTTTATAACTATAAAATAGATCTGAATTTAATTTAGGTACTTAGTCAAAATATTAGATAACATTTAAATATCAGTTTAAATAATAACAATATGGAATGTAATTTATTGAGAAATAAACAATAATAAAATTATGTTATTTATTTTAAAAATTATAAATTTATTTACAATAATCTCATAAGGCAAAATATTTTGGTATATATGATTTCACTATGTAAGTAAAATTATTATCAATTTAATATTAACTTCTACAAAATTAATGATATGTTGTTATTCTTTGTTATTCTTGATTGTGATGAAAATAATAATTACAATTAAAAAGACTTTAAAAGAAATTAATCTACTCTAACGCTTAATACTTTGACGGTAAGTAGGTAATAATTATACAAATAATAATTAAAACGTAACTTACAAAACTAATTACTATTAAAATAATGAGAATCATTAATTTATGAGTAATATAATTGCTTTTATATTCATAAAAATTTGTCTATCGATATTAATATAATTGAAATACACATAATCCTTAATTAAAGGTCCTTTAATATTATTACAAATGATTTAGGACAAAATTTAGCTAAAATTGTTTAGGTAAAAAAATAACAGATCTCACCTAGATTTCTTTTTTATTACCATTTTTACAATAAAATTATAGAGATCTCGTACAATACCGATAAAATTATAAAACGGGATTTTTAAAGCTTCATAAAACTAATATTCAAGCACAAATAAAATAGCCATAAACCGTGTTTCTTTACTGCCACCAATGTCTATAACTCCTAAATAAGTTTATTTATTATTTACTTACAGTATTCATTATGTACTTATTTATGAACAAATTGAAATTTAATTTCTTTATTTTCGCTATCGTATTTCTTTATCTCATAAGTTGCAAATTTTAGTATTCTAATGTTTAAGTTATGTTATGTCTATTAGCTACAAAATGAATAATCATACTATAATTAATTTACAAGAGCCTCATAAAATCTCTATTAATATTATAAATATGAATAAATAGCCATGGGCATTACAAATTCACACGTTTTGATGTTTTTAATAGTCATAAACTCAAGCAGTTTTAAATACAACAATTTAAAAATATTCTATGACTTTATTCAATACAATAATAATAATAATCATATGTATTTTGGTATATTCTATAATGTTTTAAGTTCAATAAGTATATATAGATAAAAATACTCTGAAAAGCATCTATTTCACTAATAATTTTCAAAAATGCCATAGTGTGCTGAAATAATATGCACACCTGAGCTTAGCTTTTTAAATAATCCAACTGCTGCCGCTGTTCTGATCATTCAGTAATTCAAAGCTATCAATATCAATCTGATCTAATATCACGCGTTTTCACTGATTCACATAATATCATAAGCAAAATTAACTGCTAAATGTATTCAATCATACAAACGTCACACACAACATTCTTAAAAAGTTTTTTTCTAAATCGACTCCGCGTTTAACTCATTGCCATAGCCTCATAGTCTAGTAAAATTTTTGCAACATGAAAACTTACACAATCTGCGTTTGTCCGCAAACATTGATTTTAAGAAAATCTCAGTATTTAGATTTGAACGTGACAATAGATTCCGAATATGTGTTTGTAGTAGGAGTACTTCAGGAGTCAATTTTAAGACCAGCCTTAAATTCTTGAGGACTTTCTTCATAATAAATTTAACTTTCTTTTAGACAGAAAAGAACTTTAACTTAGTTTGACAAGATGTGTAAATTTCAACATTGCTAGCGGTAAAAAAAATTACAAAATTAAATATAGTAGTAACTAAGACGTCTAGTCGTGGAAAGTTCTAAGTGTTGCAAAGATTCAAGTTAGATATCCAGCTCTTCTTGTCGTAGTCCGGTGCCCGCAGATCGCTCAAGAGTCAACCGGGCCCTCAATCAGCGTTTATCATCTGGAACAAGGAATTTTACTTTTTAATTTACCTCGAAAGTAAAGTAAGCAAGGGTCAGAAAGAGTCCTGAGCGACCTGTTTTAAAGAGACCAAAAGATTAAGATACTTTTACAATTATTACCGATTCTCTTTTAACGTAACTCAAGGTTAATGTTGGCAATATGTAAGTAATATTTTAATATAAGAGGCAATTGCAAACATCCTCGTAAATAATAAGCCTGGAAGAAATTGCTCTTAGCGATAAGGCCGACCATTGTACTATGTATTGTATTATGAGATCTTTACCATATTTGTAAGTTTGGTGTATGTACAATAAAGTGTAAATAAATAAATAAATAACCTATCTACTTCAAATAAATTATGTTTTACGATACATGCGGGAAGAGATGTGGTGGTTTTATTGGTTTTATATCCTAGATTGGCGAGCACATGGCCATGTGTTTATTAGACGGGTTACCATCTACGACCAGCTACTAGTTACATTTACCTACTAAAAAATATATGTAAATGTTTATGTTGCATCATCAGTAGCAGAAGAGGCCTATAACCTCATTATATGCTAATTTTCTACTAATAGTATATGCAATATCCGAGAGAACTTAGAGCCTGTCTGGATCACAAAGTACATTATTACATCTAAGAATAAGATTGATATTATATTATTGTGTTTGTCATGAGTTGCAAATCGATAACGAAAACATTTTTCACTTATAGATGTTTTATTTCGTATATCGCATGCTAGCCAGGTTGGATCTTCAAGAAAAGTAGATGTCCTTGACCTTTAGTATGCAGTTTTCTCTTCAAGCAAGACAAAGGAACCACATACGGTATGGGGAAGTAATACATGTAATTAGTTTTTGACAGCTTCGTAGTACTTAAATACTTTTGAGATCTGCTTACAAGTATAGCTACTTAAAGACTCCAAAGAATACCACCCAATAAATCAAGATCTGTCTAGTTTAAATATAAAGGTCAAAACATTAATAATTTGTAGCAATTTTTTTATTCTATCTTTTGTTTATCTTTTGTTGTATATTTTTGTTTTAATCCCAGTTTTCTTGCAATGTTTGCTTTCACCGAGTATCGGTAATATTTAGACTTTACTTATACTTAACATTGGACATAACCATTTAGATCAACTCAGATTGCCCTAAATACTAAATATTCACATCATCTTATCTTAAACAACAACAAAACATAAGTGCTAATTTGTAAAATATATAATCGTGACACGTACGCTTAGCCTATAAATATATATGAATATATTTACGTCTTTTTTAAATATAGATTGCTGAAGTTTTAATTTAAATAACATTTGAACGAATTTATTTAAACAAAAATATATTCATTTATTATATAAAATTCCTGTTAACTAAATCGCTACATCGCACATTAATCCACCTAATTAGAGCCGTATAATTTGCAGTAAATAATGATACCATTTATTTGAATATAGATTTTATGACTACTAAAATTACACCCACATCAGTGGCAAAACAACTAAAATGCAAAACACACTTGCCAATTTTAATTCTTAAGCAAACAAGCTAAAGAAAATAATTGTTCATCACACATATCGACTTACGACTTTTGTCTACGAGAAGTGCGAAAAATAAACACAAGTTTATTCAAATATATTCAAGCAAAATAAGTTAACAGAATTTAAAAATTTTATTGGACATCGTGCTGATATCGGTCAAATTTAAAGAGGATACACAAACAGAACGATGCTGCTTTATGGAGTAATTGAAATTATTAGTGTCATGTGAAGTCATGCTAGCATTCATGGGACCGTAGCTAATATTAGACAAGAGGAGAGGAACATCAAACTATTGCATGCGCAAAGGCATGCAGTGCACGCACACAATATAAAGTTTAACTACTTTTAAAGACACACGTCCGTGTAAGCGATTTGACACTTGTTCAATATTGCAGGGCTGGCAAGTTACTTAACGTATCTCAAATATTGTTATTTATCATACACCAAACAATGTAATTGTTATTAAAAGGACTAAATTATCATGATTAATACTTCCATGAATTAATTATACATAGAACAATTAAGTTAACAACGCAATTTTCGATTTATAAAGCGTTATCATGCTGCTAACACCTTTATTAACTGTCTCACACACCATAAAAGTTGTTTGATTGTCAACCCTATGCTCACATCGAAGCACTTCACGCACACATGCGAAGCGCAACCGGTCGATTGACGTCAATGGTGGGTGGGGACGAATGTATAAAAAAAATTAAAACTATCAGTTTACTACTGACGGAAAACGATACATTAACCATAACAAGCCATTGTTCCCTACATAACCAATAATCAACACTATTTATTTGCATTAACGACATGATGTTTTTTGTAGGCGATAATGAACGATTTCAACTGGATTCTATTGTGTGATCTTGTTTATATCATTGCGTTACGTCAAACAACAAATAAAGAGTTTTATGTGAATTTTATGTCCTTTGATAATGTACACTTTAGCAGTGACGTCGTTGTTCGATATTATAATGGCTTCAAGATCGTTTTTAATGATGTAGATAATAACTTAAGTATTCCGCGTCCTTTGTATATATCTATTTATATTTAAGTGTTGTGAAAGAATGATGATAAACTAAATTTTAACGATAATTTTCTCACAACGTAACAACTACGAGAAACTAATGAGATACTTTTAAATCATCAAATAAACATTAGAAATAATGTAGTTTGTTAATAATATGTAAAAGCACGGTAAGATAGTACTACCGTGGTAAAACAAAATACTAAAAAAATGGCTTTGTTTGTTTGAGTTTTGTTCACGCAAAACAATGCTTGATTGCTTAATAGTGATTCGGTATCAATTGACCGAAAGATTGTTTGTGAACTAAAGTAAACATCCTCTCCGTTGCGAGTTAAAATGAATGTCGTTAAAGTTTCGGATGAAAACATTATAAAGGATAAATCGTTTTAAATGATGATGAAGCTCCTTCTTCGTGTAAGTCTCTATCTGTGTCATCTACTCTGTACTATTATTGCAAAATATTTCTCATGATTATGATATTTTGACACAAAATACTAAAAAAATGGCTTTGTTTGTTTGAGTTTTGTTCACGCAAAACAATGCTTGATTGTTTAATAGTGATTCGGTATCAATTGACCGAAAGATTGTTTGTGAACTAAAGTAAACATCCTCTCCGTTGCGAGTTAAAATGAATGTCGTTAAAGTTTCGGATGAAAACATTATAAAGGATAAATCGTTTTAAATGATGATGACGCTCCTTCTTCGTGTAAGTCTCTATCTGTGTCATCTACTCTGTACTATTATTTCACAATATTTCTAATGATTATGATATTTTGACACCAGGGAACTAAATATAGTCATAATGGACTTATGTACCGTTTTAATTAAAGTAAATAAATAAATAATAAAAGTGTCCTATCCTATATTGTTTATTTCATTCGAAGGGTTATTTTCTCAGATATTTATAAACCGACGATAAATACAAGGCTAAATTTAAACTAAATTTAGTGTTACAAAACTTAAAAATACAAAATTCATTCAACAAGTTCAGGTACTTTTTGAAGGCAAACATGCCAACTTGGGGTCAAGTCGTTATGATATTTGAACACCCGTTCTTTGACGTCAACAGTGTCCATGAGATGCTCCGTCGCTACAGCCAGCACAAATCGATACTTATGGTAATATAAGATATATAGTTACTATGAGAGTTCGTAGTACGTTTAAATAAGCATACAAATTTAAAAACTATCATCTTTACTAATATTATAAATGCGAAAGTAACTCTGTCTGTCTGTGTGTCTGTCTGTTACGCTTTCACGCCTTAACCACTAAACTGATTTTGATGAAATTTGGTATAGAGACAGATTAGGGCTCGGGGAACAACATAGGCTATCTCTTATCGCGAAAAAATGGCTTAAAAAGGTTGAAATAGAGGATGAAAGTTTGTATGAAAAATCGTCAATGTAAACAGATATATCCGACATTCACGCGGGTGGAGCCGCGGTCAACATCCAGTTTTAATATAAACCTAGTAATATTAGAGACAGCCTCTGTGGTTCGGTGGTACTGTCTACAGGCCACCACGCTGAGATCTCAGGTTTGATCCCGGATCGGGCAAAGTGATATTAGGTTTCTCTGTCGTCAAATTCTCAATAGTTCGTCTGGAAATACCATTGAAAATGCGAACTAATATTGAGAATTTTATTTGTATCCATAAATCGCAATAGCAAGCTCGCCCTCTGTTACATTGGACAACATAAATAGCAAAACGTGGGTGTTAAACACATCTGCCTACCACTTCGAGGGAAATGGTTGTGAAGTTTTATATGATATCAGAGCTAAATAATTTTGCACCGCAGTGAATCTTAGTCTGATGTCAATTTAATCGTGGTTTCCGTCTAGACATTCGATCGACTTAATTCATTAAAAAGTCATTAACAAATTTTATCACAATTATATTTTATATTCATTAAGTTTTTGCTTATAAGTTTATAACATAATAACATTAGATATAAAAAATTACAGTTAAATTATTATAAAAAAATTGATGAGCATATTATATTTTCGTTTTAGTATGCGAATATAAATTACCTCCCCTTTAAAAAATAGATCGTATATCATTTTACAAAAGCTTGTGCCATAAATGTCAATCAGAAAACAAAACCAAGTACAATACTATCAAATTTCAAGGAACTATGCCGTATCTATGGCAGTCACGCTTATTAAACGAAAATTATTTGAGAACTGCACGATCATTAATCATGCATCATTCGTGTATCAAAATGCAAAAAGTATGTATATGTATTATATTTCAATTATCTAGTACCCATAACACAAGCTCGGCTTAGCTTGGGACTAGATGACGGTGTGTGATAACTGATAATGTCCACATATTATTATTAGCCTTTACCTTTACATGCCTTTACCGTTCCCACTCCGGAGATTTGGAGACAACTCGACTCTTTGACCATCTGAGTCAGGCGGCAGACTTAGCGCAGGAGCGGTTTCCGAACGCGGAACTGGTGTTTCTGGGAGACTTTAACGCCCACCACGAGACCTGGTTGGGTTCTCTCAGAACAGACCATGCGGGACGAGCCGCCCATGCATTCGCTCTCACGCATGACCTGACGCAACTGGTAATCCATCCCACCAGGATACCAGATATTCCAGGTCAAGCGCCCTCTTTGCTAGACCTACTGCTGACGAGTCACCCAGACCAATACAGTGTTTCGGTCCACGCCCCACTGGGTAATTCCGACCACTGTTTGGTCTGCGCCTCAATGCCTCTTGTTGCTCCCCCACGACGTGCGGAGGTAAAGCGACGACTATGGCACTACTCGTCAGCAGACTGGGATGGTATGCGGGAGTACTTTGCTTCCGTCCCATGGGCATTACGCTGCTTTAAAAACAGGGATCCGTCGCAAAGTGCTACTGCTGTCGCTGGTGAAATCTTGTTAGGTATGGAATATTACATTCCATCCTCAGATGTCACCAGTGCCGGCAAAACGCGTCCCTGGTTCAACCGTGAGTGCGCCGATACTGTTAAACAAAAAGAATCGGCGTACCGCGCTTGGATCAGGGCCCGAGCACGGCGCGACCCTAGCTTGGATCGCCTAAAAGCAGCGTACAATAAAGCCACTAGGGAATGCAAGAGGGCTTACATCAGAGCGGATGCCCAGCGCATTGCACGGATTGGGCAAGAACTGATTTCGCATCCTACGGGTAGCCGTAGCTACTGGCGACTAGCCAAGGCCGTGCAATCCAACTTCTGCAAGCCTTCGCTGCCCCCCTTGAAATGTCCTGATGGATCGCTGGCCCACGAGCCGCAAGAGAAAGCAAACTTGCTTGTAGAACTCTTTGCGGCTAACTCCCGAATCGACGACCGTGACTTGCAACCGCCGACTATATCTGGCTGCGACTCCGTTATGCCTAATATCCGTATTAGGCATCGTGATGTCCGTGCGGAACTAAGGTCGCTCGATGTTCGGAAAGCCAGCGGACCGGATGGTATTCCAGCGGTGGTTCTCAAGAAATGCGCAGCGGAGTTGTCTCCTGCATTGACGCGCCTATACCGCCTATCTTATTCCTCGGGAATTGTGCCGGAGGCTTGGAGAGCGGCGAATGTTCAACCGATTCCCAAAAAAGGGGATAGGTCCGAGCCAGGCAACTATCGACCCATAGCTGTCACCTCAGTTCTCTGCAAGGTGCTTGAGCGGATAATACACGCCCAACTAGTCCGCTACCTAGAGGGTCACTCGTTAATTAGTGACCGACAATATGGCTTCAGGTCAAAACGGTCTACGGGTGACCTTCTAGCATATATCACGCACCAATGGGGTGAAGCTATGGACAGGCATGGAGAGTCCTTGGCCATCAGCCTTGACATAACCAAAGCCTTCGATAGAGTCTGGCACCGTTCGCTTCTGTCCAAGCTTCCAGCATATGGTCTGCCACCCCAGCTGTGCAACTGGATTGCCGCATTCCTGCGTGAGCGCCGCATTAGAGTCCTTTGTGACGGATCGGCCTCCGATTATTTGCAGGTCAACGCTGGGGTGCCTCAGGGGTCCGTCCTGTCGCCCACCCTGTATCTTCTGCATGTCAATGACATGTTGTCCCTTGGCAACATTCATTGCTATGCAGATGATAGTACAGTGCATGGGCGATATATCGGACATCCTGCGGCTAAACAGACTGACATCGAGGCAAAACGCCTAGAACTTGTCGCTGAGCTCGACCAAGTATTATACCGCATTTCTAAATGGGGTTGTGAGAATTTGGTCGAGTTCAATGCCAAGAAAACACAGGTGTGCGCGTTCTCTGCAAAAAAATCTCCGTTCCTTCCCCTTCCCTCTCTTCAGAACACAGTGTTACCACTACAGGATAGCCTAAGTATCCTGGGTATGGACATCAGCCGAGATCTCAACCCCAAGAACTACATCGAGTGCGTCATTAAAACCGCCTCCTGTAAACTCGGTGTCCTGAACAGGGTGAGGCGGTACTTCACGCCCGAGCAGCTCTGTCTTCTTTATAAGACACAGGTTCGTTCCTGCGTGGAGTACTGCTCTCATCTTTGGGATGGCTTCGCACAGTACTTACTGGATGCACTCGATAGGTTGCAGCGGCGAGCAGTCCGTATCATCGGAAGCCCGGAGGCTACTAAGACCCTTGAGCCTTTACAGCTGCGAAGAGACATCGCCTCAATGGCCGTCTTCTATCGCCTTTACCATGGAGAGTGTTCTGAAGAGCTCTTTGAATTAATCCCACCCTCTCCCTTTTTATCCAGAACGACACGTGCGGGACTAAAGTGCCACCCTTTCACAGTGGAATCTAAAGGGTCTCGAACCAAACGGTTCAGCACTTCATACTTTTGTCGCTCAATTAAAGCCTGGAACTCTTTGCCAGCGCATGTGTTCCCATCTAATTTTGATCCTGGGTCTTTTAAGCGGGGCGTGAAAAAGCATCTCACTAAGCCGCCATAGTGGAGGCCACCATACCAGTAGTTTGGCTTTTGGAATGGTGTCCGCCACTTCTGGATTCCACTTACTGCTTACCATCAGGCAAAGTGGAGTCACTTTGGTAGGCTAATTTAAAAAAAAAAAAAAAAAATATTATTATAATTAATTAAAAATAAATTGGTATAGTAATTCGTATAATTATACTGTATATGAAGTCAAAATGGTCCAGTGGATAAGGCGCCCGCTTCGTAAACACGAGGTAGTGGGTTCGAATCCGGGCAAGTACCAATGTGATTTTTCAAATCATGTGTACTTTCTAAGATTATCTTGGACATTTCTGAGTGACGGTGAAGGAAAACATCGTGAGGAAACCTAGACTTAAAAGTTTGAAATTGCCAATCCACCTTGAGCAAGCGTGGTGATTAATGCTCGACCTTCTCTATATGAGAAGAGGCCTTTGCCTTGCAGTGGGACAGTAAACAGGCTGGTATTATTTATTATTATATTATTATATACTGTATATTTGGCAAATTTTGTCAAACTTAATCATAAATAACCTATTAACAAAACAATGGACCCAAAGTGGAACCTTGAGGAACACCAATACGTTAACAATTTAATTACTATAACAATGTTGTGTTTTGCAGTATTTTTCTGTATTAATACTAAAATAGTGAAATCAAATTATAACTTAAAGGGAATAGGAATAATATTACTAGTACTTCTAATTAAACTGCGAGAGAAACTAATTCAAATGAATTTTAAAGACAACATAAAAACTAGTTGAACAAAATAGGATGTGGGCCCCTCTTTAAAAGATTTAATTCACTAGTAAAAAAGGAAATATCAAAATAGCTAACCATACAGGGAAGTAAGCAATTGAATAGTCATTTGAATCAACACCACTGTACATTGAACTAGGAAGATTACGTTACGTAAATTATTCACTTTTTACTCGCATACCTTCATGCTGTGTTTTTTTGTAAAAATACTCCTTATTTATAATAAACTGGCTTTCCGCAGCGCGGTTTCACCCGTGTTAAGTTAAATCTTTGGTTACTGCTCAGCTCCCGTTGCTTGCAGCGTAATGTTATATAGCCTATTAGATAACCCTTATCAAAAACTGGGCAATCAAACTCAAAAAGAATATTCAAATCAGACTGGTAGTTCTGGAGCGCGTTTAAACAAACATAAAAACAAACAAACTCTGCTTATATATTAGTATAGATTAAACAAGAAACCAGTACAACGTTCAAGTACATAGTTGATTTCTCCAACTAGTTGTTACCAGTTAAATAGTTAAACTTTTTAAGAAACTATGATACCGATTTCTTTTAACATATACAAGTAATTTGGTAAAAGAAATCTGTTTTAATTGCGAATGTAACTACTGCCCCTATTCAACGAAAATCATCGATATGTTCAACACTTTACAACAAAAGATTTTAAAGGAAAGTCATAACTGAATGTGACTAAGAACACAGAAAAGCTCTGTGCATGCTTCAGAATCTATTAAGTTATTTAACGCTTAAAATCTTTCAATCGTCATCATAATCAGCCGTAAGACGTCCACTGTTGGACATACGCCGAGGCGAATCCCCCAATTTTACAATAATCTCAATAAATTAATCATTATCATCATTTAAATCAGTCGAACAATAATTAAAAATTTCGCCGTTAAACTTAAAATAATGACCGCATTTTCCAAAACCGTCAACGGTAACGACTGCCACAAACAATAATACAATTGACAATAATGTAGTGCAACTAATATGTTCTCGCTCCAGTTACCCTGTACAATAACATTGACGGATGCCCACATCCGCTTCACATACAAATAACTAACTTATCAAGAAAACAAGCTATAGGATATGGGGGATCAAACAATGACACAAGCTCGATAATCTTTATCTGAGTGGAATTTAACTGCTATATTAAATGGTTGGTTAATCCGTTGCTAACCGTAGTCTTGATAAACATAAGTTTAAAGTCACAATAAGTGAAATGAGTTGAATACTATAATAACAATAAAATGATGGAACGCGGATGGAGTTAAAAATAATGCAATGAACAAAGAAATACAGACTTTTCATTACAACGGATTTTTCTTAATGCAATTTATTATCAATAAATATTTATATTTTTATCAAGACTTAAAATCAATATTAAAGTTTTCATATTTACTTTATCATTCAATGAATGAAAACATTGATGAAAGACGCAGGTGAATCGCTCCGCGTAAAGCTAGTTATTGATATGATACGAGCGAACCTGTACATATCAATAATTTAGTTTTATGCTGACATCGAGGCAGTAGTTAAATTAAGTAGGTACTCTTTCATAACGTGTAATTTTGTTGAAGTTTGTGCAATTTTTCTATTTTCACTATGGTTTTGAATTGTTTAGTACCTATGGGTGCTGCTGTTATCCCAGGGGTCGAATGGGTACTCAAACCAAGAAAGGGTCAAATCTTTAGGGTCGAAAGGGTTCGTAGCCCTTATTTCATTTGAAAAATTAGTAATAACAATACATGACAATTTTGTAATAACAAGATTTTTTTTATAATTAAGTTTTATCATGCGTTTATAGTTTTATCTTATTATACTTTTATGAAATAATAATAATTAATTCGTCTATCACAAGTTGACATTTGAATCTATTATTAGTTAAATGCGCAGTAAACGAGTTCTCTATTTATGACATCTAAAACAAATTGGAAGAAAAATATTTTGACTTTTGCAAGCTCTAACGGATGTTTTTAATCCATAATGTTTTAGATTCTAGATTTATCGGGTCTATAGAATTCTGCTGTAATAATTAACTATCACAACTCTTACTTCTTCTTTGGATAGATAGTAGTTTTAACCGTTAGTTTTCAAAGCATAATTATCAGATTTAGAAGTAACTAGTTTTTCACAAAACTTTTACGACTTCAAAGCATTGTGATTACTTAAAAGTTATTGACAAAAGAAAAACTAAAAATTTGTTACTGGCGCAACGGAATAAATTCTATTAATTTATGTCGAACCTTGTTGATTATCCAAAACATGTACGTAAAATCACTATTAAGAATCTAATTAATTTAAGAAAAAAGGCAATCAAATTATTTAATTAAGATAAATTGTTTTAAAACAAAATAATTTGAAAATTAAGCTCTAATGGTCAATCGTGATCGTCAAAACTTGATTAAATTCATTTAAATAGGCGAACCATTTAAATGGTAGGAAATCTAATTACAAACCTATTATCATTAGCGTAATTTACAACTATTTTCTTCAAAGATCAAATAAATAATTATTTTGTTGAATCACCGCGGAGATAAATTATTACTATTACATATTAGTAATTAATTTACTATCAAGGACCGACCGCTTGCTTTACGTCAGTAATACGTAATACTTCAATGACAACACTGTTTTAAAAAATATTTATATTTAACATTAAAGAACACACCTTAACGAAGCCAACCCGAGTATCAGTGAGCTTAGATAAATTGGAAAATAAAAAGGATAGTTGAATAAAGTTCAGTATTAAAAACATCTTACCTTTTTGGGCATCGCTGGTGACTCGAATTCCTCGTCATCCCGACTGGACAGCGTGGAACATGAAGAACACGCGGAATCAGCAGACAGTGACCTAGACCTTAGCCAGTCCACCTCTTCTTCTGTAGCACCAACCGCTATTCCATCCGAGTAGTCACTGACAACCACGCTGGGTGTCCTCACACACCTGCCTCTGGTCTCGCAACCCTCACTGCTCCTTCGTCCCAATTCCACCACATGAGCTTCAATTAAAGTTCTCTCTCTTCTAGGGGACATGGCGTCCGGTGGAGGTGTGATATCACGAGGATGTGAGTGTCTTCTTAAACGAGTCTCTAATTCGACAGCGGAATCGTCACTAAGGTCGCGACTGCGACGTCTGACGGCGGCTCTGTCGTCATCGTCAGAAGATGAAATATCTTCGGGTGGTGAAGAGGTGCGTGGAGGTCGGAGGTACTGCATCGGAGCTGGTTCAAAGCGACGTAATAACTCAGAAATGCGTGGTTGCGCCTGACGAATGACGCGGCCGATCGGCGGCGCGCGCGCGCCCGCACTGCCGTTGGTCCTGCGCGGCGCGTGCGCTTGCGATTGTGCTGATTCGCGGATATGGCCAGGCGTAGAACCCGTGCTTAATTTCAAGTAGAACAGGCTATGGCTTATTGCTTTTTCTCTTAACACGCGGCGGAAATCTTCAGGCGCCGGTTGTTCTAGTCGTGGCATTTTAACTGCAAATTAAAACAAAAGAAGAGATTTTTTATCATTTTTACACATAATTGCTAGAGTAATGTAAGGGTAGGGACTTAGTGCGTTTGAAGTGAGTATTAACTAAATACAATTTCTGGGGCTTGCCTGCACGTAAAATGAATTTTGTTTCCCTCGAGAACCAGACCGATTTTTGGGATAAAAAGGAGCCTTTGTACGTTTCCGACACCGAATCTATCTACATACCAATTTTTATCGAAATCGATTCAGCCATTTAGGCGCTGAGTGGTAACAAACACACACACACACAAACTTACGCATTTATAATATTAGTAGGATAGTTTCATGTACTTTAAACTACGCGTTCTATTTATCAATGGTAGCGTTACAATTAACGCATGGTAAATTAAAAGTGTGCGTCAATTTGCTAATTAAAAACACTACTGACCTTGTGCTAAATTAACTGGTGGTACTTTAAAACGTTTTAATTATTGAACATTTCAGTCTTATCTGGAACAAAACAAACAATGTTTAGGAACACTGTTACAGGACGTTGATAATAATATTTTAATATTGAGATATATAATATATATTAATAATCATACTGGCAATAGACATCATGCATTCAGCCCAATGACAAAAGAGGTCCCTTCACTATTCAGCCTTGTCTTCGTATGAGTATAATAGTCATCAATTTTAAATATCGAACCGCGAAGCTCAATTTCGTTCTTAAAAAAAAAAAAAAAAAAAAAAGATGAAATTTTCGCTTCTAAGATGACATACAAATTACTGAAATTTTGTACATGTAAAGCGTCCATCTTGCATTTTGTGGCTCTACCATGAGTAAACCTGCATTTTTCCCTCACTGTAACAGCTTAAAAACTTAAAAAATAATTCTCTGAGTAAACACTAGAGGCACTGTAATTTTTTTATGAAGGATAGCATTGGTACATCTGATAATAACCGTGGTTAAGGTAGCCTATGAATATTGGATACGTCTATACAGGTAAAAGAGAATTAGGAACGCAAATGAAAAGGAGAGGGAAGAAAAAGAAAAGTGGTAGTTCGTATTTAAACACTAGCTCTCCACGACGCGGTTTCACCCGCGTCTTTGATTACTGCTCTGCTCCCATCGCCGATAGCGTGATGTTATATAGCCTATCCTTCCTCGAGAACTGGACTATCATATGCAAAAAGAATTTTCAAATCCGACGAATCAAGATTAGCGCGTTCAAACAATCAAAAAAACAAACAAACTCATTCGCTTTAATAATAGTATGGATAATATTTTTTACTGCGAAACAAAAGCACAAACGAACTCCAGATTTATCTCATCTGTAAGTCATTGATAAATTTCCCACACGTTCATCATACATTTACTATACAATCATACATAACTACCTGACGTTTAAAATAGAATGGATATTGATATTAATACTCTCTATTGTGTAGATAATATTCTCATATCTATGCACGTCATAGAAAAATATATGTAATACACGCACTTTTATGTGACAATGTTACGATAGATATCCTTTTCAATGAAGATAATCGCCACAAGTGTTACTTTATTTTATCACTTGTATTAAAATATGATCATAAAACGCGTCTATATTTTGTACCTAACAAAGAAACGCTAACATCAAGTGCTTTGAAAATTATACTTTTATTTTATGTTATTACGATGATTGTATTTTCTATTGTTTCAAAAATTGGCACTATATGGGTGCAGTATGTTAGGAATAATCTGGCTCATAAGAAAATTATCTGTAGGTACTATTATATTTTTAATTAGATTGTTTCTTGGTTTGTTTGTTTGTTTAAACGCGCTAATCTCTGAAATTACCAGTCGGATTTGAATAATTCTTTTTGTGTATAATAGCCCAGTTCTTAAGGAAGTTTATAGGCTATGTAACATCACGCTACTGGCGACGAGAGCCGAGCAGTAACCAAAGATGCAGGTTAAATTGCGCTGCGGGAAGCTAGTAATCAATATGGTCAAATACATCTGCTGGACCGTATGTCCAAGCCTATCTGTTAGAGGTAAGACACCCTCATCCAAATTGCCCATTTTAATCAGTTGATCAGTCTACTTTATTTTCCCGAACATTGGCCCTGCAATGCTATAGACTCTGCGAAACCGCTGCCTACCGTGAAAGGAGTGGGACAGGTCATGAAAAAGGAAAGGGTGGAAATTAGGCCTCCGGCACTCTCACTCACAGAACGAAACGCAATAGTACGGATACTATTACTCTTACGTCGATCTTCTATGAGAGGGTAATAAACTATGCACACGTACTACAAGTTCCTGCATCTAACTTACTTTGTTAGATGGAATCATATTATATTTTGTAATAAATCATGATTAAAATCTGAAAGTCTATTATTAAACAACAAACACACGTACTTCCCAACTCGTAAAAATGTTACCTCGTTATTACTTAAGTCAAAGGTTTTCAAACATGTGCAAGCTAAGCCTAACATTTATCTATCATTGAATATCACGTTTTATAAATATCATGATAATAGACACTCCTTCAGCTAAATCTATTTATTTATTTATTTATTTATTTATTATTTGAATTGCAAATACAGGTGTAAGAGATGTTGTGTAGTAAGTATACAATTAGGTAACACAGTACTTAACCTTGCGGCATGCAATATTTTATATAAAATTAGAAAACTTTATACTAGATTTTAATGTGTTAGATAGGTATTATTTCATTTCATCACATAAAAAATCATTAACACTGTAATAGCATTTTTGCAACAAAATTTGTTTAAACTTTTTCTTTACAATATTTACATTTTGTTCTTCAAGAAGCGACTTAGGCAAGTGGTTATAAATTCTAGGTGCCATACAAAATATACTTTTATTAAAATAGGCTGTTGTGTTAGGCGGAACACTTATTTTTAAATTATGTCTTTTGCTCGTCAATTTCTCAAACATATTTAAATTCTTTTTTACAAATATTACAGTTTCCAAAATATGAATACATGGTAGAGTAAGAATGTTCAATCTAGTGAAAAAGGGTCGACAACTTTCTGTTGTTTTAATTTTACAAATAGCTCGTATGCATTTCTTTTGGGCTATGAATGCGTGTTGTACATCTGCTGAATTCCCCCAGAAAATGATACCGTAACGTATTATTGGAGCCACATATCCATGATAGGCGGTCAGTAATGTGGGTTTAGATGCTCTTTTTTCCAGCATATATAGAACATAAGAGTACTGGTTTATTTTAGTACACAAACTTTCTACGTGGCTCTTCCAGTTAAGATCATTATCAATAATTATACCTAAAAATTTTGTATTATGTACCTGTGATATATTTATGCCGTCATGATTTATATCCAAATTACCTAATTTATTTATTCTATTTTTAAAAATCATAATTTTAGTTTTTTGAATGTTTATTTTGAGGTTATTTATATTTAGCCAGCTAATGCTATTGTTCAAAGTATAATTAATATAATGTTCTACAGTTAGTTTGTTGTTGCCTTTAAATAGAATAGTGCTATCATCCGCAAATAGTATAGATTCCTGGCCTATTGCTTTGGGAAAGTCGTTAATGTAGATTATGAACAGTAGTGGTCCCAGCACGCTTCCTTGTGGAACACCGAATGTAACATTTTGCCGGTCAGAGTAGTAATTCGTAATCATTTTATCAGTAGAGCATAGCCTAGAGATTTGAGTAAACTGTTTTCTATCAGTAAGGTACGACTTTAAAAGACTAAGCACATTTCCTCTAACACCGTAGGCGCTCAATTTATTTAGCAGCGTTTGATGATCGACATAATCGAAAGCTTTCGATAAATCCATGTATAAATCATCTGCCTTCCTTGAATATATAGGCCTCAAATGTCGTTATTACGTCGATAGTCACAATTTCAATTAATATTCAAAACAAATAATGCCTTTTATGACTTTCGTGTAAGTACGTAATTATTTTTTGGGTGGTTGAAGGTCTAAAGATAATTTTAAAATTAAGTCACAATTAATTTACAACACTTATCCGCTGCGGACGATAATTTGTTTTAAATAATTTTGATAATAGAAATATTATTTCAATTACTGCTACTAAAATACTATAAACATACTAAATTTTAACCATGCTGTTATAAATAGAAAGTAGACGAAATCAGTTACAAAACTAGATGTAACTTAGGATATTTTTTATTATTTACATTTATTATCATTTATCATATTCAACCACTAGTTGCTACATTTTTATTAAATAATGTTTACTTTTGCGTATTAACGAATGTATCACATACTCATAATTATAATAATAATTATGTGTTTTATTCAACATCTTACACGAGTAATGTTTTTTTTTTTTTTTTTTATATTAGCCTACCAAAGTGACTCCACCCCGCCTGATGGTAAGCAGTCAGTGGAATCCAGAAGTGGTGGCCACCATACCAAACGCCATAGTCTTAAACTGCTGGTATGGTGGCCTCCACTATGGCGGCTGGGAAATGGGGGTTAGGGGAAGGAAATGAGGGAAGTAAGGAAAGGGGAAATGGGAAGTTGGGCCCCCGGCGCTCTCACTCACCGAGCGAAACGCAGTAGTACGGATGCTACTACTCTTACGTCGATCTTCTATGAGTGGGTAGTACTTCCCCGGACGATCCGGCCCATTCAAGCTGAAATCAGCGTGGATCTACTACCGTACACACTATAAGTGTATTTGATTGAAGCGATGCCTACTTTGTCTACGTTCTATAGATGTAGTTTTTCACACAACTTTGGTAGCAAAAAAGCATACGGGCACACTCGATAGTAAGTGAAAACTATAACATATAGACATGGCTGTGTTTTCGAAACATTGCAAAAATAATATTTAAAAACACAACCAAGCCGTTGCCGACTAAAGGAAAAGAGGACGAGGAAGTAAAAGGGAAATGGAAGAGGACCGAGGGGGTAATTTGCGCTAGTGAAGTATAATTTCAATAGAACTTGCGAAGAATGTAAATAACCCGGTCTATGTTTATAATTTCATGAATTTACTAGTAAATGTGGAATCCATTAATTAGACAACAATTAGACTTTTTCACATTTATATCTAGAAACATCCATACGATGAACTCTTCCTTCCTTTTCATGATTAGTCTTATACGACTCAAAAGTAACATTAATACCTCAAATACCTACCTTAGTTTTTACAACAGGAAACCTATAATTAACTGAGATATTCTATTATTGGTATTCATGAAGTTATAATCACTAATAATAGTCAATTATAAAAATCGATGTTACATTTTTCTCTGAAAATAATACGCAGTTTGACTAGTCATTCCATTGAACGATTCACAGACAATTAAGATAATTATCAGTAACTGGGAACTAAAAAAGATAATATAAGTAGATACTTATCATTCACTGGAAGAAAGACGTAAAATCATACATGTGAATAGGCAATCTGTCTTTGTAGCAATTTACACAATAAAATTGTAAACATTTTTTTCTTTTCATACAACTTTTGTGCCAAACAAGCATGGATCTAATCTATATTTTCTAAGTGTTTCAGAAAACACAACCAAATTATTACCGACCATTATTATCTATACTCTATACTATTATATAAAGCGGCAGAGTTTGTTTGTTTGTTTGAACGCGCTAATCTCTGAAACTAGCAGACGGATTAGAAAAAAATCTTTTTGCGTTTGATAGACCAGTTCTCGAGGAGATTATAGGCTATGTAACAGCACGATACTGACGGCGGGAGTAGAGCAGTAAGCAAAAACGCGGGTGAAACCGCGCCGCGGAAAGCTAGTTATTATATAAGAGGATGAGGAAGAAAAAGCAAAAAAACTGCAGGGTAATTAGGCTACCTTACCTCTTACTCTCTCTTACTTAAGGGTAGTATTTCCCCGTACGATACGGCACATTCATGATCAAACCAGCAAGGATCGTAAACTGTCTTTTGTTCAATCTTTAGTATGATATTGCTGCGTTGAAACCGCATTTTTACAGATTCTATACAAAATTTAAAAGGTTTTCGGTTCAGATAGAAAAGTCAAAAGCTTTAGATTTCGGGTCTATGAATAGTAAACTTTCCACTCGAATGTTTAAAGGGCCGTTAAGTTGCGAATAATAGTGCATTTTGTTTTATGTCTCGTTTAATAAGTTTGCATGTACATATTTTAGCGTGAACTACGTTTCATATACTATTTTATAAAATCTTCTATGTTTATTTTTATTAGAATTATAGTTATATTTTGAAGATAGTTATGTTTTTGATACTATAGGACTGACATGTTTTTTAACAAAAGTCCTTAAATAAAGAGAAAAAAAAAAAAATGTACATATTTTATGTTATAGTCTGTTTAGAATGGAATTACATGCTTTTAAAATTCTGATTTCTAGTGGCATAGGCAAAATCTCTACAATCTTTACATCATTCAATCTGATGACATAGACATTTTAGAAAGTGATACTGAGAAACCCACGTTAGTTCAGAATTGAAACTATTGTTACATCCAAATAAAATGTCATAGAACGTTCTGCATCCTTGTATTGTTATTCATTATCAGCTTAAAATATCCACTGCTGCTGACTGCTGGATGTATACTATATCGCAGTTAGGTGATATGTATGAAGACAACGATGAATGACTGGTAAAGTTGGCTCTTTTTCAACACATCACTTATTTGGTCATACACGGACTAAATAGGTGATGTCGTGTTGACAAAGGGACAATTACAAGCACTGTAACTGACGGCGGTCGGCGACGTGTGTGTATGAAAAGTTTAATTAATGTTGAAGAGGCAAAGGAGATATGTTTGGATAGAAGTAAATGTCTTTCTATAGTGTCTGCTAACCCCATTAATGAGAGAAAAGCGTAGACAACGCTGATGCCTATTACGCTGGTATTTCCTTAGCTCGGGAGATGAGATGGGTTAGTTCAATATTCTAGACCGAACATCACACGACCAACAAATATTGGATCGCTATTATGTCTTCGTAACAATAAGCTGTTTTCTTATTATGTCTATGCAATAAGCAAGTAAAGCTGTTCAGATCAAAATGTAGTTATATAACATTATGTATACAGGTAATTGTATGATAAATATATTCTAAGCACACGCAGTTTTAAATTAATGGATTTACCATTTAAACCTGTTCTATTTAAACAAAACAATATAAAAATAGCTTGGAAATATCAACAAAATATTCCATTACGGACATGAAACAAATGCCGCGTACAAAACACATAAAACAGTAGATGTAATTGTAATGTACACCGTGTAAACTTGTACGCACATAACTGCTTACTATTTACGATGACGATGACGCCGAGATTGGCGCGCGCGGCCAGCACGTGGATAGAAACCTTTATCTTACTACAGCTTAGTTTTTGAGACAGGAATCTAGTCAAAATTATTTTTGTTGAAAGTTTATCCATTGCTTAAATGCTTGTTGTTTGAATTGTTGCGAATTAAAAATGTTTATCCATTTCAAATCAAACAAATATACCTACGACACAGGTTTTACCCCGAAGTTTGACAGAAGTATACCTATACAGAGTGTATACGACGGTATAATATTGAATGCAATTACGTATAATAGTATGTGACATTATAAAACGAGACAAAAATATCTACTAAATATCTTCAATAGTTTTAGACACAGGACTACTTTTTTAATTTCTTTAATTCTAAACATCTGTATGTGCGTCAAACGGTTACTAACTTAAGTCATAATACTCATAATCCACGTCGAAGGACGAAACGTTGCCGCTCATTACAGGTCAGTGAACTTGTCATAATAAATGGTGTATTACTTTGTTTACTACTAAAATATTATTTATTTTGTTAGAAAATTTTAAATTTTTGTTTTTCGTCAAATAATTTTTGTGATTAATTTGAAATCATTATACGGACTAGTAACAGCTGCCTTTTCATTTAATATAAAACCGTCGTATACACTCTGTATATTTCCTTTTTTAATTGCCTTTGATGAAAGACTAGCAAATGAGTCAGACACCTAATATTATGTAGTAGGTAACTGACATGTAGATTATCAAGGATAGGTATTTTTGAAAAATTGGTCTATTAATTTTTAAGCTTAACCTATCCCTTCAAGGTAAATAAAATTTTGTCACCTCGCTTGACTGTCCGTTTCATTCATTCTATTCATGCATTCAATAATTCACTTGAATTAGTGAATTATTATTTATATAATACCTATCTATCAGGACAAGTCAGGCCAGGTTAAAGTGAAGACACCTATTCCTAAATACATGTGTTTTTTGTTAAGAAGAATGATAATAAAAGTAAACCTTAAGAACTCTCTTATTATTATTTAAACAAGTCTACTAGATACTATCAATTTACTTTTCTAAATAATTGTATCGTTTATTAATAAATCAATCACTAAATACGTCAACTTTGTAATCCAAGAAGAGCCCATAAATTTCATAGAATTGTATTGTTTTGATATAACGCAAAAACAGCCAAGGACGTTCAAAGTTTGTTTGTACAAACTTATTTTATGTGTGCCGCTTAAAAAGTAAATAATTAAATTTGGGCCTTTTTCTGTTGCTAGCACATGAATGTTAGTGTCTTAGTATTCTAGTAGATATGCTATACTGATATTGTAAAAGATTTCTGAACCTGTTATTGTATAAGATAAATTGCTAATCTGAAAAGGTACTAGCATATGTCAGGTCACTAACACACCGAAGTGATGGTCGATAAGGCAGAAAGTGCTGAAGTGGAACGAACCAAAATACTCAGCGTAGGTAAAACCTTTACGAGATGGATCCACAACCTGATCACTGTGGCGGGTGATTGACAAATGATTGCGGCTCAAAGTGACGAATCGAAACAAATGCATTGTCCAACAGTGTCGTTTGGCTGAATAAAAACAACACTAAGGACCTTTGACTATGAATAAAAAAATTAAATATTAAGGTATAAAACAAGTTTAATGAGAATTTACTTTTAACAGGTATTCAAATGTATATAATATACCGCATCTATTCTGAACTACAGCGATGTGATCAATATATGTGACGTCAAAGTCAGCCTTGTCACGGCGTTAGGGCAATACGCTAACAGCTTCATTTAGACAATGGTGCAAAGTGAGCACTTTTGTCGGATCAACAAGCCTAAGTGTTCCTGGTTCATCAGGATTCTTTTTTACGTAGGATGGTAATGATAGCATTATTTTGTTAACTGATGATATGGATTAGGTACCTGCGCCTTAATAATATTTTTAAAAAAATGTTACATCTTAGGGTGTTAAAAGAAATGAATAGAATTCAGAAAAAAAAATTATTTTGAAGAAAATCCGGCGCTCTTACTCACCGAACGAAACACAGTAGTACGGATACTACTACTCTTAAGTCGCTTTTCTATGAGAGGGTAGTACTTCCCCGGACGATGCGGCCCATTCATGCTGAAATCAGCGTGGATCTACTATCGTACGAAGTAAAAATGTTAGTGTTAAAATTGTAATTCATACAAAAAACTGAAGTTATCTGGCGGTTGAAAAGATTGGCCTGAGTTTCTTGCCAGTTCTTCTCACTACTTTACCTCGCCAGCGAACTAGCTGTAGGTTAATTGGCTGAATTCGTGTAATTTTGACGTTCATAAGCTACATACTTTATGGTCAAAATTCAATAAATGCTTTGAGTTTGAGTTTATAGTTTCAGAGAAAATATATTTATTATTACTTACGCCTTTCATCAGCCGAAAATGACTACATTGGGCAAATCCCTCTTGATAGATTAATGGAACATTTTGAAATTATTACCGCAAGGTAATATTTTAAGTTCCTGGCACCTATTATTCTATTCGCTTAGTCGCTTCTTAAAGTAAAGATAAATAAACAAAAGGAATTTAGTATCCCTGAAGTTTCATGCAGTATCAGAATAAAAATACTTATAGCAATATTTGATATTAAAAATAAATCCTAGTTCATATAACTAAAGTCCGCCTACTGAATATTTTCCGTTGTTCTGACGCACGAATTTGAAGGCCTCAATCCCATATTTGACATTATAACTTTTTTTTTACTTAAATACTAGCGGACTTTGTCAATATTTTTTTATTAAGGTCAACGAGGTTCTAATAATATAAAAACAAAACAATTTTATATTCGTGACTGACTGCGTTTATTTTTAGTCTCAGTAATGCTAGACAAGTCCGCAGTTAACTTTAATGGAAAGCAGTAATCGCTGGTCATGGAGTTCCAAAAGAATAAGGACAAAAATGTGTAGCCCTAGCGCCTTTACTATTACTAATATACTTATATTATAATAAGAGTCAAAAAGAAACTGCTACTCGTACCTATACCTACAGAACTTCTCATACAAGTAAAGTACTGCAAACCGCCACTCAACTGCTAAAACATAACACAGTCAAAAAATATTACTAATAGATTTGTAATCAGTCTCAGTCGTTCAATGTTCAACAGAGGATCTCACAGATGATGTGGATATAGCAAGGGAGCGCAGGGCATTGTGTGTTAGGTCAAATATGCTGGCCCGTAGATTTGCACGTTGCAACGCTGAAGTATAGATAACGCTAGAGCTTATTGCCAATATTTCTACACGTGCAATCTATGGGTCAAGTATACGCAAGCAGCTTACAATGCCTTGAGTATCCAATACAATAATAGTTTCAGGGCGCTGATGGGGCTGCCACGCTACTGTAGCGCGTCGGGCATGTTCGCGGATGCCAGCGTAGATGGCTGTTGTACGACAAGAAAACTACAACGAAACGTGGATGTTACACACTTCTGCCTTTCCTTTGGGAAAAAAGCCCTGAAGCTATATTTGTACGCATGCAACTACACATCTACCTACCCTTTCGGCGTTAAGGCTTAATGCTATGTTTGGTAACGTTCTGGCTAACTCACAAACATCACACACATTTGTACCATTCCCTTTGAGGAAAAGCGTAACATTTTTAACATGATTAAGTTATGTTAACAAGTTTTCCTTGTTGCACAATGTATAAAACTTACGGATTATGAACAGTTTACCCAATTTTTGTTATTTTCGGATTCCGCGAAACGGTTTTGAATTTCCAAGAAACTTTATTAGTGTGTTACAGCTAAGTATTTTGTGGTTTTATTGTCATTGTAGTACTACTACACAATGTAAATAATACTTCAACCTCAACGGGGTGAACGTTCGACGCAACTTGACGCAAGGCAGTGGTTTTCTATTGATGTAATCGTGAACTAGGGTATCCAATTTAAAATCGCGATGAATAAGATACTATTAGAGTTACAGTGATTTAGTTTTGATTTGATATTTAAAATTCTTCAAGGAAATTCAAACTGTGGCAGATTTTTTATTTGTTTGTATAAGGGATAACAATAGCGGCAATAAATACAAATTGTACACTAAACTAAAGTAGCCCATAATAATAAATTCGAGGTTAGATATACGTTTTATTCTTCTTCTTCTTATCGAGTGGTTCTGGTTAGTGGTCAACCTAGTGTCAGGATTTGTTCAGGTCGCCCGTAATTTATTAAAGAGGCATCCGACTTGACCTAACGACTGTTATCAACTTGGTAACAACCGGGACCGACTTTTAACGTGCCCTCCGAAGCACGGAGACGCTCAGATCAAATTCCACTATGCGGTCACCCATCCATGGGCCAGCCGCATTCTTAGTTGCTTAACCCGCAGATCGATTACCGATCAGTGAGTGCAACGAGCTATGAGCGCCTCACGTTTTATTCTAAAACCTAGGTAGTAACATAACTTCCACATTTTTGTTTAACCATATTGTATTTACCCCAATCAGTCATTGCGTACATACGTTATCGTTTTAATTTAGCCTTATCTGTGAAACTAGGCCGACAGGTCCTCTTACAGCAAGTTTTCGCACCATCGCTCAAGCGTGGACTTATGTTACACAGATTTTAACTTTTTAATTGGTGTTTTCGTATTGAAATTGCATTAAGAAATATTCCAAAACAGGTGTAGTTCGAGATTGAATCTAAGAGTTCTAAAAGCCGTAATGAATACTCTATTAGACGTTTGCAAACGTCACGCTTGGCGGAACCTATCGGTTATACGTCAATCGGGCGCATGAACCTTGCCTAAACTAATAGCGCTCTTTGTATTTACTCTGAGAACTAAATTTTGACGCGCACTCAGGAGGACTTATGCCTAAAATTGATAAATGTTTTAACACTGAATTCATGTCACACAAAGATATTTTTTTAGGTAGGTGATTAGTAACCTCAAACCTGAGTAAAAAATAATGTGTTTTACATAAAACTTAATTTTATAAAATAAATTTATATACATAGTAGACACAATATTATAATAATAACCTGTAAAATTGGAGTTAATGACATGTATTATAATATTCATGAAATAGGGTTAATAATATAAATTAATTTGTTAATAATTTATTGTTTTTTTTTTTTTTTGTAAATACATACTTATAATACATAGAAAACACCCAAACTGAAGGCAAATACAAATGTTCATCACACAAATATTTTGCCTTCCGCGGGAATCGAACCTACGACACCCGGCGTCGCAGTCAGTTACACTAACCACTAGACCAACGGTGCAGTCGAATCATATTATATTTTTTTAATTTTATGTTTCAAATGTAACTATCCTAATTGAACTAATTAATTAATTCTATTACTTTAGTTTTATTACTTTGCATGCTGTTCATACGGTGAGACATGTTATACTTATAAATTTTATTCAACATCTATTGTGACCGTGTTTTAAGCAAATAAAGATTCTTATTATCATTCTTAAATTAATAACCAATTTAATAATGTTTCGTTCGGTATAAAACTCCTTAAAAATCATATTCTTGCTAACTTTAACAGGTTATAACTTTTAACTCCACCACGGGCGCAGCGACTGACGCTCCCTATATTGAATATTAAACATTAATTACAATGCTTACAATGCAATACACTCGGTATGCAATTTCCAAAAATAATACAACTTTCCCACACTACACTGGACTGTCTCCGGATTTTGTGATAGTCTATCCTTGATTCTGTCGCAAATTCATTCATTAATGACGGTTTCTTATTATAAGCCGTCAGAACTTAAACAATAAGCTATCAAAATTTCAGCTTTTGAGTTTTAAATTAACCTGAAGTACGAGTATGGTGTTCTTTTAATCGTCCCTTACGATGTCTACGTACATAATTTATGTTGTAGCCAAATTGCATACACTATACACATAAACTAATTGTTTCAAACGTTGCAAAACATATGTTACTTATTATATTTATCAATAAAGTTCTAAGAAGAATTATTTTATGTTATGTGTATAAGGTTACTCATCAATGAAACATAGCGTAGTTATGCGCCAGTTGTGTCTGGAACTATCCTTGTTTTGGCGACGTTACTGGAATTTACAAAGTATCTCGAAGACAAAGAAAAAAGCTGTACTTTTATTAGAAAAAGAAAATGTGTTTTTTGTAAGAGATAATGAAATTATGTTTTATTTTTAGTTATTTATTATTATGATTTACTTTTTAGTTAAATGCCGTGGGTTTGAATATCTGTCTAAAAAATGCTAATTGAAAGATAATGATTAAAAACGTGGTCGCATATACCATACATACATAGTGAGCCAGAGCAGATTACTTTAGCACAACAATGTGATGTAGGTATATCTATCTTGTCATTTCATATCTCAAATTTCAAATAAAATGCTTTTCAAATAGTATTAAATTATACTTGCCTCCTTATAAATTTAACAAACAAACTTACAATTTTGGTAATTTTATTCATGTATCATGTAAGGTTAAAACATTTATATCTTTTGACCATGTAGACAAAAACAAACGAAGGACGCGTGTTTAAAATATTTTTTGTATTCAAATGTATTGTAAATCCAATTCAATGTTTATTTTGTTATTGTAATAAGTATATACTAGAATCTTTGCGCAATAGACGTAGGGTTAAGGACCTCAAGTTCAGCCTCGATATTAAGTACCTGTGCAGGTTGCTGAATAATAAGTATTTCTCACATAGCCGTGTGGTCCACGTGTGAAGTACAGACACACTCTGTTTCTTTATGCGAGTGTCGTAAGAGACGATTATCGAAATTTTCTTTACTCCGTTTGTCTTTCTCACTCTCATCTACTCACGGTTGTTAAAGGTTTGGATAAGTTTTCCTGACATTGCATGCATTTTTGCCCCATAAGTTGTATCCAAAAAAAGTAGATATATCGGTGTTTTCTACTACATACGTTTTGTATACAGCTATAATTCTAGTATTCCTAACTAAGCATTTCTTAATAGCGACGCACCTCTACGTTTCTAACAATTAAATTGCACTATCATAAGTCTCATATTCCACTCTTCAGTCCTATCACCAGGTAATAAGGGTAAAATTCCTTTAAATTAGCACTAACATTAAAGAGATTAGAAACCGTGACGCATAAGAATAGTGTCTTATCGCAAACTAAGTGTGCATAATAAATTAACTTTTACCACGTGAGTCGTGAATGTACTTTTGAAGTAGAAGAAAGTGTTTTTGCAGTTAATTATTAAAAAATATTGTTATTGTTTATATGCTTTATAATATTTATTGTTTTATTTTCAAAATGATAAACTGATAAATGACAACATATTAATTTTACACTTTCAGGTTGACGACGGCGACGTCCTCTATTAAACATTTTATACCGAACTTACCACATCACATTACACTACTACATACCTACACGCTACTCTTAAACAGATGCACATTTTATAGTTATGTTTTATGTTCTGTTTTGTTTTCTATTTTTATTGTAATATAGTATTTGTTTGATAATTATTATTTCTTTCTTGCAATATGTATCCGTGTCACTAGTTGCCAAAACACACATACCAAGAAGTTTCATTAAAATGTAGCCGTGTATTTTTTGATGCCAAAAACCTTTTTTTAGTGGCCTTTCCAAACCCAAGAAGAGGATTTTAATATTCCAAATTCGATTAACGAGTTGTGACCACAGTAAGCTGTTATTTAAAATATCTACGCATATGAGTAACACTACTGCCCATGCACATGATGTATTTCCTAAGCCTTATAATATTCACAGGAAAGAGATGTAAATATAGGTCCTATTCAAAACTAAAGATAACGCGGTCAATCAGCGCTTCGAATTCATAGCGGCTTATGCTAAAAAAAAAGCATTTTGCGTCCTTGAGACGTTTGGGCGTCACCAATAAATAGAAAGATAACTAAAATTGCACTTGCTTGTTGTATTAAAATTATGTATTTATGATAATATATAAATGTTAATAGGATTTAAGTACTTTTGATAAATGTTCAGAATACACTAATTTCTCAATCAAATGAACCATACTTTTTCTTCACTGCAAGAAAGAATTAGGTACGTACTTGCCGTTTTTATTTTTATACCGCAGCAGGTAAAGGTACTCGGAATTTAGTCTTTGACTTTGGTACATGCAATGAGGTTTTATATAACTGTTATTCTTTGTCAATCGGAGAGGAAATTCTCAAATATATATGAAGAAACGCGAACATAATCATTCTTTGGAGGCAAAGACAATAAAATATTTGTAATGTTAAATATTTTGTTATATTTTGCTTTGTACATGATGAAACACAATCAAGTCTGTCTAGTTGTCAACTCTCAAATATTTAACAAACAAAGTCTGCTTTGATAAGTATTTACTTACTTATTACACAGCAAGGCGGTAATTAAAGTATTTTAATAAAGGAAGGTAATTATTTTGAAATGCGACCATCACTGTTTCTTTTATATTTCCGTTAACCTCGACAAAGTTACAAATTTACAAATAACATAAAAAATTGGGCAATTGTTCACAATTTCCCTAAATAATTACTTAAATAAGTACTTTTTTTTATTACGTCTTAATTGTTGAACCACATTTTATTTGTTAGGGTGTTCCTGGGTTCTATTACCGTGCGAGACATTATGTATTTATAACTAGCTTGCCGCGGCGCGGGTTCACCCGCGTCTTTGCTTACTGCTCTGTTCTCGTCGCGAGGATTGTGATGGTACATAGCCATAGACATAGACTGGAAGTTCCAGAGATTAGCGCGTTCAAACAAACTCTTTCGCTTAATAGTATAGATGATCTACAAATATTTGTTTTAGTTTTCTATGTTTAGGCACGTTTATCGTTCATTGTAGGTATGTCTGTAATACACGACTAATATATTTATAAAAATAAATTACATCAACATCCATCTTTTTGGATTGACCTGAGTTGTCTAGAGCGATTACCGATTTCATACAAAAATACCTTCATTCGGCAACCTAATAAGTAATAACGTTAACTATTCTCCGTGGTGCTGAAGTATTTTTTTAAATACCTAGATTTAAAATTAGATGAATACACAGCTGTACTTAACCTAACCTCGTAAATACCAGGAAATACAACAGCAGTATCGCCTACATAATTACCACTACCAACGGACCCGCCCGCCATTGTAACACTTCTCTCTTTAAGAAAGACCAATATCCAGCGGATGATATTTTGATTTACATAGCTTAAAATTATAAATCAGAAAAATAGTAATTAGGAAACCGATCGGTTTGGAAAATAGTTAAAATTAATATGTCCAAAGAACAGCCTGCTATATATTATTATCTAAGGAATAGATTTGCATAAAATATGACATACGGAACTGACGCGGAATTTTACAAGCGTAATATTCCATTAAGCCTATCAAAACACATTCAAACTTAGCTTCTATTTCTATTCTTATTGAGTACAAAATGCTTTAAATGCTAACTAGCTTATTTACAACAGTTATCAGTTTGTTCAGTAACTGTTGTTATATGTTACAGTTTCGTTCATGTATAAGCACCACGGTACTTTGGTTGGGTGATAAGTGATAACAGCTCTAATTAAATGATATCTACATCATTATAATACTTTGATACGGTATGACGTCAATGAACGAAAGGGGAAAACTGAAAATGTTTGTAACAAATTCATTAATTTTGCTAGTTAAGTTTATATACGAGTAAAAAGCCTATAACACAGATCAGTGATTATTGCCGTTCACTTCACTGGAAGCACAATAACCCTTAGCGGCAATAGATTTAGGTCCAACCTCAAAGCAATAAATAAAATAAACATAATGGGCAAGACAAATAGCTCAAAGAATTGATAGCAGTTGGGGCAGAATAATGACAAAAATTCAATCACGATCCATGAACCACAAGAAGACCACATGATACGAGTTGCCCTAAACTTACCGACGACAAGGCGACAACGCTTAAGACTCCCTTCCACCTGGTTGACGACAATCGAAATGAACTGGAAGGAATTTAATATTGACGCTGCAATCACGCAGAAAAAACGCAGTGGAAGAGACAGACAAGTAGAGCCGACCCCAGATAATGGGAAAAGGTTTAGGACAAGAAGAATGATAATAATTCAACATCAAGCAAATTGCATGCTTGCTACTTTAATAGTTACATACATCATGACGTTATTATGGAAGGGGTAGACGCAAGAGTATTTTTTGCCAGTTATGTTAGCTCTCATGTATAGAAGACGAGCCAAGTCCAGTAACAATTTGAAAGGATAAGGATTGAAAAGTAATAATAATCGACTTGTACCTTTGCGACCACTACAAAATATGAGCGTATTATTTCCCTCGGAACTTGAATGAGTAGAATTGTAATTGTTTTTTCATTTGCTTATTGTAATACATATTTGTAGTGCTCTTCAGCCGTTAAAATGTTGCAGACCTGATAGTATTCGATTGAGTAAATTTTGATATAACTCTTGATAGTGCGATATACGAACATACAGCTTTTATTGTCCTGAAAATTTTCCACTCCGTACAAGAATCACTTTAATTCTATTTTTCTACCATGCCATGGTGGAAACAATTAAAATTATAAATAGTAAACGTGTTGCAAATTTAAATTCAGAAAACAAAACATCTAAAGTTTTTAAGTTGTAACAATATTTTAATAGCCAGACTATTTAGATAAAATAACATAATATTGTTATTGTTGTATTTTAATCATGAGATACGCTCTTACAGTTATATTATTTGTCATGCTGTAACATACAAAGAGGAGACATAGTCTATAAGCACCAACGAAAAATTACTAACCCTTTGAGGATTAACTAAATATCAATTTATAAAGGTGATGGTGCATTTGTTTGATGAAATAAATGTCCACATTTGTATAATATTGAACTCATTTAAACGCATCTCGCGGCTACACCTCGATATATTTCATAGACTTATGTAACAAGAGCCGACAATAAAATCCATAACTTTACAATACGCGATTACGAGTTATGTCACAGTTATATTACTCTATATACTTACGTAAAAGCCAGTATCGAATATTTTAAATAAAGAAATTTTTATTGGGTTGTACAACTCTCTGAACGTGTTAGAGGAAATCACTAACGAAGAATCCGGGGATATGTGAAAAAGAAGCGCGAATTTCGGGATTCCATCAAACTTTACTATAGTAGGTACCTTAGTGAGGTTGTACTCGTATATTTGAAGTGCCCTCATCTGAAATCTGTTCAGCATATAACAGACACAAATCACACCCGGGCTCGTGACACTTTTATATAAAACACACAAAGTATTGTCCCGAAAGTAAGCACAGCAGTCAAACGGACTCTACTTTACCAACGAGGTAATACTAAAGTAATAACATTTTTTATTAGAACACAGCTTCAGCATAAAAACAGTACGTTTCCATTTCTATTAGGCCTTAAAAAATTGTTTGTAGATTTTATATTTTTCCAAACCTTTACGTAGATGTGACAACTTTTTACGGTATCAAAACAAACAAGCTAATATCATTTTAAATTTAGACTAATACTCCTAAGTGGAATTATCCGGGTCTAATAGTTTACGACATATTTTTTTCATAGTGGGAGAACTTAGTGACACATAGCTCACAGAAGTAATGGTTGTTAGATCAGAAAAGTACTATAGTGATAGACAGACAGTAGGTATTTACAGTAGCCTACAAAAATGACTCCACTCTACATGATGATTAGCAGTCAGTAGACTCCAGGGATGTTGGACACTATCACAAGATGGCATGTTGACCTCCAATGTGACGGTTTTGTGAGATGCATTTTGAAGCCATTGAGCGACATCACTATGAAGAATCAAGTATTTAGCTTTAGTAATATTCACACAGCAAAAATTAGTATGTTAAATAAGGAGATCGATTGAATACTATCTATTGTCAGCCAATGACATATCCTTTTTGGTTTTAAACTGCATTCACAGAATTTCGCCGTCATGATGCTGATCACTCATTGTATGACTAAGATACTCCGAGGATGGCTTTCCTCAAACACTTCAAATAACAAGAATTTCCTGCATTATTCATACTCACCTTACAATGACTAAAATTTATTTGATACTAGACGCCCGCCCTCGCTTCGCTTCGGTAACAAAAGCTTCATTCAGTCTCACTACAAACGCCTACATAAAATTTTATCGCAATATTATGTAGGTCTTCGAAATATTATTGCTTTATTTCAAATTTACTTTTACTGTCTTCTGTATTGCAAATTTACAAATATTGAAATTCTGAAAATTGCTGCACGCTTGCCGCGTCCCGGTTATACCCGCGTCTTTGCTGACTGTTCTGCTCCCGTCACCAGCAGCGTAATGTTACATAGCCTAACCTTCCTCGAGAATTGGGCTATCGCCTATCATACACAAAAAAACTTTTCAATACCGACTGGTAGTTCTAGAGATTAGGGCGTTCAAACAAACAAACTTTTCCGATTTACATAATAGTATATACTACAGCCTATGTTACCCGCTTCATTAATTGATTTGTAAATGTAAAATATTTTTTAAAATCGGTTACGTAGATTTTTAATTAAATCGTTGCAAACAAACAAACACAAAAATGAAATCTTTTCTCCTTATTATATTAGTTTAGACTAACGACCCGTCTTGACTTAGCACGAAGGTACCATATGTTTTTACAATATGATTACAAATACATAGTTACAATTCGCTCATTGAAATTTTCTCTACTATAATGTATTTTTCGGCGGCAATCTCCTAAACGATGGTACCTTAGCGGAAAAAACAGACAAAAATAACAGCGATTTTGAATATGATTTAGACATTCTTGAAGTCGTAAAATATTTTTACGAACACTTGTAGTCAAGGATCTCTTATCCACGCAATAATTGCATAAACGTCACATATATGTAGGGCTACAAGCTATACATAATTTACTGTAGATTTGGACTAACGATTAAGGTGGCTTAATACCCATACAAGATAAATTTAATAATTGACTGGCCTGTTGGTCTAGTGGTTAGTGACCCTGACTGCTAAGCCGGAGGTCGTGGGTTCGATTCCCACCCAGGACAAACCTTTGTGTGATGAGCATGATTGTTTGTTCTGTGTCTGGGTGTAATTTATCTATAATATGTATGTATTTACAAAAAAAAAATGTATATAAGTAGTATATCAGTTGTTTAGTACCCATAACACAAGCAAATATAATTGCTTAATTTGGGGCTAGATGGCGCTGTGTGAATGTGGTAGAATATTATTATTATTATATTATTATTAATAATTGTTTCCTATAGAAATTTTTGTTTTTGCCAATCGAGACACACTTTCTTCAGTTTTTTTTTAAGCCTTTAAGCGCCACGTAAGTCTCCTCTAAACAATATAATTTCTATTGTGTCTGGTGACTTCGAATTCAATGTGTTAAACAAAAATTCGATACTAAACCTCTTGCGAATAGACAAACTTGTGTTTAACAACCAAACTAACACACGAACACGAAATTATTGGTAACTTCTACGAATCCTTTGGTGTTCTTATACGGCGATGTAGTTTCAGTAACAGATCCAGTCAACAAATAAAAAATTCAATATTTCTAAAATGTCATCTGGTAACCCTAAGCCCGCCACAATTGCATTGACGTCAAATGCGCAGGAGTCGGCCATTATTCATCAGCGGACATTTGGTAACGGTCGGATTTATCGTTTAAAACTGTATATAAGTTATTTTTTTCGAGCTCAAACCGAATACTTTTCCGTTCTCATTTGAACCATTTAACAGTGAGATGAAAAGCGTTATTGAGGCAATGCAACTGTGACTGATTGACATTAGCACGGATGTTGCTCTGTTTTAATTTGCCAATGCATCAGGCACTAAAAAAATATCAGTATGTTGGAGAACAGCTCAGATTTTGAAGTATTAGCATTGGATAAAAGACCTCATAAGTTAAGGGTTCTAAAACTGGACAAAATCAATATAAACTTTATATTAATTTTGTCCAGTTTTAGAAAGTCAAAGTGTGCTCTTTTCTAGTTTGTGTATTACTATATACTTGCTTTATTTTTCAGTTTATGAGTGCTGTACAAGATATTATATATACATAGGTATAGGCGGTATAGTGTTAGATGAATGTGTTGTGTTTTAAAACATCTCTGATGTACGTAATAAATTGTAGAATAAGCGTATTTAGCGGTATTTACTACATAGTAACGGCACAATTGTACTCATTGCGCTCGTCAAAACAAGTTTCGTTTTTAACTTAAAAAGGTACCGTTAAGACGATGACCTGACCTTGTCAATGCAAACTTTACTTTACTATGACAAATGCAATTTCTTTTTATAGAAAATATTTTTCTTTATTTATTTTTTAATGTAAAAATAAAATAAAATTTAATTTTAATTATTTGCCACTACCATTTAAAAAAGTATACTGTATAGTAAAAGACGATCTCATCACTTTTCTTAAAGTCTTTCTTAGGCTTTGATTTGGCCCAGTACCAGTGGTAATAGCGTATACTGTAACTATAGACGACGATACAACGCGTTATTATAATTTTTTGCCTAAAAGGCTACTGCTTTTGTCATAATGGCCACGCTTGGAATTGGCGATCACAATAGTGTCAGCTTTATCACAAATATGAATGAATGAGGCTAGCTCAACAACAATCAAAGTAATAAACCAACATCAATATTCTCTTTAATACTACTCATAATCGTCCACGGTACCGCCCCTGCCGCAGGGAAGTGCGTAATAATAAACATACAATTTATTTATTTTGAACATTTTAATTACAATTTGATTTTATTAAATAATTACTATGCGGTGCCTCCTTTGATATGCAGGTAGGTATAATGATTCCCAATATAATATAAAAAAAATTATGAGCTCTTTACTGCGTAAACATACATAATATCATATATGTAGATTTCTACTAACTAATGTATATACAAACTACACAATCACATATTTTTGCCCGACTGACGCAGTAAAGGCGGGCAATATTTTTCGAGCCTATATGCGAGCCTGTATGTATTAATTATGTATGTCTATTTATTTAGCTCGCTCTACAGCCTAAAAATGGCTTGATGAATTTTAAAGTATAAGGTGTCATTATATTCGTATTGATTGTGGGAGTGACGGTGTATAAAATTTCAATGTAGCGTCAGCACGAGAAAAATATTGGGTTTCTGTCTTATCATTTTGTTTTAGGCAGGCGGACTTTTTGTTTTTTAATTAATTTAATAATAGATATACAATATTACTGCTTGTTAATAACCACATTCTATGCGTGCATCGAACCGTTCACACAGTCATATACCATGTGAAGTTGACTGATAGATGATAATTTTCTTTCTTAAATTAAATGTAGATTTCTCTAAAAATACCGTATTATTGTTTAGTAAAATATCTTGTTATTTGTCTGTGTTTCATGTTTTGAAACCTGCAAGACTCACAACAAAAATCTGAGGGTATAGAAATCTACCTGGTTATATTGACTCCATTTGTATACCCAATCTATACTATTATATAAAGCGGAAGTGCTTGTTCGTTTGAACGCGCTAATCTCTAGAACTAGGTATCATTCGGATTTGAAAAATTATTTTTGCGTATGATAGCCCAGTTCACGAGGAAGGTTATAGGCTATCTAACATCACGCTACTGGCGACGGGAGCAGAGCAGTAAGCACAGACGCAGATGAAACCGCGCTGCAGAAAGCTAGTTTTTTTATAAAAGTAAGAAATAAATCATATTTCAGCCAATTCTAAACATAAATTTTATAAGATTTAGTATACCTGCTTAAACTAAACTAACCTTAAAATGTAATCGTTATAGTGTATTGTTTTGAGCTTATAATACTTTCTACTAACATTACAACTGCAATAAACACGTCGTAAAAAAATCTATCCCTCTCTTACAACCTCAAGAAGAAAGAGACAAAAGAAAATAAACTGGCCAAAGCTGTATAATCTTATAAAAATAATCAGTATGCTTACATCAAAATGATAGGTTCGATCTCAGACATCGATTAACGGAAATACCGCATTAGTTTCACTTACAAAAAATAATGATGGTACTTGACATCACTAAGGGAAAGTATCATAAAAGTTTACATAGTTTTTTGGATCACGTTAATTGATGACAACACTTAGGTGTTTCCTCTTGTTAAGAATATTGCTTCCTTTTGTTTGTAAATGTCGTGGATTTGTTGTATTGTTAACTTTTTTGTTTTTTTCTGATCAGCCCCAGATTTACATCTCTGAGAGAATGGCAAATTTTTTTTTCATGTACTTATTCACTGGAGAACATACCGTCATGTAAGTACCTACAAAAATACAATTAATAGGCACATAATAAATCCACAAAATTGCGTCACTATAGAGTACCATGAAGTGACGCGTTTTTTGACGTAAAACAACGACAAAAAAATACAAAATTCGATTTAAGATAATTAATACGTTAGACTTTAACCGATTACCTAAAAACCGTAATTATATTGGTAAACAACTATGACGCCACGGCGCAAGATTGACGTTTTAAAAACAAAAATATTTAAACAGCGCGTGAATATTTAGAACAATTTCTTGCGTATCTAAAAGATATATCTTTAGAGATGCCTCGATCGTTCCTCTTTATCTGCTGTGTCCTATTTGATCAAACAAATATCTTTAGAAATATCTCTGTAGCGCGAGAATAGCATGCACGCATGCCGTAGAATTCGCGTTCATTGGGCAATCATATTTATTTAATTACTCTATCTTTAGCCGTTAGCCAACAATAATAACCATTTAATAGACTTCGTGCCTCTAGAAAATTGGCCTGAATTACTTCGCAGATTTTCAGCTCTCTTCGGAGTACAATATTAATCATTTTGTTTTTATTATCAGAGTTATAAAAATAAATTAATAGCAAATAATATGAAACACTCTTTGTGAAAGACTAGCAACTGTTATAAGCAGTCCTGATTTAACACAGACAATATAACTGTAGGCTAATTAGCTGAATTCCCATGTTGTTTATTATGAATTGATGACGTGCTAATCAGTTTTTGGTCAACGTTTAAATCTGGCGATATAATATACTGCGCAAAAAAAGCGTAAGTATGTAATGCTCAAAATTCACTGTTTGTTAATTAGATTTATAAAATGAGAAAAATCGCCGTCATCTAATCTTTACTTTATGCCAGCTTTCAGGAGAACATTTAGGAGTAGGTACATAAAGTTCGTTTTAGAAACCACTAACATAGTCATATAATTTTTAACGAAACAACATGTATTAGGTCTCAACAAAATGTTGGTCGCGACGACTAACGCAAACAGAAGTAAGTAAGTAACGACGAGCGAGCGTCGCCGCTAACAGGATCACTTAACTACAATACTAGGTACCTCTCCTAATCCAATACATATATATATAGAATATGTACATTCAACACATAGATACACGTACTATTGTGTATCAAGAGCACTGCAATCCAGAACCGTCCGGCCGAATAATTTGTCGTAGAACTCAATTGAAGATAACTGTGTCTAAACGAGCGACTACTTTTATATCTCTGACCTCTTGTTACACACAATAAGTATATACTTTCATCGCTATACATACTTATATTGCTTTGCTTTGCTTTTGCTATTATAAAAACCCAATTGAAAAATTTCTACTTTCCAAAATTGAGATTTGAAATTGCTATGAATTTGTAAATCTGAACTTTAATGTATTATACAATGTCGGCTTTATAAAACCTCTAAATACGAGTAGTATAATGTTACTGCCTGTTCCCCCGCTAGCTAACTTCTTTTAAACAACGCAACTAATATTTAGGTGTTTAGGATTAGGTACGTAGTGTATAAAATAACATATCATACATGCCTACAAAAATACTTTGTACAAGCTGTGGATGCAATAGTTAGAAAGTAAAAAAAGTTCTTAACATACATAAACACGTAACAATAAATGTTTAAAATAGAAATAAATTAAAAAGAAACATGTTATATTAATTTATTTCTATTTTAAACATTTTTCATCTTTTCCTTTTTGGAAGAATTTGAAAACATTCTTGGATTTACCCGTATCACAATTGAAAACAAAAAAAAATATTTGTTTGAAAAGTTCATAGATTTATTAGTATGAAATTTGGTTAATGATAAATTATCATTTGTTATCATAATTTTAAATTTGCATTTCACGTGACGAGACAGCATGTCATTTAAAGTATAAGACCAATAATAATAATAATAATAATAGTAAATGTCACCAAAGTTACCAGCGCTAGCTGAGAAAAACAAACATACTTAATAATAATAATAATAATAATAATATTCTACCACATTCACACAACGCCATCTAGCCCCAAATTTAGCAATTATATTAATAAGACAGAGGTTGTATGTATCGCTCCTACATTTAAACTGAAAAGTCCATTCCTTGTAATACCTATCTATGTACCGCTCAGAAGTATACATACCGAACATTCCTCATCAGAAAAACCCAATACACACAATTTATTTTAGGTAGCTACCCGAATGTAATAAAAATGTTTGATCCTAATCCAATAATTAAAACAATAAATTGTAGTCTTTAAAATTACACACTAGGTACAGATTGTACAAATTAAGTAATTTTGTGTAGTACCTAATTACCATTTACCATCAGATAGCAAACTATGAGCTGTTACGTTACAACTCAACAAAAACTGTAAAACCATTATTTTAAATCACCAAAGTTACACGTGTAGGTACATAATCTTACTTAAATTAATATCTAATTATCTAATAACTAAAGTTATTTATCCCGTAACAACTCATTTCTGCTGTAGTTTGCAAGTAGATCTCAAATGACTTAGAAACTAGTACTACCTACAACAAACCCTCAGACAATATTGTTACTCGTCATAAATTACAAGCTGCGCCCCACGACTTCGCCCGCACCTAAAATGTGTTTTCTCCTCGGGAACCTGACCGATTTTCGGGATAAGAATTAGCCTATGTCCGTCTCCGACACCAAATCTTATTACGTACTAATTTTTATCGAAATCGGTTGAGCCGTTTAGGCGCTGAGTGGTAACAAACACATAGACACAGACACAAACTAACCCATTTATAATATTAATACGATAAATTTAAGATGTTATAATTGAACATCAAAAGGGCTTCGAACTCTATGGAGATCCACTACTGAATGCAAATTTACGGCAAATGATGTAAGCACATTTTTAAGTTGGTGGAAGGTTGCAGCTAAAGTCTGACAACTCCAAATGTTTGACTTGATCAAAAGGCAAGTGGATTATTAAATTATCCTATTTGATCTCCAGCGGTCAATTAGAATAATGTGAATGATGATTTGCTAAATGTCACAATGTATGTCGTAATGTAAGCCAAGCAGTTGAATAGACATTAGTACTATTAGATATCAAATGGCTTTAGGGAGTAATTTCACTGATGCGAAAATATTGATTGTAAATCTCGCTATCTGATACAATAGCCTGAACTTGAATGTACCTTTGATAGCAGACAAATCAACGACCTACTTGATGGTAAGCAGTCACTGTCGGTCATTGTCTTCTGCAGTCCTACAACCTCTATAAATCCACAAATAAATATATGTAATTCACTTTGTAACCTCGTTTGAAGAATTTTAACAGACCACTTTTCTCTATACATAGATACATAACACAAATTATTTATTTTATTCGCGCTGCTTTTAGCATGTATGGTCTATCAATCAATTACACTTATATACTGTATCAACAAGTATCTGTAGAACCTTACTCACCAACTATTAAGTATTAAGCCGGAGCTCGTGGGTTCGATTCCCACCCAGGACAAACCTTTGTGTGATGAGCATGATTGTTTGTTCTGTGTCTGAGTGTAATTTATCTATAATATGACAGGTATGTATTTACAATAAAAAATGTATATAAGTAGTTTATCAGTTGTTTAGTTCTCATAACACAAGCAAATATAATTGCTTAATTTGGGGCTAGATGGCGCTGTGTGAATGGGTTGAATATTATTATTATTATTCATATAAATACCGTTACCGTTTTGTCTGCGAGTAAGAGTGCCGGAGACCTAATTATCACCTCGATGATCATTCTCTTATTTTCGTTTTCTTTTCATACTCTTAACTTTTCGTGTCCAGCAAAGACTTAGTTGTGTTTTCTTACCATTGCTCTGCAACGTACGGACTAAAGATAGGTCGTATGGCTTGTTTACCAAGTTGTATAATTTCTTGTATCATGTCGTCGCGGTTACATCTACATAAATTAAAATGAAACGTCACACAATTAAATACCACGTGCTGTATATAAATCACTCTAAAATCTCGCATGCTTCAGATAAAGAGATTTATTGTCCCGTCAACTCTCACAGGGCGAAAACTTTTCCGCGAATTCTTTAAAATCTTCACGCATCTATTAATAAAGATCATTACACGCGAGTAAAATTTGATATGCAAATACATAGTTGGCTTTGTATTTAATCTGATAAATAATTGGGGGATCATGATCACCAAAGTGAAAATTCAATTTACTTTGTTTCAGAAAACATTTCAGTTGTTTTTTAGTCAATAGGCAATCATGTTTATGTTTTTTTATTTAGCAATCATCTCTACACATTACAATCTTTGTACAAATAATATTTTGTTGTGAACGATTTTTGCAGTAGGAATTTATATGTTTACAAATAATGGAATCATGAATTTATAGATACAGATTTGTACAGTATTCTCTACGAATGGCAATGTGGTTAAAGTAGCCATGCCATTTATATTGTCACCGAATAATTCGTGGGCTCGAGCTTCACGGGACGAAAATGTATTTGATTGTCCATAATTACTATGTTTAAAACTCTCTGGGTCACGACACAGATTACTCTCTAATGAGGCTGTGAGGCAACGTATAAATTTTAAAGATTGGCATCAATGCCTAGAAAAATCAAACCCAAAGGCCTAATACGCAATGCTCAATCATAATCGTCATTGGCCTTAACAGCAACAATTCTGTGACATCGTTTTGTTGGCTTTAACGTCATTATTTACAATAAGAACACTGCCGTAGATGCGTCAGTTATTTACAAGTTTATTATAAAGTTACCTACGGTAAGAATACCGTCCGTCGCTAAATCCTAGATTAGCCAATGCTGAGTCGTGCTAAGTATTACACAAACGATTGCCTATCAAAACTTACGAGGGACATAAACCATTCTACCAGTAATGTTCAATTTAATATTTAGAATCGAATTAGCCACAGTCGGAAGGCTGTAAGTTCCGTATGGCATCGTCACGCAACTTGATACACCGTACAACAATAACTTAATTGATATGCACTTACTTCCGTACGTATTAGTTTAATTAAACGAAAGTTACTGGTCAATTATGGGTTTTTGTTAGTCTAATGAACAATGATTAGGCTAATTTTAGTTTACATATAGATTGATTCTTGGTTGGTTTTTGTTGGTTACAATATCAAAAATGTAGCAATTTTAAAATAATCAAAGCTACATGTTCTTTATGAGTAGGTACTTAATGGTTCATTAGCAATACGCAAGTCTTTGCTGCTTTTTTGTTATTTGCAATTTTCCTTTTTACACGTTTTTTTTTAGTGCCAAAGTTACGTATTTAATTAATTCCTTTAAATTAAGTGTGCATCGCCAAATTACATTTTCATTAATATGAACAAACATATAATGTGAGATAATATTATTATTTTATTTATTAGATTATGTAATATATGTTTCCAATTCTCCCTATTTTTGGATTGGAAACTTGAATTGGAAACTTTTGGGACAAGACTTTGCCTAGCAGTGGGAACCCCTGGGTCAATAAAAAAAAGTAATTTAAAATATGTATGAACGGAATACATCCTTCAAAAATTATTTGTATTTTTGGAATAAATAAATATTTTAATATTTATATGACACTGTGACGTAAAATATATAGGTAAGTAGGTACTAATGTACTTTTGTATTCCTTGTCATCGCTAAAGATCAACATTTTTATAAAGTGACATCTTTTGAAGGGTAAAGAAAGATGTACGAGTAATGGCGTTCTTTCATCCCATCTATCACTATCACTATGAAGGCCTATAATTAGAGTAAATATGCACAATAATCCTTACAGTTTTAAGTAGATAGGTAGATAAGTTTAGCTAGTAAAATTGGTACTGCTCTAGTAATAACGTTTGTATCATATATTTTTATTGTGAGCAAGTAAAGTTCTGCTAATCCACGTAATAATGCGAATATTTTGTGTTGTACCTATATACATAGATAAAATGAAACCCAGCCGAGCCGTAAACCTCTTCAAACCTTCATTTAACATTGCTCATTTTCCGTTGACATGGAAAACAGCGAATCATTCAAGTTCTGACGCATTTTACAGCTGTGGTTAAGTAATTTCCTTTGCAGACTTTAAGATGTTCTGATCTTTATGTTGTTGTATGAGTTATGTAGGTACATATACATAACAGTGGAAGAGAGTATTTGAAAAACACGTATTTGAAATAGTGTATGGTATGCTGCGTGCCACAAAGATCGTTATTTCTCATTTGTGTTTTTAGGCATTAAAATTTACTGTTAAAAAGCATAAATTTGTCTGTCGAAAGGTGATTTTAAATTTATTATAGTTGCATTTTGTGATGTAAGTGATGTAACCTTGCCTTTTTGTGGTGCTAACAAAAAAAATTATAGTTTTTTCTTTATGACTACTGCTAGTTATACAACTGAGTTGGGCTCATCTTAAAAAGAATGTATGTAGATACGAATCTCTCCTAATGGTTCAATGTAATCTTTATTACAGTCTTTACAGTAATTACGAGGTATCTCTTCGATATAATCATAGTAAATGAAATAATCGAATCAATAAAACTCGCGCATTGACCTACTTGTTACAAAAGTCTCACGTTTGACCTGTAGCCTAAATTAGACGCGACTGTCTAGATACTCATACAAGGTTATATTTATTTACATCACGGTGTAGTAGGCTTTAGAAACCATTGTAGAAATATCTGTATTTTTTATTAGTTTCAGTGACACACAAGCATACAGTACACCTGCTAGTAAGGCAACCGTACCTTTTTTTTTTTTTTTTTTTTTTTTTATATTAGCCTACCAAAGTGACTCCACTTTGCCTGATGGTAAGCAGTAAGTGGAATCCAGAAGTGGCGGACACCATTCCAAAAGCCAAACTACTGGTATGGTGGCCTCCACTATGGCGGCTTAGTGAGATGCTTTTTCACGCCCCGCTTAAAAGACCCAGGATCAAAATTAGATGGGAACACATGCGCTGGCAAAGAGTTCCAGGCTTTAATTGAGCGACAAAAGTATGAAGTGCTGAACCGTTTGGTTCGAGACCCTTTAGATTCCACTGTGAAAGGGTGGCACTTTAGTCCCGCACGTGTCGTTCTGGATAAAAAGGGAGTAGGTGGGATTAATTCAAAGAGCTCTTCAGAACACTCTCCATGGTAAAGGCGATAGAAGACGGCCATTGAGGCGATGTCTCTTCGCAGCTGTAAAGGCTCAAGGGTCTTAGTAGCCTCCGGGCTTCCGATGATACGGACTGCTCGCCGCTGCAACCTATCGAGTGCATCCAGTAAGTACTGTGCGGAGCCATCCCAAAGATGAGAGCAGTACTCCACGCAGGAACGAACCTGTGTCTTATAAAGAAGACAGAGCTGCTCGGGCGTGAAGTACCGCCTCACCCTGTTCAGGACACCGAGTTTACAGGAGGCGGTTTTAATGACGCACTCGATGTAGTTCTTGGGGTTGAGATCTCGGCTGATGTCCATACCCAGGATACTTAGGCTATCCTGTAGTGGTAACACTGTGTTCTGAAGAGAGGGAAGGGGAAGGAACGGAGATTTTTTTGCAGAGAACGCGCACACCTGTGTTTTCTTGGCATTGAACTCTACCAAATTCTCACAACCCCATTTAGAAATGCGGTATAATACTTGGTCGAGCTCAGCGACAAGTTCTAGGCGTTTTGCCTCGATGTCAGTCTGTTTAGCCGCAGGATGTCCAAGATATCGCCCATGCACTGTACTATCATCTGCATAGCAATGAATGTTGCCAAGGGACAACATGTCATTGACATGCAGAAGATACAGGGTGGGCGACAGGACGGACCCCTGAGGCACCCCAGCGTTGACCTGCAAATAATCGGAGGCCGATCCGTCACAAAGGACTCTAATGCGGCGCTCACGCAGGAATGCGGCAATCCAGTTGCACAGCTGGGGTGGCAGACCATATGCTGGAAGCTTGGACAGAAGCGAACGGTGCCAGACTCTATCGAAGGCTTTGGTTATGTCAAGGCTGATGGCCAAGGACTCTCCATGCCTGTCCATAGCTTCACCCCATTGGTGCGTGATATATGCTAGAAGGTCACCCGTAGACCGTTTTGACCTGAAGCCATATTGTCGGTCACTAATTAACGAGTGACCCTCTAGGTAGCGGACTAGTTGGGCGTTTATTATCCGCTCAAGCACCTTGCAGAGAACTGAGGTGACAGCTATGGGTCGATAGTTGCCTGGCTCGGACCTATCCCCTTTTTTGGGAATCGGTTGAATATTCGCCTCTCTCCAAGCCTCCGGCACAATTCCCGAGGAATAAGATAGGCGGTATAGGCGCGTCAATGCAGGAGACAACTCCGCTGCGCATTTCTTGAGAACCACCGCTGGAATACCATCCGGTCCGCTGGCTTTCCGAACATCGAGCGACCTTAGTTCCGCACGGACATCACGATGCCTAATACGGATATTAGGCATAACGGAGTCGCAGCCAGATATAGTCGGCGGGTGCAAGTCACGGTCGTCGATTCGGGAGTTAGCCGCAAAGAGTTCTACAAGCAAGTTTGCTTTCTCTTGCGGCTCGTGGGCCAGCGATCCATCAGGACATTTCAAGGGGGGCAGCGAAGGCTTGCAGAAGTTGGATTGCACGGCCTTGGCTAGTCGCCAGTAGCTACGGCTACCCGTAGGATGCGAAATCAGTTCTTGCCCAATCCGTGCAATGCGCTGGGCATCCGCTCTGATGTAAGCCCTCTTGCATTCCCTAGTGGCTTTATTGTACGCTGCTTTTAGGCGATCCAAGCTAGGGTCGCGCCGTGCTCGGGCCCTGATCCAAGCGCGGTACGCCGATTCCTTTTGTTTAACAGTATCGGCGCACTTACGGTTGAACCAGGGACGCGTTTTGCCGGCACTGGTGACATCTGAGGATGGAATGTAATATTCCATACCTAACAAGATTTCACCAGCGACAGCAGTAGCACTTTGCGACGGATCCCTGTTTTTAAAGCAGCGTAATGCCCATGGGACGGAAGCAAAGTACTCCCGCATACCATCCCAGTCTGCTGACGAGTAGTGCCATAGTCGTCGCTTTACCTCCGCACGTCGTGGGGGAGCAACAAGAGGCACTGAGGCGCAGACCAAACAGTGGTCGGAATTACCCAGTGGGGCGTGGACCGAAACACTGTATTGGTCTGGGTGACTCGTCAGCAGTAGGTCTAGCAAAGAGGGCGCTTGACCTGGAATATCTGGTATCCTGGTGGGATGGATTACCAGTTGCGTCAGGTCATGCGTGAGAGCGAATGCATGGGCGGCTCGTCCCGCATGGTCTGTTCTGAGAGAACCCAACCAGGTCTCGTGGTGGGCGTTAAAGTCTCCCAGAAACACCAGTTCCGCGTTCGGAAACCGCTCCTGCGCTAAGTCTGCCGCCTGACTCAGATGGTCAAAGAGTCGAGTTGTCTCCAAATCTCCGGAGTGGGAACGGTAAAGGCACGCGTAGACCCGGCTCAGAGAACCAAGATCAACGTGAAGCCAAAGGATGGGGTAGGATGGGTCCTCTAGGCAGCGCAGACGGCGAACGCAAACATCCGCCCTGACGAATGCGCATACTCCGGCCTTAGCGCGAAAGCGCTCCTCGAGCACATAGCCGGGGTAGTGCAGGTATGCCGTGTCGTCAGGGCGGCGTATTTGTGTCTCCGTTAGGAAAAGCAAAGCCGGCCGTGCCGTCTCGAGGTGTTGGTGGACGGCGTTGAGGTTTGAATGGAGTCCACGGATGTTAGTGAACTCCACCTCAAATAGCGGGTTGGTGGGGGAGGAAGATGCCGCTGTTTGACCTGCTGCTTTTTTGCGTGCTGCCATGTTGGAGGGTGAAGGAAGGGGCGTGGAAAAGATGACTGCCCTCGCAGCAAGGCTAGACAAGGTGCCGAGTATTGCTTCGTCATTTAACTGTGTGGCATGGTGGTAGCCGATCCGCCGGACGGAAGGGCCCCCGTACCCTCTCGGAAATGGTCGCCGGGTCCCACCATCCGGTCACCAACCGGCACGACGAACCACTCCGGGATTATGCGCGACCTGGTGGGGCAGCCTCCTAGGGTGGTTAGGCCTAGTTGGGCCCCTGTACTATGCCGCGGGCGGCCAGCGGCACCACCGTTTCTACAGGTCTCCCTGGCCGGCGGGTCGACCCACACCACCCACACAATGACTCCGCGGATACTCAGCTGGTCCCACACATGCTGCGAGGATTGCCATCTTTGCATCAGTTGGGCCTCCGGCACTCTCACTCACCGAGCGGAACGCAATATTACGAATACCATTACTCTTACGTCGATCTTCTATGAGAGGGTAGTACTTCCCCGGTCGATCCGACCCATTCATGCTGAAACCAGCGTGGATCTACTACTACATTACCTATGGATGCGGCTGTGTACTGACTCACAGAAATAATGCAAAGAACAAACCAGCCGTTGTCGACCGTGTATTAAAGGAAGAGGTTGTGTCTTCGGTACTCCTACTCTCTGAATGAAACACATCGGCATAAAAAACTAATTTTTTACTACAACATAAGATATTTTTTACAACTTTGATGGTAAACTAACATTTTTAAGCAAGCATAAGCCCACCTGACCTGAGTGTTTACAGATGGCTGTTTTCTAAGCATTGCTGACGTAATAATGCTTTTAAAACACAACCAAGCTGTTGCTGACCACGGAGAAGGGGATGAGGAAGGAAAAGGGGAAAGTAAGAGGACCGAAGGGATATTTGGGCTGCCGGCGCTCTCACTCACTGAGTGAAACACATTAGCACGAAAACTAATATTCTTACGTCGATTTTCAATGAGAGGGTAGTACTTCCACGGTTGACCCAGCACATTCATGTTAAAACCAGCGAGAATCTACTCCGTAGTAGATCCAGATAACATGGTGTCGTATGGTATATGTAACATAATTATGATGATTCAAAAATACGTGATCCCTCTTCCAAATTAATATCTGTAAGTGTTATTGCAACATATTAAGTACGTTCTGAATCAAATTTCGCTGGTAAATATTTCGAGTTATTCCAGTTACTGAGTGCAATTATTGTTTAAATACTTCGTATCATAATTACGCTACCTTTGTTTGTATGATAATTTTATTTTATTTTAATTAATGTAAAGGTTTGAATTATGAACGGATAATTCATAAACTATTAATTTTATCCACTGAACACGAACACGAAGGTAATTACTATTTTTCACGAAATAAACAGTTTATTATTTTTCTAATGTCTCTAAAATTAAAGGTAGAAGGCGATTTCAGAAGCGCATACTAGCAAGCTATATGTAAAATGTACACAATTTTGTTAGTTGTAGACCTTAAAGTTGATATTTAATTTCATTGATCAATGAATTTGTAATGTCAACTGGTGCGGGTAAATAAATCTCATGTGTGCACCATTTCATTGCAATACATTTTCATGCGTGATTATTACTGCTTACGCATAGTAGTCATGCTTGGAAAGTTTCTATACCTACTACCTTCTGACTAATACTTAGAACACAGGCAAAGCCATGTCATCAACTTTGTTCAAAACTAATTCAGTGATTAATGACTAAGTTCAATAATATAATCAGAACGAATTAAGTTTTTGTCTAAAATTATTATTTGTGATAACCGGATTTTGACTATCATCATGTTACTGCGTGATTACACTTGTCTAAAAACTTAAAGCTAATTTGTTAAAGAAAATGTGAATATTTGATTACAATTTGATGACTGTTGCTATGGTACGAGCTCTACGAAAATACCTGAATAGTCGAACGATGCATTTGGGTACTACCATTCCCCGAGTGCCTTTAATCCAACTTCAACCAGAGATTATTTAATAAATATTTGGGTCATCGTCATCATCATATTTGCGAAAAGACGTCCACTGCTGGACATAGGCCACCCTCAAATTCGACTCCTTTGTGCCTTGAATATTTGTGTAATCGACCAAAATTCTGTCCATAATTCCAAGTCCATATTAAGTGGTAACCATAACCTGACATGGCTGTGTTTTCTAAGCACTGCAAAAACATTTTATAGACACAATCAAGCTGTTGCCTACCGCGTAAGGAGATCCGCGGCAAATCGCGGAAAGAGATAGAAGATATCTCTAAGAAGAAAAAAGAGGAAGAGAGAAAAGGAAGACGAAAGGAAAACACTATAAAGTCTCTTAATTTTAAATGACCTCGGTCTTACGTTATCTAAGTGACTATAAATATTAGCCACATAAAAACTCATAAGTTTTTGATGTTTTCAGTTTATCTAATATTTACTTCATCATTTACAGCCTGCATTGTATAACATTTCTATAATATATATAGAGTGATAGTAGAAAAGATATTATTACTTACAGTAATAAATTTGACAATTAAATATTAAACAATATATTAAATTTTTCTCCTTATTTTTTTTCTTTTGCTTTTTAATTACGTTCTATTCAATCATAAGCTTAATTTGATTATATCACGTTAGTTTAATCACTTTTAATTTCATGTCTTTGGTTACTGATGTACTTCAGTGAGTCGTAGCGTAATGGTAAATTGGCTTCATCAAGATAAGGACGATCAAATTAATAAGAGATTTTAAAATCCGACGGGTAATTTTGAAGAATAGCACTTTTATACAAGTAAAGTCAAAATATTACAAAAATATTTTTAAGAGAGAGTTTCGATTTGATTCATTTTTGAGGTTTACTTTCATCTCGCTGACACGCACAAGATGCTTCATTAAGCGGGATATATTGTATCGTATTGTTTTCTAAACATAAGATAAACTATTTACGATTATTTGATGATTTATATTATGAGATCGGTTTAGCCACGAATATTGTGCTAGATTAATTCTTAAAAATAATAATAATAATACCAGCCTATTTACTGTCCTACTGCAGGGCAAAGGCCTCTTCTCATATAGAGAAGGTATGAGCATTAATCACCACGCTTGCTCAAGGCGGATTGGCAATTTCAGACATTTAAGTCCAGGTTTACTCACGATGTTTTCCTTTACCGTTAGTCAGAAATGTCCAAGATAAACTTAGAAAGTAGATATGATTTGAAAAATCACATCGGTACTTGCCCGGATTCGAACCCACTACCTCGTATTTACGAAGCGGGTGCCTTATCCACTGGACCATTTCGACTTTTATTGGACCATTTCGATTAATTCTTACTTTAATATTAATATCTAATATCTATTCGTCTATCATTCTATCACTCTGTCTGTTACTTTCACAAGGGTAATTAGCTAAAACGGTTCTAATTAATATCACCTGGCGTTTATTTTCGTGGCATTTAGCCACGAAAAACGTCCAAACGTTTAAACGTCCTGAGATAATAATGACTGTCGTTACTGCTATCGCCAATCCATCTCTGAATCGGAAATCGACCCCGCGACCTCTGCGTGGCAGTCTGCACACAGTACCACCGACCCTAACAGAGGCACTCATTTTAAAAATGTTTTTATTGAATTTTTTGAAATGCAACCAACCCCGATTAGTCGATTGTGTTGTGGTTACTGTAAACTTATACAACGTATACAACAACAAAACTACCTACTCTATAAGCGAGGCGCCACCAAAGCGAGGTCAGTGTTACTTTTTCTAAAGACGATTCCCGCGCTATTGACCAAGCATTGTGTCGCGGGTACAAACACAGAATATTTGAAATGTTATAATACAAATTAGCACAACATTATATTATTTTAAGTAGGTAAAGTTTTTGATCGAGATATTATTCTAACAATGAATGTGTGACGAGTGGTTTTAGTGTTTATTTATAGACCGTAGTTCCACATCGTGACTAGGCTGCCATTTTAAGTTTAACCTTCCAGATTCGTGGGATTGTTAGCACACATATTTTTTGAGCTAGTTCCTTTATAGGATAATGTAGTTCTATATCTCTCAGGTTACGATATAAAAAATGATGAAGAGCAAGAAAATAAAGTAAGAAAGAAAGTTTTAGGAATGTGAATATTAGGTATACGTTTTAGAATTGCTGTTACTAAAGCTTCATCTAACTTTATACTTATTAATAAGTTCTTTCTTAATTTGGCCTCAGTAAGAACTAAATCAGATCAGTACCTATGGAATGCAAAGTAAACCTACTCGCCTATAGCTTACTTGCACTTTACAGGACCTGTTCAGGTCAAAATTGTGGCATTGTAACATGTTAGATAGACTAGTGTGTATCAAGTGACATGCTGCATTCTGTAACTATTGAGAGAAATGGTTTTCAGTCAGCCGACATCTAGCGTTAATATTTCTGTTTAAGGCATATAGGACAGTTAGCACTGAGGCTTTGCCAGTACTGGCAGGTGTTCTTCCGGTCGTTCTTGAGGTTCAGAGACGAGCGGCTATGTATTATACAACTCACGACGGCATGAATTGTGACTTCTTACAATCGCGCGATCGCCAGAAAATCAGTATATTATTTAAAGAAGAAAATGAAGTTTATAGGAGTCTTATCGACGAAAAATCGCAGCAGCGCTGGGATATTTCATCTAAAGGGCGCTACCTGTACCAGGTTTTTTTCACCAGTTGTTAAGCGGTTGGAAAGACCATGGCTAGAGGTAGACCACTGTGTCTCCCAATTTCTTACGGATCATGGTAACTTTAGGGGCAAACTATTTTCGTTTAAGTTAGTTGATTCTCCGAGTTGACAGTCTAATCAAGAACAGTCTGCTCATCACATTCTTTGGGAGTGTAAACTTTGGCGTAAAGATCGCGACATATCTTGTGTCATCTAGGATGAATTTCAGTGCGTTTAAGCGTGTCTGCCATACATATTACTGGAATCAGCACCTACCCTAAATATTACTTGTCCGTGCTGCTCTTTTTTAATAGGTCATAATCAACAACAACAACAGCACACATACTGCTACACTGCCCTGAGGTCGCCACATACAGGGCAAGATACTTTGGCGACCCGGATTCACTCCAAGAGATCGTCGGGGACATCAGAAGTCTGTTGGCCTTCCTCGAGGAGCTGGGATGGATCGAGTGATCGCCCTCCACCCACACGCAAAATACGCGCACAGTCGTGGAGTTGCGGAAAACAACCCGTTCATACCAATACCAATACCAATAGGTCATAATCCTATACAGATTAAATTTGTCTCCCGCTTTGCAATGAAAGGAAGTGGACATTTTATTGCCAACTCTTTCTTTTTACTTCTAATTAAATTCGTTGCAGGGTCCAAGACAGTAGGTTTAGCAGTCCCCGGGACTCCTGAGTGTCAAAGCTCGGTGTTTCCTATTGGATATCACTGTTAATCCTGCTTACAGGAGTCACAGTGATGGGCATGTGTGGGTGGCATTGTCCCGATAGTCAACCGACATTTTTGAAGATTTAAAAAGCAAAGTTCATATGTATATGAATGAGAATGGTGAATGTGTATGTTCATATATATTCACCATAATCATTCATGAAATGAAACGCAGTTTCAAATTATAGCAATTCTAAGTCATGCTTGTCACGCACGTTTCGTTTATGACAGTAGGTACATAGAGCATTTACGGGTTAATGCTCTTTGCAGCGTTTGTCAGCGAGATGTGATCTCGTTGAACGTTTTTATTCAATAAAATACGAATGATAAGCTTAGATTCTTTTATTTTTTCTCATTTTTGCGTTGTGGATAGAAGTTAGTTGTATTGTTGCATTATAATTATTGTTGCTGGAATTTATATTAAATTTATATTTCTTTTTGCCGTAATCTCAAATATTATATTACTTGGGGGAGCGCTTTATCCATCCATCCATCCATACCGTAGAATTTTAGAACTATTGAAAATTATGGCAGCAGCTATGACCTAGCAGTTATAATGGTTGCTTCGTAACCGTTACGCTAATTGACTGTAGGTTAGATATTAACCCGATTATTTATTTTTATTTTATTTATTAAACTTCATGCACATAGGTACAGAGGCGGACTTAATGCTAAAAGCATTCTCTACCAGTCAACCTTAGGTGATGCAGAGATAAACAAAGTAGGTGCAGTTATTGAAAAAGAATGATGCAAATCTAAAATTGTTATTATGTAAATAAAAGTATAAAAATAAAGTTCAAAGTTTAACCATAAAGAAAATAAACAGTGAATATAATAATACAAATAAGTATAAATAAATAAATATATATATAAATACATACATACATAAATACATATATACATAAATACATAAATACACTATAAATATGATGAGTAAAGAGACATTAACGTGATAACTCCAACAATTTCTCAAAGAGGAGAGCACGAACTTTCAGCTTAAAACGAAAACGATTAGTAGCCATCCTGACCTCAACAGGAAGGTCGTTCCAAAGACGCACTGCCTGGATAATAAAGGAAGAGTCGACAAACCCAGATTTATGAGAATGACATGCAAGGAGAAGGTTATTAGAAGAGCGTAAGTTCCTGTCGTGAGTGGAGCACAAGAATTGAAAGTAAGGAGTTAAGTATGAAGGAGCTGAGGGTGAGTTGAGAATGGAATAGAGAGTGGTGAGAGCACGCATGCTACGGCGTTGACGAATTGGTAACCATTTTAATTCAGAACGATAAGTAGACACGTGATCATACTTGCGAAGGTTAAAAATGAATCGAATGCAGTTATTAAGAAGACGGTCATATTTGTTGATTATCTATTTGTGTGATACAATTTTTCAATTTCCTTAAGATAGTCGAGTCTTATTAGACATTGATCGCAATTTTGGAAAACTCCTCCACGATACAGAGGTCCCTAATACACACAAGAGATATTTGAAAAATAAATAGAAAATAAAAATATTGGTAATTGCATGCTCTGAAAACAGCTTCATAAGTTTTATTTTGACTTAACTGTAGCATGCAGATGACTATTGTTCATGATCATCTTCTGTCAACTACCATTATACTTCCCTCTGCATGTCATTCTAATTACCATTTGCAAGAGTTTTTGAAAAGTTTTACCAAACAGACTCAACACTAGGATGTAGTATTTTATTGCTTTTCTAAACTAACAATATTTACGTATACCCACTAGTACTTAACATATAGTATAGGACTTCAGCATAAACTACTAAACCTACCAATATAGTTTAATCTATGGTCTCCTTGAGCTAGTTTACAATTTGCGCGGGAAAGAATTTGCGGTGTTTGCAAAGTTTCTAGATAATCATGGAGAAATTACGTATGAATTAGTTACGTACGTATGAACAGTATTATAAATATTCATAGTATGTTCCTCGTAGCTCTTGGTAAAAACTCGCTTCATGCTTACTAACCTGTACTTCCCATACTTGTTTACATTTCCCACCGTACAGTTTCCGTTACCGTACTTTTCTTTACACATTTACTTATACAATACTATTTAAATAAAATATAATAAAATAAATCTTTTAGTGCAGGTCTTCTACCGAAATAAGCAAATATAACTACAAAATGCTAAAACGTCATATTTGCTATTGTGATACTTAATGATGAGTATTGATGAGTGATGCTGATGATTTTTATTTTAAAATACAAATGTATTTTTATTTTGTAGGTATAGTCATCAATTTTAAATTGAATAAGAATAAAATTTCTGAATTTTAAATAGGTACTTAGATGATGCTAAATAGGTAGTTGCTAAAAATAATATTTCTAGCCATAAAGTTACTTCAATTGTTTCAAGTAACATCTTATTATAAAATGATAAATAATGTGATACAACGGGAAATCTCACAACAGAAAAACAATGGAACACGAAAACTGGTATCGAAACGGGAACGAGTCCGTTGTATCTTTACCTACATCTTGGCAAAGAGCAATATCCGATTATGGGTCAAGCGGTTACCTGCAAGTTGTTGACGCACTCGTACACTGCGCACACACTTCAATTCAAGCACTTAAAAAAACAATTAGTCGAGGAAGCAAGATCACGACCGTCGACCACCGGTTGCGCTAAGCGACTACACAACACCACACATTCGCGGAGTGAATTGCTCAGATAAGTGAATCTAGATAATGCAGTAAGGTAAAAGCGGGTAAAGAGGCACATGAGGTACATGAGTTCACTGACGTTAAACAACGTATAAATCTTAAACGAACCGTGTCGACGATCTAATGCTATGCATAATTTCTAGGTCATCTCACTATGTTTGGTTACAATTAAACAATTAAGACGCTAATTATGAAAGGGCAACGTTTATTTAATTAATTACATTGTTAAATAATTTATATTGCTATAAAAATCAAACGTATTAAATTGCTATATAATTATTATACTGGCACAAAAATAAACAAGAAAAAAAGTTATAAACAATAGAGATTGGCAGTTCTTTGTTTAAAATTAGAAAGTATAATTAGTGAATATTTTTAAATGATAAAATGTCTGTAATAAAAACAAATTCCATTTTAAAATTGAACTCTGAAATACTTTTGTTGTCTAACTATTGTTGACTAGTGTCTTTAGGTTCATTGTGTTTCTCCTTTACTTTTGCATTATAATACAGCGCTAAATCAGCCTATCGCAGTAGACTGCTTAATTAGGTTGGCGTTCAAGCCAAACTTAATGTTGTTCGGGCAGAAAGGTGGTCCCTTCTGGCTCAGCAAATTCGTGACTGGCGCGAGGCCGCCTGCTCGTCCATGATGGTCAGGTGGTCAACTCGGCTGGGGGCTCCGCGCGCCGGTTTTACAACCGTGGAGGCACTCTAGTCGATCTTGTCCTTGTGGGGTGGGAGGCAGCACGAAACCCTTTCTTTCTGGCTGGTGCAGGTGTTGACCGGGCATGGTTGCTTCGGTTATTACCTGCACAAAGTCGCGAGGAGGGAGAGGAGTCCTGCCTGCCACATTTGTAAGTGCGACGACGACTCAGCGCAGCACACACTGGAGTCTTATCCGGTGTGGGCGTCTTAGCGTCGCTCGGGACCTCGTCGCAGTCATCCGTCGATCTCTCGATCCCTCGCTGCCGGTTGTGCTCCGCTCCATGGCCAGCAGCGACAGATGTTGCAGTGCTGTTGAATTCTTTTGTGAGGACATTATCTCGCAGAAGGAGGCGGCGGTGTGGCTCAGGGAGGAAAGTAAAAAAAAAGAGAAAAGCTGATCCGATCCGCCACCAGCGAATGGGAAGCCTTCAGCGCGCATACGCGCGTGTGATGTCGCCTTAGTGAGGTTGCCGATGGGAGAATAGGGTCTATTATCCCCATCCGCACTCTTCCGCGTAGGGACAGCGTTCCCGGTGTACCCGGACGCTGTCATCGGTGTTGGTGCTCGCGCGGTGCGGGCTGTCGTTGGGTGGGCCGCTGATGTAGTATCAAGTTCAGGCGGCCCATCCGTTAAGGCGAGGTGCACAGGAGGGTTTTAGTCGGTGTTTTGGCCGCCTACCATGTTAGGCCAGCGAGCCCAACAAAGCTAAATCATTTCCCCGGACGGGGCGATATGCGTAAATGCATTTCCCCTCTATAAAAAAAAAGCCAAACTTAATGTTGACTGAAAAAGAGCTAGTCTTGGCCTTGGCATAAATTACGACCTGGTCGAAGCAGCGGCCTAAGCACACTAGATCATCAAGGGTATAAATACGGAGCATCCGACCGGAATAACTTCTAAAATTGTACATACACAAAATTGTAATAGGAAAAGAATTCATCTGTAGGTATTAAGCTACGATTGGTAAGTTATTCATCTTTAGTCCTTTTATAAAAGTATTTTTCATAAGGCAAACTACATACTTAGACTCTTTACTGTCACTAAATATAAAATAATTATGTGATCCTCATAAATTTAGTGAAAGTAAATAATTTTCAACAAACTTCGTAACATCATCGATCTATTCAATTAGTTTTCCTATATTAAGCAAACAAAACTTTAATCAGTAAACGTAACCTTATTTATAAATTTCAGCCATTGTAAAATGTTGTATAAAACTTTTGAGATTATACCTTATTGTTTTTATTCAATCATAGTTTTTAGTCTGTTAAAAATGCGTAGAAATATTGTATATTTAGTATGATATTAGAATTCTTGATGTTTTATAAACACTGAACGCAAAAGTCGTGGCTTTATTGTGGTGATCGCGGGCTGGCACGGTCGATGACTTGTTCGGCAGCCGTGAAAATTGTTCTATTATGCCTCCAGCTGCGAACAAACTTGTTGCTTTGGATGTCTTCAGTTTTTTTTAAACATTAAATTGTTTTATTATATATTAAGATAACAAATATCATATTGTAGGAGCACTTTAAATATTTCTTTCTTTGTTTTTCAGTTACACACTATTTTTAATACGTTTTAATAAAGTAACAGCAGATTCCATAAGCTGATAACCAACCTCAGATAGTCAGCGGAGCGTAGTCTATATTTTTTTATTGGCATACTGACAGACGAGCAAGTGGCACACCGAGCGATGGTACGTGGTAACCGCTGCGCAGCTTATAAATGCTACGTAAAAAAAAGAAAACGCTGAGTGAGTACCAACTTGTGACAATGCTTTCTTTAGTAACTTTGAAACTCAATAGTCGTCAACAGGAACATATCGCTATTAAAGTTGTGCTGCTATAACTATGATCTACTATTCAAATGTTAGCTGTGCCCCATTCCAGTTTGGCTACTTCAATTTCAGATAGAAGTCTAAGAACTCTGGCTGTACATAATAAAAAAGGCTAACATAACATTCATAAATGTAAAATACTATTTAATACGATCTAAACAAAAATTAACGAAAAGTATTTTATTTATAAGAAACAACACAAAAACTAAAACCGCAGCTGAAAAATACCTACGACCAAAAACTTAGACATAAAAAATGTTTAAGTTTACGATATGTTTTTAAGTGGCGACGACGAATCAAAAGACAGTAGACCACCCCCTCACAAGATCGACCAATGTTTAGCAGGCATTGTCTCTGGGCTGAATGTGATGATGACAATATTTATAAATGAAATCACCAAAAGCCTAACGCATTGCGTGACTTCATATATGCATTCTAATTAAAACGTTTAATCCAACAATTAATCCATAATCTTGATAAATGTCTAACGCTTTTGGATCACGCTGACCATCAAGCAGTTTGTGAAAGATAAAGATGTATTATTTATCTGTGTACATAGAATACTTGGTATAAAAGTTTCAACAGTTTACTCATCTCGAGCATGCAATAATTGACATGATAAATTATATTATTACATTACAATATTATTCATACCGATAATAATAAAATTATTCAATAAAAATAACTCTGAAATTAAGTTATTAAATTAAATTATAAAATTTAAATATTAAATAACTAGTAAAAATTTAGTAAACTTTATTTAAAAAAAATGAGAGGTACAAAGTGAAGGCGTTTTGGCAGACAAAAAAAGATAACTAATCCTAAAAAAATCTATAAAAAAGACCCGTTAACACAAGATGCGCAATATTACCTTAACTTGTTAGGCATGCATCGAATCGATTACACGCATGCCTAAGTATTGACGTCATCACTTATGAGTTTATGACGAATATAATTACTTATCTATAATATCAACGTTTACACCTCCTAGCGCTTGGCGTCATTGCATTGGTCAACTAAATGCACATTAATAACAATCAACCTAATACAGCTCAAAAGTGAACGTTAGCTTCTTTAAATTTAGGTCATACAACACCGATATTCCGTTTTCGACATCTAAAGCACCTGCTTTAGATCATCAATCGACCTGGCTCGGGATCAGGAGCAGGTTCAGGTGCGCCAAAAGGAATAGCGAAATAATAGTAGTAGGCATTTCCATATTTACTGTAGCGAGAAAAAAAGCACGTATTAGGGTCGATAACGCATTTATAGGATACGACATCAGATGAATTATCAATAATGAAATAGAAGAAGAAAAAGCCTATGCCCTGACTAGTAATAATAATTTGGTAAACAAATCTGCGACCGCTGCCCGTATTATTAACACCGGTTAAAAAAAGTTTATTAATAACTATAGAGTATTGATCCCGATCTAAACAAAAAGAAAATTAAAAGGAAAAACATTTAACATAAATTTTATAGCTATATTCACAGAACTGGGGAAAATTTAGAATGATGAGTTTTTCCCCTAACACATTATTAGTATTCTAAATTGGGCGTAAATATAACCGACATAAATCTACTTAAGTACTGTAATTACGTACACCGAAGTCTTTGGCATAAGTCATCTATTATGTTATGTATATGTATAACAATGCCTTTTTTTCTTATAATTGCTAGTTAGATATTTCAGTTATAAATATTTTGCGCACCTGATAAAGGCGTCATCTATTTCATTAGTATGTAAGTAATGGCTGCGCCCCACGGCTTCTCCCGTGCCTAATATGTTTTGTCTCCTTCGGGAACCAGACCGATTTTCGGGAATAAAACCTATGCCCGTTTCCGGCACCGAATCTATCTACATACCAGTTTTCATCGAAATTTGTTCAGCAGTTTAGTGGTAACTAACATACACATACTTAAACAAACTTTCGCATTTGTAATGAATGTTAGTAGGATTAGCAATACAGTGTAGCAGTTTTCTGTACAACTATTGCAAATGTTTTTTGACTTTATATAATCTTCAACCTATGTTCAGATTAATTATGGTGATCCATATAGTCACGACACCGATCACTTTTAACGATCACATGTGCAATCAAGTTTTAAAAGAAAATGCTCATATGCAAGGTTTAATACGTTCGGTGTAGTCTACACGTCACCATCCAAAGATGGTCTGTGCAGACACCGGAACGGTTAGTTTCTTGGCACCGGGTAAAGCACAGGAAGTAATCAGGCTCATTATCTTGTTATTTAATCATATTAATTTATATTATGTTTGTATAACATACGTGTGTTGTAAAACATTATCCATTTACTACGGGCAATCGGGTAAAAGTATAGAGTCAATAATAGTGTGTACTATACAAAATTGAGTACATTATCTAAAAAATTAAGTTGGTTGTGAAATATAATGCAATTTCTATAATATGAAATTTGTTTATTGAGAAATGAAAGTATTTACAATATCATTAATTAATAACAGATAAAAACCTAATACGATATTGTAAAAACCCTAAAAATTAAAAACAATATAACTAATTTAAATATACCTACTTAACTAATACTACCATCTTTAATATATAAAAATGAATCCCTGTTTCCCTTAGTCATAGCATCACGCGTGAACGGCTAGATCAATTTCGTTAATTCTTTTTTTGTTGTGTTTGTTATTGTCAGGAGAAGGTTCTTATGAAAGAAAAACCGAGTTACATTAATTAGAAACATAGCAATTTTCGCGCGGGCGAAGCCGTAGGGCGCAGCTAGTTAAAAATAAAATGACATTATACCGCCAAATTAGTAGCCACCACGACAGTAGTTTGAACGCCATTGACTGCTTACCACCAGGCAGAGTAAAGTCATTTTAGAAGACTATCCCCAATTTCTGAAAGACAAAATCCCCAATTGGTACTTCACATGAGGTATAGCAGGTGATTAGTTAATTTTTCGTTGATCAGCCTTTCAGAAACTGGGGGTAAAATAAAAAAATATCCAGGCAGATCAGTATTGTTTTTGTGCAAAGCTTGACAGACAGATTGCAAGCCGCAAATATTTGTATTAACTATCTTTATAATTGTTATTTAAAATTCTTTTCTCTTATTTCATCAACAACATTTCATTAAATCTGTTACGATACGAAATATATATTTATCTTTTTGATCCTTATTATGGTAATAAAGTCTTGTTATCAGCAATTGTTATCAGGTGGTATCTTTATTTTGGTTAACGTTGGTTTTCCCTTTCCCGTTTCGTTTGGGAAAGATTTTACACATCTTATATCAGGTTGATTAATTATGAGGTGATGTTTTCTTAACTGATTGTTATTTTTATATTCATGCTGGTTTCAGCATGAATGGGCCGGATGGACCGTGGAAGTATTACCTTTTCATAGATGGTCGACGTAAGAAATAGTAGTATGCATACTATTGCGTTTCTTTCGGTGAGTGAGAGCAACGGAGGTCAATTTCCTCTCTTTCCTATTCCCTCACCTCCCTCATTTCCCTCACCTACCACCCTTCACGGTAGGCAGCGACTTCGCAGAGTTCCTGACATTGAAGAAGTTCATGAGAGACAGTTACTACTTACCATCAGGTAGGCTGTTGGCTCGTCTGCCACTGTCAGCGTTAAAAAAGGTAGGTAGGGAATCATGGACATGTTGGGTTCAACAGTAAAAATTTTCGTTGTAAAGTTTACGGATCAATTTCATATGTTACCTACCGCTTTCGTGTTTCAGTCAGATGCGATACATTTTACTTATTTATTAATAGGTTGTCATTTTTCGTCCGAGGGAAAAGAAGAGGGCATATAGGTAATTGATCCTTTGGCGTTCACACTTTCCGAACGAGACGCTAAAGTATGTGCTATTTACTACTTTACGTCGATGTTCTGAAAGTTTTATTTTTACCTTATTCTTATTTAGTAATCGGAGACTTATTTAGGTAGGTGACAAACAGATGTAGGTAATAATCGCGTCATAAAGGTTCTATTAGTCAGGCTGCTTGACGTCTTAAGATGGTTATCTTAGTCAAATGGAAGTAGGGTTGACGAAATAACTAAATAGAAAAACCTTTACGTAATTATATACTTAATAATAAGAATGAGAAGTATAAGTAGGTAGGAAAGTAGTGCCTATTTTTAAAATTTTGTTTGAAATTTCGTTAGTAGGTACATTAAAGTAACCAACAAACGAGGAATTTGTTAAGTTTCCGTGATATGCCAAATTTCAGCAAACTAGTAAATTTGAACTTAACATGGAAGGTATAAGCATACAAACATGGACTAAATAAAAAGTTAATAAAATACATCAATTTCAACGCCTAGAATGGGAGCCTTATTAGTCAGCCTTTAATTAGTCCTTGTACCAAGTGTTAGGGAGGTCAGTTCATTCACATCTTTGTTTTTTTTTTTTATAGCAGACTACCCAGACAGTAAACTAGATTAACTAGGTACTTAAATTATTTTAACAAACATGACGTGTATCTACTCAACTAAGTACCTACTCAATCAAAAGTATGACATTTTTATTTATATAAGTACCTACTTATGAGTACATGTACCGGCATATCACCAGTAGGTAAGCCAGAGGAAAAAATTACAAAAGTCATGTAAATATTTCTTTTTACGACTATTACACTGAGGATGTAATGTTACTGAAGTTTTAAAAATGTCATACTTTAGGTAATGGCGTTGATATTTGATAGCCCTGTCTGAACAAGAGTGAGAAAGATTGAGGAATATATAAATGTACAAAATACTTACGCGAATGGGATTCCCTGTTTTAAATATTTACAGGTAACGCTCGCATTTGACCTGAGGCGTTTATCCTTTACCCACTGAATTTTGCTTTGATTCATTCATTAATAGTAGGTACCTAAGTTATCACAATTTCATCCAAACTAAATGATTTTCGCATAAAATTTGCTGATATTTACAGGAGCATTTTAGCTATTTTTATTATATACCTACATTTTGGGTAATAATTTATTTTAAATAATTTATTTTTGAAGTACCTAACTAAGACACTCTTGTAAGGGTATAAGAGTATCTTAGTTACTTCAAAAATAAATTTAATTATGATTTTACTTGACACTGTAGCTTACAAAAAGCAACAACCTACCATTAAATTCCATAATTTAGGCAGCGGTTAGATAGGTAGGTACCTACTATTTCTTAACAGCGGAACGGTCACCTGTACTTGACAACAAATAATACCTATAATTTTAGTACAGTAGAGTCACTGCTCATCAAAGATTGCTATCATATACGAGTAGTACTATGTCGATTCAATCTCTGTTATTGACATGCACATTTAGACAACGTAAGCGTAGCCACTAAGAAAAGATTTTCCGAAATTCCCACGGAAAACTAAGAAAACTATGCAGATGAAGTCTCTGCAAAAAATCTATAAGTAGGTACATTATAAGTGTTTATGTATGAACACTAAAAACGTTATCTGTATAGATAACAGTATTTAATTTAACGTAAAACAGTGTGTACGTTAATTAGTTAATGTCGTTTATCTACGGTAAACAATAGGAGGCTAGGTACTATCAGGGTCGGTGGAAGATTTTCCTATTTCCCAGAATTACATTAACGTCACGCATGCTTTTATTACAAGCCTCTGTTTTGAATCAAATATTATAGGTAGGTATGACATCTTACTTATATTTAAAACTAGCCGCCTGCCCTCGCTTCGCTTAGGTATCATAAGTTAAATCTCTGTCGCTTTCTAAGTGACTATTTTGAAAAAAAAAACCATCATCACATACCTATCTGTTTCCGCTGTGTGACATTATGCCCTCGAGCAAATTAAGTATATAATGCTAGCGACCTTACTTCTATACTTTTAATGATTTCAAATCTTTGTAATTTTTGGTTTTCTTGGTTTTTCTCTACTTTACTACGCATGTTACAAATGTACTTATAGTTTTATAGGTCATCCAGAAGAAATTATCGAAACGGTAGAGGACTCAACTCTCTCCACTCCCCTCCCCAAATGCATCAGCAAGAAGCGTAGGTACTCATTAAGTGCTTATAGTGTTTACCTTGGCGAAATTCTACCCCGGTGGCGTTAAGCTCCCACCAAAATCCAAACCATCTCTCAACCCCTCACCAAACTCAAATCCTGGGTCCGCCACTGGACATCCCTATATCTATCTCCCCTACATAGATAGGCAGAGAGTTAGTTATTTTATTTTCGTATCATCAATGAATCCCACTTTAGAAGGTTGCCCGTGCTCTTGCTAAACTGAGTCCAAAGTTTATAGAAAATACTTCAAACATCGAGAGGTCCTTGCGGGACAAAGCGTAGGTTCCATCCGACTTGTGCCGGAACACCTACTGCAGCTTTTTTTGCGCACAGGAAACTCACCGAGATGAAACCCAAAAGCCTCACATTCCTGGACTTCAACTTCGCAGAGATCACCCGAAGCAGTATTTGTTGCTCCTGATGTAAAGCACAAAGTTTACATTTACCTAAAGTTGATATAGCTCTTGATACCTACACACTATGGGCGATAAGCTGGTAATCTATTTTGTGAACCGCAAAATATATTGTCACCGTCATTTTAACAGTTAAAATATTTGATGGATCAACATTATTATCATGATAAACTATATGTAGGTCAAGATTTTTATACATGGCGTCACTTACTAAAACATAATTACGTAGGCTCATCAATAATTATTATGCTCTCGAAATTGTCTTATTTTAGGATATTATGTTTATGTTATTAATTGCCTACTTTTTCGTCTGGATTGCTCGACATTGACAGACACAGACTGCCTCCGCGATTCGCTGATACTGTGTACGAAAAACCACGCAGAAGTCTCTCTCAGTAATTGGGTTGAGTTGTTGTTTAGAAATATTCAGTAGATACTAGGTAACTCGAAGTCTGGGATTGTACCTGGCAAATGGCATCAGACCAAAGTACCTCACATAACTGGCGAAATTTGGGTGTTATACACATCTGCTTACTCCTTCAGGGATTAAACCTGAAACTATGCAAGTAATGTAGGTAATGTACATACAATCCTCTTTCTCGCTTGTTCTGAATCAACATCAAAATCTCATTACCTAACATTCTTAAAATATTTTTGTTCTTATAGGCGCTAAGTAAAATGATAACATATCATGTATAAACTAATTTACAAGGGATTTATGAATCTCATAAAACTGACGGGATTAGCTTATAATTACAAACAGAATAACACGCTATTCAACGTCACACAAATCCGCGTCACGCTGCAGTTGGATAAAAACAAGATCATTTTATGATGACAGGTTACCATATAAGAGGTTGTAAAAACATTAGGTACCTATAATGGCAACAACGTAAGTTAATGAATGGTAAAGCTTCGGCCAAACCTGCGCGACTGCGACGCGGGACGCGACGCGGGAGCGTCTGCAACGCGAAACTTAACGTGCACACCTGCGCGACTGCGACGCGAACCGCGAACTTCATTTGTTAGTGAACAATCACTAAAGCTGCGCGTCTTTATCTGGTAGTAGATGCGCCCTACGGTTTCGCCTGCACCTAAAATGTGTTTTGTCTCCCTCGGGAATCAGACCGATTTTCGGGATAAAAATAACCTTAATACTTTGTCTGTCTCTGGCACCAAACCTTTCTAACATACCAATTTTAATTGAAATACGTTTAGCCGTTTAGGCACTAAGTGGTAACAAACACACCCACAATCTTTCGCATGTATAATATTAGTAGGATAGCTACTAAACTGTTGTGGTGATGACATTCTCGTATTTAACATCAAATTCTGACTCTGATGAAAAAGACCTTTTATTGCTTTTGCGGAATAAACCACGCGACAAATAATGGCAACCTCTCTGGTTCAATGGTTTGATTGACAGTACGAATTAGTAGGTTTTTTTTTACAGCCGACGGTGGCAGACTAGCCAACAGCCCACCTGATGGTAAGTGGTAACTGTCGCTCATGTCGCTTCTTCATTGCCTGGGACTCTGCGGTCTGCGAAGCCACTGCCTACCGGCAAGGGAGTGGGTTAGGTGAAGGAGGTGGGATAGGCAAAGGTAGTGGAGTAGGGAATTAGGAAAAAGGAAAGGGGAGAGATTGGGCCTCCGGCGCTCTCACTTACCGAACGAAAGTAATACTACTACTCTTACATCGAACTTTTATGAGAGGGTAGTACTTTAATTATACTACTACACACGTCTGACCACTAGACGCGTGCGTCCCGCTCTGCGGACGCTGCAGTCCCGCGTTGCGGTCGCGCAGGTGTGCAAGGCGCCATAGATATTATACGGCAGCGACCGCCGCGCGGCAGACGCTCCCGCTTCGCAGTCGCTTTGGTCGCGCAGGTACAGGTACATGATAAAATCATAGAGCTAACGGAAAAAAATTGCTTTTAGTCAGATAACATTTTATAAATATCCGACGACACGGAAAATATATTCTTAACAGATCTTTATAGATAAAATCACAAAGCTAAGGTGAAGATATAAGCTTTTAGGCTGATATCGTATTGTAAATACAAGAAGCTCTTAACAGATTTAGGAGTTTAGTACACTCGCGGGTGCTCAGTCTATGTATGGTAAAAACACGTTGCAATCCTTGTCCGTTTACTAAGACAAGCACATTATGTCGTCCATTCAAACAGTTATAAAAGTCTTTATCGTCGGCCAAGTAGAGAGCAGGCTTAATAGAGGCAGAAAACTCACTCGCTGGTTCGATGCAATGCAGGAGGTCACACGCGCTAAACTTCAAGTCTCTATTAGGAAGGCAGAATCGACCAGCTTGGAAAGCACTGCAATCAAGGGCAACTTATGGTGGTCACGAACCTCAGTCATAAGGTTTTGATGAAGAAGAAGCCCAAAAAGTTTATTTATTGGTTTAAATATCTCATAGCAGTTTGGCCAATCAATTAGCTTGTGGAGGTTAAAAATATAAAAATCTTTAGTCCACAACATGATAGGTACTATAGTATAATGAAAACATTTTTATTTATTTTTACTTTTTTGTGTATGTGTACTCCTATTACCTAATATTTGTACACATTTGTAACAATATTATTCTAATATTTGTTTAATAAACTTCATACACAATAATATATCGGCACATTTCATATATAGAAATATTAGGTAAGTATATCAATGTGAGTACATTTTTCATGAATACCATTCATTATAAAAAGTGTAGGCATCCTTTCAACTGAACGTAGTACGGATAATGAACAACCTAATTTAGCATTTCAAAGGTGAACAGAAAAACGAAGACTATACTCGTAGCACCAAAGAAAGAATTTCATAGCTTGTATTTTATTAAAAAGCAACTGCGCATAGTCAGAGACGTTTTAATATTGAGACTATTTCTAAAAGAATTTACAATGACAATATTCTTTGCTACTTCGTTCAGTAAAATTAATTAATAGAAACATTGTGCTATATGCTCGTAGATTGGATACTGCCTGAATATTTTTATAAATTAACATAAAATAAACGTAGATGTCTGAGAAAATATTTTAATCCTACGCGAATAGATTTATTACGATCATACTCATCATCAAATCAAACTATTTATTTTTATGTAGTCACAACTCTAAATATGGTTTGCCACACAAAATCAGACCTCTACCTACTGATGCATTGCTCTACATTCATAATAAGTTAATCTGCAAAGCATATTAGTTGCCAGTAACATAGAGCACATTTGGGCAGTTACAACCAACAATACACGAGCGAATCCTGGCGAATACGCTTTATGCAGAACATTTCGATTACTTATGATAATGAAAAAGTTTTTATACATTACTCTACTTAATTCTAAAAAGAGCTATTATATGTAGATGTATTAATAATATTGTGCCTATGTAAATAACAAAGTTTACTAAGGTCAACAAGAACTCTAATACAATAACTTACACCAGCAAACCCACTAAGTAAAAAACTATAAAGTAAGCATAAATCAAAACACATTCAGAACTAAACCCGCAATATAAAGAAAAAACTATTTATACAAGTATAATAGCGAAAATACTAAACATTTTGTTACACTACATTTTATTATATTTTGTCAGTAGTTATTTATATATTAAATGTTTTAAGATTCATCATCATTCCCTGCTAGATAAAGGCTACCTAGACCAAATTTTATAATATCCACTGAGCTTATTACAACTAATTCGTTGCTACCTCTTGAAGAAGTGGGCCTGTGTTAATTTTTTTATAAGGTAAAACCAAAAAAATGAATATGAGTTTAACATCAAATTTCTTTCAAATCAAATCATATCATTTATTTATTCATTACATTTTGGGTATCATACAGGTTCACATATTACAAATAGGTATCACCAAAATCTGCCCGGGATCAGATCTGGGGGATCAGACCGGAATAACTCGGTTGGGAATATGAATATAAAACAAAACGACTATTCCTTATTCAAAATGAATAATATTGTGAATAATGTAATATTCGTAAGCTATCTCTAACAGTAGAAAAAGTAAAATGAAGATAATGATATTTTTTTTAACAGTCTACTATTGGATTACTATTAAACATTAAATAAATAAATACAAGATTCGTACTGTTGTGATAGACAACCCAATAGTCCTTCACGTCACTTTATTCTAGGGATCCGTCTACAATATTGATTACCCTATACTGTTAATTGATTGTAGACATCCGATAGATAGACGTATTTGGACGACCATAAATAACAAATGAATTAGAGCGAAACGTAAAGGGATATCGAGTCGACGATGTGTACTGCTTTGGCTTGAAGTTTTTAAACAAAATAGGCCATTTTTTGTATTTCACGATATATACAGTTACGAATACTTTATCGATATTAGAGACGTCTATTATTAAGGTTTTTACTGTAATAAATATAATAACTTTAGTACCCATAACACAAGCAAATATAATTGCTTAATTTGGGGCTAAATGGCGCTGTGTGAATGTGGTAGAATATTATTATTATTATTAATGAAAATGACTCATTAATTATGCAATTGTTTGTCAAAAATTTATTAATTTCCTGGCCTATATATCTCTCAATTATTTTATCAATACAGGATAATATGGTGATTGGTCTGTAGTTATTTACGTCTGTGTGCGAACCATTTTTATAAATAGGCCGAATTAATCCGATTTTCAACTGGTCAGGATATGCGGATGTGGCAATGCATCTGTTTAACAAGTGTGTAATAACAGGGGTGATATAATTAGCGATACATTTGATATCTTTGAATCTTATGTTGTCAAAACCTGGGCATTTTTTAACATTTGATTGTGTTAGTATGTTTGATGTGAATCAGTGATCAATTTATTTTTGTTTTACTTACTTAATAAAGATTCAATACCAAGTGATTTGTGATGTTAATGATAGGTTACAGAAAAGACAAACTAAAATTTATTATTAAGTATTTAGCTATTAAACATATAATTTGCCTAACCGGTTTTACCTATATTTACAAAGTAGGCAATCGGTAGGTACCTACATAGTCTCTTTGTGTTTTCCGTGATAGCTATTTCATAAGTTACAAAACGTTCGTAAAACCAATCTAAATAAAAATAAATTATAAATTCGCAAATAAGCATCATCATATTATTATGTGACTGCATCTATGGTTCGGTGGTACTGTGTATGGACTACCACACAGAGGTCGTGGGTTCGATTCCCGCTCGGTGCAAATATTTGTGTGCATGAACATGTCTCTTTACATTGGTCTGGGTGTTTCTATGTATAATATGTATTTACAAAAAAGTAGGTATGTATATATCCGCATTCTAAAACCCACAATACAAGCATATATGCTTACTTTGGGTCTAGATGGCATTGTGTGTAGTTATTGAAATATTAAATTATATTATTAAAAGTCAATTGGAGGTGGTCACTCAAAATTATCATAATCATTTAACATATTTCAGCAAAATTATGTTATGGCTACCCCATTGAAAATGTCTGTACACGCCACTGATATTATGTATGTATTTACAAAAAAAATGTATATGTAGTATATCAGTTGTTTAGTACCCATAACACAAGCAAATATAATTACTTAATTTGGGGCTAGATGGCGCTGTGTGAATGTAGTAGAATATTATTATTATTATTAATGTTGCCGTTACGTCGTGCTATGTTTGTTATTTACAGTTGATATTTATATATTATTTACCCTACATCCTAGTACATTAGGAACCTAAATATTAAAGGTTATGTCATGTAGCATAATGACATTATTTTAATTTGGCGGCTTTTTGGATGTTTATGTGTCATTCAACAGTCTGATGAATTATGATAATGTTGTTAAGTATTCATTATTATATTGTTAAGTAACTACCTATATTATTTATATACCAGCCAAATACCGCATTGTAATAATTTGTGAACCTTCGATGTTAACAGTCAAATCAAGAAAATTATTGATCTGTGATTGGGGTTAATAATGGATAAGAACCCCTAAATAAATGTACCTACATTAAAAAAACGTATGTAGGTAATAATGACTACACAATAATTACAAATAATTTAATTTTGATTACACTATTAATGTTTTAAGATTTATAGGTAGATAATTTGATTTGTGACATGATACCATATTTACTTTATGAATAAAGATAATAATTTGCACATCAATAACCTCTTTCATTTGATATGGTCACAATTAGCCCCTAAAATTAAGTCATCATATAGATAAGCATAAATTGCAAACAAGCGTTTGATCGCGACTGTACGGACTACAATTCAGGTGTAATAAGTTAAATTAAGAAGGTCAGCAATATGTATGAAACCGTCGCTTTTTTGTATTCATTCGAATTCGGTCGGTTAACCTGCCGTTGTTTACAAGTTTTGATTTTTGTTTATATCTTTTTAAATATAAAGCATTCCAAGCTGAAACTTTGCAATATATTAATTGAATAAAGGCACCAGCTTTTGGTATAAACGCACACCTTCTGGGTTGAGCCAGTTTCTTGTATATTGACGTCAAATTTCTGTCTCTGTCATTTTGACTTTTAGTATTATTATTCAATAGATCATGTACTTACACTTCTGAAACTTTTTGTGGTTATTCTATGAGTCAAGCAGGAACGAATACAGTTTTCAGTGAGCTTGTAACTTCCATAATTTATTTGCTACGATTATTTTTCGATTTTTTAAGAAAGCGCGATTTCTTAAAAACTATAGGTAGATATTTTCTTAAATCTAATTTTGCACAAATACAGTTTTCAGTGAGCTTGTAACTTCCATAATTTATTTGCTACGATTATTTTTCGATTTTTTAAGAAAGCGCGATTTCTTAAAAACTATAGATATTTTCTTAAATCTAATTTTGCACAAATAGGCACAAACGAAGGGCTAATCGATGTGCGTTTATTTTACAGTCGCACATATAATGGCTTTCGAGATACGCGATTCTGCAAAACGTTACTCCAGCAGCAAGTGGAATATCTCGAAAACCTAAAGACGCACAGATTATATTTTCGGCGCACATTTAAGCACAAATGTAAGCTCTCTGGCGAAGTAAAACTTTTCTCTCTCCGATCATTCGTTTAGAATTTTCCTGCTAGAAAAACATTACCCTAGCAGGAATCGTTTTTTGCGTATTATATCAAAACAACAACACGCACAAACTTTTTAATGCGACGCACATTTACAGCAATTTAGGCACTAAGTATTCGTGCTACTCATATCACTCTAGGAGACACTTTCCTGCTAGGGTAATGCACACCTTTCACGCTTAAACCACGGAACCAATTTGTATGAAATTTGGTATAGAGATATACTACTTACTCAGTGACAGAAAAGGATAGTAAGTAGGGTAGTAACTCAATTACCGGTGTTACTACTACTAGTAAGATTGGTAGTAACACGGGCAAGAAAGGGCATAGACAGTACGATTTCGTGCAACATGATGTGGTTCAACCCTTATGGTTCGCCACAAGGCTTGAACCACCGGCGTTTCCTCGTGGCCAAAACCACATGGCAATTGGTGGCATTCGGCTTTTGTTTTTATGAAAACCCTCAAAATAATCAACCTATGTCTTAGCTGCTGATGCTTTGTAGTGTTGTTTGACGGATCGCTTGCAACCGCCCTTTTGAGCCTCACAAACAATAATTTGCCCGCAGACTATGGACGCTTTTCTATCGACTGCTGTAATCCTGGTATAAGTTGGACCTAATTAACTATTATGATTAAAAAACTAACGAGGGAAATTAAAATCAAAACACTGTATACATTAATAAGAAAGATTTAATTAATTCAATAGTAACAGTCTTAACTTTAAGTCTTATAGTAAACCCTACTCCGGCCCGGGCCACAGGGGGGTCTTGGCTATCAACAAACACAGGGCCATGTAGAATAGTGCTATTATTAAACAGTGACAGCACATCACTAACTGAGGCTAGCCCACAAAGGACCTAGTCCTAGGGGTTCCGCCACAGATTCAATGCGACGTCTTTAATCGCACAACATATACATAACAATCTGGTTTCACCCAAACCCAGCATTGTATAAGCACTGTTATAACCAGCCCATTTCTATATCTCAAGCCTTGATACACCACCACTGCGGCCAAACAACCCAAAACGAATAGACTATAAAATAACAAATTAATTCTATATTTTTTTATGACTTTCATAATGTAGTTGACAAGTTTTTCAGTTTAGATATTTTGTTAATTTTTTTTTTTTATATATCATGTTCACAACAGCTGTATGTAATACATATGACTAAAACAATAATAAATATATTACCCAAATATATAAATCAAGATTTTAGTAAGTACAATCACAAGTACATTTTAGTAACAATTTAACTACTATTTTTAAAATGAAACAATTCTCTCAATTTGAAACATGATGAAACAAATATTTTACGAGTGATGAATAAATGATTTTTAGTACAATATTCTGATATTAAAAAACATGTTTTTATTACACATTTTTAAATATCAGTTCAAAGAAACTAATGTTATCAAAAATAAAGACTACAAATTTGCTAAAAACAATTTTGTTAAATCTTCTACAATATTTTTTTTAAAGGAACTTAAAACAAAAATATTCCATTATGGCAGACTTTTTGAAGCGATGCTGTCGCTGGCCGTGTACTTTCGATCAGATTCTGGATAATATTCAAACGCGACTGACGCGCGACAGATGAGATTACGTCTCTACAAAACGTGCGACAGCATCGCTGCAAAACGTCGCTGTGGGCCCTCGCCCACTAAGGTATCTTTAATTTTTTTTTTGTTATATTACTTTTTTTGTTTTTAATGAACTAAACATAAAACTAATCTTGAATCTTCTGTAATCTTCAATCAGGCGTTGAAACGATACAGTTTTATATGGAATATTCTAGATAAGTAGACCCTGTATGGGTCATTGAGAAGAGAGGGCCTCATGATTGATCAAATTGGCAATGCATCGGGAAGGTCCAGCAGTAGACGTATTTCGACAATCTTTAAAATAAAATCATTTGATTTCAGGTTGAACTCCAAAAAAATATTGTTGCTTCATCGCAATGATAAATGTGCGTTTTTTTTCTACTACATCATACAGATTTGCAGCCTCGTTTTCCAAGTTCATATTTGTTTTACTTTCCTATTTCAATTCTTGTAGCAATTTATGAAGATTTTATCCAATATTCACAACTTCTTGAAAATTATCTTGCTTTATTGCATTACAAACACACTCAAATGCATAAAAAAACTTAACATTCTTGCAATTCATTATATTATTATACTCCTATTTACTTGGCTTTAGAAGATAATCACTATCTCACTTTTTTGAAGTCACCAAAAATAGTTTTTCTTTACATCTACTATGTACATCTATTTATATATACAAGTGGCACAGTCTATATTCTAGTTGTTTATTTCACGAACGCGTTTGGAGGGATTTTGCCTTCTGAATTTAGTTGGTTGAACACGAATAATGCTCTTTGGAAGTCCCATCCCGTTTCTTGTAGGCAGCTGAAATATAAAATAGTTTCATCAATTTGATTTCAATTCAAATTCTTTATTAAAATTTATATTATATTGAAATATATACATTTATTTTTCTAAATTTATAATTATCAGATTTTAAAATTTTTAATGTTCAGTGTCTGGAGATCCATGTTCGGCTCTCATAAAATTTAGTTAAAATAATGTTTAAAATAACAAAATATATCAATAAATAACACATAAAATCATATCTCAGACGAAGTTTAGACACCTCACTGAACCACCTATGCTATCAAAGTAAGGATCTACGTGCTACAGTAACTCACTTGATGCTCCAGTGCTCGTTCATGCCGGTCTGTAGACTGAGCGCGTTGAGCATCATGTTGTGCGCGTCGTCCGCGCGCGCCACCTCCGCCGCGACGGGCGCTGGCGGCGGCGCGGGAGTTGGCGTTGCTTCTACGATAGCACCTGATGCGAATGCTTTGTCCTCCTAAATACAAAAACATGTATAAATATATAGATAGGACCAAGAAGTAAGAATAACAATACTTTTTTAATAGAGATGTACATGCAATTTTAGTTGACTGTATTTGTGACGTCATGCGACACCCAAACAGTGTAAGTGCAAAAGAGAATAGTATGATGTGCGCTGTCTCATTCACACGTTTAATTGCACCATCAGCTACGAGGTTTTGTGAGTTACTTCTTACTATTTACATAGTTTAAGTAAAAATTAGTCTTTTTCTTTTGAGTGCTGACTTAGTCACTTTAGAAAATTGAAACAAAACCGAAAAAAGAATAAAAAATCAGTAAAATCTTTATAGACAGTAACAAGACATTAAAATAATATAAAATCTGCTTCATAGTTAAAACTTTGAAGCGTCCATAGGCTACGGTAACTGCTTACCATCAGGCGGGCCGTATGCTTGTTTGTCACCTTAGTCGTATAAACAAAAAAGAACTTAAACTGAGATGGTAATCTTTTATTTAATTACAGTCAAAGTAAATGTACTTAAACTAACTAGACCTACCTACTATTTAACAATAATTGTTAAGAAACTTTAGGTATATTTGCAAGATATAAACTTTTTTTTAAATCTAAAGACTTACCTGTTCTTTAGTAGTATTAGTGATATACAACATATCGTTGATAATACAGAAGCCGCCGCCAGAATTAGGTACAATGACGAAAGTTCTATGGAAGGAGCGCGTCGGGTTGCCGCTTGTAGTGGTCTCTTTGTAAACCCCGTTCATTGTGAGTACGATCATTGTGGGCTATAAAGGTAGAACGGGTTACTAAGTAGATGTTGATGTTAAATCCACTTCCACAGTATTATTTTAATCTTACTTTGTGTTTTGTCTTTTTCTTATGTACCATTAAAAACAAGGATAGAGACAAAATAATAATATTGCTATGAGAGGTTGTGTTAGCCTACCCGATAAAGCGGAGTCAATCTGAATAGTATTGCATTCTATTTAGCTTCTCATTCCTACACGGAATGTGCTGTTAAGTTTGAAATATTGCATGCATAACTCTCCGAATTTCAACAGCTGTCATCCTCGGTCAGAATTTAACTTAAAATAACACTATTTCGTATGGTCGCTTATAAACAAATCTCAGACAGGTTTTTAGGATTTCGAAGCGCTCGCATAAATCGCGATTTAATTTTATTAAGCCTAAGCTACACAGTGAATACAGTGATAAAAGTAGCTTTTGGCTAGTGTAGCCATAAGCTACTTTTATCACTGTTTTCACGCGGTCGTCGCCGCTGTCAAAAACTAGTCTAAGACCGCTCGTTCTCGGCGACTTTTTGTCGATACAGATCGATTTTGTATAAGAAATCAAACGCAGCTGATGTACAAAACGCACGACAGCATCTCTACAAAGTTTCCCGTGAGCGAGGGCTATAAAGGCAATGAAATCTCAAGTACTCAAGTACTCAAACCTAAAAGCAGTTAATCTTACCGTGAACACCAATAGATCGACCGCGAAACCCATGAGATCGTGTGTGGTCTTCGGCAGATCAGACAGGAACGAGACGACCTGTAGTCTGCCCGTACGCAAGTATCTTCGTCGGGACTCTCGCTCCGTGATACGAATGAGGTTGCGACTGTTTGAAATGTAGGCGTTTAACCTGAAACAGACATAGTATTTAATTGTAACCCTGCCATTTTCATATTTATTTATTGCGGAAAATTATTACTCAGTGTTTCAAGGTTAATAAATAAATTTGTTTTAAATTAAATTAACTTGAAATATTACCTAATGTACTTTATTTAAGTACTTTAATTTTTATTTATATTGTATTGCAAAATTTTATGATGTTTACTTTTTATCTTAATTTATAGTTCAATATTCATCAAAAATAACACTCACCTTTGCGTCGGAGCGTTTCTTGTATCGTTACTCAAGTAATTGGCAGCCAGAGACATAGTCGCATGTTCATGGTACGCTTCAAGAAGCTGCTGACGTGATTCGCCGTCAAAGATTGCGTAATATTGAGTAAGAAACTCGCGAACTAAGTTTTGGCCCGCCGGGTCAACGAGGAAGGATTGTTGGCGCATAGGTAGGTTCACCTCTTCTTGAACATCGAAGCCGATGGCTGGAGGCAGGTCTACTCCGTCCTATATTGTAATTTTATTTAATATTTAGTAAATAAGAGATAAGCAACTATGTAATCTTTCTAATACTATTAAAATAAAGGAATTTTTTGTTTGTTTGTTTGAACGTGCTAATCTCCGGAACTACCAGTCGGATTATGTAACTTCACGCTACTGGCTACGGGAGCCAGCAGTAACCAAAGACGCGGGTGAAACAGCTAAAGGAGAGTAGGTAATTGGACTTAAAAATAACAAATTGATAAAACCTGTTTCCCGTAATCGACGCAAGATATCACAGTAATCCACCGCATTCGCAAGAAGACAGTTTACAACCATGTAAAAAAGAACTGAATATATCATAAATAAAAATAGTAAACACATCTTTTGTTAACTCACCAATTTGGTCAGCTTAGGAAACTTCTTCCGCACATCGCTGGTGACAACAAACATGGCAACACATGTGAAACACAATTCTGAAACTCGCTTAAACTATTAGTTCAGCAATACATGAAATATGTCTGCCTGTCTATACAAGCGGAGCAACGCTAAAAGGAGAAATATTAACCAATACTGCCTGTCTACTGAGCCAGCGATTTTATGGAATTATTGTTTTTTATTTACTTAAATAATTTGCATACCATTCTGCAAGAAATTAAAAGGTAGTTATTACTTTTTTTATGTCATTAGTTAATATTTTTCCCTATCTCCGCTCTGCGGCCTCACTTCGCTTCTATAGACAGGCAACCTAATACTTAGCCGGATAATGACTGAACGAACTATTCCTATATGTACACATTAGAGTACATACTAAAACGTGCGGCTGTCCGTTTACCTCTTAAGTACTAAAACGTCGCTCCTTTAAGTGACATCTAAGGGTCTTTGCCCACGGCGACTTTTTGTAGCGATGCTATCGGACGTTCGCGTCGAGACAGGCGCGATGTAGCTGGCTGCGTACTTTCACGCAGATTTCAGGTTCTGTATCAGAATTCAAACGCGACTGACGCGCGACAGCATCGCTACAAAAAGTCGCCGTGGGCAAGGACTCTTTAAGTCTCATTTCGTCTCTGTCGTTTAAATATGAATTCTAGCGACAAAAAGAATAGAGAGCTTTTACGCGACGCGGGCAGGCATCGTCGTTTATCATAAATTCATGTTTTTAAAATAAAATATTTTCTTTATTAACTATTATGCGTAGTATTTTATTATATTCGAAGTTATATTAGACGTGACAATTATTTATACTGTAAGTAAGGAAGCATATGACTTTAAAATTTAATTAAATGGACTTTATATAATACTTTTGCATGTAATAATTGCATGGCGCACTGAAATTAGTATTACCCATGTAGTTAGTACAGAAAATATTGCATATTCAAATAGTTTTATTAATAAAACCTACATTATAGTAAAAATGCGACATTGCCAGCCCGGCGTAAACGCCACGAAATCTAACATAAAGAAAGATAACTAACGTTTAAGTAAGCACTAGCCTTATTGAAAACAAATCATTTTCCGGCTAAAAATATACATATGATTAGAAATATCTATGGCCTTACCAATCAAATTATACGAGTTTTCAGTACCACAAATATCAGCTTTAGTAATCATTTTGACGGATGAAATAGTTTGATTCTATAGAGCATGAATTGACTTCGAATAAATTCTCAAGTTGCTGTTAGACGAAACTATTTCATTTTAATTATTTTTTTTTCTATTATTTTATAATATTAGCAAAATGTAACTGTACTACGGATACAGATATTAAGTGTAATTTATAAGTTTTAAAAATAAATATCGAGGTGGCTTGTTATAGATCAGGGGCCCTACCACAATCTCATATAGCAATCTTATAATAACCTTACTTTGTCTCTATCCTTGTTTTTAATGTTACAAAAGAAAAGACAAAACAAAAAGTAAGATTAAAATAATACTGCTATATGAGGTGATGGTAGACCCCCAGATTAGACCACAGATATTTCTTTATCATAATTCTGAGTAATTTTATGGTCAGTTTGAATGTCAGTGTCTAATATAATTTATTCTGAGAATTGGCTGCTTCTAGTATTCAACAAAAACGTACGCAAATAGTATGACCTGTATCTATACCTCTAGCATAAGTTTTGATAGTTTTAAAAAACAAAATAAAATTTATTTGCATTAATATGATTTTATTAAATTTTTACTTGATAAATATGGCAAAAATATTTATTTTGTTTTTTTTTGTAAAGCTATGTAAAATTTATACTAAAAGTATACGGCAAGGCATTTTTTTGTTGAGTTATTTCTTTATTTTCACAATCATATTTTATGAGTATTATGTTGAATACAAGAAGCAAGTAGGTATCACTTGGAGTAGATACTATGAAGATTAATATTAGCAGACTTGTATCTTCGAATGTATAACTACGCAATTCTATATATTTCAGTAAATATTTAAGACACATTTTATGCTTTGAGTAACTATGTCTATATCACTAATAAATTATTTGGCATGAAGTAAGTAGTTACCTTTTTGACATGGATAGTCATAATCAAATAGAGAAAACATTATATATCATATAAAATATTTACCTTTAAGCAAGATACTATTGAAAAATTAACATACAATGTGCATGTTGTTCTGATAGTGTAATTTAAAGGAATTAGATTGTTTTTACACAGAATGCATCAATTAGTTTTTTCCTTTGAAGTATTTGTGTTGATTGGTGCTAGTATTTTAGAATGCGCGTTTAGCAAATGATTCACATTTGCGGGCCTTTAAAGAAATCCTTTAAAAAGCTTTGTTCAAACTAAGAGCATGATTATTTTTCTCATTTAACTCAAAGTAGTATTTAATTTGGTAAAATCATCGTAGTAGCTACCTACTACGATGATTTTACCAAATATTTTGTTTTGAACATAATGGTAAATACATTTTCACAATAAAAATTTATAAAGCTTTGTAAAAGCGAATCTCGAATTTATTAGTAGAGAGAATAAGAGCTTAAATTTACATAGTATCTTGCATAAAGGTTTCAAATAACACAAAACGGGTTTATATAATAATGTCATAATCAAAATGTTTAGTCGTTGAACCCGCGACCGTGCCCTTGACCTAGGCAGAGCTAGGTTCAGGAAACGGCGTTAGCGGATTCTGAAAAGTAATAAGATAAATAAGAGCAAACAGTGATCGCAGATTTTTGTTTATTTTTACATATTTTAGGGTCATCAAATAAACATGATTATTGCCAATCTTATACAGAGGGCGTAGGCATATTCAAGCAAACGAATTGCTGAAACCAGATGTCAGATCTATTCAATCTTTAGTTTTAAATAATTGTTGCATTTTCTTTAAATTAAAAATGAATTAAATGTCACAGCTGCCCTTATCTAACGAGGAGAAAAGAGATTAAACAGCGCTTGTTGCTGTGATCCAAATAACAACCTTTTTACTTCTTGAACATACACTAATTTTTAATATAATATAATGATAAATAAATAATTGATGACATTCTAGAAATACAAAATATTAAATTTGTTTACTATCTGGTCTCTTTTATTTATTTCATAAACAAGTAACATATTTTGAAAATATATAAAAATAAACAAAATTTTGCTCTTATTTGTACATGAGTATTTGAACAAATGTAGATTTATAAAAATTGTATTTTTTTTATTTTTTATTTTAAAGTGTTTCTCAATAAACCAATATCACAAGAGGCTACAAATAAACTATTTTTTAAAACATTTTTTTAAATAAAATTTTAAAAATTTCATGTATAATTTTTTATTTTGTTTGGCCTTTCTATCATGTCAATAGATTTAGTTTTTGTCGTCTCTAGTGAGGATGGTCTCAATTTCTCAGATCCTCAGAAACTCAGATCTTCTCCAAAACATTAAGAGTAAAGAATATATTTTTTCTTCGACTATCAGATTGCCATATTCAGACACAATTAAGGCTTTCAACCTATTGTTTTATATTCTAAATACTACCTGACGTAAATTTCGTGGTCCTGAAACCTTTTCACTAGTGGATTGCCTTTGAGATACAGCTCTACCAAAGGAAGGGCCTTCAGCGACTCCAGTGAACCGATGAATGGAATCTAGAGAAATTGTTTGAAATAATGTACACATTTATTTAATAAACGATTCATATGGTTAAATATTTTCTAGTATTGTAATGACTATGATAATCACATCTTATGCATATATAGGCATTGATTTTTTTTATTATTTAAATTTTGCTAAGTAACTAACATAATTTATAGTAACAGAAAACATCTTCAAAAATTGGATTTACTATATTATGCAACTGCCTTTTACAACTGAGTGTACACTCTGCCTAATGGTAAGCAATCAACGGCATCTAAAAAGGCAATTTTATACATGCCGCTAGCGGTGGGTCGGTACGCATTTCTGCAATACCATAACTGTTTATCGTTTTAAATATCGATAACAGTTATTGAAACTGTTTATTTCAATGACTAGGTATTGGCCTGAACCCATTCGGTTTGGGGTACCTATTAGAAATGCGTCAAATAGATACCTATTCGAAAACTGTTTATCAGACAACGTATTTGAAACCTTACATGATGACAACTAAGATATAACGATTTATGAGTTCAGTTATTATGAAAAATTTGTGTAGACGCAAATAACTTTTTAAATTTTGTATATTTATTGTTATTAGTAGGTGTTTTAATATAAGTATTTGGTTATGGTTTAACAATAATTATTTTGCATTAAGTAGGCAAGTATGTTTAAATAGATATTGCTTATTTTATATGTTATGAAGAAAAATAGAATAAATAACACGAGTTATTCTATTGATGTTTTTGTTTATTTTATTTCAAAATGTTCATTTCATCGCAAATGTCCAGTTCAAGGTCAAGGTTCTGAAGTGATTAAAGTTAAACAATAAATTTTCAAAGTGCATTCATGAAGTATGCAATAAGGTTTAAAGCCGTATGCACATATTACTTATCTACAAAAATAATATTCTCTAAATTTTAAAACAAATTTGATTATTTGAATGCAACCCTAACTCATTAGCATAGAGTTTAAATTCGGTTATTCGTTTCACGCACTTCACGCAGTAAAGAATAAATAGTTTGTCAAACTCGTTATTTGTGGTGCGTTTGGTATTTACGTATTGTTCCGTTTAACGCAGTAAAGAATACCTAGTTTGAACCGATAACTTGTTTCTCTATGGGCCAATATATAGTTATTAGGTATTGGAGCAATACCTAGTTATTAAAACTGTTTACGGTTTGCAACACCCATTTCTGCATGCCGCACAATAACAATTGTGTCAAATCTTGAGACATAACCTAAAATTATACAAATTCCATCATTTCAAATAACTTACCCTATTATCGCCCATGTATAAAATTTTCAAATTCTTCAGTTTGACAGCTAGAACTTTGAGGTGGTCAATACCATGTAGTTTATTATCATTTAGATTCAAAGCTTCAAGATCAGGAATGTTTTCAGCGATGATGTCAATAGCTACCAGCATGATAACAGGACGAAATAGTGCACAAAAGATATCTGCTAAATCTGCAAACAATGTCAATGTGTTACCAGATTGCATAGATTATAAATATTGCATTAACATTTATTTGTTACGAGTCAAACTCACAAAAATAGTAGGTCAAATTGCACAGAACGTAAAAGCTGCATTGTGATTGGTTAGGTATTTCTTGATCAAGTATTAGAATGTACAGAAATGGACCAATCATAGTGATTGTAATGGGTGCCTATGCTAGTCAATGCCGCTATGAGTGATAATAATATCTCAACAACTATACACAATGGGTCTATATGAGACCCAAAGTAAGCATATAATGCCTATAGCTTGTGTTATGAGTTATATATATTATATGTACATAAAAACACCAAGACCATTGCAAATAGACAAGTTTATACACAAATATTTGCACTGAGCGGGAATCGAACCTGCAACCTTTATGTAGCAGTCAGTACACAGTACCACCGAACCACAGAGGCAGTCAAAGTCAAGTGATGCATGTCTTTTGCCCTGTATGGAGTTTATTAGGGGCTATCTGTGCCAAATTGTAATAGGCAATTTGCTTAGTGTGATTCTGATTTTTTATTTAAGTGCTTATTTGTGTGCTTTCCATGTGACTAGGTGTGATAATTATGTGAAATTGGAAATTTTGCAGCATTACACTTCAGAAAATCTCTATCTTACACCTCTTAGAACAGTTTCAACTTCCAATTCAGCAGTTGTCTCACTGCATGTGTAAGAGTCTTTGAAAGGCAAAGTATTTTCAAATACAAAGCCAGTACACAGTAAACATGTTATGTGATTTAGTATACAATAACTAATATAGCCTGTCGTCTAACAAAGCCCTTAAGTAGCGAACATAATTATCTCTATCCCAAACATAAATAGCTCTCTAAGGTAAAGGCAGTTGGGGACAGAAAAGTTTTAGAGTGACACCACAAAACAGAAGAGTTAGAGGCAAACCCGGGTCCCGCTGATGTAGTATCAACTTCCAGCAACCTATCCGTTAATGCGAAAGCAGGTGCAGAGGGGGGTTTTAGTCGGTATTTCTGCCAACTACCATCTTAGGCCAGCGAGTCCGACATAGCTGCCTCGTTGATGTTTTACAGCCAAAATGATAATGATGTCACAGTTAATCAAATTTATGCTAACCTGGATCTGCATGAAATTTAGTTAAGTCCAATGCCTTTGTAGCAGCATTATATCTCTTGGCCATGGTTAATTTCATCTTTTCTTTCATCTCTGCATCAACAGTCACATTGGGTACAGCATTCCGGACAATCACCATCAATTTAAACCCATCAGACATTATAATCTTTCTGTCTGCATGGAACAACTTCTCGGCAAGCTTCACATCATCCACAAAGAAGACTGCAGCATTACCATTAATCTTGTAATAGTGAGGTACAAACACATCAGGTGATACATAACTCAGCAGAGCTCGTAATACTACTTCTTTCTCATGCTTTGCCCCATATGGAATAATAATCTGATACCATGGAAGTTCACCAGCAATAAATCTCTTCTTAGCCAATCCATGGGGAGCAGGTGAAATTAAACGTCGTCCTCCACGACCCCTAAAGGATCCCTTGTTTCTCATATGAGGCCCTCTAGAGCCTGTCATATCAATATCAGCATCATCCAGTAGTAACATCGGTTTGTTCCATTTATTTTTGCCTTTATGGGTTCCAGGTTTAAAACTAACACGTCTAGTGTCGCCACTATGCGTGCGATCGTCATGTTCTAAAACAAATAAAATAATAAATTTAAGATACACATATTTTAAGTAAAATTATAGGATTTATTATCTGAAGTTCAAACAACAACGTGTTGATAAGACCTTTAAAAGTTGAATGCTTACCAAAATGATCATTGTTTTTAAAGTTTCTAGCTCTGCCACCATTTTTAGGCATTCTGTATGGTTTCCTGGAGTGATTCACGTTCATAGACGTCAGCTTGATCAACTTCGTAATAAAGGTGAAAGAAAGGAAACTACGCACTTGAAGCGTCAATTCACAAAATTAATCGACCTGACTTCAATAATATGTATTTTGTAATTTGATCAATTAATCGCCAACAGTCATAAATTCCTTCCTGTTTACAAACTCCAACAAACTTTTAACACAGTATGAAATTCTTTATAAATAAAAATGACACGCGCGCGAGAATAGTTTCTCACCACACGTAGAAAGCCAATTGCAAGATGGAGAAGAGAAATGTTGCCATACCATCATACCATGATACCACAGACAAAGAAAATGTTACCATAGACATTACAAACGACGAACCTTAACGGCCGGACTCCGCTGGACGATGCCAGTAGGTATTTCGCAATCCGTAAAAAATATTGCCGCCCCAACTTGCAAGTTATAGTTACGCACTTTGTTGCAAATAACACGAGAGTTTATAATTATGAACAAACCTACCATGAAAACTTCTACTAATTACTTCCAAATAAAACATGATAAATATTCTTCACTCTCGCCACACCGTTATTAACAGAAGGTACGTTTAAACAAATTCTATGCCCAAATTTAAATTCTGCCCAGAACGCGGCCACTAAATGCATTTTCAAAGGCTATCATCAAATACTCCTTAATGGTACAATATAGACTTTCTGTTATTTATTAAATAATGCATTCAATAACTTGCATGCTATAGTCTCCATGTTTCTTCGTTTTGTTGATAAATTATAGTTTACTTTTTATCTGTTAGGAGTGAAGTACCTAGTTCTTACACAATCAAGTAGGTACACATGAAATTCTCTCGCATTGACTTTTTATGAAATAAAAGCAACAAAAATCAAAACAGTTCAGACAATGTACAGATATCTTTATAGGGTTATTGATATGAGAATTGCACTTAAACTGTGCTATTATAAACTGACAAACACTAACTCAAATGATTGCAAGAAAACGTGCATAAAAATAATAGTTCATCGATTTACAAAAATTAAAGAATTTGTAAAGTGTATTATGTATTAGAAAATCCTAATAACTTAAATAAGTACGAAAACAATTTCAACTTTAGGCAATTGACCGCTGACAATAAATAAGTAACAAGTAAAACTAGCAACTAGAAACGAGTTGGCAAGCAGCGGTAAGCGAGTGTGTAGATCCAATAGTTTTGTTTCTGCTTTATAAGGAGTGTGCAACAGGCGATTACTATAGAGAATCCCCACTGTAGAGAAATGACGAGTTGGTCTGTCGGCGTGAATTCTGACCGCCAAGCAAGCATCGCTTTGCGAGAATTATCTTTGATAGCTCTTGTCACTCAGTCAGCGATCAACTAAATGTATGCATCTCTTTTGTTTACACGGAATGTTATAGGTATTATATCTATTGTACGTTTCTTGAAGGAGAAAATAACCGAAAAATAACTCGCCGGCGGTGGGACAACTGCTTTAAATAGACTATTTACAGAGTAACTATAGCTCAATCTCTTCATAATTGTATTATTTTCAATAAGTAATGCAATTGATGGTAGAATTTGTAATTTAAATAGTAGTTGTTACTGTAACTGTTCTGACAATACTTAGTGTATATTGTCTATGATAAAAGCCATCCACGTTTCAATATACGCAAAATGAATTTATTGACACAGACTTAGGACAGTAATTCAATATTGTTTATATAAAAATGCTTCCATAATATAGTTTTTCGTTTTTTCGATAAAAAGATAGGTTAAAATATTTATATCTAATGTAAAATGCAAACAAATATAAAATAGTGGGACTAAAAATTTAATTTATTCATCCTCAACAGCGAACCATAGCGTTTAAAAATAAAATGACCACAGACAAAATTCGTGTGCTTTTCGAGACTGCCATGTTTTGTCCTATTTGTCGCGCTTGATCAACGCGTTTGCGTTTACAGTTCCAAACTGTTTTCAGAGTGCATTACGGGCTGTGTTTTGTTTACAAATAGTGTAGTTGATTGTGTTATAATGAGACGGCTCAAACTTTTGATCAGTCTATCATTTGGTTACTTGTGAATCCCACAGTTGAGTTCGTATTTCATAAAATTTTATATTCGTTAGCTGGCCATCAACTGCCTGCTTTCAGAGGTATTCCGTCGTAATATTTGAAACATTCTAATCGGTAACTGTGATTTCATAATATTTTGTCAATCCTATCTGTGACGCAACCCACGTGCACATAATATAGCAAGCATCTCATGCACATTTGTTATTATTTTGTTCGCGAGTTCGATTCGTAGCAGTGAGGATCGGATCGGCGAAGGGTAACCGCGTCGCGCGCCTTGCTCGCTCTCTTAGCGTTTCCTGGAATTTATTAATTCGTTTGCTATATTGAACAGTGATTTGCATTCGTGTGAATTTATTTGTGCGGGATAGTGTTGTATGTCGATGCGCTGCACATAGCGCACACGTGACACGGGACGAGTGTTTGGGTGTCAGTCGGTTGCGGCTCGCGGGCGCTGCTACAGTCCGCCTGCAGTGCGGAGCGCGCGACGGGTGTTAGAGGTGAATCACCGCTGGGTGCCGTTTTGATCGTGCTTGTTTACCCGCGTGTGCATAAGTGCGTGGAGCGGAAGTGCAAGGCATGTGCGCTGCGCGTCGGCGCCGATGACACCGCCGTCCGGAGCGACGGCGTTTTGAGCGCGAGTGTGTGATAGCTATGTTCCTTGGGTTATGAGTGTGTGACAAAGTTGTAGTGCGCTGAGGACACTGGAGCCCCTAGACGGAGTTGGGCCCGCCGGGGCGGCCCTGGTGCTTCTCGGGGCTCCTCACGAAGGCAAAATGGCTGCGTGGAACCGCCACCACCATTTCAACATGCTCATGGATGAGAATGGCAAAAATAAGTGTAAGTATTAGTAGATTTTGTATTGTAGCACCTAGCAACAACCAATTATTGTACCCGTGCCAAGTAACTATAATGAAAGTAAAGCTGATTTAGCTCCTAAACTAAATGTCTATCAAAGCTCAACAATTTAACTACCCCACAGTATTGTTATTTGTCCCAAAAATTTTGTAAGTATGACAACAACCAGACTATCCATCATAGTAAATTGTACCTATTTATCAAAATATTGATACCCATCTTATCCATCTCACTATAATAATGCTTGTAGAATCAATGAATAATAAATATATGTACATCCTTTAATAATCCAGAACATCATTACTTATTAAAATTTGTGCGTTGCTAGATTTTAAATAACCATTTTTCCTGCAGAAACTAGCGTATTAAAACACAATAAAAATCTAAATACATATTTCAGTTGCTCTATTTTACAGAAAAACATAAATTCATTGTGTCCATTAAATTAAAATCAAATATTACCCATAGTTAGATGTAAGTACAAAAGTTTATAAGTTTATAGACGTTTTACATGTGTCTACTCACTTGAACCTGCTTATCACAGCCTCTTTTGATCTCACCCTACTTAGCAACAATTCAAGTGAATTAAATCACATGGGAGCCTTGTTTCATTGGACATAATACAATTTTCCATGCCATGACCTCTTTTGGTACAACAGGCTAAACAAATGCAGGTGAATAAAGGTGTACATTGTTGAATGCACACAGCCCTCTCTGACCCACCTGTAGGGTATAAGTACATCCTGTCCTATATCCCTTTGACCTGATTTTCCACTGGCATATAGATGAGTTGCATTTACAATATAACAGTTGATTGCATCCATGCAAAGTATCACAAAACAGCATTGTAGAGCCAAGTCAAGTACAAATGAAACTGCACTGTGAAGCATGCACGCAAATTGTAGCATTACGACGCGATATGTTTGTAAAAATGTTTGATTGTTGTTTTTTGATTCAGAGTTGTTTAAATCATCTATTAATCAACAACAGCTTGTATGATGGCATATTGCTTCATTTGATTCCATAGTACTACATTCTTCTTACAAATTGTAAATATTGCTTGATGCTAATGATTATAGACCGAACATACGGCGGCTTATTAAAAGATTAAACAGACGTCGCTTTTCGGCAATAAATAAAATATAAAATGTCACTAGTATTGTTAGGTAATTTCTATCTGTAGAAAACTTATACTAACGTACGATTTTGCCATTGCCATCCCAGGAAAAATAAATTTATACACTTAATGAACATGATTCTCCATATATTTTAGAACAATAACGTTATGACACAATTTTTAGTTTATTTTGGCGCAAATTATGATCGGTCCATATAACTGCGACCCCAAAACTTCACCGCGCGACAGTGACCTCCCCATCTTTAACCTAATTTTGTGTTCAACTCTCGCAAATGGATGCATTGACGCTTTTATTAGACAACACCATTTTACTCATCAAAGTCATCAATGTGGGTAACATTATCGATCTCGCATATTGATTGAATGAATCACTCGGACGTCGCTCTATTTGTTTACACTCAGTTTAGGAACTCCAATAACAGTGGTATTCACTTATAATATAATAATGATTAATATAATGTGTAAATACTAGTAATAATCTCTGTATAGGTATGTCCCAATAAAACTTTGTAAAACTGATAAGCCGTTTTAAGTCGCATGGTAGTTCTAGATTTTATTTAATACTCTGGTGGTGATGCCCGGCGACTCTCACCTCCCACGCGTTTGGCACTGTGCAGGAAATCGTTGCATTCAGTTCTAAATAATACAAAGACTGCTCCTAATACCACATTTCCTCGAATTTGCATTAAGTATTCACGTCATCATTAAGTAGTCTATCATCTATAAATACACGAATATTACATACGACTTGGTATCTGACTTCATAAGCCGGTAGCCGTGCTAATTTAATAATATGGGTAACTAAGTCGAATAATCGACATATTACTATATTGAGTACACATTTAGGCATTTTGATAAAAAATATTAGAAATGAGCGACTTTCCAATAATAATCGAGTAACTGTGAAATATATTATTCTTTATTAACTGCATACAATAATGAATCAATTATGGATCATTGTCATTGAATCGTGCATATCAAGCTTTGTGTAGAATAAATAGGATATTGACCATCTTGGCAACTATTTGTACTGTTTACGGTTAAACGTTCTGAGTAAACTTATGAAGAATTTCTTTGAAAATCGCACGGATAAAAATTGTGCAATCATCGTCACTTACATAAGGATAAGAATATTAAATTAAGGTTTTAGGCAAATTCGGTAAGTAACAAATTATTTTAATTTTAACACAAAATTAAGTATGATAATAAATTAAACAAACTATTAGCGAATAATATGTAAAACAAACATCAGAGCATAGTAAGAAACAATTTTAAAAGCAAAACGGACACTATGTATTAAAAACAATAATAATTGTGGGGTATAGTAATGCCGCTAAAAACTGTGGCGCGGCATTCGCGCTGCTCGGGATTTGAGTGCCAAATATTTACGACGGACGTTTATGCCGGAACCATCAACGGTTTCGCATTTTTCCGCCGCGATCAACTTTCATTCACTGTCTGAAAGCTGTTGCTACGCGGATGCTGGCCTCACGGTGCGCTGTCATTAAAACCAAACGCTCGTGCACCGCCGTCATGTAGATGATATCGTGTTGTTTGGAAAGTGGTCGCTTACAAGACTTACATTATTTAGATTGTACTTTGTGCCGATACCGCCTTGTTGTCTATCGCATTATCCCCTTAGCTGTGTAGGCTATAAATGTCAATTGCGCGCAACTGTGTATCTAATTACCGCGAATCGCGAAAATTCAATTTTCGCAACTCAGCAATTTTAATTTCGCGATATCTCTTAATTTTCATACAGGAGCTAAAAAGGGAGTAAAGTCCCGTAACGCTTTCTACTATGAGTTGAAAAGAAGGGACTATAGTCACTTTTGGTCTACAAGGGAATATATTGTTATTTTTAATTTAAAAAAATATAAAAAAAGTAGGTATTTTATGACGTCTCAAATTACATAAATATCTATTATTTAAAAAAAATACCCGTAATCGAAAAAGTTAATGTTTTAAATACATAATATATACATATTACATACATATTGCACACATTAATCTACTATATTCAATAAACAATAACATTCCTTGTCATAAACTATTTCACAATGTGACCTTGACAAAGCCGTAACCCGACACCCGAGCGAAATCCGATCGCTAACGTAAACAATAGGGTCCGTTGTTTATAAATTCTAAGAATACTTACAACATCTGGCATATCCATTTTGTAGTTTGGTTCACACACTTAACACAAACATAGTTAGCAGCTGTTACAAGTGCTTACTTTATTATTTCGATAAAATAACACAAAACTTGAACCACTTGAACCACTTGAAAAAAAAAAAAGGTCCTTGACAAAAAAAAGGTTCCATGACTTTATCACGATAGCAATGTTTTCAAATAAAACATAACACTTCACAAATAGATAAGATTTCCAACGTGTTGAGGTAAAAACAATACTGGCTACTATATAAAAAACTTAAGAAATCAACAAAAGAGGAGAACGAAAGAGTTCTCTCGCGCGCGTAAATAACACTGACAAGAGACTTTTATGACAATTTATATTTGACATCTAAATGTCTATAATTATTTAATGTTGGTATCGTTATTAGTTGCGTTTAGTTGACAATAACCGTTAAAATCAGGGAGTTTTAACGAATAACACAGTTGGAGTACTACCGATTTTAGACATGTTCGATTTTTTTTTCATTTTTGGTCGGCGGCCATCTTGAATCGCGCTTTAAAAGCGAAGTACACAGACAAGGGTTTTTTGACACTTCGCTTTAAAAGCGAAGTCAACAGACAAGGGGTTATAAGAATATATTACCGTTATTTCGTAACGTCAGAATGTGAGTGTATTAAATGTAACTGACATCTTCCCATAAATAAGTTAACTTTGCCTTTACAAAGTTGAATCGAACGGTACCTCTAAACTGTATGAAAATCCATAAAAAACGTAATATGCTCGGATGATAACGAAGTCGATTACTAACCAGTTACATGTCGTGGGAGCGATGTCGGTCTGTCTTGCGACTCACGCCGGCCAGTGAATGGTCACCTTTCTCCGACACACAGTCTAGACGACTTCGTTACGACCCGTGAATGAATTTCACATCGGAATGCGGAACGACGATTTATCGTTCCCCACCAAAATTGTCTGTACGCATTGCATTGTATGGGTGAAATTGTCTCGAATAATTAGAAATTTCTTAGGTCAGAAGACGTAATAAAGAAACATGAAGCTCCAAAGTTTTAGAATAACAAGAAATTACATTTAAACATTTTTAAAACAATTTATTCAGCAAAATATTTTCAGTAATTGTCATGAAAATTTAGAACGCATGTTATTTAGGTAATTGTTTATTATTAATCAATGATTAAATAACTGCTCTCATTCTCATTGAAGCACAATCAGTTGATGGAGGATATATTATTATCATCATATTTATAATAATTTATTATATATTTTAATCAACTGAGGACAATATGTTGGCAGTGTGGGTTTGTGTCTGTGTAGGCATTCTGGTATAGGGTACCATTAAATGGGCAAATGGCAAAGATGCAGCATCTACAGTTCTCCAGTGCCCACACGGCTGCCGTTGGTAACATGCCGTTCGTGTGTTTGAGCGCTAATATAAAAACCTGTGTCTTTATATCGATTATTGCAAGAAACATTAAAATGCTGTTATGAAAGTATTTAAAATCAATAACGCAAGATCAGAAAGTATTTTACAATCCTCAGTGACCATAGATATACATAATTATTTAGTTTTCAAGGAAAATAAAATTTAATTATTTTTATAAGTTTGAAGTTGACGAAGTGTGACGGAGTTCGCCCTAAAGTGCCCCTTGGTGTCATCGACCGAGTGCTAAGGTTTTTGCGGTGCCAACGGTGCTGTTATTTTAATAATTGAATGAGTATGGAAAGCATTAAGACTTAACGGTAACTGAATGAATGTGTGAGGTCTGTTAGTATTCGGATACATGTACACTATCTGTCTCATTCAGTTTCGTATTTTCGGTACTGGTACGTTGCTTTTACATTTTTATTTATAAAATAACTAAGTTAATTATATAGGTAGTCTGTTTAAACTACTTAATTACGTGTGTGCAAATACAAGCACTTCAGGAACAGGGCAATAACAAGAGTTTTATTCGTTTATGCTGTAGCCAATTTAACACGTACATATTTATTTTTGCGACCTTCACACTCGCCGTGTTCATTGCCCTTAGTACGACTTCCTGTTCGAGACCTTTCAAGACCAAACTAAATTGATCGTCATTCAATGGATATCAGAAAGCTGTCTTGAATACTCATTAAGTCATTATAAGCTACAAGTTTACAGACTATTTTAATAAACAAGAAGAATATTAAAAACTTAACTTCGACTTATTTACAATTTTTCTGCTCGTACTTATCCAATTCTTATAATTGTCACAATATTGCTCTATTCTAAGGTAACGTCTAAGATGTAGTCATAATAATTTCTAGCAAATCTAGTGTGAGAAAAATTTGATGATGTGAAGGAATAATATAAAATATGAACAATGAGTAATAATGAGTGAGCCCGTTTTGGTGGTGTGGCACATCCCCATCGGGCCTCGCAGCGTCGTTGACCGCCGAGTTTTTGCACATCATCGTCGCAACGGTGGCCGCCTGCACAATCTAGAGCGACACACTTATCTCGCTTTGAGCTCAGATGCTGGACAATGGTCTGCGTCGGTGTCTTAGATAATAAGCAAAACGTTCGGCAAATGTCGATCTGAGTAATTCAACCTGATGGTCCTAAAGGAGATCGGTGACATGTGAAATTCGTTCTTAACGCCTTGCTAATCTGAAAATACTTTTTAATTGCAGAACGTGGGACGTAGTGGATAAGTTGGCCACGTGTGCGTTCCCATTTAGGGACCACATCTGAATTTTAAGCTTTTAAATGCGTCAGCCTTTAGTTAAAGTTCTCAAACGATTGTAAATTCAGTCTTTCATTTGTAAATGTAGGTGGTCAAACGTTACAAGCGGTCAAAGGTGGTCCCTCAATCGTGGCTGACAGGCATCCATATCTTAAAACCTTGTTGAAATTTACAACTGCTATTAATGACTACTCTTAGTAAAAGATTTGTTACACTACTTTATTAAATATTAGCCTTGTCGGTTCATTATATAAAAAAGAACTAGCATGCAGAAGGTCCCTCAATCGATCACCATAAGTTCACATAAGTGGAGACCACAGTGGAATTTGGAAATTTCTAAGATAATTTGATGAAAATTCTAATAGCAGTTGTAAATTTTAACAAGGTTTTGAGATATGGATGCCTGTCAGTCACGATTGAGGGACCACCTTTGACCGCTTGTAACGTTTGACCACCTACATTTACAAATGAAAGACTGAATTTACAATCGTTTGAGAACTTTTACTAAAGGCTGACGCATTTAAAAGCTTAAAATTCAGATGTGGTCCCTCAATGGGAACGCACACGTTGGCCACTGCTCCGAGTATTTCGTCCTAAAGGACAAATTATTGTGTGACCCACATGTAGGTACTTATTTGTTTCAGTTTGAGCGGTTGTCTGTGTTTGTTTGTAAATTAAATATTTGTAAAGTTTTACCCGGCACAAAGGTCTTCCTAGTGTAGACGTCAAATTATAAATATAATATTTCAATTGAGTTTACAACGAATAATGTTATCGGATTAATATTTACCAACCTAAACAATATAATAATAGTAACGCTAAGAATGAGTCACGGCCTCGCTCAAACGAAAGTTAATTAACAGCTAACAATATAATTGGCGTTATTGTTTTCTGACAATCTTTATCTTGTTTGACAAACAAATTGAGGAAATCGCGGTAAGTGATTTGTTGGGTTTTACCGGCCGAAAACAAGTGACAATTCATTTGTTTTCGATACGATTATAAATATTTCTTGGCATTTCAGTAAATATTTTACCGGGTTACGTGTTTTATTTATTATTACCTTCTTAAGCATACCTAAATCTCTTAGATGACTGAACCAACTTTTTAAATAAACCGCGTATACCTTTATTTCGTTGTTAATACACGAGATGTATGTGTCGTGTTAGATGTTAATCGGGCTTGCAGGTTGCAGCAATACCTACTAATTCGTAATTATTATTCAATAGGTTAGCAATTTACTAATCAACCTCGGTTATAATTTGAAACGCTTGTTGCTAACTTCCTTATAAGATAAATTATACGCAATAGCTTACGTCAAAAATCGATAGAAATTTTCTGTCCAATATTATGGTAACGGCTATACTGGTGTATTATGGAACTATATTCACACTCGGCTCGTTTACGTTGCGTCCTTTACTTCTTTTAAGAAACAGAAAGAGATAACATGACAAAGGAAAACGTTTGGCTATGTGTAGTCGAAGCGTGCGGCGATAACGGCGCGGGCGCGGTGTTTTCGCGCACGTTTCGCCCCCGCGCGGGCCTCGGGTGAACGGCCAGACAGGCGGGCGGTCGGCCGTTAAACCTGCCTTGGACCCGTCCTGTGGCCTCGCGGGCCATGCGTGCTACCTACCATCTGCACCGTGCTTGTCACAACTTCGTCGCCGAAGACGTCGTCGTCAGCGTCTCGGTGACACCACACGCGCGCACCATATTTTTATAGTGACATCCTTACGATACAGACGTCCCCCGTGCTTGTGGACATTTTGAATTAATTATTCATTATCAACGAATTTCGTATTCATTTGTCTGCAGGAATGTTGAGAAGTTTCTACTGATTATTTTTATGACTTCAAAATGTTAAACGTGTGCCCAATTAAAATTAAACAGATGAATAGAAAATATGATCATGATTTGTGTCATTTATGTCAATAACAGAGTAACCGTTACTACGTATTACTAGTCATATCATTTATGAGGTATTATAATATGTATTCTTCAATTTTAAAGTTAATAAACCGCTAGTATACACCACACTCCGAAAGCATTTGATAAAATAGGATCGCGAATACGACAATTGCCGTGGTTATCAATGTTTACTAATGAGACATACTAGATGAATATATAACAATATAAATTAATGAAGATCATACGTATATACTGAGACTATTTGTTATCGGACGCTTCATTATATGGGTCACATTCTGATGCATTCAATTCTATTTTGCACTTGGGTCGAGCACGGTTCGGGCCAAAGTGATGTTTATGCGACGCGCTCGCCGACGGCGAAGCTGCCACTATGAAAATCTACTAAGTGCTTAATAGAATACCCGCTGCATAATTCACTACTCAGTTGAAGACGGCTAATAAAAGCGTGCTCGTCAAGGCGGTGGCGGTCGATATGTAAAGAGATGAGATCTATTCAGGAATAATATCGTGGTTGTTTACGGTGCGGCTTTCGGTAGGATTGCGTCGCAACGGTCGCTAGTTTGCCCGCAGCTCAGACGGACGCGATGGGGGGACACAGGTGGGATGGAGCGAATGTCTGCGTCGGTGCTTTTTCATTCTTTGTTTGCGTCGAGGATTTGCATACAATCGGAGAAATTGCATGGCTGGCAGCAGTTCGTGCAAAAAGGAGTTCGTGTAGTTTATGCATATGACTGTTCGAGGTGCGGGTCCTGCGCTTTTACTTTTAAATCTTCTAATGTTTCTAATACTAAGGCTCTTTTCACGTTAGCAGAGAATTGGCAACTTAGTAACCCACAGGCTATGTGTAAAGCAAATTTTAATATAGATACCAACCAATAATACAACGATTTGACTGCGCGTTAGCGCATTTTGATGTTAAGACGATTCATGAATTCAACTCTGTGTTGATTTCAACGCACCCTTAGCCTTTCCTTGGAATCGGTATTCGACGTACGAAAACGTATTTCTTGTAAGCAGCAAGAATAGCGTAAATAGACTGAATAGGTACATAGCTAGATTCGGAAAAAAACTCTGCGTCGAATGGTTCAAAATTGGGTATACATTTAAAAAGTTAACGTGTTTAATTTTATTTGCTGTAAAAAACGGTGTTTTTTACACTATTTTATTTACAGCAAAAGGCGGTTTAATATTTAACATCTGATATAAATTACAGCATTATTATGGAATGAAATACATAACGCCGGCCGGATATGTGATCAGCAATGTGTTTAACCAGTAATTGGCGATGTTTAAAATAGTTTGAAAATACGTTTCCTTGCATCGATATGTCATATTGTTAAAACGAAAATTCTAAAAAAAAATATTACTCAATAACCTACTTACAACCGACTGTAAAATATGATAATATTTAATCTTTCTCTATATTAAAGATCATTAATATTATTATTTCCTTTATTTGAAATCATTCACAAAATTATTATTTTTTTAATTTGTACCTGATAAAAATAACATAAATTTTAAAATATGAAAATTGGAGACCAAATCTAAGTTTGAAGACTTAGCAGCTCAACCATTAGTATATAGTAGTAAGGTTAGATATTCATTAAAAACTTAAAAGAATTGAATCGAAGTAAAACATCGTAATCAATCATAGACGGATAATTTGTCTCGATCGGTCGGTCAGTGTATAGAGTTAACAGACGCGTTTGTCATCTGAATCACGTGGCCAACCGTTCGGTTATACTAGCAAGCATTGGTTTCGCGCGTTAGTTGTGGCGGGCTGGCCGTGCCGATATAGCGTCCTTATCGACAGAGACGTGAAGTGCGCATCAACACCGCCACGTGTATATAAACATTGTTTCACAACAATAACACGGGGTGACGCGGGCAAGGACGCTGCGAAGACGATGCCGGCCCACCGCTCACCGACAGATTGATACTTTATAAGTACGTGTTGTGCTCGTCTGCGACGAAACATCATGAAATCACTATTTACATCTTGAAGTCACACGATGAGCGCATTCGCATGTTTGTGTCCACAGCGCACGATGATTTCCCACAATGTTTGGATTGGACAAGTGGTGTTTTGTGACTTAAAAAGCTAATTTTGTGATTTAATTATTTGTGTAGTGTTGTTTACTATTACAAAAGTGTTGTGTAGTGATGTCTATTTACTTCGAAAGCGACCCTGGCAATAGTAAGTTTCACAATTGTTATCATGCATTAGTTACCCGACTGGCATTGCTACCAGTAATGCGTCAAGGAGATCGCCTTAATGGATTCCTCGAAGTCTCTACACTAGAACTGCGCAGTTACATCAAACTACGATCGACCATATATTTTACTTAAACTTCCATGTCACGGTTTTGATACGACCTTGTGCTTAATACTAGTAAATTAAAGTTCTTGATAGAACCCTCAACAAAACAAGTTGTGGTTATAAAAGTTCGTGCCGATATTTCTATAACCGCTGCTGTATTGATAACTTTTTGACTGAAGAAGGGCATGAAATATTCTAGCTATTATAGCCTAAATAGTGTATAATTAAATCAATAAAACTATCTTATTTCCCATGTGATAATGTCAACAGTACTAAATAAATATAGTTTAATTGGTTTTGATAAGAAATCGTTCATATTAAAATATCAATTGTAACTATTGTCTTCTCATCTCATCTTACAATAATTCATAAACTAAATTGCAATTGCGGTTTGTAAACAGCGAACGCCGGTATCCTGCACCTCCCACGCCAATTTACCGGAGGCTAGTCACATTCCTGACATAGCTACCAAAGGTTGTCGGCCGACACCGAGGCCGGTTCCGAACGATTCGCACACCATACTGATGACGTAGCCTTGCGTCTCCACCGACCGTCGGCCCGATACCTTAATCGTACATCGTTACCCACACCTCCCTTCACACTAGTAAACTCAGGTCTCTAAGGGGGAAGTCGACCTTGTTGCAAAGGTCTACATACCCTGGCCATTTATACTGCGCAGTTTAAATGCAAACTAGTTACAATATCGCTGATCGTCGCGGCTACAAAAATTGCGTACACTTTCGCCGCGAGATGCCATGTCACGCCGAATTGTCTGGTCGAAAAATGTTTATCGCTTGTGTGGCATGAAAGGGAAAAGGCTACTATTTAACCAATGCCAGATAATCAAATTAAAATTGTTAAAAAAGAAAGCTCATTGAATATAATGTTGTGGGGAAAATAATAGTACTCATTTATAGTAAAAACTTGTTAAAAGTTCAGTCAGTTGGTTTGTACGGAACTAGTAAGAATGTTTATAATGCTAATAGGCGGATGCGGCCTGATTTTCAATCGGAGCGACGTCGTACAGCCATTCATCTGAGCGTCCGGAGAGTTATCCGGATGTAGATAATTTTAACATATTTATGTATGCCACGAGTATGTTATTGGCTTATTGTTTGTCACGCCTGTAAGATGCTTTTTTAAGATTGATGATATCCAATAGGATGTTATAGGTTATATCGTGAATGTAATACAAAGAATTATAATTATAATTATATATAATTATTTTAATTCCGATTGGTAGTTTCAGAGATTTGCGAGTTCAAACAAACAAACGATTCCGCTTAATATAATAGTATCTAATAGATGTGTATTTTTGTTATTGTAGCCATTACTTATCAAGATTGGGTTTTGAAATAGAAATTTGTTTTAAACTGGGCATGGGTCTACTTACATCGTAAAATTACTGTCTTTAATTTAAAATGAATCTTCCGCGAATAATATAACGCAAAAAGTTCCGTACATAGAAGAACAACTCATTAATATTAGTGGACACTTCATTGTTATAGGTAATTCTTACGACCTATTTCCATTTTTAAACGACTTTAAAAAAAGGAGAATGTTTCCCAATTCGTATAATATATAATATAATATATTTATGTGTGTTCGACATAACTTTTTTATTTAGTCAATAAAAATGTACTATTTATTTTAAATAAAGGTAACAAATAGATTAAGAACATCATATAGCCTAAGCTTTCGTAAGATTGTATTGTGTTTAACACAGTCAAAGGCTTTAGCTGATACCAGTATGAAAATGGGTCTAAACTGTATAATGTTACTAGAATCACTTTAAGATCGATTTTTAACTTAAAGTACAGTTTCATCAGACAACTAAACTTTTAAGCACATACAAAAAACTGCAGCTAAATGTGGTATGGATATCGACAATAGTATCTACTTTAGAAATATCTAAAAAGTCAGCAGTTCTCTTGAATGTAGCAACCTGAACACTTTTTACGTTGCACAGGATATATAATTTACGTTGCATAGGATCAGGATATTTAACTTAATCAGTGTCGTTATTATGTTTCAAGTAGTTTTTAGATTAACATTAGATCAACAACAACAACACACAAAGAACTAAGTTACAACCAGTTTTGTTGTGAAATTTAAGGTTAGCTGGATCGTTATTATGGATTGCGATTAAGATTGACGTGTGGTAACAGTCGGTAGAACCTTTACAGTTGACAAAGCAATAATAATAATAATAATTCAACAACTACACACAACGCCATCTAGATCCAAAGTAAGCATATTATATGCTTGTATTATGAGTTCTAGAATACGGATATACATACCTAAATACTTTTTTTTTGTAAATACATGCAATATTATACATAGAAACACCCAGACCAATGCAAATAGACATGTTCATGCACACATATATTTGCACTGAGCGGGAATCAAACCCGCGACCTCTGCGTGGCAGTCCATACACAGTGCCACCGAACCACAGAGGCAGTCGATGCTCAAATAAAGTGCATAAGCAAATACATCTTCAAGTTATTAACTCCAATACGCACCTAACAATTTAGTTCATCGAATCACGTAATATAAACAAAGATTGTACCAATATCAAAAGTTTCTGCGAACGAAGGCTTAAATAAAATAGTAAGTAGTTTTTATTGGCACCTTGTTAAATAAAAAGTAAGTTTGCAAAATGACTTTTGCATACTACAGTACACTTCATAATAAACTACGCAGTAGTACGCAGTTGCATGCTAGTTGGTGTAGCATGTGTGAGTGACGATAACACATCGAATGCGCGTGCGCATACGTACTTAATAATAGGCCTGATATGCTACCAATATTGACGATACATTTGTTTGATTGTGAGATTTTTCTATTGTTACATTTTGTTAGAAAATTTTAAGTTATTCACCTTTCAATAAATATCGATTACCTGTTGTTCTTCATTATTCTGTTTTTCATATGTATTCTTCTAATCGTTTGTCACTGTAACTTTACAAAATTCAAATCAATTACATAAATTTTTACTATTTTGTCTAATGCAATATATGATGCATAGAAAGGTTTACTTAAATGATTCATGTTTCAAGTTTTATTCCCAGAGATTCATACTTGGCATGTATAGAAAAAATATTTTAACTGCAGTTTATGTTCTTAACAACGACAATTATTATTCTATCTTCAAATTCTATATATATATTATATAGAATATATATATATATAATATATATCTTAAAAGCTTATTAAAATTTGCCACCTGTTGCATACTTAAAACATAATGACTCTAAAAAATTGGTCCAATTTAAATAGATACCTGGTGTACGTAACGTAATGAGAACTTGCGAGACGTTCAACAAACTTTTCGCTCTGCAAAGTCGCTAGCGAGCCTCGATGGTCGGTGTTTTATTATGAAATGTCACGTCTTACCAGACTGTACATAAATAAGACTAAATTAACTTGTCTGCGACCTCTGGATTGAACACGATAAAGTTCACATTCGCACCTTGGATTATGTTCAAACGAAACCAACTTAATATAATACAAAAGTTGATTAAAATTTCATACCTATAACTTAAACGACTTAACTCGACCGAGGACACTGTTTTCTTTGATCTTGTTTTGTTGAGTGATTTAATTTTATGTGATTTTTTATTGCGGCAACACCAATGATCGAAATTTACAGCCATTAAAACTAGAATAAATCGTGTAATTCACAATAACTTGTTTTCAAATTGTAAAATTTGGGATAGGGTTAACTTTTTAGTTTAGTTCTTTGTCGACTACAAATATTTAAAGTTGTCTACGAGCTTGAATAAATACAATATCTCAATGCTGTGTTACTAAATATTTGAAACGACAACAGCTGAATATTTTATTCTAAAAGTACGAAAATGAGACGCGACGATTTCGCTCCTGGTTTCAGACATGTCGAAGCGTCCCCGAGAGGACATAGCGATGCCGATGTGAACTTAGACGTTGCGATACTTAGCGACTTGTTCTACATCTTTTGCGAAATCAACTAGAGCTCTTGCAAACAACCTAACATTCTATGAACTAGATGGGATATCGTGGAAGTAAAGACCCAAATGTGTCGTCGTAAGAGTAGACCAACGTGTAGTTAGTGTAGATAGAACACTGTAAAGTTGCAGGGTTATGTTTGTCTTGTATGCAACAGCGTTGTGTTGTTGCAAAGAAAATGTCGTATCATTTTTAAGATTGTTGCCACTTATAACTAACTACATTTGTTATGAGAGGTAAATAATAAAATCCACAAATAATTAGTCTCAGCACGTTGTTTACGGCAGAACCCTTACGTTAAAAGAGAAATATCACCGTTTCTTACCCTAGATCTTCCTGCTACAAGATTTAAACGCCACGTGAACGTGTGCGTATGACTCATTTTCCAACCTATGCACAATTTAAATATTTCGCGGCAAGGCGAGTCATACATAACATTGTTCAATAATATTAATTTCAACTGAATTTTCATAAACGTATAGCGATGACGTAGTCCATGACACAAGTTATACGCCCGAGTGATTCATTCACCTCTAATAAACCTATAAACTATAAAGCATTCGGATCCGGTACCATGTGGGCGGTGATCAGGTGTGTGGAGCATGTTCACACGGCAATTTGAGCTGTTACATTAGATAGATTGATTGAGATGCGCCGCCTGCGCTGTCTATCCCTCTAATAATGACCAAGTTTAGTAACTCGTTTTCGACAAATTATCACTAGCCGCGTGTTATCTAGCTGGTTTAGTTTTTAATTTCGATGATAGTTTTATTTTTAATGTTTTCTGAATGACTTCATTTTTATTTAAATTGAATTACCTTACCTATTGTTTAATGACACTTAATTTATTTGTAAATATTGTCGTATCTAGGCTAAAATGAAATCTTTTTGTGCCTTAATCTAAATATGATAAATAATAACACAAATTATAAATGCTAAATGCTAATTATTGTGATACTACCCCCCAGTTTCTGAAAGGCTGATCAACGAAAAATTTACTGATCACCCGTTAAATCTCATGTGATGTTGGGTTTCTTAAAAGCATGATTAATTAGTTTAATTTCATCTAATTAGTAGCTAGGTTATTAGATCAAATTAAACTAATTATCGATGCTTGTAGCATGCTTTTAGATACTTCACATGAGATTTAACAGATGATTAGTAAATTTTTCGTTGATCAGCCTTTCAGAAACTGGAGGTAAGTCATCTCTTAAACTAGCGGTTCAACCACTGTGATCGAGTCTCAAAGAGAATTACTATAATCCGTACATTACGGTACTGTCGAAGCCTGAAAATACTAGCGTATAGATCTAATAATCGAATATCTATATCGATAACGGATTTGTCATATAACAATAACAATAGTATTATAGAAAATTTGATATCCAGTTGCAAAAAAAACAGTAAAACTTCAAGCTCAGCTCATTGTAGTTGGGATAAGACGCCGCGGGGCGGATGTTTTCAGTTGATGAAAACGGAGCATCGAATGTCGTCCAACTGTGAACTGCAAATTGCTCGTTAAAAACAATGTCTTTATAATTTTTACTACTTCCTACTAATGTTATAAATTGAGAATATCTACGTCATAAATCTCAGTCTCTAAACATTATTTAAAATTGCTAAATGCAGTCTTCTTTTTATTGTTAAAAATTTCCTTGTTTATTCTTTAGTGTTAGAAATGAACTGTATTATCCCGACAGTAGCACCACTTCGTCTGTCGAAATTTTAAAACCAACAGCGACGAAAATTGTCGTTCGGCAGTAAACCTGTGTTCACAAGTCTGGGGTTCCCCCTCGCTGGATTACCGACGTGATGGTTATTGATTAATATATTGTTCCGGCATTCATCTGCTGCGGAATCCGAATTTTTCTCTAATGTGTTAAGGATATATGAAATTCTACAAATATTAATATTATAAAAGCGAATTATCATTCCAGTCACTTTACTGGAGTGATAATTCGCAACGATTTCAGTTAGTAGAAATATTCAAAGTAGTGATGCTCGGCTGAAGAAGTACCTGCATCCTATAGATTACCACAATCCCAACAACAATGGCTATGTAGTAGAGTATTTCTGCTAGCGAGGAAAGCAATGTGTTGGCAGCAAAAGGGGTTGAACCTTTGGCTGCAAGATCACTGTATCATTTTTATAACATTTCTTTTTAAATTCTTGGTTTGCAAACGATATTGCCTCGTACGATTGGATATGCATTGATCATAATTTGCCTCTAATTCCTTATAATGGTTTTCTTTGATTGAAAGATATAATAATATTTCTACCGAAATTTAAAATATATTCTACTAATAACGAAATCGAACAAAGTTCACTTTATTAAAATTTTGTTATTAATTAAAAAATATTTTCTTACTTAAGTCTGGTATCTGCAGGTTATTAACCTACTAATCGGTGTCCGGTAGGATATAAAAAATTGCGTCTAATTGAACGGATACCGGGTAGTTTTATCAGTTTCATCTCTAAATAGTACGATAATATTTATGTAGTCCTAAAATAACTACAAGATATTCAAAAAAGTAACTTTATCATAACAGTCGATACAGTAGGTTAGTGGATTGATTCAATTGAGCACTTGTTTTTTTATAGGTAAAATAAAAGCACTTAAAGAAGGCAGGTGCGTTTGTTTGCGAGCATGCATGTTTATACAGTTAAGTGAACCGTGTTTGTTTGTTGCAGTGGGCGTGGTTGGCGGCGGCATGCCGGAGGCCGCCGGCGGCGAGAGGCGGCACGTGCCGCTGTACGGCAGACTGGTGGCCGAAGACCAGCTGGCGTCGATGAGTGCGCCGTCAGACATTCAGGTGAGCGCCACTGTGCGCGACCCCCGAGCTTTCTGCTGCTACCATACCCCCGCCCAGGTAAATGATGCACGAGGCAGTTTGAGATCGATACCTGATGATGGCTCCGAAGAATAGGACCCGTTGCTTCTGTAACAAATATATGACCAGATGCAACATTGCACCCGCAAGTGCATACACTTGAGTTTCTTAAACCCGTGACCTCTGCGCGCCACACCTATTGTTTTAATATAAGAGCCATTATTACCACGCGCGTCTAGACATTACGCGCAAGTAAATAAATTAGTCAGTAAAGTGCCACTAATTACCTGCTACAACTAAGTTCTCTTTCACTCAAATACTAGTGATGTATTCAGTTAGAGTTAAATACGAGCATCCAACGATAGATGGAGATACCCCTCGTCTAGACTGGGTTAATTAATAAATGTGTCCGACTAAAGTTTCTTGCGCAAAAATATTGTATTCCTCACATATTGTGTTTAAGTAACATATTCCAATACCTATTCGCGCTTGCTGAGTTCGTTCTATGACGTTAATAGTCTCGAACCTAATCAATGGGTATTACTGAGAGTGATTGCGTTAGGGATATATTGAAGGCAAAGCGAAAGCGAAGGTGTAAACCAATTGTTTAACATAATCATTATTGTATAGATGTTTATACAAACCGTCTCGTGTATTAAAACGTCTATGTGCGTCTCTTGTTCAGCTTTATCATGTTATGATAATTTATTATTATTATTATTATTTTTTATCCATTTGATGCTTATAGACGTGATAACGTTTTGCTCAATAAATGTGCCTCTCCGGACGGCATGTCGACTGAATACCATTATTCATAAAAACAAATTGTAGACAAACATTGTCACGCCTAAACATTCATAGCCGTATTACCAATTATTCATTAAACTGTAGACTCAGATTTGACTATTTTCATTCACATTTCTCATCAGCAAAAGTCCAAACTACCTTTTATACTTTGCTTTGTTCTGTAGTGTAGCAAGAACCAAAACTGCCTAAGTCCTTAGCTTGATATTGCTTTTTGTCCGCTATTAAGTTTTTGTCAGTTATAAATCAATATTTCTCGCTTGCCCAGGCTATGCAGGCCCGAATACCACATCACTTTCGAGACCCCTCGACAGCACCGCTACGAAAACTCAGCGTAGACCTCATCAAAACCTACAAACACATAAACGAGGTAAGACAAACATGATTTAATATTAGAAATATATCGTGACAATATTGAATTAGACTAGTATACACAACCGTAGGTTGTTGACCGAATATTAACTATCGATCATCGAATCGAATAACATCCGATTGTTCGATTAATCCGCAATTAACTGGTGTCTTTAATTTACTTATTCCATACCATATGCAACCGCCATTGTGGATTTTCGCTCGAAGCTATTAAACTGCAAGTACTTTCGTAATTATTGTTTACATGCCATATACGGAAATTGCTCATCAGGCTTGCATCATATTTTCCATTTTTAAGCCGTTGTTGTTATTCATAATAAATACAATGTACATATTCCTAACATGCATGACGGATTTCGCGCGTTCATGACTTGTTACTGTTTTAAAATCAATCAGTTGCTACACATCCCACATACCGCGAAGAAGGCGTTATAGGTACATACACTACGAGTTGTCAGTTCCGTTCGACCTTTTTCGATGTCGGTGGGCGAACCGTTGCTAGGAGGCGGCCGGGTCGCGTGGGAGCAAATTTATTGCATCGTAAATAAAAAATTCTCAATGAACTTCTGACTGTACTCTTCAATGAAGCAATGACCGAGTTAAATTTGTTGCTATATAATTGTTGTCACCTCACAGTAATTGTGTATGAAACCGCGGTTACAACCCTCTCTTGGTACTATGATCAATGATCCAACACAATATCTCACGATTTTGAGAACGTGTGAGTTATTTTCAAGTACGTTTCAAGTGTGTGTCTCATACTACCTAATGACAAAGACATCACGCCGCTTGTGAGAGTTTAATTAAATACCTACGTTAGTTTACATCTTTACATCTTACATAAGTGAAAAATATATTATAACAATTTTTGAAATTCTTTCTGGATTTTCTAATCAACCTTGTCCTTTTTCTCTAGAAATACACAATTTATATTTTAATATCGGTTTTAATATCTACGTACGTAACTTAAATATTAATGAATTGTAAATCTATTGTACAACGGACATGAATTAATGTTGTTTGTCCCTGCTCTAAAAATAAGACACTCGTGTTTAGAAGTCAATCATGTCGTAAGGCCGCACTGCGCAAATGGTCTCGTTCTAGGAAAACGTTTTTCTTGCTACGCAAATGATTTCTTTCGCAATTGATTACTTTACTTCTTCGCAATCAATGTCTTATTTACGCTGCACTTCTAGCTCAAGTTTGCATTGCCTTTGTAGCACGTGAAAAAATTACTCACGTCTTGATTTTGATCAGATTTAATCAGCACTACGATAGAGTTGCATAAATATTGACACGTTCATGTGCGTTACAACTTAATTTATACCAAATTGTAATGTGCCGTGACGTATGATTGCCTAAAAGTATAAGCCTAGAGTGCGTCCTAACATTAAAATTAGCTCGAATAGACCAGATGGCCAATAATGCATTGGAAAATGGTGATTGTTTGGATAGACGGCAACAAAAACTAACACTAAGCCGTTGAAGTTTTCACTGCGGCATCGTAACCGTTGCTCTCGAAGTCTGCGCAATAAACGCTGCGTCACAGTACTCGTACACGAGCCACAAATGACGCCAACCAACAATCGTGCAAGGATTGACGTAGTAGAAATTTGCTTTCTTTTGTTTTTTGTCTTTAAGGAAATTGCCATAAAGGGGTATTATTAACATCTCTGTATTGTGGAAACTGTTTTGATGTGAATACTGGATTAATGCTTACTTAGCACTAACCTCTCTAATTTCCATAAACTTAACATCATTTGATCATCTTAACCACTGTCAGATTCAGGATAATGTGTATTATCTAACGTGTGCGCGGATCTTGCTGTGTGTACGCTAAACCATGCAATCTATAGACCAACATTCTGTATTCTTAGTGAAAATGATCATAACCTAAATTTACTCACGGTTGTTTTCCATCTGAAGCTGCGTAATGTTTAATCAAAACAATCACAAACCGTTTTAGGATGCAAAGTTCTATTTACGTATCATGTAAACAGTCGATGTATAAATCTAAAAATAAATTTAACTAGTCTTGTTTACGCAAGGGATCTCGGAACGGTTTTATTTTTATCTAAATGCAATGACAAAGGAAAGGTGAGATCGATTGTTTTGCGTCCATCTTTGTACATTGCCAAGGCTTGAACAAAGGGGTAATTTTTTTCAAGTGTTCATATTAACCTCAATGAGTAATTGCTAGAAATTATAAGTGTTTAAAATTACAAGATTTTAAAATCCATTTCTTCATTTATCTTGTATACCTAAGCGAGCAACACGGGGACGATTGATAATTAATCTTAGTTTATGAGACACACATGGTGTCTCCCCTCACTTTCTACTTATTTTCGAACGCGATTATTAATAGAAAATATTCTATTTGTGTTGGTAAGGTGGTCATTGCCCTATTTGGTAGTGTTTACGTGGCGCTATGCCAGAGAGTAGAAGTGACGCTTTGTGTAAAGATAAAGGTAGACGACTTCTGAGTCTTAAACTTACATGTGCTTGACTTGGCTCCAGATAAGCGCATTTGGAAAGAAAACATAAATTGAGATGTTCTGTACAGCGACTTCTTTTAAGCTACAACAATTAATAAAGCGCTGAAATGCCGGCTGTACTTTAAATAAATTAATGGGCTCTATTTACAAGCAATCGATTTGGCCGAAAATCATTTTAATTATTTCAACAGCGGTTTGACGTACTTTTAATATCTTATTGCACAAGGTTATGGTTGAAATACTTGTAGAAATTCTAATTGGGAAACTGTGCTAATGTGTGTTGTTAATTTTAATTATTATTTATTTTGCGACATGCTAATGAATGCTACAAGATCTCAATGTAGAGTTAACTTTTTCATTGATTGAACTAAATTACCCATATTTATTGCGTAGAAAAATGAAGCCATGAATCCAAAACCTGAGAAGTATTCAAAAATGTATTTTTGTCTACTATGTTATAATGTTACTGATCGGGTCCACCATCGATTCACACCATGACCTGTTCAAACTAGGGTGTAAATCGCACAAGGACTCTTTTTGAATTCCTTGTTTCAGACCAGTGGTGTGAATCAAAGAATGTCTATTTTGTACTACGTCGTTTCGCACCTTCGAAGGACCCTACTGATCAGTTTAAGTCAACTCTGACGTCAAATGGTTAGGATGTTAAGACGTCACTTTTGGAGACGGATATAATACGTTTTTTTGATATCTTTTAGATTGACGAATGTTTGTTTTTACTTGATAAACGATGACAACATACATGCGTCTGAACAAGCAGTCTTCTTAAAGCCAAGTCTAAACTACCAGTAATGCATACGATTCTGGTTTACGTTATAAATGAGCAAATAAATAGTCATTTGTTCATTTATAACTTTCTTTAACTCAGAATCGTATGCAATGATCATTTACTCTACATTATTAATTTATTATTGTCTATTCGCATAAAGCAGTAAATAATGTTGAATCTATACTGTCTGTAAATGTGTATTAATATCACATTGCGGTTTCGCCGGCAAAGTTATTGGTTTCAAATGACCTAATTGCATCATATTTTTTGCATTCCGCTGTCAGGCAATAGATTTGTACATTTATGTAGTGAAACTTATGTTGACCCGGTAAATATTTGTTCGCATTTTTCTAACGATAATAACTATAAAATTACATGCTAGTAATTAACTTTGTTTATTTACTACAAAGCGCACTGGCAGCATTATAATTGCTTGACTCCCGCTAATTAGCTAAAGAATATTATAATATTATGTTGAGTTAATAGGTATGGTACAAATAGCTTCGTAATAAATTGAAACGGTTAAGAGAGCGGGCATGTTACATAACCACATACAATACCTCATCCATATAGATTCAAATGGAGCATATAATACCACTAAATAATACGTAGTGTAAGCCTGTCTGGCTGCACTGGGTGCAATATGCGACAAGGACTAACGCCTGCGGCCTGTGGGCAAATTTCGCAACGAGTTGACTCGCCCCGATGCCAATACGAAACGAATCAAGGAGATAGCCACCACTCTCAGATCGAAATTTCGCAGAAGAAGTTCACCATTGCGGTCGCCTTTTTTATCCTTATCCACAGTCTAGACTGGCCGAGTCGAGACACGATTAGATGTACAATTATTTCTCGAACTCGGTTCCTCGAATCGATATTTTATCAAATGAATTGCGTCATCCGCTTGAAAGTCTTGTTGCGACATTATAAAAACGTCACATTTTTAGAAGCTATCTACGTTACGCCATAGTTACACAGCATTTTAATATGATTTCCTAGCATATGTGATAGTATCAAATAAACACTATAAAAAGTTAATACCATAGTTATTATATACGTGTATAGTGTTTAACTAACAATTTCCCATCTGCACGCCTATGGAATTTGTGTAAAAACCCCACGTCACGAGCACGCTTTCGCCCCATGAATATTATCGTGTTGATACGACACGAATGGCAGAGCATCAGCTGTTTGAGTTATCTGCTTGCAATGAATTGCGATATTGCCCATTCATAACGCAGCTAGTTTCACAAGAAAGTGTTCTATTCATTTATTTTTAAATAATTGGTGTTTGCATCGAATTTTAAACAATATCGAAGTCCCGAAACTATTTGGTGAGATCTCTGATAAAATTTATCAGCTACTGGTGTTATGATACGAGTTTATTTTTGAGATGATGTATTGTAGTTACTACACGCAAGCCTCTTTCTCTAGACTAATCACGAGTACACGCCGAGCAAACAGTGTAATGCAAACGGGCCAACTAAAGTGAGTCAAGGTGAGTGCTAGACGTGACGCTCGCACTGTTGCCACCCGGATTATTGTACACGGCTGCCGGCGCCGACAGGGCGGGGTGCGGTCTACCTACTCTTGAAAACTCGCACGGTTTTCCATCCATAAGATACAACCCCGCCCTTCTGCCAAATTGAGCTCACGGAGAATTAGGCCTAGAGTACAAAACGCTATGGCAACCTTTACAGCGCTTAAACTGTTTTAATACGCTGTGTCCCTTTTTTACAGTAAAAAGAAAGATTTTGTATCTTATAAGTACATAATTATTGTTGTGGTGAAAATCATCACTATATTATATAGAATGTATGAAAATTTGTCAAATCACATCATCTCAAATACTACAAGTGCTTGAAGTCTCAAATTTTCATAACCATGCTGCCTTTTAGGACATAGGTGCTCACTAAGAGGGATTTTTCTAAATTCGTCGATAACGGATGAATAAATTTAGATGACATTCATCATAGAGACAGGTTATACTGATTATTACTGATACAATGTACTTACGATTGCCGTAAGATCAAGCAGGTAATATTCTCATACAGGCATACATCTAAATTTTCACGCGTACGAAGTGCCGGATAACAGCTAGTATATTATAAATACCTTACGACAAAGATACCGTATTTAAAACAATTAAATAAAATAGTAGACTGAGCCTGTATGTTGCTTCCACCTTAAATACTTCATATTTTCATCTATTAAATGTTAATAATATTTCTTTTTATAATAACTTAATAACCAATACATGCAAATAGAATAACGAAAATTGAATTTAAATGCCATGTAAATTGCACTCAATATGAAAGTTTAGCAGCAAAAAATATATTATATATATATATATATATTATTTAATTATATTACAACTATAACAAAAGTTTCATTATACGCTGTATTTACGGCTACGTAACCGACAGATTGCGTGTACAAAAACAATAATCGACATTTGTTACCAAAGGCCTATTACGGAAAATAGCGCGTTAAGCAGCGAACAATAAATCCATTCGCAGGTTCCCCTGAAAGATCGTGTCCAAACTTAACCCTCTGTTGCTGTGCGGCTAAACAGTGGCAATTTGCCTGGTAGTTGCGGCCGGGCGGCCACCCGTCCCTGAAACACCTAGTCGATCGGTGCCAAGGTGTCCGGCGGGTTACTAATTGCGTGTTAAAATTTACTTGACATCGCTCAACCTTCATTGCCGACCGGCTTGTTTAGAGCCGCCTCGGTAAATAGTTTATTATCGTACACAATAAACACTCGGAGATCTCATGAAGGTGGTTATTGTACACGGTTTACTTGGAAACGTTCACGTTTTCGTTTGGTTCGTTTCTTAGGTGGTCCTCTGCTTACAACCTTGTCACAGATAACCCCAATAGCAAAGTATTGAAACTTTCGCGGGAATGGGGACGCGGCTTGTCACCGCCGACTGTAGCTGCTTTGTTTAATTAATGAATCGTCGGCCGTTATTTTCTTTCATGAATGTTCGGCAAGTCTAAGTGATCGATTACACAATGTTTCACTTAACTGTTACTGTTAAATACATACGCATATGCTAAAAGTTTAGAATATAAAAGATAAATTCAGGTCACAGGCCCTCAAGTAGTCAAAATGAATCTTTAGGTAAATGGGGTCGGTCGGTCGACAAACAATAATTATGTTCTACAAAATATATTATATTATACAAAAATATGAAAAATGAATGAATTGGGATACACACCTGTTCTGTTCACAGTACTATAATGTCAGGGCAAATACATAGTTTATTATTCACATGAATATAACAGGCGTGTCAGCCGCACTGACTGTGGTAAAAACTAAATGTAATGTAAGTTACCGGTGTTTACTGTGATATGTGTGTCGCGTCCATAACCCGTCTGATAATAAAGTGTTTCAAGGAGACGATTATGTAACTTTATGATTTATTATTACACACTTGCATGCACTGGATACTTATCTAATCCGACACACATACTTTTATTCATATTTTAAATGCAATTTCGACCACATATTATACCTCATATATTTTCCTAATAGTCCATCAATAATTCGGACACTACGTCATTCAATCAGTTTTGAATAATTGACTGACATGTTATATGTATAACTGTTTTGTTCTGACTCGTCATAATTGTCCAAAATACTATAAAAAGCGATTATGCAGGAAGAGCAAAAAATAACATTGTAAAGATACATTGATAATTAAAGATTCAAATTCAATGTATAACTTTTTTGTTGTTTGCGCGAAGTAAATTGAAATAAGTTGTTGCTGTTGTTATGATAGGGTCAAATAAATAACGTTGTATAGCAAATAAACGTCCTAATTTTAATAATAACAAAAATATTTTAAAATTTTATAAAATATAAGGATCAATACATCACGTTTGCAATTTTATATAGCTTTAAGAAGCTAAGCGATTGTTCTTCACACAAACATTTTCATACAAAAATATGATAACATTGAGAGCTCTTCGAGATGAAATTAACATTTGAAAACAACCCGCCCGGCTTTTATTTTAAACCCTGAAATAATGTCTTCATTCAATTTTGTGAGGAAAATATAATTTGTCGTGTCTTAATTAATTTCTAAGTTGACTATTATTGTAGTGTCATTGGTCGCTAATTTTAGGTTTTGTCTTGAGAACAAAAAGAGAGAGAATTTGGCACTCCCAATTTTCCTTCTTACTAATTACTTACTACCTTCATTAATAAAGGCACAAAAAGAAATCATGGTATACAATGACTCGTTCATTTGTGACTGATTACTATCTATTGTTTCTAATTCGGTTTATTTTTCCTGTACTTATTTAAAGCCCGCGAAATTTGCATATCTCATATAGTTTTCATAACTTTCCAAATTTAGGTAAAATAAATTATTATTAATTTTGGCTCGTTTTTAGAATATTATTAGCTTCTGTATTAAAAGTTTAATATAGGTATCTAATAAGTCCGCACTTAGGATATACATCTGAATTTGATCTACAAAACAAACAATCGAGAATCATTTGAACAATGTTGCTTAGAATAACTCCCGTAATAAGTCTCGAAAAGGAGAACTTTTATTGTTATGGTAGGTAAAGAATAAACAAAAGATACATTGAAAAAATTTTCACCTTCAAATCCTATATTGTTGTCTTGTTTTATAACTGGTTATATATATTTAATTAATAATGACATCGTTAGTTTCAATTAGCCATTTGAAACGGTCTGCAGAGTTTCAGCATTTATTAACACATCTCTTAATACCTCGGTAGTTCACTTTAAGAAGATTCTATATTGACCCTTTTCGTTTTTAAAGTATCTTTTATGTTTGTTTAAATTCTACAGTTACATGTTCAACATAATTACAAGGCAGCTCTGAATTACATTAAGTAGGAGAGGCAGACACTGTACAGTACACAGTGACTTATTGTCTGTTATGTACATAACGTAGTACACGGATGCACTACAGCTAATCACGTTTGTACGGTTACCGGCAATTAGCCACCTCTGTTTTCTACTAGCGCACTCGTCTCATATAACTGCAACCAGCACACAGTTTTACCAATGTTTGAGTTAATAACATAATCCAATGGGATTTATTGTTTGTTGTGGTCGTAAACATGATTTTCCATTGAAATATTACTATATTGTCTACCAGTAGTTATTTTTAATGTTTAGTTAGACTCAAGATTTAAAACTTTGTTATTGTGTCCGACCGACTACTCTATTTTGATTGCTAACTTGAAACAGTCTAGGACATCATATAATAGTGTTGATTTTACGATGATTAGTTAGTTGCAAGTATAAATGTTATCTCTGCGTTTCTCCCTAATAAAATAAGTCTATTAGTGGTGTTGTAAAAGGAATGAAGCTCGGGTGGTAAACAGAGCCATCCTCGTTTAGTGCCTCTACAGTGAGCGTTAATCTCGTTTTTCGCAATTAGTTGGCGGCTGCCTCTATTGCCTACCCCGGTGGAGTAAATACGCTTTATCTTTGCCTTTTTTTGTTTTAAGGTATATTTCTTTTTTAAACCAGTGTTTCTGTGCTGTAGCCACATCTAGGTTATATTTCATTGCTTTTTGTTTGATTTACGCAGCATACTCTGTTATTGAGAAACAGGTTTCAATGTCTCCACTTAAAAAAACATTTTTTTAATAATAATGCATTCTTTATTTCTGTATTCATCAAGAAACTTGTGCCTTATGCTCGTACGTAAACGTTCAACTGTAATATTTGTAAATCAGCGCTTAGATTTTACACAATCTTTAAATAATTCTAGGTAAGTTAAGTCAAATGGAAAAGGCAACAAGTAACTAAACAGGCGTGGGTTCATCAAACTGTTATATTACTCGAGTGCGGGTCACCTTCAGGTCATCGATGTCACCTTGCTTCCGAAACTTGTTGGGCAACAGTTATCGCACATACAAACTTACTGACTTTCATTCATCATTGTTAATTGTACGTTTCACCTTCTTCCATAAGGCGAGAATAATATCACTGAGTGAAATCGTACGTCGGTTAGGTAACCGAAGTGAATTATCACTCGTGTTTTTACTCATAAAATTAAGTTGATTTTCCACCCGTATATGTACAAATACTAATTACTCGTTATGTATGAGAGTTATTACTTCATATTTACCTCGAAATATCCTTCAGTCAAGTAGGTAATTAACATCACTTGTGTATTCATTCTCACAGTCAGTGCATGCAAGGCCGCTCACCCGACGAATGAATCAGCTGATGCCAGTCTCTGATTCACTGCTTCGCCGCACCTTGGATTGTCTAACAGCTGACTTTGATGTACTTAATGCACACATAGAAATTTCCAATTACGATTTTAAACTGCAACTCCTTATTAGAACTCTTTAAATAAAGACGCGGCCTACTTTGTCTAGACTGTTTACGGTTTGTGTAGTCGTGAAATGGCTCTGTGGACATCAAAATAAATTGTTTGACAACCATAAAGATATTTGTGGTATTTTTGTTGCCATCTGGCTGTATAGGGCTAATCTCCTATATGGAGTATTATAGGCTATTTGTATGTCATTTACTCTAAAAAATATCATTGCCAACATATAGTGGTAGTCTGATAAATAAATATACTTGTATTGTAAAATGCTTGGAACATACACTTTTAATAAGTGAGTGCTCTCGCATTATACCAATGCTTTTCCAGTTAAACTCATAAAATACGAACATAAGCAATTCTTCTACTGAAACTCTTGGAGAGGACGCATATAATATGTGTATATATATATATTTCGCTTTCGTTTTTTGTTTAAATAACCCAATCATTTTGTTATTTTAACGATAAAATGTTAGGAAACAAGGACTTTAATAACAATTACTGTGGCTTTATCGATTACGATAAATATGACGTGGCTTATTGCAGTTACGACCAGAGTTAAATACGAAAATAGGTTTGACCTAGCCGTTGTAATCGCGTGGGATTGCGGATGTATCACACGGTTTTACCCAACCGGAAAAACTGGGTACACAAATACTATTTTCATAATAAAATATCAGAAAATATCAGGTTCATGCTACATGTAAAAGTAAAATACAATAAGTTGGACTATAATGTATTTATCTGTTGTGTGAGTACGAGAAAATTAAAATGTGTAGGTATAGTTTTTTACTTCTAAGTATGAGCATTCAGCATGTTATTGTAGTTAATTTAAAATTAATTCTGTTATATTACGTTAAAATAATAATATATCTAGTTATAAGAAACAGAACACTTTCTAGATACAAACAAAGTTCTCTTTGAGACTTCTAAGTACCGAGACATCAGACTAGATTTAATGACATAGAAAACAATGGATTTCCCATTCCCATTCGCCAGCGTCGAGTCTCAATGAGTCAGCTGATGTAGCAATGGCCTCTAGTGACTCATTGCTGATCTCACGCAGATACGAATGGACAATTCGAATATGGCATGTTATTGTACGAGCAACGAAAGCTTAGCTATTAATATGTACGTACTATAATTATTGTACATAAGAAAACGTGCGGTGAAATATATTGAAAGTGATCAGGAAAATATGGTGAAAAATATTTCAATTATTTTATTACCATAGTTATTCCAAAGTTTGCCTGTTCTACTAATGATAATTTCAAATAAAATATCAAACTCAATGTATTTATTTCATTTGGATCATATATGATGCTTATGCACGTTAAAATTACATGAAGTCAGTCAATTAACCTACAGCCAGTTCGTTGACGAGGTAGAGCCGTGAGGAGAACTGCAAAAAACTGAGGCCACTCTTTTCAATTGCCAGATAATTACAGTTTATTGTATAAGTTGCAATTTAAACACTCAACGCAACCAAAGAACCCTACAAAATAATTATTACCAATCAACCAACTAATATCATTACCTAAATTTTAAAAAAGAAGAGAGAATTTCAATTATTTAGTTTAATCTAGTATGGTGTAATTAATTATACCCAAGTACAACGACAACAAAAACAACAACTTATTATCTAAACCTAATCTTTTGCCTACGATTAAATTTTATCCTATTCTATTGTACGATCTTGATATGCCGTGTCCATTTATGTATATCTTTTCTTGACTCTCTGTGCTCACAAAACAGATTCGTCCGCAGATTCTGTGGCGTCCTTGTGATTACTGATTATACGTCGTTGACGAATGATTGCCTGTTAATTTGCTAACTTGCGTGTCATTAAAGCCTTCAGTATACCGGGTTATTTAGTGTTTGAAACTAGGAAGTCCGCAGGCAAAACTATCTCTTAATTGAAGTAACATTGAGCAGGACACATACATCACATATAAGTTTTAGAGTGGCCCGTCACATGGTGATTGCAGATTGTTGATGTCAGATGGTGATTGTGCATGCAGATTGTCGTCTGCCAAAAGCCTATGCCTACAGTGGACTTAATGGCTGAAATAATGACCCATATAAAAAAGTAAGATTATACTCGTAGGTAGGTATACTGACTTGTTCGGTATCAAACCTTTATCCTCGTGGAAGAAAGGATGCGTTAACACTAGGCAATCACGACATATCGTACTTGGTAAATGATGTAATAATAATGAATTGTTTCGATAAACAATCGCTTCTATGAAATGTAGGCTTACGCAATTTTGACGTCATTGACGGACGCGGTGCGAGTATGACATGACGCGAGTCGCGGGCACCGCTCTGCCGGTAACCACCCACTCTCGTTTTCGCGCTGACGTCGCCCGTGATAACTAGATGATGCGCGGTTTACACGCCAAGCTTCACTCGTTTAATTTTTTTTAAACAACTTTGGTGGCAAACAAGCATACGGCCCACCTGATGGTAAGTGGTAACCGTAACTTATAGAGATGGCTGTTTTTGCCAAGCAAAATAATAATGCTTAGAAAACACAACAAAACCGTTGCCGACCACGGAATGTAAAAGGGAAAAGGAAGAGAACCGAAACAGCAATTGGGCTTCCGGCGCTCTCACTCACCGGGCGAAACACATTAGCTTGAAAACTAATATATTAACTAAATTCTATGAGAATAGTACTTCCCCAGTCGATCCGGCCTATTCATGCAAAACCAGCGAGGATCTACTACCGTATAATTATGTAATTTTACCGTATGTTTAATGTTGACGTTGTATACTACCTGTCACGTATTGATGCAATATATGACTGTTCTTCCAGCAAGAATTTATCAGTAAGCGGTGTAATCCATCTGACTTATATCAATGGTATACATACACTCTGCGAAAGCTCAAGCAACGGGTGAGATGTCCGACGATCGCGGCATCGAATTACTGCTATTTAAAAAAAATACAGCAATGTCATATCAAGACTATGATTAACAAGATACAGCTTGAAGAACAACCCCTTTCTAGAAGTCGCGGTGTCTACACTTGCGACCTTTTTCAGAAATTTTTTATGATTTTGTTACTGTTTAGCCAAAGTAACTGATAATCCACAAGAATATTGAATAAATTCTTATGCAGTCTACGCTTATGTTATACCTCTAGTATTGAATATTTGAAACAATCTTAATAACATCATTCTTTGTCCGTTCAAAGTCAAATAGTTGCACTAATTGAGGAATTCTACTATTTATTTAAACATCTGTTCGGATACGATATAGAGATCACCTTTGCGTTAGTTAGCGGTCAGAGCAATGAACGATAAAGTCACCTGAGTTACTTGTGTTACATGTAGGTACTATGTCTCAACGATAGGTAGGTATAGGTAAATATGTGATATTTTTTATATACAATATGCAATATGAATCGTAGATAAAAGTGAGATAGAACACAGCGTGATTTTTTACATCATTTCACGACTGACGCTTATTTTATTGCAGCCCAGCAACTGCAGTTATTGGCATAGCAACTTAATCTGAGTGTTGTGTACCTCGTAGTAAATTCCATTGCTTTTAAGGAAAGCAGTGTATTAACTTATTTATTTTTGTTTAACAAAAAAACTGGACTGTGGATGAGATTACGACTTTGGCCATAATTAGATGTTTTTTATACGCATTACTTTAATTTTTTCGAATAATAAACTTGCCATTTAGTTACTTTTACATTATTTTTAATAATACAGCTCAAACTTATTAGGCTAAATAAATACACTAGCTTTCTAACATGAAAATCTAACAAAAATATACCAAAACAGTACCTTGCCAAATTGGATTTAAAAAACAACCACAACAGCACGTCCTATAAAAATCCTTCCTTGTGGATTTCCTCTTAGTGATATGAATACATAATGAAACAAAACCTTGATATTTTGTTATTATGTGGTAACGCCAAATGAATTGTTAAAGTTATCCTCATAATTAGTTGGTCTGCCGACTGATTTTTACCAATTTCGATAACTAACAATTAGTATTCTGCGTTAATCACAGTCTGCATCCGGCTTGTACTCGTATTATCAAATTATTTAGTTGGCAACAAAGCAATTTACGTGCATACAGACATCCGATAGGTCTTACGTTATCAATAAATTAAGTAACTATATTGTATATATTGTCGTAATTATAAATACTTATTTTAACCTCTTAAAAAGTTTCTGCTTTATATTTTGCTATTAGAAATTTCTAAACAACCATCGTCATATTTTTTTATCTTATATAATTAATTAAATTATAAATCACTTTATTAATTAAAAACGGAAGATATAACAGTAAGGAAATCATCAATCTAAAATAGCTACGTACTTGTGTGAATCGATTGAACTACTCGTAATAATTGTGTATATAAGCTTAGTACAGCGAAAAGTGTATGTGTGACAATGCCACAAATGATCAAACATCCGGTGTGTTATCGCGCGAAAGTTCTATACAAATGTGCCACATACTAATCTTTTATGAATGGACATTGTTAGTTTTTTTTATTTATGATCGTTTCCTTTAGCTTTTCTGTTTACACTGTGTGGGATGTTTGTCGTTTATCTCGCATTTTAATACCGTATCGGCAATATTGTGATAGCCCGAACAAATTAAAGAAGAGGCGGTTAATTTATTTCTTTGATTTGTATATATTTTCATATGTTTATCTAGGCAATAATGGTTAAGATGGTTAAGCAACTACTGACTTAATTTAACTGATTGTGTTAGCATCGTTGGTCAATTTAACCCATAACTATGTACTACTAAAGTATTTTTCAATTATACCAAGTTAATTTAACCTATTATTATTTAATTAAAATTACACACATTGTAATACAGCTTAATAACCAGGTTGCTATCTCAAAGTTATAGTGGCTTAATATTATTTAAACGTACATTGTTAATATTCAATTACATATTTTACGAACTGGTCCTATTTATCATATCAAGTGAAATTTATTTATTGTTGGCAAATTTCTTGTTACCAAGCACAACAATTTCGATACACCAATTTAGTGAAGCCAATAAAATTTCTGCGTCACAATAGATTAATGAGATTGTCGGAAGTGTGGTTCTAGTTCTTGCGAATCTAGTCTGTTACCAACCGTGGCGGCGGAATGAATGGCGGTCTCCATGCGCGTGAGTGGATTGCGCAACGGCCGGTGACGCAACCTGTCGCGCCTGCGCGAGACCGTTGCTTGTTAGTATGCAAAATAAGTGAAATATTCGTGTCGGCCGACTGAGGCATGTGCTTACGGTTTCCCTCCCTAGATATGCGTGTATTCATTTCTACGTAGCTTCGTTATCGTTTAAGGTCACTTTATTTCCTTTTTCCACATACGAAAATGATGATTCCGTCGTCAAGGCAGATTTTATTAATAAAGTTATTTTATTTGTTTATTTATTAAAAACTTCATAAAAGTAGTTTATTCACGGACTTAATGCCTGAGGCATTCTCTACCAGTCAACCATTACGGGTGATGCAGAGAAAAACAAACTAAGTGTATCTGAAGACAGTGTGAAGAGATTATTACAAGGAGTTACCATACTAAATAAACCTTTATACAAACATACATACACATACATAACCTTACATTCAAAAATATACCTACATAAACATAAAAATATGAACATACATAAACTTAATAATATATATTTGATCCAAATCATTGTAACGAGTCTGCGTTATTACAATGATAAATATATAAAATAATTTATTCTATTAATGAAGTATGTAGGTATTCGAGTTCTACAAAACGCTGTTGCTATGGCTCTTTAAGTTTTCTTTACACGTGTCCTCTGACTAGATACATTTACGCAATGTTATGTTGTTATTTAACAATTATAAAATTACGATTTATAATTCATAATTCAACTCGTAACGAGAACTGCTTAAAAATCTTGACCACTACAAAAAGATGATTCGTTGTTAATCAGTATTTCCTAGATTTTATACGTGTGGTGGTAGAACAAGCGATGTGTTTTACCACGTTTCAAAAATTGTTAACCTTGATTTTGTTTAGCTTTGCGCCCACATAATCAGATCCCCGCATCATTATTGTAATGTTGTACTAGCTTTCTTTGGTTTACACATTCCTAAGCATCAGTTACTATCAATATCTTGTATATTTTTAATTAATAATTAGTAAGTAAAAATATTGTCATATTATTACATAAATTTGTATCTTAATTAACACTGTTATGGCGGCGGAGATAATAAAGTTCCACCACAATACGTTACAACAATCACACAATAATCTAGTGGACGACTGGTAACTGTAGTACAAGCGTGCGGCGACACAAACGGGAACTGGAAACTTTGCTTATTAGCAGCTCCGCTTTTATGAGGAATAACGCCGCGCCGCTGAGTCGTCGTCCCTGATGCAAAACTAAGTTTTGGCTTTCGGCCTTCGTTCAACCAATTATTGTCTCGATGCAATCACTGCACTAGCTGTCCTAATTAATACAATTTTACTCCTGTTGTTCTACTAAGGGTTAGTTAAATTCATTTTGAATTCAACACTAAAATACATAATGTATGGGTACGTGTTTACACTTTGGTTATTGACAGGGAAGAACGCAAGTTTTGAGTCGATAAGTGCGAGGAAGATTTACGACAAGTTGACAAAAGATTGGCACACATTGTCAAACGTGAGAAAGTTAGTTGAGCTGTTACTTTACGACTTCTCGGCACGTCACTCCTCTGAAAACGTTTCACGCCTCGTCAAATCATATTTTGTGCACGTCTTACTTACGTTATGCAATTAATGACGAAACAAAACATTTTTTTTGGCAAGCGTTTTATGAATTGGTTTTTATAGTTATTATTATTACTTGATTGTTTAAGACATGTGAAAGGTGACCTATACTTTTTAACAAACATTTGGTTCATACTCAATGAATTACGTACGTGCAAGAAAGCAAGATCATAACTGCATACATAACAAAGCAATATATCTACAAGTATTGCACAACTAAGTTATAATTTTGTTGTGAGTCTTAAACGTGACCCTACGCTGTAATTCATTTATACTAAGTATTTGATTTCACTATTCAGTGGAGAGCTGTTTTTCTGACATTAAATGAGCATATAAGATAAGTATACTTGTACCTAGAGCGAATTTCAAATATTGTGTCTGTGAAGTTGAAACAAAAACAAGTTTAATAACCTCATGGTCGTTGCCACTTTCGGGGGCCAGGTACCAAATCATAAACATATTTCGAGAAACTACGTCAAATCATGCTGCCTCTAAAGATTAGCTCACCTAAAAATAATATTGTATGCTAAATATCTATTTAACAACCTTTAGCGATTATATTCATAAGGCCATTTTATTTGATATACGACGTTACTACCAGGAAAAATCTGCGCTAAATTGGCTCGCCATATCACAAAAATATTGCAAAGAAGACCGATGCATTCCGGGAACTGCATTGAAGCGCAGTGTATAGGATGGGCGCTCCAACTATGTGGGGTAACGACAGGCGGTATTGCGACTTACGTCGCTTTGTGTTGGGCCGATATTCTGTTGTCGCCACCCAGACGCACGGTGGGGCGTTGGCCTGTTGAGAATGTTTGCCGCTGACCTAAGTGGTCAATAATGATCTGTTATACAGTTCATACTACGTATTTTCTTTAGGTACTGTTTCTCAATAATGCGAGAATAATTATTTTTAAGAGATAGCAATACTTTGATGTCTGCGCTAACAGCGAATTTATGTTTATTTTTTTATATTAAACGTAGCCTTTGCTGTTTTTACTGTTCGTTGTAATTAAAACGGCATCGCAAGCGAATTTCATTACGAAACTTAATCAGTGCACAGCAAGACAGTTACCTTGGGCACTGAAAAGCGAATACGTAAAATAATAGTTTCGCTTTTATGAGCTTACTTTGAATTCAATGCGCAAGCATTGTCTTAATTTCAACGCAGTCGTAATTAACAGAGAAATAAACAATCCTAATGGTAGCAATTAACAAAAAAGTTAAAACAATCGTCTACCTTAAGGTTTTAACTAATTTTTATGAACGGTATGTCTGTGCATAATTTGTATTCGCAGTATAATTAAATATGGAGGCTAGTCGCTATAGCTGTTTTGTCATGATCTGTACGCGCGAGTAGAACAGCGCGTCCTAGATTGTCCGTGCTGGGTGGTCGGCCAGTCTGAGTAGGATTGTTCTCGGTTCGCAACTTTTTACCTGTTCGTCCTCGATAAAAACGCTCGGTGCAGTCAATCGAAATTGCTTTTCACTCAAAATATTATTTCTTTCCTGGAGCAATTAGCTCAAACGGCCAGTCTGTATGGCAAGATAAAATAGAAAAATGACTCATTAAATTCGATTTCGTAGCGGCCTGTTGGTAGGTTGTTTCCTTTATTTCCTTTTCCTATAGCTCCAGACAATGTTATTCGAAGAAAGTTAATAGGACGAGATATGATTAAAACGTTGGCGTTAACAGTATGACCTACATCCACGTCTTCTCGGGTGGTCTGTAAATTAGCGGGTTAGCTTCTCTTACGCTTGTCGTTGCGATAACTTTGCTTAGTCTGTTTGCTGTTTTGTTTTCTCGAGTAAATTTCTTTTTGAATTAATCAATCTTAATTGACTGGCAATTTCATTATTTAAAAAATCCTTTTGTCCTTGACTTTTCAAGGACGAATTTTACTATGCAAATGTATATCAGACCTAAGACAAAAATACTTTACCTTGTCTATATCCAGCAGAATCAAGATTCGCCGTCCACAAAATGCGTGGGCGTTGCCATTGGTTACCGTTATAAGCTTACTTCTATTTATAGTACGATAAATAAATAAAAGGAAAAACTTATTATGTTCAAGTAGCGTATTCTATGTATTTTTAGGGGGGTGTGATTGTAAGTCGTCATTTTATTGAACCTCATCTAATCCTAGTGCTCGTTTCATGTGTCGGTGGTCGCGCGTGGGGTGCGAATGTAGGCTTAGCTTCCGATTCCGTGAATTTGCGTCATGCACTCGACTCTGGTGACGTTCGCAATGGCTCATTATGCCTGCACACTTCAGTTACAGCGGAAAAGGTAGCTGATTGTGATTGCTACAATCGTACTAATATTATAAATGCGAATGTTTGTGTGTATGTGTGTGTTTGTTAACACTCAGCGCCTAAACGGCTAAACCGATTACGATGAAAATAGGTATGTAGATAGATTCGGTGCTGGAGACGGACATAGGCTACTTATTATCCCGAAAATCGGTCTGGTTCCCGAGGGATACAAAACATATTATAGGCACGGGTGAAGCCGTGGGGCGCAACTAGTATTTAATATAGCTAGTATTGTGTCTGGCCAAATAAACAATAAAAAAAAAAAAAAACAGCTTAATATACAGGTTAATGTGCAATATATAGCCAAAACAAAATCAACCTTGGGATCTATTTTTAAATTTTATTTCCTTTCGTAGTAATCCTTACGATGTGTTGAAACAACCCAGGCAATGGCAGCTTTAAAAGACCTTCGAGTCAAATCTATTCTATGTAGGTATATTTGCCAGAGGATCAATGCCTCACAAATTCATTTCTGAACGAGTCTAACCTCATTAAAGCATTATTTAAGTTAGATAGGCTTTTTAATAGGCTTTTTTTTATTGTTTAGCTCGGTCTGTACTTATTTTTATATATGAATTTAAAGAAAATTACTATGTAAGTTGGTAGAGACAGTTCTATATGTGTATTTGATGACGTAATAAGATTATCTTTTCTATTTTTTACTTCAAGATCAATAATAGATGTAACTAACCTAAGTAACATATTTTAAGGTGTTTATTTATTTAGTCCTAGATATTTCAAGGGAAATACAACACACGTTCACTGTTCCAAGTTAGATCTATTCTATGTGTCTTACTTTTAAATTGTTATTTAGACGATTTATTTATCGAATGACGTATTTCTCTTGTAGGTATTCTTTTTATGCGACTGTAATTAATCAGTCTTGATTGAGTAAACAAAATGTTATCGTACTACCACTACAATACAAATATTGGAGCTTACGAAGCTTATACGCATTAAAAGCGCCATTATGATTACTATACCTACAACGTATCGATAATTTTATTTTCGTTCACAATTGCACGTTTGCGGACTGACCTACGGTTTACTGACGTTAATGGTTTCGACGAATTAAAAAATACCCCACGCGTTCTGATGTTACTGCGCTTTTATTACCAAGAATTGTGGAGGGCGTTTATTTATGTAGCAGACACTAATGCCTGCTACAACTTATCAATTCTAATTATTGTTGACATGACTTGCAACGTGATTCATAGTAAAAATCCGTTTATTATCACTCTCTACCCTTATCGAATTTTATGAAGCTAACATAACCTCAAACTACCCAGCAGTAAATTGTTTTCTATATAAGTTTATAATACAATTTTATGTGTTTTTACCCGCATTGTTCTTGGCTATCGACCTGGTGTTTGTATCAAACAAAGCTTGTGAATTGTTTGTCATATAATAAATTGTTTGTACTTATGGAAATGTATTTGTTGTTGCTGTATGTATCTACTGCAGTAACTTTTGGTAGGAACCTTCGAATACCAGCCCTAAACGTGAATTTTCCAAGTTATAGATCTATACGTGTTCTATTGTTTCTTTCACAAAAAGTGCTTTAAAAACTGTTTTGTTAGGTAATGTCTACTACTTTATTAATATTGTTTATGTCAACTGTTCCAATGTTATTTTGACTACATATCGGCATATTGGGGCGTGTTTTTTTACCCGCGCTATACTGTTACCGCGATAAACTAATATGCCAAAAATTTTTGTTTGATGACTTTCTGTTAAGCTAAGAATAGCCATCTAGGGCAATTTAAGTAGTCACCAACGATACAAATGTACTATCGAACTAAGTGAATCATGACCTACCTTAAGTTTATCTAAATGCAAGTAGGTCGAAATTCGTCTGAAGTCAGATTTCCTTGGCAACGAGCTTTTTATCATTTTATTAGACACTCACATCTAATTAACTCTTTTACGCTTTAACTAGAATATCTACAACAACATGGAGACTCTCTTTAAATATCTTTAAAACCATTTATAGTGCTGCTAATTTAGGAAGTAAGTGTTATGTATAAGGGGGCCTATATGGGCTGATAGGTGCTGTAAGACGTAAATTGCTTCAAAGTCAACATCTTGCGTTTATATTTCTTTGTAAGGCTTAAAGGACAGTTAGCACTGAAACTTTGCAAGTACTGGCAGGTGTTCTTTCGGTCGATCTTGAGGCTTAGAGACGAGCGGCTATGAACTATACAACTCACGACGGCCTGAATAGTAACTTCCTACAATCGCGGGATCGCCGGAAAATCAGTAGATTATTTAAACAAGAAATTAAAGTTTAAAAGAGTTTTATAGATGAATGGCAGCAGCGCTGGAATAATTCAACTAAGGGGCGCCACCTGTGCCAGTTTCGCCGTCAGTTATAAAGCGGTTGGAAAGAACATGGCAAGAGGTAGATCACTGTGTCGTTCAGTTCCTTACGGTTCATGGTAACTTTAAGGGCAAACTATTTTCGTTTAAGTTCGTTGATTCGCCGAGTTATCAGTGTTTCAATCATAAACAGTCTGCTCATCACTTACTTTGGGCATGTAGTCTTTGGCATAAAGACCGTGTTATAATATTAATAAGTGCATTACACACGATGGATCTTACAAGTTTGACAGTTTTAAGCGAAAAATCAGCAGAGTAAGTCATAATTCAGTTGGTTCGATTGTACAATCAGCAGAATGAGTCATAATTCAGTTGGTTCGATTGTACAATCGAACCAACTGAATTATGACTTACTATACATGATAGATACTATACATGTATACATTACATGATAGAGCTTACTACAGATATTGCAAGAATACTTACATAAACAGGAACAAACTTACATACAACTTCTAGGAATAAATAGTTCTCATATTAAGTTTTTGTTTCCTTCTCTCTGCGGTTTGCTGGTAGAAAATTCACTTTTTGGTTAAGCTTGCCTATTATATCATATATGTTAAAAATTATGTATATGTTTCTCTATGTCTGTACATAAGGAATAAAGAATAAAACCAACATAATTGTAAATTTGATTATCGGTTATTTTTATTATTAGTAAGAATTTACGGTAGTAAATCCACGCTGGTTTTAGCATGAATGGGCCGGATCGTCCGGGGAAGTACTACCCTCTCATAGAAGATCGACGTAAGAGTAGTAGTATCCGTAGGTACTACTGCGTTTCGCTCGGTGAGTGAGAGCGCCGGAGGCCCAACTGCCCCCCTTTCCCCTTTCCTTACCTCCCTCATTCCCTTCCCCTAACCCCATTCTCAGCCGCCATAGTGGAGGCCACCATACCAGCAGTTTAAGACTATGACTTTTGGTATGGTGGCCACCACTTCTGGATTCCACTAACTGCTTACCATCAGGTGGGGTGGAGTCACTTTGGTAGGCTAATATATAAAAAAACAAAAAAATAATTGTCCTTACTATTTTGTAGTAAGATAGTAACCGATATCTTTACTTTGTTATCTTTATCTGGTTATCTTATAACCGGTATAGATTACTGTTTTTAGTAAGTATGTCTGTTTATTATAGGAAAAAATATTGTTAATACAAATTAATTATCTTGATAATATATTTTTCATAATACTCGCAGGTTTTTAATACCTTTTATTTAAATACTTACAACCCTTTTTATATTATTTTGATCCCGGGTCACTAATTGTCTTACATATATTTTTTTTCCATTTTTCCGTATACAGAGCTAACAATACATTAATGAAATAATAAAAGTTTGTTTGTGAAGTAGTACATTTATTATAATTATGAAAAAAAATAAAAGGGAATGTCAGAAACAAACAAAGAATATTTTAATGTAGGTGGCAAACAACCTTTACAACCCTGGTGGCAACTGGTTACCATTACCATAGATTAAACAAAGCATTGAATACATAACAGCAAAAATAAAATCGATTTTCATTAAGAAACCAGTAATGTGGGGGAATTCTTCTTGATTAATCGACATTTAAATATCATCAAATATATCAACGCAAATATATTTTTATGATCAAAAATAAATAACATCGACCGCAATTTTCATCATAAGCAATTATCAAACATTGTCCATTACTTTTTCCACCAATTCGCTATGTATCTTGGCAGCAATTTAACCGTCTCGTGAATCAGACCTGTCTCAGTTCGTTGAACACTAATTCTTAAAGTCTAGACAAGTCAATAGCTAAGATATGCAAATGATCTATGTAAGTGCAATATTGTAACTGTCTTGCCCATATCACGGGATCTACTTCGATAGTGCTTAGGTCAAGATAACAAGTGCCACGCGCACTACCAGCATGTTTTTCTACTCTTGAACTCTATATATTCAGATTGAAATTGCAATGTTTGATCATGCTTGTCAAAATAATATTATAATTATATATTTAGATTAATTCGATCGATTTCGTTGTATTTGCCACCTCGTGATATTACGGCTCTTAATTTTGAATTTGGATTTTCTTTGACTATTACAGTCAGCCGTTTGAGAAAATCTTTCATGATGTGTGAAAAAGAGTCAAACCATTTATCACCATAATGGAACATAGACAAATGCACTCACTGTTCGTCAGAAGTCGCATTCAATATAAGTCTTTTACAAATATTTGTCTTATACCATTCAAACCGTTCACATGTTATATAGGTTCTGTTGCATAAAAGAAAACAACAAATCCTTGCTTACTCATTAGTTAATAAGGCTTTTAAAATACTTGCTGCACTAACACCTGGCCAACAACTGATCTGTAGCCTCAACTCATTCTAAGAGCAGTGCCTTTGATCGGGACAGACAAGGCCCGATATTCTAATTAAATAAAACAGATGGTATTACGTTAGGTGCACGTTTTCCTAAGCTATAAATAGAGTTAATTACAGCGTAATAAATTGGCTAGCTTATGAAGCGACTTACTCTAAGGGTGCCTATTATTATTTTTGTAAAATTTATGATTAAGTTACTGTTGTATAACTGAAGTTTGTAAAAGAAACAGAGTTTTAAACTCGGTTACGGACACTTTGTGTTCACTGTTGTTCATTCATTCTGCTACTATTTACAGAATATTTGGTAAAGTTTGAAATTGCACAAATTTTATTTACTTGTAACCCGTGCCTTAAAATGCTTTACAACTATTGCTTTTACTAGTCAAAGTTGTTTTAAACCTGGTCAGGTTGCTAAAAATTTAAAAAAGTCCTCGTCAATCATTTCCGTTGTTGTATTTTTGAACATTATAGCCATTGACTTACGCTTGTCTAAAATATTATTTGAGCAATACTAACGTTTCAGACGTATTTCGCGACTTTCTGGGTTTGGGTGAAATCGTAATTATGTGCGACGAAAGCCAAAAACGTGACCTTTAGCGCTGGGTCGCTTTTAATGGAGATTTGTCTGACCCAAACATGACCTTTGGGCGGTAAACCTCAAATGATACATTATTAATGTGTTTTGTATAATACCAGCGTATACTCTGCATCAGATGTCGAGCACTCAGCTTCATATCATTTTTATTATTAGAAATATGTTTGACAAATGACTAATGGTGCAGATTCTCGTATAAAACACTGAATTGTGTGATTCATGGATTGTTGTTTCGAGTTTAGGTGTATATGTAGAGGTACCTATCAAAAATAAAATAACGTTTTTATGACTAGTAAACCTGACTCACTAAACAGGTGCAAAGACCCAACTAAAATACAGGTACCAAGCAGCCTGTATTTCACAACTGCTCGTTTTCTTAGAACTCGAACGGGAAAAACCTTCAGTCCTTTCACTCGTATTTTGCATTTGAAATGCGTGGCAAGTGTAGCTGTATCTCTGAAGTCCAAGGTTAGACACCATAGGGATAAATAAGTGTGATGCATAGCTTTTGGGAGAAGCGGAATTGATAAATTAATTTCTATCTTATTAGAATAAGAATGAGAATAATAATCATTTATTTGACACAAAGTAATGTTACACAAAGACCTATGAAGCCTCTAGTTTCCAAACTAGTAAAAAACTGTGTCTCGGAAACCAGCATCTTCTCCCAATTATTTGCTTAACTTATGTCATCAATTTAGAATAAACAGGATAAAATATATAAACAAGAAAGAAAAAAAAAAATATGTGGAAAATATTAAAAATAAAAAAATAATAATTTAATTACAAGTTTTTCATTACTTGTATGTTTGCGAGCTATTCTAGGTGTGGGTGTATGTTTAATAAATATATCAGATATGTATTATTATACATGTCTGATATATTTATTTAAAAAAACCAAATTGATTAAAAAATATAACAAAAAACCTTCGGCGGAACAAGATACATACACTTTTCCTTTTCTTATTGAGTTAATTGACAAACTTTCTGAAGATGGAGATATCTGTAATTATACTCATTAATTATCTTATCAACTTTGACACAGTTACTAGATGTTTTAAAGTCATACCATTATGGCGGCTTGTTCATCATGCGACAGCAGCAGCGTGAACCCGTTAATATTTTTACAGTACTCTATTGCTTCGAAACACTAAAAAAAAATATTTACTGTTTATGGCAATAATTTTTTTTTTTTACTTTTTACTATGTGTCTTACAAATCTTTGCTCGTTTCGGGAGGAATAGGATTGCAGTAGTGAGTAATTCTCCTCTGATAGAAATATCGACGGAGTGTAGTAGCGACCAAACTCGCGTTTCGTGGCTCCCTTCCTCCTCACTCTCCTTCTCCTCTATTCTTTTCTTCTTAGTCAGTTGACGACAGAGTGGTTGTGTTACATATAGCCGCAGTATGGACTAGGGTAACCGTTAATCATTGTATGATTGTTAGTAATCCTATTTATTAATATGTTTTTATGGTATACAAATTGTAATATTTCTTTTCTTCTTTCAGGTATGTAATGATAGCTTCGATTTGCCTTTTCTCGAGTTGATGTAAGTGTAAATATATTATGTAGATTATTTCCAACCTCCGTGGGGTTAGTCAAACGTCAGGTGCGGAGTTGTAAAGGTCTTATAGCAACAAGCTATAAATAATAAACCAACAAGGAAAAGTATGAATTTTATTTCGCGTATATTTGTATGTAACACTTGCTGCTGCTTACGGCTTTGTTTGTGTAATATGTTTGTAAAAGGTTCTATAGTTAAACTATTCGCGCTAATAGATTATATTTTTTATATATTAGCCTGTTCTATCAACTCTTCGGCTATAGTTAAGCTAGGATAAATTTAATATGCTTAAATTTTCGGGCCTCAGAGTGATTGAAATTTTGTGCAAAAAAAAATATTTACTATTAAACACCGAAATGCAACGTAAATATAGATTTATATTATAGGTACATGCGTCCTAAACTGGACTCCATAGAAAGTCTGCCGTTTGTGGTAGACTTTGACTATTTATTATCTATTCTTCATAATATTTGTTAGCGTTTATATTTTTTTATCAATGCAGTTGTTAGTGACACAACATAGTTTCTAATGTAAACTAAGCCAAGCCAAAAACTTTATACTGAAACGGCTGAAACGTTCAAACACGGTATTTACTTTAAAACGTAACGTTGGAATGCTCATATATCTTATGTTGATAAAATTTATCACCAAACAAAAGCCGTTGGCGACAACCTGTTGCCATCGCTTTATCACAGCGACGCGTTGATATCGAAATTCTTTTAAGGATAATTCTAGTCGTTTTATCTCGATACCGCCTTGATACAATAATACATATATCATTGAAGATCGTGAGTCACCGATTTTTATCGCCAATCGCTAATGCCACTCCTTGTTTCATCGTCACTTCACACCGGACTTCGTCGGACATTAGAGTTTAATCTTGTTGATTATAGAAGTAGACATTATAAAATAATCGCTAAGTGGATTACGTGCCGTCTGTGTTTATAAACTGGCGTGCCAATGAGTGTTTTTCACACTATTATCAAAATTTTGTGTTTGTGTGTGTGAGATATAAGTAGCTAATGTTATTTAGTTATTACGATTCACTAAACTACTATATGCGACGCAACTTTTGCAAAATATACAAGATGTATGATTGACGTTATGGTAGTATGCAACTTGCCTTGCATAGTTACAACGTTATAATCTTTATTTTCACACCATATTTTAGTTACTTCAGAGTATAATACAATATTGTACCTAGTATAATGCATATTATTTTTAGACTTCACCAACACAAAATGTGGTGCCTGCACCACTAACTAGGCGTTATACCGTAGACCAATAAACTTCAATAATTATAACACACTAAGTGACTTTCCTTTACAAGCTATAAAATACCAATTAAAGAATTCAGGTCAATATAGTGCTTAACCGATAACACTGTAGCTTAGTTGTATAGATTAACACGCATAAGCTGTTTTGTCGAAAACACGCTTGTATTTTGATTGATTACCCACCATACATTTTCAATTAATTTCAAGTTCTGCCGCCTGCCAACTTATTGTACTGTCTCAGTAATTATTTGTGAAGAAGCCTATCTAGGTCACTCACACAAGAATATTTCACAAACACTAAGACATACATTATCCAGGGCGTTTGTATTTAGATTGCGTCTATGTAAGATAATAATGGGTTTTTTGTATGAAGTCAAGACCAATCTAGGATATGGAACCCCGACTGTTCTTGTAGTTGTTCTAAGAAGCGACTAAAGAATTACTAAATAAACGGGCAGCTGCATTAGCTATGCTCTAAAATCACTTATATGTAGTAAGTACAAAATAATCATTTAACTACAAATAAAAATGATTTAATTTTAACATTTTCCCTTTAATTGATAACTACCAATACGGAAATATGTTCAAATTATATTTTTATATATATATTATTTTCAAATGTTGTTATAGATAGTATTTTCTTTCGTACTTTCATATAACTCATTAGGTACGTTATCGTCGTAATAGCAGAACAAGAAAAGTTTGGCGTTGCTAAGGAAAGAAAAGTTGAATATTGTTATATATCTGTTTTGCTAATAATGCTTGATTTCGTTCATATGGTATTCACATAAACACAACTCGTATTACGATAGTTGTTGTTTTGATGATTTATGTTGTGACGTTGTTTTGTTAGATTCTGACGTCAATAACCCTACTGACGCCTCTTAAAAGTAAACGTTATTAAAAAAAAGTTAAAGAAGCGCCATTAAAAAAGTCGGTCGAGGTACAAAAACTAAACAACCTCTACAAGCGGTGTCAGGTAACAATGGCTGTCGGCACCTGTGCGGTTGCTAGACACTAAAACAAAGAAAAGCCATTAATTTTCCAAACTACATAACTTAATCAATTTTGACACTTTTCAATGTGCGCTGATGAATTATTGAATGAGTACACTTGATACTTGTTTTCTTAAGAGGAAATGTACAATGAGACTTAAGGGTTAAACTAGAAGAGTCATTGAAAAGGTGCATTTTTTCTGCAGCGCCGCTAAATATCGAGTTTTACACTATGTTTGTTTTCAAGAGAGGCATTCAGAATCCGTTGTCTTACTTGAGAAATTGGTTTCTATGCTGCGTTTACATAGTTTCCATTCTCCCAGTTATAATATAGGCTATGCTGATGCTAAAGCAACGCTGGAACCTTCCAGCGTTGCTTTATCATCTAACAAAGCCAACATAGTGGTGGCCGCCGTGATATCAATTTGCCATTATGGCGATTGAGATGATGTCACTAACCATCAGTCAGATTGTAGTCATTTTGATAGGCAACCATCTGTTTAGCTACTACATCACATGAACAAATAATAATAAACTATTCTTTTAAGTTACGATTACTCACAGTATCTTTGTGATAACAAATGGCTTCATTGCATCACGAGTTCACGTCGTGATCAGTGCACGTGTACTGACGCTAACTATTTTTAGATATGTTTACTGTACACAACTGTCTGTTTTACACGGTGACCTAGTGGACGTGCCGAAAGAAGGTTGTATGCTTTAAGTCAAATCTTATACTCTATACACATCAAATAAATTTGAACAGTTTCTAAATGTGTTTAACCGAAACAAAAATGATAGTAATATAAAAAATAATGCTATGCCGCTAGCCCAGCTGGCCTATTTTCAGCAATGGACGTCTTTATCATACATTTCGTTACTCCACTTGACTCTTTGAAGGTTTGTGCTGCTCTTGCCAGGCCCGAATACTTCGACCCTTTGGAATGTTTTGTGCTATACTTCCAGTACAACTGAACACTGCTCGGGTATATTTTTGATCGCCTTCGGTGGTCTACCATGCCAATGGCCTATCCTATAGTATGGTAACCGTCGCCTATAGATTTGCACCGACAAAATTGGTGCTCTTTTTAAATCTCGTTCGATGAAGGTTTATGCAGTATTTTTTTAAGACAGCTGTAAATTCGAACATAATACCTTCATCTAAAAATTGTTTTTAAAAGAGTAAGTACCCCGGTAGTTTACTTCCTTAATTCTTTATCACAGCACAATAGATAAGTAAAGTACCTTTATTATTATTGCCTACTAGTTTACAAGGTTTTAGTGGCTATCATTTGATTTCCATGTTTATGGTTTAACATGGTTATATATGCTATACCGCATAGTTACACATCAAAAACTAATCACTAGATAAACAATATGTCAAGTCATTTGTAAGTTGTGCGCGACAGTGTATAGAACTGATATTTACAATATTTACTTATTTGTGTTAAATTGTTTAATCGAGCAGTTACTTTATAAAACATAAATTCATGTTTTTGTCTACCGTTTCTCTTACAGATATAACTCACCCGAACATGAGGTATAATAAATTAAAACATAAATTTCAAATTAAAAAGTGCATTACTTAAGGTTAACTGTTAGAGAATTATTATAGCATTAAGTCCGCCTCTATACCTATGTGCAGTTTAAAAAATAAATAAAATAAACTTACATACTACATAGAATCAAACTGTAGTAGAATATACAAGACGATTATAATGATTGACGGGAATTTGTTTACTGCAGAATGATTTGGCAAAATTATACTTAGGCGCCAAAATTAATCTTATCATTCATGGAAACTAGTTCATTACTTATCTACCCGCAGACGTTAAGGCGAATTTTACCAGGTAACAGGTTGGTGATAAGAAATATTTTTATTTACTTACTGATAAAAAAATATATAGCGGTACTATGGTGCAACCTTTGTTTACTTGATAAGCCAACTGTTGTAAATATTCTCACAAAACCGCATTTGATAACACTAGACGAGGTCAACTCTAGGTAGAGTTGCATATAATTTAATCATTATCTTTGAATTAGAGAGGATGGACATTGAACAACCTTGTAAAAAACTGGTATTCATTCATAGTTATTTCGCCGATCGTTCATAAATACCAACTCCGGAAACACTCATTGACATGTTAATACAAACCGTTTGGGTAAAATTGTATTCGCTTTATTCTGTGTGTTTGAGAACCATATTTAAGAGTGTAAGATTAATTTCACGTTTCGTTCACACAGCAGCACCCAGATTTGATATAACCTACACAATACTGGTGTTCGTATTCCACCCTGCCATGATAATATCGATGTTACCTATCTCGTCTCTATCTGTCTTCATAACAAACTCTTTGAATACGTCCCGATGTTACACGTTGGATTTCCTACAAAGACGATATTAATATAAGTAACAAGTTGTAGCGAAAACGGCAAAACTGTAAGAATTTCATCGATATAGGTAGGTACTATAAAATCTTATCTACAAGCTTGCGATGTATTGAAATGTAGTTGGCTTGTATGTAAAGTTATTCGCTACCCTCTCTTGCCTTGTGCTATATCCACCGTTCGTCAAACCGCCCGCCCCCGGGAAATTACGTGCCACGTAACAATTCCTACGCGTAGTGCTACTAGAAAATGAAATTAATTTCATATATTATTATAAAACAATGAGTGCTTTGAAACGCGCGTTTGTATACGATACACGTACGTTTCTAGAAATATATTAAGCTTTTGTTGGCGTTTGATGGGTACAGCTAATTAACTTAAAAATTCCATTCTTTGCCACAGCTAGTTAGTTCTAACATATCATCTATAAATAAATAGCTTTTATTATTTAAAAAACACTTAAACTGTCAATTCTTGTGCCATAAATAGACGCGCTGTCAGAGAAATGAAATCGATAGCGTCGAATAGGCAGTCTCCGATAATTAGAGTTGTCATTAAGTAAAGAGTTGATGAGTAAGATGCCGCGGACGGCACGCTTAAGGCTGCAATTATAAAGGAAAATAAACAAAAACGTTGGTGCCGTAGGCCTGGTGGCGATGGGACACCTGTCTCTATGAAACAGGTTTGGTGCGCCGCTCGCGTCGCGACCGTGTGAATGGAAGTGATGAATCTTCTCATATGTACCAAAACTGGTTTCTGTGAGAATGTTTAATCAGCACGTTTTAGGGTTAGAATGTAAACGGCACTGTTGCAGATAATTGAGCTATTGTGTATTGTTGAAAATGACCTAATTATCTTGAATACAAAACACCGCAACAAACAAGTCAAATTACGAGGTATTTTCAGTTCATTCATTGTAACAAAACATTGCTAAATCATTCTATCTCAATATTTAAGACCAGTACCGTCCGATATAAAGCTAGGTGTTAGTTTATCCGTGCTCGATCATTATCAATCTACCCTGGAAGCGAGCGGGAGCCTGACGAATTGGAGCGCATTCTACCAGTCTCGGCACTGACCGCGTTTTATATGTTTTATACATACTTATACAAAAATGTGGTGTTTTCTTTTAACTAACTAAACATATTTGTACGCCTAGCAACAGGCACTGTGTATAAAATAATATACAATTCACAATATTTATTCTACGTTTATATGTATTACTAGAGGTTTACTCTCGCTTTGCTTCGGTATCAGAAATTTTATTTGATCTCGCAAAAAATTCCTACAGAAAATATCATAATATATAATAGTGTCATATTGCATCATTCAGACTTACGAAGGCGCTTAAAATATTGAAATTTTGGAAATGACTGAAAATATTTTATTCTACATAACAAAATAAAGCCTATATTACCTGATTTTAAAAAGATAGATTTTTAGTTAAATCGTTGCAAACAAACAATGTTTGTTGTCAAAAATGAAATCTTTTCCCTTTATAATATTTGTTAGATTATAAGCTACTACGTTCTTATCTCGTTTTATGAGAAAATAATAATGTAAGTACTTACAAATTGTACAAATTCATAGTCAGTAAGTAACATGCTCGTAGCGCAATGTTGTCTATAATTAGAATAGGTTAGAGGTAAGCGTAAGCAACGAAAATTATCATCATCATAATTTATTATTATAAATAAAGATTAATGTAATGGTTATTACGGTTAATGCCCAAAAGATTTTTATGTTTAAATTACCATCCGCAATCCCCGAACAATAAACTGTAGTTAATAATTTAAGATGATAATGCAAAATATGTTCCTCTTACTTTTCATGGCCCTTAATAAGTATAGATACATTGAAACAAGTTTTAACTGAAACGAGTTGCTTCAAAACTGACCTTGATGCACAAAGAGGAGTTATAAATAATCAACATATTCGCATATAACCCATTGTGGAGTTAACAACCGTTGTAAATGTACCACGTAATAAAATTAAATATCTGTATAGATTCACAGAATTGCACGTGCAGGTTAAATACAAATACCTATTGTCGGGAATCCCCCGTCGCAGCGCCGACGCCATGGCAATTCTGCTATCGATGGCGTGACCACCTTATTCTACTTTACACGAAACTTATGGTTTTGGCTATAAAATTTAAATAAATATTAAGTACCCTGTTTGATTGTGGCTAATTGCCATAGTTTACGAATTATTAAGGCGAACGCGGCGGCGCTTATTGAATTTGTATGTTTTATGACTTAATTTTCTTGGGGTAATAAATAATGGAGGTAATGTATTTATTTGCGTTGATGAGACCTAAGTGCATGTAGTTTTCACTTTCATTAGTCATTTATGTAAAAACTTACAATCTGTCATTAAATTACAGTATATCTATAAATTAAGTCAACTCATCCCGGCGGGATGAGTTCCAGCTGCCTCAGTTGAGTTAAAGCAACTTATTCAAAGCCAGGTAAATGTGCTATTAATGCAGAGAGGCTAAAATAAACCGTCACACAACCTATAAATGAATAAATATAAACACAATAACAAATATAAATTAAAAAGAAAGTACAACATCTGTTGCGCAGTTAGGTTAGGTTATTCTAGATAGGTATTTGCGCAAACGATTTTTGGTTGTCATCAGTCACAGAATTACAGTACTTAATACTCTTCATAATACAAGATTTGCATACGTAATATTTTATAGTCACTCAATTCGTAGCGCTTTGGAGAGCTACAACTATACATCAATAATGCAATTGAGCCCAATTAAAATGTAAAGTAATCATATCAGCGTTATAGCTGTTTTTTATGCAGTTATAATAAAATAAGGTCTTAATTACACGATAACCTAGCTATGTGCAATTATAAAAGGTAGGTACTTACATATCAATTCCTAAGGAGGCAAACTTAAAAAGCTATAATGTACGCGCACGTAACAAACATTTTGTTGCCAAATAATAAAATTAAATTTTATTTACGTTATTTATGTTTTTAATTTTGTATTTTATTTTTGTCAGTTTCGACTGATTTCTTTAATAGACCCTTATTTTAGAGTATTTTTATAATCATTTATTCATATATTTACGGACAGCGGAGAACCTTAAGCGATTAATTTTGCTTAAGTGTTTTTATGGTTATTACCAAGAAAATATTAAGTCAATATACATTCTTTGTATTAACAGGTGCATACCCATTGAGTGTCTTGAACTCTTGAAACTGCAAGTAAGGTGTCCTTGTAGGCCAGTACAACCTTTTATTTTGCGCTTCAAATAAATGTTAATTGTTATATGCCGAGGAATATTTATTATTATTTAAATCTTTTATTATTACGCACGCAAATTAATTTTAAACTCGTTTAATTTTTACGCATCTGCAATGTAACTAAACTTGTGAAATGTGAAATTTAATTAACAAAAAAATTAGTCAAATTTAAACTCAATTAAAATATTTATACCTAGTTGATTTAATTTTACCATAGATATAATTTGCGTAATAGGGTAATTGTACATAATAATGCAAAATCCAATCTAAATATATGATAATAATAATTTGTACCGTTAATCTTGTGAACAAACAAATAGTCAGATTTTTAATGTAAATAATGTAATCGTCTATTCTCTAACAGCAACTAAAAATATAATCACGTCATTAAAGCCCTTCAACAGCAAAAAATGTCCGCAATCATTTCGAATTACATGTTTAAGTGAAAATAATCACTACACGTACAACGCAGTACACAATTAAGGACATGTACGTACGTCGGTTAGTAAATAACCGTGCGACTTAAAAACATGACGAACCAATGCATATTGACGTCATCATATACAAAAGTCAACAATTGCAGTCGACATAACAATTGTTTATGTGAACTGACGACGAACAACTAATAATTTAATCAAAATCATGCCTGCAATTGTTTGAAGGTACAATTACAGTGCAAGTGATTGCGGCGAGACAATCTGAACGTACCAGGCTATATCAATAGGAACTCTTGACTCTCTTTTTGTTTTGTTCGACCGCGTTGACATTTGGCGTGTGATGAGCTGATTTAGAATAGGATTATTAAATCTACAAGCATATTCATGTCACACAGGAAGAATAATTATGCTGCATGTGATAAATTTGTAAGAAGTTCTGACAGCGCTCAAAAATTGTGATGCCTTAGTAGAATACCTACTCTTCCGATTTGACTTGGACATTCTAATAAGAATTTTGAAGAAGTTGTTGAATGCAGCAGGTTAATATCAGTCACATGTATAAAATTTTGCCCTACAATAATGAACAAAAAATGGTTCCTATCCACATAAATAGGCTGTATAATAGACGAGGATATCAATGTGTTAGGGAGGCAAGCAAATCATTTGCGTCTAATCTTAGGCATAACCATCAAATGTGAATACGTCCTTAGTTTTCATCTAACCTCTCGCTCTTGCACAGCACTTGTCTTTCTTAAGGTTGTTGCGTAGTAGCATCTCGTTGAGACATATTTTATTGCTGTTACGGCCAACAATTGACTCCATACATATACCTATTGTAGTTTAGGGCCACAATCCCGCTTTATGACTTTTAAATCTTATTGTAAATGCATTTGTTTTGACGTATTGATTTGAGCATTCAATCAGAGCGCAGTCATTTGAATTGCGCCTTTATTTGACCAGATTACTGACTATTGCTTCACTTATTGGAGTTAGTTGTGAACTCTTGGGGTGTAGTGTAGATATGAAATAAGTAGTCTAAATAAAATAAAGATCGTATTTTGCAATATTAGGATTTCCGCATAAGACTACAAATATTGACTAAAAATACTATAGTCTGGACAATAACTGAATGAACGCGAATTGAAAACAGTTACTAAGTAAATATTAAGTATAGTTAGTGACGCTTGAAAAAGGTTACCAACTAGAATTCGTGTAATGACTAAATTTTTAGATTGGTTTTATCATTACTAACTAACAGCGATAAGACACTGATTGAGTGGACGATAAAAAATATGAACAATGGTATAAAAATAGTGAAACTGAAATGCTGATTTAATACATCACTGTGTTACATAAGTGAGATTTACATGAATACAATACTTGTACGTCACAATACGCGCGATAACCAAAGTCTTGACCTGACTGTAACATCGTCGTGAAGACTTGACCTGACTGTAACATCGTTTCTCAAACTGTTTTGTTGCGTATAATATCGATTATTTGCAAACATTTAAATAAGTACTGCAATTAACTTCAGAAAATTTGATTATTAGATCTGCGGAAAAATGTATTGCAAATTATAATTATATGTACAGTATCTGATTTTAAGTCTTTGTTTTTCGTACACTAACGGGGTTTATCAATTGTTGTTAAACATTTTTTCTTGAATTGGCGATTGAATACGATACTGCTGAAATCTCAGGTACCGTCTTCTGGTAATGTGGTAAGTAATATTTTTCTGCCAAGAAATGCTTTATGTTAGTATACCAGTATTCCCGACCATATTATCGAAAACCCTTGCACTGACGAATACAAATCATGGAAACAATAAATTAATGATGATAAACGTCATGGGGTCGTTGATATGTTTTGTTTTGTATACTATAGCATAGTTAAGATTCATAGTCTAAAACAAAAATAATACAAATCCGTTGCATTTAATTTAATAAAAAGTCGTACGTCATTGATTCATGACTTGTTATACAAATATGTAGGTTACATTATAGCATAAAATACGCAAACAAAGAAACACTTGCAAATCTAGGTTTAAGTAGTTTATGGCAATAATGAGAACAAATAAACATCGAATTGTAAACATCAGCTAAATTATCATTAACATCAGTTTTTGCTGATCTTTCTAAAAGTATTGTTTATTCTTCCTGAAAACAGCACAGCTAATTTAACACTCCAGCCATTAAAAAGTACCTTTCATTTGACTAAAGACCATCTCTGTATGTTTGCTAGTGATTAGGTTCACTGAATGCGTAGCTCATTGACAAAGTAAGGTTTCGACATTTAAGAATAATTTAGTCTCTTCAGCTGACAACGACGGCAGAGTCGCAACGCGCTATTGGTATTACTTTTAATTAATAGCGTCTGTAGGCATCGTTAGCTGCTACTAATTTATAGAATCGTATAATGATTTGTCTCTTTAATACGCTAAAAAGAAAAAACGAAGAGGTGCTGGACCGACAGTCCTGTAAGCAAACACTCACACTCGACCTAAATTGACCCTCACTTGTCACACTCCACCGTATTCACACTACTTGCGTGACTGGCAAAAAATCCGGATTACTTGCCCTCCTTGCCTTATTGGCACAATTAGTTGCTAAGTGGGCCTTTTATGTATCGCCATTGGAACTGTGTTTACTGGTAATTTAAGGGTGAACCTAACAAAAGTTTTGAATTACTTTTGTTTGTGATTTTACTTCCTATTTGGTGAGTAATCGCTAATTAAGAATTAAAGGCACGACGACACAATTGACAAACCTGGTAGGTTGTGCAGTTGCAGTTGCAGCTCGCAGTTTATATGTCCAATAAACCCGGCAAGCAGTCCTGCAGTTAATCAACCAACAGATCCTTTTAAGTCATAATCAGATAACTCTTATCGATAGACAGTTTAAACCATCTGGTCCAGAAACTATATACAATCTGAAACATTTTACTTGTCTGTGCGTTAATTCAATACGCATTGCCATCGTTTCTAGGCGTTTTGATATGTTTGCCAAGTGTATCTTCCAGAATAGATTATGTATTGAATATATATAGGGCAACCTGAATACATAATACTTGGAAATCCTTCCGACATATGCAAACAAAATTATATTACGGGCGGCGTTTAGAATTTAGATGTTTGCTTTTGTATTTATTTTAGTATGGCTGTTACGATTCATAATACATGTTATAGACCATGTCGTAATCTAAACACAAAGGTAACAATCAACGTTTAGAAATATGAATACGCCATTCCTTTGTTTGTGCAACTATGTAGAATATACTTTTAGTTGTTGTTAGGACTATAAAGTGCAATACAAAAATGGGGCAGATATGCGGCGGCGACATATGGGCTCCTATAAAAAATTATCTTATTAATCTATCTACTGATGTATAGTGTATCCGAATATCGTATAATAATAATAATAGACTTTATCAAAAGACAAGCTGCAATCAGTCAGACTGCCGTCGTTTCAGCAGCGCACATGAACTGTGAACATGAGGAACTGTTTTTTATCATCACAAGGGCTTACACGATCAGTTTACTTTTAAATGACTGAAATTTGTGTAGGCAGAGACTTTGCGCAGTTCCTGGGATAGAAGTCCAGTACGGATGTTACCAATTATCATTAGATAAGCCATTAATTGACCCATCGGCCGCAGTAAACAGTAACGTTTACAAATAATACGTAAATAAGATGTTATTGCTACAGCAACTAATATAATATTAAAAAAGATGAAAGCGTTAATCAGTACGTTTTTCACGTTTCTATAATTCGCCATTTTTATGTGAACATTAAATTGATGACGAGCTACATGTAAGCTATTACGTTCGGACAACAGCGGTTTTATCGGTGTTTCGTCCGCGGCGCGTCTCTGTCACTGGGCGGGCGCTGTGCGTCCTTGACTCGCTCGGGTCGTTGACGCCGGCGCCGCGGGGGACGCCGTCGGCACTCGGCCCTACATTATGCACACGCGACTGCCTCGGCTCCCTTCTGATCGTTCAAGACGTGCTTTGGCGCCGCAGACACGCGCCGCACGCGCGCTCGCGAACCGAAGGGTTATTGAAGGAAAAAAAAACGCAGCGAAACTTTACCCGCGCTTTTTACACTGCGCGTCTTTGATTTGTTCGACAATTCCATTTAGCGATCCTTAACTCCTAGCGTTTGATTTATGATGCAAGTTTGTAGGTGTCAATTATAATGAAAATTGGAGACTCAACAATTTTATTAATTGATGTCATAATACAATCGTTCCAATCCATTATTTCGAGTCATATTAAAAAGAGTGGCCTGAGTTTCTTGCCAGTTCTTCTCATGGCTCTACTTCGTCAGCGAACTGGCTGTAGGTTAATTTGCTGACATTTTGTAAACTTTGACGTTCATAAGTGTTAATTTAATTAACCTAAATGAATAAACATATATTTCATTTCATTTCATTTCATTTCATATAAAGTATCATGGCCTTATTATATTTTATTTGAGTCGACTATTTGTCGAGATTGTTAATTAACACAAAAAATAAAATAAATAACTAATACATAAATACACAAATGGCAACAAGCCCGTCGAGGACATACACGTAAACAAAAACAACATCTTCACTAATGTCCGCGTTCATTGACGTTCAAGTCCATAGACAAGGATTTCCCGAGGGAAACTTCATCCCAAAGGAAATTAGCTTCTTATGTTTCACGCGTTTCCTCCGCCTGCGGACAATTGAATCTGCCCAACGCAAATTGATATTTTTTTGCGACACCGATTGCTCGATGTAATTTCCCGATGTCTGGAGGGCCTCATCCCATTCGAAGTCTTGAGAATCAAAAGTGCTCAGTCATCGCAAGCTTTAATAGTTTTAGCTTTAGTTTTTTTACACAACACCTAACGTAGTAAAGAACTGTCGATTAGCTTAAACTAAAGATTATGGTATCAACACTTATGTGATCATGGTAGTCTTACACCGAACTTGGCTATTGTTTTATTTCATTTATGAAATTACTACTTAAATTATTTTTAATTCGACACAAAATCTAATATCTAGTAAAACTTTCGGTTGACAGATAAGTTTATGAATGTTGGAAAGTTTTCGAAGCAGCGAAGTGTTAAGACAGTAAACCTGTCCGTACTTAATTGTTGTCGGTGTCACACAATGCACATTGCATGATTGTTTTACGATTTCACTGTTTTGAGTTCATAGTGTAGCTCAAACTTGCTGTTGTACAGATGGTTATCATCATAATTATCTTTAGGCATAATATATGTCTGCACCAGTGGCGAAGGGTACCTTTTTGTCAGAGAGAAGCCGGGGCAAAAATTGCTTACCTTAAAGCGCGACGTATGGTCTATTTCTAAATCGAAATTAATTATTTATTGTAAAGAGAGATATTATTTTTTTTAATAAAACCGTAATTCCTTTTAAAATTTATTGAAATATCTGGGCACACTGTCATAGTGTAGATAGATTATATTTTTTATTAATAGATACTAGTCTTTGTGATTTATCTCAAAGGGAAGCCTGTAGGAATCGGGTTATATGGACCCTTCGCCACTGGTCTGTACTTAGATCAGTTTATAAATTAGTGCTTGAAGATTTTTCTTCAATCGCAATCGTTACCGACTCAAACGTCTTCGGCTTAAACGATCCCCTTCAGTACGAATTATTCAACGCCAATGTATTTGATCAATGCTTGTAACGCTTGTATGTATGTACCTCGTTTTATAGTTCATAAATATTTTTTTGTTCCGTGACCCGTCTCAAATACCAGAATAACCATACAATAATCGATTCAGTGCGCATGTTACGTGTTTTAGGGACCCCATAAAGCTGTGTTTCCGCACTGCGCCTATTATAACTGTTTTACGACTCCCGACTAGGTATCCTCGGCGCATGCACGTGTATTTTCCACGGAGGGTTTTCGAGTACACCCAATGTCTCGATGCTATCCGTATAACGGTATAATCGCTCTCGTTTTATACGGGTTATATTCGGGGTAATTACGCCCTGCTGCGGCGTTCGTACCCTCGGCAATTCTTCGACTAATGCCGCCACTGAAAAATGTTGCAACACATTCTTTTGCAACCAAAAATGCCTTAATGCCTTCCAATTCAAGGAATAAACACAACAAGTACCTAGCTTTTCAATTGGACTTGGTTTTTTTGCATCAATAATTCTATTAAGTTTTGTGATAGCAGTTACGAATTTCGTACCCTTTGTCGGCGATTTGTGGGCGTGTAAACGTCTACCTCTATTTATCGCGAGCAGATCAGGCTGTAATGGCCGTAACAGGCCGACTTGTTTGACCGTTCGCGCACTATATCAATGTGATTGCTGAAACATTAGGTCGGACACTCGGGCCGCGGTCAAGTCACCCTTCGTCTAGACGCCTACTAATTTTGACTTAACAACCGCTTGCCAATATTACCAAAACCGCTTATTAATTGCTTTTGGTTTCAGCGTAAGTATTATGTAATTGGTGTACTGTTGCATTTATACTTAAAATAGCTGCTACCCGCGACTTCGTTTGCGTAAAAATTCAGATGCCTGTATAAATAAAATATTGGCTACCTGATGAGAAATGATGGTAAAATGTACATTTTACTAGTAATAGTCAGTATAATCCGTCTCTACGACTAATCCCATTTAAATCTATTGAGTTTGGAGTCGATAGCTTTAAAAATAAAAGATTTTCAATACAAACTTTCATCTCCTATTTCACCCCTTTGTAAAGGTTGATTAAAAAAATAATTAACTAAAGTTTAATTTCTTTAATTAATGAGTATTTTCTAGTAATTTTGAAATCCTACTATCAAAACTATAGAAGTTTCATACACACTTTGCCACCCCTTTTTACTCTCTTAGGGAATAAATTTCGCAAAATCTCATCTTAGTCCATGCCAATTTGAGACTCCTACCTAGCACTTGTAGTTTCTGAGATTTAATGATGAGTGAGTAAGTGAGTGACCTTTCGTTTTTATCTATATAGATAGTTGCAATTAAATATAACAATAATTGATTATATTTAACCGACAAAAAAAAACGGAGGAGGTTATCAAGTCGACGCGTATAATATTTTTTTTTTTTTTAATGTTTGACCACGCATAACTTTCTACAGAGTAGTCCGATTTTTATAATTCTTCTTTTTTTAGTGGAAAGGGTATTCCCGAAGTTGGTTTAATATAAATTTGGAAAAAAAAAATTCAACCCTAAGAGTAGGCAAACAGGGGATGATTGTTGCTATGGGCGTCCCACAGGGTTCAATTCTTGGTCCTTTTCGGTGTACCTATTAAGTAAATAGTAAATGATTTGCCGTAATTTATGCAAGATTTCTGCGACATACTGCAATTTCCCGATGATAATTAGTAGATTATATCCACGAAAAAATATAAAATAAAACTAATTAACAAAAAATTAAACCGCCGAAAAAACTGAGGGGCAAGAATAATAATAAACCTTTATTTTATTAACCTTGTTTATTTCACGATTGGTTTTTTGTATTGTATGTTTTTTATTGACGTAATCATTACTATCATCCATATTTATCTCATCTGTCCTGGGAGCATGTACGGTGCAATCATACATTGCGAAATTACATTATATATCTTGTCAGCATTTTCGCCACAACGCTTTGTAATTCATTACATTTATATATAAATCAGTTCACTACCGGTCATCAACCGCGTCGCGTGTACTCACTATCATTTTATCATATATCATTTTCTATCAATTTTTACTTAGCATTAGAACTTTAAAGTATTAAACAAACTCTCTAAACTATCTCCTCGTATCATTCAATATCATCATAGCAAACTAAAGGAGTGTTCGGTAAAGTACCACACATCTTTTTGGTACAAACCTTAATAACTAAATTCTTCAACTAATGTAGGTACCTAAGTATAACTAAGTAATTTAGTGTTTCGATCCACGAAAAAATATAAAATAAAACTAATTAACAAAAAATTAAACCGCTGAAAAAACTGAAACGCAAGAATTATAATAAACCTTTATTTTATTATTTATTTATTTAACAATAAAATTCTTCAACTAATGTAGGTAAGTATAACTAAGTAATTTTGTGTCGTCGTCTAGTGTATATTACATGTACCATCGTAGACGAAATTGATGAACACATACATTATAGAAAGGATAGGAAGTTACTTAGTCATTCCTGGAATGCGTATTCGGGAAGGACTGTTACAAGCAGGAAACAAACGGTAGGGATTACGCACATCACATTAGCATATAATGGTGTTATTTACATTCGGCCACCAAGGCTTATTTTACGCCTGTTTATTTCTCAAAAATTCAACCTGTTCACTGCAGCACTGTAATTTATGCAAAATACCGCACATGATTGGACGGCGGCGGTCCCCTTTTTGCCTTTTTAAGCCTTCTCGTTTATAGTTTGACCGTAATATGTTCCAACTTGACGAATTATGTGGTTACTTGGGCAATTTTTCAACTCGACGTTGGTATGTGTTATTTCTTTAATTTGCTGAGTCTTGTGGCATGTAACTGACAAGACCTTTATTTTATTTCAAAATTTTCTCTTGCAATTTGTCGAAACTTAAACCTTGGCTACTTCTTTTAAATTCCTAAATGCAGAGAGAAGTAAGTAGAGTGAAGTAAATATTTTCCATTAAAGATAGTCAATATTGACACCGATGTTTCAAACGCCGTCTAGTTCACTCTAGGATAATGAATAATATGGTTTTGACATATTACAGTGAACTCGTAAAAACAGACAAACTTTGCATCAATACTAAACTTATTTTATTATTAAAATGTTTTAGAATAGCAATAATAACGCTACAGTACTTGAGAATAAATTTGTAGTGAGTGAACCAGCAGAGTTTGAGTATTTTAGTGTGAGTCCGATGCCATCGCAGATACTTGTAGCTCGGTGTGGCGGACACGCGGGTTGGCAAAGAATTTCAATAAGTTGTATTCATTTGCAAATTTCGCGCCGCAGCGACACCTAATGGAATAGGAATCTAGGAGGCCGCGTGCTGGCCGTCGGCATCGCACCAGTTCCGCTTATTGGATTATATAGAGCTCTTTCGATAAGTTCACGCCTCCTACGATTTCTTTTCGACTAGCTAATGCGATTTATTTTCATGAAAATTTACAAGGTTATCGATAAATGCGCCCGACGACAGTCTTCCTAACTTACTCTATCAATTTTAAAAGCCAACGGCGACGTTACTCTATGTCAGGAGTCTCAGAAGAAGAAAGATCTTTGTCAGAAGGTACGCTGGTGAAAAATGCGATAGTCGCGTTATTAGCGTCCCTGGGACAAATTGGTATGCCGCAGGCGTATTCCTTTCGACCGCCATTATTCATTTATTCATAGGGATCGTGTACTAAGCACGGACGAGAATTCACTATATTTATACTTAATTATATACTAAGCAACAAAAAGGTGTTGATACTGTTGATTATACCAACCTTTAGACTTAAAAGGCTTGTAATTTCAATAAATGTTAACTAAATTACAAGTTTATAACAGTAACTGACTCGTAAAACTTTAAGGGTAACAGGTACTTTTAAATGAAATAAATAAGGTATGTACTTGACTTGCGACACGTTACTTAAACAATATTAAATTATTATGGGTAATGAATGATAGGTAAGCTATAGTGGCTCCACCAAGTTCTATTGTTTTCCTATTGTTTGGTGTTGATTTCAATCCTTACGCATTCACCAGCACTCGTTTGGGTAATGGTTTTTACAGTCTATGATTAGTTCAGTAGGGTTAGTGGTAATTTGCGGGTACACTTAGGTCTTATGTAATATAATAATATTATAAAGAGAAAAGATTTGGTTTTTGTATGTTTATTTGTTTGCGACGCTGCGCATTAACTAAAATCTACGTTACCGATTTCAAAAATTCTTTTACATTTAGAAATCAATAATTTTTTTTGTTTAACAAATTTTTGCAGTCATTTTCAGAATTTCAAAGTATTAAGCGTATTTGTAAACCTGAATGATGCAATACGACACTATTGCAATGATATTTTCCGTAGGAGTTTGTTGTGAGACCGAATGAAACTTGATTCCCAAGCAAAGCAAGGGTAAACCTCTAGTGTAATATAATTTTGCTGTGGCGTATTTAATGTACGTAATTATTCAACTTCACTACAAAACCCCATCCACTATCTGTTTTTATGCCCGTCATACCGCCATGTCTATGTACCACTTCTGGTACTATAATTGTTACATCGAACATTTTTATTTGTCTTCTAGTTATTTTACTGCATGCTATTTTAGAATGCGGTACGTCTCAATTGGTTAAAACACCCACAACCATAAATCCATTCAAAACCCGCAGCGCTTTGCATGTCCAATCCACTGAAAACTCATATAAGTACAAATCATTATTTAACGCGTTGTTTACACAAATACTTGGTGATGAGTTGAAGGCAATACATTCGTCGGGCGTTATGCAAATACGTAACGGTATTCTTCGTGCCAAGGAACGCGGAAGCATGTTTTCCAATAAAGCGAGCAATAAACACACTCTTGACCACCACCGGCGATGTGTATGTTGACCGTGGTCACATTCCTTACTGACTATCCAAAAGATTCACCTTTAAACCAGACTACAGTAATGATGGTCTATTATTGATTTTGTCCTATCGTGAAGAGTTTTGTAGTCACTTAACTAGACCTATATTTGAGGATTTATTTGTCTCCTTTAAATATGCACAATATTGACCTAGCTCAGCAACAATGGTAGATCAGCTGGTACCTCAGTTGTCATCTAATGCAGTAGATTCCATGTTGTTTCATGCTGCTCTTCAGTTAAATAGATCTTAACTTGTCCTTATTGTTGCCGTTTCAGACGCGGTATCTGGCTTACCTATCACCATTGCCTTTTGGAACCGCGACTCGTGTAAACATTACAATCTGGAAATTTCTTTTCTAGCAAATAGACGAATGCTAATCGCACTTAGGCTGTATCGAAGCGGCCGAGGTGAATCGATGTTCCCATCTCGCTTTGTGTCGCCATAACCCCTTGTCACTGCCTCATCCATGATCTGAAAGTTTTCGCCTTTCGATCTCAGGGACCTGCAAAGCTTTAAGTCCAAGGACAGATGATTGTGATCGTGGTCCTGATAACAGCCATGTGCTAATTTAGTCTCTAACTTTAATCTCGTCTAGCAATGAGAACACGTTGAAATTGTAAAGTTTCTTGCTTTTTTAAATGTAAATAAATAATAAGATTGGTCCAAGTTATTTGCTATTATGTGTTATTTAAACTGTTACATAGATGAAACTAATTGTATTTTTAAGTTTTGTCCCCTAACCCTATTCCCAGCCGCCATATTGGAGGCCACCATACCAGCAGTTTAAGAAGATGGCTTTTGATATAGTGGCCGCTACTTCTGGATTCCACTGACTGCTTACTATCAGGCGGGGTGGAGTCACTTTGGTAGGCTATAATAAAAAAATAAAAAAAACGTTCATGTCATTGTCGTCATTTAAGAACTTAATGTGGTTCTTAACAGTTTAAACAAATGCATTTCGTGCGCCGCTCACCCAACCAAGCATTCGTTACATATTATGTCCGCACACCCTCAAAGATCTTCAAATATTCCCTAATACACCATAATACGGTCACAACTTTAAGAATAGAATGCGAACGCCTACGGATCCATTTCTCAATACGAATCTTATCGATATTATAAAAAGAGAAAGTTTGTTTTGTTGGTTGAGGTAATCTCGATAACTACTCGATTGTTTTCAATAGTTGTTTCAATGTTCCAAACTTGTCCCCTTCTCAACACGGGGTGTGACAAGTTTTGTTTCCCGTCTTTGTGTCATATCTTTGTACAATTTGAAAATAAAATATTAAGCGACAAGATGCCGTTATCTCTTACAGTAAATCATAAACATCTTTCTCTTTGCCCAAGATAGAATCTGGAGTTGACAATTGAAAACAAATAATATCTTAAATTGAAAATATCTTTATTTGAAATCATTTATAAGCGATGATTTGTATAAAACCTTTAACAAAACAAACACAAAAGGTACGGGTTACCCAAAACAAAATAACAGTTACAAAATAAATTGAACTAATTCCTTTTATTAGTGTGTTGATTGTATATAAAAAAATAAAACACTTGCGTATTTAATAAAAGTTAGATGTATTTCACATTATCAGCATGCATTACTTCGTACATACCCTTTAATGAACAAAACTCAAATATCAGCATGAATGGGCCGGATTGTCCGAGGAAGTACTACACTCTCATAGAAGATCGACTTAAGAGTAGTAGTATCCGTACTACTGCGTTTCGTTCGGTGGGTGAGAGCGCCGGAGGCCCAATTTCCTCCCTTTCCACTTTCCTCACCTCCCTCATTTCTTTCCCCTAACCCAATTCCCAGCCGCCATAGTGGAGGCCACCATACCAGCAGTTTAAGAAGATGGCTTTTGATATAGTGGCCGCCACTTCTGGATTCCACTGACTGCTTACCACCAGGCGGGGTGGAGTCACTTTGGTAGGCTATAATATAAAAAAAAAAAACTAATCATCATTTCGGATATTGTGAGTGCCTAAATTAAAACTATGTTTTGATATGCAGAAATAATAAAGTGCGTCCGTATAATATACACAATAATTCTAAATTGCATGACCATCATTAAATATAGAAGTCTCGTTGCGTTCAGCAAGTGATCGTCAAACAGGTGCATTTGTTATAGAAATTTATTTTGCAGGCGATCGTAAACATGTTGTCAATAATGTCTCGCTGTGACCCGACTCCGCCTAGGGCACAACATTGTTCCTCGGTTTATAAAATTACCCCGTTAAAGGAGCTCGTCTCAAAGGATTTAGGTACTACACTAATACATATGTATTGTATGTAATGTGTTTGTTTTTGGAAGAAAAAGTTAGCAGCCACTGGTCGTGACCGAGCGAGCATTTCAGATAATTCTACTTCATACCAAATTTTTTAATGTACCGTTTTATTTTCCTAATTCACTAACATTAAAACAAATGGAACGCATTGATTGCGTAATGGTTTTAAGTGATCAATCATATTTTAAGTGGTTGAAGCGCTTGTTTGGGTCATTCTCTCTGGACAAGCCATATTGTGCCAGGTGTAGTTTGTGTTGGCGATTTGTTTGTAAAACCTTTTGAAAGCTATCAGCAGCTCGTACTTTCTTCATAATGTTTTAGGGTAATAAGTCGTTCAAAAGTCCAAATCGTGGTTCATGAATCAAGTAACCTGTACGAACTAGGATGTAAACATCTTAACCACCGACTTACACTTAGTAATTCTGTTTTGCTTTATACTCCATATTTGGCCCGCAACTGCACGCTTAAATACCTCGATGGCAATGAGGAATTCAGACCTACATAATTATACCCAATTCAAAGATACCAATAGATAAAATCAGTACTTAGTTTAATGGAATTACATAAAATATTCGTCTTGTGATGGTCCAGTTTAATTGAATCAGTTCATCTACTGTAGATATCTCATTACGTAATAATTTGCCATTTACTACGAATCGATGACATTCCACGGTTAACAGGCCTATATTATACGAAGGCTTCATTCCTCATTTTATAAGTATATGTAAACCCGTAAAATGCATCTGATAAGCATTCAATACACGTCTCGACATAAATTAACCAACAGGTGTGTTCTCCCCAAAATGAACATAAATAAAAAAGCAGATCGAGCGCGAAACGGCGACATTTGCAATAAAGACTACAATACAATGTTACACATCTTGCGTGCACAACTCATTGAAAACATGCAGGGAAGCCGCAATTTATATCGTATGGCTTGCTAAATATCCAATCAATGTTTTTTCATTTTATTTCTAAAGCTTTACAAACAACAACATATTATTGTCTATTGTTGGGGTTTTAACAACGACTACTTTTTCACGATTTATGTTATTGATCCCTAAAAACAGATGAGAAGTGCTAAACGTCACCCGCTCCGTACTTTTATTTATATTTAGTACCTTTATTTATACTCCGTTCGGTGTATGCTAATGTTCCGAAACGAGATGTAGACAGACAGAAATAGCTTCTTACTTGTCACGACACTTTGCCCCTAAAGCAACTCCGGTAGGATACGGTATCCAGTCATACAATGTTGTAGTCGCATACTTTGAATGCACATAAAGCTAGATGTAATTTTGTTATAATCGTAATAAATACAAAAAGTTAGTAGAAATGGGATCTCGGCTTACCGCTAGACTAACTACAAAAAAGTTATGCTAAGAGAGAAAAATTGCGTAGCTTTAATCAAATTATAAGTTGCTTTGGTAGCAGTTTTAAACTACACAGGACTCCAGCCTGTATTTCCTTTAATATCAAAGGCAATTTTATTGATTAAAATATATGCCCTTATGCTGCAACGGATAAGTTTTAGTTTGATTAAAACTTGAACTTAAAGAAAAGAACTAGATACCGTTTTAAAGCACCGCAGTACTAAATTTTAGACCTAATCAAAATTACACCCCAGCGATAGTAGATAGTTATCTAAATATGCAAAAAACAATCGTAGTGCAATTCCAGTCTACTTTACTAGAACTCGATCTAATACTTTTCCCTGACTTATTTCCAGGATATAAAAATGCATTTTAAAGAACGTCGGCGTCTTTAGTGAAACTATTAGAAGTGCACTCGATACGACATTGCAGGCTTTCGAAGAGACGTTTGCGTGACATTTACAACGAGTGCTAATTGTCGCTCGACGGTTGCGGTTGTTACGGGAACAGACCTGTATCGAGTGTACTTCTCTTGGATTTCTCTTGTCTGCATCTGATTTGATCCAATACAACTTTCGCCCCAGACACGACCTGGTTTTAACGACGTTATGTCTCCACTGCATTTCTTCCTTTAAATTCCATGTACATTTTACTGTTGCTTAACTATCCGTTATGACGTTAGGTGCCTATATAAATTCCTCCTTTCGTTTTATATAAATTCAGCTTGCAGTTGCATTGATTGAAGTCTATGCTATTTAAGTATACTTTGATAGAACGCCTACCGCCCAATCTAAATGTTTCGCCAAGCGTTAGTCAATCGACCCAGAATGCAGCCTTCTCGGTGTCGTCTGCTTGTGGTTGACACTGATCCGTAGGCAGATAATGTGCCAACGGCTCACCAATATAGGTACTCACATTTAACCGAGATCAATATAATCAAGGCGAGTAAGATCAAATTAAACGTTATACCTACATTACTAAGAGTTCACTCCGTCTAATAAAATATTCATCGAATTTTTCAACCGTTTCCCTTGCACATTAATTCTTTTGTGTTATTTATCTGTTCAACATCGAATTTATAATCCAATCCAGACGTTTTTTTTTAATTTATCGATATCCATAATTAGTTCCTGTATGTTAAAATGGAATAAAAATGTTATTAAAGGCCACCGTTACGGCTCAAAGATCTCACGCCAAGCTAACTGAAACTAACTTTAGTATTCTATTTTAATTCGATGCAAAGTTTATAAATAGGCTACTTGCATCGCAACGAAATGACAGTGTCTACTACGTGGTTGCTAGGTTAGCTCTACATTTAACTATGTATTTTGCTTGTATTTCACAATTATTATTTTTTGTGACAACAAATTTGCTCTAATAGTCTGCCATATCAAACTTCTGCCCATTCCAAGGAGTAAAAGTCATTGAAAACTTTATAACTTACCTAACTATTAAACAATTCCATTTCGATTATTTAATATCATAAAAAAATCTCTATGCTATTATTATACGAAATTTCAAATTGTTTGTTTTGTCGAAAGTGTCTACGTATTAAAATTGATTCAAAAGGGGTTTTTTGTATATCAATGTTCAAAAGATACTTTTCATTTGGGCATCATTCAATTATTGATATGCAATATCTAATCAGTTATTTTTAAGCCTGTGACAACAAGGAATTTATAAATAAATATTGATAAATATTGACGTGCGTACGTAAAAGTAGAGATTACATTATATATTTTTTTTTATATTAGCCTACTAAAGTGACTCCACCCCGCCTGATGGTAAGCAGTCAGTGGAATCCAGAAATGGTGGTTACCATACCAAAAGTCATCGTCTTAAACTGCTAGTATGGTGGTCTGCATTATGGCGGCTGGGAATGGGGTAGGGGAAGGGAATGAGGAAAGAGGATAGGGGAGATATTGGGCCTCCGGCGCTCTTACTCACCGAACGAAACGCAGTAGTACAGATACAACTACTCTTACGTCGATCTTCTATGAGAGGGTAGTACTTCCCCGGTCGATCCGGCCCATTCATGCTAAAACCAGCGTGGATCTACTACAAATACAAACAAATAAGTATTTTTTTTAATCTATTCAGTTGGAGTTTGATACAGACAATTTTTTATATTGTGTATAAAATATATCAAATTTTTTTATTTTATTTGATAGAACTTAAAAGATAAAAGTACCGATATCGGTAGGGCTAGAGGCGATCGATGGTTAACATAAAGTGCTGATATTGGGTAGTTGTGCCAAGTTTCCCAGTTAGCGGTGATATTGTGTTCGTGCGAAGTTTACGCTGGATCGCCCAGGGCGTGTCGCCCGCAATAATATTTTCTTTCCCACAATCTTTACTTGTGATCTTTTAAAGCGTGTTTGTATATCATCTCAGGAACCTTTATAATAAATGTTTATACTATTTGTAATAGATTCGTTTATTAAAATACGATATTAACGCAACAACTGAGCGTTAGCAATATGTGTCAAGTTTAATAATAATCACATATCTATACTTACAATTGGTTAATGTCTAAATTTCATACAAAACAACGTAACAAAATTGATTGGTCACCGACAAATGTTTTAAATTAGTTTAATGAAGTGATAAATGGTGTAGCAAAATTAACAGTGTGAAAACAGGGAAAACAAAATCCTGTTATTCACACTGGTGTTTATAAACTGAGGGCCTAGACATATGGCAAAATGGCTTATGTCAATCACATACATTTTTAATCTATTCTATGAATAGAATAGAAATCTATGCCACTTGTCTAGGGCTTCTGGTATGACTACGAGTTTGCAATCATACATTTGCTAAAAGTAAAATATAGGACCTAGTTAAATATACATCATATTTAACTGTATGTACTTCTTTGAAATTTGACAACATGCCAGCTTTAACAGAATGGGACATCAAAATCTATATACTTTAATGAACGTGGTTCTCATTATTATTATACTAGCGGCCCGCAGACAGACAATAGTATGTTTTACGTTACTAAGCTACATCCTTCATTAATTGTACCATATGATCAGCCATGAGAATAATAATGTAATGCATAATTATAACTTATCTAGTGCATATGATCACGAGCGCTAATCCATACGAAATTCAAATTGAATACTGTATCGCTGGCATCGTTTATAAAGAGTTAATATTCAAACTGTTGAATAAACCATCCGTGCATAGCGGAACATGCAAAAGAAAAGCCGCGCAATCGCTATCTTGACCTTCTGACAGGATTTAATAAGTACAAGCCGACAAATACTTAAGCTTGTCGTTTTAACTAATACATTAGATTATTAAAGAGGCTGTAATGTAGTCTATGTGACAAAGCGTGTCCATATGACAATTCCAGTAATAACTTTCTCATTGTCGCTGTCCGGAGTATCCCTCGCATAAGTTTATATTATAATGGAACCAATATAAGCTGTGTCGTGTACACATTGTATGCGGGCGCGTCGCTGCCTACATAAATCTCTGGTGATAAATTAGACAATTCCATAAGATAGGGTGCACGCGTTGCCCTACGGGGCCACATGCAGAGTCCGTTTGGATAATCGACGGGGCTCATGCAATTTGGCATACTATTTATCGCCCCACGTGTGATGGTATGTATACAAGTACACTGCGTAAATGCTTTTATGTTGCCGGTCAATGTTTTGTTGTGTAAACTTTACGAGCTGTAACGTTTACAAAAGCTTTGACGGTGCTGTTCTGTATTTTATTGTTGTTTGTTGCCGATATATACTCGTCATGAATACCTTGTCTTATTCTGTCGTCACTTCATCAGTATCATCGTCATCATTCGTCTCTAACTTACTGTCTTGAAAAGCCCGAGCAGCGTCTAGGGTTCTTTGTTAGTCTTGTCCAGGTCTCGAAAAATCCGTACCAATTTAAGTAAATAAAAGTCATATACTTTAAAAAAATATCTGATACATGTTGTTAAAGTACTGATTAAAAGGATGCCCATGCTACGCCTACAATGCTAGGATCTCTTGTTAGGTTAGTAGCAGGTTCGCCTCAAGCCATACATAACTTAATTGCAGAATCCAGATTTGTATAGAGATTGAACCCACAATGATTGTCATACGTATTGTAATTGTGAAATCGAGAATGAATTAAGATTTTGGCTCGTAGGCAATGTGTCTAAAATGATAACCGTTGACAGGTTTACGCCTTTCGCAGGCAAATGCTACATAACTATGTATGATTAAAATATTGGCTTAGTAACAGGATATTTATATGACGGCCCACTGCTGACGGCTGACGCGGGGAATTTTACATCAAGACAAAAACATCGACACGTAACGCTCAAGCCTAGAAATAAACAAAAATTACATCACACTACTGCTCAGATGATTCACAGCGGAACTTAAAACAAAACATCAATTTATCTTGAAAAAAATCTTTCACCGTAATGCGTAATGTTGATCCCAAATAATAGCAGCTATACGTGTATACGTCATTATGGTGTCGGCTACGTCAAACCACGACGATGTTGACGACCCCAATGACTTGCATGATCCGTCCGGCGATCTCGTATCGATCCCGCTTCGGCCGACAACCGATTCTTCACAGTTAACATAAAATAATAATAATAAAAAAAGAGTGTGTGTACTCATGTACGCACGTAAGAAGTTATACGTCTTTGGCGTAACAATCCAAAAATACCAAATAATAACACAACGCATACATACATAAATATACATAAATAGCATGCAACAATAATGAAAAATCATAAAATATAATTAAAATAAAAGAAAACAAAAAAAATAAACGCCAATATATTTTTTATTTATTCATACTGATTATTAATAAAACATATTTATTTGTTTCAGGTAAAACACTCAAGGATATTAATTACCAATGAAGTAATGTAAGACTCCTACTTATGATTACGGACTGAGCAATTATTTATAGATAATTTGCAATAAGTAGTCTCTCAGATCTCTACAACTATTATTATAATATAATTACAAACGACTACGCATTCGTTCCAATTCAGCGATACAAGAAAGTTACGCCGTAGGCAGAAGCCACTCGATTTTATTAAAGCCAATTATCATAAATCAGTAATGAACCCCACGAATACGTCATAGGCTCTATTTATCTGATATCGATCCCTAATTTAAAATTAGGCTGATGTTTGGTTGTTGGTAACCCATGACTTTTATATTTACTTTTAAGACTATGCGTCAAAAAACTCAAGCTACCATATTTCAAATAAGCAATATGAAATCTACTTACAATTTAAAAATGGTTAAATAGTAGCTGTTTAGACTTCACAGACGCTACAAATTCTATTTAACCGAGATTCCCTTTGATCCCTTAAAAGTAAACAAGTAAAAGTCGTTACCAGTTTACGGTAGTCCAGTATATTTTAAATCCAGTATGTTAAAATGGCATCGATCGAGTTGATGATATGAGATTATTTTGGCCGCGGCTGTCACGTGGCCTGTTAGATATTTCAATCAACCGGTCAAGGAACTATTACATCGGCATCGCGGCACCATTATCTTGGCCGGAGATTGATGGCCCAATATTGCGATGGACTGCGATACGTATACATACAATGCTTTACATATACAAACGTATAATAAAACGCTCAAAACACGCTGCGTAATGTATTATAAACATGATATTTTTGCGATAAACGTTTAGTTAAACTAATCATATGCTTAGAGAATATTTATAGTACGGTTGACAACATAGTAATTAATTCAGCCTTGACGCGCATTCATTATCATTTTTTAAATTTAATTTTATACTTTGTCTCTTGGATACAATGAGGGTAATGGTTTTGTAACTGTTTTGAACATTGTTCAGTAATTTGAAATAGCAAAACATAGCATCATTCATCATTATGCCGTAAGACGTATTCTGCTATCCATAGGCTTATTCCAATCATATCACTTTGACCGGACTCGAGTCGTTGTCGGTACCCGTCGCGGTACCTTTCATCAGGTCAGTTCACAGTCTAGCTGCAATGTTGTAAGATAATAATGCCAGTGAAAGTAAATCACAAAAATAATTCACTTTTGCGTGTGTGCGAGCGTGACCACGGACTGAAGTTGTTGGTGAAATGTTTTACATATAATTTCAGCTGAGAGACAAAGGCTTCTCCCAAGCAGCTCTTATTTACCTTTATAGTTGATCATATTAGGGTATTTAACTAATTCCATGATATTCATCTAATCAATGCCAATTAACATACGAATAGTCCAGCCATTGTCCTCTTTATATTACGTGTTATATGTTAATGTCCTTATATTGACAACTTGTTTTCGTGTTTATAGTAAAATCTAAGTCTGGTTTTCTACATTTTTATTTTTGTTCACGTGACATTTGTCCACTCAATTTGATGATTATCGTAAATCAATAATATTGATACCAATCCCTAGACAGTTTTGCAATGTACTTGTTTTATTGACAGACGCAATTGCGGTGCACTTGTCTAAACTCTACGTTAGTATATCTAAACATTGACTGAAGAATCATTTTAGAACACAAAGTTCTTCACGAGGTGCGACGTCATCAATCAGTAAAAATGCACTATAGAACGACAAATTCGGTTCTCCATTCAAATAAAATTGATGGGAAGGCCAATATCGTAATGCGAAACACGGGCGTACACTACCAAACAACTATTTTGAGACCGTATCGCGAACCCTGATCTATTTGATGGACTCGGTAGCGTGGTGTGGAATAAAACCCCCTATGCATTGCACGCTAATCATGTTATATGATCTGACTTCGGTGTTTTTAGTAATTGGGGAATACCGAAACATTCACGTTTTATGATCAAACTAGCTTTTCGCGGCGCGGTTACACTCGCGTCTTTGCTTACTGCTCTGCTCCCGTCGCCAGTAGCGTGATGTTACATAGCGTATAACCTTCCTCAAAAACAGGACTATCATACGCAAAAAGAATTTTCAAATCCGACTGGTAGTTTCAGAGATTAGCGCGTTCAAACAAACAAACAAACCCTTCCGCTTTATATATTAGTATAGATTAATATTTAATCACAATTTGACAAGTTGTTTTTTTATAGAAATTAATACATACTACATTTTCTGATTTAATAAATAGTGCAATCAAAACAATGTGCAATCTCTTGTGTTTTATTACACTTAATGTTTCATATTAACGAGGTAGGAAGTTAACTCGTATGATTTTAGCGCAATCAATTACAAGTGCTTACCTCACAAGGGACGAGTAAACGTTACGTTATAAAAATGCATTTGCGATATGCAATTTGAATTTCTATACGTCCGTCGTCATAGCGGTAAAGTAGTGGAACAATTGTGTGCGCTTACGCCGCGCCGCCCGCCGAGTCGGCGGTAGTCGCCTCTGGCGCCGTAACGCTCCAGTTGACCACGTCTGCGCCTACGCACCTACCCGACCAGATGCAGACAAGGGGCTACCAAGGTTTTTGCATGCTAAACCAGACAAACATTATTGCAGAATTTACATAACGTGTCTTTACCATTTTTACCGATCTCAAATTGTAATTAAATTGATTTGATGTTTGTACAAGTATGATTTGGTTAAATATTGATTTGATACAAAATTTTGAATACCTTCATGGAGTTTTTTAAAATTTCCATAGCACGCATTCTTAGATTGTTTAAATTATTTATTTGCATTCAGATCGTATTCGTTGGAATAGCTTTAGACATTTATTGTGTTATCTTCAAAGCCTGTTTTTGTACGAATAAATCAAGTGCTATTTAAGTTACAAGTTTACTGTAACAATTTCTCGTGTAACGCGAATCGTGAGTCATACATTTTACTCTAAAAATACGCACTAAATTTAGTTTTTAAATAGAAGGAACACTCGTCGAACTCACAAATCTAAATGAAGATTAATCAGTTTAGCGCCTGCTTTACTCATGTCGTGAACTTATGACGACAATTATTGTTTGATTTTGACTTAATTTATCGTTTCGGCGTCTAGACCGTGAGCAACTACGATGTTGTCCTACTTAAGAAATGTAAGAAAATTTATATGCATTTGTGATATCACCGCCTTAGTAACACGTGCCATTACCTGCCAACATATAAGTTGATGATTTAGCACTCTAAATGTAATTTATGTTTACTGTTAGTTTGTTATATTGTTGTTTTGTTTTGCTTTTTGCTCAGTACCTATTAAATTATCAACATGTAAAGAATGAAGTAAGTATTTTTCAATTTGATAAAAATCCGATTCGCGTATTACACCATAAAGAGGTCGCTAAGCCTTTTACAAATTGCACAAGATTGTAAATTTGGATTCTATTCATGTTCGGTACAGTACCTATTTTTAAAGATCTATTGTAATATTTAATCGGTCCGTCGGCAATCTAAATATATTTATAGCCAGCATTAGTGACGCAAACAACGGGCTTTAGTAATCCCTAATCCATGGTTACTGTTTATAATCAGTTTAAGTTCTCGGCAGAACCCATCTTTTATAACCAATTTATAACAAAAATACTTATTACTTGTTTATTGATATGCAGGTTGGTGTCATCTGTTCTCTAACAATCATATTAAAACGCAACTAAAACGATTAAGTGAGACGAGACCTCTTCAAAGTTCATTCAAAATGTAACTTGTCATTCGCAAATAACTTATCGGATCTATAGTGTCGTAAATAAAACTGTATAAAATATGTTGCATAGCTACAGAAAAAAATGTATGTTGTTTACGACTCCCATTTTTTGTAACATATTTTTGTTTCTCACTGACCTCATTATTGTTTTAATGAACCGAAAACTGGAAAATTTGTATCGGCCTGTATATCTATGTGGGACGTGTTCTATACAAAAATACAAGATTTATCATGTTCTGGGTTTCGATCGAAGAAGCCCCTTTAACTAATTGAGTGCTAAACGGGCGACTTATCGTTCTGCTAAGTTCCACTCGTTAATCGAGTTTGCTAACAGTTGACACGATTCGCCGCGGCCAAGTTCCAGCCCTTTTATGCACTTCTTTGGTCTTGAAATGCCACTAACGAAAACTTTCACGTACCCTTCCGCTGTCGAATTGCACATAAACGTGATATCAAGTGCATTTTTAATGATTCAGTTACAGCTCCTATACAATGTTGCAATATAACAGCACTAATACGAATTAATTAACGGTAAACTCCATAGAATCACTAACTTTTCTATTTAAATTTGTTTAAACGGTTCGCCGAGATGCTTCAATCTTCTGTATTAATTCGTCAAATAATTAACAAATGTGCAGGCCAATCTCAAAGTCATACACACGATGGGTCATAAAGAGTGCACAGGTCGGCTAGCGACCTTGCGGGTGTATTCTGAGCGCCCGCGGGTTCTATTTCGGGGCGTCGTCGACATCGATCCGAGCCAGAAAACTGGAGCAGCCTCATTGGCACCTGAGATGCATCAAGCAAAATCAACGATTGCGAGATCGAAGTCTCCGGACTACGTGAACCTTGTTCTGCCAATGCGATCCTCCCTCTATATTTATTCTCTGACGCGATATAAGGTAAAATTAAAAGTCCAAATGTTGCGAGTCGTCGGTATATAACTTTTAAACTCAAACCATCACCTTTAATTTGAATGATATATATCTAGAGAATAGTTCTTTTGTAATTTCGCTATACGTGGTTTCGCGGTCTTTTCTTACTGTGTAATTGATAGTAAGTTAAAGCTGCGCGCAAATGGAACTATCTTACTTTGAATACTATCGCTTTTTTATGAATGAAGAGAGATGAAAACATTAAATTACGAGTATACAATTACGTGAGTTAAGGGTTTGATCGCGTAAATGACGTATGCACAATCAGGCACATTATCGAACACTATGTGTTTTGTACTAAAATGTATTGCTTTAAAATGTGTTTCATTATCGATACTAAAACTTAACCGTAAGTTTTGCATTGTTGCCTAGCAAATGAAAATTTAGTTCATTACAAGTTAATTTTGAGTTAATATCATAATCTACACAGAATTTATTGGTAATAAGATTTCCAATTGAGATTTGCCAAAACTTAATGCAGTTGCGCTTAAAGTTTATAGTTTAAACGCAATCTTAGTAAATGTGCGAAGCATGACCGTTTCGGCGAATAAATTCAGCGCATTTGTTCCCTGTTTAACCTCTCATCACCGTAGCTAAATTACGATAAGATAGTATGACATTGGCCAAAATTCTCTCGTTCACTTGAGTGGTTCGTCGGCTCAAGGTGACCGGCGGGTGCGTTGACATTCAGACGCCTTTATCAGAACAGTCGGCGGATTCTCGACGCGCCTATGTTTATTAGCGGCCCGGTTGCCGAGTGCTGACGACACAATACTATGCCCCAACAAGTCTATAATCATCAACGCAATACATTACAGGTTTGTGTACTAGAATCACAACAAAACAACTTGTACTGAGGATTTCATTCTTGTATTTACCTTAATTTATTTGATTATAGCTTTGTAATACTATAGAATTAAAATAATGACGTCTTCGTGTGTTATATAGTACACCTACTGTTGTTGTTGACTATAAGATTAAAGTCGACATGTTCTGTCGCCATAATATTATAAGTTTTCAAATTAAACTTTTTTAGTATTTGTTGTTATTGTAATTTACATCGATTACAATGCATGATTGCGTAATAATATTGAGGTACACGTTAATAACTGTGTTATGCCTGTATTTCTATTTTAGCGCATGGCTCGAAGGCCGGTTGCACTGCGGCATCCGTCACTGAGGAATTTACCATCGTCTTGCCTGAAGCCAATCTGTCGGCTAATAGCTTGAATTGTACGTTGCACTGCCAACCGTTGAATTTATTGACCGATATCGTCCTCGCTCGATTACACGCCAAAGGGTAGACGACCTGATTCAACAAAGCAAAACTTAGATGTCCGAATCTTGTTCTTGGAATAAATTATTATTTAGCTTATTATTAAACCGCCCGATTGATTATGTTTAGATAATCTAATATGAAAAGATCGACCTTATTCGATGGTTTCAATTCTTTCTGATCTTATTGAAGAAATTGGTGATTGCTTTTGCGATTTGAATGACAGTATTAGTTATATTTTGGAAGATTGGTATTATCCGTTTCAATTTCATACCGTAAATCGTGTCTGCTTGCGCCTCATTGCAAACTAACAGAGGCAATGATTGAGTGCAACGAAGAACTCGTTAAACCCGAGATGGTATCTCGATGCTGTCACGTGATCCGATCGCCTGCGGCCTGTACGAATCGCAGCACGATTCTGTATGGTCTTGGCATTCAGCCTCCATTGCCATTGCAAGTGATGCAATATAGAAACTCGTAGAAATGTGTAATGAATGATACATATTAAGGGCACAGTAATGCCCGTAATCAATAATTATAATTAATGAAATGTTTACTATTATTAAATTTTAATTCATGCAAGTTTTCACTGACGCGGCGCGACCTTTACACACAATCAAAGCGATAACCCTGAATAAATTGCAGAAATGAATCGTATGTTTGTTATATTTACACAATTTCGTACAAACTTTTTGTTAGCATTGACGACAAATCTCAATGTGTTTACTTGACAACAACTGGGCTGAGTTCGTCAACACAGCTGGCGGGCTTCGTATAAAGAAAATAATGGAAATTATTCGCGGCGCGGCGTCGCGACCCGCGAACGGTTATCGATGTAGGCAATTTGGCGAATAAATGACCCGGTAATGATGGGTCCCGTCTTGACTTCAGTAAGCATGAAATGTGAGGTCTGTTAGTACATGACCGCAACTCGCATATACATAATATGTATACGTACTACAGTTTACATCATGTAAACTTACTGTGCAAATGCATATTCATAGTGACCGGAATGACTAAATATGTAGAGGATCAGAACGGCAATAAAGAATAATAATAATCTCAGGGGATCAGATCTGGGGGATCAGACCGGAATAACTCGTGTTATCTTCATTAAATTGTTACTCATCTGTTTTATTATAAATTGTAAACCTTATACAAGACACCTTGTAGTACTTAATTAATTAAATATATAATATATATTTAAATCATTATTTATTAATTTAATTAAAATTAAATAATAATTTATAATTTTCAATTTAGTACAAACTAGCGGATATTTAATATCTCTGCACGTGTGCTCAAGCCGTCAAGGTGGTCGCCTCACTATTATCGTTACGCCGAGTCTTTTCCCATACGACGGATATTAATTGTTGATGCGCAAATATGTGTTTCTAGGTTTAGTTAGCAGCTGTAATATGGTTGGGTGTAAACCGCTCAGTATTCGTATTTATAGAAGACCTTGGGAAAGGCCCATGGTAAGCAGTGGGCCTTCATACTGAGAGACTTGAGGAGGAAAGCTATAATTACTTGAAGTAGCCACAGCGATTGCATGAAAACCCTGATTCATAATTATAAACCTTAATTCCTACATACGTAGTCACAATATTCTTTATTGAATAATTTCGGACTTTGATCTAACTGAAACTAACTAGGCAGTTATACAGACGTATGTCACACCGTTGCGTAACAATTCTATAACGTGCATATTGTGTAATAAGCAATAACAATACTATGACGTGCATAATATGAACATGAAGACATTTATTTATTGTTTTAACTGTTATTTATATAACACAATCACTTTATTGTGCTTTATAGTAAACATCGTCATTGGTTCGATCAACATTGCCTGTGAAATACATCGACTACACAGACTCGTGCACCTATGCATTAGCGTAATGAATTCATGATTTTTCTTTTAAAATCAGTTCCAAATTATTATAGGAAATAAGTCCTATGTAAGAGTAACTCCTATGCAAAGACAATAAATAACCTCTACAACAAATAAAAAGTATTTTAAGTATGTGTCCTCCGTCTGCGCAATTTTCGTATAAATGCGAAAGTAACTCTGTCTGTCTGTTACTCTTTCACGCCTAAACCACTGAACCGATTTTGATAAAATTTGGTATATCTTGTATTCTCTATCTTTTATCACAAAAAATAGCTTGAAAGGGTTGAAATAGGGGATAAAAGCTTGTATGAAAAATGCGATAAGCGACATTTACGCGGGCAGAGCTGCGGACAACAGCTAGTAATAATCTTTCCGCGAATTTATTGCCTTAACCTCTAGATAGGCATTCATCAGTCGGAACTAAATTAATTCATGGATTTTACAAAGTAATGCTAAAAATATATTGAAATAAGTATTTATGTATCGAATAAAAATAGTAACCTTATTTATGTCCCACTGCTGGACAAGGGTCTCTGTCAAAAAAACTGAAACGGTTTTATTCCTTAATCCGCTAGACCCATGTAGGCAGGTGAAGTATTAGTGAATATACCGAATATTGATAACAATTTCATTCTTCATAAATAAAATGTAAATAATGCGTTAAGCAAACGTGTTAAGTTTAAAATTTGCATTTATTCATTGTATGAAATTTTTAAATTTATACTTTACGAGTACATGTGAATCTTATAATATTAATAGGAGCCTGTTGCTACGAAATAAAACCGAGCATAGCTTTGTGAAGTTAAGCTATTTGGTTCCTCTATCCGTGGTTGGGTGACCGTTTTCTAAACACATGAAAATCCTATCGATGCTCCGGCGAGCACGTTAAATCGTCGGTCACGCTTGTCATGCGGATATCTGTAACAGTCGTTACTGGCCGTCGGAAGCCAGAAAAGTCTGATGACTGGGCTAACCGTTGATTAAAGTAATTGTGTTGGAGATCAGATTTAGACGACAAACGTAAACTAATGATATATTTAGCAACCAATTGTTTATTCTAAAATATCTAATTGAAGCTATTATAATAGACTATCGAATATTTTCAACTTAAGTATTTAATCAAGTTTTCCTCACGATGTTTTCCTTTACCGTGTAACAGTAAGATCGAACGTGTAAGTATACAATAAAACATTACTGTATGCATACAATCTACCTACCGCATAGATACCGATAAGGCATCAATGACGCGATCATTAACACCACATACCTCACGTCTTTATCTCTTCCATATAACACAATTTGTTTTGAACGTTATCTAGTTCTGAACGCAAATCAAACAATAACATGCTACGTGTAGTTGTCACGTGTAATAATAACATTCATTTGTGAACCAAAACTAGTTAATGCATAATTAATGAAGTCCTCACGTTCCCGGTCTTGATACAGTGAAACAATGTTACCAGCTAATGGTATGTTATTTGCTATACTTGCAAGGTATTTTGTTAACAAGTGATAAATTGTATTTGTTCTTTTTGAAACAAATACAATTTTTGTTTTAGTCCGTACAATATCTCAATAGTATATCTACTTTTCCTTATATCACTTCAAATAAATCAAAATATTTATTGTTCTTTCAAAAATACGATACTCTCAATGTTATAGTTTTAATTGCGAAGAGTTTAGATAAATAACACGGACATAAAGTACACAAATCATACAAGTTTTGATCCGGGTGTGGGGATCAAAGGAATCGTAGTGGTTAGCGTATTGGTCACTTTATCCAGTACTAGCCTTCCGCAGCGCGGTTTAACCCGCGTTAAGTTACATCTTTGGTTATTGCTTTGCTCCCGTTGCCCGTTGCGTGATGTTATGTAGCCTATAACCTTTATCAAGAACTTGTCTATCAAACGCATAAAGAATTATTCAAATTCGACTGGTTCCGGAGATAAGCGCGTTCAAACAAACAAACCCTTTTGCTTCATATAATAATTAATAAACAGTATAGATTAAATTAAATTATAATTTATTTATTCCGGAATTACTCTCATAGTGTGTTAGTAACAATAATCTTACTAACTAATGTTACAATTAAATAAATAAATGACAATATTACAAGTCTAACATAGTTATTAGGTACATTCAAAAGTTATTTATTCTATCGAAATATTACGAGGAGATTACAATATCAAGAAGCTCCCACAAAAAAAGCTTAATGTAATGACAAAAACAACATCATCTTGATAATAATGGTTTCAAAATGATACTGAGTTTACATAATGCACAAAAAGAATTATATACTAAGGTATGGTACAAATGTATATTATATATTATTATGTTCCTGTTCTGTATTATTCAAAGAATATATCATATCTAAACTATTATCTAAGCGGATGAGTTTGTTTGAACGCAAAAATAATTTTTCTAATCTGACTGGTAGTTTCAGAGATTAGCGCGTTCAAACAAACAAACAAACTCTTCCGCATTATATATTAGTATAGATGACTATCTCATAACAGCAATACTGAGGTGAACTTTATTGTCCCTAGAGTTTCCCATTAATACTTGATTTTCAAACTGATCAGATTGCAGAACCGATCACACGCGAGTCCGACTTTCTCGTTTATTTTTAAACATACATAGATTTTTTTTAATTTATGAAATAAATATAACTAAATACAATAGACGGATTGAAAAGTCGTAATGGCCCAGTGGTGAAGGCACTCGCTTGTAAACACTTATCTCGTGGTTCGAACCTGGGCAAGTACCAATGTAATTTATATATACTTTCTAAGTTTATCTGGACATTACTAACTGACGGTGAAGGAAAACATCGTGAGGAAACCTGGACTTCTGAGGAAGTCTGAAATCGCCAATCCGACTTAAGCAAGCGTAGCGATCAATGCTCATACCTTCTCTGTATGAGAAGAGGCCTTTTCCTGCAGTGAAATAATAATGGGCCGATATGATGTTATAGACGAATTATTGCTATAAATGCATTATGTTTGTCTGTCGACCGTGATACATAGATGAACGAATTAGGTGCAATAAATTTCATGACATCTGAAGAAATAAAACGTTTCTATACATGTTACACTGCGGTTTGATAGTCGAGCGAAGTCACTAACTCTAAATATCTCGGCGAACGTTTCGACGTTAATTACGGTACACGCACGTTGCCTCTCACAGTCTCACCCATACGCCCTCTGACCACCCGAACGACGTTTAATATGTTTCCTTTTCTTATTTGTACACGCCACTACGCACACGAAATGTCACTGAAAAGTAAACATTCTTTTGAAATCATAACACCATCATTAAACGTTACCAAACTATTTGGTAGACAAGCGGAGTGTCTTAGAGTAAGTGGTAACGATCATAGACCTCATAACTCTTAAGCGTCAGGTTGACTTCCACGGACTCTCGCTGCTATCCTGGCAAAAAAGTATACTTGCAACCGAAAGTACGTACCAACAATTTGTACTGCTGATATGTTGCCAGTATAGTACTTTTTATGGGAAAACTAGGAAAATACTATTGTCCAACAGAGACAACATGATTTTCCTGCCACTTTCTCATTTGTGATTTGACCGCACTCATTCAGTGAACTCTCTAATTCGGATCCTAATACGAATACGGATATAATTATTTCGGATAATCCAGTTGTTTCTCATAGTTTTGGTTACGGATATTTTATTATTTAAGAACATAATGCTAGTTCGCACTCGCATCGAATTCGCTTCTTTAAGGTCGAAGACGATCGACGCTTCTTGACGTTAGTCTGAAAAAAAAAAATTTTGTCTTTTGTTGACATGTCGCATTTAGATTCCGCCTACCGAAACTTTTATATCGGATTCGGTTACGGTTACGGATATATTTTTATTTTGGAAATCTGATAGTTTTGGCTATGGTTATGGATATCCATAACACCCCAAGTTTGCGCTACTAAAGTATACGCGACCGCTAAATTAGTATGAATTTCACTGCTCACAATTAAAATGAAAATTTCAAAATAATGTAGCTCTTACCTATAACTGGGAATTATAGATGGGTTTGTACTAGGTAAATCCTTTACTAGGTGCGCCTATTCCTAGTTCGTCCGAATACTAGATTCAAAAGGATTTACCTAGTACAACCCATCTCTAATTCCCAGTTATAGGTAAGAGCTACATTATTTTTAAATTGTCATTTTAATTGTGAGCAGTGTATCTAGTCCTTGCATGATACTCGACTACGTGTTCTACGAATATTACCTCTAATATACTGATGTAGGGTCGGCAATCGTGTAATTTACAAAAATACTAGGTGGTGGCGCCTGATGCTTGACCACGTGTACATGCGAATATCACCTCTAATATACTGATTTAGGGTCAGAAATCGTGTAATTTACAAAAATACTAGGTGTATCAAGTATTTTTAAAATTAGAACAGGTGCGGTCTAGTCTTGTAATAAATATGCGGATATGTTCTAGTAAATACGCCTCATCTCTACAGGGAATTCAATTCTGAGCTTCACTATTAATAAAAGCGCAATTTTATAAATTCAAATCACGCGGAACTACTTCCGACCACCATTCAGAATAATTTTCGTGTGATAACATAGCTATATGTGATGTGCATACATGTAATCGGTACCGCAATGAAAATTGAATTCCGTTTAATCTGAAGCGGATGAAATGAAATTCTCTAAACTGCGTGCTCTATCTAGAAATGGTTGGGATGCTCAGTTGCGACGAGACGTCGCCTCGCTTATGCATTTCCTTCATTTATGTACGTGTGTTTGTTCATATGTACGTATCTAAACGTTTGTTTATGTTTAGGTTTTCCCGCGTCGACGTTCACGTGGCAGACAAATTTGCACAAATATTATGTAGTATTAATGGGTCTTCAGATTAATGTGTTCAAACTACGTCAACTATATCTACTAGATCAGAAAACAATCAAGTAAGCCATCATTAAGAAAGTTGTTTTGGTAAAGCACGGACTGAACAATAAGCAGATAGTATCGAGATTGGTAAGGAATTGCGATAGTGTGATGTACCGTAGGAATTAGGTCGCACGCATGTCACCAGCCTGATCCCCGATAAAAACAATCTACAAGTATAGCGTTTTTTTATCTACTGATATGATCGTATTAAGACTTATAAATGAATATATTTTAAAAAGTAAAAAAATTATGTTAAGGAAGTGTAACATATATCGTTTTTGTCATGGATCCGAAAATAATAAATAAATTGCAATAAAAATTTTTATGTCGAAATAAAAGCGATTAATATATTTCTATTCAAAAATATTTTTATATAAAAAAAAAACCGCCTTCAAATGGAAGAAATTAAAAAGTAAAAAAAAAGAGTGTGTGTTCTCATGTACGCACGTAAGAAGTATAACTTCAAACAAATTAATTTACTTAGCACAAAGTAATTCGTATTTTGATTTAGTTAATCAGAAATGATTAAATAAGTATTTTATAATTTTGAAGTTGGTGCCAAGTAAACACTACAAGAACCTTACTACAATAGCAAATTAAGATTGATAATTATGAACTTTAATTTTTTACTTTTTAATTTCCTCCATCTTTGAAAACGGTTTTTTTATGTGAAATTTTTATTTTTCTCTTCTTAGTGGTTCACATGTGCTTACCCTTCACAACGTACCGGCGTGATGTTATGTTATGAAATGGTGTAAACAATAGACAGATATGAGATTTCAACAATCCCAGTCCATTTGCTATCACTTATTGAAGAGTTCCGTAGCCTATATCCGAAGATCTTCATGAGATCTTCACCAAATTGAAATAGGATCACTCCGAGAAAGAACTCTTTCAAAAACTACTCAAATCGCTTCATATGTGCCTATAAAATTTTAAGAGTTCTCTCTATTTCTCTAGGATTGCATCATCAGATTCTGACTTGATCATGAAACCACCTGGGAAGTATACCCTTTCATACAAAAAAAAATAAAATCTAAATCGGTCCAGCCATCTTCGAGTAATCGAGGAACATACATAAAAAAAGGTTTCGACGAATTGAGAACCTCCTCCCTTTTGAAGTCGGTTAAAAATAGAATATGTTGCGAAGATAATGAATTATTATACTATGGCAAGGTTCGTTGGGCGCCAGTATAATTGACGTCAATAATTCTTAGAATTCAATTCCCTATTCGTAAAGTCGGGAGGCACTTCACCAAAATATACTTAATTCGTCGGTTACGCCTACAACATGTAAGGTACAATGCGTTACAGAAAATACTTGCTTGAACCTTAGCAAATATAGAGTAAATATAAGTTTCTATAAATAACTCATGTTCTTAGAACAGCGCAGTCCAATCTTTGTTTGTTAGATTTTCTTGTCTAATTTAATTTGTGATTATGAAACATCTTGATAAAGCACCTTACTGGCTTTCGCTCTGATAATATTGTTACTAAGGAAAATACAAAAATGCAGTTTTAATCGAAACGTCGGGATGTTTTTGTGCCAAGTCGGTGCAATTTTGTGCGTTTTATCTTATTAATCTTTATTTTTTCATTGACTCTCTTCGGAATGTTGATTTTTAGAGATTCCGGAAAAGTGCTCCTGTCAACGACCGACCACCCGATATAGTGCGGACCCGTTATATTACCCGAGTGATCGACCTGGACTCCTGCCACGATCCCGGCGCCCGGCTAATTATAACCACTCGGTCATAGAATAAACAATCTCATGCTAATACCATCAAGGAATAAAATTGCTTACACAAACCCGCGCATGATACGATTAATGAGCTGTTGGGAACTATTTTATATCGTGTATGACGCGATAATTGCTACAATTCCAATACATTGACTTGTTAAGGCCGTCGAGGTCGATAACTCATTACTTTCCTTACAGTTTACTTTGTTTAGATATTTGTTGTAACAAAACTTATTTATACTCCGAATAAAATATACATTCAAATAATATTGACTTTGAATTTAAAGTATTTATGTGGTGGTGAGATCGATCCAAATAAAAAGCAACTTTACAATCAACTCATCTCATAAACGTCTTTTCGTAGCATCTTTCCGGCCTCTCCAACTATGTTGACGTGAAAAGTTTTCGCGTAGTCTCCCGAAGTGGCTCATGTAGGACGCGCGTCAACTGACCAAAACAACGAGGTCGGTCTTTATTCACGTATGCGGAATCGTCTACTTGAGCTGGAGAATAGGTATAGCAGCGATAACGAGTCAGTCGTGTCCTCGCAGCCGATTATTGCGGTTGCTACATCAATAATATATTTTGTTCTCGCACATTTTAACCGCTTAAAATATAATTTGCAATAACAAGGGCCTCGCGCATCGTGCGGAATCAGGTGTCAGATGGATTTCTACGTCTAGCCTTGTGTTTAAAACTGTCAAGGTGAGCGTGGCGAGTGCAACGTGTGGTTTGTAAACTGATTGGCTTGTAACCGAGTGAGCAGTAGTGCAGTGACCCATCAGCCGTGCGTGAAGACGGGACGATGGTGCGCAAAGGGGAGACGTCCACCGGCACCCTGTTCAGGACTCTGGCCGACACGCTCCGGTGGCAGTCTCTTCGCGCCGTCACCATGATGCGTTCGGTAAGCAGCAGGCGCTTTGCTTGGACGCGTTATGCTGTTGTATTGATGTTGTTGCTTGTAATCCAGTACGTTGAACCAATTTAAATTTTACTTAGTACTTAAGTTTTAATACCTATATCGAATTCTATTGGCAATTATTCTATAATTGTATATACGTACAATACACACAGGTGTGTACAACTTGTATTTTCGTTATCGTCATTCTTTATGTTTGCCTCTCTTCGGTGTTGACGTCAAGGCATTGTGTAAAACTTGTGGGAAACTCAATTTTATCTGATAATCGATAAGTCTTTATACGAATTATATCGATTGACGTGTGCTACCACAATGTTTTGACATATGCTCACGATGCGTCCGTGTGACCGTCTCGCACCGTTCACGTGACTTTATCGGAATCTATCACAATCTGTGACCTCAAAGGAGAAGAATCACGTTGCGTAAACAAATGCAGTGACACCGTGCCATATCATCTTTTACCTTCACTGCACAATTTAGATACGGAATGCTATTGTAACGCAACTATTCGGTCTAAAATATATAGAACCACCACCTCTTCTTTTGAGTATCGAAAGACGCGACTAAGGGTTTATCCGACAACGATCATCATCGTTATCTACGTGCCAAATATTATCTTACCTGCAGTCACCAACCCCCGCCAAGTAGTTTGACAACATCATCCTGTTTGGAAGAGGCCTTTGTAAGGTCCAACAGTTAATTCTTAGAGGTTAATGATTTAGTTACATTATCTAAATCAGCATTGCAGCAAATGCATTCTTTGTTTATACCCTTTGTTAATTGCTTTTGTTAGATGTCTGCTAGTTGTAATGATCGAATATAATATATAATAGATATAACCATGCAAACAAATAAATGGTAACTTTTAGATATATTGACAAAACAAACTAATAATCGCATTCAAAAAATATTGTCTAATTCTATACGAAAGACAAGTAAATTAACCGATAAATTAGGTCAAATAGACGTCAAGAACGATTCATATGTAAGCTAAAACGGTGAGTGAATTGTCGCATTTTGTTTACATCTTAGTGTAATACTATGTAGTACATGCATAGATACAGGCGGAACGCAGACATTCGGCTCGGGATCTGCTGACCTAGTTAGGTATACGGCTTTCTTATCTCTGCTATTATACGTAGAAGGGAGTGACCAGAAAATTTTTGATTCTTTTCATATTAAGTCTGAACACAAATCATAGTTATGATAAAGTACCTTACTATTAGACATTCTCTGTGAGTTTATGAACAATATTGCTATGACATTGCACCTGGTTATATTATCATCATCATGATTTCAGCTAAATATATGTCCAACAGGGGACCAATTTTGACATATCCACCTCAAGCTTCTGAAAAATATGAATTTAAAGGTGTAATAGTAGTGTATATCTACATATTTATATTGCTGAATTTTCGTTATTGGCTAAAGAATTTTCTTAAGCTCTGACTTCCACACAAAAGTGTTATAAAAACCTCTACATTATCACCCCAGCGTTTCTTTTGGCTGAGTCATTGACGAAGTCTTTCACCAAGTTTTGAATGCTTGTATTTTCTGAGTTCTGCTTGAAATCTAATTTGGTTTATTGAATTAAGAAATTAGTAATTAATTATTCTGATACCTATTCATTAAATTCCATAATGAAATAACAGATCTCGTTATTGTATTTATTAAAAGCAAAATACTTGATCTTTTAAGCTGAAATTCGTCAGATTTTTGCCAAATTAAGAGATTTCCTTTAATTCTTTCAAATTTATTACTCACCAAGGACAGGGCGTTAGTTAAAAATAGAGCAGACTATTACCAGACTGGGCCAGACCTATATTTAAAGCGTTAGACGTTGTTATTCAACTTTGTATGAATAATTTATGACAAAAACCATCCTTAAGGCGGGCCGATGATCTAATCGAAATCGAAATAGCCTTTGGGTTCTAACCTTTCAGGACCAGTTTTTGAATAAGTTTTTGGGTAGGGCTTGGTTTTTGATGAACTCCACAATAAGCACATATGTAACAAAATCAGTATGACTAAAGCATACTAGTCATATTCGTATTACATCCTTCTTAGTATTGTAAATCACTGAGACGATGCATCTACGCCTTAAGAATGTTCATTTCCTGTACAGTGACTAGACCAGTAGCAGCTGGAATATCATCTGTGTTATTAATAATAATGAGATTAGATCACTGTAGCTTTGTCATTAAAGATGACGGAAATAGTAAGTTTATTTTGATGTAGTGAAAACGTTTTCTCATGTTTGTTTCTTGCCTAGATTACTTACGATGAAGAAGTCAAAGATCGTAATGAGATCCATTGCTTGCGGCGGTAACTGTTCATTAACTAAACCTTGTTGGATGAGTGCCTTTATTTATTTATCAAACTACAAATACAGGTTGCATAGGCGGACCTAAAGTTATAGTAGCGTTCTCTACTAGTCCTACTAAAAGTAGTAAGCATATGTAAGCTAAAGAGCTTACATATGGTAAAATCATAGCCTATCACCGTGTATAGGAGATTTTCTAGCGTATTCTTTAATAGTCTACAGCTTAACTGATTTCTGCAAAATACTAACATATTCCGAATACTGCTCTAGTAATTATTTTAAAACTAACATTTTGCCCTTGAAAGTTATTCGCTAGACGCATGACTAATAGAATCAGACACATTAAGTAGTGTAAGTAAAATATTCTTCATCATTAGGATCATCACCATTAGTCGGCATTCGCGACGAGTCTCAGCTGTTATGACGGCGTCTGGTTGCTATTAATAAATTTTACGGACACAAGCACCGACAGTGTCCGACAGACTTCATGTCAATGACTTAATTCTAGACCATTTCGTTTGAATGGTTTTTGGTCATGTTATTACGAATTTAGATATATTTTCTTCTTCTGTTCGTTTTACTACGACTGTAAGTCAGTAGTCAATAGGTTTGATAAACAGGTAGGTTTATGTTTTACCTGATTTTGATTGATTACCTGCTTTGCCAGTTTATTCAGGATATCATGAATTCAAAATAGTTATAATAAGATTGGTATTTATGAAAGCCTTGATATTTTGGTGTATTTCTCTAATTCTCTAATGAAACGTTTATTATCGGTCTCTAGATACTTAAGTTCTGAGGGCATCCCTTATTGGTTGTCTGCCACTTTTATAACGAAGATCTAGATCTATATTTGGTAATCAGTTTTAACAGGCTATGTCTTGTCCATCACACATAATAAGTGAGGCAATTCTGCAAATTAAGTCAGCTGAAAGACATCCACTGCCAGACATAGGCCTTCCTCAAGTATCGCCACTATGACTGGTCGTGAATCGCCCTCATTTATCAGTAGCCTGCCTTCTTTTATCAGGGCGTGCGTCAGTTCGCCTTGTGAGGGGTCTGCCCACGCTGCCGGGAAAACTACACCAAAACAAATGAAAGTAAAAGTAATTTAATTTCCTTTAGCCGTTTTATTTATGTGTGTCTTAAAGACTATTTCATGTCTATTATATCATATTCAACATTGTATGTTTTATTTACTTAAAAACTTTCGCGTTGCATGATATAGTAGAACTAACATCATCGCGACATCAGTCTGCTTGTGACCACGGCCGGTGTAACCTGGTCGAAACGTCAAGCAAAATAAGGTATGTAAATACCTAATGCATGATCGCGTGAATTCCCGTATATTTAGTTCTATTATATGTTTTGCCAATATTTATCAAATTTTTTACATACCCTACCTGATTTGTGTTCAATATGAAATGAATTTGGTACCTTCTTAATTAGTTTCAGATGTTGACTAGTTCTGACTTGGCGAAATATGTTAACTGGTTGCTAGTAACCAAGCTTTGTACTGTTATTATAAAAATATTTTAATATTTTATTACACGGCTGCATGTAGACGAGTAGATCACACGTGATGTGATGGTCTACGTTACTTGTCTATTCTGCACGAAAATCAGGCGACCAAGTGACTTCTTTAAAGTTTACAATACTACTTTTTTAGTTAATTTGGTTCCACTCTATTCTGTTCCATGCCACTGCTGGACAAAGATCTCCCCCATGGTGCTTTACAGCTCTCTGTTGGACATTGATATGGTCCACTCGTCCATTATTAGGAATGGAAAACATGGGGTCGAAATACTTATCACTATAATAAACACCCACAACAATAAAATATCCTCACTCACTATTATCTTTATCTTATAATAAATTATTTTAATTATTATTTCAAAAAATTAAAGAAATATTAAAGATAAATAATATTTTTTTTTTATTAATCAAACAAGGTTATTCGGTAGACATAAATTGTTGCTTAATAATTACACCTTCGAGCAATATAATTTGTTGTTATTGCAAATATTTGAGCCTACGTAAAAATAGTTCAAAGGCTGTAGGCGGAATTTGATGAATTTGCGTGGTCCTTAAGCAACACCCACGTCAGTGTGGGTAAATATTATCAGTGTGGGTGTTAAATTATTAAGGCACCGACTTCATTTGATACATGGTATTTACCAATTTTATACGGAATGGTTAGGTTATCACGTTGGCATGCATACCGGAAGATGATGAGGTTTCAGTGTTTTTTAAGTACCAAAGTTGTAACATATAGACAATACGTCTCCCCGTACGGCACTGTTGCTACGCACGTTTCTCCTTCGAATTCAGACGGAACGAGATTCATTTCAGTATGTTATACGTTTTATTTTATTTATTTGCAACATACCTCACAAAATTTACTTTGATATAAAAATCTAATTTCTTTTAATAGATACTAGGAATGCTTTAAACTTTCGAATAACTTTAATCTTCAGTCTCTTTCTGACAAAATTGTCGCTTATAAATTTGTTTCAAAACTTAATTTACAAGTTCGGAGAATCTCCACTGCACAGTTCATAATTCTGACTTTCTTGTTATGTAACGGAGATCGGGTTCTTGTCGGAAGCAGTCCTTATTAACTAATAATACATATTGGCAACTAGTACGATATTCAAACAAGTAAGATAATTTTAGCAATACCAGTAAAAACTAGTTTTAACCCAATGATCGTTTAAAATTCGTTCAAATCCATCGACAATTACTTATGACATGAAAAGACAAAACTAGTATCATAAACTCTTGGCAGGCTTCCAAATGATTGAAAAATGACTTTGAAATTAAATTTTATTATGTGTTCCTAATGTCCATAAAGTAACATTATTATAACATACTACTTAGTAAGCTAATATAATCTAATCATAAAGGATATGTCTCTTGTGCAAGTTAAAGGATTGTATTATAATAGTACCCAGCCTGTTTACTGTCCCACTGCAGGGCAAAGACCTTTTCTCTTATAGAGAAGGCATGAGCATTGATCACCACGCTTGCTTAAGGCGGATTGGCAATTTCAGACTTACAAGTCCAGGTTTCCTCACGATGTTTTCCTTCACCGTCAGTCAGGAATGTCTAAGATAAACTTACAAAGTACATAATGTTATGAAAAATCACATTGGTACTTGCCTGAATTTGAACCCACTACCTCGTGTTTACGAATCGGGTGTCTTATCCACTGGGCTATTGCGACTTTTTTTTGTTTTTATTATTATGTAATTTAGAGAGAGGGTTCTTAATCCTTATTTTTATGTAAGTAAGACGCCAACTCGTTGATACCTTACAAAAAAGAAGGCACAAAATAGCTTATAACCGTATAAAATTGCATCTGCAGTGTGTGCGGGGTTGATCAGTGTTCGGTTCGTTATCGTGGCGGGCAGCAATACATTGGATCGAGAACGCAGCGGAGTCTAGTCAACGTCGGCGGCGGCGGCGTGCCGTATCGCAGGAGCCGCCATCCGCAGAGATGACTATGCTCGCTCTCATTCATTAGAGGGGAGAGAGGGCCGGGGCGCAAGACGTCGCGCGCCGCCCGACGATATCGATTTTGTCCCACTCTCCCCTCGCTCCACCCCCGACACCCCCGCACTCAGCCTCCGACCTCGAGTGCTCTCCTCTCGCGCCTACCGAACACCTCCGACAGAAACTACGCCTTAACGACATGACGCCACAGCTCAAAATTCCAATCCCCAATGCATGCCCGACGTCCTCCCGCCGATCCCTAATGGACCCTCGGGCCGAAAGTCACTCGGTCGAGATTACAACGACGCCTCCGCCGTCCACGCTGTTGGAAAAATAAGCTTTTTGTTACAATTAAAATGGTAAATCAAACCAATTTTAGTAATTGCGAGGTCAAACTTTGAAGTGCCGGCGAGCGCTGATGGCGGGTTTTTAATCGCGTATGATTTTTAATAGGCGTACCTGTTCTTGCATAGTTGTATGATGATTGATGACTGTCTTTAATGTCATCTAATGTGTCCTGAGTATTAATTAACATAATATATGAAATGGACAACAGATTGATTGGTTTCAGCGCCTGAAAAAAAATTCAATTAAATTAGTCTCATAAAATTCGTTCATTTGATAGCACCACACGAAGTTGAACATTGGCGTTTAAAACTAAAGTTTCCTTTGATTTTGATGACATATTTGTCACTGATGAACATGATGATACGATTGTATCTCAGATCAGAGATCGTCCAATGGAAATAAATTTTAGTCTCGGTAAGTTTATTTGTTAGAACTGATCGCAGATTTCATTTAACAGGCTCGAATCAGGCTTGACCACCTGCATATACTAGGCTAAAACAGCCTGATTGATAATGACGCAGATGATGAAACTAAGTATCTACAAATAATGCAGATTTGAAATCAATTAATTTAAATGTGTCCGAAACCGGCATCATAATTCAAAAACAAATCCTGCAATTAACTGCAAACATCTGTGTTACAATATAAATAAGCACTAACGCAAATTCCAGCAAAACTAATAAAAGAATGAATGTAGTAACATTTACTCCAATGTCACACGTATCTTGTATAGTAACATAATCTAGAAAAATGCATTCTATTCCAGTCCAAGCTATTTGCGTTACAACCTTTATCGACGTAGACCGCCCGCAGCCACAACATGTAAAGCATTGTGCACATTATAAAACGCTACTTAGATAAAAAAAATACCATATAACAGAGTACGCACTATTCCATTATTTAGTTCAGTGATCCCTGACCTATGAGATAAGGCTGGTCATGTTGTGGTAGGCCTTCGGGATTATGCATCGTTTACATTGCTAATCGGGATCTAATGTATGTATGCGATGTCTGATGATAATACAAAATTATTACTTTGGCTTAATGCATTCAAAGGTGCATCCGATCGTTGAAAATTTAATGGGCGAGCACTAAATTGTCAGATGAAATGACTTGATCAGAATATGGTTGAAGATTGGGGTTTAACGAATTAAGTTATTAACGAGGTCAATTTATAAATGTAGGCTTTGGCATTGTAATAATATATTTCGGCTGGATATCCGTATTTTTCAAAATATCAGTCACGATAGTGAATACATCTCAGTGCGCAAAAGTTGGAATGTAGGTAGTTTCATGCGAAAGTATTTTAAATATCGTTAATTATATTAAAAATTGGGTAAATTTTCACTCACTTAACATAAATTTGTGACCATTCCCAAAGGAATCTGTAGTTTTAAAAATATTACTTCGACCGCTCACAACAACGCTGAAAGGTACAAAATAGAAATAAATAATACAATGTTTGAAATATCTTATATTATCATTCATAATGTAACAATATATGCTCAGAAAACCTTTAGAGAATTGAGAATTTGAGATATGACAACTTTCAATTACTTTATTGAAAAATAATATAAGAAAACGTCTGTAGTCTGTACTGACAAGTGACGAGTGACGACGTGTTTACCTGAAAATTACATAACAAAATGTAATATTATTTCTACGAGAACGTATTTTGTTACCAATAAAAAATATTATATTGTTGAAAGTAGGTAGACTGAGTGATTTGAAGTTAACGATTCTTAATGTTATTACAACAGTCGAATCTTCCGTCACATAATTCTGACGTCATCGCGTATCACATAACAGATGCAACTCATGAAGCACAGATGTGAATCTCGTTCACTCTACGATAAGAGTTTTATTTATTACTAGCTGTTGCCCGCAGCTCCGCCCGCGTGAATGTTGGTTATCGCATTATATATTTTTACTAGTGATAAACATATCTCTGTTTATATATTGACGATTTTTCATACAAATGTTTATCCCTTATTTCCAACCCCTTTAAGCCATTTTTCGCGATAAAAGATGTGCCTATGTTGTTACTCAAGGTCTAATCTATCTCTATGCCAAATTTCGTCAAAATCGGTTCAGTGGTTTAGACGTGAAAGCGTAACAGACAGACAGAGTAACTTTCGCATTTATAATATTAGTTTGGATTTTTGTGGCTTTAAAAAATTCCAATAACAAAGTAACAATTTATCTAATAAATAATAGACGACGGTCTATTGCGTTGCATCCTGTTTAACACAATACCAGGAATTATATATCTATTGCAGCTATTATTTCAAGAATTCTGTTGTTGAGTTGTATAGGTCAAGGTTTAGTTTATTCATTAATTTAGTTCATCGATACGAAACAACAAGTTTTCTTTAACCTTATCACACATTTTCAGTTTGTTATTTCTCCGTCCACAAATGTAAACAAACACGATATCAATAACAACAAACATGTTTGTATTTGTTTTGATTGGGTAATCTTTATTTACCAATAAGAGGAAGCTGTAGTATCCTTATACTTAAAGAGTCACAATATTAATTATTAACAAACGAGGAAAAATAAGCGGCATGACGTAAACAATTTCATCTACACGTGATTGATATAACTTTTTTTTTCTCTATTAACTGAATGCCATCTGCGAAGTTTGTTACCACAGTAGAACATAAATGTTTGGCTTTTATTGTTTGCTACTTTAAAATAGCTTTTCAATAGAATACAATAAAATTACGCGTTATTTATTTAGAAATTCTGTACTTATATTTTGATTTGATAAAGTTCCATTCTGATTGACGTACGCCAAGAGTACCTACTTATGAGCTTTTGAATGCCTTATTGTGACGTTTGAGCATGTTTATGTATACGCATAAAATGTTTCATCGGGTACACATTATCAGACACGTTCATTTTTTAATTAATTATTATTAGGTACTGAGCGGAGTATGTAATTAAATTACAACTGTGTATTTATTTTTAAAAACGATATGTAAACAACAAATGCTTTCGATGCAGGTTATTTATTGATATATAGTATCTGTTGTTACCTCGGTTATTATAGTAATGCCCCATCAAAGGCGTCTGCCTGGACCTACCTCAATGAGGGGAACGCTTGGGGTAGGTTATGGTATTGCATTCGCCGATCCGCCGACTGCAAGGGTGGTTTTGCATAAGTATACACCTCGTATACATAGTTTACAGCCCTGAATGTCGCTGTCTAACCGCTGGATTTATGAATGCTGCGGTGCAATTATGACGTTTCGTGTGGGCGTGTGTGTGTTTACGCTGTTCCGATTACTATGCAAACATTTGATATACGAGCTCGCACGCTTTACTTATTTATATCTATGTACGTAGTCATACTTACACCATACTGTCTACGTTTTATTTATCGATCACTGTTTCAGACCATTATAGTTTGTTATAAATTTTAAATTAGTTACCGGCGTCGAAAATAAACACGAGATCGTTATATTGCCGGCGACGACTGAATCTTTGATTGATTTTCGACGTTTTTGATTTACACGTCTAACGTTTCACCACATTAAAATAGTAGTACTAAGCACTACTATGTTTGAAATTTGAGACTAGTACCTAGTACCTACCTGTTGGATTTTGCGCCGTACCAGGTAATCCTACAGATAATTAAAAAAGCGTGCGTGCCCACTTGACGCACAGTGTTAGCTTTTTTGCGTGTGTGTGCGGTGGCACTAATGAAACGGGTCCCGGCGTGTGCGTCGTGGCGGCCTACGTACGAGGGCCTTGCATTGGGTCGGGTCAGTGAACCCGCCCGCCCACTATCGGGGTAAATATGCCGAATGCACACAGATGCGCGCGCCGGCACCCGCACACCCCCGCCCAGTTGGTCGTCGCCGCTGCACTCTGCACGCATACACCCCCGACCCCTCTTAAAACTCCTAATTGATTGCACAAATTTTCTCGCAATAACTGTCTTTTTATGGTGTTAATGATGTAAACTTGTGCAGTTGCGACGCTTTAATTGATACTCGACGACGTGATAAGTTGTAAACTAAAGTACCTAATGCGCGACCAACTCTCATTTGCATATCACCACGATGTCGTCGACGGGACTATGAAAAATTAATTAGCATACGGCGAATTCTCTTTTTCGTGATTTCGTTGCGATCTTCTGCTTGCTATCGCTGTGGGTAACCAGTTTATTTTATTTCTTTTTAGAAAAAGTTTCATTAGCGTCCTTTACGTGTTTACACTTTGTACCAATAATGGAGAACATAAAAATGCACGCAAAATCTACTAAATTAGATCTGTTCTGGACTTATTACCAGAGGTCGGAATTAGGTAGAGTTATTTATGTACTTACACTGATTTCATACTGCGAAAGAATAAAGTGGATATACCTCAAATCCCGAGATTAATTTTAAACAGCAAAAAAATCATATACGCACACGCGCGATGTTGTCACATTTGTAGTTCGCGTAACATAGCTTGTGAGAACAGAAGAAAACAATAATGGAAATGCGGAGCACTCCCCGCTTAACGAAATGCACTAAATTTTGTCCCTTTTACCGCATTCAATTTTTTTCGTATTTATAAATATTTGTGTGCATGTACATGTCTATTTGCATTGGTCTGGGTGTTTCAATGTATAATAAGTATATATTTACAAAAAAAGTATTTAAGTATGTATATCCGCATTCTAGAACACATAACACAAATAAATATGCTTACTTTGGGTCTAGATGGCGTTGTGTGTAGTTGTTGTGATATTATTATCTATACTATTATATAAAGCGGAAGATTCTGTTTGTTTGAACGCGCTAATAATCTCTGGAACTATCAGTCGCTCGTGGAAGGTTATAGGATATGTAACATCATGCTACTGGCGACGGGAGCAGAGCAGTAAGCAAAGACGCGGGTGAAACCGCGCCGCGGAAAGCTCGTTATATTATAAAAAGACGAAGTAAAAGTATGAAAATTTGCTATAATGTATGTATTAATAATTTGTATAGTGAATTAATGTAAATACTAATATAAATTGTATGTTAATTATCTTTGTTAAATTTGTCTTATCTATATCTGAAGTTTTAATTATTAATTTGTAATATTGTGGCCACGCGGGATTGTCCATTAGAAATCCCGGACAGATCCATATAAATATCACCATTTCGATGTAATTACATAAATAACTCTATATGATTCCACATTACATTTTTAGTAAATTTTACATTCCATTTACAGTTACTTACAGATTTTTTTTACATTTATTTTTACAATAGAATAATTTCGATTACTGATTGTTAAGCATTCATTACTTTTTATTTTGAGATCAACGCCTTGGCACTAGCAACTAAACATACACTCGAGCGGAATCATAAAAAAACTGTGGAAGTCGATCTATTAAAAATGGCTATTTATTCAAAAGAGCAGACAGCTGTATATTTTATGTTAAACAACCAGAATAACTCAGTAACGCAATTCATACGCCAATGATGGAGGCATTACATCATCGAATGCATTTGGATGATATCATTGTGACGTCACGGCGCAATGCGTATAAATAAAATGTAAAGTTGTGATGCCAACATCCCTCCAAACACACAATAAATACATGCAATAAAAATGGCATGAAATCGCAATGCCATCATAAATGCGCCCGTTTTGGCATGATTGCTACAGAATGCGCGCTCTTTTGAACATCTTGACCTATTCAATTGTGTGATACATCGCTTATTTTATGTATCTAAGGAGTTCTTGGAAAGAGTTGGAAAATAATTGGTTTATAGATACAATAGTAATGATGCTTAGAAAATATCTACACCCGGGTTCTGAATGTCTAGTCAAAATATAGTTATACTATTACAATGATAACTGTAGCGCATGAGCGTGAAGTTAGGTAAAAACTAAGAGAGGCATATATATATGGCCAGCAGTGGATTGATTCAGACTGTGGATGGTGATGATGATGAATACAATGATAAAAACACGCGTAAACATTGTACTACAATAATGTTTGACATATCTATATCCGAACTAATACAGTGTAAGAGTTGGATAGCTCTTTTATCTTATACAATCAACAAAATGATAAACGTGCCACCTGTAAGTGCAGTGGTAACCGCCGCACGTGGACTGCAGAAGCGTCAGAAGTGTCATTTTTTATATTAGCTATGTCCTTGTCGGCTCCGTTTTTCGGGCATCTTTTCTTTTTAACCGACTTCAAAATTCGACCGTATATATATTTTTTAAACTTTTCTTAGGGTGACTAGTTCTCACTACTAATTATATATTTTCACTATTAATAATATTGACTGCTAAGACTGCTCTCCTGTACGGTGGAGGTAACTCTAGCGAGAAATCTTATACTCTTGCTCTTTTCATTCATCTAAATCTGTAATTTAGTATTATTACTCACTTTCAGTAACTTAAGATAGGTACCTGAAGTCCTCTTAACCTGTCCTTTAATTTATATGAATGTACACCGGTAATTAGAGTAATTTATTACGCATTAAAAACATTAATTATGTTAAATATATACATAAACCATGTCAAAGTTTAACAAAAGAAATCGTTTTACATCACAAAACAAGATGATTGATTAACACAACAAACAAAATATGGGGCGAAATTCAAATTTTCTCCTAAACAATACTTAACAACGCTCGTAAAACAAACCCAAATCGTTTATCGTCGTGATATAAAAGTTCGACAGCAGAGCATTAAAGTGATCCATGTCGCCAGATTTCAGGAAGTGTATGTAGAATAATAATAATGCAAGCATGTTACTACTGTCTTAATGCAGGGCAAAGGCCTCTTCTCATGCAGAGAAGGCATGTGCATTGATCACCTCGCTAGCTAAAGGCGGATTGGCAATTTGAGACTTTTAAATCCAGGTTTCCTCACGATGTTTTTCTAATGAACAAAATAATAGTTATTATTAAGACGCGCATCGGTACACTGCGCTCAACTTTCTTTGGTACAAACACTACAAACGTAATTAAACAACTCACGAAAATACATCACACAAGAGCTTTACTAGAACTGAACTATTTATATTTGCATGACTGTTCAAATAGGAGGATTAGCTTTTAATGATGTTGAATGTATGTCCGTTATAATCTGTATGTGTTTGTTGAGATGACGTAAAGTTTTAGAATATTAGTTTTAAGAACTCTTCAGGGTATAATGAATGTTTTTATTATAATTATTTTTATACAACTATATTGCTAAACAAGCAGACAGTCCATGTGGTCAATGATGATTATAAGTGGTAACCATAACCTGTGGATATAGTTTAATCCTATCGATAGTGCAGGGGAAAGGAGATGAAGAGGAAAAGGAAGAGGACCGAGAGGAATAGAACTCTCTAAACGCCGCCCAATAATGATAACATTATCTTCTAAAATCTTTCTATTCGTCCTACAGGGTATGAAGTTTTATGTATGATGTTATATGATGTATGTTGGTGTAATTAAAAATTATTATGATTATCTCTAGTATAACCTCTTTTATGTACTTAACATAACAAAGTTTAATTTGAAACCGCATATTATCTGTTTCCGAAGAAACATTGTTAAGGGTTTCGCTCTGCGAACTTTACAGATAAGCAGCGAAGAAAGAGGGAGGTGTATCTTGCAAATTTCTCATATGAAATATAAACCAAAATACCAATTTACGAAAATCATTATAATTTTATGTATTTATGTACGTACGAAACAAAAAATAAATTTCCTGATTATGCTTCATCATCATCATCATATCAGCCGAAAAACGTCTACTGCTAGACTCACACCTAGTTTCTGAAAGGCTGGTCAACTAGAAATTAACTAACCACCTGGTTAATCTCATATGAAGTACCTAAAGCCAAGCTACAAGCATGGATAATTTGATTTAATTAGTTACTAATTAGATCAAATTAAAATAATTATTCCCGGACGTCAGCCTGTGCGAGATTGGTATGGCCCTCAGACAGCTCAAGAACAACAAGGCGCCGGGTGAGGATGGAATCACAGCCGAGCTACTGAAGGCAGGCGGAAATCCTGTCCTGAAGGCCCTTGAGGGGCTCTTTAGTGCCGTACTCCTCGAGGGTAAAACGCCACAGGCATGGCACAGGGGTGTGGTGGAGCTGTTCTTCAAGAAGGGCGATAAAACCCTTCTGAAGAATTACAGACCTATCACACTCCTGAGTCACGTCTACAAGCTGTTCTCGAGAGTCATCACTAATCGTCTCGCAAACAGGTTCGACGACTTCCAGCCTCCCTAACAAGCCGGTTTCCGAAAAGGTTTTAGTACCATAGACCACATACATACGCTGCGGCAGGTTATACATAAGTCCACAGAGTATAACCGGCCCCTATGCTTAGTGTTTGTGGACTATGAGAAAGCCTTTGATTCGATCGAGACCTGGGCCGTGCTGCAGTCTCTCCAACGGTGCCATATTGACTATCGATATATCGAAGTGCTGAAGTGTTTGTATGAAAACGCCACCATGTCAGTACGAATTAATGGTCAGAGCTCAAGGCCTATCCAGTTGCAGCGAGGAGTACGACAGGGAGATGTCATATCTCCGAAACTGTTCACCGCTGCACTGGAGGACGTGTTCAAGCTTCTGACCTGGAATGGACTTGGCATCAACATAAATGGCGAGTACATCACTCACCTTCGATTCGCGGACGATATCGTGGTCATGGCTGAGACCGTGGAGGAGCTCAGTGCAATGCTCGATGACCTCAGTAGAGTCTCTCGACAAGTGGGCCTAAAAATGAACATGGACAAGACTAAAGTCATGACCAATGTCCATGTTACACCCACTCCTATTACGGTTGGAGGCTCGATGCTCGAATTCGTTGACGAGTACATATACCTGGGACAAACAGTCCGATTAGGTAAGTCCGATTTCGAGAAAGAGGTCACTCGTCGAATCCAACTCGGCTGGGCAGCGTTCGGGAAGCTACAACATATCTTCTCATCCGCACTACCACAGTGTCTCAAGACCAAGGTCTTTGACCAGTGTGTGTTGCCAGTGATGACATACGGAGCAGAGACGTGGTCGCTAACTATGGGTCTCATCCGAAGGCTCAAAGTCGCTCAGAGGGCGATGGAGCGGGCTATGTTAGGCGTCTCCCTGCGCGATCGTTTGAGAAACGAAGAAATCCGCAGGCGAACCAAAGTAACTGACGTAGCTCGCAGAGTTGCTTCTCTGAAGTGGCAATGAGCAGGACACCTAGCTCGCAGAACTGACGGCCGCTGGGGCAGAAAGGTTCTAGAGTGGCGACCACGAACCGGAAGACGCAGCGTGGGCAGACCCCTCACAAGGTGGACCGGCGACCTTATAAGGGTGGCGGGCAACCGATGGATGAGGGCGGCGAACGACCGGCCACGGTGGCGAAAATTGGGGGAGGCCTATGTCCAGCAGTGGACGTCTTTTTGCTGATATGATGATGATGATGATGAAAATAATTATTAATGCTTTTAGCCACCTAATTGGTGCTACTTCACATGAGATTTAACATGTGATAAGTAAATTTTTCGTTGATCAGCCTTTCAGAAACTGGGTGATAGGGCTCCGCAAGTTTCGCCACTTTGACCGGTCGTGAATCGCATCCATCCATCGGTTGCTTGCCACCCTTACCAAGTTTTCCATACACCTTGTCGAGATACTGCCCGCGCTGCGTCTGCCGGTTCGTGGTCGCCACTCTAGAACCTATCTACCCCAACAGCCATTAGTTAGTTCTACGAGTTGTGTTTTGCCCTTTGCCACTTTAGTAAAGTCACTATGCGAGAGTGGCGAAGAGTGACGTTTTGTAAGAGGGAAGCCGGCGCAAAATTTGCTTACCTTGAAGCACGACGTATGGTCTATTTCTACACTGTAATAGATATTATAGTCTTTGTGATTTATCTCAAAGGGCAGCCGGTAGGAATCGGGTTATATGGACTCTTCGCCACTGCGAGCTATATCAGTTAATTTAGATTAATAAATATTCTAATGGCGAACCCTAGTAGTGTAAAAACTCTTCTTTAATTATTTGATACAAATCATTTCTTAGGTAAGGAAGATTCAACACGTCACCCTTTAAGTATCATTATATTCTGCCGCTTAAAAATAATGTCTGAATTGTACATAGTGTACAATTCAGACATTATTTTTAAGCGGCAGTAACTAGTTAAATTCCTGTGTAAATGAGAATGAAGAATAAATCTATTAAACTCGGTTACATGTTCGTGATACCTCTGCAACCAAATGCCGGTAAAATCACCTGATGATGCTCCTTGGTCTGTCTCCTTGGTTTGTTCAGAAACATTAATTTATGTCCATGACTAACATTTTGATACTTTGACGTACCTACTCGTACTAAATGAATGTACATAATAGTTTGAACTTACTATCAAACGGACAATAACCCTTTGGATACTTGTATGAAAATTCCTTTGAAAATTTGATAAAAATATAATTTACGTTGTAGAACAAAAAATAGATTTGCTTATTTACATCAACTGAGTCACATTGATGTTTTATATTTTGGTATTTTTATAATGTTGGCTGCCAACTATATTGCTATCAAGTCCAACGAACCCATATAAAACCGTAAATTGTTGTTGATATTGTTGCCTATTATTTTATTTTTTATTTATTTATTTGGCTCACAAAACAAATTAAAATCATAGTAAGGTTATCAAAATAATAGTTACAATATAAAGCCAGATGTCTATGTGTGCACAGAATGTTCAAATTTAAATTTTGTTCCACGTAGAGGAATAATACTCTGTGGCGTTTCCAGTGTTTATATGTTTTTGCGTCATAGGAGAAACAAATATATTTCCTGACTAGAGCTTAGCTGAATAGCGCAGCTGACTTCGAAATTGTTCTTTTTATTTTTTTTAAGTCTCAGTTCACTTTCAGCAACAAACCCCTATTTCACGTTCATCACTCTAAATAACCAAAACACAAGTCATTGTCTAATAATGATCCGTACACACTCGGCTTGGTATAGTTTGATAAGGTCAAACTACCTTTACCTTCAGACCACATGTAGTACGGTAGATATAAGCAGTCGTCTTTAACTCAAATGCCGTCACTTACTCTGGAAGCAACATAATAATATAATATGGTAAACGTATCAAAAGTTATTTGTAATTTAACAGAAAGAAGTCGGCACCTGTATTAAGTACTTAGTTATTCTTAGTGTCCAACTAGTTAGTGTGAATAGACTAATTCACGGACAGGAAATTAAATAAAACGAATATGTAGCATCATGCCCATACACCGAAGGCATAGGCAGACTCCACAGTACCTATCACATACAATTTTCAACAGTTTGTAACTTGTAGTTCAGTGGTATAGGTATTTATCTTATCTAATACTCCGGATTGATACTAAACCGATCGAACCTTGGACCTCAACTCACGTAGTCGTACACTACTACTGCCTTACCTGAACATTAAACTTGTATTATTATCATCATCGTCTTAATTATCATTACTTAAGGCAATAGTGCCACTGCTGGACACATACCTATAATTTAAAACAAAATTGAATTGTTTATGTGGTGGTTTTCTTTTTTCCTAATATATTCTCACCTCAATCTCAAAGCTTTTAATTTCAATTTGTCTATGAAAATTTACCAACATCGCGTTGTTACACCAAAAGAAAAGAAAAAACAAAACTTGAGTCTCATTAGCAGTTAAGGCAAGAACAATTCTTTAATATTTTACCTGGAGCAATATAAATTATGTCAATATTTACATTTTACCTTAACAATTGTTTATTATGTCACGTTGTTTTAAAGGAAACCGAACGCGGGAGGTATTTATTCGCGTTTCGGTGATATTCACCCGCTTTGAATTAACAGAACATAATCCCCTAAACTTGTCATATTTTCAACACACACATAATCGTATTGCGATAAACAACGAGTGAGTTGCAGTATTGTTTACAATAACTTCATCCATATAGTTTGTGACTCGACGTGCTTATGAGTTTAAATGTAGCTGTATTCGATTCGGGCTTGGTTTGCAACGACAACTTCCTACCTACAGGTTGTGCAAGCCATGCTCTTCGCGTTTCCATCTCCGGCCACGTTCATTAGATAGTTAACCGTCGCCCGAATAGTGGATCACGTCTCGCTATCAGGTGAGCTGCAAACAAAACGCTGAATAGAGGCCGGGTTAAACATGCACGACGGGTGTACGGGTATAATTAAAGTTTAGGAGACGCTCACGTCGCCCGTTAACCTCGTTATCGGGCGCTGGAAGTGGGTGAGACGCGGTGGGGAGGGAGTCAGGCTCGGGGTAGGGGGGAAACGGGGAAAATCAATGACAGCCGCCGCGCGCCGTCTCTCCCCGGCCCGACGCGCTCATCTCGCGACCACGTGCCGCGGTCACTGGCCTGACTCACCACACTATCCTCCAGCATTTGTCTCCTCGCGTCATCATACTCAGCATGCCCAAATTAACTACATTCTTTACATCGGCGAAAAACAACGAAAGCAACTTGTAATTTTATTCTTTCCCTACCACGTGGTGAACAATTTAGACGTACAACATAAATTAAACAATGCGACTGGACATCGGTCAACAAACAAATAATTTAGTCTATCAAAAGTGTGCGGTACGAAGCCTTGCAGGTTGTTGGGGCGCGCTCGGCCGCCTTTAAAACATACAGTGTATTATGTAGGTCGCTGTGAGAAATTTGGGTTATCGTTTGGCCGCGTCGATATGCGACACTTCCGTACCGCCACGATGCGAAAGCTATGCACTCGCCAATATTATTGCTGTGTCATGCCTTCGTATTACGCAATAACGATTCCTGAATGCTATACATTATTATGGGTCAATTGACACACATTGGCGTACCACGTCCACTACGAACATAAACATCACACAAACAAACACCTCACCGACAGATCGAAGTCTCACCAACTCTAAATTTATTTCTACTTAGTTGCCGAAGTTACCGACAGTTGCAAAACAATGAGTCATATTCGGGGCTCCTCTCGCTATACCTCGTAAAAAACTGTAGCAATGAACTTCCTATTCCCAAATTCATGCGTTGGTACGTCGGTCGCCAGTCGGCGGTCGGTACAAATGTTTTATATAAGCATATCGCGGCCCGTCGTCGATCAATGTCAACCGCATATTTGGGTCAACGTCCGTCAGCCGAGAATTCCCGCGTTTGTCTACTCTTCATTTCCTATAACGCATGCGACCCGTTTATTGTGCACTGTTTAGCATCACACACATCCGATTGCGTTTTAGGGTTACCTACGTATCTTTTTGCAAAAGGAATCTTTGCTTTAGTCCTTGTTCTAAGAGGATTTTTTAAACTCTATGGAGTTTATACCTCTACTTTATGTCTACTCTTACCTTTTGTTTTAAAGGCTGAATAGATTAAATACTTACAATCAAAGTGACATTTAATGTAATGTCAAAACATTCATAGTCACTTGACTATGGCCAAAATGGTTACTTTATTGCCGTAATTCGGGAATATCCAGACTAGCGTTGACTACAAAAAAAATACAGAATAAATACACAGAGCTGTACATATAAAAGACAAAAAAATAGAAACTGCTAAATAATAAGGTGTTTGTCGAATAATAAGATGATATCAACATGTCTTCAATAATTTTGTTTCATCGGACGATTGGATGTAACAAAAAAATGATTCCCGCGTATTACATACAACTGAAAACTCTTGCATAATGGAAATGAACACAATCTTCAGACATTTCGCATACAAAATAGGAGGCGGGTTACATGTGAGTGAATGCTATACCAAAAACAAACTACAACTATTATATATTTTAAAAAAATCAACAGTTCATAATTTATAAAAGTTCCTATCAAAATGTTACGATTATAAAAGTTCCTATCAAAATGTTACGATAGAACGCCAATAAAATGGGAACCTGTATAATACTTTTTTTTTAAAGTAACGGTTTCGTTTTTGGTACACATTTTACCTAAAATGTCTGTATCAATCAGTTAGAAATATGAGCTATGAGAACCGTGAACGGAACTACCAAAACAAAGCTCAAAAGCCAACAGCTTCTGTAGGTGTCAATAGGTTCTGTGGGGCTCAGAAATAGATATAACTCTGAGAGTTGATAGACATAATAAATATGTAGCATATCTTTCTTTTATGATTTGCCTATTTCTCGAAGAACTAATATCAAAAGTAAAACAACATTACTAATAAAGAACTTTGTTTGTTCCAGGTATATTACGCGAAGAAAAAGCGGAGAGCGCAACAGTACCTGGGCGAGGATGGCTCGCACAAAAAGGAGCGAAAGTTATATAATGATGGTTACGACGATGATAACCATGACTACATAATTAAACAGGGCGAGAAGTTCCTCGACCGGTATGAGATCTCCTCGCCTATTGGGAAGGGGTCTTTTGGACAGGTAAGAATATTTGATTTCTTTTACAATAGTTATACCCGCAGGTACAGTTGCTTCAATACTAGTACATACTACTACTAGGCATTCCCCATGTGCAACAGACGCACGACTGCTGTGCACGAAGTAATGGGTTCGATTCCCTCACAGAACAAAAACAAAATGTTGTGTGATCCATAAATATTTCTTCCAAATCTGGATGTAAAGTCTCTTGTGTAACAGTGCTTGTTCTCTACTACAGGAGTTCTTTAAAATAAAAAGGAAATGGCGTTTTCACTCATTTATTACGTTCAGTTTCACTAACCTATTTTTTCGTGAGTTTTACCCAGATTATAGCCAATTGTTTCATAGAGTGGCTGTTTTTTCACACACTATTTAAAAAGTTTTAGATAGTAAACTATTGCACAATACAGAAAATATTAGAAGTCTTATTATGAAACTACAAAATAATACGTATACGCGTATTACACATATGAACTTTGTACGTAATTAATATTTGTTTGTGAGATATTGAAATTACTTAAATACAAATAGTATGAGTTATCAGGTACATTTTATGTTCTCGGAAAGAATAGGTAGGTTTATCTAGTATAGTAATGATTGCGCTTTAACCAGGAATATGTGATTCATGGAAAACATTGTTATTAATAATGAGTTATCCGTGCGTACTTAACAATTGACCGTATAACGTATAATGAGTTTTTATTTATAATGGCGCTTACGATTCAATGATTATAGTACAGGTAGTTGGCATTGAAATATATTTTTTTATATATGTATTTCAATGCCTACTACCTGTACTATCTTACTATGTTTCAATGCTCCTAATACTAATACTCGATGTGCAAGGCGTGGCGTGGGTTTAGTTTCCACATGAAACAAAAGTGTGCGATTTTTAAATATTTGTGCCAACTCTGGGGTAAAACTGACTTCACGTTGAACTATTAAGAAGCTGCCAAATATAGTCTCTGATATGCAAGGTGTACGAGTATTTACCATTACCAATCAACGTAACATTTTTAAAATCATTGCGCTTTCTAGACTTAAAGAAAATTTCGTGAAAATCTTATCTGTCTCGAGGAAGCATGCTGATCTATGCACATGCCTTCTCTTTACTCAGTAGTATTACTTTAATGTTTATAAAAACTATGTATTTCTATTTTAATGTAGTCATATAATTCCTTTATCTATTCTTTTTTTTCATGTTACAGGTTGTGAAAGCGTATGACCACGAGGAGCAGTGTCAAGTAGCGATTAAAATAATTAAGAATAAGAAACCCTTCCTAAATCAGGCACAAATAGAAGTCAAGTTACTAAAAATGATGAACAGAGCGGATCCTGAAAATAAGTATTATATAGGTAAGTATTTACACTATAAGGTTACTTAAGTATAAAGTAAAAGTTAGTCTTTTATAAATACTAAGATCTCAATCAAATTCGGCAAAGCCAAAATGATATTTGGTATTCAAAATTTAACAAAATCATTCAGATCTTTAAATAAATGGTATCAATAAAAATAATTGATTTTACCTACTGTATGAAAAATATCTGTGTGATAATGTGCGCATAAATATGTTGGTAAAGATACTATTCAATTAATGAATTTCTGTATAAGTTCTAAATAATAATTGTAAGTCGCAAGGGCAGATTTTTGTTTAAATTTTCTCCAAATACTGAAAAACTATTTTTTTTTTCATTTTACTTTTACACTGAAAAGTTAACGTGCGCTTAAGCATTTGCACATACGACTGTCGAATCGACCTATCATCATCTCATTAAACTTTTGCATTAACATTACGAATTGTTTGTATTTCCAGTGAAACTGAAATGTCACTTTATGTGGCGTAACCACCTGTGCCTAGTGTTCGAGCTGCTGTCATACAATTTGTATGACTTACTGCGCAACACTAACTTTAGAGGCGTGTCGCTCAACCTAACGCGCAAGTTTGCGCAGCAACTGTGCACCGCGCTATTGTTCCTTAGTCAACCTGGTCAGTATACATAATGTTTATTTAAACAAATCATCTAGAAAATGTACATATATTAACACATTAGTTGACAACCAAACCTTGTTAATTTCTCTATTTAATATTACGGGCAAATATCGCTTTAAAAAGACGCAGGAGTCACCGCGAACGAAGCTCTTAGTTAATATAGTTTAATTTTGAGGTCTGTATGGGACCTATCACTACATTTGTCTTTTTTATAAATTAAGCTAAGATACAAAAGACTGATCTGCATTTGATTTTCACTGCCATATGCGGAGATTCGCAACCGGTGGATATTGAGCATTTCTCTAATGAATCGATCACCCAAAAAGTCCCGTTTAATAACGCAGTAATGTCCCTGAATTCTATTGTTATCCCAATCTTGATTATACCTTTATCTTTAATACTGATGCCGCTCACTTTCGTATTTCAGAACTAAATATAATTCACTGTGATCTTAAACCCGAGAATATACTACTATGCAACCCTAAGAGGTCAGCCATTAAAATTGTGGACTTTGGGAGTTCATGTCAGCTAGGTCAAAGGGTAAGTCTGCTGGAGGCACTTCATCCTAACATTAATATATTTTTAGTTTTGTTTCCTTTAGCTTAGAATAAATTTTTCTTAGCAAAGTTTTATAGTTTTAACTGGTGTAGAAGCATATAGTTACGCAAAACTTCCATGGTCTTAAGGTGGTTTATGTACTACTCACACATCATAATAAAATTAGATTTGATCCATACATAGAACTACATTTTGTAATGTCAATATAAATTACGAAACTCGCTAAGAATCTTTTATAACCTTACATTTAATATACTAAACTAAGTTTATAAGTAGTTTCGAGCGATACCTGAGTGGGCAGACTATAATAATCTGTGATGGACATAAAGACCTTTCATTTATACGTAATAAGTTTTCTTAATATAGAAACCATAATTAAGTTTAGTTCTTTTTTAAATAAACAAAATTTGTATTAAGCTAGATTTGCATTGTGCAAATAGTGATTAAAGATAGACCACATAAACCGTGGATATGTATAGTTTATTTTGAAAACATTTGAAAGTCTACTTTGGTTAAGCTTTATTTATTTATTGCTCAGTCTGTGGTTTAGACATGTTAGATTATAAATATAATTTTAATTACGCCGCTGGCTAAATTTATAAACCCTTTTTGAACTTATTGTATCTGTTTATTCTTTTTTAAATAACCAATTTGTGAAAAAAGAATTATAATTCTAAAATGTTACGATACCTTTTTAATTGAAATAACAATTAATGCTTTGTAATCATACAAAAGTTGGCTGATAGAAAATCTCTATGAATGGTGGTGCTTTTTTGTACATAAATCAATCGCTAAAACTTATCAAAAATCAATATAATTTATAAAGATTAAATATACTCTAAGTACACATTTCACTGACCCGTCCGCTAATTGCTCAAATAAATCACATCTGGTTGGTGTGATTCAATAGTGGACGAGGTCGGGGTTATCGCCGCGTGCGTCTTACATATTGTATACTTATCATTATAGGGTAGTTAAACACTAACTCGTTTACATGTATACATGTGTTCGGTATGATCGCTAGAAATATTCGTGCTGAAAAATTTATAGCATATCTAGGATCGTAACAACCTTAGTGAATATCTCAGTTTGTTAGGTCACTATAGTGCCGTGCTAAATGACATAGAGATCAACCTCAGCCCCCACATTGAAATGAAGCCATAAATAACCTATCTAGTGTGCAAAAGGCATAAACTAACACGTGAACAATTACATGCAGATAAATATCCATTCATGAATGACCGATTTTATTATAATCATAATGAGTTCTAATTGGGAATATATTGTACTTTAACATTGTTATATTTCACGTTCCTTTCAAGTATTATTAGCCGTTCTGTCAGTCATTAGTGAACTATAAGCTATATATCATTTTTAATTATCAGTTTCATCGTAGGCTAGGGTTATCTTATTAAACTGAATAAGAATTAATGATGAAAATGTCGATGTTCTTTTTATACCTAGCTTAGCAATTATTGTAGGCAAGTGGTAATTGTGATGCAATATAAAATATTATTACATATACACATATACACCCAAGAAGATTTTATTTCATATAAACAATGTAATAATTAATGATTTATTAATATAGTTCATGATGTTGTTTACATTTAAATACGGAGAAATTTGTTTTGTTGTGCGTACATATTTTCCTGTTTCTCTTCGTGGTAAATAATTATAGACTTTTTTAATGTTTGGTAATATTTTAAAACATTACATCAGTTACTACTTTATAATGCAAACTTTCTTTTTAATTGATATTGCAATCAAACGATTGCTTAATTTATTTTATCCCTTAATCAGCTAACATCGTGTTCTTACGAATGACCTGTAAACAAATCAGCAGAAATTTATACAAAAATTAAACTGCGTAGATAGAATAAACAGATATATTAGTTGTACATTTTCATTTGTAATGGGAAACTTATTACCCCAAGCCTGTCGAACGGGCCGCTGGTTAAAATTATCCGATAAAATTACACTTACTTACGTGTTTACATAACTGAGAATTCAATATGCTTGCATTATAAGTATTTTGACAACATTTAATAATTAAATTTGCCGTCCGATTTGCAACAGAGAGAAAATTTAATTCGTTGTGGGGTCCAAGGTTTGGTTAATTAGTCTCCAGGACTACCAAATGTCACAACTCGGTTTTCGTAAGGGTTCTTCATTGATAATTCTGGCTAACAGGAGTCACAATGATGATTACATGGATCGGAATGCCCTTAAATGCATTTTATAATACAAGTTATAACATTAATCGTTTAATTTTCCAGATATACCAATACATACAGTCAAGGTTTTACCGGTCGCCTGAGGTATTGTTGGGCGTGCCTTATGACCTAGCGATAGACATGTGGTCGTTAGGGTGCATACTCGTGGAGATGCACACCGGCGAACCCTTGTTCAGTGGCGCCAATGAGGTCGACCAGATGAATAAAATTGTCGAAGTGCTCGGCATGCCGCCGGATCATTTATTAGACCAGGTAACAAACAATCCTTTCTTCATTAATATTTTATATTCATAGGTGCAAAAGTGCTTTAATGCGTCTCTAATCTTAAGTAGCGATTACCACTCAACAGCAGCTTGACCACTTGCTACACCTAACATAACACCTAATCAAAATTGCAAACCAAAAAGGCATGTTTTCCCTAAAAATGGAATTAATTTACATAAAGTACGACGTGAAAGTTTTTCATACGCATCATCGAAAATGATTAAAGTTTTTCATAAAGCAATGTGCTAGGAAAGAGTTAAGACAAATCAAATGAAGTAACTTGTGCTTATTGTTTTAAACGATAAAACTATTTTACTTACAGGCGCATAAAACGAGAAAATTCTTTGACAAATTACCGGCGTCAGAAGGCGGCGGTTATGTATTAAAAAAAGTCAATGGCAAGGATGGCAGGTAACTATCGACATTTTATTTTTAATATTAACTTGTTTTATAGTCTTCCTATCGTTTCGATAGGAAGCAAACAAAAAGGAAAAAGTGTTTTATTTCTCCATAATTAAAAAGTGTAGTAAAATTTGTGCCGTAAAGGTAAATAGACAGGCCACGCTCAGTCCACGACGTAGTATAGACAAACAAAACTGTCGACGACGTCCTAGCTAAGCCATCGACTAAGTTTAATTTAGTCACAGTGCGCCAGGTATACCATCTCTATTGACGGCGGTTAGCAGCGCCGCAGTTACTTGGCTATGACGTCGTCGACATTCAGCCACGATGTCGTCGGACTACGTCGCCGACCGAGTGTCGCCCTTCTGTAAGCATCCTAAAGAAGCCTTAAATCAATTTGTTATTTGTTATTAACTGACTTGGAATTATCCAAGTGAAGAAGAAAAAGAAGAAAGAAAAATGATTTATTGTCTAACAATACAGTGGAGAAATTTGTCCAAGTGGAGAGACTTGTCCGAGTAGAGAAACTTGTCCAAACTTTGTGTGTATAATTAGTTTGGATACGACGGCGAGGTATAATAACCTGATGTATCGTGTATAGCGGGTACCGCAAGTACCGGTCGGCGGGCACGCGGCGGCTGCACGACATCCTCGGCGTGGAGGGCGGCGGGCCGGCCGCGCGCCGCCGCGGGGAGCCCGGACACTCCGTCTCCGACTATCTCAAGTTTAAGGTACGTACACGGACGCACTCACGTAGGTATACCGCACGCGCGCTCATACGTCACGTCATACGCTTAGGGTAAGAAGAGGATCGACCAACTTACGACTGAAGTACCATTTTCAAATTTTGACTATTTTTCTGTATAAACAAAATAGTATCATTTGAAAATTGCTCAAATATTGCTTGTTTTTAATGGTTCAAAAAAAAAGACAAAACAAAGTACCATTAAAATAATACTGCAATAAGAGATGGTGGTAAGCGCCCTGGTTGTGTATGAATTCTGTTTTTTAATAGACATTATGCTGATATTCGCAACTTCAATGGAAGAGATGCAATTGATGAATACAATTTTTCAGAAATCTCTGTCGTCTGCTCATTGCCGTAGAGTTGAAAATAGCAAAAAGCTTCTTCTTATTTATTTATTTTTTTTTTTCATAGAAAAAAGTGCATTGAGAAGCACTTAATTTTATTACGTAGCCTAAACTGTATCATAATTTACACGGTCTTTAATTGTCCTTCTAAGCTTTAAATTCAAGTAAAATTTTGTGTTGCCGAATAAATAGAATGAAAACAATTTATAAAATTGCAGGACCTAATTCTCCGTATGTTGGAGTATGACCCCAAACAGCGTGTGACGCCGTACTATGCGCTGCAACACAATTTCTTCAAGCGGACCGCTGACGAATCAACGAACACGCAGCAAGCACAGTCGCATCACCAACACGGTAAGAATTAATTATTATTATATCCTTTATATCCATTCATCCATCATCCCCTTGATCCTCTTTCTTTTCCTCCCTCATCCCTTGTTACCTACATGGTCGCTAACGGCTTTTTTTTAACAAGGTTAAAATCACAACTATTATTTCATCTTTTACGATAGAAGATACTTGCCGGTCTCAGCATGAATAGGCTGAATTGGTATTACTCTCCAATTTCCTCCTTTTCCCTTTTCGCCATCTCCCTCATACCCTTCACCTACACCACTCCCATAACGGTGAACATCGGCTTCGCAGAGCCTCTGGCATTACAGAAGTCCATGAACAACAGTCCATCAGGTGGCCTGTTGGCTTGTCTGCCACTGTTAGCAATGAAAAAAAAAACCCTCATACCGTTAAGTATTAGTTTCCATACTAATGCGTTTCGTCTGGTGAGTGAGAGCCAGAAGCCAAATTACGCTCTCAGTCCTCTTCCTATTCCTTCCTCATTCCTTTCTTTCTACACGATCGACAACGACTTTATTGTTTTTTCTTAGCATTCTTTCTATAGAGCTTAGGGCATTATACCCATAGGCTACGGTTACCACTTACCATCAGATAGACCTTATGCTTGTTTGTCTCTGAAGAAAATGAATCATAACCTTAATTCATTCTTCAATTGAAGTCTTGAGTCAATATTCCCCATATGTTTATATCCAGTGTGATGTGCTGTTATTGCATTAAGAATGCATCACTGTTTTCAGTTTCATTATTAGTCTAGTTCTTTCTCTAATGAAATGTTAACAAGCTTTTGCTATGTTTTGATGTTGTTCGGTGCGATATCTATCTATTTATTTGAAGCATATCAAATATTAATATAACGAATTTATTACTATTATCATAGTTCTTTGATTTTATATCCATTTATTGATGTCGTAATTACGGCGATGATGAGAGTTATTTCTATGATTTATTATAAATACACATAAAATCAATGTAATAATATCATCTAGTATAAGTCTAACATGATCATTTCTAGCTTATGCCGTGTTTTGCTAACATATCGCTTCATCATTTCATTTTGATAGATTCAAATCAGGATTATTTTTATGAACTATTAATGTAGGTCTATGAAAGCGTCAGAGTAACTGATTCTATACGCAGATCATAATGAGGACAAATCTTATCTTTTACCACATTGTAAGTCAACCTTAAAGCATGACATGCCTAACCTAACCTCACGCCTGTCTTCTATTAAGCGGGTATGCAGACTATAGAACGAATTGATTACATCTTGAATTTGATAAATTTTATAGAAATAAAGAGTAATAATATCACAGTAGGCACTGGCTTCGCAGAGCCAATGGCATTGGAGAAATCCATGACAGTTACCACTTGGCTGTTGCCCATCTGCCACTGTAGGCAATCATCATACCATCCCGTTATTATTCCACTGCAGGCTATGACCTCTTCTCATATACAGAGAAGGCATGAGCAGGGCGATAAATAAAAGTAATAATAATATTTGAGAATGAGTGTAAGTTTGAAATGTTGTTGACCGTTGTGATTGTGTCAGATGGCCCGTCAGACTCGCGATGACTAGAGCGGTCCGGGGGCCCCGGGCCGCGCCGCTAGCGCCCTCTAGTGCTAACGATTCGTGCCAGGTCTGCTCACTATGTATTAGGAATGTTTAACGCCCCGTAGCATGCTAGTATCACGCATGGCTTTGATGTGTACGCAAACTGTGGTCTTGTTTATCGATTGTTGTTAACTAATTTAATAGAACGACGATTTCGAAAAAAACATTTGCTTAAACAACTTATTCATCTATCATCCATATTTTAAATTCTAAAGTTGAGATGTCTCTATTTCATGAAAATGCTTAACCAAATAACATATTTACACGTTCAGTTACTGAAATTCACTCAGTGTAAAGTCAAGACATGTGATAGAGACAGTAAAAAAGCAATATTATATATTTCTTATTGCAAGTGAAATGTCTGATGTCTGCATTGACATGTAGTACATAGAGATCGATGAATGTTTGATCTTCATTTCTTTCAGTAATAATATTGAGCGCGTAAAAGAGAATACAGAATAGCATTACGAGTATAACGTTACACCAACTTTAAGTCAAATATTAATTTTCTTTTCTTGGACTTTTTATAGTTCATAGTGTGCATTTTAAGACTAAGTGATGTCGATAAACAATGGCTGCAGGTTCTGATTTACATGTATATTTTATGTTTACAATATGTTTTAATATTTTAGAGATTTAGCGATGTTTATATACACGGCCCTCATGTTTGTTTCCGCTTCTATAGCAACACCAACTGTATCATTTTGTCATGATTGTTCAATGTTTTTATTTTATACCTACATTTTATTTTATAAGAATATTGTATGCGTATATTGACGCTCACCCGCCTAGGGGTTATACAAATTAGTCTTAGGAGGGCCTCTTTAGCACGAATATCTAAGCAAATGTTATGATTCCCAAGCCACATTTGGTGACTAAACGAAAATTGCTAATAGTGCTAGTAGAAATAATGCGCACTGTCACCGACCAAGAGGGTGTGTAGGTACATAAAAGTGCGCCTGCGCTGCTCAAGTCTTTAACATTGACTCTGCGCGTTAGATGTTTTGTTATTTAGGTGGGACATAGAACAAATTTCTATTTTGACTTTAGTGCTATTACTTGTATTGAGAGTAGTGGTAATAGGTACAATGCGCACCGCATCGATCTTGAGATGCGCAGACACACAAAAGATGTTTTGTTATTTGACTTAGACACAGCCCAAATTTCTATTGCGTCTTTAGTGGCATTGTATTTGGAATGTCTAGCACAACTAGCAGTTTTCGTGTTTGAAACGTTTCCCTCTTATCCAGTGTAGTCAGCTGGCAGTATTCGTACTAAAGAGGTTCCACTTTGGGTCTGTGAACGTGGTCGTGACATAAGTGGTGTTCGCAGCGGGTGGCGTGGTGGGCGGCGCGGCCAGCGGCGTGGTGGGCGGCGTGGTGGGCGGCGTGGTGGGCGGCGTGGTGGGCAGCGTGGTGGGCGGCGTGGGCAGCCGGCTGTTCGGCGTGGGCGGCGCGGCGGAGCGCATGGAGGTGGAGGCGGTGCGGCGCGAGGACGAGCTGCTGGCGGGCGTGGCGGCCGTGCGCCACAGCCCCGTGGCCATCCACTAGTACTAGTACGTGCCGTACCCGTGCTGTGTCCGTGCACTCCTGGACTGAATCCGATATTTATCTAACTATATTTTTATTTAATACGATAAGTCTGACTGTAAAGAAATATTATGGTGACGATTTGTTACGTTGTAACGTGTATTTGTATTATTTGTTTCTTGATCGCTTCACCCGACAGTACTTAGAACGTTTCGAGCGATCGCCGACGATCCCGTTCGCCGCATCCGGACGCATCGACGCTTTGAGGGCGTGAGAGCTAGGTTTTTTTATTGTTACGCGATGCATATCAAGGACGCAATATGGTAGAAAATAAATATTGTATATAAAGTATAGGAAACCGACTAATCGATACAGACTGCGACATAAACTGGATAATCTATAGTTTAGTTACGATCTATGCTAGTTAGGCTTTCGTTCCGTTTTAATTATCGCAAGCTTTATATTCTTAAAGTGTCGGCAACTGATGACTGAAATTCAAAGGGCCAATGAGAATCTGTTTATACAAACGAAGAAATAGATTAAGTATTTTTGTTAATGCACAAATTGATTCGACTCGACACGATTATGTACACACACTTAAATTATTTAATTAAAACTATGCCCTCGCATTTCAGAGTTGTTGTATAATGTGTAAATGTTTTATTTCCAATTATATAATGCTTGTGATTAAGTCTCAAGTGTTTGATTTAACATGTATAGGTTACTTTGACCCAATGGTATTCAGACAATGTGTAAAACAGAGAATAGTGTATAGGTAATTCTATAAAACACAAAAATGTACTTGTAGGTTACGAGAATGTTGAATCATATATAAAGAAAATTTGGGTATTTCACATAAGAGTTAATAAATTAAATTACTGACTTGTTCAACCTTTTTGGATTTGAATCTACAATAGACTAACCTCATTGCAACAGACTGGTTGAAAATTTCTAAACGGAGATATTTTGTATAGCATACACTGAATCACTGCCTTACTGTGCCGGATATTTCTATGTGTAAGGACCGCTACTAATTAACGACTTTTTGGTCGCACAATACCAAATAATCTAAATATTACATTAGATAATGTTTGATTATTATTTGTTGACTTTTATCTATGACAAGTCTTAAATTGCATTTAAGATGTACAGAACGTGGGTGCTGTGGAGCACTTGACACGTTCTAAACAAGGATAAAGGTCGACAAATACGCATTGGGTGTATGGGTGATGTTAACGCAAATTGTAGATATCTACGGTATGTATATGTATAAAAATTGTCCATTGACTTAAAAAGTGGTTAGTAGCGGCCCTAGAGCCTAGCTTCTTTATTCTGATCATGATGTGATATAGTAAAATTTTTATGTTAAATTATTTTTAGTTAAAAATTGACTGAGGTGACCATAGTTCAGAATAAAGCAGCTAAAAGACGAATTGCAACTGATAGCAAATTATTTCTTAACGCAAAATATTATTGCGAATTTTTTATAAAAAAAATACCGTACTAAATGGATTTATTTTAATGGTAACATGTATGGTACAGCTATTCGTTTACATGAAGCATTAAAGTATTTTTCTATTTATAATTTAACTAATATTATGTGCTATCACTTTATTTTCATTGTAGATTTGAATCTATTTCTAATCTCGCTGTTCTGTACTATAAATTTTTCTGATATCTGTATAATAATTACTATAATACTTTTCTGCTTCATGAGATATAGGGTTGTTAGAAAAAGTATAAGGAATAAGTATGGGATACACATTTAATTTGATAATAATAGAGCAATAACCAAGTAATCAACAGGCAGGTTTCCAAATAAATGTAAAAAATATAAAATTGTGTTCAAATGTACCTAATTGTAATATACATTATGTTATTGTTTAGTTCCTTTTTAACTTAAGTTAACGAGGACTGTATCCACCGTATAATGTACACTTATGTGCTAATCTCACATGTTATGTTTGTAGTCACAACCCACTAGTTGTGGTCACAATCGAAGGAAATCTGCCGTGTTTATATATGACAAACTAATCTGGATGTTACGCTAAGTGATAAAGGACACGTGAAACACCAACCTATTTGAATATAGTTGTAACTAAATCCATTACTCAAGAATGGCCCTAGATGTTTGCGCTTGAGTATGTAATATACTATTATACTATTTATTTGTACTGTGACAGTATGGGATTATATGGAATGTGTGAGTTGGAATGTGTCGGTGCGCGACGCAATGAGCTAAAATGTTTATTTCCTATCGGATTGTCAGTTCGCAGGCACTGTAACAATAAAAGGATAGAGCTTTATGTCACTAAGTTTTGTATTTTAAATCAATAAACGATAGCAATTGATTCTATATGATTTTATTTTACCTTTTCTTTCTTATACTAGCGGAAGCGATCCAGTTAGCAGCTAATAAGTATAGCTCTTGTGCTTCTGCTTGCGGCACAATCTCTGGTACTAATACAGTATACACTTATACAGTGCCCTTGGGCGCCAAGTTTATTTTGTTATGACTGTGGTCTTCTGCATGGTGATGATACTTCTCCATCTAACCTATTCCTGTCTGACTTAGGTCTTGCTATGCCCTACCTTTTCTCTTAACCCATCACATTCTTACCTGTCTTCTGGAAACCTGGGTATTGTTACTATGATTGCGCTTTTCTGCATGGTAAAAATATTGCCAGCCCAGCCTGTCAACTCTTATCTTACTCTGGTTTTTTTTTATGTCTTTTTCTTATGGAAGGGTGTGTGTGTTTTTCGTATATGGACATCTCTTATTTACTTTTAAACTTTCGCGTTGCATGATTTAATAGAACTAAATATACGGGAATTCACGCGATCATGCATTAGGTATTTACATACCTTATTTTGCTTGACGTTTCGACCAGGTTACACCGGCCGTGGTCACAAGCAGACTGATGTGGCGATGTCACGGCTCCGTATGCGAAGTAGATTCTAGATCTACCCTCACATTTTTGTCTTTCCACGTACTATCACAAAACACACTGACAGTGTCCTTATTCTGTATGCCGTCCGTATTCCGAGCGTTAACCGACTGCGCAAAGCGAGGTTGTGTAATTTGAATCACTGGATTCCACGTAGCCGAGAGCCTTCTGGCAACATAGTTCGATCGAATCGTTCGATTAATCGCACGAAATGGATTAAAAAATCCTCATTGTGCGACCACTCGCATGAAGAGGATTTGTAAATCCATTTCGTGCGATTGGTAGCACTATGAGGATTTCTTCAATCCTAGTTGTTCGATCGGTCGCAATACCCGGATTCTTAAATCCACTTAGTTCAATTGATCGAACAATGTATTAGAAACATGCGCTTGTTATATTTTCCTTCCGGCAACATACGTACATTGTAGGTATGTTGATAACATACGTTAGCTTGTCATACAGATACCTACATTAATCTATTTTACTAATAATTAGAAAATACTATCATCACAGTTTTATTTAGATAAATGTTATCATCTATAAACTCCTTCTCCTTGACCTCTTTATTAGAAACTGGCAGTTAAAATAAGTATTTCGAAAAGCAGTGGCTAAGACATTGATTTCATTAAGCAATGGTCTGTTAATGGTGAGCTACATCGAACTACGAATTTTTTGGAAGGCTGGCATCACAAGTTGAACTTGTGTGTAGGAAAGAAAGGACCAAACCTTATGAATTTGTTGGACATTTTATTTAAAGATAGCTCATTTTATTCAATTAGGATGAAAGGAGGAGTATTGCAACGACGACGAAAGCAACAAATAGAGCGAGATGAATTTATTATCGACACAAATATGTTGCTTATAAGTGGGGAAATTAGCGTTGGACACTTTCTTGAACGCGTGTCATGGAAAGGTTCATTGTATAAATAAAACATCTAAAAACCAAGCAGTCTTTTATTACTGGAACGCTTGCTAGCTATTAGCGATCAACGAGCACCATTAGATAATGCAAGCTCGTGGTTTGACCGATCTATTGAAGAATTTAAAAATACTATTCGTTCGATTGATCGAACAGTATGCACCTTTAAATAAGACCAGCTCATGGTTCGACTGAGTTATCGAACAATGAGGATTTAAAAATACTGTTCGTTCGATTGATCGAACAGTGTGCACCTTTAAATAAGACCAGCTCATGGTTCGACTGAGTTATCGAACAATGAGGATTTTTTAATCCATTTCGTGCGATTAATCGAACGATTCGATCGAACTATGTTGCCAGAAGGGCCGAGAGCTTAAAGCCGTCTTCCCTAATAAAGTTTGTATGTTATTATTTCAATAGCTTCTCGTACCACCCGAGAGTAGTAGGTACGATCAGTGGAGAGGACTTGCGTATGATGAAATTCAATCCAGTGATTGGTGTCCGTTTGCAGAATATGTTCGGCAATCGCTGATTTGCTGGTTTGTCGATTCTTTACAGCGGCGATATGTTCTTTGACCATTTCAGCAATAGTCCGCTTAGTCTGGCCTATGTACGAACTACCGCAGCTGCAGCTGATCTTATAAACCTCCCGGAGTTTATTAGGGACATCTCTTGTGCGAGATTGGCCAATTACGACGTTATAACGAAAGTAACACGCAGGAAAATGTTCGGTGTTTAATTTCGGTTACAGCGGATTTGGTGGCTATAAAGATGGGATGGTTTTTTTAGTTGTGCACATCATGTCGGCATGAAGTGTACAAGACCAGCAGCAACCACATTAAGGAGAAGTAACCAGCATGGACGTAATATAGTAGAATACATGCATGGTAACCAGTCTTATCTAGGGGATCATATGAAGGTGGCGCCAAATGGTGGCGAAAATTTTCCTAAACACCCTCATTGTATGCTCCTACCTTGGTCATTTGCCACCTCGATCACCGGATAGCTAACCAAGATTAAAAGGAACCTATCTACGCCCGAAATTAATAATCTATCTCTAGAGATAGATAGATCTGAGATAGTTGCCTAGGAAATTTATGGTAATATGACCAAAATGACGACGGTTGCTAGGTAGCGGAACCAGTATCCCAGGCAACTATCTCAGATAGCCCTATCTATCTCTAGAGATAGGTTATTAATTTCGGCTGCAAACTAGCGACCGGTCGCAAATTTATGTTGAATTGGGCCCGCCTCCCTCCGCCCCACTGGATTGCTCGTTTCATCAGCACTATTTTTACAATTGTTACTTGATACCACGGCTCACAGACTAAAATATACAGAACAAGTTCAGACCGCCAACTGCCAAACAAAATTCTTCTTCTTCTTTTTTTTTGGAAACTGAGAAGACGATGGTGTCAGCTATTTCTGCCAGCGTCAAGTTTAGAATAATATTCTTGTTGATGATATTAATGGTATATTACAATGATAAAAATAGAAAAAATGTGAATGAAATTAAATGACAACCATCTTCCGTGAAAACAAAAGATGGACCAGCCTGTTTTAATGATGTATGACAGTTATTTTTCAGAGGGTGTCTATTAACCATTTTAAACAATATTTTTAGTACTTGTATCGCCTGTGATCTGTGATACAGGATTATCAACCAAAATTTGACACCAGAAAAATATATGTCATACATGAAAACAGGCAAAACAGGCGAAGATTTTTGTTCGGCAGTTAGGCAGTTGGCGGTCTGAACTTGTCCTCTAATTAGTCTGTGGTGTAGTTTAGTTTGACATAGAGATGAGATATACTTGCAAAATTCAATATCAGGGCTTCTAAGTTCTAAGTACGTAAAAATACGAGGGTCGAAAACCAGGTTTTAAAATACTTGAAAGTATTTGTCGTCCCACCCGCTAATGGTCGGATTCGAGTATGGCAGCTCGCTCCACGCTAGACGCAAGCGCCTTACCTAAAATACTTACAAAATACGAGTGTGTTTCTTATCTACATTGAAATATTAATCATTTTTCTATGCTATGCTATCGTTCGCCGTAAAGCACTTACTTCCATACTTGCAAGTATTGGACGCGAGCGTCTTACATAAAATACTTGCATAGAAATTCAACCTGTATTACCAGTAAGGTAAGGCGTAAATTCGTATAAATAAAAAAATACTTTGAAGATCAAAGTATTTATTATTCCCAAATACGAGTGTGTTTTTTATCTACATTGAAATATGAATCGTTTTTCTATGCTATGCTATCTCGCTTTCGCCTTGTAGCACATACTTTCATACTTGCAAGTATTGTCTGCTCGTACCAGGGCGCCGTACTTCGAAGCGAAACCCTGATTCTAAAACCTGGTAGCGTAAATTATACGTCTCAGTGTGCCCGTTTTTGTTATTTTAGTACTAAATTGGTATATTTGAGGCTCTGAAGAATAACGATAGTATATTTTTAGTATGTTACTAAATATGGGTATAAAATTGGTACAATTTCATCTATCAGGGTATATTTTTGGTATAATCACCTTACAACCCTGAATGGGAAAAATATTTATGTCAAGGTCGTTTCCTATTTACGCAATACTTACGCTTTCTTTGTCACGCACTGAGTTATTTGTAGCAATCTTTCTCTTTTTCTCACCGATTTAATGAAATTGAATGATTAATATTGTCGGTTTCATTTCAGAGGACTCCTCCGTTCCTAAATACTATTTCACTTAACTGAATTTAGTTACTGAATCATTTAGACGTCTGAATTTAGTCAGATGGAATACGCGCTTAAATTTACTTGTCTTAGGTGTACAAAGTTTTTTGCATTAAAGTGCATTATTTATTTGTTACTAGCTAGTCTTTGACTAGTTTAAAATTAACTGGGATTTGGTAGTGTACTTTCATAAACAAGGTTTGACTGACAGTTGTACTTCATTTGTTCAGACGACAGACATGCATTAAATAAATAAATGTAGTAATAATGATTATTATTGTTTAGAATAAACAATTTTGATTAAAAATGTGTGTTTTATATGCAATATTTTCAAAATTGAAGCTCAAATTTTAGTAGAATTTTGGTATTGATTGCATTTTCTTTTTAGTACTGTTAGTAGATTTTCAAAATATCTTTGGTAGGTTTGTAAAATTTAAAACGGTCACACGACACACTGGTATCATCTATTCATCTCTATTTTTAGTTTGACAGCATTTAGAGCAAACGAACTAGCTGGACGTGGGAAAAAAGCTAAATAAAACAATAATAACTGCTTTTCATGTGGTCTACACTTCTATGTCTTAAAATACTGCCAAGCCTAGGCTGTACAAAAACTTGCAGAGGTTCTACTACCAGATAACCAAAATGAGTTACAGAGGAACATACGTTCAGTTTGAAATAATGCTGGATTTCATGGACCGGTAAGTAGTTTCCCTCATATTAGAGCTATTAAGGAATATATCTAATAATAATGTTTACAGAAGCACAAAGTTATATTTACCAAGTGCCTATGAAACATACATATCTACTTATTTGTTTGTTATATTGAATTTGTAATGTAAACAAACCAAAAGAAACTATGTATAAAATGCGCTGCTTTAATTGCTCCCTATTCTCACCTGCGTTCTGTAGTATGTAATGTTATATTAGTCGATGGTTCAGGGCCGGACCGTGAGTTTAGGGGGCCGTGGGCTATTACTACTTATGGACCTACCTAATTACCTTATTAAGTAAATAATAAATATTTTCGAATTATCGTCTATTTTTGACTTTGACTTGAGTTACCTGAGAAATTCACGCAGCCCTGGGCTGAAGCCCAAAAAGCCATATCCAGGTAGATCCAGCCCTGCTATGGCTGCATTACAGCCCCAATGAGAAGTTTTATTCATTCATTACTTTTTATAACATAACTTTTATAATAATGTGTTTTTATTACTTGTTCTGAGTTGCAAGTGTAAGGAAGCATTTCCATTGAAATTGAATTGGTAATTTGAGTGCAGTTTTTGTTCAATTATATGATAAGGGGGACGGACCTATAATATGATAAATCTGGTTCACAGCAATGGATGAGGCCTCACAAAAGCTTAGATGTTAGAATGAGGACTATGTCTTGTAGTAGATGTTATTCATATTACAATAGTTTTCAAATGTAAAGTGCAAGAGTTTGTTTGTTTGTTAGATCGCACTAATTTCTGGCACTACCAGTCGGATTTGAACAATTCTTTTTGTTTATGATAGCCTACTTCCTGAGGAAGGTTATAGGCTATGTAACATAATGCTACTGGCGACGGAAGCGGAGAAGTAAGCAAAGACGCTGGTGAAACCGCATTGCGGAAAGCTAGTTAGAATAATAAAACTTTAACTTTTAATTATTTGTTTCCCTTATTCTTGTAACATTAATAACCGCTTTAAATTATATTAAATACTGTATATTTGCAGAAATGGTGATATAAGTAGGCCACCTCCAGGATCCAAGGGCCGGATGGACAACCTACAGAAATGGCTGGAATTAGCTGACTTGTTGAATAAATCTAAGGGCGAATCTAGACCATTAGAAAAATGGAGAAAGGTAATTTACAAAATGTACCATTAACAGAATTGAAAAGAAGAAAAATATTTTGCTTAGTGATATAGTGCGGTTTAAGGATATGAAGAGACATGGTCTGTTTATATATCTGTGCACACAATGCAGTGCAAACTTATCTGTTTGGAGCTTTCATAGCATATTAAAAGTCAAAAACTCTAAAGGCTTCTTATTCCCTACGGAATTTATCGCAAACCATAGTAATTAATTAAAAAAAATTAATATTTAAGTATGTTTTGATATTTCTAGGCCTGGAGTGATTTCAAGAACAATACGAAGCGGAAAATAAAAAAAATAAAAGATCAGGGAGGTGAGGGCCCTGGGCTGTCAGAAGTTGAGAAGAGACTTCTAAAATTGTTAAAACAAAACAGCACTAAGAGAAGTTCAGACTCTGATGATGATAATGAAGTTCTTTTTAAGGTTATTTTTTTTTCTTCTACCTGTATGTACTATCAAACCAGCTGAATCATGACCCATTTTGCTAATATTTCGCTTAAAACTGTCAAACTTGTAAGAACTATCGTATTTAATGCACTTAGAATGTATTGAATACTAACATAAAATAACAGAGTACTCAATAAAATGATAACAAGGTTGTTGCCAAGGAAATTTGTCTTCAGACGAATATCGACCTACTTGCATTTAGATGGATTGGCAAAATAAGTTTATGGTGGGTCATGATTCACTTGGTTAGATAGTACACCTCTATGATTATTTATTTATTTTTTATTTATTCAAGCTTTTTACACACATAAATGCATAAAGGCGGACTTAATGCCAAAGGCATTATCTACCAGTCAACCTATCGGGTGATGCAGAGTTGAAACGCAGTAGGTGCATGACGGTTTAATATTGAAAACTAACTTTTGCTAAATCCAATAATTATTTTACTACATAGATATAAATATATCATATAACTTATTACAAAAAAAAAAAAAAAAAAAAAGAAAACAATAAACATACACAAAATATCATAATAAATATACATATTATTATACAATAATAAATGTACATACATATACATATAGATATATATTATTAGACATAGTTATTTAGCTGATTCTGCCAATTTATTCATGAAAAGAGATCGAACCTTTGCCTTAAACGAGTTATGGTTAGCGGCCATCCTGATTTCTAGAGGGAGGGCATTCCAGAGTAGAATAGATTGTATAGGAAAAGAGGAGTGGATGAAATCAGAGCTATGAGAGGGACATGTTAGAAGTAAATTGTTAGAAGATCGAAGAGTTCTTTGATGTGTAGAACAGAGATACTTGAATTGTGAAGTCAAATAGGTGGGAGCATTGGGATTCTTAATGATGGAATAAAGTGTTGTGAGTGCGCGTAAACTACGACGCTGACGAATGGGAAGCCAATTCAACTGAGAGCGATAAGCAGATACATGATCATACTTGCGAAGACAGAATATGAATCGAATGCAGTTATTGAGAAGACGATCAAGTTTGTTGAGGAGATCTGCATTCAGGTCAAAATAACATACATCACCATAGTCGATTAAAGGAAAGATCAAAGTCTGCACAAGCATTGTTTTAGTCTTACAAGGAAGAAAGTTTTTAAGCTTATAAAGAGCACGTAGGGTACCTGTGACTTTTTGGCAGACTTGAGAGACTTGGGCTCTCCAATTTAAGGTGGAGTCAATGTGTAGCCCTAAGTCTTTGATATTTACAGATATATTTATGGTATTGCCTTTAAATTTTATAGGTGGAATGGTATTCGTGTCTAATTTGTTCATTAGGCGTTGGCTGCCAACGATAGTAGCTTGGCACTTAGCAGGATTAACCGTCAATCCGAATCTGTCGGACCAATCCCTGATACAGTCTAGGTCTTTGTTCACCATGTCCACCGCAGATGAAACACAGTCGATACTTGCTTGAGAGTAAATCTGCAAGTCATCAGCATACAGGTGATACGCACACTGAAGATTAGGTGTAATGAGATTAATGAAAATTGAAAATAACAGAGGAGATAAAATACCGCCTTGGGGAACGCCAGAGTCAATGTCAGCCCAACTTGACGATAAATCGTCAAAGCGGACAGACTGCTTACGATCCCGAATGTAGCTTGAGAACCATTCCAGAGCTTCAGACGAGACCATGAAGTGGGAGAGGATAGCCAGAAGGATATCGTGACTGACGGTATTGAAGGCGTTCGAGAAATCAACCAAAGCCAGCACAGTGACTTTGGTGTTTTCCATACCCTCCCTGATATCGCCAGTCACTTTAAGGAGCGCGGATACAGTGCTATGCCCGGGTCTAAACCCAGACTGCAAAGGACTTAGTAAGTGGTTACGGTAAATATAAAGGGAGAGTTGCTTGTGCACGCAGGCTTCAAGCACTTTGGATAAGAAAGGAAGAATGGATATCGGACGGAAATGATCGGGTAGTGATGGATTTTGGATTTTGGGTAGAGGGATAACGTAAGCTTTACGCCACAAGGATGGGAAAATGCCAGAAGAAAGGGAATCATTAATGATATGGGCAATCGGAAGCAGGAGTTGATCAAGGATCGCTATGATCATGCGACGACTGACATTATCACAGCCCATAGCATTAGATTTGATGGATAGGATAACTTTTCTAATCTCATCCAAAGCTACTGGAGAAAAATTAAAAGAATCAATATTGGGATGGGGTATACCAGCTAAGTAATCAACGGTTTGACACTTGGTTTGGTGATCTAGCGGAATAATAGTGGTGAAATGTCGATTCATATCTTCCAAACCAAGTGTCATCCGCAAATCGTTACGACGCTGCTTGCCGATACCTAAAGTTCCAAGGAATTTCCAGATTTCGGCAGGGGACGAGGAACTAATGTTATTTAGAATATGTTGGCGTTTGGCATTACGTATCATCTGGTTGCATCGATTTCTTGCAGATTTAAACAGTGTCCAATTTTCATCACAACGGTCCCTTTTAAATTTACGAAATGCCTTGTCCCTGTTTCTCATGGCCATTCGAACGCCCCTAGTAATCCATGGAGCAGGTAGACGCTTCACCTTCACCTTCCTCACTGGTGCATGCACATCATACAGTTGTAGAATTTTAAGGTTTAGCAAATCAACCTTGGCATCAACGGAAGAAGCTGTGTATAATTTATTCCAGTTAGTTTTCGAGGCGTCTTCTTGAAGTTTCTCCACGTTGATACGACCAAAACAGCGCCTGTGCAGAACTTTAGGTTTGGACTTGGGAGGTTTCAGGTTGTATGAAAGGAAAATGAGGTCATGATGGGAAAATCCGGGAGCAGGAAGTTGACCATGGGAAGTGACCAAATTTGGGGAGGAGGTGAGAATAAGGTCAAGCCATGTGTCCTGCCCCTTAACGTTGTGGTGGGTGGCTTGAAGGGGTAGTACATGGAGGCAGGCAGACTCGACTATCTCAAGGAGCTTACAGGATCGATGGGAACGGCTACAAAGGAGATCGGTATTGAAATCGCCCATGATGACGTGATGTGAATATTCTGACCCTAAAGATTCTAGAATCAGTTCGAGACTAGAGAAGTAATCGACACACGGAGGGCAATAAACTACGCCAAGTAACGTTTTCGAACCCTTGATGTTAACCTCAAGAAAGAGATACTCGGCAGACGAAGAAATGTTAGGAGAAGAAGAAGAAAGGATTTTGTAAGGAAAGTCACTACGGAGATAGATTGCAACTCCACCTTCCCTTCGTTCCATTCGATCATTACGAATCAAGATGAAACCGGGGAGCGAGTAGGAAGTAGACAGGAGACTAGGCTTGAGCCAACTCTCCGAGACCAGGATGGCGTGAACGTTAACGTCAAAGAACGTATCCAGTAACTCACTGTGGTGACAAGGTATACTTTGCGCGTTGATGTGACATACGTTGAAGAATAAGTGGGAGCGTTGGTTAAAGTGATGTCGCAGAGAATCGCGTAAACAGTCATCATCACTTACAGAACAGAAGCTCTCGTCAGTTGAAAGATTCACTGAATCATTGGCAGAATGAAAAGAATATATAGAAATACACATGCAGACACACACAGGCAAGCACATACCAATACCATATACAAGCATACCTAATACCTACTTACAATTTAATCTATGTTATGTGCCTAGATTTTGGTTGTTTGTTACTTTTTTTTAAAATTATTATTGTGTATTTTGCAAATTTATGTGTTGTTTGTGGCTTACGTCAAATAAATGTATTTTCTTTCTTTCTTTCTTTCTTCATTGTTTTTCGTCATCATCATCATCATGTAAGTCGAAAATCGTCCACTGCTAGTTGGCCTCTTCCAATTTACGCCAGCGATGGATACGGGTTTTCAGTTGATGTACAATTATTAAGCTTTTTCGACTTTACATATAAATGTAGCAACTCTTAATGAACTAATAAATTTTAATTTTTTTTAGGAAGAAATTGATCCAGACCCATGCCCAAGGACTTTATCGCCCCCTCCTCAGTATTTCTGCGCAGTTAACGGATCAGCATCGCGCAGAAGAAAATCAACAGCCTCTTCCATTGCGTCTGATAGTTCATCGTCGCAACCTTCCGAAAAAAGAAAAAAACACTTCAACTACGAAATAAAAGAAGTAACTGACAGATACTTTGAATTTGAGCGGGAAAAAGAAAAAATGGCGCACGAACGAGAAATGACTAGAATAAAACAGAACGATCAACTTATTAGCATATTTGGGAGAATGGTAAATGTTCTAGAATCTTTGACGCCTAGTATACAGAGGTATTTGAACAGCGAAAATAATGATGAAGGTTGAAATACGCAGTTATTTGAAATTGGTTTATTTGTCATTGAACTCGTGAGTCATAGACTACATGAGGAATGTACCGGGTCTCAAGGGATCTTAAGTTTAAGTAAACTATGTAATTAGTAGATACTTAGTAGATTGTTTTGTTAGTTGTTGCAAAATAAGTAGGTACATTGGATTAGTAATGTCTGTTTAATTGTATCTCATGTAATATTTTATAGCCTGTGCATTCTAGTTTTAATTTTATCATCCTGTAATCATGTCGCCATTTAGTCTCGAAAAACATTGCGACGATACTTTGCGTTTACTTCAGAACAGTTTTGTTAGAATGCTCATGCATTGCAAAACTACAAAAATAACAGTTCTATCATAATTCTAAATGCTTTCTCTGTAGTTATAATATGGTCAAATTTAGAAGTAAGTACCTAAGTATGATAACATTTGTATATATTATGTAATCATTAGAACATTAATGGCCCTTTTGTATCTGTACCTACATAATGCAATTTTAATTACCATCCTATCTTAAAAGTAGCGCTTTGGTTAAAAATTTCTTACATCTCAAAAAGTTATGTTGATATTAAAACCCCGATATTTAGACCCATATTCAGAAGTAGGTACTGTAACATTGTGGGCATAAAAATTATGTTTTTATGACCACAATGTTACAAAAAAAGATTTCTACTACTAAAAAAGATACAACCTACTGCTTGACTTTTTTATTGTCAATTTATCTTGTTATTTTCTCAAAATTTTATCTTTGTTTCCATTTATTATTCTTACACTATAATGTAATAATGAAAATACCTATTATTAATTAATAAGGAAATATGTAAATATTATTAAAATACACAATTTTGAAAGGAATGACGTTTTTGTTAGTAAGACTCGTTAATTTATTACACATTTTATAGGCAATAAGTAATTATACTAACTGCTAATGATTAATATGAAATATATACCCTATCCTATATTCCCGACCAACGCATACAATGTTAACAATTCGCCATATTGCCATTGTCTATGGTTTCATGGATTTATAATCCAGTGATAGAGAGAAAGATGATAAGACAATAAAATTTATTACATCAATAGGTAAATAAAATACATTGTGTAAATAGTAAAAAAAAAAAAAAGAAAGTAAAGAAAATTCTTCGTTCTTTTTTACCATTTCTAAATACGAGTATGACAGTTTTCACTGTCCTACTAAGTCCTTTTGAATTTGAATTTTGATAGATTTTTTTGTTAAAAGTGGTAAAGCAAATAATATAATATGTGGTCGACTATACATAGTATTGGTAAACGTGCGGGGCAAACGCATACAATAAATTACGTTTACTAATACTCGATTTGTGTAATCGATTAATTCTATTTAATTTGTTATTACTCCAAAGATTGGTATTTATCTTAATTAAAGTATTGTATTATTTAACCGACTTCAAAATAAGAAGAGGTTTCGGATCGACGATTCGACCGATTAAGTTTTTTTTTTTTTTATATTTTCGCGGATAATTTCGTCGTATAATAACCGATTTTGATGGTTCTTTTTTTCTTGGAAAGAAGATATTCCAAGGGTGGTACCATGATAATGAAACCAGGATCTGATGATAAAATCTCAGAGAAATCAAGTGGAACCTTGGAAAATCGTAGTGGCGACTAGTGCATTTGTTATGTTTTTCTTTAAGTATTTTAAGCCACTACCGGCCACTACAGCACCAACTTCCTAAATTATAAAATACTTATTTAATCATTTCTGATTAACTTAATCAAAGTACGAATTACTTTGTGCTAGGTAAATTTATTTTTTGTCCTTTTTAGTTTTCTTCCTGTTTGAAGTCTGTTTTCATTTTGTTAAAATTATTTTAAATGAACCGTTGATTTATAAACATTCAGATAAAATAAGAAGAACAATGCAATTTAATTAATAAATTTAATTTAAATTAAGCGTTGACCTCTAAACGCAACGATTTGACCACAGATTGAAATGGAATACTGAGATACTTTTAAATATTTTCCTGCCAGATGAAAATTTGTGAAATATTGACTACATAAATAAGACATAAATGGATTTGGTAAGTTATGTTACGCATTTATTAGAACAATAGAACAAGTTAACTAGTATTGCTAAATTGAATAAGAACATAACAAAATATTATGTACTTACTTACTTATATAGGATACACTTATTTATTCTTATAAATTACAACATTGATTTTCAAAGATAATGCTTTTCTGGAACCCTTTGTTTTAACTTACCTAACGGGCTCACAGCTTTATTGTTTTGTAACTTGCCGCCTTGTAATATCGGCGACGGCGATATCAGCGTAGGCACGTTTCGGGTTCCATGTATTTACTCGATTCACCTTGACGGGTGACGTGACGACACAGGGACGGCGGCGACACACATTGCCTCACTTGCAGTGTCAGCAACTGAAGACGCGCTCATTGACTGGAAATTGCCGATCGATGCGTTCTGTGCCTCGCGTGTTTACGTTCGACGTCCGGTGACGTACTTGCAGAAATAGCGCTGCCTAGCAACACTTAGGTGGTGTAAGCCTCCACCTTGAACTTTACTACGGCTAGGCTCGTTTTCAGTTCAGGGATGTTATGACGTCGACGTGCTCAAAGGTGTAAAACTAGAACTTGCCTAACTAAAACAAAAACCGAGAGAAATTTAAGTAGGGTAGGGAGTAGATAATACAGTCCCGACCATGTTTATCAATCCCGGGTTGACGAGATTTTTGATGCACAATCCCAAGATCCCAGGATTATACTGTGGTTTCTAATTGGGATAAAATGAAAAAGAACTTGAGTAATTTCTTAAAAAACGTTTTGAATATCGTTGCACATACAACACAAATTACAATATACTTACTTACGTAAAGAAAATAGACACGAAAAAAAAATATTTTGTAAAAAATCAAGAACTAGGAATTTAGAATTCCGAAAATACAATCGCAGATATACATAAAGCATCCAGTGTTTGACTTCCAAGTCTGCCTCGTAGTTTATTGCCTTATGTTGGCAATAAACTACGAGGCAGACTTGAGCAGCTGAAAACGGACTACGGAACGCAAATTAGATCTGTTTGCGGCAATCCCAAAAATTCCAAGATTAACCAAGTAGTCTTGGAATTTTCGGGGCCAGAAATCGTCGGGATCCCGGGATTGTATTCTCTAGTAGGGAGGCGTTTGCCCTGCAGTGGGATAAATAGCCTAAATAACAATAAAAAAATATAAAAATACAGGGCAATGAAAGTTGTAGAAAATTTCAACTTCATCGTCACCCGCTCCGATAGCCGTGATCGTCTAGTGGTTAGGACCCTACGTTGTGGCCGTAGTAACCCAGGTTCGAATCCTGGTCACGGCAGTGTATTACACTGTTACGGCGGAGCTCTCTTTTTGATAATATTTAGCGTTTTATGCAAGTATTTTCTTTATTTCAGAAATTTAAACCGAATTATCAGTCTTGTAATATACAAACCTTTTCGTAAAAAATGTAAATACCTTACAACATTGAAAAGAAATAAAATAGTTATGTTAATTTTCTTATAATATATTTTTAAATATTATAATTATTTTAAGTTATGCGACGATTTTTCATATTTCAGTTTTTTTATTATTTACAAGTTTTTAACGCCATCTATGGTTATAATGACGGAGCACCAACAGACTAATATCGTGTGAAGTAACTACATGCCGGATATTGTTGCTCAAAAGTTTCGACGAGATGACGCTACTAGTATTTGTTTTGGTACAACGCACGCCGCAGCTGTTCGCTATCACAGAAATCCGTGAGAGAAAAGGAGTGGTGATTAGGCCTGTCTTTGCCTAAAAATTACGTTTTTTCTATAATCTACTAACATTTTGTAAATTGTGACGGTTGTATGTGTATGTTAAAGTAGTTCTACATGTGATATATTGTTGGCAGTGTTGGAAAACATCGATAAATAGTGTAAATAACGATGTAAACGTTGGATATGACGTTTACTACGGTTTATTTGTGTGTGTGCCAGAGTGACAGCATTGCCGACGACCGTTGAAGCGAATCTTGTAACGGAATAGGTAGCTGTTGGATGTGAATGGTGTATTCGGTAAGTTGTATTGTTTTGACGATGTTAAACCTAACCTATTTGGTTCATGCCTGCGTTCAAACGTCTTATAGATATAATATATTATATTGTTTGACCTCGATACGCGACGCGATCTCGTTCGCTACTTCCCTTTGAAAGGCAATTTCTCGCGTTAGTAATTTTTCTCTACCAACCGTGATGTTTCCGCACGAATGTTCTGTTTGATTTGCTTATTATTATTTATAGTAATGACTTTAACGATGCAAAATAAAAAGTAAGTGAAGGTTACTCCTTGGGCTTTATCACCTTTATGTTGTGTGTAATAGGGTTGAATATCTGTTTTATTGACTGCCAGCTGATTACTTACAGTATAAAAGTCAAAGACAGTGGTTTTAAACTCATTGCTAATTTGCTATAGGTAGATAGGCAACGAACCTTATGGATACTTACTCATATAAGTCTTGTGTCTTGTTATACTTACCTATAACCTGTAAGAAGAAATTAATATAAAATTATAAATATATAATATATATATATATATATATATATATATTAATTAAGTAGGTATGCTGTGTGTCTCTGTTATAATCAATATTAGGTAGGTACCTACCTAATACCCCTGTGGGCGTTTACTGTGCATTTAAGGAGTCTAGGTACCTACCTATTCACTGCTCTAGAATTCAATAGAAAAAAATGCATTTTAAAGTTCCCAATCTCATAACTAGCTTACTAAACAATCGAAACTGTAGGTACGTACGTAAGTAGCTCTTTAACCTTCTTATTCATACCTACTCTTCTAAATTATGACCTGTAATTGAGCAATCATTGTTAGCCGCCTATATAGAAGCCATACACTTAAATTGATCCTAAATGAACATTAAATTAGACGTTGTGCTGTTGCTGTGATGCCGTGTTAAAAACGCCACGGTAATAAAAACTGTTCTAAAAGTAATGATCGTTTATATTCAATAGGTAACATCACTAACATCTATGTAAAGAGAATATCGTCTGCTAATGATAAGTACCTATAATTTTATATTTTTGAAAATTTATGTCCACCAGAATGGAATTTTAATTTAGTAAAATTCACCATAGCGGTTCTTAGAATGAATAAAATCGTAGGTAGGTACAATATTGAACAACTGTTTACGATGACAGTCTCAACACTAAATTTCTAAACGGCATTTCATTTTATTTGCTTATCTTACCTACGATTAGATCAGTAGATTTTAAAGCGAAATTAAAAATAATTTTCGTGATTCGTGACATTAATGTCTACGTATAAATGGTAGCTATATCACAGCTGTACTGTTGTGATGTTACCTTACCTACCATCCTCATGCATCCAATCTGAAGAAGTTCAGTGCAATACATAAAGCCTTGCCTACCCTTGGTACACAGTTGTTAAAGGTGACCCCTTTAGGACAAGCTCCGAATGGTGTAGGTATAAAAAGAAAAAGCTTTGGTTTACGTTTAAGGAGCCACACATCTTCATTAGAGCTCTTTTGTTATAGCTTCAGTGATCGAGTTCCAAAGAGATGTTTTTGTAAAGAACTCGCTATTAACTGGAATCTTTGGCGACGGAAATTTTGAGGAACATCCAATATAGAAAGTACATATAGGTAGGTAGGTAACCTAAGTAACATAAAGCTTAACATGTATCCAAATAAGTGGCTGTTATAAATAGGAGTAAGCGATATTTTATGCGAATTAGAAAATAATTAATTTAATGAGCACGAAATACACTTAAGTACCTACATGATTAGAACAAAAAATAAAATTCGAGGATTCTAGTTTGGTAAAGGTTTCACTTGTTTTCGATTAAGTAGGTAAAAGTTTCAAGTACAAGTACAGAATGTAATAACTCTTCTACACGATTACCCAGCGCTGGACCAGCGAGTTGGCTATGCGATGGTTAAAACGCAACTACACGATGGCGATGTTCAGTTGTGATCTCGTTGTCGCTAACCTATACCATCTTTAATGTGCGGATGAAAAACAGACATCGTTGACGTCCCATCGCCATCCAGCCGCGACATAAGTCATCCAACACCACTGCGCCTTCCACAAGCTGTCCCATCATGTAGAGGAATGAGCCTTAACAGTTAACTTAATATATATATATATCAGTAGCGAAGAGTCACTTTTCCGAGGAGGGAAGCCGGTGGGACTAAAATATTTTGATATTCGGAAGGCTAGTTAGTCTAGGAGTAGACACGCAAGCAGTGATAGGTATAAGGAGGTCAGGACATATTCTAAAAGGGAAGCCGGCAGGAATCGTGTTATATGGACGCTTCGCCACTGATATATATATGTATTCAATTGTCATAGGTACTAAATTATTGTAGAAATACTCAAGTTAACAACTCAACTCAACATAGGAAATATTTTTTTTAATCATTTACACTGGTACCTATTTAAAAGTAAGTAAACTTATTCAATCCAAACTCAGGTCGTAGAGATGCATTGACGCCTTGTGTGGTGGCTTTCTTTTTAGTCATTATTTTATTATTAGGACACTGATAACCTAAAATATGTTAGTGCAACCACTCACATTTAATTTCCTGTATTTACAATAGGTATCTATACACTCGTTATATAATAGGAAACATGTAAGCATATTAGATTAAATTATACTTAATTATTAAATTATGATGAATTAGATTATTACAAATTATTACAAGACCGTATCATTAAGAGTGTTTCGATTTTGAATTTAAGGAATCTACCTGTATTTTATGATAACCTAATCACAGACAGACAATATAATTATTATGTGGATGTTTTCAAGTGTTGTTACCTTGCTATTGATATAAAGTTAATTAGCATTTTGTTATGTGACCACTAATGACCTTTCCCTGATATAAGATATTTTATTTATAATATCGTAGACTATATTACTACTTAAATTACGTTTGGTACTTGCAGTTTAACCGATTTGGTTAAATAAGAATCAAGGTGTAATAAAGAGTCAAAGTTGTTTATGATTGTGCATGTTTGTATCTAGTATTATCTAAAAGTTTCTAAGAATATGTCATAATAATATAATATTAAGAATTTTGTAGCGATTCACAAAATTCTTTACATTTACAAACATACCCACACCATATTCTCGTGTTTTATTCACATTTATCTACTTAACACGCGATCGAAATAGAAAATTTAAGTTATTTTAGAACATTATACTATATCTATGAGTTATCGTGACTATAACACAATTTGTCATTTCACAAAAGTCCAATGCAGTTATCTAAGGGCAAGATTCACAGACCGCACTTTGACTTTACTTTGATGCAAAGATCTACTTTGTACCAAAAATATGTATCTTAGGCCCACGTTCACAATCGTGACTTTACTTTACAGCAAAGGCACCTTCCCAAAGTAAGCTTTGTATTGCCGAAGATTACTTTCAACTTCATATTCAAACATATTTTTGGTACAAAGTTTAGACTTTACTTTGTAAAGTCAAAGTGCGGTCTGTGAATCTTGCCCTAAGAGCATATCTAGGTACACATAACAAGCAACACGTTTATCTCATAGTGGCATTATTTTTGTCACGGTAGTAGATCCACGCTTTTCACGATGAATGGGCCAGATCGATCAAGGAAGTAGACTACCCTCTCATAGAAAATCGACGTAATCAGAGTAATACGTAATATCCTTACTATTGCGTTACGTTCGGTAAATAAGAGTGAAGGCCCAATTTCCTCCCTTTATTTTTGCCCGACTGACACAGTCAAGTAGTTTTCTCACCTCCCTGGATTCTTTCATCTACTCCACTCTCTTCACGATAGGCAGCAACTTCGCAGAGCAATCCTAGGGAATCTGAGTCGTCCATGAGCGACAGTTACCATACCACTTATTATCACGTGGGCTGTTTGCTCGTCTGTACTGTAACTGTCAGCAATAAAAAAAAACAGAATGGCAAAAATAAATTATCATTATCATCAACGTCTAAATACGTCAAATACAGAACACACTAGCGTCCACTGCTGGCTGGACATAGCCCTCTTCCATGAAGTGGCGATGCTAAGAAAATGGTAAACATTTATACTTACCTTACTTACATTATTATCTAGTTCATGTCTAGTCAGAATTGGTCACAATGACGCCTCTAGATGACGCATAGGTTATTGTATCATCGCTTGTGACCAAATACAGTTAAATACCTATTCTATTTTGAGATTTATTTCTTAACTAGTTGCTTCCTACGGTTTCGCTCGCGCGTAAAATATGTTTTGTTGTATCCCTCGGGAACCAGACGGATTTGAAGGCCTTAGTAGCCTATGTCCGACTCCAGCACCAAATCTATCTACATACTTACCAATTTTCATCGAAATCGGTTCAGCCATTTAGGCGCTGAGTGGTAACAAACACACACGCACACACACACACACCCAAACTTTCGCATTTATAATATAAATAGGATTTGTTACTCCCTAGTCTACGCTGCTATGGTGAATTGTAATAGTTTGTAAATTTTACATTTAGGCATACATAGCACTAGCGCTACCACTATATAGTGGAAATCGTCTCTTGAAGTTAGCGGAGCGTTTATTGTAGTTACCTAATTTTTACTGTAACAGGTAACATAGGTATTGACACACATTTTGAACGGGTTTGCTCATAGGCAATAATATGTAGAATACTATATATACTTACCAATATTACTGCCAACGTGGCGGAGTAGTAGTGCGGTAGCTGTCTTCATCCATTTCCTCTTATATTTCTTTTTAGGCTCTAAGAACTTCGACTTAAAAAGTTATAATAATTATGCTACCTATTTTAAAAAATCACATTGGTACTTGACCGGTTTCGAATCGAATAGTACCTACACAATGTCCATATAAGCTAAACCTGACCACGATGCGGTCGTTTATTCCCAACTTTGTGTGTTTACCGTACAACTCGAATAAAGTAATTATCTAAATTATCTAGGTTACGTATTTCCATTTCCAACCTACGCGTATTATAACGGTGACTTGGTAGCGTTGCATAGTTGACGTAGGCGAATGAATTGTACTTACAAATATTCAAGTTTATGATAATTTACTGTGTCCAGTTTATTTATTTATTTATTTAACACTTCATATACATACAGGAGTATATTGGCGGACTTAATGCCTGAGGCATTATCTACCAGTCAACCAGTACAGGTGATGCAGACAAAAACAAAGTAGAGTTTAGTATTGATTAAACAAGTGTAACCTCCACGCTCTTTAACTTTGCTGCAAAAAAAAAACAATTAGAAATGAAAATTAGACGTATGTCAGAAATGTCACAGAAATAAAGAAGTAGCAAAATAGCAATAAAATTTTTGGTAGTTCTCTTTCGGTCACAAAACGGCAAAATCATTTAGTTTCCAGACTAAACGTGTGAGTCTTATTTGTAAAAGAGTTTTTGATTTGGTAAAAAAATTAACGTACGTGATGGCGACGAAGACTGTCCGACCGATCAAAAAAGTTCGTGACCAGTCCGAACAACCTATCGAACTGCCAGAAGTAGGTCTGGCCGCTATCGCATCCTATAAAAAACAGAAAGAAGTGACCGATTTCATTAATTATCTATTAGCTGCACTTGAGCGAAATTCCAACTGGTTGAACACGATCGTTGGCAGGCAAAATAACTTTAGGTGTGCCTTGATGGTGGGCGCTGGACCGAACCGTTTCCAGCTTCAAGAGATAATATACCCCACAGGTGAAAACAACATTAACGTTGAAATTGAATTAAAAGATTCTGAAGATCACGATAAAATAGCCATCGCTGCCCTAATTAACCTAAGTAACTTAGAATTAGACAATCTAATGAAGTATTTGAAAACCCGTCTTGGTGATAACATTTTGCTACGAGAAGATCTTTTAAAAGGTAAAGGCCTCGGCATAAGTTTTGCTGTGCTAAGATCTATTTCGGAAAAGCTTTATCGCGTGATGGAGAGAATCTCGATCGGAAGTGCCATAAAACCTCTCGAGCCTACCAAGAAACGACGGCCAGATGATAAGTTATTAAATGAATCTTTAAAAAAATCGAGGAAAGTCACACGTTATTTATTAGATTAGCTGTTACAAAAAGTTTGGAAACTAAATAGATTACCGTTAAGTGATTTGTTTTATTTGTGTCTGGTTTCACTGACGATAGAATATGATTGCTTTTTAACCTAAAAATTATTCTATTGAGGTCAACACCTAACCTAATAATGAAAATAAATTTCTGACGTGGATGGAAGTAGAGTATAAGTGAAATAAATCTGTTATTCGTTATACCACAGTGACACGTAACATATAATAGCAGCAATTTCGCTCACCAGCAAAATGCGAAATGCACTGTAAATTATAGGTGCTCATTTTTGCAATGATCGTTTCCGATTACCTATGATGGACGAGGGCGCATTTGCGGCTATATGGCAACTACATTGTAACGGATATTCATTATTCACAGTACCACATTAATGCAAGAAATAAATCCATATTCCAATTTTATTTTTGTCTTACTGAACACTACACTATATTTTATCCCAGGGATGACTCCATTAATTTGAAGCTAAATTATTTACGAAGGATGTTAAGAAGCAAAGGAGATCGTTATTAGATTCTGGTGTTCTTTCGTTAAAGTGTGATCGTTTTTCTTCCGTCGGCGAGCGAGTGTCCGATGGGAAGATCAATATCTGCGGAATCAGGGCAACGCGCGCGTCTAACTTACGGCCACAAAGCCTTTCGCCAATAACTTATTACAATAGCACTCGCAACTGTGAAGAGTAAAACAATAGTTTTCCGAGTCCGTGTGCGAAGGCTTCGGAAAATGGTTAGTTTGAAAAGTTTTCGATCTGCTTATCGGCTGGCATAAATCAATTTGAGTCATGGGAGAAGCTGAGTATAAGTTGGGACGCTTACGAGCCGTTTTTTTTTCTAACTTGGGACCTGCCAGACGGATTAAGGGAAGCCTGAAGCCTGACCATTGCGTAATTGCCCGTAATAAGTGTGTGATTTATCGGAGCGCTGTTATTTTGATGATAATTGTGAGTTATCATTTGATGCTCTCTCAATGTAAAAGCAAGTCTGCGTTTATCTTTTCCATTATGGTGCCGGAATTATTAGACCAGTTTCATCAATGATGTCATTTTCTTATCTGTTGACTTAATAATTATAATTATACTTAATATTTATATTGAATACAATTAAATTCCTTTTTAGTGATACTTTTTATGCATTGGTTTTAATTTGTTTATTAAGCAGGAAACCAACGAGACCTCTTTTAAAGAGATCTTTTGTGTCTACTATATAGTTTTAAATGGCGCCGTGTGGTCTGCGATCCGATTTAGGGAATGCCAAGCTAACGGACAATGGCGTTACCTGCGTACTTAAAGATGACCTTTCTGCGTTTACCAACCCGCCAAGTGTGATGACAAATACTTTTCTTTGGAAGAGGCACTGACCTATTCTCCCGTCACGATATAGTCGTCGTTGCATTAACACCTTGAAAACGTCTTTTCAAGCTGATAATGCGTTTGTTTTTTAAGTATTTGGTAAATATCAGTGGTGCAGTAAAAGTTCGTGTGACTACTCTTTTAGAGATTGCGGCGTTTTTCACACGACAGATTTTTGTATGCTCTATAAATTTGTTTCGAGTTTTAATTGTGCTTTGTTTAAATAGAGTATAGCAATGACCTCAAATTAAATCTTTATTGGTTGTATGTTATAAACTTTTAATTATATGAAAGTATATGCAGTTACTTCGTGAAAGGTAGGCCACTTTCCAAAAGGCCACTTTAAAAATCAACGGGTGTAGCCTACGTTTAGCAGTGAACGTCCTGCGGTTCAGATGATTTCGTGATTATAAATGTTAATATTGCCAAGGTCTGTGAAGTCTTAATTACTGATCTAACCATTTAAATATCAGCCTTGATCCAGACTTGGTTGCAGCGCATACGAGTATGTTGCTAAACCTCGTGCTGTAAAAACATACCGACATAGTGCGACCTATCATGTTACGCGTTTACCATGTTGCCAATTGTGATGGTACTCACCCCTCCACGGCTGACTGATTTACTATCTAGCAGAAAGGAGTAATTTTGGTAGAGAAATACCAAGCTACTAGCGATTATTTATTATTTGACAGAGATATGGTTAACACGCCTGCACTCGGGTTATCCACGTCACTTACATACCCGCGACGTCGTAGGTTTGGGATAGGCGACAGTTGTTAGCTACATTTAACATATAGTGACGTCTTGTTTGTTTTGTAATATGAGGTAATAAATCTTTGCCGAGTTAAAAATTATTGTAGAAATCAGAATACATTTCATTGGCGTAAATTACAATCGCTACGTTAGTAGCTAACTGTCTGTCTAGTTTGCTGGTTTGAGCATGGCAGCATGGAATTGTCCGGATCGACTGAGTAAGTAGGTATAGGTATATAGTGTAAACTATAGTAGTACTCATACTATTGCGTATCGTTTAATGAGTGAGAGCAGCGGAGACCTCTATTATCGTCGCGATACTCTTTATTTTGCCAACAACTTTATGATCCATAAATATTTGATTTTGCGTGTACCTGTTCTTTAATTATGTTTTAAGATATTCTGCGATACTTGTCTGGACCGCGCTTATACATATATAAAGGTGTCTGCCTACTACACCGTACCATACCATGACCGTGAATGCTATGAACGTGTCAGGCATAATATTATTCTACTCTAAAAGTATTAGACTACGCCCACTAGACCGTTCCGTCACCGACCAGCAACGCCGCGTGCCATGCACGAGCGTCAACAATTGTCGACGAGAAAATAAATAATATAAATACGTTCATAGAACGGAAATGGTATGGTATGGTGTAGTGGACAGACTCCATTAAGTTTCTGTTAAACAAAAATGCGTCAATCACCAACAAGATACAAGGGGGCTTTCCACAGAACAAGTACTAAAGCACTTTTTTGTGCTTTAGTACTTGTTCTGTGGGGCTTTCACATCTCATGTCACTCTTCAATTGTTTTAGAATTGCAACCACACGTGTCGATACAGCAGGCCCTGATGGGTTTGAACGGTTTACCGCTACATAAAATACCAATAAGAAGTCGAAACGCCGGAATGTAGACACAAAAATGTGTAAGTACAAGTTGAGCATTTCTTCAAGCAACTCCCGGGAGCGACATATTACATTTTGAGTGTCGTCAGCCGTCGCGAACAAATGCCAAGTGCTGCCTTGTCTTGTTACGATGCACAGAAGCACGTATTTATTTTACTAAGTATATTTTTCTGAAGATCAACACCTAGTTGTAAAATGTCTTAAGACAATGCAATAGTTAGGTAGGTACTTTTTATGTCAACTGATCAGTTAGTTTAAAGTTTATTACTGTGTGATATTCTATTTGAACTTTTGTTCCTCTAAAAGTGCGTTAATATGTGTGAACATGACAATAAAATTAGCAGTTCATTTAGAAATAAGTACCTATATAATGAAAGAATAAATTCTTTTGTTTTCTTTTCTGATACAGATTAAATTTGTTTCTATATAAATAACATATAAATATCGCTACATAGCGAACTAGAATACTAAAGAAAAGTACGCAAAATCGGAAAAGTACCTATATCATTTCAAATAAATAAGTTGGTGCAGTTCTAAACCCGCAAACTTTAATACCGAACATCGCACCGACTTAATATAAACCGGCTTCCGGTGAAAAAGTACGAAATTGTGGAACGAGGTAATAACAATTTTATAAGAACAAATAAATGCACCTAGTATGCCGCGGGGTATAAAAAGCCTTCATAAAATGAAACTGCTTTTAGGGTTAAATTTTTATTTTAAACATAGAAAGGGATTTTGATGGCCCTCCCACGTCGTTGGAACGCATTATCTTTAGATTTAGCACTTGTGAGCAATAATAATACGGAAAAAGAAATGGCGATTTACACCGGCGCGCGTGGTTTCGCTGCTGTGACGCGCGTGCCTCATTTAGAAGGACATTTTACATGAATTATTAGTTTTACTTTGTTGAAATTCTTTAATAGAATTGAGTAAATCGTTTGCAAAAATTTTACATTCAAATAGACTAAACCAAAAGTACCGTACAACAGAGCTGGTATGAATCATGCGTAACTCTCTAGTATGAAAATAAAAATTCTATCTATCTACAACCTAGGTTCACGAGACTCCCTGAGAGAGCGATTCAAAGAGATAGGTATATTGACAGTTGCATCTCAATATATATATGCTAATGTTGTTTATGTTAAGAGTAACATTAGTCTATATACTAGGAATTGCGATGTGCATGAGATTAACACCAGGGGTAAGCATAAACTGGTTGGCTCACACTATCGCTTACATAAAGTCCATAAGTCGTTTACGGGACTTGGTGTACGTTTATTTAATAAATTACCTATCGACATATTGGACAAACCCTTAGACAAATTTAAACAAATTGTCAAAAAACATTTAATACTTAAGGGTTACTACACGGTTAATGAGTATCTGAACGATAAAAGTCATGGGATGCTCGCTTGACGAAGGAGTAAATTAATTTTACTCTTAATTTTAATGACATTATACTTTTAAGGACATATTTTGTTAATTATTGTATGAATGACATTTTTTATGATTATTACGAATGACATGCTTTATCAAATAATTTTTTGACATTAATTTATTGATACATTTTGACATAATTTATAAAATGATTTTTCTTTTGTATTAATTTTAAATGACATGATGCCCGAGCCATATTTGAACAGTTAAGTACACGTCATTTTGTATTGTTTTGTTAAAATTGTATACTTAGTATTGTTAAATTTTTTTACATTGTGATTTGTGAAATAGAGGTACATTGTGAACTCCTGTGGTAAATTAAGTTCATCTTACTTTATACTTATACCAAAAATTAACAGTTTATATAATATCTACATAGAAACATTTATCACAGTTCACATGTTGCCTTTACCTTTTGTAGCAATATGCAAATTGAGGCAGCCTGTAAAGCACACATTTTACTTTTTAATTTTTCTTTACAACATAGAAAGCTGTAAGTAATTAAGTACGGGTAAAACGGGGTGATTAGGGATGCAGGGGTGAATAAGGACAAACTCGGGATTTTTTTGAATTCACTGGTATTCTCGCATATCCATCGAAAAAATTTGATTTAGATTTATTTGTAAAGTATAACATTTATTTTCTCCATACGGGCAATATCGAGTGTCGTAGACGCAATGTGACAGTAAAAAAGCTAAACAAAGTAAAGCTGTGAAAAGCGCCAAAATTTGGTTACGAAAAACTTTTTAAATGGTAGATACCTACTTACTTATGCTGATTATCGGATATCAGGCAAGGTAGGTACTTTTTTTTATATGAAGACAATACCTAACTTACTTTGTGTTATTTTTATGTCAGATAAAAATCAATTAAGAGGCAGTCCTAGCTGAATTACTATTTCATCCCTCTTCCATCCCTATTGACCCCAACCACGAAATGACTAGAAATCGGCCACATTTTTTAGTTTTTCTCTCGAAATCTGCGTTATATATAACCGTGTGAAAAGTAGATTTAAGTGCAGTTTTTGTCACCGGAACAGATGTTAAAGTACTGTCGAATAATACATTATCGCACAAAATAGTTAAAATCTACTCCAAACTTTAAAATCGTCCCTATTCACCCCGTTTTACGTATCTATAGAGTTAAGTGTATTGCCTGCGTCACTTTGCATGCTACTTGAAACTGTAACTTACAAAAATTGTAATAACCTGGCGATTAAAAAGAGTGGCCTGAGTTTCTTGCCAGTTCTTCTCATGGCTCTACTTCGTCAGCGAACTGGCTGTAGGTTAATTTGCTGACATTTTGTAAACTTTGACGTTCATAAGTGTTAATTTAATTAACTTAAATGAATAAACATATATTTTATTTCATTTCATTTCATTTCACGGCTGGAAGAATACGTTGTTTTTCGCAACACAGAGCTTGTTCCTTATTAGGGGTATTGTTTAAAAATAAAACAATAAATAAGAATAAAGTCTGTCAACTAATAATTTAACTAGGTTATACATAGAAATATTTTTACACCAGTAAAATATAATTTTTGCCTCTTTCATATACCTACTAAGTGAGAACTTACAGCGTATAATGACCGACCAATATATCACAAAATATACAGTTTGAAATGTAGAGTAAAGTAATAATACCGTTACAAAAACTTGGGAGTAGCACTGATTACTTATACAATCATTGCAGACGACTCCCTTAAGTAATAGCGTTGCTATTATTCTGGGATTAATATCTACATAAAAATCAGAGGTCACTATGGGAACATTATAGTGACATAATAATTTGTTATTTATACAAAATTATGTAATGTGACGCGAGAGGTCAATACAAAACATTGAATAATAAATGGGCTTTAAAAATGACTGCCGGAGCGCGTTTGAAGACGGAATATTTAATTGGTGTTAAGAAACGACACCGGGAGGTAGATTAAGTGATGTAGAATATTTGCCTTTTTGAATGTTTATTCTGTTATCAAGAAGACTACTGTCCCTGCGGACCTCATCCCCTCTTTGTTTTTCTACGAAATTACTGACTTATTTTATGTATTTTTTGTATGGATGTGATACAGCTAATTACTTATTCATGTAAATAATTTTAGCATTATTAAGCAGAGATAGTCAACGATTTTTTAAGCTATTCGTTTGGCATTTAAAAAGAGTAAAGTAGTATTAAATTCGTAGTAATTTTTTGTATTCACTATTTTACTTGATGTTAACAAAAAATAACTATTAATTTAGTAAAAATTTCGATCACATCTTTGCAAAATTATGGGTGTCGTCCATATTTATAAATTCATAATTTTAGTAATAAATCGATAGATCGAATAGATATGTCGTCGTATGGATCTACACGTTTCTAAACAATGTAACTAAACACAAAAGCTTGACTGACATGCTTTTAAAAGTAAGTACTTAGCCGTTAAAAAGCCAGAACGTGGAACATCTGTCCTCGGGTAATTCATCGACCCGAACGCACCTGCTTTCCATCAGGTACTTGTTATAGGCGTCAGTGTTTCATGTACTTACATTGCTACGTATTTGAGTGTACTTAGTAACAATGAGTTTAGTTCTTAGTTAAGAGTTTTTATTTTGGTTTTTATTCACAATTTGTAGTAAACTTTGATGTTTAAAATTTTAAATAGTATCTAATTCGTCATTTTCTCCAAAGGGATAGATCAAATGTAACAGTGCCCTCTGTTGCCATTTACCGTACACAATTTCAAACTCCAGGCTAATACTGAGAGTGACTCGACATGCCAGGCTATTAATAAGAATTTCTCGGCTGAAACACACAATATCTCAAGTCAATACTATTAAATCTAATAAAAGAATAGACGTCCGAAACAAAACATAATTGCAAGTAATTTAGCTATACACACAGGTAATAATTACGTAAGTACTTCAGATTCAAGTTGGTACCGAAAGATAGCGGTCAAACCGTCAAAAAAACACATAACAGGTGGCAGGGAAATCATAAAATACTTCGGAAGCTACTGACTGCTTACCATCAGGCAGAGCAGAGTCATTTTGGTAGGCTAATATAAAAAAAATATATGCTGCCCAAAACTCTTATATTTATTTTTAGAGCCTGTCCCCTATTTCACAAAGTACTATACATTATTTTGTATCGTTTCGCTTGACTAAAGTGTGGGTGACAGTTTCAGTTAGTATAATAAATTCATCCCAGAACCTTTAAAAGCCGTACAAATTTTACTAAACGACAAAATTTTCCCGTTTTTGATAAACGAGCCGGTTTATCAAACAGCTGTCCATAGAAGGGTTCCAGTTTTTTGATAATATCTCTTTACGGAACAAATTTCTATGTGATATGGGCCTAACTGTCCCCTTCACACGATAAACCCTTGTTGGATGTGATAGACGTATACTGTGAGCCTTGTGTGCACAAATTTGAGCTCTGTTGGTCTTTCTGTAGCTTTTATCATTTTGTACAAAAACGGTTCAAGATAAGTGTGGACGAAAACTGCATTCTTGGGATTTTATACCCATCTGTGCAATTTATAGTGATTTGATTTTGACCCTTTCGAAATGGTCAACGATTCAAATACCGTTCAAAAGGACAAAATATGTAATAGTAAACACCGATGACGATATGAAAATCATATCATAACAGCTATTTGATACAAATATTATGCATGAAGTTGCTTTCAAAAAATTTTATGGTGTTGTTTTCGCAACTTCGGTTGGTAGATCACATTTCAAAATCCATCATCCATAAAACATTTAAACTTAAATAACAAAAAAAGAAATACCCCGTCAGTTTTTCATGACGGTAATAAATATTATTAGATAAATATATATCATTGTCGAATGGCATGGCGTTGTTTCGATAAAGATATGGCATCTCGTTGGGGAGGGAATTCAAATAGTTTGCGAGTTGGGAGTAAAGGGCTTGTCACTGAGCTTTGTGTCTTCAAAGAAACGCTCGCCTTTATGTTACGTGTCGATACGTCGTTACGACTTATTTTGATATAGTATATTTATCTTTGATCGAACGCAAACGTGACTTGTAACAAGCAACCGAATCGTGTCAAAAATATCTTTACTTCCCTATATATTTTCTACGCATATTACCTAAAGAAAAACGTTGGAAACAAACAATGGTACTCTTTAAGCAGAATGTGGATTAGTAAGTCTTTTTTGTACAGTCACGTTTTTAATTAAGTCGAATTTATAGGCAGAGAACGTAACATTATGCAAGTCACATTTTCACATGTGACTTGGCCCAGTTTATAGCCTTCATGTATTACTTGCAAATGGCGCCCAACGTGGCTCTGGCAATGTGATTGAATGCTAAAAAAGACAATCATTTTGTTTGTGCTTTATATGAACAGGTCACATATATCCTCAAGCTTTACAAAATACATAGAACTCATAACTTGACAAAAACAGATAAATTGAGATTCCGGTATAATTTATGTGTGGAAAATAAATCTGTAAGCGTATACAAGTTTATCCATCCTTTCAAAATAAGGGAACAGCGCAGGTCCGCCTCGCTCGGAAGTCAGATGACGAATGTCCACATTTTTGCCCTGGGACTTGTTATATAATGCGTAAAATTACTGTCTTCAACTATCTTCATATGTTTCGTGTGTAACGTTTTCTCCTGATATACGTTTATTTATCTAGACGGGTATAAATCACTTTTGGGATGCACATATATTTTAGGCGCAGGCTCGCTACATAAATGCTTTTTTTTATTTGAAGCGCTGTAGCTGGATTTATTGTCTTTTTGGTTTTAGAAGTTTTGTTGTAACTGTAGTGATATTGTATTTAGACGTGTGATTCCGCCTTTCATTCTTTCACTCCATCGTTTTATCTCGTATATTCCGACAGTATCGTATTATATTCAGCAGTAAACAAGTTAAGTTTATGACTTGCCTTTAGTTTAAGAGTTTAGTTACAGCAAAAATGTAATAAAGTTTAAACTGAACCCTTATTTACGATTCGATTTTCGCTAACATTTAAAACCACTAAGAAAACTTTAATGAAAGCAACTTCCTAACAGTAAAACATAACAAGATAGTACTAACTTGGTATATGCAGTAAGTACTACGACTACACTTCACACTTATAAGTGTTGTAGCGCATTCTTAGGGTTCATGCTGAGGCGGTATCTTAAACATGCACAGCAGTGAGCCGGCGGCCACGTGCGAACCACTCCACTTTAATTAAGCGGTGATTAAAGTTCTACGAAGTCCGGCGTCGTCGTCGCAGTAGAATTCATTCCTTCATTCGGCCGTACGTTGTTGGCGCCTAACATGGGACCATTTTATTAATCTCCGTTCGCCAGTTGCACTCTTTTAATATAAAACCGTTGCTTATAAAAGCGTTTGAAATTACCTTGAGGAACCGTAATAAATAAAACATGTTTGCTATTATGTTTTATAAGGGATAAAGTACGGGGAATTTATTGCCCACTTTTCTGTTGTGCAATCATGAATCTCCTGCTGTGAGGTTTGGAGCATGTGGAGAGCTGAATGGTAGTCACGTACGGGTAGCTCTAGTTAATTAAGCGGTGATTAAAGTTTTACAGTGAACTAGTGAAATGGACAGTTATCGCCTTTGCTGTTGAACGGAGAACGCTCTTCAGTAATTGTTGTTTATGCGCCGAGTTGAATACTAAGTTTTAACAGCGTTATTTCTCTTTTACTGAAATTGTTTTATGTTAGAATAACGTTTTAGTTTGAATGTCAGTCAAAATTTTTTAACAGGGTGGGCAATGCGCAAGTGTCTGATGTTGCCAGCTTCTGTATCTACGTTATGGTGGTGCTTGCCATTAGTGGCGTGCACCGAGATTTTTGACAGGGTAGGCTTTATAGATTGTAACAGGGTAGGCATAATTATGTTGCTAAAATTATGATTTTAAGCAATTATTAAGGTAGGCAGTGCCTTTCTGCCTATAAGGAGCGCACGCCACTGCTTGCCATTACACGAGACGTAAGCATATATGTCACCTTAGTTAAAAAAAAAATAATTATTAAACATCATATTGCTGGAAAAGTTATAGCCGTGTCCTATTATGTTATAGCTCCTGGTGTACAAATAGATAAATAAATAAATATCACATAACTACACACAAAACGCCATCTAGACCCAAAGTAAGCATATATTATAGCTTATGTTTTGGGTTCTAGAATGCAGACAAACATGCTTAAATATTTTTTTTGCAATTGCAAGATGTATTGCGTTTACTAAAATTATTTAATAACATCATCATCTCAACCGTAGAACATCAATTATGAACATAAGCCCAGCCTATCGCTTCCAAAGTGACAAATTGTAAGCAGCCTGTATAGAGTGTCGAAATGTGCTCGAAAACATGAAAACATTGCACCTCTGCTTTCCCCTTATGAGAAACAGGCGTCATGCCATGATGTTTTCAGACATTATTTATTCATTTAACGTCGAACAGAATTTTTAAATAGAAGTAACGGTTTTTCAAAGAACCTTTCTCTATGATGTATTTAATAAGAGTGTATTATAATTCAAAGAGCACTGTAAAGAAACTTCGTGGCGTCCTGTTCAAAATATATTTATCGTTTGCCTAATTAGCCATTAGAAGGTCCCTTTTTCCGGAGAACGCAATTAATTTACAATTATGTACGAAGGGCTGCACAAAGTCCTTATTAAATAAAATGTTTCAAAGACCGCTTTCCCCATTAATTTAGAGCAATTTCTTTCTTAGACGAATTTTTAATTATCAAAGATTTATAATTTTTGAATCTTTTGCACCTTTTCACGTCATGATTTGTACTTTGTATAGGTCATATGTACTTCCGCTACCTATCACAGAATGTCACTGCCATAAATTATTACCACAATGGTATTGGGTTTTGACAGCGACTACCGCACTAGGGAACAAGCTCTATGCTGCGAAATACTTAACAAACATAACGGACTTCTGTCCATTACAGTTCACCTATATTGCAAAAATTTTTGTAGTTCACACAAATTCTGTCCTGCGTAGATTAACAATAACAGTTGCATGTATTCTGATTAAGCCTCCGAAATAGATGACTGTTTCGGAGGCTAAATAGAATACATGCGACTGCGATAGTCAGTCAAATTCTTATAATCACTGACTTGGAAAAATTTACTTTTAAATTAATAAATGTGCTATTCAAATAAACATAGGTACTTATATTTGCCATTCCCACTTACATCTAACACTTTATGACCAACATAATCCCAAACTAAACGTTTCAAGTAATTTACTTAAAGTTCCGTGTAATTACGTCGTCGGTAAAACAACTCTCTTACCCGGAGGCCTTACTGAATATAAAATGTTCAATCATGATCCTGGAGATCACTTACCGTCTCCTGAGGGTCGAGACTTCATCCTAGTATTTGAATTTTTAATAAAGAAACGTCAACGCCGGTTTTTATATACGGAAAAGTGTTCGTCAAACGTGGCCTTAACGAGTTTCTGCGGGCAGAGTGAACGTAACACTGTGTTAATGAAGTTACTTTACATTTTCAATCTAAAATATGGTAAGGTTATTACATCTAATTTTTAAAGAATTCAGGTGTAAAATGATATTGCGGTAAAATTTCAATGAGAAAATGTGCCAGAAATATCAAAGAAATAGTTATGAAATGTATAACAGCTCAGTAGGTTGATAATAACCTTACGCGTTTCATCGCGGGTAGTCTGAAGATAGATGAAAAATTTTTAAACATTTCGACAGCTTGGCAGTTGAATTCTGTTCCAATATGGATGCGATATTAGCCGAATTGTCATCTTAATCATAGAATTTCTGATGCCTGCCGATTTTCTTACGTTGATTGCCTTCTAATCGCCTATTTGACATCTTTTCTATTACCCTCGCATTGACACGTCCAACATCTAGTTATACACAAAATATTTTTACTACTTTATTCGCAACGAAGCAGACGAGAGAAAAAAAGTGTAAGACATATTGGATTCTCAGCGCGTGAGGTTTTAATCGAGGTTGTATTTAATTAAGCACCCCCCATGGGGTTTAACCCTGTTACAGTGTTAAGTTGAGATTTTGTTTTACCCGTGTCGTCTGTTACAGTAAATAAATAGTGATTTTAATATTATCAGAGTGTGCGTGTGCGTGTGTTTTTTTTATTGCCGACAGTGGCAGACTAGCAAACGGCCCACGTGATGGTAAATTGGTAAGAGGTAACTCGTTCATGGACGACTTAGAGTACCTAGCGTTGCTCCTGCAATTCTAGGGGCTCTGTGAAGCCGCTGCCTATCGAACCGGATAATTCCAGCACAGCACTCTCACTCATACATGCCTCTAGGACCCAATACACTGTTGTCATGGGGGACTTCAACGCGAAGCTAGGTAAACGAGGCGGTAACGAGTTGAGAGTGGGGCAGTTTGGATTTGAATCCAGGAATCCCCGGGGCCAAATGCTGGCTGACTTCATGGAGAAGGAGGGCCTCTTTATGATGAACTCCTTCTTCAAGATGCGCGATAGCCGCAAATGGACCTGGATTAGTCCTGATGGTGTCACAAAAAATGAGATTGACTTCATCATGTCGACCAGGCGGCAAATATTTAATGATGTCTCAGTGATCAATGCGGTGAAAACCGGAAGCGATCACCGGATGGTAAGAGGCACATTAAATATCAACCCTAAGCTGGACCGGTCTCGACTGATGAAGTCTACGCTCCGACCTGCACCGATTCAAATTCAAAGCTCCGAGAGCTTCCAACTCGAACTTCTTAACTGCTTCGAAAGCCTCGGCGATTGCGTAGACGTGGACGAATACAGCAACAGGTTCGTGGAAACTGTCCGTTCGGTAGGGTCTAATATCTTTAAAGCCCACCGCAGTAAAGGACCGAGAAAGATCACCGACCAGACCCTCAAACTTATGGACGAAAGACGCAGGATGGTACTGCGGTCCCCAGAGGAAGCTAGTGACTATCGGCGGCTCAACAGACGGATCTCCAAGTCTTTGACTCGCGACTTTTGCCAATTTAACACACAACGTGTTAAAGAGGCTATAGAGCGCAACAAAGGCTTGAAAGTGTTCGCACGAGATCGGTCTGTCGGGCAGAGCCGACTTGTCAAGCTGAAGACTGGGGACGGCAGGATCATCTCGTCTACGTCAGAGGTTTTAGAGGAGGTCGAGAGGTTCTACGGACAGTTATACACGACACAACATGCACCTGTTAGCTCCCTAGCATCAGATCCAAGAGCTAGGTTAACTCGACATTACACCGAAGACATCTCGGACGTCAGCCTGTGCGAGATTGGTATGGCCCTGAGACAGCTCAAGAACAACAAGGCGCCGGGTGAGGATGGAATCACAGCCGAGCTACTGAAAGCAGGCGGAAATCCTGTCCTGAAGGCCCTTCAGAGGCTCTTTAGTGCCGTCCTCCTCGAGGGCAAAACGCCACAGGCATGGCATAGGGGTGTGGTGGAGCTGTTCTTCAAGAAAGGCGATAAAACCCTTCTGAAGAATTACAGACCTATCACACTCCTGAGTCACGTCTACAAGCTGTTCTCAAGAATCACTAATCGTCTCGCAAACAGGTTCGACGACTTCCAGCCTCCCGAACAAGCCGGTTTCCGAAAAGGTTTTAGTACCATAGACCACATACATACGCTGCGGCAGGTTATACATAAGTCCACAGAGTATAACCGGCCCCTATGCTTAGCGTTTGTGGACTATGAGAAAGCCTTTGATTCGATCGAGACCTGGGTCGTGCTGTAGTCTATCCAACGGTGCCATATTGACTATCGATATATCGAAGTGCTGAAGTGTTTGTATGAAAACGCCACCATGTCAGTACGAATTAATGGTCAGAGCTCAAGGTCTATCCAGTTGCAGCGAGGATTGCGACAGGGAGATGTCATATCTCCGAAACTGTTCACCGCTGCACTGGAGGACGTGTTCAAGCTTCTGACCTGGAATGGACTTGGCATCAACATAAACGGCGAGTACATCACTCACCTTCGATTCGCGGACGATATCGTGGTCATGGCTGAGACTGTGGAGGAGCTCAGTGCAATGCTCGATGACCTCAGTAGAGTCTCTCGACAAGTGGGCCTAAAAATGAACATGGACAAGACTAAACTCATGACCAATGTCCATGTTACACCCACTCCTATTACGGTCGGAGGCTCGATGCTCGAATTCGTTGACGAGTACATATACCTGGGACAAACAGTCCGATTAGGTAAGTCCGATTTCGAGAAAGAGGTCACTCGTCGAATCCAGCTCGACTGGGCAGCGTTCGGGAAGCTACAACATATCTTCTCGTCCGCACTACCGCAGTGTCTTAAGACCAAGGTCTTTGACCAGTGTGTGTTGCCAGTGATGACATACGGAGCAGAGACGTGGTCGCTAACTATGGGTCTTATCCGAAGGCTCAAAGTCGCTCAGAGGGCGATGGAGCGGGCTATGTTAGGCGTCTCCCTGCGCGATCGTTTGAGAAACGTAGAAATCCGCAGGCGAACCAAAGTGACTGACGTGGCTCACAGAGTTGCTTCTCTGAAGTGGCAATGGGCAGGACACATAGCTCGCAGAACTGACGGCCGCTGGGGCAGAAAGATTCTAGAGTGGCGATCACGAACCGGAAGACGCAGCGTGGGCAGACCCCTCACAAGGTGGACCGACGACCTTATAAGGGTGGCGGGCAACCGATGGATGAGGGCGGCGAACGACCGGCTACGATGGCGAAAATTGGGGGAGGCCTATGCCAGCAGTGGACGTCTTTTGGCTGATATGATGATGATGACTCTCACTCATAAAACCAAATGCAATAGTATAAACAGTTTTACTTTATACTGAGAGACTTACCCGATCGATCACAGGACCATCTATGCTGAACGTAACAAGGATTTGCTACAGTTAAAATTACTAACATAGTTGACGGTGACGAGAGTTATCAACGTATCTATGTGTTTTCTGATTTAGTTTAGTCGACCGCAACTTGATAACTTTACGTCTCCACGAACACGTTAATTGAATTTCATTCTGAGATAGACGAGATCCTAGATTCTATAAAAATCTTAGTGAAACACAAAAGAATCGTTTTCAATAAAAACAAAATAAGTTTCTCCCTATCCAACTACGTCTAAATTACTGTCTATTATGTGCCGGACCTCGGTTTTTTCCTATTCAAATTGAATTGCTCCGTCTGTTGCCGTCTTTTGCCCAGGGGAACTCCGAGATTAATTCAGGCTGTTGCTTTGTACAATATGAATTATTGTTGGTCATTATTGTTCACTGGGTATCATGAAACCCGCTAACGTCTTTGAACTAAATTAGAAGGGTTATTGTTATGTGGGACAAACTATTTTAGTTGAAATTCCAAGGTTGACTTTGCACAATAGCCTTTGGATAACAAAAGCTCTAAGCTTTATTCATAAACAGAGTTATAAATAACACATATGCGGCTTAAAACAAAAGAATAGGTGTTGTAGAGAAAGAGGTAAGAATAAAATAAAATTAGTGTACTATTCTTATCTATTAAAATATCACTGATTTCACAGTGCTATTTTAATATTTATATAAAATAACGACAACTACCTATATAAATAACGAAATATAACATAAAGACAAATATCTCTAGATGCTGACGCGCCATGTTAGACAGATATGCGGTAAGCGCTTAACACTCATTTCATTCGAACCGTACATTTATTTACCAACTCGATACAAAAATAAACAAGTTTTTTTTTACAATAAGCCTACAATCTCTTCGATGAATATAAATTTCGCACAATAGACTTTACCATCATCAACCGACCTTATTTACAATACGATGAATATACTTCCTTACCGATTCTGCGAAGCGAGTGACTTGTCCAAATCGAAATACAAGCGAAACTGGATATAGCTGCACTAAACAAGCTCATAGATAGAAATGAGCACGATTATGTTTATTTACGATTACTGAAGCAGTTATTTCTCCAAATGAGATAGAACCGAGGGTTACGAATATTATGATATTTTTCAGGAGGGAAAATAGAATATTTGGACGGCTGGAACACCCCTATCAATTTTATTTATTGGCCTTGGTGACACAGTATTGTGATGTTGTGAGATTTTGGGGTCGAGCGAGATGATAAAAGGATTATGGCATTAAAGATTCTAAAGTCTCGAAATTCTCTGACCTTATAGAAAAAGCTTCAGTTCTTAGATAACAGATTTCGGGTTCGGCTGCCACGTTAAAATGGTATGCATAGTAATAAAAATAGCCCAAGTGATAACAACAATTAATTATAATCAAATAAAAGCTTACTGCGTTAAAATTAATTTTGGTATTTATAAAATTATAAACATACCTACATAGACACATTCCTCTTTCCTTTCCATGACTATCTCCTACTCCGGGTTGGAGTCTAGCATTTTTCTGCAATATATAGAGAACACAGATATGTATGTTTGTTTGCCATTAAAAAATACCAACAATTTATAATAGTTATTCAATTGCCAAATTCTAAACAATTCCCAAGCAATAACATGTCAATAGTTATTTTCATGCTTATTCGTCATATAACAGTTCCAGTAATGCTTCCAACTCTATTAGCTTTGTCCCTTTCGTATGGACCCAGGTGCCTACTCAATTGTTTCGCTTCGGTATACCATTTAGACTCTTTGTACCGGACACTCCCTTAAGACTCACTTAAACAGTTTCTTATTGTTTATTTGTAGTCCATTTTCTTCTACATTCGTCTTAATTTTTTTTGGATAGATCTGTATTTACGGTGCCTGTTTTATTTACGAAGTAAAACGCTTGTATGCCATTTTTGTTTGTTTTTGTACTGGATGGAATAAACTTGTTTTCAATGCGTACATATATTTTGTTTCAACATGCGAAATTTTTTATGAGTCAATTAACGGACAGAAAGTATAGAGACGAGTTATTTTGTTCCGTGCGGAAACCAAATAGACTACATTTTCACACAGTAGTCACAATACATATTTACATTGCACCACCGAGACAATCGCAAAAACTTTTAACAGGGTCTAAAATTCTCTATCTCCTTCGATGTTTTTTATACAAAAATAGTCTGTCATTCCGAGTTTTCACCTCAATTTTACGTGAAGAGCTCGCAGCTAACGTATGAAAGGTTTCACGCCTGTCGAAATCACATCATTTTTGTATATGCCTCTCACTGAACCGGAGTTTCTATTCAGGAATACACTTTACTCGTCTTGGGTCGATGTACTGAGCACTTTTTGCTTATTCCTTTTAATATTATAAATGCGAATATTTGAAAGGATTTTTACTCAATCATACTGCAAGATATAAATAGAAGATTGATTTTGTGTTTCTTATCTTGTGTAGACAGTGGAAGTGTGTTGTGTATTCGAGAAATTACCAGTCAGAATAGCACTTGAAATTATGACGTTAATCTTGCTCCTTTTGCTGCTCTAATAGAACATCCTTGTGTATTAGGGATCTTAATAACATGCATACTCATACATACGTAATTATTGCCTATAATATTTCTATAATGTCTGATAGAGAATTAGCGCGTCAGAGGCACCGACGAGGCACGGATATGTAAGGACTAATTACACTGCTAACAAGTGCTTTAATATTTATTTTTGACTTTATTTTAGTGAATAGTTAGTTATATTTAATCGACAGTAAAAGCTTTTGTATCTTAATTCCTTAAAGCATAACATTATCCATATTTTGAAGGGTTACGAAAATGTATTCACCTAAAAGAAGTATTATACAATACAATATTAAAAAACGCAGCAGTATTTTTTAATAAAATTCTCTATTTATACTCGCAGTACACCACATTCTGGCTTCAGTCGGCTTTCAATGCATTCCCGATTCTATTGTGCGTTATGATTTAAATGGCTTTCATAGAACATTGTCAATGGATTTGAGGCCACGGCCATTATTCAGATTTGTACATATGTATGAATGATCGTGTGAGTAGAATTTCTAAACAGTTTTAAATCAATGGTTTGAATTTGAAATTCTGGTTCGAAAATGTTTTACGGTTGCTAGATAGTAAACCTAAGTTTGGTAGTTCAGTTCAGAATATTGTCCCATATTGCAACAAAATTTATTATTCAGGTAGGTACAGTTTTGTATAAACTAAATAATTCTTGATTTTATCGATATTCTATGCATTTTGTTCGATTCTATTTGATCCTTTACAATGTTACCTGTCTCATTAATTGTATACCGTTGCTATACTGCTACCCCTATCTTGTAATGGGTACTTACTTCATTTTACTTATCATCTTCATTTTACCCTATATATATTTCAAGTGAACGAGAAAATAAAGCATTTTTAAGCAATTCCGTTACGTCAGGAATCTTTTCTTTGAAAAATCTAGATCTACATTTTAATATTTCCAATGCTATCTTTGCGGGCACACCACCCATTGTATAAATCCCTCGGACGAACGCTTTTATCTTCGTCTCCAAAGTAAATACGGGAGATGGAGTCTTTCTAACGTCCCAAGATTTTCTCTCTAAGATATCTGATAACAATCTTTTGTTGGATTTTAAACTTTAGCGCCCTTGTTTTAAAATCAATTTTGCGATGAACGTTTGCAGATAGTTGGCACAAACTTATTCTTTTCAATAGGAAATTTGTTCGTCTTTGATTCTGTTCTTATGTTTTATTAGAACGTATTGTGACAAATGTAAGAGGCGTGTTTTTCATACAATAAGGATTTTTAGATCAAGGAAAGTTAATTGAAAACACAATAGGTAGGGTGTTCGTGTTTCTTTGTATTTTTGGTTATACATTTTCGGGACTTCTATTGAAGTTTCGTATAAAAACTTAGTTTCATCTTCATATTTAACAATCGTAATTGATAATATAGATTTTATTTTCTGTTGAATAAATATTTGTTGCATTTGGATTCTGCCGTCAAAGGAAAAGCGGAATCCTTATAGGATCACATCGTCTGTCTGTTAAGACCATTTTCCTCGGCAAATCGTGGTGTTGTTGTTACTATTATAAACTTAAATGTGCGCGGCCGCGCCTAAAATGCCGTAAAAAGTAGCTTATGTCCGTCTCTGGCACCGAATCTATCTAAATACCAATTATCATCGTAATCAGTTCAGTCGTTTAGGCGCTGAGCACACACACACACACACACACTCACTCACACACATACTCTCTCTCTCACACACACACACACACACACACACACACACACACACGCGCACACACACACACACACACACACACACACACACACACACACACACACACACACACACACACACACACATAAACACAAACTTACGCATTACTTATAATACTAGTAGGATGTTGCAATTGATTTTGACGTAACATTTTCAATTATAGAGTTATACTTAAGATTATTAGACCTATGGTGTGTGACTTGTTTCTTCTTCTATGAATTTATCATGTTTTAATTCATTTCTATATGTAAGCTGTTTAAAGATTAATATTATTATTATTCACTACTATATATACTTAATATATACTTCATAACTTTTATTATTAATCTAATGTGTTTTAAGGAATACTTTTGGTGCGCTTCGGAGTTAGTGCGCTTCGAGAAATATCCCCATATTGTTCAGGCAACCGGTGCGAGACAATTTAATCCACACCTGAGTTCTTCACAGACATAAGACTTTGTTTCGCTGCGCCATTATTGTTTTAAGTGAGTGTTTGATGGATAGGTACTTGTTGTTTTTCGTCGTATACAATAAGATCATCATACCAGCCCGGTATTATCCCACTGCAGGGAAAGGCCTCTTCTCTTACAAAGGGCATGCACATTGATCGCCAGGTTTGCCCAATGCGAATTGGCTATAACAGACTTACGGTTTGCATTTATTTTTTTACAAAGGGTTCATTGCCGCGATGCCTTAGAGCTAGATGGTCGATACTGGACTAAAACATTACAACAACTTATACGAAAAATACTATTCAGAAATAAGACTATGTACTTACAAAAATAAATACGCGACATACATTTACCCCATACCAAATCTCGGTTTATTGCTATGCCACTAATAAACCAAAGAGGTCGACTAGCTAACTAACAAAGGCTGGCCACACATCGAGTAATATTACTTGAGAAGTACAGTGTAATTTTTTGTTTTTTTTTTCCCATTGGGTAAGAGTGTTACACACTATATTGTGATTCAACGAGAATAAAGGGTTATTTCTTACACTAAATGTCCGCAACGCGGGTCCACCAGCGTATGGTAAAAGATTTTTGAAATACGACTGGTTCCAGAGATTATCGCGTTCAAACAAACTAAACTCTTCCGTTTTATTTAAGTACAGATTGGTGACTGAATCGCTACTGTATTATTTTTAATACTCGTACTATTGACTGTGTGGCGTATTTAGTAAGTACTTCAGGTGGTCGTTCAGTAAATAAGTTTGTATTGGCAGTAAGCTAATATATTGTATTTTTAAATACAAATTTAGGAATTTAAATTAAGTATATTAACATGCTGCTTTGAGGGTTAAATCTAGTGAAGAGATAATGTGTAGAGCATTAAGTTAATGAAGGTAAATAATTGGTCTTTATGATGAGCACTTTTCATAATGATGTTATAAAGCTGCTTATAGCAAAACCATTCCTGACTCATTGACTCAACAAGTTAATCACAGTCAGTGTGTAGCCAGCTTTATTAGCAACGCATGATGGCTGAGTGCATTATGTAGTATAGAAACGTTCGTAAGAAATAATATATTACAGACAAGTACTGCCTCAATACAGTTGATTACATAAATCTATTTGATGTATTAGATTTGTGACATACGGAACAAAAATTGTTTCGCAATTACATGTACAATATACTCCGTCTACCTACGTTTCGCAATATTAAACACAGTACATTGTAAAGAATAACAAAAAGTATAATTTTACTAGCTTTCTGCGGCACGGTTTTACCCGCGTCTATGCTTACTGCTCTGCTCCCGTCACCGGTAGCGTGATGTTACATAGCCTATAACCTTCCTCGAGAACTGGACTATCATACAAAAAAAGAGGTTTTTAAATCCGACTGGTGGTCCCAGAGATTAGCGCGTTCAAACAAACAAACTCTTTCGCTTTGTATAGTATACATATAGTTATGCATAGACTGTAGATTAAACAGAGTAATGTAGAATTAGATTATTGTGGTTGCAGAGTAGTCACGAGGTTAGACCTTGTTCTGAGAGTCTCGATATCATTATGTGTTTATCTGATCAATGTAATACAGTGTTTTACTAAAGAAGTATGGTTGTGTATTAGATATTTTTTAAAGAAATCATTTCTTAAAAAAAAATGCCGTATTACGTATATTGCCATTTCATGCTTGTAATCACCAAATATATTCGTAAATACGAATTTAGATTTTTATAATTTTCTACATTAATGAATTATTTATTACTTACTTACTATATGTAAGTACGCATAAACTGTCATTGCTTTTTCTGTTCAATGCAAATGCTAGTAAGTTTTCATGACCATATTGTATCTGTACATGTACCAAGATATAATAGCCACCTAAGCAAATAACAAGTTAAAAATAGGTAAATAATAACTATCAAACAACGATCACAAAATTGCTGGAAAAACAATATCCTTTTTTATATCTAAACTATCAACTGGAACTGATACTCGAGCCCGATAAACAGGCCATTCCATTATGAGAATTGGCAACGCTGAGCGACACAGATGCGAAACATTGTGGACACTCCGCTCAAGAATATGTTGGAGAATGTTACAATGAGTTACTAGTTCGGTTCGTTCACGCTTTGTGTCTTTTATTACTCCCATCTAAAACAATGAGTTCTGATGTTAGGTTAAGAGGCACGCGCACAGGCTACCGATGGGACTTTGAAATTCATTTGTGCATTCTAAGTTTACCTGGTTTACTCATTTACGCGGAAGGAAAATATAGTGTGATAGATTTGGCTTCAAAAATGTGTGAAAATTGTCTATCCGCCTTGATCAAGCCTTTATTCTACAATGGCTATATAATAAATAACATAAAGGAAAAAAAATGAACTGGACTAGAAACATTTTGCTTTTGTATTTAAAAGCTTTGGATTTCAACTTTACTTTTTCTTAGTTAGAACTAGATACAATGTTTACTGAAGACAAGAACTCGGCTCAATAAATATGAAGGAGCTCAATGGAGCATGTCTTGTGGGTACCGGAGGCTATATCGTAAACCCTCAACTAATTTAGTACTGCAGAATTTCTGCCACTAATAAGTCTTCGTGTTGTTTCAAGGCGGAATGAATTTGTGCTAAATTATAAAGCTTATTAAGCATCGTTCCCTCGTGAGTCGTAACCTGCCGCAATGAAACGTTCCACACAGTAGGTACCTTACTCCAAGTTTCGTGACTTCGCTTGAATTATTACGTGTTTGGATATACCAAAGTACAGCGTGAGATTTTGATTAATTAAATTCTGAATGCGACATTTTTCTTTGTCTAGACGCGAGTTATAGCGTCTCATTTCATCTTATTTGTGTTAAATTCTTAAAATAATTGTAAATTATTTTGTTTAACGAAGGATGGCGCTGCTGTAGAACACCGAAGTTTCCAGCTCAAGGCTTCTAGTGTAATGAGATGGATTAAAAGCCTCTGTAGTTATGACCTACTTGTGTCCAAAAAGTTTACAAACAAAAAATATGCTGACATTTCGTACTGTGATTCACAGAGTCCATTTTATATCTGTGATTTTTGCTTTCAGTGCAATGAAAATTCAAAGATATTTTTACATTTTAATATGCGTAATTTAGGTACATATGACTACTTTTTGATATCAAGTCGTGATTACATGGTAGAAGGAAACCATGTCTTTAGAGAAAGATAAAAATGATGACGATAACAATGATGAAGGACAGGCTACCACCTCAAAAGAACCTGATTCAAGAGTCGACAATACTTTTGATAATATGAATGATTTAAAACCAATTGATTTCAATTCCGCTGATACAGTAAGGTAACTATATTACAAAATATTAAAAGAAAATCTTATTTATTGAGAACGACTACGAATAATGACGCAATTTTTTTATTTTTAGGCAAGCAATGAAAGCTATTTTAGCTGATAAAGTACCGCGACCTTCAGAAACGGTTAATCAGTTACACAATGTGACTAACAACAAACCAGTAGAGATAAACGAATTGGCTAAAGGATTTCGCCCAATAGGTCAATATGTACCCTCTATTGATTCACTACAAAGCGAGCAAAAAATGCAGGCACAAAAACCATCTAGCCCTTCTGACAACCGAGGTGGTTCAAAACATTTAATTGCAAAAAAGCGAGGTAGACCCCCAAAAGCGGGTCCCTCTAAAAAGAAGAGAAAGTCAAGAATTTCTTCTATGTATGTGGGAAAATTATCCAACCTTGTGGTTTTTAAGCGACGACGCGTGTAAAATGTTTTTGGTAAAGAATCGTTTCGAATCGGAAATTGTATTAATCTTTTGGGAATGTTACCAATTTCGTGATAGTAAATATATTGTAATAATTTTACTTTGTGTACTTGTTGTTGAGATATTCGGCTTCCGGGTTTATCAGTTGGAGTGGAGATCGTTTATGTTCACCGTGTATCGGTGAGCGGTGTAATCGTATTTCAGCAATCTCTTAGCGGATCGTATCATATCGGAAATTGAATTTCCGATTGGGTTTCGAGTGCACAGCAGACTGTTTGTAATGGATGGTCCCGCGGCCCCTGTTTCGCGAACTTCATAGGAATGATAGATACTTGCAGGGCGTATTTCAAGCGTTTCGATGTGAAAATTGAAGAATATTGATGTAGTTCTTTTTTTCTGTTTATTTTGCTTTTTTAAAGCGATTTTAAGTCGGTAGAGTAGGGACCATCGAAGAAAAGTATTGATAGTGTCGATGTTTTCAAAGTTTATCGATATTTAAGGGCCTTTAAATAAATATCACTATCGAAACTACAAATTGAAAAAGGTTTCTGGTTTATCATATTATAATTCATATAGAATTATATTTAAAAATGTATAATTATAGTGGATATGGTTCAATGGGGTTATGCCTACCTGTGTGGATAAAATTTTCAAAGAATAAAAAAAAATATTTGTAGGTGATCTTAGGATACTAGAATAATATTTTTAGGGTCGCCTATGAACACCCAGGTGATTATATTCGCAGGTTATCAAAGGACACTAAATAAAGAGTCGCCTATGAACACCCAGGTGATCAAAGTGGAATAGACCAAATTAATATAGAAAAGCGATTTATTTCAGCTAGCTTTTTATTGTTATACGGGTTTGGACCTGTATGCGTAACCTCACATACCAGGCAGCGTGCGATCTACGCGCGTGTAACATAAGCAACTATAACATGATAGATAAAGATAGTTTCCTGGAGCTCCTGTCTTACAATAATAGTGTGTATAAATTTGAAGTGCTAGTGTATGTAATACGACGTTAGTACGGCAGTACGGCTACCTTTGCTTTGTATAAAGCTACAAAATAATAAAAATTACCTTTCAATACGTATGTATTGAAAGGTAATTTAATATTATGTTTGTAGGCAGTGAGAAACTGTTTTGTAACGTATTTTGTCAAAGTAATTTCTAAGTTTATATTCGACATTGCTGATATACGCGGTGAAGACAGACGACAAAAAACGTATTGTTCGAAAGATCCCAATAATCAGAATCGAAGTTAGAAGCGTTTAGGATAGGGCCAGTTGTGCTGTACGGTCGCTTTCGGTCGTAGACCGGTGAGATCGATTTTATTCAATGATGGTACTTATAGAGTTTCTTTTTTTTATACAACTTTGGTGGCAATGGCAAACAAGCATACCTGATAGTAAATGGTAACCGTAACCTATAGAGATGGCTGTGTTTTCCAAGCACCGCACTAGTTATAATGCTTACAAAACACAACCAAGCCGTTGTCGATCACGGTGAAGGGGATGAGGTAGGAAAAAGGAAACGGAAGAGGACTGAGGGGGTATTTGGGCTGCCAGCGCTCTCACTCACCGAACGAAACACATTAGCATGAAAACTAATATTCTTACGTCGATCTTCTATGAGAGTACTTCCCCGGTCGATGCAGCTCATTCATGCTGAAACCAGCGTGGGTCTACTATCGTAAAAATCTATCTTGTTTGTCTTATCTCGGCATTTTTATCTAAGACTACTAAAAAGTTTTAATAATAAAGTATTCACATGTTTACTCTGCATACATACCAAGTAATACAATAATGTAAAGTGAAGTTAAGTCCCATGAGCCGCAAGTTCCTGCGTGCGCTTCGAACTTGAGCGATGCATTAATTAATTTAATATTAAAACGAGCTTGCGTTGGTAAATAATGCACTGAAGTTCTACACGTGTATGTCATTATACGGTTGTTATGTACACCATAACTTAGCAGAATATGATGTATCATATTAACAGGAATAGTTTAGGATTTCTCTATTGTCGTAGGCGGCGATTCGAATTAAAGTTAGGGATGATGGTTACTACTACCATGAGATGACCCAATAAGCATATCTCTACAAAAAAGTAAACTATTAAGTGTCTCATCACCATCACTTATAACAATTTTAACACCAAAGTACGCCGATGGCCGATACTACCAGTCTTCAGTCTTTCGAAATATATACGAAGTACCTATAGAATACATATCATGCAACGCGAAAGTTTAAAAGTAAATAAACCTAATAGCTTCAAAACTTCCGTTGACAAGTAAAACAAAGTACAGTTTAATCACCTTGCATACATTACAGGCGCCGAGTAAGTAAGTTATCGACTATCTGACTGTCCCTTGGCACGTTTTACAAGGGGAGTAGAGACATTGCAATAGAGAAGTTGGACCCTGTAGTAGAAGTACTACTGTCCCTCAGTAATCAACCTTATCGTGTTGAGTTTTAGGTAGATTTCTTTTTGAAAGATTGTCGATTTTTGTAAAGTGGTGAAAATTTTCCGGTTCATAATGAAGTCCCGGTAGTGAAATTCTCTAATAATGAACTATGACCTCTGTGCCGTAATCTACGGACCTTCGTTCGTACAAGTTTAAATTGCATCGTTGGCCTAATTTGAACACGTCACGAAATGGACAAGGCATGTTAATAGCTTGTTTTATTTAAATCATCGCTCTTTGTCCCTCAGGGGATGAGCACGAGTGTCTTTATTACATTAATTGTTATTTAGGAGATTTTGTTGTTTCTTAAGTTTGTTGTTTTGTTATAAAGTTCGCTTGTAATGCATTGCTTGAAATTAAATAGAAATTATGAGGTTACGTTAATATTTTCTTGTTTTAACAAGATCTAGAATGATTTTTTACACTAATTAAGTGGTTAACGAGCTTTTGGTTTAAGCCTTTTAGTTTTCTATTTTTACCTTGGAAATACAGTGAAGGTAACTTTAAAAGATAGGTTAGGCATAGGGTTTATATTTTTTTTTTTATAATACTATAAAGTCTTAAAGTTGGTCATAATGGCGCATCTGCTCCGGCGCGGCTAAGCTAAAAATAGTTCACAAATTGAACTCAGTAATGTTAATCAGATAAAGTTTGTGTAGCTGCAAAGAGATAAAGAAAAGATAAAGCTTTAAAACATTGTGGCTACTGTCGAAGTTAAGACAACTCATTTTCAAGCAGATTTGTAAGAGGAATAAAACTAATTAGCGTGAGATACGGCTGCTGTACTACTTGGAGATTTTTATACATTTACTATTTTCCCGAAGCGCGGTTTCAACTGCGTTAAGTTACATCTTTGGTTACTGCTCTGCTCCTCGCCAGTAGCGTAATCTTACATAGCCTATATCCTTTCTCAAAAACTGGGCTAACAAACGCAAAAGAATTAATCAAATCTGTCTGGTAGTTCCAGAGATTAGCGCGTTTAAACTCAAAGAAACTCTACCGCCTTACATATTAGTACTTATAGGTTTTATTCATTAAAACCAGAGAAATATCGACTCTTTTTCGCACATGGGTATAATGATAGAACAATAATAAGGGTTTTAACGACTTGATTAATAATCGTTAAAATTTGTAATATACATACAAATCTTGCCGAAGATATCCTTTATACGATAGTGACAATGACAACTGTATCAAAGTTCGTTGCATGGTTTGCAAGAAGTTATTTTTTTTTATTAGCCTACAAAAGTGACTCCACTCTGCCTGATGGTAAGCAGTCAGTGGAATTCAGAAGTGGCGGACACCATTCCCAAAGCTAAACTACTGGTATGGTGGCCTTCACTATGGCGGCTTAGTAAGATGCTTTTTCACGCCCCGCTTAAAAGACCCAGGATCAAAATTAGATGGGAACACATGCGCTGGCAAAGAATTCCAGGCTTTAATTGAGCGACATAAGTATGAAGTGCTGAACCGTTTGTTAGTTAGTAGAGAATACGCAACTTTTTTTTTACTATTTAGAAATTCTATTGTGTAATACGAAGTAAATGCGGGCGTACTAAAGTGGCGTATTTGTATGACATAATTTTTGGTAAAATGCGTCTTATAATAAGGTGACTAAGAACCTTTTTTCCGTAGCTTGTTTGAACAAATGTGAGAATGGAGCTTTCCCATTTACTTATCAGTACTTCATACATATGTATGACTTTGTATATATGTAACTAGGTTGGGGATTCAAAATCAGGTTTCATCAAGTTTCAAACACCAATGTGACATTTTAAAATATAAATTACTAGCAGCGCCCTACGGCTTCGCCTGCGCGTAAAATATGTTTTGTTGTATCCCTTGGAAACCAGACTGATTTTCGGGATGAAAAGTAGCCTATCCGTCCGTCTCCGGCACCAAATCTATCTACATACCAATTTTCATCGAAATCAGTTCAGCTGTTTAGGCGCTGAGTGGTAACAAACAAACACACAGGCACAAAATATTTTTGCACGAAATCATTTCTCAGTTTAATAAATTTACCTACTTGTGAATTAGTAGATATATGCAACAAACAATAAAAAACAAACCGCGATCGTTCAGTCTTGTCATTTTCCACTGCAACGTAAGACTACCCACACAGATCGCAATACCAACATATTTTCTGTAGAAAATAAAACATCCAAAACATCTCATGTCAACCGCACAAACAACACCTCCATAACCAACCCTTCAAACTATTGTATGATCCGTCTGCCACCAGGATTTACGTCTGATTGCCAGCCTTATTACGAAAAAGAAATATATCCCGCCCCGCCTTATGCCGCCGTAATCAGTTACTATAGCACCTACCATAAAATATATACCATCATCCCAAATAAAGCCTATTTACTCAATATAGCCATACACGCCTTTTTTCACGGAAAAATTGTTTACTGCGACAGTGACACGCTTTCGACTTAGGGTTCAGTAGTAAAAAAAACCCTAATTTCCTGCACCCTTTCATTTATAACCCGGCAATCTGGAGGCCCCGTAGGTTATTTATTGGGGTCTCCCTCATTTGATGGGTGGGAGTCAGAATGTGTAATGATAAAGGTTGTAAAAAATAGAACAGACGGGCGTTTGTGGCGGGCGATGTTTTGTTGCGAGTTATTTATGGATTCTGTGAACAGTAGGTTTATATTTTTACTGTAAAATCACACGCACAAGCACACTATTTAAGTTATACAATCAGTAAGTATAATTCGATTTTTATTACTTATATTTATTAATTGTCGTAAATTGATAGTACAATACTGTTTATTAATTCACCGTGGCATTGTAAAGTTTTAACAACCTAGCGCTCGTATTAATCAGTCCAGCAACTTATGGCGTTTAGACCATTATATGGCTGACAGACAGCTGTATCCTGTGATAAGATTGCCGCTACTGTAATCGCCGATTCACCTGCCAAACGTAGCGATTATAATAAATATTTCGCGATGTTCATTTGTTTTTGTAATTAAAAATAAAAGGTTGTAACTGGCAATTTTTTATTGCTGTTCTAACAACTTTCAACTTTAGTAGTAAGTAGGGTAATTCAATTACCGGTGTTACTACTAGTAGTAAGATTGGTAGTAACACGGACTAAAAAGGCTTAAAATAAGCCTTTAAGTGCCGTCATCTTGGCTAGTCGTGTGTGTGACGCCACCCGTCGGCATAGGTTGCCCGCCTTCCTTATCAGGTGTTAGGTTCATCTTGTGAGGAGTCTGCACACACTTCGTCTGTAGGTACTCTTTAATAACAATAAGTTGCTACATAGACACGAATCATTTTCAACCGTAACAAAAACGGGTACAAAATAGTTGCTCGTCTGTATCTCAGGCAGATAGCCCACTGCATTTTCATGTAGAGCAACTTTACGAGTGTTAGTTTGGTTGTTTGGTCGTCTCGATGATATGTTATCATCGTCTCGCATTTTTGACGCGTCGCTACCCTTCCCGAGGTACCCTTTATCTCTTATATGAGATATATCGACACATAGATAACCCTAGCAACTTTTTGTCACATGCGAATATTCTAGAAGTGAGCTCGTTTTATGTTACTTAAGACACCTGAGTAGGATCATGAAACTGTACTGTGATATGTGACGTTGAGTGATAGTTCTTAAGGATTTACATTTTTGTATATTATTTTAAAATAGTAAATCATGTTTTGGTAAGCCTTTTTAGGTCATATGAGATGTCTGTAATTGATCATGGATAGTTAGGTATTATACTTATTTGTTATTTTTAAACATAATTCTCGCAATATAAGCAGGGCTTCAGTGTCGCGGACTACATTCATTCTTTGTAATTGTGCTTAATATGAGAATCAAACTCCCTCTCTATTACACGGTACCTAGTAGCGGTATCTTACCCTAGGCAACAGCATGTTTTTATGTATAAAAATACCAATAATGTTTTGTTTTTAGATATTCACTGTCCCAAAATGTTCCTCACAAACGGTAGCAAGTGATATTATCTCCACCCATCTGTCCGTTATCTGAGCTGTCATGCGCAGGTTGACAGTCTCTCCATGTGGTTGCGGAGTTTTTGGACTATGTCATGTTGATAAATAATGTAGGCTTAATAGGAGTGAAAATGGTACATATTTTTAAAGCGTAAAATATGCAAGCCAAAATTAACTTCTTTGTTTTCTACTTTTTTACTTAGGTACTGGTGAAAGTAAGATGGGCTTCAGAAGCATCAGAGATGAGTGGTTAATAATAATGCTTTTATTAATCTGTTGGTTTTGCAATGTCCGTGGTTCTTTTTTTAAAGTTACAATCTTGTTGTGATCTCGCTCTCAGGAAATAGAGTAAGCTGCGTGCTTTGTAGCATAGAAGTCACTTTCTCTCAAAATCATAAAAAATATATTTATGTGCACTGCACGTAAAACAATGTTGAGAAAACACACACACACACACACATATACACAAATACACACACACACACAAATCCGGAAACCAAACTGGCCGAATTAGCAAAGTGCAAAATCCTAAAAAAACCCAACAATCACTTAGCGACACCTCTTTAATGTCCGAATATAATTAGCGTCTTCTTATTCGTGCTCACCCCCAAATATAGGGTGAGGGTAATTTTAACGGATTCGGTGAAAAGGTCCGCTAAATATATTGTTGTGAAAACGGAGAGTTGCAAAAAATGCCGGTTACGACTTTTAAAAACGACTTTCATGGGTGGTACAGTTTTTGGATCATATAGAAAAGATAAATTAATATCTCTGTTCAATAATAATATTATCCATTTTGATGAGTTGGACACATAAGAAATGGTTCACATTAGAGGCTATGGAGTTAATGGAGAGAGGGCTTTGCCCAACAATAGGATGGTGTGGGGAAGCAATAACAGGAAGTAAATGAAAAATTAATCCTTTCGTTGCCAAGGATTCGTCTCGCGAGTTCAGTAGAATCGCTTAATAGCGACCAAGAACTCGCCACGCGAGTCCAAAATGTATGGAAAATTACAGCGCAAGATCCTGGCAAGACGCTGGAGAATAACAGATGGCAACGAAAGTTTTAAAAAACCATCACGGAAAACTCCAGACTGATTCTGACAAGTCCATATTCTCGATAAGGAGAACATTCAGCTTAATATTATTAAACAAAAGTATACTAAACCCGTTGATTGTTAAATCTATAAAATCTACACTAATGAAATAGATTAGATTGAAATCTTGTTTATTTAATAAGTAGAAAAGACCAAGGTATTTTCCAGAGAGCATTTTAAACGTATCGAAGAAGTTTGCATACAGAGTGCGCTTTACTCTGTGAATTTCTGTCGCTAATGGCCACTAGCATTTCTTATAACCATTTAGTATCAGTATTTTATATAAATAGTTGCCGTAAATGGTAATGAACATAAAATTGTAGCGTTTATTTGATTATTGAAAACGATAAAGTGTGAATGTTAGTGTCATTTATGACGGTCTGTTGCTAACGAACTTGTTTTAGGTCGAGGGTTCGAAACGCAAGCTTACCAATGTGGCTTATGAGCGTTTGACACCTTAAGAGTGGCGACGTCGCAATTTAGTGTCATATTTCTCGGAAACCAAACCGATTTTCGGGTTAAAAAGTAGCCTATGTCCTGTCTCTGGCACCAAATCTATCTACATATCGATTTTCATCAAAATTGGTCTAGCAGTTTAGGCGCTGAGTGGTAACAAACATACATACTTACTCACACACCGCCTGGGAGAGGCCTTTATCTATCACTGGACGTCTTCCAGCTGATGGTGTTGATAAAGAAATTAATCTTTTGCCTGCTCTGGTCCCATATTACCTTGGATCGGCGTAAAGGCCTATGTTCTAGTATACTTGTCATACTGATGATGTGATGTGACGTATCTAACCTTTATCCAGCTTAACCGTGCCTAATTCACTAAAAATATATACGCAAAAATAAAACAAATGTTTAGGTAGTAATAAATAACAGAATAGAGACCCATTACATGGATAGTAAATCACAGCGCAATCATTATTAGAAAGGTTATCGCAGCAGAATGTTAGTTCGATTATCTGAACGTTGAATAATGTCTTTATTGATATTGTGTGTCACAACTTGCTTGCTTAAAAACTATACGTATTATTTATATGATACTAGCTTTTAACTGAACCTATGTTTACCTAAATACTTCCGTATCATACTCCACAAACTCAAAAGTAAAACTTTTGTTAGCATCACGTATCTAATACACACTTGTTACTATGTTATTATTAAAATTGACCATGACACTGTTCTACTTATCTAATTAAGAATAAAATGCTTTCACAGCAAAAAAAAAAAACTAAAATAAACATGAGTAGCCTCAGACGAGAAATTATTGGCTTTAACCTAGATTATAAAATACCGAAGATGACTATACTTCCATAACTCACTCATGTAAATAATAATTCTTTAGCAATAAATTAAAATAATACTACTTATCTTTTAAAATTTATAATAAGATCCTAATTATTTTTATTTTGTATACTTACACAAGTTTAATAATAATAATAATAATAATAATAATAATAATAATAAATTTATTTCTCTCACAAAGGTATGTATGTACAGTTCAAATAATCATAAAAACATTAAAGCTTAAAAACCCTTTGAGAGAGCTGGAGTCCGTGATAGGCTCGAGGCCTGTATTACAGATCTCCAGGCTCCCTCCTCCTTACAGAGCATTAATGAGTTAATAGAATTAAATAAATAGTTCATTTTGAACAGACTAGTGCACTAATAACAATCTTAGTGTGAGCCTAAAATTTTATACATTGAATTATAGTTCCAATTTAATAATTTATATAATTTGAATATTTATTTACTATGTAATTTCAAACAATTTTATTAAAGTTATAATTTATTAATTCATATTTTTCTGAGATTTATTTACTATATAATATTAAAAATTTAATAATTTATGTGTATAAAAAGTATGCAGTGATGTGAAATGTGAGGGATAATAGTGTGTGTATATGGGTGTGTGTGTGTGTGTGAGTGTGTGTGTGTGTGTGTAAGTGTGAGTGGGTATGCCTGTGCACAATTAACTAACAGTAACAATAATGTTTTCAGTTTCGCTATAGTCCAAGACGAGGAGCCATGTAGTAACTGATCTTTTACATGCAGTTCTGCACATTGGATATATATGTAATATTTTATTTGCCTTGTTATAAACAAAGCCGCTAAGAAAATAGAAAAAGCGTTTAGCTAGGCTCGTATTTACTAAGACTGGTGGACAGACTGTGTACTTGCGACGAATGTTATTTAGTTGATTTGGATTATACGGAATTTGTGAGTGAGTAGTTAAAATTATGTTTAAGATAAATAACTTCCTAACTGTCAGAACGTTACAAATTTGATATAGATCAAAAGTAGGGAATCTGTAAGGGAGTTGCCATCCGACCTTAAGGAGAGCTCTTTGTGCACGTTCCAGTTTTATGAGATACGATTTAGCGGAACCCCCCCACACAACAATACAGTACTGAATGATAGACTGACAAAGAGCAAGATATACTGATCTAAGCACCCTAGTGTCTGCAACTTGACGAAGATTCCTAAAAACAAATATAAGCTTTCGCAGACGGCTGGTAATGGCAACAATATGGGAATAGAAAGTAAGCTGCTCGTCAATAATTATTCCCAAGTATTTGATAGTGGTAACAGGGGAAAGATTTTCGCAGTCACATGATGGCTGCGGTTGGATATCGCATTTATGGGAAACAAGAGAGTAAGTAAGTGGAGGTGGTTTACCAGCGGCAGAAAGGGAAAAGGCAAGATATTTTGTTTTGTCGACATTTAGGGTAAGTAAATTCGTGGTAAGCCAAGTGGAAACTAAATTAAAACCTGATTGAGCCAAGCTAAATGCCGAGTCCCAGGTGGGACCCCAAAAAATAAGAGCGGTGTCATCAGCATACGTAAAAATCGAGCCATTGCACAGCTGTAGCTTGCACAGGTCATTAATATATATGATAAATAGGGTAGGCCCGATTATACTACCTTGAGGCGCCCCGTATGTAATCGGTAGTTCATCGCTGACCCTATCACCAATCCTAGCACATTGCCGTCTACCCGTGAGATAACTAACCAATAGTGACAGCTGAGCACCCCTGATTCCTATACGTTCCAGCTTCGCAGTGAGTAGGGGTACGGAGATCGTGTCGAAAGCTTTAGCTAAGTCTAAGAAAATACCTACTACCTTCTCCCTTTTGTCCAAATTCCTGACGATGCAGTTCGTCAAGTCCAATACGGCATTGCTTGTGGATATACCAGAGCGAAAACCATACTGAGATGAAGATAAAATATTGTTTCGTTCCAGATACTGCACCAGTCTGTTATTTATAATTCGTTCAAGGATTTTGGAGAGGGTAGGTAAGATAGAGATGGGCCTATAGTTATCTAAACGATCTCTGTCACCACCTTTGTGAACTGGGTGTACCATTGCGAGCTTAAACGCGTTCGGAAATTGACCACTTTTCAGAGATAGGTTACAGATAAATGTAATGGGGGGGCTCAGGATGTTTATGAAGCGTTTTAAGAAAGAGCCGGATATACCGTCAGAGCCCACTGCACAGTCACTTCGAAGGTTCATAATTAATTGTTTCACTTCAGTTTCGTCTGTGTCCAACAATACAAAGCTGCTACTATTTGTGAAGGGTTCGAAAGGCTTTGGTTCCAGATTATTCGTTTGCCGCAAACTTTTAGCTAGTGTGTGTCCAATGGAAGCAAAGTACGAATTAACATTGTTGATTGTGGACTGGGGTTTGGTGCGAGAGAGGAGACAGTCTGCATGTGATTTTTGTTGAGTAGTGTGTGTGATTGATTTGATAGCCTCCCATAATTTTTTATTGTTGTTTTGATTTCCTTTTATAAGAGTTTTATTATAAGCCTGCTTTACATTTTTTATTAGAATTGAGCAATAATTTCTGTAGCGTTTATATGTAATTTTTAGAATGTCGTTGTTGGGTGATTTCTTTAGTTTAGCATGTAAATTATCACGATTTTTGAAACATTTTAAAAGTCCCGGCGTCATCCAAGGCTTTATGAGTCTTTTTCTATTTGGAACACGTTTCATTACACAATTTGATGCAATTATTGAGGTTAAGGTACTGACAAAGTAATCAGTAGCTTGGTTGATTTCTTTCATGTTATACAGCCTTCCAAAGTCTATGTCACCGAGCTCGGATTCAATGTTACTGTAATTCAGAACCTTAACTGTTATCGCTTTAGGTGTAGTGTTAGTGGAATTAATATTATAAGACTTGCCAAAATAATCAGATATAGACTTATTTACAATAGATATATCTTTAATTTTATTGTAATGTATTTATATATTTCATTGCTAAACAATTTACTATGAAATTAGCACATAAACCGCCTGTGGTATCTGTATCACAGGCGGTTTATGTGCTAATTTCTGAATACTCCTCGTACAGGCACTTAACATTTATTATACCTGTTTTGTGTTAATATTAGGCCACTAAAAATTGTACTTCTATTTAAACTGATTAAATGATTTGATTTGATTTGATAGCTTTACGCGGCGCGGTTTCACCTGCGTTTTTGCTTACTGCTCTGTTTCGGTAGCCAGTAGCGTGATGTTATATAGATAAGTCAAACAGATAAAGTTTGTGTAGCTGCAAAGATATAAAAAAAGATAAAGCCTTGAAACATTGTGCCTACTGTCAAAGTTATAACAACTCATTTCTAAGCCGATTTGTAAGAGGAATAAAATTAATTAGCGTGAGATACGGTTGTCGTACTACTTGAAGATTTTTATACATTTACTGTCTTCCGGAAGCGCATAAATATAAATTCTCTGTACGACAGTAAAACTTTGTGATAAAGTTTTCTTTCGTTAAAAGACAGCGACTTTGGTTTATGAAGAGTGAGTGCTGTATAAGAGATGGTGGGTTCAAGTCCCATTCAGTACAAAAAATTATATTATTACTAATACTCCGCGAGACTGGGCTTGTTCCCTTAGTGCTAGAGTTTTCTGTTTAAAACAATAACAAAACATTTTATCTTCGTCTATCATGACAAAAACCAATGCACAACGCTGTCCAGAGTAATAGACAAATAAAGAGTAGTTCCTAGTACATGAACTCACATTTCTATTGTCCTGTTTTCTAACTGTAGCTACTCTATACCACGTGATAGACAATTGAAACGACTTTTATTGAAATGGCCTCCGCTGCGCCGTTTAGAACTTACTTATAGTTGTTTGCTATATAAAATTGACTTTTCGGTGGTTCAAAAATATCGTCAAACTGTTTTTATTAGTCAGTTGTGTAATTTTATACCCCATGAGTAAATTTTCGATGTTTGTAGTTTTTTGTTGGTGTAAATTTATAAGGTAAAATTGGAACTGCATTTTGAGTGTGTTGTGTTGTGTTTTGTGTCGTTGATTCGTTTTTTAAATGTTAAATGCAAAGTAAAGTAAGTATAATTTTGCATTTGTATTTAAAATAATTATTATAATATAATTCTTATACGTAGGTACCTATAGAATTTGATACTCTGTGGTATCTTTGCCATCAAAAAATAAAATTACAAAAAAGAAAAAATAAAAAGCGATTCTGTTATAATTTTCTTTATTTCTTATATTATATGTGCAAATAAAAAAAAGAAATACCATAATACAAAGCAAATATTTGAATCTATTTTCCACTCGCAGTACTTCCCGGTGTGCCTGCTCCAGCATTGTACCCAAGACCACCGTTCATATTGAAGCCTGCACCAGTTCCTGCACCGGGGACACCTAAAGACCATAAAATGTGTTAGTTTAATTTAATACTTATAGGCATCTGCTTATAACATTACAATTCAGTACTTGATATAAACCTTTTTTTTATTTTACGCTATTTTCGGTGGACAACCGATGACTTTCATATCCAATTTCTATTTAAATTAGCCGAACATTTTTTTTCTGTCTCGGTTTTGTACTCTAAAAGAAAGCAGGCAGAGACTCTACTGAGTGTCTGCTTGATTCTCCTTGCCTCTATACTTTTTCAATGCCCGCTTAAAAGACCGGGATTAAAGTTGGATGGAAATCCAACATCTTTTTTTTTCAGTTCGTCTGTTCGTCTGGCCATTTTATATGTACCTATCTACCTAATATTGTTATTGTCATCACGGACATAAATTGTCAAAAAAATTAAAACAATTGACATTTCATAATTTTACAGCATTCTTGTACCTACGTATAATGAATAAAAAATTTAGTTAGTCCTAGTAATTGATATAATATTAAGATTACCTCCACCTGCTCCAAAGTTTGCACCGGCGCCGGCGTTCATACCAAACCCTAAAAACATAGTATTATATTGTATAACTTGGCAAACGCGTTGGTGACACTTCCATGGTCCGTGCAGGTGGCTACCAATCAGAACATTATTAAGTATACTATTAAGTATAATATACTATTATATAAAGCGAAAAAGTTTGTTTGTTTGTACGCGCTAATCTCTGGAAGTAACAGTCGGATTTGAAAAATTCTTTTTGCGTATGCTAGCCCACTTCCTGAGTAAGGTTATAGGCTATGTAACATCACGCTACTGGCGACGGGAGCAGAACAGTAAACAAGACGCAGGTGAAACGGTGCCGCGAAAAGCTAGTAACTTTATAAATTTCTTATATTATCTTAAAATGTAGTAGACGGTAGTAGATCCACGCTGGTTTCAGCATGAATGGGCCGGATCGTCCGGGGAAGTACTACCCTCTCATAGAATATCGACTTAAAAGTAGGACTATCCTTACTACTGCGTTTCGTTCGGTGAGTGAGAGTGCCGGAGGCCCAATTTCCCCCCTTTCCTCTTTCCTCACCTCCCTCATTCCCTTCCCCTAACCCCATTCCCAGCCGCCATAGTGGAGGCCACCATACCATACCAGCAGTTTAAGACGATAGCTTTTGGTATGGTGGCCACCACTTCTGGATTCCACTGACTGCTTACCATCAGGTGGGGTGGAATCACTTTGGTAGGCTAATATATCTATAAAAAAAATAATAATAAGAGAAGTGGATCTCGGTCGTTGTGAGCATCGGGGGCCTTCCGTGCCCCGCGTCAGCTTTTCATTAACTCTCGGATTGGTCGAGTCCAACGCATCGCTCTTTCTTCGGATATTACCTTAGTAATTAGTTACTAATTAGATGAAATCAAGCGAATTTTTCATGCTTTTAGCAACCCAATTGGTACTTCACAACAGAGGCCCTAGACAAGTGCCAACATTTCTTTTCTATTATTATAAAGCATTGGCGTTAGCTTATGTCAAAAATGTATTGGATTGACATAAGCTAACGCCAACACTTATGTCAATCTCATACATTGTTTCATCTATTCTATGAATAGAATAGAAATCTTTGCGACTTGTCTAAGGCCTCTGGTGACACAACTTAACAGGTGATTGGTTAATTTTTCATTGATCAGCCTTTCAGAAACTGGGGGTAAAGGGTATTTAGATTTATTAAGGATATTTTGAAAGGGGATTTATAAAGATACTCGAAGCACTAGTCCTGCGCAGACGAAGTTGCGGGGATAAGCTAGTAACACAACGTTTGTGTATTACTGCACTAGATAAATACACAATATTTATGTAGGTATTACCTGCACCTGCACCCGCAGTAGGTTGCTGTTGCATACTCTGTAATTAAGGGAACACAGTTAAGTATGCATTTTAAAGATTAATTTCTAAATATCCAGATGTGCAAATATGTAATACTAGACGGCCGCCCTCGCTTTGCTTCGGTTTCATTCGGTGTCACAACGTCCACGGAAAATATCGTTGCAATAGTGTCGTATCGTAAACGCATTGCAAACGAATTGCATTATTCAGATTTACAAAGGCGTTTAAAATATTGAAATTCTGAAAATGTCTGAAATATATTTGAAACATAATAATATGTAGCCTATGTTACCCACTTCTTTTATTCTTTTCTATAGGTTAAATAATTTTTCGGTATCGTAGATTTTTAGTTAAATCGTTGCAAACAAATATACAAAAAAATAAATCTTTCTCCTTATATTATTAGTTTAGTTAACCCTTAAATTGGCAAGAAGAAAAAAAAGTAAAATTAAGTGTTTCATGGGTAAAGTCGGCCTTATTTATAGTTAGACAACATGGGAAAAATAAAATAAAAAATATACATATCATAATTTTTGAGAAAATCTATGTACATCTCAGTGTACATTGTCAACTAAGCGGAAATTTTATCATAATATTATTTGTACACTGTGATGCACATTGCCAAATATGCGGCTATTTAAAAAAAATATTGTTTGTACGCTGTAATGCACATTACCAGGTTGCTAATAAAATAGTTTATAAATATTATTAGCCATTTATTTTTTTTTAAAGTACAAAATAAAAGAAAATATAATTATTTGGTATGAAAATTACGGAAGCAATTGCGTTTTTGCTTCCCCACTACAAAACACAATTAATGTAAGTTACATTTTACACAATAGACAGTTGTCCTACCATTCTTGCAATATTTGCAACGCATTGTTTCTTTCCCTGCTTCTGGAAGATGACCTATGTTATCAAATCGGACGCTGTCTGTTGGACGTATAGAGACTGGTTTATGAATTTTAAAATCTTCTCGTATGTCTTCTGTGACATTTGTGTTAATAACTATTCTATCAGACTTGGTCAATCCTTCAAACAATTCAAATCGGAAATCCTTTAAAGATTTAATTTTTCCATCCCGCCTGTGCAAAATCCAAGCGTTATTGATACACATATCTATTAGTTGCGAAAATATTCCCAGATACCACCTATGACTCTTGAAGGGGGTTCTATATAACGAAATTAACATGTCCGCCAAATCAACGCCTCCCATGTGTTTGTTATAGTGTTTCACAATTTGGGGACATTCTACATCTACTTTCTTTTTCTCATCTTTGTCATAACGCTTGATTTTTTCAATAGGGTGGGAATCTATGTAAGAACTGATAAGAGTGACGACTTTATTGTCGTTCCACTTTACTACTGCCAACTTGTTCTTATTGCAGATAACTTGAGCGCTAGAACCACGTTTCTTTTTCTTCATCTGTAGGTCAGTTGGCAATAATAGTTCCTGACACCCTCTTAGACGATTATTTCTTATAGTACCGAGACTCAAAATTCCGTACTCTTCTCGCAGAATATGCGTCAGTTCAGGTGACATAAAAAAATTATCGGCGTAAATAATGGCTGGTTTTTGTTTTATAGTTTGGCACAGTGCAATCACTACCATACCTCCCAAACCGATTGAAGTTTCTTTATTTTTAAATTTTAGGTTTCGAAAAGTATCATCACCACCATACATAAGAAAATCGTAGATGATACCCGAGACTCCTGCACGAACAAAATTCTTGAAGCCCCATTTTTTTGGTTTCATCTTCATATACTGCTTTCGTTTTCCCGCTTTCCGACCTTTATAAGGTATCATCATTTCGTCTATCGAATATTTTCCTTCTTCTTCGACTTTCAAAAAATTAAGTCGTATTTTCTCCATTATGGGACGAATTTTGAAGTACCGGTCTGAGTCTTCTGCAGTGTTATCTGCAAATTTGTTGATACCTTTTGAGAGGCATAAGGTCAGCGATGAGAGAATATCTTGTTCTTTTAGCCCAGTAATCAGTGTAGGCTGGCATTTGTACTATGCCCATCATAATTTAAATAGCTAGAAAGTTTTTTATTTCGTCGTCTGTCAACTGTATAGGCCGTCCAAGTTGTTGCACTGCGTATAAATTTGTATTGTGAACTATGTCTGTAATTATGTCAGGTGAAAAAAAGTAGTAAATGTAATCTAGTATTGTTTCTAAATGCGTTTGGTGAAGTTTATAAAGGTCGTCATCCAAACAAACTGTATGACGAAATACTGCTTTAGACCAATTATAATCCAAAACCAATTTCTTTGCCTTGACTTTTTTAGCCACCACAATCTTTATTTTCTTTTTGCGTTTAGACCTGGTAATTGGCTGCCTTGGTGCTGGGTTGAGGAGACGGTTGTTCAACAATTGGTGATGGCAAAGACTGGATAGAGTTCAATGTTGGTACCATGTTAAGGTTGCTTGTGTTCGGAGATGGGAAAACTTGATTAAATGTTGGAGAAAGCAAGCTGACTGAAACATCATTCTGTTCTTTATTGGAGTCTGTCGAACTATCTAATAAATTAAGGGCTTCTAACGAAGATGCCAGTGAAGGAGGATCAGAAGTTTCTGGAGTAGGCGGTATAAAAACATTTGACTCCTCGTCGGATGTAGAACTATCCTCAGAGCATGCATTTTTTGTAGGTACTAAGGCCAAAATCTTGTGCGCGCGAGTTAGGGTTAAGTTCTGCAGGCAAAGAAGAAAGAAAGAAAGCTCAAAACAAACATTCCTTAACAAAAATGCAAACATTTACGAAAAAATACAGCATAACCAACCAAAACCTTAAAGTGCGTAAACATGGCAATGTACAGCGTGGTTACCATAGCCTACAGCAAGTACTTTAGCGCGTTATTGGCGGCGTGCAGTACAATGTACATACATTTATTTCGCTCAAATGCATAAGTTAGTATTTAGCTTCTGACATAGAAATGCATTTATTGAATAATACATATTCTTTATACTAAAGCAAAGACAAAACATTGCCAAGTTCAGTGCAAAAAACTTAAAATACAAAATAAAAACTTACTCGCGTCGCACGCGCCGCTTGTCTTTTTTCGGCCATTTTGAATATGACATTAGTTTTATAGTGTTGGCGCAACAAAATAATTCTCCACTAATTCTCCAATGTTTGACTAAAAGTTTTTTAAAAACGTGACGATAAAATTTTCTATGGTTGACGAGAAATATTTTTTTCAAATCTATGTACAACAGGAGGTACACTACCAATTTAAGGGTTAAATGAACAGCTCCAAATATATTATTATTTGGAGCTGTTCTTTCTTTGCGATCTTTGGTGCAGCGAAAGCCCACATTTGTGATTACTTTTTCACCTATACATACATGTACTATAAGTTATAAATCCAAGGGAATGATAATGTACAGATTTACTTACACTGCCCACCAACACAGCAACCAAAAAAACAAAAGTTTTGGCAAACATTTTTAACGTTAAAATAATATTGTTTCTTCAAAGGTCCGTTTGAATTTGACCCAAAATCAAGGTGTTCGCTATATATAACGCTTTTTGACCTTAGTTATGTATAGAAAATTATAATGACAACATGATTGTTATATTTATGTTGTTTCCGCAAATATTACCATATTTTCACACCAAAGGCTATGGTACTACGATTCGATTAAGTACATCGGCGATTTCTGAGTGTAACTTTATTTGGCGCTGTTGAATATCTATTCTTAGGTGAAATCTCCTATCTACTAACCAAACTTAAGCTCCAGAAGTTTGAGATTTGGTGTTTAGTTAGTGATAAACTATTGTTATAATTTATTATATTATATATGCAGATTCTGGCTTAAAAATCTTTAATAGAATTGTTCTTCAATTATATTTCTCATGCAAAAAAAGTACGTCTTTTCTAACAAAAAAATATCTGGCCTGCTGGAATGTTTACACGGGGACATAGTTATATCTGACATACAGTCTAACTTTGATTATTTTTATGTAACTTAAAATATTATCAGAAAATTAAGTAGGTATTTTTAAATATCGATTAATTTTGGAATTATGTTTACACTGGATTTTCTTCTTATAACGTGAGAAATTTGTTCCTGATTTCTAAATAAAAAAACTCTCAAACATAAACTGTTTTTGAATAAGTACAAAAAAACAATTTCACATGTGTAATGTGAATTACTACAAATCTGAGGCATACTTGGCTGCTATCCTATTCTAGCTATTCTTGTATTCTAGCTTCTAAATGTACACTTTAGAAACTTAAGTATGCCGATGTTTACACATTTTGTATTAGCACTTTATTTGGTACTGTTTGTGCCCTTTCAATGTCGATAACAACGTTCATTAACTCAAGCCTAAACATATTATTTGGTACTGGTTATTTACGTAATAAGTAGGTAACCTATTTTTGGTACAATTTTGGTCCTATATTTGGATTCTATATTTGGATATAATAGCTGATTCTTTGTTGTGAAACCATGAAATTATTTTTGAATATGAGAATAAACATGCGCATTAAAATAAACCGACGCACGTGGCGACGCGACGTAGGTATCATATAAAAATTAAATTGTATATATTCGCACGATTGAAAGAAAGCCTACCTCCTTATAGATACGTCAGCATTGATCACCACGCTTGCTCAAGGCGGGTTGGTGATTTCAGAAGAGTAAAGTTTTAGCCTGTTATCTATAGTAATAGAGTATTATTATAATTACTTACATTAACCTACCAAAGTGACTCCACCCAGCCTGATGGTAAGAACCGGTGGCTACCATACCAAAAGCCATCGTCTTAAACTGCTGGTATGGTGAACTCCATTATGGCGGCTGGGAATGGGGTATGGGAAGGGAATGATGGTCTATTACCTTTTCCAAGAACTGGGCTGTTAAACGCAGAAATAAATATTCAAATCCGAATCCGACTCCGATCCGCTCTATAAATTAGTACCTACACGCAGCGTGGTTTCACCTGCGTCTTTGATCACTGCTCTGCTCCCGTCGCCAGTAGCGTGATGTTACATGGCCTATAACCTTCTTCAAGAACTGGGCTATCATACACAAAAAGAATTATTCATTATATAATAGTATAGATATAAAAAGATAGATATAACATAGTCTCAAACAAGATAAGAAAATGATACGTTATCTAAGAACAAGACGTTCATTACATCTTGAATAAAGGCTATTCACGTGAATAGCTTAGACGTGTAATTTTCTCCCTTTGCAAGATTAGTGCAGTGACCTTGCATTTGCGTTCGTATTATGAGCCAGAAAATTTGATTAAGTTATACTGTTGCTGTGGTTTAGCAGTCTTCTACTTTTGAAATGAAAGACAAGATCTTGTCTTCTAAGCTGGTAAGACAGATTAAGAACGAAAACAACTGTTAGGGAACGTGCCTTCTCGACACACCTTGTAAGAGAAAGTCACTCTCCTGGTTTATCAATACGTAATATTAAATAGGTAGATTGATTTTCGAACGTTCCAAAATAAAAGCTTCGGTCGCCTTATTTATGTGGGGCTAACATATTTTATATTCTTCTTTAACTTTTCGCCTCACTCGTTTGTCCTTTCCTTAAGAGCTATTAACTTCCACCAAAAGGTTTGTATAATGGTCTCGGAGAGCATTAGTGACCCTGCTGCGTTAAGGACCTTTGACGTTTTGGGCCCCCGGAGTGCTTCCGGCGGACAACGGGCTGACGTCATATCCGCCATCAATAATTTATTTGTTTTTGATTGAAAATGATTTTGGCGGAAATTCGTTTGGGAATCACATGTTTTCGTAACTGCTTAATGAAGTTGAATCTGAAATGTTCTGCTTTTGACTCGTCCTACATGCCTACAGCCCATTTAGGACGACTTGCAGAAAATCAAAATAAATAATATTTTCTTTCTGCAACTCGTTTCTTTTTGTGCAACTTTAAACTTTATCAACGTTTGGTACAATTACTAAGACAAGATATAACAACATTTTTTATTCAAAAATTTGTAGTTTTTATTTTCATTTTGTTCATTTAATATGTTGTCCCTTTTTGTTGTTGTCAAGGTAATTAAAGCGCTAATTAATGTATTTTCTATTATTACATTTTGTACTCGATAAAAAGGGTTTAAATACCTATTTAAGGCTAATAATGGACAAACTGTCTATACGCAAGTTTGTTTGAAAGCCTTGGTGTTTTCTTTTAGTACATTTCTAACATAATGTGATATTATTTGACTACAGATTTATATCCTTAAAAGTATATTCGACACGTTTTGCATATCTGATATTTTTTGCAAATATAAAGTAAATTTGAATACTGAAGCGCGTTGGTGTTTAAGGTCAAACTACTGAACTATTTCTACACATTGTGACCACACAAAATATACAATATTTACATTACACAGCCGATTTTCACACAATTTCCTATATTAAATTCCTATATAAAGTTTTTATTTGCCGCGTATCTCTTTTGTATAAAGGCATTTGAACTGTTGAACACATGGGTTAACTGTTGCAATTTATTTAGATTTTTTTTGCAAATTGTATGTGTTTTTATTCATTTAATTTTACCTCTTATACTTAGTAAAAATGCAGTTAGTAATCGATGTCCTGGCAAACTAAGTTATGAATTCGATAAAAATACAAAGGTCAATAAAATCATCATATAAAAATTCTGAGCGGTCCGGTCCGACTGAAAGCTCATCAATATTTTCATTAAAAATGACAGTACACTGCAGTGTTACGCAACAAAATGTGTCTTTATGTTAGAAAACTTTACCGCACACAACGTAATATACAATTTAAATTTGTGTCCCAAAACTCGTAAATAGGAAGCCGTTACGTATGTATGGCGGTACCCTTTAGTTTTTACAGCCCTTGATATTTTGGGCTTAAATAAGTTTCGCGATAGGACTTTGATGAACGATTTGCATTAAATTATCGTTCTTGTTGCCGCGACCAGTGGCTACGACCAAAATTGGTTTATATAGCCCATGAATTCTAAATGTAGTGCAGATTAGTTTATTTCTGATTTGAATTCATATATTTAACGAAGTTATTTATATATTAATTTGACTGTGATACCAGTGCTATTTTGTACGTGGGGCTATAAATATTTTGTGTTGAACACGGAAAAGACAGCACATTTGGCGTAGCAGTACATGTATGTAGTCACCTCGCCACTATCAAGTGTCGTGGATTCGATGACCACCCGGACAAGACGTATTCATAAGTGTATGTCCTACAAATAGCTATTTTTAGAACGCTTAAATTGTTATTACAATCTTTTTTTCGTGTTTGTATGACCGCCATTATTAGCTTGCGTGATAATGCTAGTGTATACAAACGTACTTTTTCTTCTTCTTATCGAGTGGTTAGTGGTCAACCTAGTGTCAGGATTTGTTCAGGTCGCCCGTAATTTATTATACAGGCACCCGACTTGACCTAACGACTGTCATCAACTTGATAACAACCAGGACCGACTTTTAACGTGCCATCATCATAATCAAATTCCACTATGCGGTCACCCATCCATGGGCCAGCCGCACTCTTAGTTGCTTAACCCGCAGATCGATTACCGATCAGTGAGTGCAACGAGCTATAAGCGCCTCACAAACGTACTCAATTGATAAGTATGAATCTCTGTCTACGTAGGATTATTGTTTAACCGTTAAACACACATTCTTCTGATTGCTCGCAAATAGAGTTTAAGGTTCGAATAGATCAATATTTGCACAACAATAATTTTCATAGTGTTACTAACGAACCACTTCTGCTTCGTACGCGGGTAATAATACTTTTCCAAATGATTACAAATCGATGAAATTTACGCTTTTTCTCTACTATAATATGCATATTTATTTATTTATACTTCTTGCACAAAATACAAAGTAAATGTACAAAGGCGGACTTAATGCCAGAGGCATTCTCTACCAGTCAACTTTTGGGTGATGCAGAGATAAAACTTGGTAGATTATACCTATAAACCTGTTGAAAAAAAATAGACTAAACGGTAGTTTAAATCTTGTCAAAATCTGTTGCGTAGTTTGAAAGAAGTCAGCGGAAAAACAGACAGGACAAAACAGTGATTTTATTATTATTATATAGTTAAAGATTTTTTGTGTTACGTTTGCGCTAAGCAATACATCCTAAACAGGCAGCTTAATATAATGCAGTGCACAAGAACCTGAACTTCATAATTACTAAACAGCACAACTACAGTGCTAGCAGTCTAGAATAATTAATATATTGTACTAGTATGGAGGAAAACACCGGCGTTTGGTTCAGAACGAGAAACTCTGAATAATTGTATCGGTGTAAGTTTGGAAAGGCAGCGAATTGAGAAAACAGAGAACTTTAAACAAGTAATTAACAGGTGTAACTCAGTTAAAAGTTTAAATTTGCTGTTGTTTTTTTATAACATTAAACCCGATGTCGTGGTTAAACACCTAAATATAATTGACGGATACGAAGTCCATCCAGATTCGAAGCTAATATTTTTTACAAAGTTTTGTTTCGTATGGTATTCGAACCCACAAGTTAGATAAAACTACGGACCCACACACATGGTTTGCTCCTTAGATCAGAAATTGATAAAAATTAAAACCTGTGTTACAGATCACTAGGGTCCGCAAATCTTTATACCTTTATGCAATACGTATATTTTCCTTGCCTTCGTGTACCAGCGAAGCTTAATCAACGCCACCTCATTATTCTTAGACCGCAAGCAAAAGGGTAATCCTGGACCCTTTCGTAAACTTTGTCAACTGCCTCCAAGGGAGCGATATCTGGAGTTCTGTAATTTTAACTAATGACACTTCGCGAACGCTCGCCAAAGCTTGGTTAACGCTGAAATTTGGTGAAGTTGAAGGATTTCAACCAGATTTGAATAAGTACACTTTAGGACTCGAGCAACATATGTGACAACTCTTAATAGAATTAAGACTAATGTTTATATTTTGTTGTCATTAAGTTGTTACTGCACCTACGAGTTATGTGTACATAGTTGATGTATTTGGAAGAAAAAAAAACCAGGAATCTAGGTTCTCAATGGAAATGTATTCAATAATAAAGAAATAGAGAAAACCCAGTAGGATGCCAAAACAGGTACTTATTCCAACAAATTATACATATTAACATTACGTACCTATTGGTTAGTATGAATATGTATAGAAACACCTCTTTTCGCGGTTAACATAAATCATAAAAACTTTTGTTTGCAAGGGATTTCTTTTAAATGTGTCCCGTGAGAATATTTGGGTTGCTGAATTAGCCAACGCAATAATAAATATCTTACAGGGGAGTGCGCTAAAATGCACGTATCATCTCGACACCGTACTACGAAAGTTAGGTTATGTATTTTCTATGAAAAGATCAATAGAAATGACTGTTTGGAACCTTCATTCCCAGAGGTTCAATTATTATATCAATTAACTGAACTAGGTTTGAAGTAGATTAATTGTATAGTAGGTATGTCAAAATCATTCGAATAGTAATTTTTGTTAAATATTTCATAAACATTTAAGAAAGTTGTAATAATAATTTTTTTATGTCTCTAGTGCAAGAGTTGTGTTATTTTATAAAAAGAAATCTTTCGGAATCTAAGTACTTTCATTCCACTGAGTCTGAAGTCTATGGAAAAGTGCACATACTGAACCACACCACACCAAAAGAGTTATTGAATGTATAAAGCTTAAAATGACGAGCAGTATTAAGAGTAGTATTAAGAGCAGTTCTTCTGTTTAATTGTTCCTCACACATGTTTCGAGAACATTTCTGAAATTACAAATAAGTATTTAATTACTACTATTCGATGACAAGAGGTCATTATTCATTTGCCGACAATATGATAAACTCGTCTAATTTGCATGCAAATAATTGTAGCAGATTCAAGTCGTCCGTTTTGTAACAAATTGTATTCATTTGTATAATTCGTCGGCTCCACTGCTGTCTTGTTCGTTATGTAAAATTGTTTTAATTCCGATATTGTTCCGTTTATATTAATTTACATGTTGATTCCGAAATGGGAATATTTGATTCGTTCGCTTTTAGATTCAGGGGTCATTATAGTATTGGAGAAACAGAATGAGCGAGAGTTTTGCATAATATATTTAAATTAGTATACATTTCAATCAGAGTTAGGTCCTTGCCGCTTTCAGCATGAAGCTACCAGTGGAGAATGTTGTGATAATATTCGACGTAAACTAATATCTGTTTTTGAATTTTGTTTGATGAGTAACAGCGTCGGCAGCCCCGTATGTATCCTCCTATGAACAATAAAAACGAGGTACCCACTGTAAAGTACCTAACCACTCGATTCCTTTACGTTTTACTTTACTTCCTTCACCCTCATCTTAAGCGATGGATTGTTTTAATTCTCGTTTTTTTGCAAATTTAAAACAGTACAGGTTATTAGGTAACATTTATAGTGTGTTTCGTGCGTTTGCCATCGTAATTGTTTAAAAAAAGGTAAAATAGTACCTATCAAAGTACGTATTAAGTACAGATTGTGAAATATACTTTGCTAACTATGTTGTATAAGACATTAATAATGCCTACCCAAAAAATGATACCAAAAAAGTCGTTAGTGTTGTAGTACCCTATAAAAATAAAATGTTTATGTAGGGATACTAGTGGCCTGTGCCCTTGACTTCATCCGCTACAGTTTTCACTATCCCAGGATCTATATCTATAAATTGAGAACGCCAATTATTAGAACACTATATGGGCAGTATAATAGCATTGATGTAAATATTTTAATTATAAGTAGCTGACACGGCAGATTCGTAACTTGAGTTCGCGCGAAACATTAATTTTTGTTTTACCCGAATGTGGCAAATCTGGCTCTTGCGCTACCAAACCATTACGCTTACTAACGAATACAATAATTTATTTATGATTGAAGAAGTTTTTATAATGTTCATTTATATTTGTTTCAGATGGATGCACCAGGTGCTATGGCTGTAAGTAATAGCTTAGTAAACAGACTGTTTAATTCTACAGAAACTGAGACGTTTCGCCTTCAAGTATTTTGACAAAGACATCTTTTGTTTTCATTTTAAACTTTCGTACCTTTTGTTTTGAGTTTTCTTACACTTTTTCTATTTGTTTTAATGTTTTCTAATAAACAAGCTGTATTGTTTGTTTTTCTGTGATTTTCTTTCCTTTTGCCGTGCTAACAAAACCTAATTGCAGGAAAATTGCATGTCTTTGTTTGTCTTTAGGGATTTGTTTAGTTGTTAGTTTATTTACGAGTGCATTAGACTGGTGTAAACGTAAAGGTTAAACTACTTATTTTTATAATGAATTCATAAGCAACAATTAGCATTGTATGATTAATATGAAACAAAAAAATATTTTATTTTTATCTGACAAGGATTAAAATCAAAAATTTTTACAATCATGTTATTAATATCGTTCCATATCTTCGGTATTTTTACGAGAACAGTATTACATAAGCTGAACATATATTCACTACCCAATGTTGAGAAATGTATGACTACGGTTTTCTGTAAGGTAAAGCAGAAAATACTCACCGTAATCGTATCAATCATACAATTTCTCAAACTGTGCATTAAGAAACAAAATAAAACAGAAACAAAAACGAGTAAGAAAGTAATTAGCTCAACCGGACACATCTTATAATTGTTTACAGAGAAAATTGGCGAGAAAATCTAGCTGGTGTAATGAAAAATGTGCCGGGGACTTTCTCCTCTGTTCTTTATGGGCCAAGTTTTGCGGGTAGGACTTAAATTATTTTAAGTGCGGCAATTTCTGCACGCCTTGCGGTTATCGTCTACTCGCCATGATTAATGCAAACCAACTTGGCTTTTGAGGGATTAGCACGAGAGTTTGCGCCTGTCGCTACGATTCCATCAAGAAGGTTCTAGAACACTAATTATTTTTACTGTTTCGTTCGTGTATTTGTGTCTGGTGTTAATTGAGTTTAAATTTATCGTATTACATTTAGAGCTGGGGCGATGATTCCAAGTTATAGAGGCGTGTATAAGTAGACGTAAATCTTCAAATATTTTGACGCAGTTGATATAGTTTTGTTAGTAACATAAAACACCATTCGTTCAAATGAATTAATATGAAATAACATGGGAAATAATTTTTTCATAGTTTTATACCGTACTCGATAAGAAGAAGAAGAAGTAAGATAACGAAATTACGAGGGGGCGTTTTTATATTCGCGGAATGGGAGATAAAGAGTGGAAATAAAAAAAACAAATTATTTTTCCTTTTCAATATATTCACCTGCAAGACGAATACATTTTTCAGATCTTTCAATTAATTTATTAATACCCTCATAAAAAAAAGATTTCTCTTTGTCTACAAAATACGCCGAAACTGCCTCCTTGACTTCATCATCGGTGGTAAATTTTTTACCCCGTAGTTCTTTTTTCATTTTTGGAAACAGGTAATAATCACTTGGGGCCAGGTCTGGGCTGTAGGGTGGGTGTTCTAAAATATCGAAGCCCACCTTATGCAGGGCAGCCAACGCAACGCGGCTCTTGTGAACGGGCGCGTTGTCGTGCAAAAGCAACACACCTTTCGTCAATTTTCCCCGTCTTTTTTCCATAATGGCTTCTTTAAGTCTCTCTAATATTGAAGCGTAGTATTCCCCGGTTATAGAAACACCTTTATCTTTATAGTCGATTAATAATATTCCTTCCGAGTCCCAAAAGACCGTTGCCATAATTTTCCCAGCTGACTGTGACACCTTAAACTTCTTAGGGGGTGCTGCGCCCTTTTTATGCCACTGCATGGAGTCTTGTTTCGACTCAGGTTCATAATGATGAACCCAAGTTTCGTCTCCAGTAACAATTCGACTCAATACATCATCCTTGTCTTCATTACAGAGGTTCAAAAATGCACGTGAATACTCTACGCGCTGTTGTTTTTGGGGCGGCGTGAGCATTCTTGGCACCCATCTTGCACTGACCTTAGTCATGCCAAGATGATCATGAAGAATTTTAAAAATGGTTGTATCGGATACTCCAACCATTTCTGCGAGTTGTTTCTTCTTTAGTAGAGCATCTTCCAGTACAATTTTTTCAACTTTTTGTATAAGTTCTGGCGTGGTCACCTCGATACTCCTGCCCGGCCTCGGATCGTCTTCAATGGATTCCCTTCCTTGTTTAAATAAATTGTGCCACTTGTAGACCATGGTTTTTCCTGGACAAGAGTCACCGTAAACCAATGCCATCTCATTAATTATGGTCGCAACTGTTTTTCCTTGCTTGGTAAGGAACTTTATAACGGCACGATATTCGATTTTTTCCATATTTCACTTTTCACTCCCGATTATGTTGCTTGATTGACGATAACTCAAAGACTAATTGTCTAATTACAATGAAACCTCGTATTTATACTAATTATGAGTCACTGAATACGTTACGACCCTAATGAGTGTAATCCCCCCCCCCACAACCCTCTCATTCCGCGAACTTAAAAACGCACCCTCGTAACTCAGAAATACGACAAAATTGATACGAATGGCTGTTTTTGCTGTATTTATAAATGATAATATAAACGAGTTGGGAATCTGTTTTGTTTTAAAGGATTACAGAATTTTGTGTAAGCAGAACAATTTCTTATTGTAATTTACGCTTTAGCAAATTTGCAAAAAAGCACCACGTGCAGACTACGACGACGCACGAAAAGAACAGTTTTAAAGCACTTTGTCATTCGCTGATAATAGGGTAGCAGATAAAAGCTCAAGAATGTATCATAGACAATGAAAGCAAGCAACCAGTTTGGTACGAAAGTTTAATTCTTCATTTCTTAATTACGACACAACTGATTCGCTGTATATGTTTTTACCTCCATCATCAACACTGCTGAGGCCCATATTACTCCTTATTTTTCTCTTTATTTTATATTCGTACTATTTCAATCCGAAATTAATCACAGTAAAGCTAAATACTAGGTTAATTTGCATTCAAAATACGTTTCCATAATAACTCACGATGTATTTCCCTCTTTAGTTAGGGAAATTAATGACAAAACAATTCGTCTATCCGTCGTGTTGAGTACTTTAATTGTTTACGATACCAGCCCGTTTGTACATTTCATTTCTACAACAATAAACACTTTACAGTCTTCGCAGTTGTGAAATCATACCAAACCGTGATTTTCTTTATCAGTAACAATAAAATAATGCTATTTTATATTATTATATCAAATATTACAAAAATCTAAAAGGGTACGTCATTAGAAAAGTCGTAAATCACGTAGATATAAAACTGCAAACAAGTAATTACTCTGACCCAAAGATTTGAAATAAAAGGACGCCAGATTAAATACAGTTTCAGCGGTGTCCATAGAAGAGGAAGTAAATCCAACAAAAAACAGATAAGCGTGCGCCCGAAAAACATAATTTGAAACGCTTTTAAAGCCGGTCATAATATTTTTCTCCAAATCTCAGATTCGTTACGATATCTAGAAACAGGTTTTAATTAAATTTTTCAACTATCAGATGGGACAAGGGCTTACTGGCGAAAATACGACTCATAAACTCTCCTGTTTCGTTTATTTCAGTTGAAACTGCTCAACCGTTGATTGGCGAGTCGATAAAAATAGTCCATTTAATGAAAAATCGTAAAAATCCCTGTTGCCGAATGTAAAACGAATAGAATTAAAATTTTATTTAGTGATCCGCCGGCAACCATATAATGCTTGTGTATTTTAATAAAACGGAATTGCTAAGGACGGTTGTAAAATTTGAAGACCTCTGAATTAATAGGGGGAAGTGTAATTGAGTCAGTCGGATTTACGTACGAAACATCATTTTATGTTTACTTCATTTCGTTCTATTTGAAATGTTCCTTAACAGCCAAAATAGTTGGAATTGTATTGTTTAGTGCTTTACACTAAACAATACAATCTCAGTTGCGAAGTCCCTACATGTTATAGTTTGTTACTATTGTTTTATAATGGTTTTATAGCGCGCGGCCATTTTGTAAATTCATTTTTGTATTGTGAAATAAATTTTTGTTTGTTGTGATTGTAAGGTTTATTTATGTTAACATATGTTTAATTGTTTCAATGAATATTCTAATCTTTCGTCGGATGACTGATGGACGTGTAACAATATTCTCTGTGTATATTTCTCGAAGTTTCTTTGTAAGTTCTCGTGAAAAGGAGCCTGGTTGTAAATCATTTCGCCATATAGTTGGAGCATTATTTACCGCTACGGTAACTTGCGAGAATACCAACAATTATTAGTTTTGTTGTTTTGTTTAGCGGTGAAACTTCATACATTGGAAGTAGAATAGTAGTTTTTCTGATTTATGAACTGTTATTCACCTTAAGGACGTGATATGGTTCAGTTTGTGAATGTTTTACTAATTATCTTGTTTATGAAAATAATATATGTATATTTTGTAATTGTGTTATATTTTGTAGAACTTTATTATTGTTCATCGGATTTTCATTTAATCACAAATTACCAATCAAAAGATTTAAAGAAAACACTGCTGATTTTCTAGTATTTCTGTAGTTGTCTCTACGACACATGGAATTATCATTTATTTTTCAGTTTAAAAAGTATTTTTTCACTCATGACACGAAGGCACCTATAATGTCAGACAATACAATCTCAGGAAGGCTTTAACGTAAATATTATAGTATTTTAGCAACTTTACAGATTTTATAGCACCATTCTTCAAAAACATACGCTATAGTTTTTAATTACAATCTTGATGATAGAGATTCTCTTAGTTTTAAAGTGGTCCCAAACTGACCATTATTACTATATACTATTAAGTTCATATTCGTATTTTTATGTTTGTGCCAGTGTTTATCATACTCTGCGCAAGTCCAAGTTGGACTATACGTCTCCAACTTTGTCTTACGGCTTTGTTTTTATACATTTTTAAGTATCACCGCTTTTGTTTGTGAAATTTTACGACTTTTTCATTTCAATATTATTAATGGTATTTGCTGTTTGTATGTTTGTTTGTTTATCCGCAGTGCAAGATACAATTTCCTTTTACAATTCTTAAAAAACGCTTATATGTAATATTATTGATTTAAACAACAGTTATGATACAAAGACCGCTTCTATTACTATCATAAAATGCTAACTGTTCTTGATAGAACACAGAAAAATATGTTGTTATTTTCATAGGGTTTATTGTTGATAATTATTACAGTTTTACAAAGGTGTCTTCTCATCTCCTGTTTTCGTCTGTCAAGTGTCAGTGTCATTGAGTGAACGTGTGTGATGCGAATGTGTGTATGTGTGCCGTGCATGTGAAGCGTATATGAATGCGTTTTGTAGTTGCTTGTGGAGTGTTTGGTAACGGCGCGAACACTAACAAAGCTATTATATTTCGAAGTATTTTATAATTTACGTAATTTATATACAACTTTTGAACAATACCTATTATTAAAGCGTAATATGAGCATTACGTTTTATTGTCCTTCTATTCAATAAAATGTTACTACAATTATTTAAATAATACAATTGAAATTTTATCTTACGCGTATGTTTACAGTGGTAAACTATTTTTGCGTAATAATTACCACTACTAGGCAGTCCGTAAACAGTATACTATACACACGAGGTGAACTAAAGTTTTGTTGACTAGATATTTGAGTAGATATTTAAAAATATCAGACCGCCGACCACAGACTTAGGACCGGCAGAGTCACCTTTCGAATTGCATCACTACCTTTTACAGGCGTTTTCTGTACCTATACGGTCTTTATTCTAAGATTCTCTTAAATCTAGATTTTATGCAATGGATCGTTAAGCGCTAAATCGGTTTTCAATGTCTATTTTGACATAGCTCTTAAGCGCCGAACGATTAGTTGTAAAAATCGAGATAATGTATAAAGCACGCTAGACACCAAACAAAAAACTTCTAAATGTTGTTATCAGGAGTAAGTAGGTAATAAAAAACAAAAGGTGGTCCGAGCCGTCGCTCGTCTGAGATAACCCTCTGAGAGTAAGATTGATGACAGACGTGTTATCAGCACCAACCTTATCTGTAAGAATATTTTGTTAAATTGTCTGCGGTTTACAACAGGCATTTTAAATGAAGTCGTATTTTTGCGAAATGAGTCCATGCGTATGAGTTTTTTATAAAATTTGAAATAATTTAAAAACGCTATTAGTTTTTAATTAACGTCATATATCACTTTATAGGTCTTACATTAATATCACTTTCATTTATTTGATTCATTTCATTGTGATGTCACGTGCATATATAAAATGGCGTCTCCTAAATTTATTTGCCAGTCAATGCGCTTGGCAGCCGGGTAACGTGAGAGTCGGTGATAGTTCACACGGTAGTAGATAATAATAATAATAATAATAATAATAATATGTGGACACTATCACACATCGTCATCTAGTCCCAAGCTAAGCAGAGCTTGTGTTATGGGTATTAGATAATTGAAATATAATACATATACGTACTTTTTTTTTTGTAAATACATACTTAATATACATAGAAAACACCCAAACTGAAGACAAATACAAATGTTCATCACACAAATATTTGCCTTCCGCGGGAATCGAACCCACGACACCCGGCGTCGCAGTCAGTTACACTAACCACTAGACCAACGGTGCAGTCCACGCTGGTTTCAGCATGAATGGACTAGATCGACCGGGGAAGTGTAAGTTCTTACCAATAACTTGTACGTGTGGTTTATACTGTCAGTGTAAGTTGGTAAATAAATAAATAAATAAATAAACTCATCTCATAGAAGATTGACGTGAAAATATTAGTTTTTATACTAATGTGTTTCGCTCGGTGAGAGTGCCGGCAGCCCAAATACCCCCTCGGTCCTCTTCCGTTTCTCTTTTCCTTCCTCACCCCCTTCTCCGTGGTGGGCAACGATTGATTGTGTTATAAAGGCAGTATTAATTCTGTGATGCTTGGAAAACACAGCCATCTCTATAGGTTACGGTTACCACTTACCATCAGGTGGACCGTATGCTTGTTTGTCACCAAAGTTGTATAAAAAGCAGCAGTTATGCTATACTGCCTATAATTTTGTGTTTCCTTAGTTGCCTTTTGCGTCACCCACGGTAAGAGATAGAATGATTCTATATTTTAGAACACTCGCCCAATATGTATATGATAAAGGATAATTTTTGTTGCTAAAAGATGCCAGATTATTATTGTTTTTAGTAATGTCAGAATCCTTAGTTAACAAAGATAACCTTTGCTCCCGTTTGTTACCATGTTGTTAACATACGTTAGGTCAAGCCGGATATCTCTATAATAAATTATGGGTGACCTGGAAAATTCTGACACTAGGTTAATCATTAACCACTCGATAAGAAGGTAACCTATACCTTTTACCAAACAGGTGGATATTCACGCAGATTTCGGTGGAACAAAATATGGTGCTTGATTAATTGGTAAAGTGATCAATATCACTGCTTGTTTTAAGTATTACTAATTAAACTTAAGCCGGTGTAATTGATGGATTGACAAAGTTATTTAATCATCTCTCGAGTCTTAAATTTAATTAAAGTATAATCCATAAGACAAACAATACAAATATAACGTAGTACGAACTTAAACACACTTTAGTTATGAAGGAAATTTTGAACTGAAAACAAATTTAAAGTTTCTAAAATACACATAAAAGATATACTAAACATTTAACTAAGAAAGCACGATGAGGTTGTGAAATAAACTCCCTGTCGACGCTCGAGTGATATTTGAACTACTCCTGGTGTTGCAAGCGCCCAGACTACGCTAACTGCTCACCATCAGGCCGGCTGTATGCGTGTTTATCGCTTTGGTTATATAAAAAATAACATTATGAAAAGCACTTATATCTAAGTTATAAACAACGCTTTATTCACAATCAAATTGTGTAATAAACTTTTATTAGGTACTTGAGGTTGGAAATAAAAATTAAGGTATGTGCGGCGGCAAGTTTTAAAGATCTAGGTCATAGCCAGCTAAAAAGACCATTTGTCTACGACCAAAGATCTTCAGACGGGCTGCTTACTCTCTATCACCATTGGACAAACAAATAAAAGAAATTGTATTAGATCGAAAGCAAACTATTATATAGATAGATAATAAAACTAGTCAAATGTGAGTCGGACTTCGGCTAATATTATCGTATACCTAATCTGTGCTACAAGTGAGTAATAGAAAACGTCATAACATAAACATTTCTTCAGTCATTAAATGTTGAAGCTAGTTGACAAGACCCACGACTTCGCCCGCGCGGTAAATATGTTTTGTTTTATCCCTCGGGAACTACCGATTTTCGGGATAAAAAGTAGTCTATGTCCGTCTCCGGCACCGAATCTATCTACATACCAATTTTCATCGAAATCAAACCCACACACACATACAAACTTTCGTATTTATAATATTAATAGGATATAATATGTTTACCTACTTATTCTCTTATTAGCTTAAATAAATTAAAAATCTCATTTAAAAGTTCGTATTGTTTGTTTCATCAAATACATCAAACGCCAAACCACTCCATTTCTAAAGATTAATTTCTTTCCTTTGAATGGTGTATTTACACAATAAAAGATAAAACGTGAGTGATACGGACAGATTCTTTGTTTTGTTTGAACTGCGCTATCTTTTCTACATTAAACGAATTTAATTCAAAAAGAGAAGAATCGTCTTGAAACTCGTTTGCGATTCAATTAGATAAACTTTTTTGTTGAATATTTAAATGCAATTTTGATTTAAAGTCTGCGTTTGTGAACTTTTCAGCTTTACTTGAGCAAATAAAAATAAGCGAGTTGTGACTTAAATAACGTTTTGCGCCGGATTACGTTTTGCACGCGATATCTTTGTCGACTTGCGAATTTAATTGCATAATAAATATAAACAACTGCCTTAAACGATGTAATAAAAAATCTAATTCAGAGACCTATTCTTGATATAACTAAATTAGTGGAAGTTTGCGGCATATTTCAACATTTACAATTAATATTTGCTATGTTATTTAATACGCACTTCAATTTTCATACAGACAAAAACAATAGACAATCTATTGTTTGGAATTCGGTGACCTACGTGGCAATAAAGTGAAGATAATCGAAGTCAAAGTGGGACTCAAACGCCCGATTTTCTTCGGATATCTCAGAATAATGTAAATTTGTATTACACTACATATTTTTTAATATGTATGCCATCGGAATGCCATTGCTCGTTGCAGATAAATATGGGTGCGTCATATAGATCGGAAACAATTTATAATGAATGGAAGCATATCGTCACCACATCACAAAAAACAGTAGTTGTAGTTTCAAACCGCGGCAGGTTACAGTATAAAGATTAGACGTTGGCTAAAAATGATTTTGCCAAACCTGAAATAAAGGACTCTGTCGAGACAAAGCTAGAAGCCACTAGTATATGTATAGCCTCTCATCAGTAACAGCATCATTGCACTCCGTAGCTCAGGGCGCTCGCTCCGGTCATGATTACTTGCACAATGGTTCACAATACGTTCCCTTTCTCCCCCTTTTCAATTGTCCAACGCATTTCCCCTCTCATTAAGCTAGTGCTAATAATCTTGGATTGAAATATTGCAGTATAGTTATGTTTTTGTTTAAAATTACAGTTGTTTTTTAATTTTTGAATGTTTAAAGTGATGTGTGCAGTTTAATGTTTAGAACATGTCTACCATTCATGAACTGACCGCAACAAGTGATTCAGTAAGTACACAAAAGTTTTTGATATTGACGCTTAATTATTACAAGCGATATTGGTAGATTAATACATATCCGATTGAGAACTCCAACATCCAAATAACTACAAATGAACAACTAAGTTAACACTGGTTGTTAACGTGTAAAACAAACAGCAAGCAAAATTAAAACCTACGTACTAACTTGTCTACTTATCCAACACATTAAACTTTCAAACATAACTTTTTATACATCACAAAAGCAATATACTCCCATTGAAACTTCAAACGTGCATAAATCACCAAGTCTACAGAGTTCTACTTAAAGTATACTAGTTTCGAGTTAAGTTCTCGAGTTTGCAGCCAACAATGAAAGTCTACCTCGCGGTCGCGATGCAGTCAATGGGCTCAGGCTTACAACTTTGACGATGTAAAACTAAAGGTTTGTGTCAATTATGACTGCTGATGGTTTAGCGGTTACCATGTTACCGGTAACAGACAGGCTAATATGCCGATTGTTCGTAGTATGACGCTTTTGACGCAATTAATATTTTTACCAATTTCAGTTGTGTGGTGTTTGGTCTGGTTCAAAATACAAGAACCCATTCCTCCTCTATATGTATGAATACCATCTATTCCCGTAGACATCTTAAAAGGTATGTAACTAAGGGAATATTAGACAACAGCTGTGTTACCTACGTTCTAAAACTCAAACACTTCACTCCTGTCACTGACTAGTCATTTTATTGAGCCTGTTAAGTGTCTGTAGCAAAATCCTTTCTCCAGAAAATTCTTGTAGCCGGCAGTGAACAATAACAAGTAACCTTTAAGCTGATAGTTATATCGAATACTAGCTGCGCTTCGCGGCTTATTGAGTTTTGTCTTCATCGGGAATCAGGCCGATATTCAAGATAAAAAGTTGCCTATGTCCGTCTCCGGCATCAAATCTATCTACATAGCAATTTTATCGAAATCCGTTCAGCCTTTTAGGCGCTGAGTGGTAACAAACATACACTCACACAAACTTTCGCATTTAAGTATAAGATTAGTAGGATTTTGAGAAATTTTCTCAATCAAAATTTACAGTAAAGAAAGTAACTGAAGTTCTTTAAATAAACATTATCTTCCTACAATATAATACTTACTTATTTACCATTGTACAATCAAAGGCAAGGCCGTGAATAACATAGAGGTATCATTACACTGTGAACATCATTGTTTATTACACCGACTAATCTGCAAGTACGTGCGAACTATAACAATGTGTATGTAGATGTATATTGTGTACAAAGGCTTATGAGAGGAGCTTGTGACTAAGCTAGTAAGGGTATCACAGTGAAATGAATACCAAAACGCATACATCGGAACGGAATCCACGTTACCAGCAGGCTCACTCTTTTACTCTTACAATACATGCCATGTCGAGGAGCATTGTTTTTTTAACGATACTCTTGATCCAACCATTTAATATTGTGTACATTAACATTTGTGAACGAAATGTTTGAAAATATATATCTTATATTTGGGACTTACTTCGGGTTATATATCATGTGAAAGGAAAACGCTCTCGGAAACAAATACTGGTAAGTGAGATCCCTGATCTTTTAGATTTATGTGATATTAAGCTCATGGTCTGAAATTGTGTCCAGTTAATGACATCAGGTTAATCCATTAGCCATAGGAGCAATCATAGCTAACGGAACGTAGCTATAAACCTCTGCCTACACTGTTTAGGAAAAGGCATGATACTATGCTCGTTAACCAACATACGTAACAAAATATCCCCCTGTTAACAATGAGTCTAAATGGATTCGCTAACCGTGTCGACAACCATTTTATCCGCATTGACATTTAACTTGTTTTGTTAAAGTTTTAATTTCTAGATAAGTACCTTTCGAATAAATACTAATTGTACTCGATTTGAACTCGAATTGTAAACTACAGTTGTATTTTTTTTATTTTTTTTTATTTATTTAGCATAAATTGGACCACAGCACACTTGACTCACTATGAAAGTTAAATATAGCGTAAAAATATGCTTCTATACGATTTTTCTCTGGTGCATCATAAATTTTACTCTTGCGTATATCAGCGAGGCCATATTCAATGGTTTCTTATTATCTGCTTTCATTTTCATCAGCTGATAAAATATGTACTTTTCTCCTCTCTTGACCCTCCTTTTCCACATCAAAATAATATTTAACAGTTCTTTTCAAAACACCAATCTACTGTCTATTAATTTTATATTGTGTTAATAAGTAGAATTCTAAATTGAACAGTTCTATTGTGAACCTTTTTCTTTGAGTTGTAATATTTAAAATTTCAATAGCAAGCAGGCTTGGCTACATTCATTTTTATAAATATTTTCTATAAAAACTAACTTGCCATAAAGTTTCGTGTACTTTAAGTTTAAACTTTGTGGATTGTATAAGTAGTGAAAATAAAATGTGATAACTTGAACAACTTCAACTTAAAACTGTTGAAGGTTCTCACAACTTTTTATAAGTACATTAGATTCTCTCAGACCGTTTAACTTTGCATCTCATGTTTCTTCAAATCTTGCAAATGGTTTTTTAAACTGTTTGATAAAATATTTAGTTGCGTAGAATGCAATAAAATATTAGTTTACGGACACAAGCTACACGTTACTGAAATATTTTTGTGCGATTGATATCCGAGTTACAGAAATTACGAGATGTTCACCTTTTCTTCGCATTCATCGTGTGGACGGCAAGTTCTGAATACTGAGCTTCCCTTATGTCAAATTAATACCTATACAGTGCAAGTTAGAGCACGTAGGACACAAACAAACAAACAAAATGCAGTCTTTACCTAGAAGTAAATCTCTAGATCCCATGTACAGTTCCATGAGATGTTTCTATTGCACCTTAATAATGTATCTATTTTTTATTCGAGAACCGTTAGTAGTTCACAGGAGAGTCGCGTGACCGTTCCGCCACAGTTTCAGTAGCATGCCTTGAATTAAATTAATTGTTGTCTATATTTTACTTCCTAAGACGCCCTGAAATATTTATTATCGCAGTTTAGTTCTATGTTTTCAGTTTAATAACTTATAAGCACCGTTTACGTTATGCGCAACGTTAGTTTGTGTTTAAACTTGCTAATGTATTCAAATATTTTACATGCTTTTTGTTTATTTTGTAGCTCTGTTAGTAGTTCTGCTATGACTTAGTGCGTTTTTCTCACTGGTGATGGCGTTAAAGTTTTGAATGAGAATATTTAGTACTCAGAGAAAAAGCTAGTGGCGCTGTTTTTCCATACAAACATTTTACGGTATTATGGCCGCGCTTTGGGTTACGTTCTTGGGATGTAAGTAGGTTATTTGTAAAATGTCGACTACTAAAAGTATTAGGTCAACGAACTTAACATAATAATTTAATTAAACTCATATGGTTAACATTTGCAGAAATTTATATCGCATGCGATAAAAATGTGCGTGATTTTTGCTTACAACTTCGCACGTATTATTTTATATGTATGTAGTAAAGTTAGGTAGTTTAGAGCTCCAGCTGCTCCAGAGTTCCCTCGTTCCTCTACCTTTTTCTTCTCTTCTCTCATTCCCTTTTTCCTTCACCTCGGTTTCGTCTTGATTATGTCATAACATTGTTTCTATAATATACAAAACACACCCTCGTCAATAGATAAAATCGACAGCATTCTTCTAAGAGTTTTGTTTGAATTCAGGTGTACTAGTGTTCAATCATTAAAGTAAATAAATTTTCAGAATTTCTTTTTTTCTAAAATGCGTAGAGAGTACAGCATTAAGTTGCGATAACTATTCCCATCGGAGGCTGTATGTTTTTTTTTATAAAATAACTACTATATTCAAACGCTTTAATCTTTATATCGTACAAGCCCTTCAAATTTGGATGACATAATTCTCTATCACCACTAAGGTAGCATGCTTCAATGTTATTAACACAAAACAATTACAGTAATTTGTGGGCAATATCTAGATATGAACGCGACTTTATCAGTTATTTTGGACATTTCTCGGTTATTTGTGACCGCGCCGGAACATTGGTATAATTAAACATTTTTTTCTGTGTACGTACTTCAATAAAGTATGAATCGCTTTATTTTATTGTATGGTTTGAATGGATATTATACGTGTAATTTTTCGTAGTGGTTGAAATTACTAGGGTTCAAAAAAAATATTTTCGTACGTTGACAGTTCATTGAGTTAAACGTATTTGATGCCATTATGTTTTTAAAGGATGACCGTTTTCTAAAAACTTAGTGATATCGCAGCAGTCACGTAGTCTTTAACGCTTGTTAGAAAAACATATTATTGTAGGTTCCACAGCACTTCTTGTATACGATCTAAGAATTATGGGCTGCAGTTACAACTTAACATTAAGACGATCAGTAGCTCGTCTGCCAACACTGGCAATAATAGAATTAGCGTGACTTCCTGTGGTAAGCAGTTTTTTAAGCTCACTGATATTGCAATATCAGGTGAACTTGTATAATATAAGTAACCCTAAAAATCTGAGTAAAACGTCATAAATTACACCACATAAACGCCATCATTTCGTAATACATTTAACTTTACATTTAAATAATTCTATTAACCCTCTCGCCACGAGTGGTGCTCAAGCAAAACGGCGTTGCGCAAATCTCAAAATTGCGGATTGGTATTGTGTGCTTTTGATATTTCAATTCGTTCGTTCACTTGTTCATTCGTTCATTCGTCCCTCCCTGGAGTTCGCTCGAATGCTCCTTTTGTTTCTTTTAAAGAACGTCTAATCAGATGGATGCGGTTTGCGATAGTTAAAATAAATTTGATTTCAATTGAATTTATTTTCTTTGTTAGAATAATAATGAATAGCAATTCATTTAAATTGTAAGAATATATTTATTTTACATAGACGCAGCGTGGGCAGGACCCGTACAATGTTAATCGACAATCTCGTAAAAGTGGCGTACTATCGATGGATGAGCGCAGCTCACGGCCGGTCAATGTAAAGATGCTGGTGGAGACCTACGTCCTACAGCTGACGTCTTTTGACTGTAATAATTGATGAATGAATGAATGAATGAATGAATGATTACAAATTAAATTGTATGACCATTACATGTAAAAGTAGATATTTTGCGAATAATACGCCATTTGACTCTAAAAAGTATGAAGTCAACTTTGTATCTTGGCAGACGATGAACAAATTGGTTGTTTTGACAGTGCATAAAGAGTGACTGTTTTGATACAGTTGTTATCATATCTATTTTCAGTTACCGTATCAATAATTTGGTAAGCGCCTATTTTATACTACGAAACGCATTCTGTAACTGACTGATACGGAGAATCGTAATGAATCTCTGATGTTTTGTTGTTTAAAACACTCTTGTTTTCATTCAATTGCTCAAATTGAATCCACCGCAGATTCAGTTTGAATTACGTCCTGTTTGTTGTTGCCGCCCCGGGGCTCGGCATTTGATTTTTATTTGTTTTATTTTTATTAATTTTATTTGTTTTATTTTTGTCGTATTGTTTTTTTTTTCATCTTGTTGTGTTTGTTCCTTTAGTGTTAAGTATCTATATAAAATGACTCTTTTATGTATGGCAGCCTACAAAGATATACACGTGCATAAAACAACTTATTAAATTAGTTATAAATCTATGCGGTCTAGCGAACATGACAGCGGGCGAGCAATATTTTTGTGCAAGCATAATGTAATGAGGGACTGCAATCACAAGGTCGTTGACCGAGTATATTGTAAATAACTGTTTTACTTCAGAGTTTAATACTTTTTAGAATTGCATAAAAATATATTAAGTCTCTTTCGCTACTAGCTACATATTTATCTTTTGTTTTGGCTGATCTAAATAAGCGTACTGATTCAAAATCATAATAATATGAAAGTTATAACCAAAGAACTGCTTACATTCAAATTGCTAACAATTTGCTAACTGAAGTCGAACTATCAGAAGAACTGATATGAAACTCAGGGCACTTTCTGTTCGCCAAACATTAACAATTTAAAAAATAAGTGATAATTAGAATAATATAGAAAAAAAACGCTGCCATTACATTCAATTGAACAAAATAAAATACAGTATTCTGTTTAACCATAGTATTGTGCTGTGAAGTAAATTTAAGCTTATATCCGCAACAATATTAGCAATGAATACGAATCTTTTGTTATAAAATTATCTACGCTACTTTCTCCCCTTTGCTTGTTTCGAATCGCCTGGTATAATTAAGTGTACTTACCTATCATAAACCACTGCATTGTTCCGTGCTTTCCGTATACACTAAATACAGTATAATGTAACTATTTACTGCCTAGTGTTTTGAATTTATCCCTTACGTAATATGTAATAATTCGCCGCAAAACCTCCAAGAAAATTGCTTGCAGTGTGCACCTGCCGCCTCGCAATGTTTATGTCTTGCAAACAATTGTAGCAAAATACTTTATTCTTAGGTTAGTTCTGTTCTTCTTGAGAGTATTTTGTAGATATCAATTTGTGATTGTTTCACCCGATAAACAAATTGCTTTAGAAATTACATGTTGTAAGTGGCGATTAAATTATTATATATCAGTTAACGGCCCCGTTGGCATCGCTAGTGGTCTAAAACCATTGGTGTTGGTGCGTGGGCACTAAAAATCCTTTTTTTTAAACTGAATCACAGTTCATCTTGCTATTATTCATATAAATAAAACAAATACGTCTGATTAGGTATAGATATTTATCTGAAAGTCAAGAAAATTCTACCTATTTAATTTAAAGAAGATCGTTTTAGTATGAAAATTCATTTCCCAGAGGAAATTATTGGCAAGCACAATCAATAATATCGGTTAGTTATTTCAATTCTCTCACTGAAGGAAGTATTCAAGTTCGAAATTGTAAGATTAGAATGGAACCTGTAGCTTAAAACGACGTGCGCTTGACTCGTTGGTAATAGAGTAAAATGTAGGTCTTTCCTAGAGTTACTAGTAAGAACATTATTCCTAGATTAACTACCAGTAAGAAAACTGGCAAATAGTTATTGTAAGTAGGCATAACATAAAATATGTACTTACTTAATACTGGCAAAATCAATTTCAACTAAACAATTTTTATCTATTTATTCAGATAGACTAAATTCTGAGTTTCAGATACTTAAATATTATATTTTCTGTTCATTAGTACATACAAATATTTTATACCCTATCACTGGTGCGACAAACTCATGGCCACTGATCGCACCAACGGTAATGTCAGTAATTTCATACGCAGTGATGGGTTAACAAGCGAGGACTAAACAAATGTCATGCATTCGTTAGGTGTACGCTCATTTGCACGGGTGTAACCGACCGCCCCGCCGGTGTAGTATTAAAATATAGGTTAGTTTCAACGCAGAGAATTTGCAGTGCATAATATTGGGCAGTCGGTCGCGAACAGTGGGTATGTTGCGGTATTTTGTGTACAAACGTTAATATCGAGTTTGGCTGAATTTGGCGGGTTTGGGCTGGCTACTGCACTTCATTAGTTCGGTAAAGTGGTGACTTTATTTTCGAGAATACAGAAATGACACGTAATTTTATGTGATACTACCTTTAAGAGAGACTTATGTACTGTAACTGGACATCTTCAGTGACGGACAATGCGATGGAATGTGGATGTGCTTTACCAGATTATTTGAACTTTAAAATTCTGTTAACTTCTTGAACCGAATCAACTATGGCTTAGCAAAGATTTTACGACGAGTTGATAAATAAAGTATGTTGGCTTAAAAGCTTTCAAATAAACATATAAAGCACTTGCTTCACTGACTTACAGTTCCTCAAAGTCTGATTTCATATGTTCGAATCTGCCAGACTCTGTACAAATATTTGATGTCTACATATTTTTCTGTTCAATACATCGCTGCCGCCTTGTTTTAAGCGTGAGATAAGTCGAATCCGAAATAAATAAATCTTACTAATAAATGCGAAAGTTTGTGTGTATGTATGTGTGTGTTTTTGTTACCGCTTAGCCCTTAAACGGCTGAACCGATTTCTGAAACTTACGCAGCTAGTATTGTTATAAATGTAGTATTTTATTTCATATTGTTATTTTTGTTTAATACATGATTACATTGTGATGACATTTGATTACATGTGTGGAGTAGAACTTAATAATAATATTGTCACAATGTCACTACACTTACGTCGATGATAATTATTATTTATTATTTTTTTTAAATGCACACTGTTTAGTTATTGTTATTACACGCAACCTAGATATAAAGCCTAACAATGACCATAATTTAAATATACTTCTAGTAATAGGCTCTGTATGTAACTACTCTGTGGTCGATCGTAATAGGCTAACACGATATATGGCCGCTTATGGCGATGTTATTTTTTATATTGTACGGTTCTAACACAGTCGTAATAGCACCGGTATTCCCACACCTCATAGTTACAACTTTAGGTTTACTGCACAAAATTTGTATGTTTAACCACTGGCAATATCTGTACCTCAGTGAAGGGAATAAATAAGAAAGGAGTTAAAGAATAAATAAAGAGAATAAATAAGAAGGTTTCTGCAAAGTCCCGCGAATTATACTCGCGGTGATACAATTATCCATCATCATCATCATCAATTCAGCCGAGAGGATGTCCACTGGTGGATATATACCTCCTTCAATCTTACCCCCTTTGACCGTTAGGAAGCTGCTCTCATCCAGCAGTTGCCATTACTTTAGCAGTTACTGTAGCCCTTAGCTTCTATAGGTTTTTTTTATACGACTAAGGTGACAAACAAGCATACTATGGACGCTTGCAACACCAGGAGCATCACAAGCGCGTAAACTACGGTAAGTGCTTACCATCAGGCGATTCTATTTGCCAGCTTGGTGTTATAGTAATTTGCACCAAAAATTTAAAAAATTTAAATGCATATTTTTAGCACAACGTCCTTAAATATATTATATCGCTATTTTGCTATACCTATCCATCTAAACGCGTTCTAACAATAAGAACCCTACAAGCAATATAATAGTTAACAAGCTAACAAGCCAAAAAACCCGCCTGCTCAAAAAAAACTCTCAAAACAAAGAGAAAAGAAAGAAACCCATTTTTCTTGTGATTAACGCTACATTGAAATATTATGTACCCTATTTATTTATTTATTTAATAAGGCATATCAACAATATACATATATTAGCTTCTTTATATAGCATTTTCTGTATTACATCCTAATATGCATACCAATTAGAGATGTACACAACATTCATTGTAAATAAGCGTGAAACATGGTAACTGAGAAAAAACTGATTAACAATATTTATGAAAAACACAAAGTATTAAAAGAAAAAGTAAAAAAAAACTATTTACTAATAACACTAATATCAATTATCCAACTAGTTGACTGGCCTGTTGGTCTAGTGGTTAGTGACCCTGACTGCTAAGCCGGAGGTCGTGGGTTCGATTCCCACCCAGGACAAACCTTTGTGTGATGAGCATGATTGTTTGTTCTGTGTCTGGGTGTAATTTATCTATAATATGTATGTATTTACAAAAAAAAATGTATATAAGTAGTATATCAGTTGTTTAGTACACCCATAACACAAGCAAATATAATTGCTTAATTTGGGGCTAGATGGCGCTGTGTGAATTTGGTAGAATATTATTATATTATTATGTACACAACATTCATTGTAAATAAGCGTGAAACATGGTAACTGAGAAAAAACTGATTAACAATATTTATGAAAAACACAAAGTATTAAAAGAAAAAGTAAAAAAAAACTATATACTAATAACACTAATATCGATTATCCAACTAGTTATAGTAGGTAAGTATAATAATAATATTATAATAATAAAAAAAAAGAAATAGTAAATACAATTATTATAAAATCAAAATATAAATACTATCAACTTATCATCGTAACTACGTAGTTGCTTGAGTTAGCTTACTCTAACATTTATTTAGAGAGTCGTGGAAGATGTCAAGATCCTCCGAGCACCCACACACAGTATTATATTCAGAGCAGATTCGTATAAGTGGCGAGTGTTCACTTGTGTTGGTTCTGCAAAATGGAATGTGTAACAGCAGTCATGCGATATCTGGGTAGGCTGTTTGGAACCTTAAGTTTGATGCTGTTTGATAATTGGTTGCAATCAAACCCACCATTGAGTAGTTTATGTAAAAACACAAGATCGTGTATTTTACGCCGATGGTGAAGTGTGTTCATTTTGAAAAAGCTTAGTCTTTGATTATAAGGAGCACGATGTGAAGTTCCATGCGAAATGTAAGCCAAGTGCCTAGTGAACGCCCGTTGGACACTTACAATCCTCTGCGAATGTACTACGTAAGAGGGATTCCAAACTACGGACGCATACTCTAGGTGGCTATGCACCAGGGCGTAATAGAGAATCTATTTTGTTTGTGTGAGACGAAAATACTTAGCTGTTTCTCTTGATAAAACCGAGCATTTGAGCTGCTTTTTTGGAAACCGCGTACACATGAGAAAAAAATCTTTACTTGGTATCTAATATAACACCCAGATCTCTAATTTCATTAACTTCCTGTAGTTGTGAGCCATTTATGCTGTACACTGAGGGAGTGGGGTTCCTCTTTTTTGTGTATTTTATGTGGTAACATTTTGCTGTATTTAGTATCATGCCATTCATGCGACACCAATTGTGAATACGATCAAGGTTAGTTTGAATTAAGTGAATATCTGAATGGTTTTCGACTGTGTGATAAATCTTAAGGTCGACAGCAAATAAAGAAAATTTTGAGAATTTTAATTGGTCCGATAAATCGTTAATAAAAATCGAGAATAGGACTGGCCCCAGATGGGATCCTTGAGGAACACCTAAGTCAGCAAAGTAAACTTCAGAAACATATCCTTTAACTGATACAATCTGAGGTCTCTCGGATTGGTAAGACTGAAACCATTTTAGAAGATTTCCGAATATTCCGTGTGTCTCAAGCTTTTCACTAATAATTTATGATGGCCCATATCAAATGCGCTGGAAAATCCGTGTATATTGCGTCAACCTGTTTACTGTTGTCCATTTCTGTAGATAAGTCGGATACGAAGGAAACAAAATTAGTGTGAACAGAACGACCACTTTTGAAGGCATGTTGTGAATTTGAGATAGCGGTACTTATATGCTGTGTAAAGATGGGACAAAGGAGGGATTCGCATAATTTTGAAAAACAGGACAATATTGAGATTGGGTGGTTATTTTTTACATTATTCTGCTCACCCTTTTTATATATTGGTACAATACGGGCACTTTTCCATGTATCGGGAAAGACTCTGTCATTGAATGAACGATTCATGATCAACGATAACGGCAAAGCCAATGCGGATCCGCAGCGTTTAACAAACACAGGGGTATTGTATCTGGACCAGCTCCTTTATGAATGTCTAACTGTTTTTTTTTAAGAACGTCTGTTTCGGTAAAGCTAACACAGCACAATGAGTCGCTCATTGACAAATTGGGCGAAGGACACTGTACTCCATCAGTCGCACAGTTACTGTATACAGATGAAAAATGCTTTGCAAATAGATTGACTATGCCTGCACCATTATCTTCACTTACATCGTCGGAGTGCATACCCTATATCACTCCCACAATTAATACGAATCTAATGACACCGTATTAAAATCCATTAAGCCTTTATCCATTTGGGCTGTACAGCGTGCCAAAGAAATACCTATACATACCCACATACATACGCTTGAAAAACATTAGCCTCCTTCACTTCGGCAGTCGGGCAAAAACTGATTAAACCGTCACTTTAAATGTAAATGAAGTTACACAAGAGCTCTAAACCAAAAGTACTTCATTTAATTTACTTCAATACAAAGCTTTAATTACGCACTCGATCCTCTCCTCTTCCTTTTCCCTTTTCATTCCTCATCCCCTTCTCCCTACATGGCAACAGCATGGTTGTGTATGCTTAGAAAACACAGCTATACCTATAGGTTATGATTACCGATTACCGTCAGGTGGGAAGTATGCTTGTTTGCCACTAAAGTTGTATAAAAAAAAACTCTTAAAACCCGAAGTGCATTTTTCTTACATAAATCAGTACCTAATTAAAATACCGAGTTCCCTTGCCCAGTGGGGGGGTTAGGTAAGGGGTGGAAGAAAACTATTTTCCAGGTTGGCGTCGTATTTTCACATGATAAGATCTCGACATAATTATTTATGCGAACATTAGGGGAACCAACCCCATCGACATGCCTCTTTATATGCGGTCGGTGTACTATTGTCCACAGAAATGTTTATTTAAATTTTACTTCGATTGTTTTGATTTACATTTAGGATCGTCGAGATGTTAGCGACTATAATCGTCAGTTTTCTGTCACCGTTAAAAACTTAGGTCACTTTTTTGATCTCCAGGTTATAAATATTTTTCGAGTTACGTTTTGAGATAACATACAATATGACCCATTTAAGACACGTCCATTTATTTGTATAAGTATAAGAGTCAAAATTCAAGTCTAAATATATGAAACACTGAAAAGGTATGAATATATTTAATTTTTAGTTATATGATCCGATAGCTTATGCAACATTTCTGATATTTTAACTAATATAGTAGATAGCAGTTTCGCTGAGCTCCTGACGCTGACCCTTATGCCACAGTAGACAATAAAAAGAAAACTTAACTATCTCGATAGTTTTTGCACCCCGTGTATAGCAATATATTTACCATAGTTAGGTCATAACTTTTCTTTGTTCTTTGGCGAACTGTACGCCAAATTTGTACGAATAGATTTTATTTACGATAAACGATATTACTTGTGTGCCCGACAGTACGTAGGCCGAAAAAGCCAGATAAGTTTTTCAGTTCATTCGTTAAGTGGTCCGTGAAGCGATTCGGTGTCTTAACTATTCGTTTGATAGTTCGTAGTTTGAAAGTGAAACTGAAGAATAAAACAAAACTATTGCCAACTAAATTCTATGAAGAGATGTTTTCTTTAATGCGGGATAATTGTTTTGATTGTCTTTTGTTTTGGTTGGATGAAAATTGCACAGAATTTTTGCTCTTCGACAGTACTTCTTATGTGGTTTAGGATACTAACCCCCAGTTTCTAAAAGGTTGATCAACTAAAGTAATCACCTGTTAAATCTCATGTGAAGTATCTAAAAGCATGCTAAAATAATGGATATTTAGTTAAATTCGATCTAATTAGTTACTAATTAGATCAAATCAAACTAATTTTACTTCACATGATTTAACAGGTGATTAGTTAATTTTTCGTTGATCAGCCTTTCAGAAACTGGAGGTACGATACTGATTTAATTATTATTAGCATACTGGAGGTTACTCCAGTTTCTGAAAGGCTGATCAACGAAAAATTAACTAATCAGCTGTTAAATCTCATGTAAAGTACCTGAAAGCATGCAAAAAGCATGGATAATTAGTTTCATTTGATCTAATTAGTTACAAACTAGATCAAATTAAACTTTTTATTCATGCTTTTAGCAACTCAACTGGTACTTCACATGAGATTTAACAGGTGATTAGTTAATTTTTCGTTGAACAGGCTTTCAGAAACTGGGGGTTAGATAACTCTACTATACTTGATGGTCAGCAGTCTGTGGTGTCCGTCCGACACACAACTTTTAAGAATTTTTAATCGAATATCATGTATAAAATAGTAATTGTATGGTAGTAGATCCACGCTGATTTCAGCATGAATGGGCCGGATCGTCCGGGAAAGTACTACCCTCTCATAGAAGATCGACGTAAGAGTAGTAGTATCCGTACTACTGCGTTTCGTTCGGTGAGTGTGAGCGCTGGAGGCCCAAATTCCCCCTTCCTCTTTCCTCACCTCCCTCATTCCCTTCCCCTAACCCCATTCCCAGCCGCCATAGTGGAGGCCACCATACCAGCAGTTTAAGACGATGGCTTTTGGTACAGTGGCCGCCACTTCTGGATTCCACTGACTGCTTAACATCAGGCGGGGTGGAGTCACTTTGGTAAGCTAAATATATATATAAAAAAAATGTAAATATAGGCAGTACATAATATTATATGAATTTAAAATCACATTACTAAATACTTGTCATGTTTCGGATCCACAACGTAGTGTGTTTTTCGCTACTTAAAACAACGTTTTCATTTTTTTCAATTAAATGTATTTAAAAGTCAATGCACATTAAAATATTTATCATAAAACAAAAAAAAATATTTATCATAAAACAAAAAAAAATATTTATCATAAAAATTACGCGCAAAAAGTTCTTATATTACAAAAATCTTTTCCCAGAGCTATTATTTATACATGAAAGGTCGACTTTCGTATTATAGGAGATAAACAACCAAATATGTGAGCTTTAATTCATTTCACACAATATCTAACGTATTATGTAATACTAACAATTTATGTCCTGAGGGAAAACATTGTATTACGTACGAGTACGTATCTAGGTCGGGATGACAAAAAACGTCACAGTACCGTGCAGGCCGTGAAGGCTTTTATCTTGTTAGAGATGACACTAATTAATAGGACGCCTGTACATGGTGGCACAACTTTTGAACAGAAATAGAACGTGGTAAGCGACATTTTGTCTAGCTTGTTTTAGTTTCCATGCTTTCTTTTATATAACTTCGATGGCAAACTTACCCTCGTATGCTATTATAATATCAGACACAATAAAAATAACATTGTGTCTCGTACAGATCTACTTAGATTGCAGAAACACTGCGAAGAAAATACAATGGGGTTGTTACTGACCGCTTATTATAGTGTTAAAATAGTTAGGCCTCCGGCACTCTCACTTATCAGACGAAACGTATGTATTAGTATGAAAACTAATAATTTACGTCAAAAATTCAAAAAGTCAAAAATTGTAGTACCTAAGTATACATTTTTGGCTGATCTTTTGTTTTCACGGAAGATGGTTGTCATTTAATTTCATCTACATTTTTCTATTTTATCATTGTAATATACCATTAATATCATCAACAAGAATATAATACTACACTTGACGCTGGCAGAAATAGCTGACTCAATCGTCGGCTCTGTTGCCAAAAAAAAAGGAGAAGAAGAAGAAGTATACATTTTTTTTGTAAATTTATTATACAAAGCTTTTAAAAAGTTTAAAAGTTTGACAACTTAACTTAACGAAGCACCTTATTAATCAACGACAAACTTCTGACATTGTCGATCTTGTGCTAATGTTTAGGAACAGCTTAATAAATCTCCCGTAAACCTCCTATTGAGAAGATTTTTGACAGTTTACCCTATTACTTAAGCAGTGTAGTAGTACTGTGTGGCTGCCAGGTTTCGAATTCGATTGCCGAGTCGGGCAAAGTGCTATGGAATATACGCAGTATTAGCTCGGCATGTAAATGGCAACAGACTCGCTCTGTTACATGAGACGCAAAATAGCTAAGTATGGGTGTTAAAGACTCCTGTCTACCCCTGCGGTGAACAAAAGACGTGATGTTATGTTTATTTAGCTTAGGGCCTGATTTCCACCAAAGGAAAGACGAGTGCACACTAGCAGACACGACAGTCCGAAGACTTTCTTACGGCCAGACAGTTTTCGTGTCCTGTAATGTGCGACCTTTCATACATTGTAATACCATGGTGCAATAAGACAAAACTGCCCGGAGACAAAATATTCTAATGTGCGCCCGCTCTTATACGTTTAGCAGATTTACCAGAGATAAGAGTACTTTGTACTTTTATACATTGTTTTTATATTATAGTCACACGTAGACGAAGGTTAAAGAAATGCTAAGTAGGCAGTTTTTTGTGACGTCACGTGTAGACAATGTAAAATGAACGTAATAAACATATATATTAATATGTAAGATTTATTACGTCTAGACCAATACCTAACACAGCCAAATGTGTATAAAATGACTCTTGGCATTTCTACATAAAATAGATAACATCTATTTTGATAGGCTTTATTGCGTACGTTTTAACGCGAAATATAGTTTTTATATCATAATAGTTACTTTTATTATAAAGTTTTAGATAGGTATCTACTTATATATCTATACTATTATACAAAGCGTTTGTTTGTTTGAACGCGCTAATCTCTGACACTACCAGTCGGATTTAAAAAAATCTTTTTTGCGTATGATAGCCTTGTTCTTCAGGCTTAATCACGCAACTGCCGACGGAAGCAGAGCAGTAAGCAAATATGCGGGTGAAACTGCGTCGCGGAAAGCTAGATATTTCATAGGTCAAAAATATTGTCGTATGAAAATTGAAATAAGATGAGCTTTAGAAATATAGAAGATGGTTCGTTATTTTGTAGATTTAACGGAATCCATTTTAGTAAAATACTACTTAGATGGCAGAGTGGCTACTGTGTTCTATTGACAGAGTTCATTATAAGGAATACCGGACTTGAAAGGAGCATAAATGTGAGAGAAGAAAAAACAGAACTAAGGGGTTAATTTAACCTTCGTGTCAATGGACAGCAACTGCGGGCTACGCATACCTACCAATAAAGCATATGACGAATATTACAGCAAAGATAGTTATTGATAGTTTCGGGCTTATACAGATTTGTATATATCCAAGTTCATATTATATCTGACAAATATCAAGCGACCTATTTTATTCTAACACTACATTTACTTTTATCACTGATGTTTATTTGACACTATGAGGATAATTCTCGCAATTTTATCTGTTTACCCTAAAGTTGGTATAATAAAGCCGTCTTTCATATTTTGTTTTGGGTCGTCATTGTTAATTTACTTATTTGAAATTTAGTAAATATTATTGGTATTTTTTTGTGTAATATTTGTGTGATAAAAAGTAACTAGTAGGATTTACTTTTAAACTTTCGCGTTGCATGATTTAATAGAACTAAATATACGGGAATTCACGCGATGGATGGATGTTTTGCCCCTACAAACTCCGGGCGTTTATAAGATCAGCTGCAGCTGCGGTAGTTCGTACATAGGCCAGACTAAGCGGACTATTGCTGAAAGGGTCAAAGAACATATCGCCGCTGTAAAGAATCGACAAACCAGCAAATCAGCGATTGCCGAATATATTCTGCAAACGGACACCAATCACTGGATTGAATTTCATCATACGCAAGTCCTCTCCACTGATCGTACCTACTACTCTCGGGTGGTACGAGAAGCTATTGAAATTAAGAAACATACAAACTTCAATAGGGAAGACGGCTTTAAGCTCTCGGCTACGTGGAATCCAGTGATTCAAATTACACAACCTCGCTTTGCGCAGTCGGTTAACGCTCGGAATACGGACGGCATACAGAATAAGGACACTGTCAGTGTGTTTTATGATAGTACGTGGAAAGACAAAAATGTGAGGGTAGATCTAGAATCTACTTCGCATACGGAGCCGTGACATCGCCACATCAGTCTGCTTGTGACCACGGCCGGTGTAACCTGGTCGAAACGTCAAGCAAAATAAGGTATGTAAATACCTAATGCATGATCGCGTGAATTCCCGTATATTTAGTTCTATTAACTAGTAGGACATAATAATACTAACCTGTTACGTTCTCACTGCAGGGCAAAAGCTTCTTCTCATACATAAAGCACAGTCTTAATATCAGTAGGTGTATTATAATACTGTGCCTATAGAGAAGGTATGAGCATTGATCGCCACGTTTGTTCAAGGCGGATTGGCAATTTCAGACTGTTATGTCCAGATTTCCTCACGACGTTTACTCCACCGAAAGTCAGGAATGTCCAAGATAATCTTAAAAGTACTTAATTTATATGCATTAGTAGGAAATACTAAACTTTCATTCCACATTTGGGCTGACTATGATATCCTTCGTCATTTCTGTCGTAATATCATCTCAAACATCTATTCAACTATTGGAAGGGTTTTGAAATAATTAGTAGATATGCATATCAGTCCATCGCAGGGTTATTATACCACTCGGCCTTATTGGCCTGATGGTAAGCAGTTAGTCTTAGAGTAGCGACCATTACCTAAAAGCCAACGTGGCAAACTAAACATTTTTTATTTTATTTTATTTATTGCTGTAACAAAATAAGAACACTGTGACTCCACTATCTTTTATTACTTTTTAGTTACATTTTTTTTTGTTATAGTCTAATGTAGACAATATTTTATTTCACTATAGATTAGTAATTTTAATTATATTCTACTTATTAATTTAATTGCATTTCCTTTTTTTTAATTTTCTTTTTTTTTCTATGTGCGTCGTGTTTTTTGTACAAATAAATGCTTTTCTTTCTTCTTAATATCCCCAATAAAGTTATATGCCTTTCAAAACTTACATTTATAATATCTAGTTTTGAACCCACTATCTTCGTGGTTATAGAGACAATTAGTCCACGGCTTAAGAGATACAATCATTCCGCCGAAAGTAGGAGTTATACTGAGCAGTAATAAAACAGGATTTATTGGTTACATTTTAACTGTTCTAACGTTACAACGTTACAGGAGACAGTTAATTATGGTTATTTAGTGTTATTGGCAACCACACTAAATGTCAGTCACGAATCTAAATATGTTTAAAAAAAAGTAACACGTCTTCATAACTTAAATAACTTATTTATACGAATTTAATAATTAACTAAAATACTAGATATGTAGAGACCCAATTTTACGAATCATACAAGATTAAAATAATCTGAATCGCGTAGGTGTCCTACATTTATTTTAAACCTTAACTTTTTAACCTAGATCCTCAAAATGATTCATGTGATACCGGCCTAGTTAATGCTAATCTCTTACAAAAACGCAGACTCACACATTCTTCGCTGGTTCTTTTTAGTATTCAACCATCCAGTGTTGCGCCATATTACTAAAAGCCGGCTTTACGAGCTTCGTTTACGAACCCTCACCCGCTCTAATAAATTAAATCGCCTTAAACAGACATGCTAATTTCTATTGTTTGTTATAGCTATTTTTTTTGTCACGACCACTCTGCGGAGTGATTTATGTATGAATTGAATTTAGCAGCGGCATACTGAGCTCCTGGCATTGCAGAAATCCATGCTACTACTATATATTTAAATGCTGTTCTTCTTTCTTCGTTTAATTTGGTTCGATCCCAGTATAATGTCGCACGATCATTCTCGAGAACTGGCTCAGGGTCATATCTGTAGTACGGCACTTCGACGTCCACAAGTTTGTATCGCAAAGCAAGTTGCTGGTGGATAATCCTATCCACCACAATATCAGGCTTGTTCGCTATAATGGTCCTGTCTGTGATCATGGAGCGATCCCAGTATAATGTCGCACGACCATTCTCGAGAACTGGCTCAGGGTTATATCTGTAGTACGGCACTTCGACGTCCACAAGTTTGTATCGCAAAGCAAGTTGCTGGTGGATAATCCTAGCCACTTGGTTATGTCTGTGCAAGTACTCTACATTAGCAAGACGCGAAGAGCCGGAAACAATATGCCTGAGAGACTCACCAGGGCGATGACATGCCCGACATATGTCAACAGTGCCGTTTTTCAGGATATATTTTCGGTAGTTGTTCGTCATGATAACTTCGTCAGCAATTGCACAAACCCTTCGGTTTCTCCGAAGAGATCACCGAAGCGTAGCCAGGCCACGGAAGCAGAGTGGTCCACACCAGGACCGTGTAAGGCTCGAAAGAACCTTTCGTGGAGCTCCTTGCTTTGCCATACTACGCGGCGATCGTCAACACTGAGTACTACAGGCCTGCGCCAGTTCTCTTTAGCCAAGGCAAGCGGGGTAAGTCCATTATCCACTGCAACCACATCACGATGCACACCCTCGCCCATCTTAAGAAAATAGTCTCTAAGGTTGCATATCTCGCGATTGTGGAGGCTTTTGGCATTTAGAAAGCCTGGGCCACCGCATTTTCGCGGGATATACAACCTCATGACGGATGAACGCGGATGGTGTATACGGTATGAGGTTAACAATGTGCGGACTCGTCTATCCAGAGGCCCTAGACAAGTGTCAAAGATTTCTATTCTATTCATAGAATAGATAACAAAATGTATGAGATTGACAGAAGCGTCGGCGTTAGCTTATGTCAATCCGATACATTTTTCTATCTATTCTATTCATAGAATAGATACAAAAATGTATGAGATTGACATAAGCGCTGGCGTTTGCTTATGTCAATCCAATACATTTTTTAATCTATTCTATGAATAGAATAGAAATTTTTGACACTTGTCTAGGGCCTCAGGGCATCCAATTCTGTCTGAGTCCACTTGAGTATGCCGAAGGAGTACTAAAGAAGAGGTATGACCCAACCATTACAGGCGCGCACCTTATTGCCGCCGGACAAGTTACTTTTTAATACTTTTTTAAGGTGGCTGAAAAAGCGCTCCTGTAATGATTGTTTCAAATCTGTGTCTTCAATGCCCAACGACTGCGACATACCCAAGTATTTATAGGTGTCTGCGATTAGAAGTGGTCTGAGATGAGTAGAATCAGATAGTTGAATTCCATCAGATTCCACTACCCTGCCTCGCTTCACATGCATGACTGCGCATTTGTCCACTCCGAAAGCCATGCTGATAGAATTACTGAAGTTTTCAGTATTATTATTATTATTATTGTATTATTTATTTATATATTTATGTATAATTATATTATGTATGTGTTTCCCTCGATATCTATTTAAATATTGTATTATAAAATTATTCATATATTTGCCGTTTATTTCCTATATTATGGTTACCTTTTATATTCTAAATTTAAATCGCAATCTTAGCTTTTTTTTCTGCTTCATTAATTACACCTACTTCGTTTATCTCTGCATCTTCTAAGGTTGACTGGTAGAGAATGCTTTTAGCATTAAGTCCGCCTCTGTACCTATGTGCATGAAGTTTAATAAATAAATAAAAATAAAAATATTTACCACCAGCTGCGGCCCACGGCTTCGCCCGCGCGAAGAATATGTTTTGTTGTATCCCTAGGGAACGAGAACGAATAGAACGATTTTCGATATAAAAAGTAGCCTATGTCCGTCTCCGGCACCGAATCTATCTACATACCAATTTTCATCGAAATCAGTTCAGCCGTTGAGACGCTGAGTGGTAACAAACACACACATACATACACACTTCTTCTTCTTCTTAAACTTAAGAGCTCTGCTCTTATCGGTGCAATTGATGCAATCTCCGCCAACCAATCCTATCCAGTGCTTTTTCTTTTAGTTCTTGGTACGACATGGCTGCAACATTTCTCTTTATCTGATTTAGGTACGGGAACATACACACACAACTTTCGCATTTATAATATTAATTGGATTAATAGTAGATGATATTCCCTGTTCGAATCGCTATATAAAAGATACTTTGGGTTGTTTACGTGGATATGAGAATATATACTATTCTGGTCAATCCGGGCTATTCATGTTAATAAACTCAGCAAGAATATAAGTACTACTTTCAAAAATTAAACTTACAAAAATGAACAGAACTAACTTCTACTCTTTAAACATAATATCGATTCGCTATTGTCAAGATAGGGTAGTTTACAACATATTTGCATATGATAGTGAGTGTAAGGTACATTAGCGCCTGACCTATTTACTTTATTTCAATAATGTAATGTGTGTGCATTGGAAATTTTTCGAAAATAAATATGACATTTTTAATGCGCTGAAATTTATTTAGTTTAACTTACGTTGAATACGAACTTTTAAACTAATAAGGGTCAAATACAAAATATGAAGTTATAGGTATGATATGCGATATGACGCGATGTTAAATTGCAGCTTAATAAACTGTGACACGGATCGCTGTGTTATAGGATTTCGTGCGGAAAGTGTCTCACTTGAATTTGAAATGCACCAAAAGTATCCCTCGAAACGTACCAGTTAGAACAAAGAACAACAATAGACAATTTACACTAAAATTCTTAGCTGACATCGTTGAACTATTTACAAAATGCCATTTTTATAGGTCAAGGAGATTTCGTGTTAAGTGAGTGACCTTTATTTTAGTAGATAGTTAGTTATTTCTATGTAACTACGAAAATAAGTATTTAAGGTTTCAGTAGATCAATGTATGGATTACCACGTAGTTCGATACTTGGTCAGGTAAAGTCGTAATGGATTTTTCTGTAAAGAAATTCTCAGTGTTAGCCAGAGTCTTATACTAAGCCTTGTAAATGACAATAGGCTCGCGGCCTATACAAAAGAACCCAACACGTTGCCTATACGTTTCTACATATCCCCTCGAAAAAGGCGTGAAGCTTTTTCAAGCCTATATATTTCCAAAATCGATGCTAAAAGTTTTAATCAGGTCTTAAGAGGCTTTAATATAAGCGTCATTAAGGAACAAAACATGTATTGATGAATGAGAGACAACATGTCTACAAAGCAATTACTGAAGTAGGGAGCTAAGCCCCACTCAGACGGATTACTGCAGCATTTTAACTGTACAACATTGTTTTATTAATAGTAGGCTTTTTTATTTGTGTTACCGTGTATGAGGGATTTACAGTTGGGAAGCTTGTTTATTGTATTTAACTAGCTTTGCGGCCCGGTTTCAACCGCGTCTTTGCTTACTGCTCTGATTCCGTCGCTAGTAGCTTTGTTCCTTAAGAACTAGGCTATCATATGCAAAAAGAATTATTCAAATCCAACTGGTAGCTTTAGAAATTAACGCGTTCAAACCAACAAACTCTGCCGCTTTTTATAATAGTATAGATTCATGTTTATTAAAAAAGGGTGAAGCGTTTAAGTGCTAGTTAGTCTGCTCACGTGTGTGAGCAGAACAACACGGGAGCAGACTGTTACAGAAAATTTTAACAAAATTCAATCTCTCCAAATTAATGTAGGTAAACTGTCAAGTAGAAATTGAAGCACACATTACAGATGTACGGCAGTAAGTTTATTATTTGCCACCAAAGTTTTATAAATACAAGGCAATGTACTTTGCGTTAGTTAGTCTCTCACGCCCCATACATCTAGTCGTATAACGCTAGAGACGTGTATGGGAACCTAGGAAAATATTTCATGCGATTTGCAAATTTACTTGAAAACCTACAGTTCAAAGCTCAACAAGTATTGAAAACTTTAAATACGGTTTAACATTTCAATTACGTTTAAGTACTGAAAAACGATACTCTTTCTAATTGAATCCAACTTGATTTAAGTCTTAAGTCAATGTTTGAGTGAATGTTGAGTGAGTAAACATTAAACTTTCAATATTAAACCAATCTTTGAAAAGATTTCTGTAAGTTTTGATAAAAAAGACATAAAAGCAAATATCGCCAAGCTCTTTTGAGTTTTAAGTTTATTTGAATAAAATTAAAATTGCCAAATACACATTTCATCTTGCGTCTTTCTACTGGAGGTAAAGTAAACAAAAGAAACTAATATTAAGGCAATAGTTACCTCAAACATTTGCTTGAAGCTTACTCATTTTTTTTACTATCGCTTACAGTTACAACGAGTAATTACAGTTACTAGGTAGGCTACACTAAAAACGCAGCTTTTTCCGGGTCAAATATGACTAGTGGCTAAGGTTGTTGGTATGTAATATATTTTTATATCCGGCTTCGGCATACTGCTTAACCCAGTGTGCTTAGTGTACCTAATGTACATGGTTGTGTTTTCTAAACATGCCGAACGTAATAAAAATAAGAATTATGAGATCTGAAGGAAATGGAAGGGAAGTAGGCCTTATTCATTAAATTACGGACCAATTTTGCTTTGTCGGTCGATCACCGAGTAATCATCGACAAAAACTAGGAAAAAAAGGTAGCGATACTTTTTAGCGCCAGATAATTTGATATGACTTACAAATGAATTACAATTGATGGCCAGAGTGTCCATCTTTAACAAAATAAAGATATAAATAATCTAATTAAAAATAATTAAATTGTTTCAAAATGGAATCTTGCTTTAACTTTATCGTATATCTTTATCTTTATAGTGTATATATTATATACAGTAGTTATATGCGATAGATCGATCGATTTTTCCGCTATTGTTACTTTCAAAAGGTCATAAACGTCCGATATAAAACATTTAATAATGTTTCTAAATTGATAGCAGTACAGCACATATTGACAATAAAAACGGTAGTGACAACAGCTCATAAATGATAACAATAACCGTATATAAATGTACAGTGAGTACAGCCACTTCAAATCATCTCTTGGGTGTAATAAACTCGAAGACGCTGTAAAGTATCATCTCTACAGTTGTGGGATGTTTTAAGAATAAAATTTACGAGTCATCTTCTACTAATAATGCTATTTTATGAACAAAATTATAATCGAATGATATATAAAGATTGCTTGGAAATTGCTTTAAGAGATATGGCTACCTACTACTGCCTTGGTGGTGCAATGAAAGTGCGTACGACTAAGCACAGATAAGCACGAGATCTGGATTCGATTCCCACACGGAACAAAACTATGTGATCTATAAATATTTGTTTCGAGTCCGTTGAATGTTTTGTAAAAAAAAAAGATATAAAATAATAACAATTTATCTTTAGTATAGTCTCTATAGTAGACTATACTAAAATGTAACAGCTTCTTTTTACTATAAAAGGAACAGAACAGTAAACAAATGATACTGGTGTAGATATTAATGACATACGATTGAGTCGAAGTGATCAAAGTAAAAGCGTTATATATATTTCTACTAATTTATGTATCGTAAGTGCAGTCGTTAAGAAAACAGATGTTGCTGTCACTTCTAACATAAATAGGTAAATAGGTTTGTTACTTGTGTAGTAATAATTGTAACAAACGTGTAACGCACCTAGTGCTGTGGTTGCCTTTTAAAATTAAATATTCTTTGTCTTCTTCTCGAATGGTTAGTGGTCAATCTAGTGTCAGGATTTGTTTAGGATGCACATAATGTATTATACGGGGTATCCAACATAACCTAACGACTACTATTAACATAGTAACAGCCAGGACTGACTTTTAACATGCCCGTCAAAGCACGGCGGCGCTTAATTAAATATTAATAACTTATGAAAAAGAAAAACATCATCATTTTAACCGAAAGTCACTGCAAAGTACACTGCTAAGCAATCCTTAACTCTGGTTTAATATTAGAGATTTTTCGACATTTGCTTTGAACCCGACACTTTTGCGTGACAGATTGTACATATTACCTACCTATCATCGGATTGAACAACAGTTTCAGACAGACATAATTATAAATGAGATATTATCAATCTCTCTCAGATTGATACTTTGGAATCATAATTTCATTAATTATGTTAAACGAGTTTGAAGTTTGACAGATAAAATCGTCTAGACGTAATCGAAATTTCTAGAATGAAACTTATATAATATATATCTATATAATTTATCTTGCATAAAGTAATTAAAACTGGTATAATATAATCTCAAATTCATTCCCATCTATTGATCAAAATTTATTACCTGTTGTCAATAGTAAGATGGTTTAGTTAGAGCTTTTCATTGCGGATTTGCATTGTGGAGGTCTAAGTGACAGTTAGCATTTACCATTACTTTCATTACGCAGTGTCAATAAAAAAAAAATCATCGGTCTTTAGCTAATGCGGACCAGTTTGTATTAGCTTTATCACGTCCGTCATCTTTTGATTTTACACTTTTCTCAAAACTAGGTTCAAACACTAAATTTCACCGTCTAGTTCCTCTTCATTCAAAGGATAGCGAACTTATCGACATGTCTTTTCTAGGCTAGTGCTATTTATACATTCTCTCTGTAGACGTCTGAAGCGTGAAGTTTGTGGCAAGCAAACTTACCCAAGCATTGCTAAATTTTGTTTATATGTTTGCATCGTAGACAGCCTGTCAAACGTTAACGTCGTAAACTTAAACGTGAGCGTTTATCGCCATTTTAGCCGTAGGCCATGAAATGTGCGGCGTAAAATTTTGCTGTATTAAATCGTGATAATAACCTTGATAAAGATTTTTATGTCGGGTCGAGGTACTACCTGCTGTAAAAGCCCTTTGCCCACATTTATGAATCGAAGGAATAATAGCCAAAGAATGGCCAAAGGGATTGATAAATCAGGAAGATTAAACAGTGTTTTGTTTTGTTTTTCATTATATCGCTTTGTTTTTTTTTTTTTTTTAATTTAATCTTGCACAAAATACAATGTAAATGTACAAAGGCGGACTTAATGCCATCGGCATTCTCTACCAGTCAACCTTTGGGTGATGCAGAGACAAAACTTTGTTTAGCGCCTGTTGTATTCTAATGAGCATTTGTTGTTTTATAATATTCTTTATGTTGTTGGACGTTTCGAAATGCTTTTGAAGTTTAGAAACTGATTCTAAGTACTGAAAATTAGTGTTTTTCTGATAATAGAAATGTGAAAGACAGATAAGAATGCCATCCAAAAGTGTATTACTCTAATTCCTTGTTAATTGCTAATCCTTCCGCTAATAATGTCAAAAATAATTAGTGTAAGTACTATTAAGAATTTTCTATTCTATTCTATTCCTTCGCGGGTTAGCTTACCAGCTGAAACCAACTTAATTGTAGAAAAAGTTTAGTGCACGTAAATATGTCGAATTCCGACTAATTTTGAAACACGCTACAATTATGATAAACCGCCCAAATCCTTTATTAGAAGAACGCATACGTTTTATCGGGATTACATACTTTCTAAGCAATTTTTTATCAGACCTTCGGCTCTCTGGATAGACTTTACCGTTATCGATCCATTAAAATACCGCTCTCGCTTAAGCTACCTCTCATTTAATGGAGCCTTATTGTCACGCACCCTCATCAATCATGGCGCCACGGACATTGTAAACGGCCCTTAATTCCACTCGTCTGCCAAATTAACTTTTACTGAACGAATTCATTGAACCAATATGTACCGCCTTTAATTACTTTTACCTAATTTTCGCCACCTTAGCCGATTGTGGGCCAACCTCATCCATCGGTTGCCCGCCACCCTTATAAGGTCTCATACGATGCTACTATAAACTATTACACATATTAAAACAACACATATATACACTCTTTAATAAACAAACATCAACTTGTAATTAAATCAATAAGAGTGAAACTAGACGAGCTTTCCGTGAACTATTAATTGTGTCGCGGTTCTACCTACAGCACAAATGAAAGTTAAATATAAGCGTAATTAAAACGTGCACTTGTTCGCTAGTAGTGGTGATACGGATAAGGGGGTGAGCAGACTTTAGACAAAACGCAGACATAATAGAAGAATTAATGAGAATTTACTAGTTATTTTATCGTCGTTCCATATGACTTATGACTGACATTTAGACACGTACCATTTACTTGAAGACATAGATCTCTTCAAAAGCAAGGTGTTTGCCATAGTTGCCATGCGCGGATTGAGGAACGGGGTATTAATGGCAGTCTTGTCACAGAATAGGTACTACGCCCTGTGTTAGACAATTTTCTAATTGCCTTCTCTTGTGAAATTTAAACGATATCTTTGACTGACTACGCAAATGAAGCTACTTCGCTTGGCGAGGCGACACAGATACATATTTGTATGGCTTATAAAAAATATTAGTTCTGAATCTGGGTCTTAAAGTCCATCAAATGCAATTTCTATTTTGCGAAGCAGACGTTGATCTATAAAGCACGATTTGTCTTGCAAAAAAATAAAGTATCGGTATTGTTTGGAAGTTCAAAATTGTATGGGTGCATCCTATAAAATGTACGCTAGGTACAAAGTCAGTGTAGCAACGTGAAAAGTTCTAAACATCTGTTTAAATGGTTTTAGTTTTATGTCGAGGTTCTGGTTTTATTTTATTTACAAATAAAAGTGAACACTGTGATTTCATACTGCAATATTTTTATTGTGTTTAGTAAAGTACATGAATATCGACAAATACCACAGTCTATTTTGTGGTCATGTTTTGCTACTCACCTGTACTTGCAACCAAATACACTTGCCTGCTTATCTCGTGTGTCGACATAGGACGACATTTAGTTTTACTACACTAAAAAATACACGAACTACACAAAAACTAGGGCTAGACACTTTTGCCTTTATATTTTAATAATATTATATCACAATAACTACACAATGCTATCTAGACCCGAAGTAAGCATGTTATAGCTTGGGTTCTAGAATTCGAATAAATATACTTATATACTTTTTTTTTAAATACACAATAATAACACTATTCGAAGGCTGCGTGTACTTTGCACTACCGCTATATTGGTACACCAGCTTAAAAATAATTTTTCAAATCCAATTAGTGGTTCCAGAGATTAGCGCGTTTAAACAAACAACCAAACTCTTCCAATTTATATAATATCGGTACATCTAAATGTGTTTGCGAAAAATGTTAAAATTTCATATTTATTTATTTATTTATTGGCTCACAAAACAAGATACAAACATAAAGAAACACAGAAAATATATGAAATAGAAAGCCAGTTTGTAATTCTACTTATGTGTGCACAAATGCTCCAAATATAAAATTACTTAGTTGTGATAATACAAAAATATTAAATGTCCTTTATTAACCGGAATTGGAACTGCTGATACATGGAATACGTCTAATTTCACTTTTGAATTTACTGAGACTACTATTAAATACCTAATAAAGGTAGAATGTCGAGACACCATGTCATTGTATAATCGGCACATTCTGGTTACAGGGTTATAGAAAGAGGTATTATTATACTGTCAAATCGTCGCATAACAGTTATTTGCATCGTATAACAAAACAGCACGATTTATATGCAGTCGGTATTGTAAATTACAGTTTTGTTGTCCACTCACCAGTGCATCCGTCACTGGCGAGCGAGTATAAATTTTGTTAACCCCAGAGTGCTTTGCGGTCTTATCTACCCCCGGCTTTTTATAATTACGCATTATTGAAATAGGTACATATAAAACGCAAAATTCGTAGCGGCTAATATCTGTTTTTAACCGACTTCAAAAAGGAGGAGGTTATCAATTCGGATCGTATGTTTTTTTTTTGTAATTTTGTTACCTCATATCTCGGTCATTTATGAACTAAATTCATGCTAAATTTAAAACAAAAGCCCATGAATTACTAACTCCAATTATGTATATAATAAATATATAAAAAGCATTATTGATGCGTTTCTTACTCCAGCCTATATGCATTACATTGCAATATGCATTACACATTTGCACTTATTACGTTGTAAATTTGGTATTGTATAAGTGATGGGTGAATTGAAGTCGATCAAAAGTGGTTGCCTTCCATTACAGAAATATCTAGTGTTACAGCTTTGATTCTCACCAAATACTAGAGACAAATACATGTTTGTGAGTGTTTATAAAATGCGACCGAAACATGGATATGGTTATCTAAATCTTATTGAAGAGAAAAATATTTATTTTTGCAACATTTTAACATAGCAGGCAGTTAATGGTATAAAAATTAAACAAACAAAAAAGAATTTTAATCAATGATACTTATACAGTCACAGCAGTGGTTAGTCTGTTATCTGATACTATCAACTTTTTCGTAAAATAAACAAAATAGCCAGATCCAATTCTCCATTATATAAAATCCTCACTATTCAGTATTTGAAGTTAACAAATTTGCTTGTCTAAAGCGAAATCCAGTTGTTTAAAACAGAGATAGGCCCACAAAGGCACAGTAGTGTGCCCGGAGGCTCGCGGTAATTAAAACCTGCCTTTTGGGTACAGCAGCGTTAGGGTTAAGTCATGTTTGTTTGTAGAGTTTAGACGTGAGTTTGTTATTATGTTGAGAGCAGTGACTTACTGAAACTTTTTTGGTAATGTTTAACAAAAATGGCGCATGTATTTTGCACACTTGGTGGTTGAGTGTGAATTCTTGCATTCCTTTCAGGCTCAGCGATTGAAAATGTTTTTTTTTAAATAATATGTTAGCCTAAAATGACTTCATTCTTCTTGATGATTATTAGTAGTCGGTGAGACCCTAAAAACTTTCTTGTTAAACCTGGTCGCACGGTGTCTATGGTCCTAGATTACTTAATAATTTGGTTTGTAAGATGATTTTCATGCCCCACATAAAAGCCTCGAGATGTCAATAAAAATTAGACACTAAATATGAAACAAAACTTTTAGATAATCTACAAACATTTGTTCTGAGAGTGGACGGCTAAATAAAGTACTCGGCACTTTCAATTTAATCAAGCATCTTTGAAAATATAACAAATCAAAAATTAGCCTGTTTATTTCTTGGCATGGGTAGTAACAATTCACGATGCACAACATGCTAAACTCAATATTTATTACGGCAATGTACCGAGAATCTTAGATTATAGGGGTAGGAGATGACCGAGTGCTGTATCTTGGGCACCGTGCCAAATCGAAATGAAGATGTTGTAGATACGTAAAAGTTCTAGATGATTCTATTAGGTCTAGGTTATTATGTGATTACCAAATATTGAAATTTTAGATTTAAAAATGTAATTGATTGATCAGTGATTAAAAATGTTTCAGAATGAGAGTGACAGAGATAGCAAGCGCTATACTTCGCCATAACAGCCAATAAAGGACATAGACCGCCCTCATCCATCGGTTGCTCGCCACCCTTATAAGGCCGTCGGTCCATCTTATGAGGCGTCTGCCCACGTTGCGACTTTCGGTTCGTGGTCGCCACACCAAAATCTTTCTGCCCCAACGGCCATCAGTTCTGCGAGATATGTGTCCATGATACCTACTGATGCACCTATGTAGACCTCTTCCAGAGAACAAAACGTAAAGCTGAGTTATGTTAATATCATTATTAAACAACATTTATTGACATACCTATTCAATGACCGTACCTTATGTTTAATTCACAGTACACACTGACCCTTTACAATATTTAATTAAGGGGACAGAAAGATTCTTGACCCTTGCTATTCGTTTTGGGCAAGTTCGTTACATTTTATACATTTCTGCAGGTAAGTCGACGTGCAGTGATTTGTTACTTGGTATGTTATTGTAAATTGTCGAAATATTTGTTGAAATGCTTCTTCTATATCGCGGCAGATAATTTTTGCCTTAATCTAAATTGCAGAAAGCCCGAAATTGCTTGTACTGATCTTAATATTAATTCTGAAAACCCTGTTCAAAGCTGTAATACAGTTACCGTTACATACCATATAATCTTATGTCGACAACAAGCAAATATGTACATAATGTAGGACATCTTATTCTATTAACTTTCACATTGATGTATGTTTAGAGCAGGTATGTATTCTAAGAGGTTTCACTCATTAGTCTGTTCAACACGCAAGCGCCGGCTTGCGTAGCAACGGACTTAAACCTGGAAGCAGGCTTGAAAATACACGAAGCGTTTACAACTTTGGCATAAGCGTACGGGTCCTCATGATGTTGAAATGTTACCGTGTCCTATTGACATTGCTGTGGCTGTGTATTACAAAACACTACTAAGAAAATGCATTGCTTGACGATTATAGTGTTCAGAATGCATACTACGCAAAAAACTCTACTACTACTCAACGCCACGTAACCAAGCTCAGTATCTGTGGTACCCTTAGAGCATTAAACCAACCGGAGAAGCCACTGACAGGCGTACCCCTCTGCCAAAGGTACCAGCCCACCGGTCATACCCGTTATATAAAACTAGTTGACGCGCGTTCCGCATCATAAGTCACCTATCAGTGCATGCGTAATAGCGTCTCAATAGAAATGCCGAATTGCAGTGTATTTTGGTGTAAAAAGCGTTCAGCGACATCAAGTCTACAAAAGGATAATATTACATTCCACCTGTAAGTATTATTTTGTTCTAATATTATTAAATAAGGCATTAAATTAGCAATTTAACCAAATAAAATGCTAATCAACAAGTGTTGCCAGGCTTATCATCAATACTCCAATCTGGGGTAATATTTTAAGTTGAATTCAGTCTGTCCGCCGAGTTGAGTCATCATCTAACTGGTGTGACCTTGTCTCTGGTGTTCCTCAAGGCGGTATACTTTCTCCGTTACTATTTTCAATTTTTATTAACCTTCTTACTCCCAATCTTCAATGTGCGTATCATCTTTATGCCGATGACTTGCAGTTGTATTCACAAGCAAGCACAATGGACATATCGCAAGCCATCACCAACTTAAATAGTGATCTTGAGACTATTAAAAGTTGGTCCAAAAGATTTGGCTTGTTTGTTAACCCAAACAAATGCCAAGCCATTATAGTAGGCAGTCACCGCATGATGGACAGATTGGACACTCGTAATTTGCCTCCACTCACCTATGACAATCTGTCCATACCTTATTGTTCAGTCGTTAAGGACCTTGGCTTGCTTATAGACACCTCCTTTGATTGGCGGGCTCAGGCTACCTGTGTCAGTCAGAGAGTCACTGGAACACTTCGGGCCTTTTATCGTCTGAAGAATATCCTCCCTTCTCGACAAAGACGATGCTTGTGCAGAATTTAATCCTTCCTGTAATTGACTATGGTGATGTGTGCTATTTTGACCTGAATGCAGATCTACTCAACAAATATGACCGTCTTCTTAATAACTGCATTCGATTCATTTTTAACCTTCGCAAGTATGATCACGTGTCTACTTATCGTTCTGAATTAAAATGGTTACCAATTCGTCAACGCCGTAGCATGCGTGCTCTCACCACTCTCTATTCCATTCTCAACTCACCCTCAGCTCCTTCATACTTAACTCCTTACTTTCAATTCTTGTGCTCCACTCACGACAGGAACTTACGCTCTTCTAATAACCTTCTCCTTGCATGTCATTCTCATAAATCTGGGTTTGTCGACTCTTCCTTTATTATCCAGGCAGTGCGTCTTTGGAACGACCTTCCTGTTGAGGTCAGGATGGCTACTAATCGTTTTCGTTTTAAGCTGAAAGTTCGTGCTCTCCTCTTTGAGAAATTGTTGGAGTTATCACGTTAATGTCTCTTTACTCATCATATTTATAGTGTATTTATTTATTTATGTATATATGTATTTATGTATGTATGTATTTATATATATATTTATTTATTTATACTTATTTGTATTATAATATTCACTGTTTATTTTCTTTATGGTTAAACTTTGAACTTTATTTTTATACTTTTATTTACATCATAACAATTTTAGATTTGTATCATTCTTTTTCAATAACTGCACCTACTTTGTTTATCTCTGCATCACCTAAGGTTGACTGGTAGAGAATGCTTTTAGCATTATGTCCGCCTCTGTACCTATGTGCATGAAGTTTAATAAATAAATAAAAAAAAAATTAACATAAAAACTAACCTTTCCTTTTTTATATCTCGCCTTGTTGACATATCTAATAAGTTTCATTTTGGATGTACATTATTGTGTCACCGTTCCCATATTTATTTATTTTTAATTAAAACCAATGTTTTTTTTTACCAAGTAATGCACAAAATAATATTAAATGAACAAGTAAAATGAGATTATAAATCCAAATATACAAGATTAGTGCACTTTATTCCGAAAGATAATTGCTCATTTCTTACAAAAATAAGCGTATTTATTTTTAAGAAACTGGTCACTCTTTAACATAATTAGAGATGAGACAGTTTAATCACAAATCCCCCCCAACGGGGTTCTCGCCTTGTCGCGGCGGGGGGGCTTAGTAGCCGTGGTTACCAAGGACCACGGTGAACCAAGAGGAACCCCAAGGAGGCGCCGCTCCTCTGGGCTTTGCCAGTAAGCCCACGATGGAGCGGCTCTGGTGGGTTGCGGTGCTGTTTGGGCGGCACCGCAACTGGGTCGGGCTGCAGTGTTGCTTCGGCGACACTGCGGCTGAGGAGTGGCGGGGCCGCGGCGGGAGAGGAGTGCCGGTATAACGGTGCGCCGCTCTCCCTACCTTCCGCGGCCTCGGCGGGGCCGCAACCGCCAGATTGCGGACGCGGTGGGGCCGCAGGGGAAGAGGAGTGTCGGTATTGCGATGCGCCGTTCTCCCTATCCTCTGCGGCCGAGTTGGCCTGCGGGCGGCGATCGGGCAGTCGCCGCCCGAACAGCACGGGCCCGAGACGGCAGTGCGCGTGTTCCGCACGCGCCTCTCGAAGGAGGGGGGGCTAGGCCCCTAAATCGGACGGGGCCCGCTCGCGGTGAGCGGGCCATGGCCCGTCGGGGTCGCGGATGAATGCGCAAGCGACTCCCGTGACCCCGACACTCTGGCCGTCTGGAGGAACACCGTGGGTTTTAGTCGGTATGCTGGCCGCGCTTTGAGTGCGGTCGGAGAGTCCGACATAACCCCCGCCTTGCCCGGGCGGGTGCGTATGCGTAATGCATTTCCCACGTATAAAAAAAAAAAAAAAAAAAAAAAAGTTTAATCACAAATATCGATATTGGTTTTCCAGTATTAAATTAATTTTTTTTTGTTTGTTTTAGATTTTCAAAAGAAGCAGCGCCTCGAGTCGCTTGGGTCCAATATTGTAGGAACCATATAAGTGGGTTCCTAAGCGTACAAGTATCTGACTAACAGCTTAAAAGACAAAGCCTTCTGTGCTGCCAGCACTGCTACCTCCTCCCTACCCCCCAAGTGGCGGAGAGCTCAGTTTTTAGCAAGTAAACTCGCTGTGCGCTACCTCCTCTCATTGCATTACCTAAGATTAGTTAAACTAGATTTATAAGGTTAATTTAAATTGCACAGTTTTTCAGTATTTTATTATACCTACTTAAATAAAGACTTTCTGAAATATATTCTGTTGTTTTTTGTTATCTGAACAGATAAAATATCTCTCTAATAAAATTCTACTCATACATTCTCATGTCAGTATTATTTCTGTCAGTGTGCGCGCGCATCGTAAAAATTCACTTTCATCATTTTTCCCAATCGCGCCAAAAAAAGTATAACTTCAAAAAAAAACGGCTAAATGCCAGTAGGACTCGCGCGCCGAGGGTTCCGTACTATCAGGGATCGGAAGTATTGAATAAACATTAGTAAACATAGTAGGAGAGCCCGACCGCATAACCAGATTTGTTTGTCGAACAATGTTTAACAAATAAATTTAGCCCGACCGTATGACGGGCTTTTTTGATAATAATTACAAAAAAGTGTGCTAGTTAGAAACACTGTTTTATTCTTCCTGTAATATTGACATAAACATGAATTAACAGAATTACTTCTAGTTAATTCATGTTTATGAACTATTTACTTTACTTTCATCTATTTCAAAGTGCTTAAATAAAAAAAAACCTTAAAATTATAATAGATTATTATTACCTAAAACTGTTCTATATAATATAAGATAATGCTCATTTTAATAAGCAAACATAATAATCATGAAAATAATTAAATCTTTCGCGTACTTATATGAAGGGCGTTCCGTCACATATGACCTTGAGCGTTTCGCTTCCTCACCACCCCGCGCCTCACCCGAAAAAAACATTGCGTGCGAGTTCGCCCTCTAGCGGCAAGTAGCAGTAGCACAACTATAAGACAATGACCTTACTTGTCCGAAACCGCAGAGCTAAATTCTGATAGACGCGCCAATAATGAATTATTTTTTTAGTATCTTTTATTATTTCGTTTAGTAAGTATGTATATTTTTTAGTATATATTATTTATATAGTAACGAAAGCAAAGATAAGTGTTTAGAATCATGACGTTTGTTAAATATTTACCTAGTAGAAATAAAAATAACTACTGTGGGTTAATATTTTTTGAAGTCGCTTAAAAATTAAGTCCCAATGACAATACACCATTGTGATAAATTCCTATAATTGACAAGATGTGTATTTTTCAACTAATACTAGTACACTTTAGTTTAGTAACCCTGCCGAGTTTATACTTATTTAGTTAGATATATATATATAGGTTTTTTGTACATGAACAAACTAAAACATTTTGACTTAAAAAATGTATTAACATCCTATTAATATTATAAATGCGAAAGTTTGTGTGTGTGCACGTATGAAACGTATGCGTACCTCATCTTCATTTATATTTTTACTATTTGCAATAGTGTCGCTAGTATCATGAAGCCGCTATGCTAGCAGTTTGAGACAATTTCTATTAAAATAGTGTCTTCCACTTCTGGACTTCATTGGCTGCTTACCGTCAGGCAGAGGAGTGCGTTACCCCAGCAAAATGTTGATAAAAATGTGCTTATAAGAGGTGAGAGTATAACAGATAATTAGTGCGTCGTAAGGAGTAATTTGTTTGCCTATAGCAAAATTTGTTTGCATTATAGTTTTAAAGTTATTCGGAAAAAAACAGATTTTGCTGGGGTAACGTTTGAAACATTACCCCAGCAAAATGTCTTTTCTTTAAATTATCTAGGCAGAGTCACGTTGGTAGACCAGTATGAATAAAATAACTGTATCAATAGTACTAGTACATGACTTTTTAAAACAATACTGAAAAATTCAATCTTTATTTATTTACTCCACTGCGTCTTCATGGACTGATGATATGAGGTCCTGCATCAATAATAAAAAAGCATCTCATAAAGACCACCTAGCCAGCAGTTTGAAACAATGACCTTTGGAATGGCGGCTACCACTTAGTCTTTTGGATCCCACTGACTGTATCATAAGGCAGAGTGAAGTCACTTCGATAGGCAATTGTACGGCACGGTTATATTGATGTATGTAAAGTAAGGTTTTGTGCAAGACAACTTTTTCTTGGTTCTGTAGATACGTACCGCTACCAAACTCGAGTAACAAATCAGACTACACTTGTGCATTGTCCTTTCAATTCGGCCTCTATCATTAAATGGCAAATCTTGCGGAGTGTATAGGCTTAGAGCCTATTAAATGCAAAACAGTTTTGAAGTGCTACAGACTGTGGACCTTCTAAACACTATTTAATTTCATCAGCCTTAGTCCACGAGGTAGGAATAACAGGCACAGTCTGCCAAAAATGAACACAAAATAGTAGGACAGTGATAGCCACTCATGAGTTGGTGTTGTCTGATATCTGGTCCACTGCTTTTAGCGCTTTACAGTTTGCCATAGTAAATTCATCCTTTATAATAAGGCTTCTATCGCGCAGCCAAATCAGTAAAAGGATTATCTACTCTACGAACACGAATCTAATCGAAACAAAACGCTGTTCTGTCTCGAGCAAAGATGTATACAGAATATTATACTAAATTATTCATAATTTATTTCCATCCTGTAATCTCGCTTATTGATACATTTTGGCATAAAATGTTTTTTTTGTATTAATTATATATTACATAATGCTCGAGCCATAATTGTACAGTTAAGTACACATTTTGTATTGTTTTGTTAAAATTGTATACTTAGTATTATAAAAATTTTACATTGTGATTTGTGAAATAGAGGTGTAAATTAAGTTCATCTTACTTTATACTTATATCGAAAATTAACAGTTTATATAATACTTACATAGAAACATTTATTACAGTTCACATGTTGCCTTTACCTTTTGTAGCAATATGCAAATTGAGGCAGCCTGTAAAGCACACATTTTACTTTTTATTTTTTCTTTGCAACATAGAAAGCTGTAAGTATTTAATTACCTATAGAGTTAAGTGTATTGCCTGTGTCACTTTGCATGCTACTTGAAACTGTAACTTACAAAAATCGTAATAACCTGGCGATTAAAAAGAGTGGCCTGAGTTTCTTGCCAGTTCTTCTCATGGCTCTACTTTGTCAGCGAACTGGTTGTAGGTTAATTTGCTGACATTTTGTAAATTTTGACGTTCATAAGTGTTAATTTAATTAACCTATATGAATTAACATATTTTCATTTTCCTTATTTATTTTCGGTTCATCTGGATATCACAAATATAACTTCAGTAAATCGTTCTGTATATTGTATAGCCAGCAAACATTTTACGGAAGTAGATCTTTTAGAATAAGCGGGACGGTTTGGCTGGAGATGTGCATTTAACATGTACATAACGACGTAAAGTGTAAGTTTTGTCTGAAAATCAGTGGTCCGAAGGCATAGTTACCACCTCGGTCCTCTTTATTTCCTTTTTTCTCCCACAGTATCTTTACTCTGTATGGCCACCACTGCACTGAATTTGAAACAGCACCATACGCCAGCAAAACTGAATTCAAATGATGGAACTGATAAGGATTTTCAGTTACACATGCTTTAAACAAAGCGTCATCATTCCTATGTTGATTATCTTCTAGTAAGTGCCCGTACGTAAGGTACACAATATCATGTACCCTTAGCAAAATAAGTAACACGAACAATTGCCAAAGTAGACGCATTGTACCCACAGTTTGAGTGATTTGGATGTACCGTGAAAATTACCTCGCTAGAGATTCATTATAAGTATAGATTACTGCAATATGTACATACAAATATATATGTACATACATATATTTGTATGTACATACAAATATATGTGTACATACATATATTTGTATGTACGTACATATTGCAGTATTGTAAATCTATACTCTATACATATAATAAAAATGTAACCGGTCGCTGTCTGTACATGGAAGATATATGAGAAAAAATATTATTGGGACCTTTATCAACGCAAATAGAACCCAAAACAATTATTGTTACAATTTTTGTCTGTTTGTCTGTTTGTCTGTTTATCTGTTTGTCTGTTTGTCTGTTTGTCTGTGCGTTTGTTCACGCTAATCACAAAAACGGCTTATCCGATTCAAATATGGTTTTCACTGATACATTGTGGTAAGCTTCACTTAACATTAAGTGTTTGTTTCATGTCAATCGGTTCATAAATAAAAAAGTTATGCCAATTTAAATAATCACGTCATACATGTGGTATGTATTTAGCTTAGTTTTGTGTGTTTTTAAGTTAGGTTAACACGTCTTATTTCTTTATCAAAATGTAAATACTTTGTCAGTTAAAATGTAAATAAAAGTTAGATGTATATTTTTCTGGACTTATTTTCTTTTTATTTTTTGTGATAAAAACATGTTTGTTAATACGTCTCATTACGGAATAGGTGGAATTAAAGTGAATTACGAAATAGTAGTAGTCGAATTACGCTGGTTTCAGCATGAAGGGATCGGATCGACCAGAGAAGTACTACCCTCACATAGAAGATCGACGTAAGAGTAGTAGTATTCGTACTACTGCGTTTCGTTTGGTGAGTGAGAGTGCCGGGGGCCCAATTTCTCCCTTTCCTCTTGAGTTTCCATCTAACTTTAATCCTGAGTCTTTTAAGCGGGGCGTGAAAAAGCATCTCACTAAGCCGCCATAGTGGATACCAGTAGTTTGGAATGGTGTCCACCACTTCTGGATTCCACTGACTGCTTACCATCAGGCAGAGTAGAGTCACTTTGGCAGGCTATTATATAAAAAAAAACCTTATAGCGTTTTTATTCCTCGGATTTCTCTCATTCCAAACAATTTCCCGTTTAGTTTAAACGAGTTCAGTTTCCAGTGAGCCTATGTTTCGCGATGACAATTAATAAAGCCTAAGGTCAGACACTAAATGTTGTGAGTGTGAATCTAAATATTAGCTGTTTTTAGCATGATCAGCTTTATGTGGATTTGTCACGTGTAGGTAATTCAAGCAGCCTGTATGGCTTTGATCCCCGATGGCTATAAAGATTTTTCTTATTCACCTAAACGAAGATGTTTATAATTCAAAACAAACCAAAAGATATATCCAAAAAATGCTGCCCAAAATCACTATTCCACGCGGACGAAGTCGCGGGCACAGCTAGTGTATAATATAATGCAAAATCGGTAAAGTAGAACTAATGTCATATTATCGCTAAGTAACGGATCCATGCGGACGACGTCACGGGGTAGTTTTACAGTACATACACTTATAATATAATATAATAAAGATACATACATACATACATAGAGTGCTAAAACATAATTCTTTTGCCTTTACTTAGGTAAAGACTGTACAAAAAAGAAGAGAATTCTTTATACTGTGCCACCGTGCCGGGTCTATTACTTTCTACATACACCTATCACTCGAAAAATACGGCATTAGTTTTGTTATGTCCAGTAGGCGCTCAACAATATATTATTTAATTTTAGGATTAAAAATTCATATAGTACGATAATAAAGGAACAGAGAGTAGGATTTTTAATTTACCTAATTGTGATAATTTCAGTCTTCAAATATTTTAGTTTGGTTAGAGACTAAGACGTTTTGTAAAGCCTTTTTTTCTTCCTTTCTTGCAATCAAATAAATAAATCAAAATAAGATGCATTGAAAGTAGAAGGGTAGGTATTTACTTTAGCCTAGTATCTTATCACTGATTTTATCAGCTCATGAAAAAAAATCTAACCAGGTAAATACTTGAATATTTTATCGGTATTACTTACCGATAGAATATTCAAGTACACACCGTATGTATAATTATATAGAATGTATAGGTATTTATGCTCGTGCAAGATAACGTAGATAGTTAGGTACCTAACAGCAGCGTGTATGGTTGTTTTGTGTAGGTACCTAACTAGGTCGCAAACCGACGCATGTCACGTATAATCATTGTAATTTGAGTTCTATGCTAGTTGTACAACCGACGCCGACGTTCGTGTTCCGACCGAAACACCTCGTACCTACGCCGGCGTCGCCGTCGTCGTCGGTCGGAATCGGAAAGCGCCCTTGCCACATGAGTAAATATCCAAGTTAGATATTTTACTCATGTGCCCACCTACCACACACCTAGTTCGAAATGATAGTAGACATAGACAATATTGTAGCAAGCTCATATTCATATCCCTAGGGTATATAACAGCAGAAATTTACTGATTCTTGAGGCCTGGTGTTGCCTTGATCTTATCACGAGCGATAATAGGCTCACCACCTGCTACCTAGTTTACGTGGAACTAAACATAATTAAAGGATATCCTAGGTAAGTATCTCAAAGAAGGTATTTTACTAAAAATATGAAGGTAGGTATATACCTACTTACAGGATATTCATGTGTTGAATCTTTTGCATTTGAATTTGTTTCAGTCGTGAAATTGTAGTCATTTTGATGGAAAACAATAATAAATATAGGTAAATACCTACGTATTTAATACACTAAAAAAATCTAAATAACTAATCTAATTTATTTGCAACACTAAATCTATCCACACAATATTTTTTTTTTGATATTATTTATTTGCAATTATTGAATTACGTAAATATTTTTTTAAAAAACCGCATACGTCCGTCCGTCAGAAGGGCTTACGCCGCTCTGCCGCTCTGCCTCCCGTCGCCCGCGCAGAGCCCCTGCGACGCTGATTCAGCCAAATTATCAATAACTATTGAAACATTATCCTAATAAATGAAATAAATCTACAGAGTTGACATTTGGTTTATTCCGGTTGATTCAATATAACTTTTATATTTATAACTATAGTAATTACAAAGTAATATTTCGATATAAGTGAAATCACGTTGTTTTAATATCGTTGGTATAAGTTATATAATCAATTATTGTAAATAATTCTTCTACTATTCTAAAGTTCATGAATCAAAGTATATTGTAGGCAAAAAGAAAAATGAATAAATAGCATTAAAATCTACTAAATATCGAGATGAAAGTCGCGGATTTCGGCGAAATTTCGTCGGAACCACCTGAAATCCTAAACATCGATACTAAATATCGACAGAGTCAAGCTCTAACTGTTTTACGCTAAGGAAGCGTAAACTGATAGATGTCCCTGTGTGTGAATGTGATTGTGTGTGTTTAGTTTAAGCTAGTGTGTAATAATTTTATTGTGTGCGTGTATAACGACGCGATTAAAAAATGCATTAGTAGTTAACATTGTAATTAGTGTGCGTTGCTCGCGTTACCCCGTCCCCCGCCGAAAGTGGCAGACTTTTGCGCAAGGAAAATAGAGCGCGTGTCCACCCCTGTTGGTTTAATGCTCTAAGGTGGTATCTTATAAACACAGCCACACTTACGTAGATCAATCGATTTCGTAGCAGATAACGCAACGAGCTACGAACATCTTAAGCTAAAGCTCTTGCTAAAACGCGTGTTCGAGACTATACAATGTAGATTTATACTATGGTATTGAAAGAGGTATCGATTCGTATTGGTAATATGAATAGGTATTTTTAGAGTTGATATTGATTCTAATGTACCTATCTGAATTATTAATAAAAACATCATTATATTGACATAGTAACAATATTATACATCAACAAGAAAATATGGTCATGATCATCATACGTAATGCTATTCTGAGGCCCTAGACATGATATAAGCTAACGCTAATATTGTCTTTAGCTTATGTCAATCCCATACATTTTTAATCTATTCTATGAATAGAAATCTATGACACTTGTCTAGGACCTCTGAAATTGTAATTACATAGGATCATTCTGCGACACTTCTCATCGCTGTCTTGCCTGTCAACAGTGTCCAGGGATGATCATAGCAAATTGTATTCGAAAAGATCTATGTCTCGTTTACATCTTAAGTATGGGTTAAAAGATTTATGATGTTATCGAATCTTATTTCTTATCGTCTTTGCTTATAGGTTACACACATTGTTTTATTCAAATTCTTTGTTGAACAAATCGTGGATTTATTGGTGTTTATTGTTTGAATAATAGCAGGCTCCTGATACGGAACGATTTAAATTGCTAACGTCAGATCCAGGCATCGGGAACTCGTCAATCTTCCTTCGTCATTTTCCTCTCCGCCGTTTTTCTGCACGATTTGCTATTTCCCTCTTATCTAAGTGATTGTTTTTATTGTGTTTTTTACCAGAATAAATGTGTATGTTTTAGGTTTATTTATATGTCTTTACATCAATATTTTTGTTATCGTGCTATTTGTTTTGTGTTTTTCTTTTGTTCCAAATTTACTATGAAAGTTATTCTTACATAAATAGTTGATATTAGTCAATACCGTCACTGACAGTGTTAGTGGTATTTGTTCTCGTCCTGTATGATGTCTGTCGACTTTTGTCAGCGCCAAGTGTAAATTCTTAATTACATTTATAATAATTAGGTACCTATAATAATGTTATATGGCCTATTCACAGCTGGAATTAAGGCTTCCTAATTTGTGCAAATGTTCACGTTATTATGCCAGTCTCATACATATACTTCCCATAGTTCTAATTTCGTAGGCTCTTCCTTTTCTGTCAAATCTAAACGTCTTTAGAATGCGCTTTCTCTTGAAATCAGGATGTCCACCAACCGTTTGGCGTTTAAGTTCAAGGTGAAGGATCTCCTCTTACGTAGGCAGGCAGACACACCACAATGATATCGATCATTCGCATATATTATGTTATGCATGTATGTATGTATATATATTGTAGGCTATGTATGTATGTTTATTTTCATATTATAACTATATTTATAAAACGGGTCTGCTCGTGTTAGAAAATTATTATAAGGTGTCATACCTCTTTACAGAGTAAATATGAATAAATATAAATAGTAAGAGGTATGACACCTTATAATAATTTTCTAACACGAGCAGACCCGTTTTATAAATATAGTTATGTGTACAAATCGTGTGAGTTTAAAATATTTATTTTCATATTGTATGCATATTTATATATTTTGTTCTGTAAAATTGTCTCTACTGTTATTCAGATGCACCTATTTTGTTTATCTCTGCATCACCTGTACTGGTTGGCTGGTAGATAATGTCTCAGACGTTAAGTCCGCCAATATACTCCTATAAATAAAGTGTTAATAAATAAGTAAATTCTTGCCTTAAAAGCAAAAGACCATATAGAAAAGAAAAAAATCTTGATCTAAATACCAGGGCGCTGGTAATTTGCAATACAAATAATGGTCCCGATAAAGTTCATCTTATAGTTAGCTTTCAATTAAATTTTAATAAAACTTAAATAGACTGTTGTAATCTCTTTTTTTGTATTTGTCTGGAGTATTTGTCGTGTGGTCGAGGCGGTTCTTAATAGGCTTAAGCGCAATCATCTTTTGCTTTACATTTTTGCAATAGGTTTGTCAACATGATAATCTCTCTAAACGTAAAGTAGTAAAAAGAGGCCTCACATTTATGTTAGGTCTAAACATTAAAAATCAATATCACCTCTTCCACAACTATCCGAGGATTGAACTCGAGCTCTGTATTTTTTTAATAATCTAATTTCAACCACAAATTGATATCAAGGTGAACTCGTTCCAAGTTCTTGTAACGGCTTAAAACGAGCGATAAAGCTATCAGCCTCTTTAATACTGTTCCTCATTTACCCCGCCAAGGATCGATTACCCTAATTTTAGGGGTGCCTAAATATCTCGCGATACGGTTAGCCTTTTTCAGGTTAAGCTACACTGGCGGAGAGTTGCGATATTTCATAGCTTATGATATTTAGTTTGAAAAGTGTGGGAAGTGTGAGTATTACTACAAATACCGTATTCATTGTTTAGCGGATACATATAGATACATATTTATATCTTTAGGTGGTCATGTGATAAATTAAAGTTGACTCGTGCAACAGAAATGCTTAATTTCGATTGAAAATATAATTCTAATAGAAATTATTTAGGTAAATCATATTTTTCTCTTAAGAATAATTTCTACAATCATTACAAAAAATTATAGCCATAACCATTGGCTACTGTGGGTCGTATGCTTAAATTGTAACCTACAAACTAAATAATAGATAGCCGTCATCAGTAATATTTTCATTTTTTTGAATATTCAGACGCAAACAACATAGTATAAATATTTATATACAAACTCCGTACCTACGTTTAACTTCGTTTAACTTGCCTAACGTTTAATGGCTAAAAAATACCCTCTAGTTAAACTATCTAGATACCTTTCTTGTTAACATACGTTATAAATTTTAGCAACTTAGCTCCGCATAGCTTAGCCTATCGATATACATAGACCCTTATAGGGCCATCTTGCACCCACCCTTGAGGATCATTTACCTCCAGCGTGTTCACGATAACGCGATTGACCTTATAAATAAATGCGCTCTCAAAAATATTGATGAACATCATTATGGAACAATTTAGAGTTTAGAAGGTTACACTTAAGTTTTAGGGTCACCTTGGACACTTGGGATTGAAACGTATATAAAAAAGGCTTTAGTTTGTGATTGTTTTACGTGACTGAGTTTCTTGCTAATTTGTGACTCGAAATATAACAGCCAGCGGGATAACACCGCTATTAATAAGTATATTTCAGTAAGCACATGTACGGGTAATGCTATAATACCAAGCTTTTTCTGTTACATCTCTAATGTTAAACTAGGCCTCTTAAGTAGATGGTACTGTTTGAGTCATCAAATTTTAAGGAAACATGCATAATTCTTTTATAAACAAATCTAATATATAAAATTCTCGTGTCACGGTGTACGTTATTGAACTCCTCCGAAACGGCTCCACCGATTTTCGTGAAATTTTGTATGCGTATCGGCTAGGGTTGAGAATCGGACAACATCTATTTTTCATCCCCATAAATGTTAAGGGTGGTCTGAAAAGGGATGAAAATGAAACTTCTTCATAGTTTTGAAATTTTGTTTTGGAATACTTCTATTAATTTTTTAATTGGGGTGGATTTAGAGGGATGAAATTAGGGATAAAATATTATATGGAAAGATCTTTGCTTTTGAAGTTAGCGACTTGAAAATTGAAGAGAGGGGGAAGGGTAGGCGGGCGAGAGAGAAGTGAGGGAGAAGGAAGGGGAAGAGAGGAGGGAGGGAAGGGGAAGGGTGGGGAAGGGAGGGGGGAGGAAGGGGCAGCGAGAGGGAAATGAGGGAGAACCCACGAAAAGGGAGAGTGAAATGACGGGAAAAGGAGAGAGGAGGAGGGGCGAAGAGGGAGGGGAGAAGCTGAATGGGAGGAGTGGGGAAGAAGGGAGAGAGGAATAGGGGAAAGTAGTGAAAAGTTTACGGAGGATATCTGTAGGTAGGTGAAAGAGGGTTTGTAGAATAGGAGAAATAAATCCCTATTTCCCTTGGACACGGCATCACGCGTGAACGACTGGACCGATTCCGTTAATCCTTTTTTTGTTGTGTTTGTTATTGTCAGAAGAAAGGTTCTGCGAAAAATTAGATAATAATTAAGACAGGACAACGTCTGTCGGGTCCGCTAGTATAATATAATATAATTGAACAATATCATTAAATAAATATTGTGCCATATTCTCATTAGAAGAAAAACGCCTTCAATCTGATGTTTGAAAGCAGATAGCGCATCCGAAAATTAGCGCTTGAAAATTCCATGAGTTAAAGTTTGTCTTGCGTTGATTAGCGTTTCTTTGGCTCAACGCCAGCTTGATATTAAATTGAGTCTTGCTTGCCTAATGCGATTCTTTTCGCGTTCTATCTTAAGCTTTAAGTAGGGCTAAATTGTGTGAAAAAGTGTGTTGACTAATGAAACTCAAACCTAGGGTATCTAGAAAGAAGAAATATTGTCAACAATGCAGTTGCGTAGTAGAATGACAATGACAAATATGTTCTTATATGCATAAGTTATATAACACACACATACATCACATCACATCACATCACACCGAATGTTATATACGCAACAGGTACCAGTCTCTTAAGTACAATGTATTACATATTTCATCTGAGAGAAGTCCATAAGTGGCAGCATCATTTACAATCTGTTTCGCTGATTTGCCACTGCAAATAATAAAAAAACATGAAATAAATTTCAAACTGATCAGTATAATTTTTAAACTTTAAATGGCGTCCGCACCTAACACTACTGTATATACCAATTAAAATAAGCGATACCTACACATTAATAATATTAGCTCAAATCTATACACACTGATTCTAATACCGATGCAAAACAAAAAAAAATCAGAACAATAACTACAAAATCCTTCATAATAAAAAACGCAAGAACGTAACATTCCCACTTGAACAATTCATCAGTAACATGGAATAAAAACCGCCGTTCGCTTGTCCGCCATTTTGGACAAAGACGGTAATGACAGCTACATACTACGACACTAATGAGTGCTGTTATCCGACAAAAACGCCTACAGTACACGTCTATGGGTACAGTCAGCAAGACTAGGATTAACACCATAAAGAAATTGTTCATTTGTTTTAGAAGTTATATATATAATTGTTATAGAAATTAAATTTTTATTTATTTTAGTTTAGCTGCTTTCTCTAATAAGAATTAACAGATTTTTATTGTATTAAAAGTTAGTAGGTTAGATACACGGAGCAGAAAAACATGCTGAGGAAACCTAGACAATAATAAAAGTCAAAAAATTTCTATTCTAAGTGGTGATCAATGCTCATTGCTCATGTCTTCCTTGTTTACGATCTTTGTTTCTTAGTGGGACAGTAATGGGCTTGTATTGGTACTAAAAACATTTAAAACTTTTGGCGAAGGTATAAATAATCTGTTTTGTTTTGATATTGAAAATGTCTTTTCGTTCGCGCCAGTGTAGGCTTCGATTTCACGAAAAAGTGCGATTCCCTTTTATCTCGGAGAGTTGTATAGATATGATATTCAAAAAAACTTAAAAGATGCGTATTCGAATGAGCTGTAAATATCCGAGAAAGTAAGAACGAAGAAAGTTATGGCTGAAACAGAATTTTTGATTTTGGCGCTCGATATTTAGGAAACGTAGAATAATGTCAATAATTATCATTCAACTAATAGTTTTATTTTGTAACCTTTTCCTTATCCCGAATTTCTCGTCGCTCAGCGACAATATTGTTTCCAATGCCGTAGATTCATTTCCAATGTGCTCGATAGTCGTGTGAGGCACGAAATCTGTGAATTTTTAGAAAGAAAGAAGAAAGAAAGAAAAACATTTATTCAAGACAGGCACAAGGTTACAAATTGACATAAAATTGTAAAGCAGAATGTAGGTATTTTAGTGCGCCAGTCTGAAAGGGTGCCATTTTAACTTTATGCTGCTCACCTCATAAGAGGTCCGCAGCGTTGATATTCTGATGGCACCCAAAAGGGTGACGTCACATATATCAAAATAAACTAATATAGTTATATAAACAAATAATGACAATAAATACGTATGAAAACAAATAATAACAATAAATACAACAATTTACAGAGTGACAATAATTATAGGGTAACATACAACCAGAAAAGAGAAACAGTTTCAGTTTATGAAGGTGCCGACAAGTAGGAAAATAAATTGTTTGGTGTATTTGTGGTGTTTAAATAGTTTAAATATTTTGTGATAGTATACTCTAACGGTATTGGTTTATTATTTACGGATTATTATGTATTCACGGATTGACTTACAGTTGCAACCTTTGGACTTAGTTCATTTACTATTGAGTTTGTTTTTAAATCTCTTTTCGAAACTATGCATAAATAAAGGTTGAAATTTATATTTCAGCTAAAAAAATTTCAATTTTCTTAATGTTTATACCTAATTCTTTTGTGAACCGTACATAGCTACGAACTTCACTTATCTGGCGGCTGTCCGTCATAATTGCCAGCTATTAGGGGCTTTTGTCTGCATCCCGTGGCTTGGATTATAGACCATCGTGTGCTATATAGTCTGATGTGGAACAGAGGCAAAGATAATTTCAGTGATTAATATTTTATGCATCTTTAAATCTAAACTTATTATCTTGCACAATTAAAATATCGTAAGGTATTTAAAATGTTAGATGAAAAATAATACTTAACTTAATAAATACACTCTTGTCGTTTTTAAAGTAGAATTTGAAGAACGGTTCGGTACTTTATTCAAGATTTAAAGCCAGTTAATTAAAACCTGAAATGCTTTACCAAACAAGTAAACATATGTTGTATTCTATTTTGAATTCGAATAAACTCAAACTCAAACTCTTCTTTCGTAGTATCCCTTGAAGTATTTCGGTATTGCCAGTATTAAACCTTTTGTATAAGAACTTAGGACGACATTTATAGTGAATATTAATTCTATTTGTTTATTAGTACAAGTAAAGTAATCTACGTACTTAGTGCCGCCATTTATAATCTAAATCAACGATCATAGCGTAAACTTATTCACGCCATATACATAACTATCTGTTCAGCTGTTTACGAGTAAACATGTAGGAGTCTCAGCCTCCCTCCACAAAGTACCTCCCTGGCGGCAGAGCTAATGACTGATGGCATCTCATTAGTGACATACTTTACGCCGAGCTTTGTTGAGGAAAAACTTTGTGAAAAACATGTTTGTGTGACGATCTGAAGTACTGGGTGTTTTGGTGTGGTGTTTCAGATATTTAAAGCATTCTTGAAAATTGTAGAATTATTATTAAAAAACTAAAGAAACTCATTTTTCTCGTGCTGACGCTACATTAAAATATTATGTACCCTATGTCACTCCCACAATCAATACGAATCTAATGATACCTCAATGTTTAAATCCATCAAGCCATTCAGTGTATAGAGCGTGCCAAAGAAATAGACATAAAAGTTATAATTTTAAATAAGATACATAAAAGATGCGACTATATGAGGTTATAGCCATTTTTAATCTGTGTTTAAATAATCCTGAAAGTTATCCACGGTACAGAACATCCAAAACATCACCTTGACGTAAACAAAGCTCTTAAATTAATCATTACTTTGCACATGTCTTGTAAGTCAAACATTGTAGTATCGGGAGAACACGCCAGATCCCCTGTAATCTGCCTCAGGGTAAGCTACTAGCACCGGCTGGCATTGGCATTTGTTGGCAGACTTACCCAACGAATGACTAAGCTTTGGGACAACTTCTAAGGGCTTGTATTAGATTATATTTTGAAACAATTTCACATATTATGTACTACTTATTATGATGTTAATATCTGAACGAAATGGGTAACGCTTTTTAGGATTCAATTTTAAAGTAAAAAAAAAGACAGACAGATCCTTTCTTTTTTTACACAACCTAATTAGCAAAAAGCAGTAAAAACTCCTTAGATATTTGGCGATTCGTAGCAATTAATAAAATGTTGCCGTTGTTTTAATCTTTTAACATTTTAAAAAGGATATTTTAGAAAAACCAAAAAACATGAAATTTAGTCAAAGTGATAATAATTTCGAAAGACCAACCTATATCTAGCAATAAACGGTTGTCGTCTGCAAGGATGATGGTCAGAAAAGAGATATTCCAAATTATAATTCTTCCTAATTATCGTGCCAACCCTAATAAGTTGTACTTAATATATTAATCTTAACATGCTGGTGTGAGCAGCTAGTGAAAACACGAGACTAACAGCACAAGATCTGGATATCAGATACATTTGCTATTGACAAAAAGACTATGGGCTTTTTATTAGTGCAAGTTGAACCACAGTTTACATACAACTGTTCTGGAATTCGCTTGCATTTCTAACATAGAATTTAATGATGACATAAAATGCATGTAAGTAAATATGAATGACATAAAATTTATGTAAATATTGCCTCTGGCAAATTTACAAGACTTTATTGCTGAGTGAAGGAGTGTGTGGAATAATCACTGTTCCAAGAACTTTTACAACCGATGCATTGCATGTAACTAATAAAGATGCCTTTTTTTTGCCAGACTGCTGAAGTCAATGTTTTTCGAATGTATGTATGTATGTATGGGGGTATGTATGTTTATTTCTTTGGCACGCTCTACAGCCTAAATGGCTTTTGACATATGAGATGTCATTAGATTCGTATCGATTGTGGGAGTGACATTTTGTATAAAAAAATTCAATGTAGCGTCATTACGAAAAATAAATGGCTTTTTGATTTTGAATTTATTTTGCTTGTTAATTTTGAAACTATAATGCCTTTCATAACCATTAACTTTCATTTAATGCTATCCAATAAGTATAAAAGTATGTAAAGATTGAAGCTCAGCTAGGAGTTAAGCTCTTTTAGGTTTCGCATAGTCTTTACAACAATCTTCCCATGGAATTTTCATGATTGCATTTAAAGAACACTTTTATATACAGCGGAAGAGTTTTTTGTTTGTTTGTACGCGCTAATCTCTGTCGGATTTGAAAAATATTTTTGAGTATGATAGCTCAGTTCTCGAGGAAGGTTATAGAATATGTAACATCACGGTACTGGCGACGGGAGCAGAGGAGTGGGCAAATACGTGGGTGAAACCGGGCTGCAGAAAGCTAGTATTACATGGGCACATATAAAATGCATGAACCATTAATACTCCAGTAGTATATATTTGTCATTAAAAAATGTGACATTACAATCGCCCTTAGGGAGCGTCGTCCCAAAACAGGCGTATGTTTATGTAAACAGAAATAACATAGCCAAATGAATCCGGAAAGGTTGGGAATTCGTAAGTATATTTAAACAATACAGTAACCCAACAAAACAAATTAAAACAAATAATTGTATAGATAAAAATTTCTATGGACGGCACAAATTTTCGAAAAAAGGGATTTGACCTCAATTTAAAGGTTCAGCCGCCTGATAACATTAATCAAAACATATAGCTGTTATGTAGAGGGGCTCCGTCGTCGATTTTCTGGTCAGTGCCCCGGTAATTTCAGTTAACTTGGCAATTTTTCAGTTCAGCTGTTATAAAACATTATCGGATATCTTGAGGATAAGAAACACAGGTGTAAGTCTTATTGTGACTTTTTATATCTGTAGTGTTTTTATATTTGTAGTGGTTTATTGTATCCTTTTATACTGTCTGTTTCCCTTTTCTCTCTTATCTTGTTGTGTTTCTCTGTCTCTCTGGTCTGGTCCCCAAACACATTTTAGGCGATGGCGAAGCCAGGTAAGTTATAAAAGTAATAAGTACGTATTTATTACTTTACACATCACATATGTGATGATATGTTTTCATCACTAAGTAACACTAAAAACTGGAAAACCTTCACTGCAGGATAAAGTATTTAAGGGCATTATGCCTAATTTATAATGTCAAAATCAAAGACGTGAGGTTAACATGATAAAGTTGTTAGAGAAGAAACTGGCTCTTCATGTGCGTTCTATTCATCTGTTCCATAGGGAATACTCTAAGTAATTATCTGCCAATATGCCATGCTTCTATGCCTAATAGTACATCAGATCTCTCTCACCCAGAACAAATTCCTTCCCGCATACATTTTCCTACAACGTCCTCTATTAGTAGGACACCAAGATCATAATAGGTAGCGACTTCTAAACCTCTAGTACTCTAGAAATTTATGAGACAAAGATCCATTGACCCGTCTCTCAACCGAATCGAACGTTCCCAATAAAAAAAAACAGTCTTACGTAATTTTTTTATATATAGGCCACCAAAGTGACTCCATCCCGCCTGATGGTAAGCAGTCAGTGGAATCCAGAAGTGGTGGCCACCATACCATAAGCCATCGTCTTAAACTGCTTGTATGGTGGCCTCCACTATGGCGGCTGGGAATCAGTGGGGTAGGAGAAGGGAATGAGGGGGGTGAGGAAAGAGGAAAGGAGGAAATTGGACCTCCAGCACTCTCACTCACCGAATGAAACGCAGTAGTACAGATACTACTACTTTTACGTCGACCTTATAAGAGAGGGTAGTACTTTCCCGGTCGATCCGACACATTTATTCTAAAACCCAGCGTGGATCTACTACCGTAAATACATAGATGAATAAAATCAGTTTCATTTATATTGTGTGCTCATCCATTTAAATGAGCCGTTAGCTCTTTAGCAGTTCTCAAACCGGTTTCACTTCAGAATAAATATGAATATTTAGTGAATGAATGAAGAACGTTTCAGCGAATTTGAGTGGTTTAAATTTTAATTCAACGTGTAATGTAAATGTTAATTTGATGAGTGTAGTTTGTTTTTAGTTTAATTTATGGTTTGTGTCTCTTTTTAGTAAGTTTTTAGAGCTACTGCTCTGCTCCCGTCTCCAGTAGCGTGATGTTACATAGCCTATCACCTTCCTCAAGAACTAGGCTATCATACACAAAAAGAATTATGCATAGCCGACTGGTAAATCCAAGATATATAGAGATACTCGTTTATATAGAGATTAGCGCGTTGAAACAAACAAACAAACAAACAAACAAACAAACTCTTCAGCTTTATATAATAGTATTGATAAGCAGTATGAACCTATACTGCGCATTCTTTTTCTACCACACAAGGGAAGTTAAATTACAAATTACATGAAATACAACAAGAAATAAATATTTCTGAATTACATATATGTATGTCTCGACTGAGATTAAAATCCACAACTTTCGGTTTGTCGATATCGATATGCACATGAAAAAAAGAAAGATATATTACAGTGTGCACAATCAATCAACGAGTTCCTATATTAACCCGTAACAAAAATACGTGGTGACTATTGAATTACGTTTCTCGACCTTGTGCTAATTGATATACTATTTATCACCTTATTTTGTATCCATTTACAGCAAGTAATTAATGCATTTATTTGAGAACCACTGTCATAGGTAAGACGAGACATAGGTGAGGCGAACTAATTTTGAATATCAAAGACTTGTCTGCGTTTGTTTATTTATTGGTAGTTAGTCTGCGCCCGCGTTTACGGTGCTTAACAACTCGCGAGAGTGTTATTTTGTTCTGTGATGTTTGTTTAATATTGACGACAGTTTGATAAGGTGGTTGAGAACTTAACTCTATACTGAGTTTGTGATTTGTTTTGAAATTTTTTTCATACGTGATAACGTGAGGTCAGATATGTTTCTGTTGTACATTGTAGTCGAAAAAAGACTTTTATTGAAATTTATTTTTATTTTTAGCGTATGGTCTTATAATGCAAATTCTCGAAGACACGTATTTTGTTATTTCATTCTCAAGGACTGTCTGAGTAGAAACAAGTGGAACGTCATTTATGTACTGTAATGTTAGTACATTGAGTACATTATACTGTTAGTAAGCATACAAATAAGAAATAAGCAACTGCATGTAAGTTTGTCTGTGTCTATTTATTGATTGTAGAAAAGAATTCTGATGATCTTTTTCTGGTTATCTTGACGTTTTTACGAGTTAACATGAAGAGTTCACTGAATGTGTGTTTACCTACATCTACATACAATAAGTTGATAGCTGACACTTTGATAATCAATTAGTAATACAGTAATGATGTTTATATAAGTTATCTACTTTTATGTGTATAGAATCGAGATTTTAGTGTCCTAGACAAACCTTTAAAGGGTTTTTGGACACTCTTAACATACTCCAATGTAAATATTTATTCAATAAATAATAAATAAATAAAAAACTAAATGACGACATAATGAGTGTAATTTTAATTTTGATGATAATTTTGAACAAAAATATTTATTTCAATTTAAATTTACATTCGGTTAGCAACAAAATGGGAAAGAAAATAAACTGTATAAAACTTTAAAAAGAAACCTATATTATACCTATAATAAATATATAAATGTATGTAATACTAATAATGTAACTTTATTATATATATATTATTTTGTTTGTCCTTTCATTTTCTGGAATTTTATTCTTATAGCTGTAATAAATGTCAGGTTTCTTATTTATACTGTATTAAGCGCAGATTATTTTTACAACAGCCGTTTAGAATAAAATCGAATAAAACAAAATATATTTAACGTCATGCCAAGTTAATGCACTCGAAAATAGTTTTATAGGAATCGTTAAAACTGATCAACTATGAGTTAATGCTTTTTTTATATTGTCTTGTGGGATGTGTGACGGTTACATAAATGATACTGGCTGGTTACATTATTTTAAATTTAGATCTTAAAATACTTCACAGTGGTTGTTTTATATTTGAATTTAGAAAAACAATCTCTTTTTACAAATTTAATTAGGCACGTAATTTGAAACTAAAATATACTAAGTGTTAAAAGAATGAAAATACAACAGACGTTTAGTTAATGACAAAACGCCGACATTATTTTGACACTGATCCAAAATGTCTTCCAAAACCCACGGTTAATTGCATTAGCTTCCTATTTCCTTACCACATCACCTAACGATGACAAATCAACTGATACTGATTATTTATTTTTCAGCGTTCTAAATACGACGGAAGCGGCGCAAACGCAAATTAAACTGTGAAAAAGATCAGACGCGACAACATGGCGGCGGGGATTGCGCGCCAAATCGCACGTCAGCGCCAGCGCCATCTGTCAGCAGCGCACGATAACCACATCCGTAGTTTGAATCATTCGGACCGTTCAAAATAGTCATTTGTGATTGAACTGTGACAGTGCCGGGGCGTAATGTGATATAAATGATATAATTGTTAAGTGTTGTGTTTGTGTTTGTGTGTTACAATGTCCGAGGAGAGATCACGCCGGTTGTCGCAGATCTTCGACCCTCTGGCGAGGTTCACGGACCTTAGTGGTGCTGGCCAATCGGCTAGCACCCCGAACAGTCCCCGACTGTTGCCGAGGAGGTCCCGAGATCCGCCGCCACCGCCACCTAGGTAGGAAGTTGATATAATTTTACATGGTCTGATTTATGTTAAGTGATAATTTACAACCAATAAAGGTATCACTTGCTCGATCTTTTGACAGATTATGCAAGTCTTATACCCTTCTTGCATGCCTTTACCTTTATAGACCCACTGCATTGGAAGTTACTGGTACCCTACTAGAGACCCCTTCTCATACATAGCATCTTCACCACATTTCAAAGTTAACATCACGCTACTGGAGAAGAGCTATGACGCACGTAAAACCGCGCCAAAGAAAGCTAGTCAGTTTATATAATGTAAATGAAGGAGCTCTACTAATGGCTGCAGAACTACACGAGTTAGTCTCCAATTTACGTCGATGAACGTTTCTAAAACAACGCAAGCAAAATAATTATCCAAAATTCTAGCGTATGTTACACGTAAATGAAGTCGCTGTAATGTAAGAGTACAAGATCAAAGCTAAAACAATTAACTACGGGTTATTCAAGTTATTGTGTTGCCGATTTCTTGCCAACCACATATTGTATTGTTTACATGTTCTATGTATCGGGTACAAATAGTAGACTACGTGTGAATGCCTTTTTTTGTTCGTTCTTTCCTCGGCTGTCATTTCTTTATTAAGGTAGCAACATTGATCGAATTCATGATTCGAAATAGAGCCAGTGTCCTGGAGCCTCGAGCTGAGTGTGTACACCAGCCACGTTATTTAATATGCTAAATCTGTCGGGAAGTCTCCAGAAAGAGAAAAAAAATGTAATAGTCAATTATTATTTTCACACGGTGAATAATAAAGAATGACCTATTATTCTATGTAATCGAATAGAAATATAATGAGGAATTTACTATATTGTATAGCTTCGTGGACTGTATCAGCCTAAATGCGTCACACTGTTTGCGAAAGGAATTGCACTAAGGTGATATTTGGTAGGAACTCAGTTAACGCCTCAGGCAATTACCTACTATTATTTTCTTAGTAGGTTTTCACGTCACCCACGAAAAAATAAGAGGTGGCTCCATAATCTTGACCGTAGATCTCAGGGTTAAATAAGCAAATGTTGATTTCTCGTGTCTTGAGCCACAATTCCATTGCATGGCCTTTCGAATTTGGGAATTTACTTTATTAAATCTGGTGTATGTAAAACTTTCATATTGTTTGCAAAGATTTCAGTAACTTTTTGTCTCAACTTAAAATTCCAAATTTTAACAAAGAAAAGACTGTAGTGGAAATAGTTCACGCAATAACAAAATACGTTATACGTTATTCCAAAACCAAAATCCAATACAAGCATACCGATCCATTAAGTAAATTTGATCAATACGATGATCTGATCAGATAATCCGGTTTGTTGGAACCCTTGCAAATTAATCATTCAATATTAATAATACCTCATTTGTTCGTATTAATCCTATGAAAGCTACCAACTGGGTCGTTTCAACCCGTTGAAGTATTTATAGTGGTGCGAAATATTGTGCATTTAAATTAATGAAGCTCCCAAATATTAATGAGTTCTGCACATTTTTGGATGAAGGTTGGTTACGTGGTGCGAATTTATGTTTCGTTGTAACGAGATATTGATATTTGCTCAGTACTGGAGAGATATAGTTTTAATTTTTTATGCAACTTTAGGTGCCATACAAGCTAACAGCCCGTTGCTACACTGGATTATGTGTTCAAATCTTATTACCAAATGTAGAAGTCACCACAAATATGAAGATGGTATGCTTTATTACTTGTAGAAATGTTGTAGCTCTACCATAAATTGACGTGCATAATTCTCACCGATAACAGCGCAATAATAATTTAGAAAAACGCATTTTGGTAATGCTGGTACCAGATGTAACTAAATTAATAGCATATTATATTAAAGGTCAAGCGCAAAATAAGGTACGGTATGTATATAAATACCTATAAATGCATGATGATCACATGAATTCCCGTTCTATAATTAAAATTATGTTGTATCTACATAAAAAAACTGTCATTGCCAATCCGCTTTGAGTAAACGTGGCTTCAGCCTTCTCTGTATGATAACAGCGAGGCCCTACCACAGCCTCTTATAGCAATCTAATCATAACCTTACTTTGTCTCTATCTTTCTATCTATTGCCCCCAGGTCTTTTGCTCAACGCGGTAGTGAGACTGTTTACCTACCTATAATTATGTTTCATTTGCAGGCCAATCGCGCACTCCTCTCGGTTAGATCCGTTGGATTACGAGCTGGCGGAGGTGGGGTCTATCAACTGGCAGGAGAGATGCCTGGAGCTTCAGCTGGAGCTGCACCGCAGCAGGCACCAGGCTACCAGGGTCAGAGACATGTTGAGAGATAAGGTGAGTGGGATTAGGTTTATTCGTCTGTACTTTTGATAACAGGAGTATAAGGACATGGTATTCCTCGTGCTCCTATCACTAGGAAAACCGAGTAGAGGCACAAAGAAATGCCTATTTAACGCGGCGTGAAAATTTTTACTATATTTACTACAGCCAATGTGGCTAATAGGTATTGTTTTCAGGTAACTTAATATCATTGAAATGTCTAGTGTTATACCTACCGTTATTCTTATTATTCGGACGTCCGCGAATTTTTTTATATTACTTCATCCATGATGTTTGAAATTCTTGTGTCTTTTTATCTCAAAGGGTTTCCACAAACTACATTTTGGTTTTAGTACACATAATCGTTACCGTTTTGCAGGCGAATTTAAAAATAAAAATATGATTAGCACAAGCTGTATATAAAGTACGGGTTCGTTACAGTATTATATAGGTAATAATAGATACTCTATTTTTTTACTTTTTCGGGAAGAACCTTAAAATTTGTACCTACTATAGTTTTAAGTAAATCGTTATCGCCTAAAGTCAAGTCTACTACGTTTCTACAAATAGCTCCACAATATAATAACCGCCAGATTTAGCATAATTAGTGATTAACAAGGAGATATCGGTGACCGATGTAATTACGTGTCCGCGTGTCTCGATACGTCACAATTAGTAGCAATATGTTTGCCATGTCAATAGGACATATCCTATTACTATTATAAATGCGAAAGTTTGTGTGTGTGTGTGCGTGCGTGCGTGCGTGCGTGTGTGTGTGTGTGTGTGTGTGTGTGTGTGTGTGTGTGTGTGTGTGTGTGTGTGTGTGTGTGTGTTTGTACCACTCAGCGCCCGAACGGCTCAACCGATTTCGATGAAAATTGGTATGTAGATAGAATCGGTGCCGAAGACGGACATAGGCTACTTGTTATCCCGAAAATCGGTATGGTTCCTGAGGGAGACAAAACTCATTTGTACAATGTGACAACAGTATGATACATGTGGATGTTCAAATTTGGTGTTTTAGGGTTTATTAGAGATTCGATTTTGTTTTTTTGAAGGCATTCATTGTGCTTTCTAGGTATTGTTTCTATGGTGCTTAGAGGGCACTTTCATGTCCTTAATGTACGGTTATTACGTAGGACTAGGTAGACCCGTACCTATGCTTCCTTATAAACTTTCGCGTTTAATTAACGCGGTCATGCATTAGGTATTTACATACCTTATTTTGCTTGACGATTCGACCAGGTTACACCGGGCGTGGTCACAAGCAGACTGATCGCGTGAATTCCCGTATATTTAGATATATTATATAGTACCTATGTTTGTTGTATAGTATGTAAAATACTTTTAATAATTTGATTTGTATGTTGCTATATATTCAAGCTGCCATACTAAGTTGCCATGGTTGCAACTGAGATGGTGCCCAACAATCCTGATCTGAGGATTTATTAAGCATAGGTGATTATTATTTTTAGTAGCCTAATATCAAAATTGACTATAACATTTGTATATATATAAGCGTATCAACAGTAAAACAAACCCGTAACCAACAACAAAACAAAAGTAACCTCAAAAAAGTACAAAGCCAGTAATACGCCGCAACCATTCCGGGCTATCACTAAGAAGTTAACCGGCACCCCGTCATCTGTGCTTTATAGCCCCGGATTTAATTTCGCACGACGTTATTCACCCCCCAACTTTTTGTTCCGCTGACTTACCAAGAAAGGACTTTAGTGATAGATGGCTGATACATTTTTCATCGATTCAGAAGGTACAATTTCGGAAGAATGAAATATGTAGTAGTTTCACGTGTAAACAACATTTGATTTTTGTGAGGGTGAGAGTTCGCATTTATGAATATTATTGTGTGTCGTGATCTTTCGATACTCTAAAATGAGATCACGTTGTTCCCTAAAAGGGGTAGACAGAGGTGTATAAAATCCACGTTTCGTCAGCTTTGTAACAAGAGGCCCTAGACAAGTGGCAAAGATCATATATAATATATATCATATATTCTATTCATAGAATAGATAATAAAATGTATTGGATTGACATAAGCTAACGCCAGCGCTTATGTCAATTTCATACATTTTTTTTATCTATTCTATGAATAGAATAAAAATCTTTGACAATTGTCTAGGGCTTAGGCATAGATTAAAATATCGTGGTAACTGAGGCGAGCCTGTTGCAATTTACCAATCACAATACCAAATTCTGGGCTAATACTGAGAATTTCATATCAGACAAATCTAAACTCCTTTCCCCGAATCCGAGATCCAACCCGAAACGCCTGCTTGCTGCGGGTGTACCAAAGCAAATAGTTCAGGTTATTTGATATACATGTAGTAATTTTCACTAAGAACAGCTGCACGAACGAATCTAATTGGAATAGAATAATTAGTAGACATCATAATGAGTCTATTCTTTTTGATTTCTCATAATTTTATATGAAGAATTTAAAATACCTGGTCAAAAATAGCACTCTTGTGTACATACTATATAATATTCCCTACAAATATTTGTTACAAATTTCTCTAGGTTGTATAATATCAACAGAAAAGTTCATATAGCCTGTACGTACGTTATTCTCTATAGGCTTACGTAAACCCAATGACCTGAAAACAGTCTTTATACTTCACTGGTCATGCTATGAAATGTCATAAAGTCAGCCATCTATAAGACTCGATAGTGGACAAACAAAGGGATTTACTGAGACGAACTAATTTATATAAGTACCTAAACATAGTATTTATATACCTACTGTCTATGTCAAGGCAATTTCATGGTTGAAGTAAATAACCGAAGCGAAGTATAATAATATACTTTTGAACCTAGTAGTAAGTTGAATAGTATACCTATTTTTATGGCAATACCCGATGAATGCATGGGGATACATTTGTCTAGCAGTTGGACAGTGCATCGGTTGAAATGAAAAAACGTATGAAATCTGAAGTGATTTTTTTATGTCTAGAACTTAACAGTGGCTCCAATACGAAACTAGCCAGATATAGTTTTTGCATTAATTCAAAAACAGACCAAACTAAAAAAACCCGAACGTATACACATTGGAAATATCTATAGAAGCAAAGAATTAAACAGGTAATAGAAAATAGCAGCATATTAACTAATACACATTAGCACCAGTTAATAAAATTGATTTTAAGGCTACTGTATGTTGTATAGCTAGTTAGTAGATTACTACTATGACTTGAATTTAATGTTTCTACGATACCTATCAAGATTATAATCCTTTTAATTTTATAAAGTTTGTGTGTGTGTATGTGTGTCAGTGTGTGTGTGTCAGTGTGTGTGTATGTGTGTCTGGGCGTGTGTTTGTTACAAGTCAGCGTCTAATCGGCTGCATGGTTTCGATGAAAATTGGTATGTAACTAGGTTCTGTGCCGAAGACGGACATAGGATAATTTATATCCCGAAGATCAGTCTGGTTCCTGAGTTATTAAACACATACCATTTTCAACGCAGGCGAAGCCGCGGGGCGCAGCTATTGAAATATAAATTACTTCTTAAAGACTTCCAGATAATCTGGTCAGCATGACATAGGCCCCAAGTCTGCCATTTAAACCGGTCGTGACCCGCCTTTATCCATCTGTTGCATGATAAATTATATAGTTTATTTTTTTAACTATTTATATCACATAGACCAATATCAATATCACTGAAACTGATTACAATACTTTATATTGTGGAATTCAGTCTCCTTTATCACAGACAAAAATTGTAGTTTTTTTCGGATGGACGCGGCGGTCGAGCGAGGCTCTCGCCGCGTCGAGTGCGGAGGAACCTGCGGTGTTGCAACCCGCAACCAGCGCCATCAGTGTTAGTGTTCCAATTCCGTGCAATAATGAGTGTACGTGTGCCAAGTGTTCTAAAAGTGTACATTGTTCACGTGTAGACCTTAGTAACGGTAATGGTGAAGAAATTCCCACTAAAAGTTAAAAGGGACTCGGGTACTTCACCACGCTTTGTAATTCATTACATTTATATATAAATTAGTTCACTACCGGTCATCAACCGTGTCGCGTGTACTCACTATCATTTTATCGTATATCATTTTCTATCAATTTGTACTTTGCATTAGAACTTTAAAGTAATAAACAAACTCTCTAAACTATCTCCTCGTATCATTCAATATCATCATACCAAACTAAAGGAGTGTTCGGTAAAGTACCACACAAAAATGTTCTTTCTACAAACGAAATGCATTGTGTGTGCCTTAACTACCTTAAATATGAGTCACTTTCTTCAAATTACAAACGTAATTTTTCTAAAGTTTACGAACTTCTTTGAAATATAACATCGATGCTGCCGCATTTTGTCAAAGTGACGTCCACAAAGAAGCAATTTAATTTACATTTAGTTTTCATACAATTATTTGCAGCGAAATGACAATCAAACAATTCAAATTTGTTGGGCGACTTGTAAACTTATGGACCTGAGACTCGAAACTTTTAATTAAGTAAAGGGAATTGCCGTAAACGTCGTTTGGGGCAATTTGTGAAGTTTTAACAACTGTCAACAACTGGGAACGGTCCGGGAGCGATTTAAGTCGACGCTGATCGATTTGGAATTGGAAATGTTGAAAAAATGTCCTTCTAAGACTTTGTGACGTTAACTCCGAAATGGCCGGTGATTAAAATAATATTGAACTACGCAAAGGGAAGCTTTTTGTTTTACATTGCGTTGCAAAAACTTGGATCCTTCCTTTTTGTTGATAATCGAAGTTATTTGCCGTTCCTTGCTGATGATATTAATAACTTACAAAAGAAGGATCTTCAACCGCTTTACTTGCTTTTTGTAAATGTGTTTCGTTGACAATTTTGAGCAGTACGGTACTCTCTTTTAATAAAAATTGGACACGTTTTCTGTGACTACCTACATGTTTTCTATTTATTAATATTGTTACTTTATTTGACACCAGAGGTCCGCCCTCGCTTTGCTTCGGTATCAAAGGTTTCATTTGATCTCACAATAAACTCTTAGGGAAAATATCATAGCAATAGTGTCATATTACATCAATTAGATTTACGAAGCGGCTTAAAATATTGAAATTCTGAAAATGACTAAAAATATTATGTTAAACATAATAATAATTTTTAACAAAAATAAAACCGACTTCAAACAGGTAGGAACTAAAAAGTAAAAAATAAATTTACTTAGCACAAAGTAACTTGTATTTTGATTTGTTTAATCAGAAATGATTAAATAAGTATTTTATAATTTTGAAGTTGGTGCCAAGCAAATACTATAAGAACCTTGCAAACTTTGCAAACAAACAAACAAACAAGTATACAAAAAATCAAATCTTTTCTCTTTATAATATTAAGCTGAGATTGTTATAAACTACTGTCTACTACTAGAGCCATAACTGTGTGGTTTCCAAAATGAAATCTAGAGCAAATCCGACAGATTCGGTGGGTGTAGCTAAAGGCGACTAATAAAATAGCAATATATACCAAATCACTAACCTGTCTTCCACCGTTCGTCAGTCTACTTGATAAAAATACAGTTCTTGCTCCAATGGATAGTTGTCGCAACAAAATCTCTTTTACAAATTGCACCTGTGAAACCGTAGATAAAAAGTCGCAATTCTTTCAGAAGGCGATCCATCTTTCGTAGTTTAATCTGATATCGGAGTAGAATCCCTGAGCATAGTTGGTGAAATCCCTCGTGTGTTTGGTACAAGAAGCGCAATACATCTCTCCGGTGCATACTTATCGCAGCACGGCCACTTAGTGCAACCACTGAATGTTCTGACGTTTCATGAATGGGGTGTACTGACGTTGTTATATGGGAGTTCAGGAATTTTGGAAATACTGTGTTTTTAACAATAAAAAGTACCATGGTATTGTGTGCAACTTTTGTCCATTATTTTTTCTACATTTTCTTTCGTAATTAAATTATGGAATTGCAAATAAGTAACACGAACTATTACATAAATTACACGTTCGTCCTTCAGACTATAAAACAGCCAGAAGCAACATTTAAATAAATACGTTTACTCACAACGAAAACGATGTGCACACTCATTTATCCTTTTTGGATTCGTATAGAACAACTTGAGTTTAAAACAATTACACACACATTACGTACTTTGAAATGAAAGAATAATAGTGAGCTACGTACTGTGTTATTTCTAAGGAATTACCTTCGTGCGGCATTTTTCATTCGCAGTAGTTACACTTTCATGAGTTTTCTAGGGGTGGCATTTTAACAAAGCTGTTACGTTCCCGAGCTGGGTCTTTTAATGTTTTTATCACTCGAGTGTCTGGAATTACCATTTAAAGTTTTATGGAATTTGTTTTATCGATTGTGTTGAAACATTTTTCTTTTTTTTTTTAATTTAGAAAACCAACAGCGATAATATAATATTAAAAATATTTAATAATTTTAGTACGAGTAGGTTCCTTTTATAAGTGAAGTAAGTATGTAGGTAAAAAATAATGCGAGTTGGGTTTCTTTTAAGGTAACTCACGCGATAGATGAAAGTCCTTAAACAGAGATAAAGATTATAGACTATATTTTTTTTATGAATCATCTAAAATTTCTGCCATACGGAAATCAAATACACAACGTCTTGCACAGCAGTCGCAGGCACTCTGACTGTCCACACTGAAGCTATCAAAGTAAAACAAAAAAAATAAGATTCTGTTATTTACAAAATAACAGGCGTATTTTATATCTATAGGTGTATTGCTTCATGTTAGGGTATTTGTTCAAAGTTCGCACTTTCAAGTCCCTTGACGCACGCGGTAAACTTCCGAGATAGGGTTTGCATAGATTTATATAAAAACAGATACTAATGCAATATCAAGGGTTTAATACCGTTGGTATTTTTTTACTAATATCTAGCTGAAGCCGGCATGCGTTACAAGGACACATAAATTATTTAAAAAACATAGGCACCGTCTTCAATCTGATCGAATAGTTTCGAAATGCATATAGAACAAACAAACAAAAAAAAAAACAAACATTGATTTTTATATATAATAAATAGAAAAAGCACTTATACGACCTCATGATAATACCTATTGATCAGCTAATCAAGAATACTAACAGGTATTACGAGTATGGTCATATTTAGACTTAGTTTTGACTAAAACCTTTTCTAGTCCAATCTCTCCGTACAGTTAAATATTTATTTACATACACGACAAATTATACAGTCATTAAAATACATAAATTACCCATTTGATACACAAACTAACAGAGACTCTGTAGCAAATTACTCTGTGCAAATCTCTACAGAGTAATTCATCACGTCGTGACCAGGTCCCTATAAATCAATCGATTTAACTGTTGCTGTGAAACTTAATATTTTACGTAAAAGACGATAACCATATCCATATATATTGGATTTTGATTTATTAGTTTGTGATACGAATAGGAAAGTAGGTTGTTGATCCTATTCTCGAAATATATCTGTACTAGTCAATCCAAAGATTGGAAGAGATTGCTTTTACCGATAAGACTATCGATTGTCACTACTTTTTTGCCCGACTGCCGAAGTCAAGTATGTATGTATATATGTTTGTATGTGGGTATGTGTGTCTATTTCTTTGGCACGCTCTACAGCCTAAATGTCTTGACGGATTTTAACATATGACGTGTCATTAGATTCGTTTTGATTGGGGGAGTGACATGGGCACATATTATTCAAATGTAGCGTCAGCACGAGATATGTTTCTTCATTGACGGGCTTTTTATTTTTTAATAATATATTTTTCTTGTTTTTTATATAAGACTATCATTGTGACACCACTCTGCCTGATGGTAAGCAGTCAATAGGGTCCAGAAGCAGTTGGACACCATTCCAAAAGTCATCGTGTGAAATCACTTTGCGGGCCGCTCGTTCCTACGATGATGTAGGGATAAAATATTCTTTTTTTTTTCAGCTTTACTGTCTAAAAGTTCTGAGTTCGAATGTCGAGTAAATGGTTTTAGATTTTATATTACCAGACCGCAATAGGCTTTGAATTGCTTGAGAACTAACGAATCGGCCGAGTCTTATGTCTGTGTAGTCCACTAGCAAAAATGCTAAAAACTAATACTTTATACCTATTTATAATTAGTAAAAGGGTGGATAGTACTTTTCCGGACGATTCAGCCTATTCATGATAAAACCAGCAAATACCGAATGAAAGTAAAGTTTAAACTTTTGGTTCGTTGTTCACGTGTTATTGATCCGACGTTGACGTTGTCGCAATACTGTCACGTGTCTAATCCACGTTTTAATTAAAGTTTAAGACTTCATTTCACGTCTCAAATATCACAAGCTTTAGATTACTGTGTACCTAATATCTTGTTGGTATTGCCATTTGTTTCGATCTTTAGGAGATATTCGCCATTTCAGAACGCTTGTTGCAGGCATTTTCCAGGTGGTTCTGAGACTAATACTTTAAGATTACTTTTTAATTTTGCGCCAAACCTATTAGGGACCAAACACAACCTTAATGACACTAAAGCTTTATAAAAAAACAAACGGCGCACTCCATTACTATCGAAGCAGCCGAAACGAGTTGCAGTAATAATAATAATAACAATACCAATCTGTTTACTGTCCCACTGCAGGGCAGATGCCTCTTCTCATACAGAGAAGGTATGAGCATTATTCACTACACTTGCTCAAGACGGATTGGCAATTTCAGAATTTTAAGTTAAGGTTTCCTCACGATGTTTTCCTTCACCGTCAGTCAGAAATTTCCAAGATAAACTTTGAAAGTACATATGATTTGAAAAATCACATTGGTACTTGCCCGGATTTGAACCCACTACCTCGTGTTTACGAAGCGGGGTGCCTTATCCACTGGGCCATTTCGACCCATGAGTTGCAGAAGTTCGATCAATCAGACTAACAACCGCACTACTGCTACTAGGTTTATTTTTATCCTTATTTCTTTTTTATCAATTGGTGAACCAGTTTGTATGAAATGTAATGAGTAGCATACTAGTATCACATTACATGGTGGAATAGTCATTATATTTTCTTGCCATCATATTTTGTTTATTCTTTACTACTAAGCCTAATAATTTCTTATATCAGAATCCCTAATATTTTTAAAACTATCAAACTAGTAAAGCGTTAAATCAAAAATTCGCTTCCTCGGTGCCATCAAATCTGCTCTGCCAAAGATACTGCAAGTGCAAATGGAATAGATATCGTTCCAATAACCTACCTCCACCTAACTAATGCGACCAGGCGTACGTGTCTTTTGCGGTCTTACTTCTTCGCCGTTAGATGAGCGCGCACTTATTGGGTGTATACAGGACAAGCTAAATACTAGATAAATAACTTGTTTTAGATTTCTTTGACAACAATATGAAATAAACTTTTATTTTCGTTTATGTAGTGCTGTTATTACCTAAATTATATATTAATATTAATTTTGATTTAAGGTAGGTATATAAATTTAAACTATAGCTTTGTAGTTTGATTAATAAATTATTTTACAAAAAAGAATTCTTTTACCTACAAACAGTCTATAAAATATTCGTTGACAATAATAATGAATCACAATTCATCATCGTGATCTTAGCTGTCAAAAGACGTTTACTATGCTTGCATATGCCTTCCCCCAAGCATGTCCATTTCCACCAGTCCTAAAACCTTACCATTAATGTCTAATATAAAAACAATTAAAACTAAATTTGGACACGAACGGATAAAACCTTAACAAAACTTGTTGGTGCTTCTATATATATAAAGTATATATCCGTATTTCTTAAGTTATTCTATATTTACCTGAAATAATGGTGTCTCTACAAGTGTTCCCTACAATGTTGCAACATGCACGTCGCGCACAGACGTCTTCGGTCTGATTTTATTGTTACCTTAATGTAATGTAGATAATTCCTCTCTTGTAAGTTTCTCTGAGATACAGATAGTGACGCTTAATGCATAATGGATGAGTCTAAAGTTCAGATCATATTTTATGGACTAAAATTATGGATTTGATTTCTATATTGTTGTGACTGGAATAGCTTTAAAGTTAATGTGGTCTCTGGCATATGGTATCACTCGATCTCTTGTCACGGATTTCTTAATATTTATTATAGGAATAACCAGGTCATGGGCTGAAGTGATACTTTCTTACTAAACATATCATTAATGCGGTCAAGCCCTATGCCCGGCAGTGGACGACTTCAAGCAAATGATATTATATGATTTTATGATATTATGAATACATAAAATCGTTAGAAAGCCGATCATTAATAAGTTTTAAGAAGTGCCATGGCTTATTAAAGAATTAACATCACATCTTCAATGTTATAAATTACGCGACATACAAATTGAGCAAAAATAAATGCAAAAATTGTATCAATCTACCTTGTTACTAATGAAAAAACTGTTCTAAAGATTTATCTTCAAAACTTGTAGTTTATCCGCTAACTAGCGGTTTTTCTCAGATTTGTTCGATTGCTCGAAAAGAACTTCCAACTTTAGCACAACTAAGCCAGTTTTTAAAAGCTTCCAGTTCTTTAATCCTACTTTACTACGTTTTTGTGTGGTCAGTTTTTAGTAGTTCAATCCGATGATCTTTGACCAGTATTTTAAACTAATTAACGTTGTTTAAAACTGTGGTTACCAGGTTTGCGCGCTCTATAAAGTGCATCGATGGTATTGGGTATTGATGAACTGGTCCAAGTTAAGACCCTTGGAGTAGCCCTATCGATAAATGAACGTCTTTAAATCGAAAAGATGAAAAGAGCCCTCGTGCTAAATAAAATAATAGTAAACTCTGATATGCAGAAGCAACTTTAAAGTCTCTTAATCAGTTATGAAACTAAAACGCGACGACACTAGTCACAGAACATAAATTTGATTGCTCTTATCTTAGCTTTTACTATGCACTTTAGTTGTCCTTGCAACAGCAATATATTTGAACTATTACACCAGTATATTTTACGTCTGTTTGTATATAAAACTATCTGAATCACGTTGTTTTCGGACACAGTTTGATTTAATTTTCTTTGTACGGTAGGAATTATTAAACTTATTCTTTATGTTCGCATACGACCTTTGTATTTTTAAGTAAAAAAAAAAAGATTCATTTTTATCGCTTATTGTAGAACAGAAAAATCTCTTTTATTCGTTATAATATTCTATCAATCTTTTTTCAAAAATTTATAGTATCTCTTTATATTTCAATCATTTAATCTACCAATATTTCACGTTACTTTAAAGTATATCCTAGTATCAGAACACAAATGCCGTGTCCCGGTTCACTCGATGCAGCCAGTTACCAGTTCGTAGCAGTAACAATAACTTGACAATTTACAACATCGTCGCCTGTATGAAACGGCTGCTAGCGGTCTTGCACTGCTTTTATATCTAACCTAATTCTGCACGTGCATTTTCTTTTTTATTTATAACATAACTGGCTATTCTTGCCAGGTTTAGTTTTTGAATTTTCGAACATTGTTCTGGAATTTAAAATTTATGTTAGTGCGTACATATTTTCAGCGTGAATGGAGCCGATCGAACGGAGAAGTACTCTCTTATTTCGTATCGATGCAAAATACTAGTACCCCTATTTTTACACTCTGTTTGGTGTGTGATAGCGCCAAAACCTAATTACTTTCTTCCTTTTTTTCTCTCCCAAGTCTTTAACATTTGGTTAACAACAACGTTAACAACGGTTTTATTTTATTACATTGTTTCTTCAAGTAAACAATAAATTAATAGTAATAAATTAATAATAACCTACTAACATGGTTGTGTCTTTAGTCCTTATTTGATGTTTTAATACCATGAGATCGGCCGTGCAAGTATACGGCTCACTGAATGCCATTTCCCATTTAAGCGGAAGAGTTTGTTTGTTTGTTTGAACGCGCTAATCTCTGGATCTACCAGTCGGATTTAAATAATTCTTTTTGCGTATGGTAGCCCTGTTCTCGGAGAAGTTTATAGGCTATGCAACATCACGCTACTGGCGACGGGAGCAGAGCAGTAAGCAAAGACGCGAATAAAACCGCGCCGCAGGAAGCTAGTATAAAATATATGGTATTTCGATTCAAATTGAAGGTAAACATCGTTGCATAAAAGACAGTAAAAGTCTCAGATGGGCGTGTTGTCTTCCTACCTATCTAGGGATTTTGTTCTTAGTAATAAGTCTGTGTCTGAGTGCTGTCTGGATAGGAGTTTATACAATTAGTACAACAGCAATCTATCCCTCGGGACAGTAGGGATTGTGAGGAAATCCTCCATTGATTAAATCCATTATTTAAAAAAAATCGTTCTTTGTCTTCAATTAATGTGGGTGGAAGAAAAACACTCTTATAACGTCATCTAAACTAATATTATATAGAGAAATGATTTATTTTTTGTATATTTGTTTGTTTGTTTGCAACGATTTAACTAAAAATCTACGATATCGATTTGAAAAATTCTTTCACATTTAGAAATCAGTAAATTCAGCGGGTAACATAGGCTATATTTTATTATGTTTTTACATATTATTTTCAGTTATTTTCAGAATTTTAATATTTTAAGCGCCTTTGTAAATCTAAGTGATACAATACAACACTATTGATAAGGTTTTTCCGTAGGAGTTTGTTGTGAGATTGAATGAAACTTTTGTAACCGAAGCGAAGCGAGGGCGGATCTCTAGTATATTATTAGATATTGGTTCCTTTTGCCAGTTCCAATAGTATTAAACAATGGTAATGTGGCGAGTACGAAATTAATCTCAATTAAACATTATTCGGTTTAATAAGTACAGATCTCTTTCTCATTTGTGTATTATTTAAAATATGACAGTAAGTTAATACGTATATGATGGCTTAAGTGATAAACGATAACGCTTGTGCTATTCAGCTACCTATAGTAATTTGGATTCTCTCTGATAGATTTTAAGGTATAAATTGCAATGGAGTCACCAATATTATGTAGTAGTATTTGAAGATTTTTTATTTACTAAAAGGGAACAAGGCATCATTCACGATAGATAAACTTCTTTCAGAAACTTCTCCTTAAATCTATTCTAAGCATGGTGATATTCGATACAATCTACAAAAATAACCACTAATAAGCAACACACAGCAGGAACGTAACGTGATCGTTCCTAATTTAAATGCGGAGTTTATTATAGTCTTTTTAAAAACCATTGATTTTAATGAAAGATCTCAGAACTTTGAACAACGCTCTCGCTTATAAATTGTACCGGTACAAAAGTGCCGAGTGTTCGCTGACCGCGGCGCATATAAATTTATGTAATGAGCGGCCGCACATGCTCTCTTCGTTATTTCAGCCACTATTCTTTATAATGCTTAATTTTACAGATTAAGTTTTATCTTAATTGATATTACTTAAATATATTAAGTTAATAAACTTTAAACTATGACAAATAAAGATAAAATTGTATCTTTTTATGATAATAAGTATTAGGAACTTACATATAATTTTTGTCATTAAAATTTGCATTTTTAAATCTCATGTTGTGTTTATGTATCACGTAACTATGTTTCGATATCATGGTTGTATAAAATCTCGTCTGTATTTACATCATTGTCATCATCATATCAGCCAAACGACGTCCACTGCTGGACATGGGCCTTCCCCAACTTTGTGTATTTACACGTTATAATAAATCTATGGTATTTAATTTACACATACTCCTATGAACGAAATTAATCATTATTGATTTTAATGTAAAATGTGTTTACCTACTGGGACAATTAACTATCTTATGAAGTCATAAAAGTAAACCTCGCTGTCGCTTATGCCTTAACCCTTAACTGCAGCTGCCGAGTGCTAGCTGACCGCAGGCCATGCAAATTTATACGCTTCGCGCGCATGCTCTCTTAATTACAACGGCTAATGCTTTTTCGATTACCTACGACGGTTTATTGGAGGTAGGGAAGGGTTAAGACTATTAGTTCAGTGTTTTGGTCGTTAGAGAAATAGGTCAGGAGTTTAAGAAAGTTTGTGTGTGCTTGGCTTTATATTTAAGGTAAATACAGTTTAATTGCATTTATTGATTTTGTCCTTCAATATTAAAAAGTTTGTAACATTTGGCTGTATGTATACGAGTTTTGTATTGTTTTGTAGTATAACTGTTAATGTTTTCACTATGCATTACTGTCCTTACCCGAATCGTTGTTTTTACTTCAATGCCAGAGAAAAATTTGAACAAGTCTGGTTGTACTTTGTGTTCGTGAATTGCATGTTTGTAAAGTTCTTTGCGACACAGGTGTGAGGACGCCCTTTAAATAAAAAATGTGGCGAAAATAAATTAATTACTCAAATTTATTGCCAGAAATTTAATCTTCCGTTTACAATTAATAATAAAACTTATGTAAATTTATAATTAGGCAATTTCTATACAGTGGCGGCCATAATACATAAGAATCGTGTCACAATTAACTTAATTTACTTATAACTGGCATTTCTATAATTAATGTTATACTATCGGGCCGTTACACTGCGTTATAATAAAACTTACGATTAGATTGTTTAATTATGCTAATTTTTGTGATTATTTATTATGGCCGACAGTGTACAAAAATATTATATTTTTGTGTGGAATTTTCAGAATTCAAATACGCAGTCATTAACTGCACGAGGTCATGAATTAAGTGATCAAGATAATTAGTCTAGAATTGTCAACAATCTAGAATACATTTTATAATTCCCAGATAATTTCAATTTATAATTTATTTTTATTATAAGACTAAGCCACACAGACCCAGTTTCTGAAAGGCTGATTAACGAAAAATAAACTAATCACCTGCTAAATCTCATGTGAAATACCTAAAAGCATGGATAATTAGTTTAATTTGATCTAGTTAGTTACTAATTAGATTAAATTAAACTCAATATTCATGCTTTTAACAAACCAATTGGTACTTCACATGAGATTTAACAGGTGATTAATTAATTTTTCGTTGATCAGACTTTCGGAAACTGGGGGTATATATAACAGTATACTACCAGCACATGTGTTTTCTTCCAATTTTCATTCTGGGCCTTTAAGCCGCCATAGTGGGGGTCACCACGCCAGCACTTTAAGACGATGGTTTTTAGAATGGTGTTTACTACTCCTGAACTTCGCTAACTGCCCTCAAGCAGATTGGAGTCATTTTAATTGGGAAAATGTAATATTTTTGCCACTACCATTTGGCAGCTTAGAAACTTAACAATATAAAAAACCTTGTGTATAGTTTAACATACTGACTTTGAAGATTATACTTACTCTACATCGTTGTGAGAGGTATTGTAGTTAAAGAAGCTTTTGACCTTGTTGTGATGTCACACAGTCTTGCCCTTTGCCATGTTTGTACGTAATAAGATTAGGGAGAATTTAGCCGCAAGGATGATAGAATAATAGTTTGATCTGGGTTTTGTGTTCACGTAAAAGTAAAGGTAAAAAAGGTAAAGTATGAACAAATATTTTGGGAATGTGTTTAAATAAGATGTGAAGTAAATATGAAAAAAGTCATTTTCGAATTAAATTTTGTAAGGTTCAGTTAAAATTGCATTGAATTTCGTAATCAATACATTGTTATTCATATTTTTGTTAATTTTAAGGACTTCCAGTCGAAAGCGGGAATCTTGTCAAACAAATGAATGTCTTTGTACAAAGACATCGCTGAAGGGGAGGCTTCAATGTGCCGCCGTGTTTCTGGTGTTTATTAAAAAGCTTCATTATGTATTGTTGTTTTAAAATATTGCAGATTATATCTCAAAGCTTGATCATTAAATAAGAGGCTAAACATTGCTATGTAGTATTTTTGTTAGGTGTTGTTTTTATAGCTATGTTGTTTTCAAGTAAACGCTCTCGAAAATAAACTATGCTGATTTTAACTATGTCCATTTTATATTATTCATGGTACAATTCAAATATTTTTGTGGTTAAATAGAAGTGTGTACCAGTACTGTGTCACAGGTTATGGTTTCGATTCCTATGAAAAAACTTCAAAGCATTTGTACTCATTTGCTCGTATTTCATGCATGTATTTTTGCTACAAGATTCTGATTTGCACTAAGAACACAGGTGTTTTTTGACGCATTGCGTCATTCTACCATATAGAAAACCTTGCAAATTTCCATGTTCACCCACGCCTGCAAATCTTTTTTTTTGTCGAGAGCTCCGAGTTTATCAAGTGCAACCTTTTAGTTTTACCTACCATCAAACAATAAATTGTTATGATATGGTTCTTAAATTTTATACGCCATTGTTACCTCAAAGTTCTCTTATGACTAAATAATCTAACGTTTAAAAAAATGTTGCTAAAGTTTCCATCTAATTCTGTTTATGATTAGCGAAATGACTGAGCCAGGTAAATTTGCGAATACTTTCTATTCATTAATAGTGATATTTATCATTTGTGGTACCTATCATCATCATACACGTTTACTATCAAACCAATCTTTTCTTATTCATTAATTGCCCGCTCATTATAAGGACGACCTTACAAACTGGTTGGTCCGTATTCGTGTAGTCAAAATGAATAAATGATTTTGAGTTTGTAAGGAGGTCTTAATTACCAAAATTAATTGATTCGCTTGTTCACGTATACCTTAGTATTGCATTCCGATCTGTCTAAATCAGTTATTTAGCTTTAGAAGTTAGTCGGTTATCTAAAATTGCTTGGAGCTAACGACTGTATGCCCGATACAGTACCTAATACAGTCTACAATATTCTGCTTCAATATTCTGTTAATATTGTTCAATAGCTAATGTAGAGTTTGGAGAACCAAATATTGTGTTTGAAGTTTAAATTACAGTAACTTGGTATTATTAATATTTAATTGTTTTATGTGTATAAAGATATTTTTTGTTTTAATAATATTTGTCTAAGTTCTATAATATGAATACAGAACTGCTCCGTCTATTTTCGTATGTGTGACCTGATTTTAGTTAGCCTAAAGCAGCTTTATATGCGTTTGCGTACTTAAGATTATCTCTTAGTCAATTCGCCTGACAGTGTAGTGAGACTTTTGTCCTGAAGTAAACATTTTCAGTCTGATAAAGTGAGAGGTAGTAAGAATATAAATTATCAAAGTATCGTGGGCAACATAATAATTAAGCTTTAATTTATTTCACTGACTAAATCAAAAACAATTTTTTGTAGTTTTTATTTATGTCGTAAGGAAACTTTATTTAAATAATTTATTATATTAGGTACAATGTCAGCTACTGTGTTTGTTGCCAAAATTCTTGCTATGCTTAATCTCAGAAATCTACGGGTCATTCACACAATGTAAACAAGTAACTCATATTTTCTATAGTAATATTCTCTGCTTATACATGTCGCTCAATTAAAAGATGGAACTGTTTACTAGTGCATGTTATTTTCTTTACTATTTTGTTTTTGATTTTTGTAAGTGGTGTGCAAAAGCATCTATCGTAGTCGCCGTATTAGGCCACTACCTTCCACTGGTCACTTGATCACTGTTTGTTGGAATGGATGGCATTGATTGCCGATTGAGATAGCGAAAGTGGAAGAAACTAGACCGCGGGAAGTCTTCCATGCGATAGACCGATCAGATAAAGTCTGTTGTGGGCGGCTCCTTGAATGAATGCAGCAGGATGACCTCCAACAGGGAGAGTTGGCGAGACATCGCTAGGCGAATGTCATCTGCCCGTGAAATAAACAAACTTGTAACACAATTCACTGCGAAGAATTCACTGAAAGTCACGCTCCCTCTGCAATAGACGACATATGATCACAACCGCTTTGCTAAGAGCGTAATACGAAGAGATTGCATGGACCACACCTGGACATCACTACGTACCATCAGGTAAAGTGAAGTCATTGGTAAGCAAGGTATAGAAAAACTAAAAAAGAGTCACTAGCATTGGTAGCTGCTAACAGATCCACCAATTTTTAGTATCTGAAGCGTTTCCTTGTCACTTGATATAATTTTTACACAACACAACGTTCTATTTCATAAAAACTAACTTTTAAAAAAATGTATTTGCCAAGGAATTGTAGTAGGTACTTAATGTTGAGACTATTTATTTTTAAATAGTCTGCTATATTTTTAAACAACAATACAGAATACAAAAGTTTTTAATAAACAGAAAAACAGGCATATTAGAGCTATCCCCTCTCAGCAATGTCTTTGTACAAAAACATTCATTTGTTTGACAAGATGCCCGCTTTCGACTTTTAATGTGCAAATTAACCATTGAAAGTCTATGAAAGAATTTTTCTAATGTACATTATTTTATTCTAAGGGTGAAGACAATGCGATTCTACTTTATCAAGGTGCATTTACAATATAGGGATGTATATTTGCCCTACTAATTAAAAACAAGTGAACTGCATAGCAGAAGTTTTAGAAAGTGACTCTACAGACGTGTTAGGTGAGCGTTTGATATAACTTATTTGCGTGCACATACGCTGTTATGCTTATTGCATAAACTTTAGCAAATGTCTAAGATAAAGAGTTCATTTAGTTAGATTTCAAACTTATACGCACGTCACTTGAAAACGTTATCGCGCAACATATTTTTCAGTATTTTCTTGTTGTAATGACGTATGCGTATCGTTAAAGTTGCGTGTATCTGACATAAGTTATTGTGTCTCAATTTAATTTTTTTTGCTCTTTTTATAATTGAAATCAAAACAATTAGGAAGTCTAAAGAAATTCACCTCAAAAAATATTTAGGCGCAACCTTTCGGTTTTTCAAGAAATTAAAAAAAAATACCACATTAAGAAGGCATTCCTTCATCAAATTTGAGCCGGGCAGGGCGTTTGATTGAATTAACATGAAAGTTTTGGCCCGTCTGATAAATTTATCGCCGTAGGATTTTTGCGGCCATCCAACTCGTAAAAAACCAAGTTTAACTTTGGAAAATTGCGTTTTTATTTTATTGGGATACCGGCCGGTTTTATGTTTTTGAATTCAGTTGTTCTTTTTTTAAGATTGGTGAGCAGCGATTATTATTTTCGTTTAGCGTTCTTGTTGGTTTAAGCCATTTTAGGTTTATTTTTAAAGTATATACATCTAGTTTTGTTTTTAAAAATAACTTGACTGTGATGCTCCACAGTCAAGTTTTTTTTCTCTGTACATTAGCGGAATAATAGAACAAATTAATCGACGAAATATTTTGTCTCGAGTGGACATCGATACTTGAAAGTAGTAGGTACTAAATAAACCACCATTAAGGCTAACACGCACTGGCAAAATTAAATAAAACGTGACGATTCTAACATTGATTTCAATTTTAATTTAGATATGTGGTTATCAGCGATTTGGCCATGATGTCGTTAATTAAGTTAACGATAGCACTTGTTGAAAGTCGTTTGCTAGCAGACATGTTTCCAGAGGCCTAAATCTGCTATCACAATAGTGTCTAGAATAGAATGGTCGATCATTGAGACTTCTTTATTGTATTCATAGAGACGTTCTTCCATTATTCTTACAGTACGACTTCTAAATCAACTTAGTCTTAAACAAACTGAATAAAATAATATGTTTTATTCAATCAAGCTTTGTTCATTATACTAATAAAGCTTCTTAAATTATCTTTATTATTTTAACTTAAATTAGGTCATAAACAACTGTTATTACCAAAACAACTGATAGATAAAATTCAAAACATTCTGAATTTGAAAATTTTAAACGTTCTATTTACTTTTTTAATGTGACTTTACAAAAAAAAGAATCCAACAAATATTTCCACGTAAGCAATTATGAAAATTTATCAATCTTTCCAAGACATTAAAACGGGGAATCACAATTTTTTCATTTAGGGTAGAAGAAAAAAGAAATGTACGGTCGAATGAAGGGGCAAAAATGTTCTAAGCTATAAGAAGACGGCCATTAAACATGATCGCTATCATAATTGAATTAAAAATTCCGACACGAGCGTTGCTAAGTGTTGGACGCCTAGAGGGGACTCTGTTAATGCTATTGCAGTTGCCAGTTTGTGCGAAGCTTAACAAGATATCATTTTACCTATAGACATTTTTGGAATTTACTTGAGAAGTTTTGAGTCTGTGATTAGAAGTTTTGTGTTACTTTAGCGGTATAGATGTTCTTGTAACAAGTTTTAATACACGATATTTACACTTTTTTAAAGTAATAGAACACTTTACTTTTGTGATTAAATTTTTTGTAAGTCGGTCGATTATAAATATTGTATGGAATGTTGGTTAGAACAAGGAACCACACCATTTCTGTCCGTGGGTGTCGTAAGCAACTAAGGAAATATCAGAAAACGGACAGCTACGTCATATGCGTATCAAATATTACCGTACTACCAAGCGTGGGAAATATGTCAAACTTTTTTCTTTAAGCGTCTCTTACATAAAAAGGTTTGCCATGGCAATATTTATTAATTGTAACCCGACTGACCCAGAAGTAAGCTTATGTTTTTTAGTCAACGTCTTTAAACTTAACTATAATATAAAAATGAATCTCTTTTTTATAATATTCCTTGAAGTACGAGGATGGTTTGTACAGAGAGAAAATTTAAAAATTGCCTAAAGAAAAAAAAAACCCTTTTTATATTTCCATACAAAAGTATCTTTATTTATCCCAAAATGTTTAAAAAATGTCCACCGATGCGAAGCCGGAGCGGGCTGCTAGTAGATAATATTAATTCATGAAAAATATGTTAACAATGTAAAGCCAACTCTTATTGAAATTATGTCGTATTATCAAAGTCTTAAAATAATTTATCTCTTACTAACGTCGAAGGTATCTCCATAGCGTTGGCGTCGTGATCGTCCCTTCTTCCCGCTAGTGTACCAAAGTTTCTGTTATCTTCCCGCCGCGGGCTCTGTCTGTCAACTTGACAGACAAACCCTGCACTCCTGTTTGTTTACTGCGTCATTTAAGCATACAGTCATTGTTTGTAGTAAGAGGGTTGGTATTTTGGGTTTCATCAGTGCTTCGTCATTACAAATATTAAGCTGAGGTATTTTGTGTTTACTATTAATAATTATAATTGCAAAAATATTTCTCGGTGATGTTATTCTGATCTATTTTAGACAAAAATCTCCTTTCACATTGTCTCGTCACTTGACAAAGTGGTCTTTTTTCCAGTTACTAAAAAACCTGCTTTCTGTGTTCGTTTTTTTTATATTTGCTTACTAAAAAATCCACACTGGCTAATGGCATCGCATCCGTGGAATTCAGTAGTAGTGGAAACTCAATTGCTATCATGCCGAATTGTTACGATGGCTGCTTTGTCCCGAAATCAAAATAAGAAGGAAACGCATGAGCTACATTTTTATGAGTTATTCCGGTCGTATCCCCCACATCTGATCTACCGCTGGTTGTTTTAAGTCACCAAAAAGAACCGTTTATATTCAATTTAAACATTAAAGTATTTATTACGTATGTAGTAAGCACATTTAGTAGTACATGATTTTCATTGCCTTTTTTTGTTAAGACATTATCAACTGGAGAATAAAAACTGGCACCAACACAAATAAAAAATTAAAAACACGTTTTCATTGTATTTATCGCAACTTCAAGTGAAAAGCTCGTGGGGTTCCCAAGTACTTCAGCATTGCAATTCTAAGCCGTGTCTAAGCTACTTATCGTGCCCTTGAGAATATTCTGACTACATATACACGCTACCCTTTCAAACAGCAAACTGTACATTTAGTATTTAGTGTAAATGCCTTGTTATTAGTTTTTTTTAGTTAGGAAATTAGTACGCGTCTGTACAAGGACATTTTGAAAAAACCTTAAACTTCGTTGGATATATTTGAAGATGTTTTTATGTGCTCTTATCTTTTCAAATACTTATTTTTTACGCCAGGCTTTGGGATTTTTTGCGTGTTTCAAGTCTGGCCTTAAAAACGTTTAAGTATAGTTTTGGTGGTCTTGCAAGCGTATAGTTATTTAGTTTTGTAAGTGGTCAAAAGTTACCATAAAGCAGACACATGTTTATTATTTGCTAGTAAAGTAAATAAATTGGGGAAGGCTTATGTCCAGTGGACATTTTTTAGCTGATATGATGATGTTGAAACTGACGTATTAGCGTTGTTCACATCAATCGCTGACCACTTGATTTTATCATTATTCATGTTAAAATTGTATATTTAGTATTGTTAAAATTATACATTGTGATTTGTGAAATAGAGGTACATTGTGAACTGCTGTGGTAAATTAAGTTCATCTTACTTTATACTTATACCAAAAATTAACAGTATAAATAATACCTACATAGAAACATTTATCACAGTTCACATGTTGCCTTTACCTTTTGCAGCAATATGCAAATTGAGGCAGCCTGTGAAGCACACATTTTACTTTTTAATTTTTCTTTACAACATAGAAAGCTGTAAGTAATTAATTATCTATAGAGTTAAGTGTATTGCCTGCGTCACTTTGCATGCTACTTGAAACTGTAACTTACAAAAATTTTAATAACCTGGCGATTAAAAAGAGTGGCCTGAGTTTCTTGCCAGTTCTTCTCATGGCTCTACTTCGTCAGCGAACTGGGTGTAGGTTAATTTGCTGACATTTGTAAACTTTGACGTTCATAAGTGTAAATTTAATTATCCTATATGAATAAACATATTTCATTTTATTTCATATCATAAACTAGCTTCCCGCAGCTCGGTTTCACCCGCGTCTTTAGTTACTGCTCTGCTCCTCAAGAACTATGCTATCCAGAGATTAGCGCGTTCAAACTAACGAACAAACATAACATACTTTTCCGGTTTATATAATAGTATAGATAAAGCCTTTGCTTTGTCTTAGGAAATTTGAAGCGCAGATCTCAACAATACAGTACAAATTACATGAATTATTGAAGTATACGTGTCTAACATTTTCATAACACTTAAATCATTTTCAAACAGTATTCTCGTTTAGTCTAGACTGCTAACTATAGTTATTTTAGCTCGAGGTACTCTCTTGGGTTTGACAACTTGACAGACGTCTGGACTGTATGAAGGTTATAGTATCCTTAGGACGTTATAATTGAATGTAAATCAACCAAGGTATATACAGAATTGATGTATCTATTTGTATGAATGTCGTACGAGACTAAACGTTGGACCACAACTGGCAGCAGGGAACTTCATTTTCCTATGGTTCTATTCGGAGCACGCATATGGACAGCATGCAACGCGCGGTAGCACGTTATCGTGTTCCGTCGCTCTTTCTTGCTCTAGTGAATGATATGTCACATTGACAAGAAAAGGATAGAAGTATTGAAAAATGCCGTTCTGTGCTGCCAAATGTGGTTCAAACTTAAGACTGTAAACGGCTGGCGCGTACCTTGCTGCTACATTGCCGCTCGATTGACGATGATTCAGCCGCTTGTTGTCCACTGCTGGACATATACCATTCTCAAGTATTGATAGAAGGCTTTGCGAGTCAATTGGCAGGTTGTTTGGCGATCACAGTAGCGGCAGTCTTGTCTCTGCTACCCGTCCTGTGATATAATCCACGGCCTTTATATACGAGTATGGTTTGACCGTCATCGTCATTGTCTTATAGACAAATGATGCTATTGAAGTCATTATCATCGTCATTTTAGCCAAAAGACGTAGAGACATATACCTTTTCCAAGTTTTTCTTAGCACTTTGATAGGTAGTGTAGCGTGTGACCCGGCTTCATCAATCCCGTAGTAAATAAAGCATATTATTTTAATTATAATCAAAATCATTAAGTTTTCAACTTTTCATTCATAAATTTGAATTTTATTCTAAAATAAAAACATGATATCGTTTGAAAATGCAGCTAGCTGCGTTTTCATTTTCCCGGCGGAATACAAATCGGTAGTGAAAATTGTATTCAATAAAGGCTATTGAATACAGTGTGTTTAGCCAGAGCCACCCGGTGCTATGTTTTATTAATATTTTGTTATAGCACACATTTTACTTGTATTGCGCTAATATAGTTTTAAGCTATCGTCACGTTTAGAAACTTAAGTAGTGCTAAAAATAAATAAGTACTAATGATTAAGTGTGGCCTCATTCCTGTGACTATGTATATTTGGCCATATTGTGAAATGATGAAAGCTCCTGTTAGTCTTTCATATTAAATTCTAATAAACTTTTAATGGTGATAGCCACTTCTCAAAAATATGTCACTGAAAAGAAAGATATCCATTTTTTTTTATTGCAAAATTATATGCTTATATCACTCCACGACGACGAACCGGAAGACGCAGCGTGGGCAGACCTCTCACAAGGTGGACCGACGACCTTATAAGGGTGGCGGGCAACCGATGGATGAGGGCGGCGAACGACCGGCTACGATGGCGAAAATTGGGGGAGGCCTATGTCCAGCAGTGGACGTCTTTTGGCTGATATGATGATGATGATGATGATGATATCACTCCCACAATTAATACGAATCTAATGACACCTCATATGTTAAAATCCATTAGGCCATTTAGGCTGTAGAGCGTGCCAAAGAGAGCGTGCAGTCGAGCAAAAATAATAGGTACTTACAGATTACCACGTTCTTGTGCCTGTTTCATTAATGTTCTACCCTCTATATTTGTAATATCGACAAATCTGGTCGCTGGACGGTTGGCACTTAATCCATTTCTCAGGCGTTAATGAGACACTATTTCAAATGTCCATAGAATTTTTGGACTTAAAATTAATATCACTTTGATAGAACACGGCATCACTGTGTGCAACCTGTACATAGTCAGTATTTATCGAAATTAAATATTATTCTACAGTCCTCAGCTTTCGTGTTCCACCTGTTTCAAATTAAAAGTTTACAAATAAATGTCTCCAAAGGAAATGAGGTGAAATATTCAGGTTTCATTACATTCAAATAGAAATCTAATTCCTTTGGATACTTGTTAGTCCAGTTCGAGTTTCAAATAGATTCTCTGATCTCATTTCTTTGATCTTTGGGATGGTTAGGTGGAATTCTATCGCTTGTTTAGCCACGTGGTGTGTTTAGTATTATTTAAATGCCATCAAAAACAACTTGTAAAAAAAACCAAGTCTCGCAACTCAGTTCTTCTACCGTAAAAAGTTGTGAGATTCATGTAATACCAAGTCGGTTCATTTATTTAAAACTTAAATGTTTAATCAATCGCACTAAACAATCGAATTTAATAATTAAGTAGATATTACTTGTGAGATACATTGTGTTTTCATGCGATGGTCAAGTCAATCTATTTAAACATAAAAGCGTTTATTTTCTATGAACATGACTATATTTTCTAAACATTGCAAAAATAGAATGTTTGTAAGGAAAAAGGGGATGAAAAAGGAAAAGGGAAAGAAAGAGGACCATGGGGATTATTGGGCTGCCGCGCCGACTCTCAGTTATGAAATTATGTTTTGGGAGAGGGCATAGCAAGCAAACTATTAAATACTTGTGTGAATAACACAAACATGTGTTGTTAATGAAATTCGAACAAACTTTCTCGATGTAACAGTAGCGACGAGATCACGATCGTTACAATTTCGGTTATTTATTAACCAAACATGCGCTAAAAAAAGATAATAATGTCTCACTATTTGCATCTCAATCAAATAATTATATAAATAAATCCACATAAATTAACTTATATTAAAGTAAGTAGTTAGTAATGAACATTAATGAAAATAATTAAATGTATATTACGGGTACTAATATTGATTGAATGAATAATTATAATTTAATGTATAATATTAATATTGAATAAATACAATTACAATACCGCGGACGCAGGCTGTGTTCATTACGTTCAAATGGCACGTGTCATTAGGTCGGCCATCTTTGCATAACGGTCGTGCGCTAGTTTATACCGAGAACGTTGTGTGGAATTCAATTTTAGAACGCCCTTTCGGTGGGGTGTAAGTTACGTGCCGATATGATTTTGATCTGGTGTTATTTCTTAAGAATTCACAGAAATATAGAAGACATATTTTAGAAGCAGCAAAGTTATGTCAAACCTAGCCTTTAGACACAAGATTTAAGAATTTTACACAGATAAATAGCAATGATTTCAGTCTTAGCTACTTTTATATTACTGACACACAGTCAAGGAAACATTGGGCAGAAACGTGCACGTAACGTCTAAATCTTAGATGTCAAAGTAATATGGCGATATAGGTATATAGAAATATAAAAATACTATAATATACTCATTGAACATCGTCATAAACCTGAAGTCTTTCTTTCGTCTTATTATACGCTATGAACATCTCACGCACATATTAAAAACATCAACACAGGTATACCTCAATCAATTCCACAAATTTTACGTTCTACAAAACTTCTACTGAAAATATTGCCTTACCATTCGTTTGTCCATTTTTCCTCACGTTTTACACTCCAAAATCCGTTGCGAAAGTTATGAAGTTTGAAAAATTCAGTTATTTATCAAACTGCTCGGCATCGATGAGGGAAGGATTTTGTATTTGTTATTTACGGTTTTCTTAGATATTAGATGGAAACGTTGAAATATGTACTGGTTCAGCTGCTTTTCTCTTTGCATGGATTACGTTTTGAGTTCGGTGTGGAAATTTTTATAGTGTTATAGAATCGTAAACATTTTAAAGCATGATAAGAGAGTACGCGTCATGAGTAGCAACGTCGCAATTTAGTGTCATATTCATAGTGGTTTTCAATATTTATCATTTAATTTCAGCTATATTTTAAAAATATGTTCTATTAACAGCTAGAATTAGGTGACAGCTGTATAAAAAGTCAGTAACCATAATGCTTACAGTTATTTTACTATAAAAATAACGCAACTTAAGTTTTAAATGTATTATTTGCATATAAATAGAACTGTAAATGCAATGACTTCTTACTTTTTATACAGGTTTCACCTAATTATAGCATTTAAAGGGAACATATTTTTAAAATATAGCTCCGATTTAATGATAAAAATTGAAAACTACCAAATATAACACTTAATCGCGATGTTGGCACTCATGACGCGTAAACGCTTTCAAGAGGATAGTCAATAGTGGGATTTCTCCTAAATTTCTTAAAAAGGTTTAAGGCAGTAACTAAATTGTTGAAAAAGTCTTTAGAGTGACACGGTTATCCCTAACCTTTAGGTGGACTCGCCTGTCTCTGTAACCACCTTCTAACTATATTATACTATCCATGTTATCTGGAGTAGTCGTTTCCAAAGCTTTGAAAGCGCTGCAGGGATTGATAGCAGAATATATTAATGCTTTGCTTTTAGTCATAAGATCAGTATATCTTTTAGATAACAATATACTTAGTGACTAAAGAAAATGGAGACATAAAAATTGTGACCAATTTGCTACTGAGGTCCATGACCGGTAAATTATCATTAACAAAGATTCTCATTTTTGAACCTTCTTAATTATTTTCACCAAACAAAACTCTGACGAGTCCAAATGACTTAGCAATTCGTAATCCGATATAAGGTCGCGCACACACGCACCAAATCCTCATTATGCGCGGTCACAAACCAGCGATTAAACGCCGGAACACACGTGATGGTATGCAATCGTAATGACATACCAAATTTAAGCTATAAACTTGTCATATAATGGACTTAAAATAGTCGTCCGTCTGATTTGCATATTAAGAAAAAATTGTTTCTTGAACGGCTTTGAGGGTACAATATTAAGTATAATCTGTATTATATGTTGTATTATAAATGCAAATACTCTAGAAGAAATTCTTTGAATGATAGGAAATACTATTTATCTCTAAAATCCGTTGTGAAAATGAGAATGAAAATGTATTTATTCTTATAGGTTAATTACATTAACCATTATGAACGTTAAAATTCAAAAAGGTCAGCCAATTAACCTACGTGTGTAGGGTAGGGCATGAGAAGAACTGGCAAGAAACTCAGGCCAATCTTTTCGCCAGGTTATTTCAATTTTTGTAAGTTACAATATACACATAACTCTATAGGTAAGTAATTAATTTTCATTGTGTGGTCTGAAACGTATTTTAGATAATAGCGACTACGCTTTTTACCTGCTATTTAAAGATTCACAATCTAATTATGTTTTGTATTGAAAAAAAAAAACAAAGAAAGAATGAAAAGTAGTTTATTTTTTACACACAAATGACGCTCACATAAAAATTAATACCGTTTAGTAAGCTATATCCAAAACCCTCCAGCGGTTCTTGAGATTAGTAAGTTTATACAGACAGACGCTTACTGGGGACTTCTTTCATACTATCATACTATGTATAGATGTAGGTATAACTTAATATACTTTGAACCAACTCGTTTGTCCATAAGAATAGAAAACAGTACGTGTTGGATGTACGTAGATACTCCCTATAATCCGTTCTTTATTGAATTCCTGTCGCCTGCTCGCGGTATACACTGACTGCCAAGGATTCAGTATTGCACACTAATACTACTATTGTTAAATAATATTGTACGATAGATATTGGAAAGTTAATTTTATGTATTTTACGAAATTACTAAAAATTTTGTCATTAGCAGGCTAAAGATCGTCTACTGTTGGACATAGGCCTTTCCAATAGGGATGTTTTGTATAATTTACATTTCACGCTAGCAAAAATAGCGGAATAAAATAGCAAAGAGAAAAAGAAAACTAGTAAGACATATGTTTACTTCAATAATAAGTCAAATCTTTTAACTGCGGCGTGAAAACGCATTGTATAAAGCCGTCATAGTGACCATCATCTCCACAACTCCTGCACTACTCTGACTGCTTACCGCCAGACAGTAGAAACATTTCGGTAGACTGATAAAAAACAGCACCCCAAAACATCAGTACAATATATCTCAATCATCCCCTACTATAATCCGAACTGTAACACTTTATAAAATCGGGCGTCCGTATTCCGTGCAATCGAAGGTTCCAGGCGATTTACGTGGTACACGCTGAGCGATGGTGCCTATTAACGCTATCCATCTCCGGAGCCTGAATTATTTATTGCCAAAGATGCACCTAAGTGCAATGGGTATTGACTTGGTATCCCGGTAAACAAAATAGGGCAATTTTTAAGCTGTTGTTTTTGTTCCCGGAGGGATTTTTGTGTATTTTTGGAATAGGATTTGTTTTTTGATAGGATGTGTTTTGTTTTTGTGTATAGTTGAAGTAAATGATGAACTTTTATTTATCTGTTTGAATACTTTAGTGGTTCTGCAAAGTGTGAAGGAACACGTTGTTATGAAACCTTATACCTACTATATTATTAAAATAGTAGCTTTATCCATTATTCTCCCACGAAAGGGAGAAATAAAAAAACTATCACGTAATATAATTTAATAATAGCATATCACTATAATGCACACAAAATGGAGGCTATTATCATATATACATAATAACAACCATTACAAAAATAACGTGTAATAATTGCTCAATTTCAACAATTTCCTCACCGCTTATTTTTGTACATATTTAAAAGTCCATAGCACTAATTGAGTCAATCAATCTACCCTTAAAACATTAAAACCGCAGCCCTCACCCTACCTTCTTCATAGATAGCACTCAATCTAAAAACAATATCTGTAAAGTATTCATGACAAATCGCCATCTAACGAAGAGAAATAACTGTAAACAGCGTGTGTCTTTAGCAAAGGGGACGATGAGGTAAAGACTCACTGAGAGCGACTTGATAAAGCGAGTATCATTTAAACTTGGTTCTTAAATTAATTTCGCCAGTATTTTGCGCATGTCACATATATTGCCTCGTTCACCCTCATTTACTTGAGAACGGCCATGTTTCTGCGATCTGTTTCAGGCCTATAAAGACTTAAATCTTGTTTGCCATAATCATCACGCTTTTTCAGGCTAGTTGGTGTAAGTTAGTATATAATGCTTTCTCTAATATTTTCTTAGTTGCCGCTTCCGAGACCTACGGTAAGAAATGTGTGTATTTCTTAGAAGTCAATCTATTCGAGGGTTCTGTAAAAGAAATTTCGGGCACTGAAAACAAGAAGTCATCTTTCTCAGTGCTTACCCGTTTATCGCCATCACTGCGACCACACAACACTACCATCCCCACAGTGGGGTTCGTAACTACGTAACACCGTTTAGATTGATGGCTGATGCAATTTGCGACAGAGTCAGATTTATAGACATTGATAAAAGTACTGCTGCGGTCTGTTTGATAATCCGGGACAGTGATAAGGCCTGCGTGATTACTAATCATTGTTTCAAACTGGCTGTGGATGAAGTTAATTTTTGATTAAAAAAGGGACTGGTATTGTGGAATTCAGTTCATGAAGGTACATTTAATATGGAGGGATATACTAACTTTTTGTTATTTATGGCATCGTTGTGAAACTTTTAGGATTACATTGCAATTGTATTTTTTATTGTACACACAATGACACAATTTCAAAAGCCGAATTAATTTTGAGAATTTGTCGATAGCAAAACATATGGGCGTGACAAGCTGAACAAAGATAATACCACTGCACCAGCGAGGCAGTTGACACTGAGTATATTCAACAAAATACATAATCGAATCAATTGATACAAAACAAAAAACGATAGGATATTATTTATCTGTTTCGTTTTGCTAAGTTTCTTTGGACATTAAAAACAATGACGCAGGAACATCTTATTTCCGAGAGATTTAAAGAATATCCGATATTAAAGAAACCTCATTTATTTTCAAACTAATAGAAGTTAGTTGAAGCAAGTCTTCCATTAAGTCTAGTTTCTTCAGGTTCATACTTTCCTTTAATTGGTTTTAAATTACTTTGCCGAGATTATTACGGTATTAATTAACCTAACTCGCGTTGTAAGTTTTATAAAATCTATTTATTTTCTTTATCTTGTCGTTAAGTAGGTATTATGTAATAGTTATTTTATGGGACTGTTAATTTTAAAGTTCGGTGTATTTTCTAGACAATTTCAAAAAAAGGTCCTGCTAAATAGGCCTATTATCTAGAGGCCACCTAAATTTGTAATTTAATTGCTGCTTACATTTCTATTTAGTTATCTACATAAAGACTGCAGGAAACTTATCTTGGTCGTAAGAGCTGGTGGTAACTTATTTATTTTATTTCTTTATGCACAAAACACTGTACAAAGGCGAGCTTAATGCCAAAGGCATTCTCTACCAGCCAACCTTTGGGTGATGCAGAGATGAAACTTAATTGTTTTTATCACCTACACTATGCTGCCCATGTATTTTCTTTGCCACTTATTATATTCTTGATTAAAATAAGAAAGAAACATAATTATGTAAATGTATGTGCAAGCGACAAGCTTCTAATTTATAAGGTCGCCCTTATAAATTCTAAGCTTTTGACGACTAGCCAAAGTGGAAATGCTTGGAGACAACCAATGCCCAGCAGTGGACGTCTTTTGGCCGAAATTAGTAAAGATATTCAAGCTATAACTCTGTTCTACTAAAGATATATACAGTGCTTGAAACAAGGTAAGGCAAAAAGCTTCTGAAGTGCCTACAATTAGATGTGTTTCTCCAAAGCTTGTATTATGTAGTTACTGCTTTCTTGATTACCAGGGTATAATTGTCCGACGCAGGTAAGCACAGACTACTCATTTGGAAAACGATCTTCTACATTCCACACCCTTGCCACAAAAAGTAGTCCCAAGTCCCCACATGAGATAAAACACCTAAGATTCTTACCAAATAAACGGTATCATCAATCTTATTCTTGTAATGCACTACGTAAGACTGCAGGACAATTTCTTAATCGTCGTGGGGTGGAGACAAATCACCGGCGTCGCTGCACTGAGTTGCGGTTCCAAAGCTCTAGGGAGAGCCCTACTGAAATTGGCGGCGGTTTAAGCTAAAAGAGGGTTTTATTCGAGTTTTAGTTAGTTCGAACACTATGTAACGACTGATAATACGCTCGTTGTCAGCAGCCAGATCGCTTGTACTATTGTGCGTCATAATTATGCGACTTTCTCTATTAAATGTAGAAAACTATTAATAGTTGCCTCGTTGGTCTAGTTGACGTAAATTGTAATGCTACCCGATACAATCTTTTTTCTTTTGAAACTTTTCTGTTTAAGCCAAGTTTGGCAGTTCTATTGGTGTCCGTACTTGCACGCAATGTTATGGTGATTCTTCGTCTAATCTTACTTTGGTCATGTCATTTGAGTATAAAGTGAATAAATAGAGAGTACTCCTCAGTTTGTAATGCATGAAGATAGATAGACGTAAATAATATTATGTATATCTTTCAAATTCATATCTTTTAAAATTTTACTACATTTTTTGCATTTCTTAGACTCATTTAATTTCTGTACGAAACATATACTTATGTAGTCTACTAATTGTAATTTAACGGGTCAGTTTGTATGCACTAACGCATAATTTAAATTTGTATTAACAAGGAATCCATTTCCTGTAAAAGCTAATATACTAGTAATCGCTACCTTCTATGTTTATAACCACACTGGACAACTGCAAATTGCGGTAAAATGGGTTGTAACGCTCCCAGCTGCAACACTTTGATGGATGTACCTACGTTTGCGCACCTAATAAAGTAATGCGTTTCGATGCTTAGTTACCGACACACCTAGGAAACGAGATGTCACGTATCTACTTTACACGAGGGTTGTTTAACGGACTTTTTTAATATTTTTGTGTTGTAGGTACTTGCTTTACTTTGTATCTATTTTTTTATAAATTTTGACGTTTTATTTTCTTATAAGCTTAAAAATTTCTAGTGTGATGAGGGTTTTCTAAATTGGCGCCCACGAGTGTGGCAGCACTGAGGCCTCAGGTCCAGTCATCTGTCGAAGCGCTTTCAATCACCCAATGAATTTTGAATTTTGATTTTGAATTTTTGTGAATGGAAGACCTTTCATCTAAGTGGCGCCATCTGATGACGAAAAATTTCCTAAACACTCTCATTGGTGTCTGTGTGGAGTATGATCATTATAATTTGGTAACTATATCATAGTCAAAATATTATAGGAAATGGATTCTTTGTATGGTGCTTACTAAGATAATTTAAAATGAATGTTTGTTAGACATGGCATAGCAATGGTTTGGTAAGTTTAAAGTCAGATGGAGTTAACACACAAAAATTGTGTTAAACAAATCTACTTACAACCGAACGAAAGAACATCTCTATTCAAAAATATCTTGCAAAATACACAATATATCTTAATTGTAAATAAATTGAAGGCACCAATAATTGTGTGTAACATTGATGTATAGCACAGACTATGTTCGTGTATATGGGGTGAGACAGATGATGGATAACACTGAAAATGTAGTAACGTTAGGTGTAAAAATATTAGTGTATTAGTATTGCAAATTTTTTTTTGTATATTTATCTAACAATATGTGGTATAGACGCGATGGTTGTGGCTTTTGTCGTTTATTTAGGAACTTGAGGGTTCCAAAGTGCTAATGCGTCTTTTTAATCATACTTGCATTTAATTTCCAAATTTAAGAAAAACAGCGAAGAGAATTCTGGACTGTAATTAATACATATTATTATTATCATATGGAGTTCTTCAAAAAAGTAGTTAAAAGGTTTTTAACATGGTCAGCAACACGCTAGCGATGCTCCTGTTGTAAGCGTCCATAGTTTACGGTAACTGCTTACCATCAGGCGGGCCGTATGCTTGTTTGTCATCTTAGTCATATGAAAAACAATAAATATTATATAGAACAAAAGATAGAAATGCTCTGCCGTTACCGCATCGCAAATAATTTCGATAGTCACCACCCTATTTAGTATGCAAATAATGTTTCTCATCTAATAATCCTTAGTCAACTCTTATGTCTTCTTATTCTTACTCATAGGAGGAAATGAGATAGTTTTATATTCTCAAGCAGAAAACACACAGTTATATAAACAACTGCTCATTCTTAAGATAATAATAAGATATTAGCGACCAACCACCAGCTTCCATAACACAAAACTGTAAAATTATCTAGAGTCAACTCTCATCTTTAAAATATTGGCCTTAACCTCACACTATTAAAAATGTCATATTGAACCTCAACGTTGTTCAGTGCAAACACCATGATAGGTCACATACATCTCGTGCCCATAAAATATGACGCAATATAGATGCAGGTACAGGTAACCTCGCCTGAAAAATCACTGCTGATGTATAATGTGATACTGGGCAATACGATGGTTTAGGAGAGGTTGAAAGCAGATTATGAAGGAAAATCTATGTAAAAGTGATTTTAAAAGTTACATGGTATGTTAGTACATTTATTCACTTGCATTTGTACTGGCGACGATATGATACATCGCATCTTTTTATGGTAATGCTTTATCTACTATGCCTGTCTAACTCAAGAGCTTTAATCTTACATGTCACACACTACATAACAGACTTTATAGCCCAATAATTTCTTCTAAAATGTATGCCTTAATATAGGACATATTTTAACTCACTAAAACAAAAACACTCATGTAAAGCATGTGACATGTGATAAAAATGACAGCTAAATGACATGAGTGTGTGAGAAACGACCCAATAGGAGTGAAGCAGGTGTTTTGTCACGGCTGATGGGCCAAATCATTGAGATCACTTAGATGTAGTGCGTATGAAAGAGGGTGAGGGTAGAATTATATTAAAGTGATGTTTAAAGAGGTTTTATGCTAAAATAAGTGGTAGGGTTGTGCAACTGGTATTTAGGAAAATAACTTGAACGGTTAAGTTTTTTAAATAGGTTGTCGCTGGCATTATAAAAAGTCTTCGGAAGGCGTCGTCATATGTTCGCTTAGAGGGAAACAATCTTTTTTATATATTATCTTCCAAAACGAAGCAGCAGTAAAGCACTCATTAAAGTCCAGATGTGGTGGACACAATCCCAATTAACACCGTGGTGGAAAACTGCTGTCATGTTGTCGCCACTATAGCCGCTTTGTAATTTTTATTCTGTAATTTTGGTCTACTGACAACTAGACCTTTTTAGACTCTTAGAGACCTGGCCAAGACGCTTTTCAATCTAAAGATCGTATGTCCAATAAAAATCCTTAACAAAATTAACTCTTAAAATAAATTTATTTATTTATTTATTAAAAAAGTATTAAATTAAATTATACATAGACCATAATTGAAATGTAGTTCGCTCGCAACACCCTCCCTCCCTCATGACGCATATCTCTTAATCAGGTTTATCGTCCATTTACAGACACTGAGCATAATGTGTTTTGCTACACATATGTACTTACTCTTATTTTATCACATATGCACGATTTTGTTAGTGATATAGGTATATAAAATACGAGGCGGGAATTCCAGTAATCATTTGAACATTTCTTTTCTATGGTAGCGTGAGGTTTGCTCACGCTACCATAGAAAAGAACAGATAGAAGACACATAATGTTAACTGGTGGTATACTCCTAGAATTCCAAAACGGTGAGTGTCCTGCTGCCACCATAAAATAAAAGAAGTTTACTGTACTTGCAGTTTCTATGCTACGATCAATATGTCAGGAGTACTAAAAGTCATTAAAGAAAAGAACGAGAAGAAAGACGTTCACAGCCACACTCAATCACATTATTATTTTTATTTTTTAGAAAACAATTCTTTAGAACTTGCCATGTGTCTCGAGTGGTTAACATACATACAATGCTTTTCTTAACCGGGACCAATTTGTGTCAAACAAAAGTTTATCTGGTGTATTAAACCCAATTTTATCTGGTGTAAGCATTGAACCCACAACCTTGCAAAGCTGTTGTATTTATTCCCATTGCGCTACCATGGCAGAATTATAATAGAATTATATTATAAAAATAGATGTTCCTACAGTTTTTTTATCTAGGTATAGAATCTTTCAAATCAAATCAAACAAATCTTTCCTACAATCCGTATCATTCATAAGAAGCCACACGTGCACAATATTAGAAGTTAGACCCTAACTACATACGGTTCGTTTGGCGCGATCCCATCTCGACAAATCGCATTTACGTCACAGGCTATCACGCTGATTTCTCCACGGAAAACATTAGAAACATTGGAATTTTGTTAAAAGCAAGAAATCCAAGTTTTAAGAAAAATAACAGATTACACGGTGTGGCTTTGTGCTATTTGAATTTGGTTTTAATATTATCTCGCACTTTTATTGTCACTGGGCTTACCTGAAAATTAGCTGGCTTATTATTGCTGCAGCATAATATTGAGGTAGAATCCATTTTTTTACCTGCAGGATTTTGATTCTAATGTTATTATTGCAACTTGTAAAATGTAATGTGTGTATCCGATAGCAGATCAAAAATAAAATGTTTCTTTCTTTTTCATTCTAAAGTATCTACTTACGTAAAAACGTTTTAATTTTAAGTTTATATAATAATATAGATTATTATTAAACTAATTTTGAACGCTTTGTCTCAACATCATCAGACTTAATTTCATCAACCCTAGAGGGTAAACAGGCAAGTATGTTGTAATTTACAGGACCCAATTTAAAACCCCAATCCGATACTAAGAGTTTCTGGACTGAAAAACCTAGAATCACTCGGGGATGAACCCGAAATCTGGTGGTACTCAGTAAGTACCACTAAATCATCGAGGTAGAATCGTTGTTTAATTTCATACTCATATTAATCAATTTTGTTCAAAAAACTACATTATAGTGTATATAGTTTTCGTTTCAATTTCATTCTTTTCTGAAATTAGAAGACTTGTATTGCACGGGCATCTACCATGTATAAATTGGAACCTTTGTGAAAACGGATATTCTTAGAAAGATGAGACCACGAATTGAATTCTGTAAAACCTTTCACAGGGGTTTATCTCCGTGAGCGTCGGAGCGTCAGGTACGAGCATGCTTTGAAATTGCAATAAAGCTGCAATCACGCGTCCTTCAAAGTAGTCAAAGTGTCTTTTTATGTGAGACGACAGTGTGAGCCGAAGAACTTAGAAGTTGTGGATATGGTGACATACTGGTTTTAGAAATAAAAGTAAATTTATTAATGGCAAAAGATTTAGTGTATTTTTCTATGAGCAGTCCATCGAATGATATAAATCAAACTATTATGTAAACTACACCCAAACGCATTACGGCAAGATATACCACATCAATAGTACGACGTAGTCTACTACATTACTATTTGTTATACAACTTAGTAGCGAAAAAGCGTACTTAAATGGTAAGTGGTAAGTAGCCCATGAACATGATTGTGTATCAAGTACAAGTACCTAATGCAGAAATAATATTTAGAAAGCACTGAAAGGATTCAATGAAGTAAAAGAAGACAGCAGAGGATCGAAAAGGGCTAATTCGCCCTGCGACATTTACACCACCAAAACTCAAAACTAAAATGCCATCACTACAGGAAACTGCTTTTCTCTTGATTGTACTTACCTGTCAAAAAGACTGAGGGTATCAGAACGGAATTAAAGAATAATAATAATCTCAGGAGATCAGATCTGGGGGATCAGACCGGAATAACTAGATTATTCTACTAAAGTGTAGATCCCAACTATTAATGCTGAAAGCAACAAAGATATAGTAAGTAAAATATGATAACATAGGATAAAAGAATGTTTAAAGTAATACAGTTTACCATATCCATATTACAAACTACATTGTAACTGCATGTAAACCTTTTGCTATGGAAATTCAAGGAAGATGCATGCTGAACCGGTGCATAGTAAATTGCATGTAAAATTTTGATTCAGCACATCCTTTGTATAAAGAGATCTACGCAGACTGTGGGTTTATTAGTTTGCATGTTAGGATTTAATTAAATATTTTTAGGTGAGTTCAAAAATCATTTAATTATTGTTTATCACTTCATGTTATAAGCTTTTTAGAACTTCGGTTGGCAAACAAGTTTACGGCCAACATTAACCTGTGGATATGTCTGTATGTACATACATACATATATAGCTTTACGCCTTTTTATCTCCGAAGGGGTTAGCAAAGGTGTCTAACCACCCACGTATCGCCATTTTATTTTTGGTTCACAGGGGGCGGGCCTGTTGCCATATATCTCTACAGACTCTCTACAGTACTGAGAATTTCTCTACAGACAAACCTAATATCACTTTATCCGACCCGGGAATCGAATCCGATACTTCTGTGTGGTAATCCGTACCACACAGAGGTATCGGGTAAGGTATCGGGAAATATCGGGAAGGTATTGGCCTCTGTGGTTCAGTGGTACTGACCACTGAACCATAGAGGCACTCTGTATGTGCAATGCAAAAATACTAATAATAATTAATAATACTAATAACCAAGCCTTGTCGACCGGATCATAGGGGTTGAGATAAAAGAATCGAGTGGATTATTGGGCCTCTATGGATAATGATAGTCTGTGGAAGGGATTATGTATTCCCGTTCCGGCTGATTTATGCTGTTTTTTTACACAATAAATATTTTTCTTTCTTTCTTTCCGAAACCAACAAAAAACTGTTACCTAACTGTATTTAATTAGTACCTATGACGTATTTTGTATCACGAAAAACATGAAGTTTTTAAGCTATTGCATAGCTTTTATCGCGGGCTTTGAGCGCCGCGAACGAATCAAGAAATTCCGTAACGAAAATAAAACCTAACACCCCCAACTCCGCCTACCATAAAATTTATTTCTCAGGATTAACACTAGTGGTGCTAATTGTTACCACACATAAACCAAATATTAATATAGTGTAATAATGCATCAAGGTAATGTAATGTCCCAGTTTTATTCTATTTCGGAGTAAAAATACTTAGTAGGATGATAAAAAATCCTGAATAATCTTACATGTATTGTAAGATAATAAAAATATTTTAAACGATATTAACGTCTCATTGCCCATTACTAAAAGAAAAAAAAATGTTTTCTTATCTGTCTCCACGCTCAAAAAGTGTAACTTGAATTAATATCAAAAAAAAATACTGCATAAATAAAAAATAAAAAAATTATAATTGCTTAAGTTGATAAAAAATGCTATGCAATAGCTTTACCGCGGCAGTCCCCGAGTGCCACAGGTTTTTCTTTATCTGTTTCGGACAGATTATCATTATCCAACTACGTGTATTACTTAAGCCGATTTAAACGTCACCTGGATATAGAAGCCGCACTAATATTCACACGGCAAAGACATCAAACAAACATAAATCACAATTAAACTCAAAACTAAAACAGGTGGGGAACTAAATGCTATAAACATTGACTCGAGGGCTGCAAATTTACGAATCCGTTGGGCCCAATAACTACGCCCTTTGGCAATTTGGATTTAAACTCGCAACGGCTAATAATTCTAAAGTTCGCAATATGTTTGTTACTCGACATCCCGCCGTGAATTCCAACTTGATTAATCGCTCTTCTTTATTCGACTTGTTAACTTTGATTTCAACTGGTTCAAGATTAAATTGCCGAGGTTCTGTAATTTGTTGCGCAATAATCACGTTACTTACACCCTTTCGTAATAAATATTTTATTGCTTTAGTACATAATACAACATTTATAAATAAAGTTAAAACTTTGAAGTGTTTGTTTAATAGAAGAAAGATATAAGTTGAGATACGTCTGTTGGTTTTTTAATGTTGTGGTAACTGACATAGGATATAAAGTTGATATGTTGCATTTTTCTACGCCTTTTAAACGATTGCAAGTTGTCAATCGGTATATTTTAATGTCTTTCTTCATTGGAATTGAACCATGCTTGGGCAGTAGGACAGTTTTATGAAGCAATGTAGAATGCTACTATTATTAAAATAGTAGAACTTAAATATCCTTTTTTTTACACAGGATGGAAGGAGGGAAATATGGATCTTAGCTGTAGTTGTTTAGTAACTTTTTTTGTAACTCCGATAATCGTGGTGCATGAGCAGCGGTTGCCACCAGATCACTTGATGATGGCTATCATCTGTGTGTTCCTCACATTTAACAAATACATAACTGAATATTTTAAATTAATATCTGACCCTGACCAGGTGGCTTGAGGCAGAAAACCGATGTTACACAGAAGGACGTTTGGGAACCTCGTCGCCCTAAGCCATTTATAATAATTCGATACGTAGCAGGGAGCCGTCGTCGCAAGACAAACGAAGACGTTACAAGAATAGTGCTGTATTCCGAATGTCTAATAAATAATAATGATTATCAGATTTTTACCAAGATTTTAGTATTTTTTTAGATCATTACAAACTTATGAAAGAAGAGGAAACCTGCTGCTTTATTCTCAATCGCCGGATAAACTCCTTTTTAAATCCGACAGGAGAGTTTACTGTTTATAAACTTAAATTTAAAACTTTGATGGATGTATCAGAAACGAAGACCTCGTGAGTGTTCGATAGGTTCTGCAAAAAGTGTTGTAATGTGTGAAATCGTCATCATATACGCGAACGAAGCAGCAAGCTTTACGACAGTAGAAAACACACAATATAGAACACACAGTGTCACCAGACAAATAATAATAATAATAATAATAATATTCTACCACATGCACACAGCGCCATTTAGCCCCAAATTAAGCAATTATATTTGCTTGTGTTATGGGTACTAAACAACTGATATACTACTTATATACTTTTTTTTTTTTGTAAATACATACATATTATAGATAAATTACACCCAGACATGATAACTTTGGTAGAACGGTAGGTAGTTGGTACCTGCTTTTGAGAACTTTGACAGATAATTGACAAAAAAGCATCGTACCTACTTGTAATGCTGAAACTTTGTTTGTGCGATAATGTAAAGATAGAAAATTGTTATATTGATAAAGCACAGCATCGATAATATCAATTTTTTTTGTAGTTTCTTTAATAGAACAAGAGAACAACACTATGTGCCGGTGCAGTTTCCCACGAAACGCAAACATGGCCGTCCTTATTGAAAGCAAACACCATTAAACTGAGCACCTCCGGGCGTTATTCTTCACAAGCTTTTTTATCTCAACTCGAAGCGATAAAAGTAATTAATTTAAAAAAGGCTTCGAGACTGTTGTCTTAGGGTGGCGTCTGTTGTTCGAGACTATGATCGGCGTCTTTTTCTAATCAACTAGCTACCCGCTTCGTCTTCAATATATTTTATAATAGACTAGACGTCCGTCCTGGCTTCGCTTCGGTATCAAAAGCTTCATTCGGTCCCACTACAAACGCCTACGGAAAATTTCATAGCAATAGTGACGTATTGCATCATTTAGATTTACAAAGGCGCTTAAAATAGGTAAAATAATGTGAAAAATATAAAATATAGCCCATGTTACCCACTTCATTTATTGATTTCTAAAGATGAAAGAAGTTTTCAAATCGGTTTACATAAATCGTTGCAAACAAACTTACAAAGAATTAAATCTTTTCTCTTTATAATATTAGCTGTTTAGACAACATAATTTTTTTTTTGTAATTCTCAGGTTTCTCTCCTGCGTTCATAGAACAGAATATTCTTTATTGCACACCACAAATAACAGGAAAGTACAACATAAGATAGAGAGGTCTTATAGCTAAAAGCGATCTCTCGGAAGAAATTTTCTAAACGATTGTGAATGCCGTAAAATCTACTACGTGGCTTAGGAGAAGTTAGCAAACAGACAAAGACTGGCTTTCTTTAAACAATCTTTATCTGAAAACCAGATTTTTTGCAATGGATCGTTCAACGTTGAATCACTTTGACAATATGTCTATTATTGACAGCGCTTCAGTGCCAAATGAAAAATCGAGATTTTCAAGAATCTTGGATTGAAGTTTATGTATAGAAAGCCACTGAAAGTAAAGTCGCTGTTATTCTTGTCTGTTTCTCTGCTAACTTTTTATAAACTTCTTCTAAACCATATTGTGTAAAGGTGGTGTGTAAAACCACGTTCGAAGCAGGGCAGGGGCAGGCCGCCAGTAAATAATATGGAGAAGAGACTTGTAAAAATATCAGCTATTTAAAAAATGGTAATAATCTAATTCGTAATCTACAGATCATAGATATGTTATGTTACAAGAAGATGCAAATCATAATCTTGTAAACTAAATTTCTTTGTAAAAAGATTAGAAAATGTTCAAGACTTTTATTTTTGTAAAAACTCAAGTGGAAATTTTAAGATTACTTTTATAGTTGTTATCTAGAAAGTAAACCTTTTTAATTTACTTACTATATAAATTATATAACGACTTGAACGATAGCTATCTTTTGTAATGAGCTAACTTTTAAAAACTCGTCTTTAATTAGGTTTTTTAAATGCTTAGTGTTTATTTGATTACTCGAAGATGTTACAAATTAACAAAGAATGTTTATTAGAAAATATATTAAAACACTTTTTTTTTAATTTCTTAAATATACTGGCAGTTTAGAAAATAAGACTTTTAAAGTTCTATTATTAATTCTTTATTTATAAGCTTTTATTAAAAAAAATACTTGACCGTAATTATAATGCCTCTTTTTACACAGAGCTGGGGGCCTACCACCACCTCTTAAGCAGTATTCTTTTAATCTAACTTTGTTTTATCTTTTTATTTGTACCGTTAAAAAAAAGGATAGGGACTGCTTGCCGCTGACTAACCTAACAAATGTGTTAAGTACTGAGCTAAGTAATACACGCAGGAAACTTGAGTTTTGTATAAGAGACGAAGTTGCTCAGACGTGAAGAGCCTCTCATTTCACCTTGTTCAGAATTCTTGCAATTTACAGGAGGTAGTTTTAATGACGCACTTGATGTAATTCTTGAGGTTGACATTTCAGCAAAAGTACGGACGTTTTCCGAAATCGGTATAATAAGGCTCTCCTGTTATCCAATCAATTTAAAGGTGTACCTACTAATCAACGAAAATTACATTAACAATTATAAAACCATATAAAACATTTAATTTCGATAATGTATGTACATACCTCGTGCGACCTAATAATTGTCATTTCTATTACTAGAATCACGTCGTTAATATTAAGGCCACGCCCACTGCCCTTAATCCCAGATGCTTCGTAGAAAAAATAGTGTACATTAAATATATAGCGGTCACTCAACTCACGAATTAGTGCCTAGGGCGATGTTAAAACAGAACCAGCTGCTGTTGTGTGACGTCACGGAGTTCGGTGACGTATGGAGGCTTTTAGTTTACTAGCTGGGTAATGGCTTGTCTTTATGGCTAGTGTTTGTAGGGAATAGTAGAATATATAAATTAAATTAAGTTTGTGAGCTCTGTTATTCGTCTAAGATTTGAAAATAGTTTTTCTTTGTACGTTTGAATACAGTACGATACAAGGGTTCATTTTTAAATTTGAATAGACATATTTGAATTTGAATTTAGAAGTTTTTTTATTATTAATGTCTCAAATGAGATATAATTTAAAATTTTGCGTTTGAATTCGATAATCTTAATGTCGTTAAGTAATTTTAAAATTAGTTAGACAATTATTTTTTATATTTAGAAACTATATATATTAAGTAGAAAAAAAGGAGTCGCAAGTTTGTGTGAAATTTGGTGAGTTTTACTGGTAGCGTTTTAAATGGGATTCGTAATAGAGAAAGTATTATACTGATACAATGTACCGATTGCCGTAAGATCAGGCAGGCAATAATCTCATATCAGGCACACGTCTGAATTTTAAAGCGAACGAAGTCGCGGGCAACAGCTAGTTAAAAATATTATTGCAAATTAAAAACACGTTCTTATTTAATGAGTTTTGAATATTATTGTTATAAATATGAAATATAGTTAACAGCTGTCATAATATAATACGAGTACTAGCGAACCGCCTCGGTTTCGCGAGGTGATTAATAATAATGTTTTGCAACATAATTACAAGTGTTTCAGTTCTTTCTTTCTTCTTTACTTTTGATACCGAAGCGAAGCGAGGGCAGACGTCTAGTATAATATACATGTATTATACATGTAATACCTTACAGTAAAATTACTCTGAACGATGTGATAACAGAATCCGTGATACGGTTATTATTTTTCATAAATGTTGGAAATTAAAATGGAAATGTATTTATTCATATAGGTTAATTAAATTAACACTTATGAACGTTAAAAATTACAAAATGTCAGCCAATTAACCTACAGCCAGTTAGCTGACGAGGTAGAACCATGAGAAGAACTGGCAAAAACTCAGAACACCTTTTTTCGCCAGGTTATATCAATTTTTGAAAGTTACAATTTCAAGTAGCATGCAAATTAATTGATAATTGACATTGATAATTTGTTCATTAGTCTAGCCTTTCTATAATGAGAAAAAGTTTGATTATAATAAATTGCATAAAAATAAAACGAAACGGCCATGACTTTTACATAGGTACTTTTATAATTTAGTTTATTTTTGTCGTGTACAATTTAGTAATACATACAACACTGTCATGTCCATTTTGAACACAGTATACACAGGGGCCTCGTTTGTGCCGTGTGTTTTTGTTTCATTAATATCACAATTTTAGGTAACGGACTATAACATGACAGGACACGTGTTTTAATAGTGTAGGAGTGGTTTATTGTGAACAGTATTGTTGTATTTTATTTTATGTGAATTGAGGCACTAGAAACGACTTTTAGGAGATTTCTCGGAGTATTCCTCGAAACGCACCAAAAGTATTTCCCGAAACCCATCAGTACCTAATAGTAATATTTTATTGATGCGTTATTATTTTTTGTGCGTTCCTTTAGTGCGTTTCAAAGTTGGTACGCTTTGATGAATACCCCAATTTCTCGCTTGGTATTCTGTTGAAGGAAATATCTCCTCCACTCTGTAGATGATCGCTGTAAATAACACTATGGTCCTAAATTTTAAAGTTCTGCGTCCAAACACAACATGTGTAGAATATTTTAGGTCTAATCTATACATAGCATAGGTACCTAAATAAACTCATATTATTTTTTTGTTTATTAAAAATGGTAAAATATGTCATTAGCTACTCTTCTTATAGTAGTTTCAAAAAATGCTTTGGTAATTCTATTCTCGGTTTTAATTCATAATGTATTCTCGTAGAAAAACAAATATAAACAAATATAAACGCTAGATTGCAGTAAAATTTAATATTTTGGTAAAGCGTAAATCTTTTTACAGTACACCCAAATACACAAATTTATTAAGAAATGATTGTGAGTAAATTCTCATGTTGTCGCGCCAATATTTTCCATAGCTGTCACAGCTAAATATTTAAACACACACTTTATTTCACTTAGCGGAGAGTTATAACCCTTAATAATTCGAACATAAGCGGGGGTGATGAAGTAATCTACAATTTTCTCCCTAAGCGTTGGACGGTATTAAACAATGTTAAAACATTTACCATTCGTTGCAATCGGACGACGAAGTCTCCGTTGACTGTAGGCTAGTTAACTTGTATAATTTCCATTTAATAATACAAAGAAGATATGTATATTAAACATTTTTTTATTAGCCTATAGGGTTGTCCTACTGCTGTGCAAAAGCCTCTTTCAAAAATAGAGAGATATCAAATTTTGGTCGAAAAATATAAGTTTATTCTATGTAATTTTACTTTACTGACTGATTTATTACGTAGAGTAGTCATTTTGATAGACTATATTTATAATCTGGTAATTTTAAGATCAACCTAGTTTTCAAGTTGCTGCAAAAAATATATATTTGTGGACTGGGATGATGTTAGGCCAAACTCCACAATTCTGAATAATGTGTGCTGTCACATTCGTCATTTATCAGACCGCAGCTCAATTTTGTTTCCTTTTGAGATATTTACCAGATAATAGACAATGTGCGACAATTTTGTTTTGACTTCATAATGTTAGCAATTGAATGTGAGATAGCCTTGAAGTTTTGTCGTATTTATAAAATGCAAGCTTGGTGCGTAAGTAATCTTAGTTAGGTACTATTTATTTATTACTAGACGTCCGTCCTTGCTTCTCTTCGGTATCAAAAGTTTCATCCGGTCTCATAACGAACGCCTACGGAACATATCATTGCAATAGTGACGAATTACAGCATTAATTTTTTTAAAGTTTGAAAATGACTGTAAAAATGTCAAAAATAATAAAATATATCTTAAGTTGTCCACTTCACTTATTGATTAATAATGATAAAAGAATTTTCAAATGGGTACTTAATGTAGATTTTTTGTAAAATCAAATCTTTTTTATTTATAATATTAGTTTAGATAAGTACCTACTTTTTATTTCAACTGAATTTTAACTAATAAGGTACTTAGTAATGTTTAAAATATGCGCAGTGGACTGCAGGATGAATCACTCGTTTCCTGAAGGTAGATGAGCGCTTTTCTGACAACCTCATGTAATAGAGGAATTTCATAACATAACTACATTAACGTTAAGTACTGTATTGAAAATATACATCAATTGAAATCATACAAAGTTACAGCTATGAATAAGACAGTGCGAGAAAACACCTGCAAAACCGGCATACATTCCCACATCCTATACACTTACATAATCAAAATAAAACGTGATGCTAACACTGTAATAGTGCATATAAGGCGTAACTCCGGCAGCTCCATAAAGTAGATTAAATTTAAATTGTCAATTCGGTTTTACGAGCAGCAGCGGGCGGTTCGTTCTGTTGAGTATTCCGTACGATGTTCAGCTATTTTGGCTATTTGCTGCTATTTGTCAAACTTGTGTAGGTAAAGAATTTATTATAAAATCATCTTAGAACTAGCCTTTCGCAGCGCGGTTTCACCCGCATTCACCTTTCTCAAAAACTGGGCTATCAAACACAAAAATAATTATTCACTGACTGGTAGTTCAGGAGATTAGCGCATTTAAACAAACAAACAAACTCTTCCGCTTTATTAGATTTTTTATTAGATTACATTAATTAATTGTTCCTTTTCTTCTTTTCAGGTACTGTAAAATTATCCTCACATTTCATTACATTTCTGTAAGTATTTGCTTAATCAAACATTTCATATACGAAGGCGACTATTAAGAAGTACGGAAGCAGTATGAGTAGAGAGGCAAGTATTGTCTCTTGAAGAAATCTGCCAATCAAAAGCAAAGAAGAGTAATAACAGCATAATGTAACTTATGCCAAATTGTACCTAATATTAGACCTTAATGAAGTGATTTTACTCTGGCCTGTTTTAAGCACATAACTCTACGTTCTTTCTTAGTACTATAGTGTTACCATAATTATTTTATTACCGGATTCTTCCGTTTTTCGTGTTGTTATAATGAATATACATACGTACAAATATTTTTCAAATATCATAGCTTAAGGTTGATTTTCGATTCAACACAATAAATAGTTATGACTGCGTATTCTTAGTGTTCAGGTAAGATATTATTTTACGTATAACAAATTTTCATATATAACCTAAATGTTTCTATTAGTATAAAGGCTAGCGCACATCGGCGTAGGAAGAAGGTATTGAGCAGGATTTGTCACCGACCAGCGCACTGTTAGACGCTGCAGCATGCCGTCAGCGTCCCGCCGCATGCCATAGGATCTCACCGCGTACCGCCGGGGTACGCGACGGCAACGCTTGCTCAGGGCGAATTAGCAACTTCTAACTTTTTTATAAATCCAAGTTTCACAATTTTTAAATTTTTCTTCACCACGAGTCAGTAATGTATAAATAAAGTTCTTAACATTGGTTTTTACTTCTTTTTTTGATTGATCTCGAAACCACAACCTATACGAAGCGGATGTCTTAATTACTAGGCCGTCAATTATTACATTGGTAAATAAAATACCTCGTCCTACCGTCCGTTGTGCGCTTACCTTGTAGTAGCGCTTGTTAGTTCTAGACAGTCTGCGGTCTAAGTCTATCTTTGACTAATGTGGCGCCGACATTCTGTTTGGCTCGCCATTCGTGTTTGACGCTAGATATACTAAATCATGAGCCGCGATGACATATTTGTCTTGCTTGGTTTTGTGTTGAATTGCTGCCTTTGTGATACCGTATATAGAAGATTTCTAGTTAGCATGCGCGATATTTAATTTAAGCATTTTTAACTAACTTGCGGTTAACTGTAATTGCTCGAAAATGGATGTAAAACTACTTAACTATATAACTGTGGCTGTTGTTAACCTGAAAAATAAGTAAAAAAATAAATTAATAAACTCCATTCGTATCATTAACATCTTTAAAAAACTAAATACAAGTAGGTACTATCAAACAAGATCTTGAGACACTGCTATACACTGGGCATGAATATTTGTCATATATTACTAAATCTATACATTATAATAAAACTGTTTGTAATATTGAAATAACCGTTTTACTACTACATGTATATGAATATATATACGGTACATACACCAAAATAACATTTTTTACAATTATTGTCTGTTTGTCTCTCTGTCTGTCTGTCTGTCTGTTTGTTCCGGCTAATCTCTGAAATGGCTGGACCGATTTTGCGGGACTTTTATTGGCAGGTAGCTGATGTAATAAGGAGTAACTTAGGCTGCGTTTATTTTAGAAAAAATCTTTTATTTTAGAAAAATAAAGTAATGTTGATCGAACGTTAGGCGGAACGAAGTTCGCCGGGTCAGCTAGTCTAAAATATAAAAGATTTTTTTAACTATAAATTATGGCCAATTAACTAGAATACAATTAAGCCAACAAAAGCCTATTATGCTTTCTAAAATATAAAGGGTTCTCCTTGAAATATGTAAAATGGTCACGCATCTATGAATTGAACAACAATAACTTATACTCGCAAATATATCGAACGGTAGCTTTGAGCCCTTAAATGAAAGTGGAAGAGTTTGTTTGTTTCTCTGAACGCGCTAATCTCTGGAACTACCAGTCGAATTTAAATAATACTTTTTGCATTGGATAGCCCAGTTCTGGAGTAAGGTTATAGGCTATGTAACATCACGCTACTGGCGACGGGAGCAGAGCAGTAACCAAAGATGTAACGTAACGCGGATGAAACCGTGCTGCGGAAACCTAGTTCATAATAATAATATCAGTAGCATATCTAACTTAATACCTCATAACCAGCCATTTAAAATGCATATGAATCTGAATAAAGCGTATAAAGTTATCTTATAGCAGCCAAACATCTCAGTTGTGAAAAGATATCTGCAACTAAGGACCGTGCTGCGTTTTATGGCTCTGAGGTTGTATAAAACAATTCAAGTGAAGGCAATCTATACTATTACAGAAAGCGGAAGAGTTTGTTTGTTTAAACGCGCTAATCTTTAGAAGTACCAGTTGGATATGAAAATATTTTTGCGTATTTTTTGCGTATTTGCCTAATTCTTGAGGATGTTTATCTACTGGCGATGGGAGCAGAGCAAGCAACGACACGGGTGAAACCGCGTCGCGCAAAGCTAGTTCTTAAATACTCGCTTTGTAAGCTTTTATTTGTATACCATATGGAAGAAATATGTTGTATTTATAAATGGCTTGAAATAGACCCAGCCGTCTAGTAGAATACCAGTTATCAGGTAGTGTTGCACATAGCAGTATAACCGGCGTTTATACCACCATAATGCGGTCAGAAATTTCATTGACAACTGCTGTAACATGGCGAACACCTTTCGTAGAAGATTATATTTGCAGTGAAAGTCTTCAGTCTAATGATGGTGTTTTAAAATCTGTACATGTATTAATACGCAAACTTTTATTTAATTTATTACGCAAAATTTTATTAGAACTATTATTATGTTTTAAAACACATGGCGCGCTTAAAGGAGTGTTAAATTGATATAGTTCTCATGAAAGAGCTACGGATATGGGCAATATTGTTTAGCTGTATTGTGAGGCAGAGGTAACCTTTTAGAGGTAGTAGATCCACGTTAGTTACACTGGATAGACCGAGCGAGTCTTCACATTAAACTTTCGTACAATATTCACGTGTAGTAGTAGCGTCCGAGGTATTTGACACCTCAGTAACGTCCGAAATTCGACCACTAGACAACGCGATACGTATTCAACCATATTTGAATAGAATACATCTCCAGATCTATTGTTTCAACGTGACACACTTCATAAATGCTATCAAACATCTATTCTGTCCTATTTATCATCTTCCCTATACAAGTTTTGACGTTCCCGGAGTAGAACCGCCATCACGCTCCAAGGTTTGTCTATACAGCCTATAACTAGGTCAGTATTGTCGCCATTTCGTAGTTATTTGATCAATAACAGACACCTGTCTTAAAAACAACCTAGTTTTGTAATGATAAGGAAGATTCTTTTTTAGGACAGAACAGAGAAAAAGGTTTTAGAACATTTAGTTTTAAAGTTACTGTTACGACGATTTTTAAATAGTTTTAATTTTCTGCACAACTTAACATTAACTTAATGTATTGCCTTATGAAATAAGATATACTTAATGAATTAAATGTATGAAATTTTCATAATTTTTACTAACTAAAATTATTTTTTCGTGAAACTAATAAATACTGTAAGATAAAAGATTTCTTTGACTTCTGTATTATAAGACGTGCGTCGGTTAAACAATCCCGAGTTACTTAAAGGACCCCATTAAAAATCCCATTAGGTCGCGTTCGAGGTTGTCTGTCGAAATCACTACCAATCAATGTTCCGTATGTATCACATAGATGTATAAAGTGCGAACTGGATATGATAAGGCAGAGTGATCAAATCATCTTAGCCGAAAATAATGATAGGGGTTTGATTGTCACAGGGTAAAAAACTTTGTGTAAAAATAAATATTTGTTCTAAGTGAGACTGTACTTTGTCCGCTAATTGTATGTTTGTAAAGTTCTCCACAAAGTTTTTATATTGAAAAGTAAACTAAATAAAATATTTTTTAACAAAAAGAAAACCGACTTCAACCAGGAAGAAAACTAAAAAGTAAAAAATAAATTTACATAGCACATAGTAATTCGTATTTTGATTCATTTAATCAAAAATATTTAAATAAGTATTTTATAATTTTGAAGTTAAAATATATACATATATACGGTCGAATTGAGAAACCTCCTTCTTTTTTTGAAGTCGGTTAAAGAATATATAACAAGTAACGATTATTTCCTACTATAGATTTTGAGTACTTGTATTTATTTGGTTTTGATAGAGTAGGTAGTGTAAGGAAGAAGGTTAGATTTACTAGTAAAATTGTTAAATTAAAAAAAAATATGAAATAACTATTACAATTTTTCTTTGTATAAGAGCAACACACCTTGGAAAATAATAATTATTTTTTATCATCTTTGTATCTCATGCAGTGAACTATGTACTTTTGAGAAATAAAGTATATTTGAACCTAATACGAGATCGGACGTTTTGTCGATAAATAATATTTTGTTCTATTGACTGCTTAGCATCAAGCAGAGAGGTATTATTGTAGTAGGTTAATGTAAAAAGAAAAACATAACTCTAGGATATAACACCATCTCTTCCCGTAAAGATACATTATCAGATAGCAGCGTTAGGTACTTATACACTAAATAGACCTATTAAATGTAATCTGAAAAAACGTGTTAACTCGCAAACTAGGCAAACTCCTTATTTTCGAGGGAGCCGTCTAGTTGTGGATGTCTTCAGGGTGTAACAGTACCTCACTGTAACTTTCCTCTTCTAAAAACATCCTTAGATACTTTAAATATCTTTAACTCCACGTTCCGATCGCAGCTTTATAGCGTCGGCCGTTCATTATGGTAATAGGGGGTTCGGTTTCATCCGCCCTACGTCAGTCACCGAGCTAGTGATTTTTGAACCTACTGACGCCCAGTGACGTCGTAGTACTATGACATACACGTTCTGCAGGAAACGGTTAAAGTGGCGTTTTTAGTAGAGCATATTTAAATTAGACCTGTGTCCAATTTTTGATACATTCCTTTAGACTAATGCTATATGCAGTGCCATTATACATATCAGTTTAAACACCCAGTCCACAAGTTAGACCGTGTTGTTTTCAGTCTCGTACTTAACTCGATGTACTTCGCTTCTGGGCAGAATTTAATACTTTTTCTTTCTTTCTCCTATATAGAACCACCACATCTTCCCGTAGATGATGTAAAAGGCGAGTAAACTGTCAGCAGTGTTACCTGCGTAGTCAACATTCACCAACTCGTCTGATAAATGGAAAATATACCAAACTCCTACCACCGTAGGACGTCGTGTCACTAAAAATAAAATATTATACACATATATAATGTGATAATGTTTACTTTAAAATATATTAAAGTAAGCATTATCTGAAGAAATATTCCTGCATATTAATAGTTTAAGAACTAATGCCAATAAACCATGTTCCTAAATAAACATACGCTAGAAAATTACAATGTCTAGACGTCGTTCTAGCCATCGTCGCCCTTTTGTATGATGTGTGTTTAATTTGTATCAAGAATTTAAGCAGATTTTAAATTGACTATCTTTAGTCTGAATCTTCATTACTATCGTTGACTATAAAAACATGCGATTGTTTTATTTACATTGCACATTTAGTTAAAACAAGAACGAGGAACAAAAAATGCCTTTAACTTATTTACAACTTTATGGTCCTTTTTGTTGCCCAATAGTGGGACGATTTAATGTGAGGCCATTTTCTTTGAATGTTTTTGGAGACTAAATTGTAACAATAACCTACCAGAATTTTATATTAAACCATATCTCTAAAAGAAAAATGTTTTATTCCTACAAACTTAGAAAAATTGAAGTTACCATTGTTTTATATTCGAATACTACCGTTATAAATAAAAAGATGGCCGTAATAAAACAGATAAACTAAAATAAATGAAAAACCAATCGTAAATATTTTTACGATTTATTAATTTACAACGTAGACACATTTATTATAAGGATAGCGTCGTTTACGGTATTTATAACAAATAAATACATTCTTTATTATGAACTCGATGCCATATTTCTTTTCACACAATTACGCGTTTAAAAGTATACACTGATATAGCAAACAGTTTGCTACTGATTGTTCGCTGCCATAACCCAAGGGCGCCAAAGATTTGCAAGTCGCGGCTGAATAAACGGAGGAAGGCAACAAAATAAACTTATGAACCTATGAACCAAAGTGATAAAGAGCAATTTTTCATTAACTGAAGGATCAAACTAATTTATTAATCACAATCAAGCGATAGCTATTATGTTTTTTTCTTTGTGATGACTAGACTCACCTCGTGCTATAAGGCACCAGCCGCGCAATAACTTCTGCAAAGGACACCCTTTGCAGACACACACCTAGGCAGTAATCTACCGTAAATTAGTAAATTTGTAAAAAAAGACATAGGTACAGTTTGCCACAAATTTACAGTCTAATCATAACACATACCAAAGAGTATTGAATTTAGTAATGAGAAAAACTTGGAAGCCTAGCCCGAGTTTTTGTGTTATAATATTGCTTGGGGTAACCCTCCGACAATATTTTTCGTACAATTTATTATGAAATCACATGCAGTGGTGTGATACGGTACTATTTGTCATTTTAGGGTTGTAAGGCTACCATTGGTACGGCTTGTTCAAAACCGTTCAGTTTGGTGGAGTTTTACTTGAATTTTTCGGTAATTAGACTTCAGACACGCATAGCAAACGCGAAGTTACCTAATCGCTACAATCTTAAATGTCATTATGTAATTTCTTTCGTAGGTATGTTTTAATTTGGAGTATTCATCATCTGACTAATTGTGGCGCCGTTTCTGTTGTAAAAAAATAATTATAATTATTTATAAATAGTAAATGTTTTAATGGTTATTTATTGTTGTGAAAGTATTTAGTAAATAGGTCTTTATAGTTGTTTAGGTATAATTTTTTGACTGGTAACAGCCACGCGAATCGATGAATTGTTGACTTTAAAAGAACTTATCGCGGTTAGGCATTTCATGGTCATTGTTTTACAGCACTTTGTGAAACTTCATGCTACGGAGAGCACCATTGCCACCAGTCCCGATTGTCACAATACACTTTAATGACTGTCAGAAGCTCAAGAACTCTGAGTATTCGTATGTAGCTCGGTCATCAGGTACAGCAGGTAAGCTAGCAGTCGCTATATGTAAATCAATGTGATGATGAACAGGTACATCAATTTTCTGGAATTGTGTTCATGTAATGACTCTAAACTCTTCTCTTATTAAATAAGTAAATAAAACAAGTTTATCTATAAATGTTTTGATTTGATTAGAAAACAAATAAAAGTGATTACGAAAATAACAATTGTAGGTACTAAATCTGTACGAACATAAAGAACTTTAATTCCCACGTTAAATATTTTGTCTGCGTCTAGAGGTTTTGCTATTATTAGAGAATGCTACATTGGTGACAGCTACTGTTTCTTTTACATAGGTCTTGTCTTTTACCTAGGTATCATTTGTTCATAGAACAAGCATATTTTGACTGTTGTTATATAACATGTTACATTGAGTAAATTAAACTGAAATGTCCTATAAGAAATTTAAAAAAATTGCACAAATTTATTTTCTGGTAATAATAAATAGCCACAACCCAAAGCGTAACCATTTAAAACTTTAAAAGTGTCTTTCTCCAATCATAAATTAACTTTGTTCTTATCCCATAGAGTTAATTTTACCATGAACTAAAATTCTAAAAGTTTTCTGTATCAAAGAAAGGCAACGTGCTGTTATAATCCGTTTAAACTATTGTTACCTGTAGGAGGTATTGTTGTGATGTACTGAGGAATAAATCTTCTTAACAATACACTCAGGCCCTGAATATAATCAGCCAAATGATATTTTTATTACAAGCTTTGTGGATAATTTTGATGTAGCTTTATATAAATTGAGTGGAAAATAAATAAGGAAAGAGTTCAATTTCATACTTGTTTCGTAAAATTACTCTATTCTGTCTTATGCGAATTGAGGGAAAACTTAGCGAACTTTTTTTATAATTATCAAAAAAATTATAAATAAGTTTGATTTTAACTTTAATAGTAAACATTTACTTTCTGAATCAAATATTACATACTACCTTTATCATCACTAACGCAGGCGTTGGACAGCCTCTAATAGACGTAGGTCCTAAGTACTAAACAACTACAAAATTTACTGTTATTTCAACCCCTCGGCAATTCATACCAACATTAAACCTAGACACATCTTTTTCATCAAGCAAGATTAAAATATCTTTTATTTCTGTCACTCAATCCTCTCGAAAATCCTTCCAGTTGTCGTCTGTGTCTATTAATAAGGCTTTTCTTAGACGCTTGAGCGCTGAGCTTGCGAAGCAGCCTTCCACGTTGACTATTAGTGAAGCATAAATATCGGGAAAAGTGTTCCAGATTATTTACTTGAAATTGCACTTTATGTCTACGGTGTTAAGAGCCTTATTTATCGGATGCTGTAAATTAATTAGGGTATTGTTTGTAATAGGTAAGAAATATTTTATTTGGGGAGCTTCGAACTGCTTTCGTATTTTAAGTTATTGTAATAACTTCTTATATTGACTGCCTCTATGGCGTAGCGGAAGCGCAAGCGACTGCTTTGCACGAGGTTGTGGGTTCGATCCCCACACAGAGAAAATGTTGTGATTCATAAATGTTTTTCCGTTCGGGTGTACTTTGAGTCCGTTAATTTTATGTTTATAAAGTCTCCCGCGACATAGGGTGCAGGAGTTGTCTTTTTTAATACAATACAATAAATTATAAGCAACAAATTCAACTGGAGTTATAAAACTTTTCTTTATACGTAATGAACTCGCCATAATAATGGCTATAATTCTTTGCTAGTGAGCTATGAAGTCGCCACTTCACAACCGAACAAGCACTCGCTTCATTTGCTAAATTATAAAATTGTTTATCTAAAATACAACCTTATTTTCACAATTACCTTTACAAATTGTTAAAAAGCATCTGAATAACTAAGTAATAATGCTCCACGCATATCGTAACAAATTATGTTATGGCCCCAATTTGCCGATACAAAATAACGATAACGATGTATGTATCGGTACAAATGGGTCGCTGTGTCCAAACCTCCCCCCACTTACCTGATTGTGACAGTTTATGTTTACTTTATGGCTTAGGAAATGATAGAACTGTATACGTAACAGAATTAAAATGCACAAAATCCAAGAAATAAATTCAAAACGTGATACGGCGAACTGTAAATTTCATTTTATGTCAACTATTCTAAAATCCTCTCTAAAAGTTATGCCTTTTCCCCTGTACACGCTCTCCAGAAGATTTTGGCGCCTACATTGTTGTCATTGTTGTCGGCTGATGCGTTGATGATAATAACCAAAATATATTACAACGTTCTTTTCTCTACATAACCACTTTAGATCGTACTTTACTACGAATATTTACGTCCAAAATAACTGTACAGTAACTTTGACGTAAATACACGTCTATAAACTGAACTCATGACCTAAATAAATTCCGCACATACAGTTCTTTACCCTTACGGTTTTCCAATTTTCCACCTCATTGCTGGCAACACTTCACTAGAAGTTTTCATTAACATTTCGCATTTACTCCATCAGAACATTAAGGTGTCCATAAAGAGAGACACTCTACTCTGAGTACCAACGTAGGTAATACCTATCTTCTTAAATCTCGACCGAAGTGAGTTCAGGGAGGGATTTGAGATAGAATTTGAAAATGCAACAGGAAATTTTATTTTGACAGATAAATATGATAAAAATAAATATATTTATGCTATTGAACTTTCTTTTGTGAGCTTTTTTTTGTGTGTCATGAAAATATTAATTAATGTGGCAAAGGGAGTATGTTTGGTTTGCAGCAAATTGAGTTCTGTAGTCTCTGCTTACCCCATTAATGGGAGACAGGCCTGAAAATATGTTTGTGTGTAGATTTTTTTGTTATATTACTTTATACCAAACGTTACTATTTTTTGCAAAACTTGGGTAGTAAACATGACGATTTATCTGCTTGACGGTCACCGTAGCATAAATATAAATGACTTATCGGCAATCAAATACATGCAAATTGAAAAATATTTATTTTACACTTAATCAATATTCAACACAGAAATTAATATAGCATCAGTGGTTAGTTTTAGGTGGTGGTAACATGCAGAAAAGTGAAAATTAAGAAAGCTCACTACTAGGACATAGCGTCTATCTTTGCCTAGATTCAGTTTTTATTAAAAAAAATTAAAATATTTGACAAGAATTCAGCCACAATAAAAAAACATTGTATCAGTCTTGTCAAAATGTAATTTTTTTCACAAATTTACAAATTCTTTACACAAAAATCCTTACTAACTCCATATAAATAGTCCTGTTTCACAGTTCCAGTGTGGCACTGTGTTGGCGTTCCCTCAGGACGCTTTACTGTTATTGCCGCTCAGTGAAAGCTTAAATATATGGTCAGAGGTAGATTTCTTTACTCACGTGATGTTTGCGAATTTACTAGAACATATCCACTTTAATTAAATTGTCTTGTTCCGACATTTTCGCGCGTCATCGTGTAAGATTCTTTATGTTTTAGGTTGAAAATTTTAGAAGCTTTGACACCTTTTAACTTTAAACATTTACTAAAGATGAGTTTTATTGAATATTCGTATTGTGGTAAGTTTTATTTATTTAGGCAAATCGATGAAAGATAGATGTTGTCGATATTATTAGCATAATTTTATACTTTGATGGATTCTCATTTAAAATTTAAATAAATACAATAATTAAATTTTAAGTTCAATGTTTTTGTGATATATTATATACGATAAATTTCTACAAAATTTCTAATTTTTTTAATAAAAATGATGAAACTATATGCCCGAACAAAATATAATAAAAACGAAAAAGCCTTTGATGTGATATTTTTCAAGCTTCATTTAATCTCAAGAAGGTTTTACAACCTTTTTTATTACTCGATTCGCCATCGTTCTGATACTATTAAGTTTCCACAAATAAAACGTCTAACCGGCTATGGGACAGTATACTCTAAACGCCGTTACATATTGACAGACCAATCGAAAATCTATATTAATAGCCGATTCGGAATCTGCCACGGCTAATATAACTTGATCCGTTCTATACTAAAATTTGTACTAAATATATGTGATATTTAGAGTTTTCGGAGGTCAACAATATTGGTGGTTCATTGTTCATATTGCTGACGATGCATTCGGAGGATTATTGTCCTAAACGGAATTTACCGGAGGAAATCTGAGATGGTAAGGTTAATTTAGGAATAAGCGGTATTTCGGCATTGGAACGGAATTATTGGCGATCTCATCTCGAAGTTAATAGTGATTCTGATTTCAGATTTGGGATTGTATTATTGTGATCAATGAATTGAAATTTGAGTTTTAGGGTTTTATTGAACTGTAAGAAAATTTATTGGGATACTGCTGCGGGGAATACAGTCCAGGTCTGATTTGTAGACGATTGATGGTCTGAATTTAGTTAAAGATTTTTATTACATATAATATCAGAGTCAAACTTTATACTATTAAAATTTGATTAAATAAAATGAATAAAATTTGAAACTTTATACTAATAAAGTTTAATTATTCTGATATATAGATTTCCACCTATTGCGTTATAATTTAAAACTTTGGTGTTTAATTTTGTTCATACCTATTCTTTCCAAGAAAGTTCATTCAAAGAGAAGAATTTTTTGAAGCTGTGTCTTTGGTCCAGCAGTGAACGTCTTTCGACTGAAATGGTGATGATGACATCACTGCGGAATATAATCCTCCCCCAATTGCCACCTTGGTCGATCGTAGGCCACCATCATCCATCGGTTGCCCGCTACCAATATTAAGATCGTCGGTCCACCTTGTGAGAGGTCTGCCCACGCTGCGCCTTCCGGTTCGTGGTCGCCATTCTAAAACCTTTCTGCCTCAATGGTCATCAGTTCTGTAAGCTACGTGTCCTGCCCATTGTCCATTGTCTTTGGTCTAGACTCTAGGATATGGATCTAACTCAATTCTTCCGATGAGTGTTATACAAAAAAACTATGGAACTACTAAGTAAGAACTAGCAGCGTTACTTTCGTACTGCGGTCACCAAATTGTTTGGAAAGCTTGTTAATTGTATTTATTATATGTGCGAGTACGACTTACGTACGACCCTGGTTCTTATCACGAAGCATAGGCGTCCGAGGTAAAAGAACCATTTAGATAACCACCAATTAATTACTATTACTTCACTTTAGCACTAAATTACCAGCTTATACTAATACTACTTATAAGCCTATATTAAAACGACTGCCTATTTGATTTACTATCGTCTCCAACGCCAAACAAAAACCCGACTTAATTACTGATACATAAAACACACAATTCAACAACAACACTTCATGAGTATACTTCTCCGTAAGATTTTGTCCACGACGACCAATATAAGTTGATCTCTTATGTCTCATGAAATGTTCTGTTAGTTGTTTGTTTACATTACTAAGAGAGGTCAAACATGATAGGTGATAATGTAGTACTAGTGAATCCCGGAGGACGTTTAACACAGTATTTGGACCTTACACTCGACCCTTGTAATTGTTCGGGTTGGCTTAGAGCCTATTTTGTTGTATGTACGTTGACTTACTGAGTGAATTATTTAGGTGGCTTTGAGAGATTAACAAATCTACGTTTCTTGGACATACAGACGCTTAACTAAATGCTACGAGGACTGTTAAGGAAGAGGTCAAGCACTCGGGATTGACTTTAAGGTTTCTTTTTTCAAAATATTTGTAATTGAACGTGTTTCAATAAGGCCAGAAGGTAAAGAGATGTTAGAATGCCAACAAAATTCTCGCATCAGAGACAAATTATTTTGGAATAAAATAAGTATAATAAGACAGAGCATAAGTTTAGTTCATTAGTAGCAAAATGTTATTCTAAGGGCACAATACCGAGATTTTTTTCAAAACTCAATGACATTTTACTTCGCCCGGGGGTCAAACACGAGATCTGTACGTGGTAATTCATACACAGTGTCACGGAACCAACGAGATAATATTATCATTCTCTAACCTAATCTAAAATGCAGCATTCATAAAATAAATAATGATCATTTCGTCTCTTTCTTTCAATAAGCGGATTGGAAGCTTAGACCATGCTTATTGTTTTCGCCACAATCGTCAGGAGATTACTACGAAATGCTATTTTTAGTTAAGACCGTTCTTTCCTTCTGCCTATACAATTTGTTAGATATAGTACGAATTTGTCGATTGGTTTATATTTAGGTCAGGAGGAAAATGTTAAAAATATGCATGTGGTGTTTACAATTACATTTTAAAATAGAAAATTTACTTGGAAAAACAGCACTAAGGTAGATCAATAATTTGAAGTAGGTGGAATGGATTAGATGTGGAACGCAGTAGACCTTCGTTTTGCTCTCAATGTCTTGTCTAGCACTAAAATAAGCAATATGCTAATTAATTTCACTACCTCGGCGACTCGTTGGCATTGCAAAGCCATAATAAACCACCTCTTTAGCAGAGGATTATGACCAGCAGTGGATTTCCTCAAAATAAAAGTCAGCAACATAAAACCTATTATCAACGTGTCCACTCATCAAAAATAAGTTTTGTGTGTTTGGATTCCAAACTCACCAACAGATATAAATAATAAAACAAATATCCTCAATTTATATTTACTGAACCTAAGTGGCGAAATCACGGTCCAAACAGCGTAGTATCGAGTTAGTACATAGTTACACGGTGTAGTGCGTCGGAAGTATCCCAGAGCCATACTCAACACGTAGTTGAATTAAAATACCTTGCGACCCTTTTTCATTAATAAGAGATCTTCGCCCCACACTGAATATTTATGCTGCGGTTGTGGTACAAGTGTACACGTGTTGTTCTAAAATTAGACGAAGAAGTTTAAAATATAAGTTTTTTTTTATTTCATTTGTCAAATTATCTTAACTATCATTACGTCAAGTGTAATGCTGTAATGTTACATTCGAGTCCAAAAAGTAATTGGGTGACACAATAATTATAGAAAGACTTGATTTTAAAATTGAAACATGTAAATTTTTTCATATCGAATTTTCTTTATACCAGAACACAAAGTGTACCTGCAATATATCATAAGTACTGTACTGTCTTTGCAATTATCATCCACAATCTCTTACAAATTGTTCCACCCACTATTACAAGAGACGCATGGAAGCGGTTACTTGATTTTTCTGATACATTTTCATGAGGTTAGGAGTACAGTCCCGGACCTCGGTCGTGATTGGGACCCTAAATGTATTAACTCTATTCGTGCTTGTGTTAATATTGTCCTTGTTTTGTAAGGAACAAAGAGACAAATGTAAACAAAGGTATAAGGGATCATGAGAACGGATAGGAAATACAAACAGTCCACATGTTTACATCTAATATTATTCCTGGGTCTTTTAAGTGAAGCGTGAAAAAGCATCTCATTTAAAACCGCTATAGTGAAAACCACCATGCCAGCTAGTTTGATACAATGGCTTTTGGAATAGTGTCCACTACTAATAACCTTACTGACTGCTTACCATAAGTCAGAGTGGAGTCACTTTGGTAAGTTTATAAAAAAAATTCAGTGACTACTTGAACAAAAATTACAAATCAATCTAAGTAATATCTATAAATAAAAACTCAACATCAGAAACATATTACAATTACATACGAAAGCCTCAATACATATTATTAAACCGTCATATCATAAACACCCACTCAAACATATCGATAAATTTATGCCATATAAATTTATATAAAGTTATCAAATATGCCGAAACTTTTATATAACTGCGAAACGATTTTTCAAGGCAAAGTTGCTTTCAACACTAATGACAAATAAAGTGAAAAATATCGCACCTTTAGCTGTAAAAAGATAGGTATCTTCGATTTTTTTTTATACAACTAACAAACACGCATGCGGCTCGTCTGATTGTAAGCAGTTGCCGTAGCCCATGGTTGCTGGCAAGCCCAAAAGTACTATTCGCAAGCACACGAACTCCATTCTTTAAGAATAATCAAAAAAAGTAAAGAATGTTTTTTTTTTCTAAAGACAACTCTGTGTCGCGGGGCTTTAACAAACATACAACAGACACAAAGTACACCCAGACTTGGAACAAATATTTATGGATCACGCAAAGTTTTGTACCATGTGGGGATCGAACCCACAAGCTCGTGCACAGCAGTCGCTTGCGCTTCCACTACACCACGGAGGCAGTCAATGGAGTGTAGTCTTTCGAAAATATCTTGACGGAGAGTTTATTCCATAACATTAGTGAGCTAATTGTAATTTTTAAGTTGTGCTTATATTTAAATTTATATTGCTTAATGATAATTATACTAGACTACTCCGCAATTTAGCTATTGGTAGCTAAATATACTATCTCGGTTTAGACCTAGGGCGACACGTACAAAACATTTATATATCCGAAGAATAATTAGAATATTAATTACTCATACACGAAACCAAAATACTGCGCTATTTATTAGCCCTCATAAACCCTATATACTTATGCCAATTTTTCAACCACAAACCACTAGAATAAGGTACTACAATAAGGCGGTATAATTTAAAAAGAGTCTAGAACTTTGTGTTGTAAAACTTTTGAGAGACTCGAACCTGAATATTAATGGCCCTTCAGCGCTTTAGAGCTTCTCAGAGGACTAACAAAAGTCTAGCTCAATAGTATCGAGAGTGGAAAAATAAAATATTTTCTGCTACAGAGATTGCTATTTGTACCTGACATTTGCCGGTAAAATTGCCTAATATTTTTTTCATACAAAACTCTGTAATTACGGACACAACAAAAAAGAGCCAATTCGGTCAAGCCATCTTAAGTGACGCTTATATTTATATAGATAATGAATTTTTCTTTTATTTATATGGATAGGTGCTAAGAAGCTAGTAGTGGTAACCGCCTTTGCCGGTTCTGAACATTTAATCTCTTGTAAGAAATGGGTACTGTAAGGTCATCACGATTCTCTTGGTTAATGTTAAGTAGTATGTAAAAAACTTATGAATTGAATGTTTCTATTAACTCATATAATCTTTAAAAACCTATCAAATCCATTGTAATTCTGGTCACTAAAAAAATTTATATCGGTACTACAATAGATTATATTCAAACGAGATTAACGACAGACAGATTCAAGTTAAAAGTTTAAATAGTTTGATTATCTGCGGCCTTTTATAGCAATGTTATTATAACCTTACTTTGTCTTGAGTCAGGTTTTCATACATTTTGGTGTGTTTGTATAGAAATTTCTAATCTTTTCTGACCTATGCTTTCTATGCTGTAAACTCGCAGTCTTCGTCTTCGCTTGTGTTGATTTCTATGTGGATCACTATTGGCCGGATAGATGACGCCACCCTAAAACACACAATTAAGGCGTTGCAGATCATACTGGTACAAAGAAATGAGGGTTGCTGACGCTCTTACTCATCGAGCGAATCACATTAGAATGAAAACTAATACTTTACGTCGATATTTTATGAGAAGTTAGTACTTCTCCGGTCGATTCGACCCGTTCGTGTTGAAACCAGCAAAGACCTACAAGGACATACGAGTTATAAAAGTAAAAATTCTAAAGCCAGCTAGCCATGTCCAACTATTAAAAATCTCGCAACGTTCCGTAAAACTTATAACTTGGATCAAATGAATATAAAATGTAAACTAAGATATATCACTTGGACTTCAATCCTCGTATTAGTTTCTTTCAAACTTCTCATATTACTTAAAGTACGCTCGAACGTAACCTAGATAAAATTCTTAGATACATTTGAGACTTGGTTTTGAGGTACTATTTGCTCTCATTCTGTACTCACTACAAATTTGAAGTATTTTTTTGTTTATTGATTTAGGTATAGTTAGTAAATCTAAGGTTTCGCGTGTAACCTATTAGTGTCTTTTTTCCTTCTAGTGTACTGCTTACTTGTTTTGTACTGTACTGTACTTATTGACAGTTGCCAGTAATTATAAAAGTCTATATGTCGTTAAAGTTGATAAGTAATCCTGTAAATAATGATTGATGATTAGCATAAAATCAACTTCTAACGTCAGAAACTCATGAGCAATTTTTTTACAATGACTTAATGCTCACTCCTTAATCATAAAAATTAATGTAACAATTTAAATTTTGAACACATAGTAAGGGCTTTACAGCGACATTTTGGTCAGATAAATGCGGCTTTTTACTTCGTCCACCAATGTTTTAGACTGCGCATTCAAAACTAGACTACGGCGGGTATATTGTGAGCCCGAATTGGGACACCCTCAGCTAGTTGGCACCTACTTCGACTTCAAAAAGCTTTGAACAATCGGCTTGGTTTTTCTTTGTTCTTCTTCTTTCTCTTTACGATCTTGACAGAGCGGTCGTGGTCGTCATGTTGTAGGTATTAATGGAGGGAGCAGATGACATTCGCCTCACGATATCTCGCCAACTCTGTCTGTTGGAATTCATCCTGCTGCACTCGTTTAGAGATTTTATTTGGTCGGTCCATCGTAAGGGTGACCTCCCGCGCGTGCCTTCCACTTTTCCCTGGACGACAAGGCGTTCTATGGAACAGTTGTCTGGAAACGTGTTTGAAGAAGGCCTTTGTAAGTATGAGATATTTTATGTTTAAATAATTTGTTGATTCTTAGACGACGAAATATCTACCTTATATTGATTTGCTCTAAGTTTCAAATTGCTGAATCGAATTATGAATTAAATGTCATTTTATCACTGATGAGATATCGATAAAAATTATAAACTATTTTATTTAAAGGTACATCTCAGTTGTAACGGTTATTAGACATAGTCTATAATGCAGTTGTTATGCAGATCTGAAACTGAACAATAAATCTAGTTGGGTCCTCATCAATACCTTACCTCATAAATTTACGGGAATGTTAAAAATAAATTTACTATTTACATCAATGCACCGTTTATTATCACGCTACCATTAAACCCAACAAAAAACATAAAACACAGTAAAAGTACAGGTTAATTCAAATTCAGTAGTGACGTCACATGTTGATAATGACAAGAGAAGTCGCATAATGAAGCTTGTATGGGATTAGACAAATGAACTCAAGCCACGGGCTGTCTTGAAATTCAAAGCGTATGCAAGGATTTGCGAAATTATGAAGACAACCTTTTGTGTTGGAAATTTTGTGTTTAATTTATTGGGTTCTTATATCTTATTCTCTTCTTATTAATCTTCTTATGAATCTTTATATTTTGTTTAAAAGTCTTACACCCAGTTTCTGAAAGGCTGATCAACGAAAAATTAACTAATTACCTATCATGTAAAGAACCTATAAGCATGCTAAAAGAATTCATACTTTTAGCAACCCAATTGGTGATTTAACACCAATGACACACACCTAACGATTTAAGGAGATTACACATGAGATTTAACGGGTGATTAGTTGATCAGCCTTATAGAAACTGGGTGTTAAACAAATAGTCTTACTTATTCATAAAACTTAACTCAAATAGGTCTGTGTCACACCCTTAATGTATATATTTACAAATTTGATATGGTTTTGTCATAAAATATAGTTGTATTGTTGACTTCCTTGAGCAATGTAACTCCTCAAAGAGTGGGTGCAACAGCAGCTCGATAAGTGCATACTTTTGGTGGTATAGCGAACGAACACATTGGTTACGACTAATTTGTGGCCGTTTATTGCAACCGAGGAAGAACAAAAAAACCATATTACGAACCATTAATTAAATTAGACAGATAGAATTAGAGTACAAGTGGTCATTAAAAAGAAACTGTGTTCGTTTCATACTGTCCTAAATATATTAACAGTTTTTACATTAAAAAATGTCCATGTTTACGTAAGAATTGTAAAAACGTAATCAAAAGAGGCTAATGGTGATCCTATCTAATTATTTAATGCATTCCAACAGGTAATTATTAAATCAAGAGTTGGAGAATACGTTCTTTTCATTGCTGACAGTGGTAGAAGAGCAAACAGTCCACCTGATGGTAAGTGGCAACTGTCGCTCATGGACTCAGAGTCCCTAGCATTGCTCTAAAATGCCAGGAACTCTGCAAAGCCGCTGCCTACCGTGAAGTGAGTGGGCTACCCCACTTGATACCCCACGTGAAGGAATTGTAGGAGGTGAGAATAAAGGAAAGGAGGCAAATTGGGCCTTCGGCGCTTTCACTCACCCAACGAAACGCAATAGTATGGATACTACTACGCTTACGTCGATCTTCTATGAGAGGGTAGTCGACCCGGCCCATTGATTGTAAAACCAGCGTGGATCTACTACCGTATAAATTTCACTATACTTTCATTTAAATAAAATAACAAAATAGGCGTCTCGTTTACAATATGCCGGATAACTCTAAAGTATACAGGACGCACCGCACGAGTCGCATCCTGTACAATAGTTTCCGTTGCCGACTGAAAGTTTGTTGTGTATTTGTAATATTTAATCGAATACAACTTCATGCTGTACAAAATATCGTTCTTATAAATTTTTATGAAGAAAGGAAATGAGGAAGTAGTCAAAAAAGGGAATAAAGGAGAATACTTGACACTGTCATTATTTATTATTATTATTAATAGTTGGGCTAGAGGCTGTCACAGCCTCTTTGTTAATTGCTACCTCGACCAAAATATATCTTTTGTAGCGCCCTTGTTATTTATAGTTCTTTGCTTAGTCCTATAGAGTCTAGGAACTTTCAGATTGTCTGAGCAGAGAGAGACTGTATCTCATCTGGTTGCACCTGGTGCTGTCCTAAATGGATGCTTCTTTTGTGCATGAGTGGTCCACAAGAGCAGAAAACATGCATTGCAGTCTCCTCAGACTCTAGGCAGAATCTGCACACGTACGTACGTCGACCCTTATAATTTTGAATTTATACAGATCTGCTTATATCAATAACGCATTATTGCTCAGTAAAAATAATCAGGCCTATGCCCAGCAGTGGTCGTCTTTCAGCTAATATGATGTTGAAAAGTAATCAGTAGTCAGATATTCAACTAGCTACGAACAATATTTTACACGACATTTGATTTTAAAGTGTGTTTGCTGGCGTTGTTGCGCGCTTTATGTATGTAAGTATGTACTTCACACCCTTACCAACAGCACCAGACTAATTTCCTAGCGTCAAACATAAGAAGGCACGCTCTAAGTATGATATCATCATGTGTCTATACCCATTTTGAAGTTACTATATTCCGCTTTATTAAATAAATAACTATTTATAATTCATTATTACGTGTGTGCGTTCAGGACCCTCGTACGAGTATGTAATGTCGCAGTTTGGTTTTCTCTGGAAAACCTTGTTGAACAGTAACATGAAACTACACATTGCATGTGAAATACTCTGATTAACAAAGTTTTTGCTAATAAGCCTTTTACCTTATTTAAAGAATTTTGGTCAAACTTAACTCGTGAGACTGTGTGAGACCTTTAGTCTAACTTTTTGAATCCAGGCGCAAAAGTAAGAATAAAGATTTTTTATGTATACGTAATCAAGCTATACAAATCCTGGTGTAAATTTTATAAAATTCATTTTTAAGACATTATTATCATTATACCAGCCCCACTGTAGAAATAGATCTCTTCTCATACAGAGGCAGCATTGATCGCCTACTGAAGACGAATTGGCAATTTTGGACTTTGTTTAGATCCTTTTTCGTTTACCTACGGTACATCATATTAATCGTACATATTTAATAAAATATCGCAATAAGAATGTCCAGTCGTTATTACATGAGATTTCAGCGGATGGAACGACTGACGTAATAGTCCCTGATTGTAGGGCAGGGGGTGAAGGGTTCCATTGTGTCCAACAAATGAGCTACCAAAGGTTGGAAGATTACTACGATAAGCGAACACATTTGTTACTTATATAAGAATATTTGTATTAATCATCATGCGTTTTCTTCTATAATAGCACAGTGGGCAGTATGAATATTATGAATAGTATGAATATTATAATATTAAATAGTGAATTACAAAATAAATAATTTCGTTTTAATTTTAAAAGATCAATTATTGTGATATTATGATTATGAAAATTAAAATTATTTATTTACCTTTATTTACCTCTATTACATATTATTATTATTATGTTTTAAAATTAATGTTAAATTTAATTAAGTAAGTAAAGTAAGTAAAAGTAGTTATTATATGCATGCAGTATACACCTGTAATTAGTCAAGCAATTAGATTTAAGCTGTAAACATGTATTTCTTTATATGCTTGTTTTATTGTATTAACTGTTGGTGAATCAATTAAATAAATAAATAAATGCTACAGTAAAATAAACTGTTCTAGAGCCAGTCAACGATTCGACCTTAATAAGTCATATTGATACTTACAAAGATGACGACCGTTGCTCAACTGAAAAACAACAAAGACGTTGCCGACCACGAAGTAGGGGGAATGAGGAAGGAAAAGGGTAAATGAAGAGGGCTAAAATATAAATATAGCAAAACAAAGGATAAATCAAATATAGAACAGAGAACAAAATACCTACTTATTTAAACAAAATACAACTACCTATCATACTCGATTCTTACAGACCAAGACAAACAGATAATTTACTCGACCATCCAGAAAAAAACAATAGAATAAAAAAGGCTATTAATTTTTAACCGACTTCAAAAAGGAGGAGGTTATCAATTCGAGTCGTATGTTTTTTTTTTTTTTTTTTTGTATGTTTGTTACCTCATATCTCGGTCATTTATGAACCGATTTGAAATTTTTTTTTTTTTATTTGAGAGGGTATACTCTGAAATTGGTCCCATTTTTTTATTATAAGAAATGGTTCAGTGGTTGTTTGTTTGTTACAACTTAACTCCGTCATTTATAAACCAATTTGGAAAATTCTTCTTTTATTTGAAAGGGTATACTCCGAAATGGGGTCCCATGTTTTTTTTATAAAGAATAATTTAATATTTTGTAACAAATCGTTTGCAAAAAGTGAAGACGTGTAAAGCAACACGTCGATGTCTTTTGCGACGAATTATCTGACATTGACATGTCCATGCTACAAGTGCGAAGTGATTTTCAAAATTAATTTTTTGTTAGAAACGAAGTAGCCCTGGATGAGTGACCATATGCATTTTTTGTATATTTGAGCGATTGCTCGGTCAGTTAAATTATGATTTTTGATGATTCTTTATTGTTGGTAGATCATCACTTTTTTGTTTTGATTTGTGGTTTCTGGGATTCAGGGTTTAGCGATCGAGAAAGTGTTGACAAGGACCTTATATTTCTATTTACAATCTTACCTCTCGTCTCTACTTTCTTTCAAACGGCGCGGCGCTGTCTCATTTGCGCAGCACGTTTAGTAGGTCTACCCATATTGAATATATTTATACACAATTAATTCCCACTAAAAGTTTAAAAATAAAATTATTTTTAGAAAAAAATGAAAACCGACTTCAAACAACACCTACATGTTCAATCCTTAACTAAAAAGTAGAAAATAATATTTTAATTACTTCATAGCAAAGAACATTAAAGGGGAATCAACGCAATCCTTGATACCTTATAATACTTTACTATTTATAGTTTTTAATCAGTTATTTTGGAGTCGGTGCCAGCCAAGAAGGTTCATAATGACCTTCATAAAAATAACCTACCTACTAGCAAAAAAAACCTTCTTGATTAATCTATTAATACATGAATGAAAAATATAGATTTAATACAAGAAATCGAACGGAATCTGATAAGTGCGCGTCAAATTTTTTATGTATATCTGAACACAACTATCAATGACGTCTGCGTTCACGAGTATGACCGCGTTCGGGTAGTGCACTCAGGCATATCCCCCACGCGTGCAATTACCGCCCCGTGCACTACAAAAGTTGGTTGCAAAGACAGAATTAAAGATCCTTCTTGGCTGGCACCGACTCCAAAATAACTGATTAAAAACTATAAATAGTAAAGTATTATAAGGTATCAAGGATTGCGTTGATTCCCCTTTAATGTTCTTTGCTATGAAGTAATTAAAATATTATTTTCTACTTTTTAGTTAAGGATTGAACATGTAGGTGTTGTTTGAAGTCGGTTTTCATTTTTTTCTAAAAATAATTTTATTAATTTATATTGACAATTTCTCTATAAAAGCAGCAATAGCTGCGACGAACTGAAAGGTACATCATCGATGCATTCAATTAGCGCTAACGTTTCTGCCTCAAAGAGACTCAAGATATAACTTAGAACACTAAAATTGGATAAGGAAATGGCTTTTTATAATTTATATAGCAATCATGATTAGCATTACAAAAACAGTGTCACAGTAAGACAAATAAGACGATGCCGACTGGTGGGTAGGTGACGACGAAGATATTTAATTTATAATCTTTGCTATTCACTAGTTGTATGAGGTAGTGAATTAAATCTACACTGCGATGAGTGTCTTAAAACAGCAATATATTATGTGCGTCTATCAATTATATTTATGTCAGCATGTAAACCACGACAAAACAAACATTAATACCTATTGCAGGCATTTCATCGATGTAAATAATTACATGAAATTTCTACTAAGTTACTTTATTAAGGGTATCAAGATCAAAGACACAGAATTAATTATAAAAGCTGTCTTACTCAAAAGGTCGCACACACGTCCTTAGGGCATAAAAGTCATTTGTTACGATTGACGCTTAAACTTGAAATTACTAAAATAATATTATAAACGTATTATTTAGCTGTTATTAAATTGAGTGCGCCGTAATGTATCACATGCATTAAATAATTGAATAAACATGATTAAAGAGCTTTTATGAAAACTCTATTTATTTTATATTAATGTACATTGCGTATCTTTTGATAATTTATTAACAATGTTTGCTTTAACGAAATCTGTAATATCATTTGGTTTTCTTTCATATTGTTTACACTAAACACTGTGTGGAAGGGTATCGCTCACGAATCATAAACTGGTAGAAGTGCTAGTAATTTCTGGTGGGTGATCTCACGTATAGTGTCACGCTTAAGAAGTTGCCCGATTGGGATAGCACAACTACCTAACACAAGTAGTACCTCATAAGAAAATTGCTGTATAGCCTAATCTTGTACGTACACCTTCGTGAATGACTATTGAGTCACTAAAACGCACGCTACAAGAAAATATTTTTTATCTATTATATTATCTACTAGCTGTTACACCAGTAATTTGGCTATACCAGTAGTTTGGCTTTTGGAATGGTGTCCGCCACTTCTGGATTCCACTTACTGCTTACCATCAGGCAGAGTGGAGTCACTTTAAGGCTAATATAAAAAAAAAAAAAAAACTGACCCGGCGAAATTCGTTCCGCCTAACATTCGATTCTTTAGTTTTTTAGTTTTTTTTTATGATACCTAGCCTAAGTTACTCCTTATTACGTCAGCTACCTGCCAATAAAGGTCCCGTCAAAATCGGTCCAGCCATTTCAGAGATTAGCCGGAACAAACAGACAGACAGATAGATAGACAGACAGACAAAAAATTTTAAAAAAAATATTTTGGTGTATGTACCGTATATTTAATCATATACATGTAGTAAAAACGGTTATTTCAATATTACAAACAGGCACTCCAATGTTATTATATTATGTAGATATCTCTATTTTGTTATTTAAATTAGATTTTAACTTATTAGTGTTTGAAAATTTTGTGGATCGCATGCTAAACTAGCTAAAAATAAATTATTATTAGTATATTCGAACTTCAAGCTTCAAACTATTTAGCTGTATTATATCTATACTATTTTAAAAAGTGTACGAGTTTGATTGTTTGAACGCGCTATCTCTGAAACTACTAGTAGGATTTGAAAAATTCTTTTTGCGTATGATAGCCCAGATCTCGAGGAAGGTTATAGGCACGGAGCAAAATTTTCTCTGTGGTTATAGGCTATGTAACATTACGCTTCTGGCGACGGGAGCAGAGCAGTAAGAAAAGACGCGAATGAAACCGCCCCCCGGATAGCTAGTTTCGGATAAAATTCATATCCATCGCGTTATAATCTAAGAAAAACCAATTATCTGGGGATCTGGACTCAGTTTGTTCAGTTCTTTCACAAGTTGTGCTATTAACGCTTGACGTTTGTTATGAATTGCCTGCAAGGTGCAACAATAGGTTTAATTAAGAATTATTGAGGGGAGAACTTTCTTTGATATTAGTACCTATTCTACCTACCCTTGTTTTCCTACTATTTTGCTTCCGTGTTTTCTTACCATATTTCTTGCTTGTAAAATGTTTAGTTATGGCTATTGTCGTGTAATTGACTAATATTTTATCATACATTTCACATTTTTAAGTGATGATTTGTGGATATTAGAATTTACTCTGCTTGTGACATTGTTTATCCTTACTTTTATTTCTTGTTGTAGTTTCGTTTATTAGACGAGTCAAATGATGATATTTTAAAGACTTTGAAGGCATAAAATATATATCTAATTATCTACCTAACCTACTGAATTATTTTAAAATAATAAATTACTCAAGAATCTAGTCTAAAACTTATCAATATATACTACACATTCTTCGTTATTTTAATTAAATTGATTGTTCTGTCTGTTGCCGGTAATGAGACAGTTAATACTCTTAAGAACTGGTATTTTAAGCCGGTTCATTATAGAAATTAGTAAGTTTTTCAAATGTATAATATCTACCTATGAAGTTTTTCTGTACTTATTCCCAAAGCTCTTTACTATGTCTGAATTTCTAGAATCTGCTTTATTGCATGGACGTACTATGTAATAGGTCGTCCATGCGTGTTTTTTATTGTTGAAAGTCATATTTTATACAAGAAAATGTAGTACTGAGAATGAATACCAAGTGCGTTGCTCAGTTACCTCTTTATGCCTTGTCACTGGTAAGCCATTCACTCACGGTTTAGCTAGTTAAGAATATAAAAGTAAATTAAAATTAATTACAAAAATAATAAATCCTTTCTAATTATAATCGAATACAGGTCTTTAAAATTTCCATATATAATCAAAGGCAAAAGAGGTCTTAACATACAGTAATAAAGATAAAAGCCTATAAATGAGTAGTACCTACATATACACAATCAATATTATTTACTTAGTCCTTATGTAAAACATTACCAAGTCATATCAAAAAACCCCCCGTTTCTACGACGTTTGGAGACAATCTGTCCTATTCAGTTGCCATGGCAACCCGGCAGCCTTTAATTTTCTTCAACAAAGGCCGACCATGCCTGTTATTATATACATCATGCTCCAATTATTGTACTCTAAATAGAGCGCGTGTCGTCTTGTATGTGGCGTTTTACCTTTTTTATGTTTTCGTGAATAGAATATGTGATATTTTGCGTATTTGATGACTTAATAGAATTTTTTTTTTTTTATTGGTGGTGTTGGCAGACGAGCCAACAGCCCACCTGATGATAAGTGGTAACTGTCGCTAATGAACTTCTTCAATGTCAAGAACAGGTACTCTTAGAAGCCGCTGTACATCAGGGAAGGGAGTGGGTTAGGCGTGGAATAATGTATAATAATATAATAATATAATATTCTACCACATTCACACAGCGCCATCTAGCCCCAAATTAAGCAATTATATTTGCTTGTGTTATGGGTACTAAACAACTGATGTACTACTTATATACATTTTTTTTTGTAAATACATACATATTATATATAAATTACTCATCACACAAAGGTTTGTCCTGGGTGGGAATCGAACCCACGACCTCCGGCTTAGCAGTAAAGGTCACTAACCACTAGACCAACAGACCAGTCAAATAAGGAAAGGGAGAATCTTCGTACTTTAAAATTTAATATAATTTTAATGATGTTTATGATTGCTGGTATATATAGCTCGACTATAAAATTTAAAATACTCATAATTAATTATTTTAGCTTGAGAAGTCCAATCTAATAAAGGCGGTTAGTTAAATTTTAATATTACATCGTCTTATTCAAACAACCCTCTGTTAATGAATACATCAGAATCCACTATAATAACAAGGATATCTTACAATAGCTAATCTGCGAAGCATAGCAGTTATAACAATGTCCCTCAGGACCTCTCCGTATTTCAGTTGTATGGGATTTGTGGTAAATAGAGATCTACGTACATAATGACCTTTATAGATATAAAAGCCTATATAGATTTATAACCCTATATACATTTAAAAAGGATTAAAATAAATTGTATAGGCATTGCTCTCTTTGATACTTGCAAGTGTGGTATGACTGGCTGTTATGGGAGTCCTTATCATTACCGGTGGTATGTACGGTATGTTCCCTTTTTGTCGAGTTTTTGTGTCGTGTATAACAACTTGTAAATAAACCTAGTCTCGCAACTCATTTCTTCTACCGTCAAAAGTTGTAAGATCCATGTAATACCAAGTCGGTTAAATATTTAGTACTTATTAAGGGACTTTCTGTCTTAAGTCATTACGTAATTAGCTAACCTAACAACATCTTAAAGTGACCATATTAAAAATCTTTTATGTTTTAAATAAATAGATTGACTGATGTTTCTGATAAATCCAACATGCCAATATTTACTGATTATGGACAATCAAATGTGCATGCTTTTTCCACTACATATTTTAACATGCACCGCACGGGTACATGCAGTCCCTATGTAGTTTGGCTCATAAATAAAGATATTACGAATGTAAACAATGTTGACCATTAAATTTACCTCTAATATTGCGTGTGGCATGCAAACATTTTGCAAGAGAATGTTACAAAGTTGAAAATAAAATGAATGTGATTTAGACGTTGCCTACAAATATTACCACAAAAATGTATTCGGTTTGGAGAGACATTATTATTGCAGTTTTACAATGTTTTGTTGAGGTAAACATAAGATTAAGTGAGTTGAGTGTGGTTATGGTTGCTTATTTCCGGGCGGTACTGCCAAAGCAAATGGAAAATGCTTATATACGCAATAAATTCCTGCTGGTATTTGCAAAACCACTTATAAATCAGGGATTAAGCTACGTAAATTAGTAATATTCATACTTTTTGTTTAGTGAGTGAGAAGGCCGCACAGAAGTTTCTGTTTTAATTAAGTATAGCATAACATTCACAAAAAATGGCAATATATAAAATTAAGGGAGACCTAAGTTCAACCGTCTTTCAACTGATAAGACGATGATGAAGATTTACAAAAAAAAATAAACTAAATGCTATACTTAAATGTAAAAAAAAGTGTGAGAGAAGAAACATGCTGGTTTACGTATTTAATTATTATATCACCGAGGCAAAAAGGTTATTTTTAACCAAGATAATAACCACAGATAACGCAACCAATGCAAACAAACATTTAAATAGCAGTGCAAAAGCAATAAGCACTCGTTCACAACACGTTTTGCATACGATACCAATATGCAACTGCGTGAAAGGTGTTACTATTGTTTCTTGCGTCTGAACGAGTGCCTATTACAATAAAAGCAAGGATACTGTAGTAAATGGTCTTAGGGTATTATGTTGTTTATTACTAAAGTTAATGTTTATAGATATTGGATATTATCCAATATCTTAACCTTCTATCTTGAGTGTCGTGATAGTGGGTTAAGGCAACCACCCCATATTTATCCTATACGAAGGATTAGCTATGGAAGCCAAGAAGCGCATAAAAGTCCTTTTTCTCCTAGAAAAAGAGACTGAACTGACTGACTGAATAATTAGAAAAAGTATTCATATAATATTCATGTTTCTCCAGCTATATAGTATGTAATAGATAGCGAGTCCGATGCCAATTACCAAGCTCAATTCCAGACTCTGGATTAACACTAGAAGTTGCTAAATAGAAGAACCCGTTCCCCTTTACCTGACCTGAGATTCAAACTCGATATCTCAGCAGTCAGTACACAATACCACTAAGCCACCTAGGCAACTAAAATATTGCCATAAACTACTCTGTTTACGGTTATACAAAGAATAAAACGCAAAAAATTTAATACGGCAATAGTAAGGTGAGCAGTAAGCTCATATAATATTAGTTGCATGAGGCATGAACAGACGTCCAACTTTAATACGTTGCCTTCCATATGTTCTGACCTACACATATTACTGAATTGCATTTAAACTTTGACCATTTGTACCACAGCTGTGTATGTCTCTTTTGGTATTATTTTCGTAACTACATGGTAATTTTAGGTATTATTTTTTACAAAACAACACATAAACTACAACATGGAGTTCTTAAGAAAGGAGTTAAAAGGTTTTTGACAGGGTCGGCAACGTGCTAGTGATGCTCCTGGTGTTGCAAGCGTCCATAGGCTACGGTAAATGCTTACCATCAGGCGACCCGTATGCTTGTTTGTCAACTAAGTCGAATAAAAAAAAATTAAGCATCACGCCTTTTTAGCTGAAGCGAGTAGATAGAAGTTTTATTTCTTTTGTTTTTGAGCTTGTTTCTGCTGTAGTAATAAACGTTTTAGGAAGCAGTCGTTTTCAGAAGTTGTCATTTTAGATAGTTGTCGTTCTCAGCCTGTGGTAAGAAAACAGGTATAATAATAATGAATAATAATAATGATATCACAACCACTACACACAACGCCATCTCGACTTAAAGTAAGCATATTTATATAGCTTCTGTTATGGGTTCTAGAATGCGAAATATACATAAGTACTTTAATACTTTTTTTCTTGTAAATACACACATATTTTATATAGAAACGCCCAGACTAATGCTAATAGACATGAAGGTATGTAAGGTACTTTTGGTTGTTTCTGGTGATGTTTCCCAAGCATGTCTACTTTGACGGATAACCTGCTCTTATATTATATGTCATTTATAAAAAAAAATTACAGAAGAAAATAATTTTGATCCACAACCAATATCAAAACAACATAGAAAACAAAATAATAAGACTAACCAATTACACGTTTAATGCCTTTATTACGCCGGCCTCTAGGAGGCAGACGCCATTACATAAAACGGCACATAATTAACAACTTAACCTGTCAAAGGGTGAGGAGGATATCCAATTACAAGGTGGAAAGTGTAAAGTGCCACTGCGATGTTCATGTTTAACTTCCGCTAAGAAATTACACTATTTTAAGATGACTGTATTCTTGTGTAATAAGATTTTACTTTATTTTTTCTTTATTCAAAGTTGTCGATTCGAATAAAATAATTTTATTTAATAGAATTTAATAGCCGCGTAGTTGCTGGTAGATATGGAATCTCTTTAACAAAAACTTTTTTTATCCATCTATTCACAATCCAAAGACGTTTACTACTAGGCATTAGCCTCTCTCACCGTCATCACGCCATGTAGACGGATTGGTGACTGAGCAGTGAAGTTGCATTTAAAAACGCAATCGTAGTATAAGAAAACTATTTTTTATAATACTAGAGGTCCGCCCTCCCTTCGCTTCAGTTACAAAAGTTTCATTTGATCTCACAACAAACTTCTACGGAAAATATCATAGCATATCATGTCGTATTGCATCATTTAGATTTACGACGACGCCTAAAATATTGAAATTCTGAAAATGACTGAAAATAATATGTTAAACACAATAAAATATAAGCTATGTTATCCGCTAAATTAATTGATTTCTAAAGGTGAACGATTTTTTGTTTAAAAATCGTTGCAAAACACACAAACATACAAGAAATCAGCTCTTTTTCATTATAATATTAATTTATATATTTATAACGACACAACAAAGAATGTGTCTCATCGCTAGTTAGTTACTGCTACAATACTTTTAAAGCTTGATTGATGACCCTTGGGATAACTATCACTACACCTTCAATCCATTTACTATGGTTGCCTACTAAAACCTTAGGCAAATAATATCCTGTCACTTTACAATCAATCATTATGAAATAACAGCGTTTACATTAGTTAGATATTTAGAAAAAAGAAAATCTTATTTTTAGATAATTACTTTGATAGTAATAGATATCGCACAATATAACATTACGACTTGCCCTAAGTGGATAGACAAAGAAATATAAATAATAATATCACAACCACTATACAACGCTATCTAGACCCAAAGTAAGCATATGTTATACCTTGTGGTATGGGTTCTAGAACGCAGATAAACATACTTATATACTTTTTTTTGGAAATAAATACATTTACATAAAAGGTAACAAAAAAGACCAATATAAAGCTTTGCAAGATACCACAATAGGTTTTCATATATCATGAACAGCGTGTTACACAGCTAGCACTGATTTTCAGTTTTAAAGTATCTACATTTTTACAATTCATTCTTCTATCATAATTTAAAATAATATTGAGTTTACAACGTCTGCGTAAATGATATTGAGAAGGAAAATAACATAACATTTATTAAAATCAAGATAACATAATTTAGTTACAATTAATTACAACAGCAAACTACAGATATGTCACTGGTCTGACATTTTGACTAATTTGTTTGAACTGTTACATGAATAAAGACATGCCAGTTGTTTAGTGAACATTTGTACGTCGCATTGCGGTCAAACTATAACTTGTTGTATAAGATCTTATCAAGCAGAAACATCATTACCGACCGACCCTGAGACGCTTGATTTAAGTATTGTATACCTACAAATTTGTATAATATTCCTGAAGTCGGTATTTATAGCAAAAGTGTGGCAGAAATATTATTTGTTGTTACATTACATAGGCTTCTAATTCAGTCCACAGTTATAAGATATAAATGCTTATCAAGGTTCCACCATAAACCTATTTGATCTGCTAGTACTTAATTTTGCTACAGTTACTCTTTCTAAAGTTAGTAGCCATAGAAACATATTTTTATGGATAAATATAATTCTTTTTTCTATTGGATTCGACATAATATAAATAAAAGGAAACTATATGATATACACAAATATCGACAGTTAGAACGCGTCAATAAAGGGTACGTCAACCTTATTATTTAGAAAATAGGTTACACTGACATATAAATATCGCGGGTATGCCGCGAATATATTGCTTACATTATATTCGATATTTTTAGTCCGCAAACACGTGTTTGCAACACAATTTATCATAAAAATATCAATAACTTTGTAAGGTCGACAGATACTAATGGTGCTGTCCGTTCGTAGCGTGTTGATACAGATGTGACATTAGGCATAATATAATTTATGTTTTTTTATACATCTTTGGTGGCAAACAAGCAAGGCCCATCTGATGGTAAGTAGTAACCGTAACCTACAGAGATGGCTGTATTTTCAAGCATTGCAGAAATAAACACAACCAAGCCGTTGCGACCACGGAGAAGGGGATGAAGGAAAAGAGAAAAAGGAAGAGGACTATGGGTCTATTTGGGCTGCCTACAATGTTTATATAGTTTCGTATATTAATAGTTAAGTCCCTGTTGCTTGCCTACAATCCACGTAAAGTTGGAAAATATATTAACCCATCAGAAGCCAGCAACACAAAAAAGAAAAAAAATCCTTACCCAACTACTGACCTTACAGACCTTCTTACATTCAGCTGGATTCTGACTAAAGGTATAAAGTATTATAAAGGTATAAAGTATTATAATTAAGTATAAGATAAGTACTTTGATGTTTTAAAGCATATTATGTTTCTGATAATTTTAGTAAAGGTTCATTAAGTTCGTATTGAAAAGCAACGTATTACACGATAAGGAAAAGCAAAACTGTATTGTTTTGTCCACTATCCACACATAGGCTATAGACTGATCGCCCCTCGCTAATGCACGTTGAGAAATACCTACTTAATCACAGCCGAGATTAACCTCATGCAGGGGTCACTATAGGGTGCTCTTGATCCTGGTTTGATGTATATAAATTATTTATTTCTTATCAAAGTTCTATGAATTGAGTTTATTGCCAGTCAGCGTTCATCGCATTGGCTGAAGACAATTTTGATGATCTTGATTCATAACGTTCGTAAGTAACTTTCTCTTTAGTTTGACTTAGTAAGGAAATTATTGTTTATGGTAGGATCCTTGGAGGTTTCAGCATTGATGTGCTGAATCGACCGGGCAAGTATTCCACAGAATATTAGCGATAAATAGTTGAAAGTAATTATATAATTTATTACTAGCTGTTGTTCGCAGTTCCGCGTGAATGTTGGTATTTCAACCCCTTTTGCGTATGTTATTCCCGGAGGTCTAATCAATCTCTATACCTACCAAATTTCATCAAAATCGGTTCAGTGGTTTAGGCGTGAAAGCGTAACAGACAGACAGACAGATATCTTTTATCCTTAAATTTCAATCATGAATACTTAGGTTGTACAGTTAGGCCCTCTTTTTTCTATAGGAACCAAAAACAGTGACCTAAACGGCTCGGCTTATGTAAAACGGTTCACGTACCCTTTTTATGCTTACAATATCTACTAGGTATTTCTTAAACGCTTTGTGGTTCCTAAGATATTTGGTCTTAAGTCAGCGATACCTACTCGTACTCAAGTGCTCGTACTGCAAGGTAACTTGTTATCTCTGTCTCTTTAATATTATGACGACAGAAATGTTTTTTTTTTTAACTAGTGTTAACTAATGTTTGAGTATTTTGGCATTTAACTTACTTTTAGTAGCAATTTATTTATTATTTCGATAAAATTTTCGATATAAGTTATTGCAAATGAATATATATTGTAAAATTAAAGTATACACTTCCTTTAAACGAGGTTTTGAGTTTGAAATTTTTAGGTCACAATTATGTACCTACTTTCTTAGTTTTCCTTGGTAGGATATTCATTTTACTTTAGTAGGTGTACAAACAGTTTACTGACTTATGATGAAAAAAACATCTAGAGTAAACGGGACCTATAAAATATATAAGTTTAAATTCCGCCTGCCTTGAGCAAGCTTGATGATCAATGCCTTCAGTATGAGAAAATGCCTGTGCCATCTGAATCTGCCTTAGGGAAGCATTCAGCCTTAAATGAGAAAATGATAATTTCGTATTACTTAAAGTGTAATTAATAATATTGAGTTACAATAATTATGTTTGTTATTCCATTATGTAACAATAACAATGTTGAAGTTGGTAGTGATATTAACGCAAATATGAAACCAAACATAGTTCATTTATAGAACAACAAACATAATAGATTTGCAGTATAAAAGTGATATGACATGAGAAATGTGTTATGATTTTAAACTTTGTGGTAAATATTATAAGTCAGACATTGCAAAATAGGCGTATTTTCACTTAGGACTCTTTTCTACTGATATTGATATGTTGACATGTTGACTGTTGGTTAACGTAGAACTAACTTTTTAATGCAATGTAAATGAAGTTATACAATTTGCTAAGTGATCATTATGACTGCTTCTGTGACGTTGTGATAACGTGTGACTACTGTGCAAAATGGGTGTGCAAAATAAAGCCCTTGATTTGATTTTATTTGATTTGAACGTACTGGTACGTATTTTAGGAACTGCTATGTTAAATTTGTTCTTTAATCTGATATTTTCTTCAAAATAGACAAAAATCTTCGAGACTATGGGAATCAGTCCTATGATAGGTATACAAACTGAACTTGATTGTGCGAGTATGACTCTGGTTTTCCGACTTTTTTACAATCAGCAACAACCAAAAGTAAGCCTTAGTGCAGCTTAAAGTTAATCTTAATTGCAAAAACAGGCCTACTTTTAAGTAAACCCACTATATATTACCTTGTTTATTTACAAAGTGGGGCCTGTAAATCTTAGCTGTAGGGGATATCTCATTACGAACTTTTGTTTGGTAGACCAGTTAACATGTTCCGTTACCTCCTTGTTATAACTTTACCTATTTGCTTTCTTCAGGTTACTTTTGTTAATCTATGTATTTGTTACAATCGGAAGATAGACGACTTTTTGAACACTAATGTGGCACACGTCCGATAATAAAGACAACACGTACTCATGTACCTAAGTAGTGAAAAAAACTAAATAGACATCAAATGGTACTACTTACCTGTGAACTTTTAAATAAATCAATGTAAACGTTCTCAAACCAAACGCATAATGTCAATTTAAGTCTATAAACTATACTAAAGCGTGTTCTTCTTCTAATTTTGATGACGAATTTTGTGTAAAAAATACGCCTTCGTAAAAGAATAGTGGCTGGCTACTGTGCTATCCCAGTTAGAATGAAGATGGAGACAAGATAAATACAAACATTCTTAAAATAGAAAGAACGAAAGAAAAAGATTTATTAAAAATATATAAAATAGTTCTAGTATGTAAAAAATAGTTATTTACGCCTACCGTGCCTAAAAAGGACCTTATTTTTAAACTGGTTTTAGATCAATCGAGATTTACTTTAATTAAACGAAAAAGGTAGTATAACAATTTTTAACAAACGACTATCGAATCGCAACAGGTACAGAAGGTTTCGCTCCACTGCTTTCATTAAGCACTACCAAAACATGAACCGTTCAAAACTGACCGGCCAAATATACTCGTTCAAATAACTCGACCTTACTTTCCAATTCTTCAATCAAATTTGAGCAATAGTACTTGGTGTATAGGGTTGATAATCGAGTGAGGTTGTTGTTCTTTTGTGAAGTCAAAATGAGCCTCGTATCGGAGTATTTCAGTAATGTATTGTACGATATGAGTTGGTCTCATGCTTATATGAACTTTTGTTACGTTCGTTGCCGTTATTTGCTGTGCATTTTCGTATTTTCTTTGTAATAATTGTGTGATTATATGTAGTTTGCTGAATGTTTGTTTGTATGTTAATATAAGCGTGTAAAAATGCATCGTATTGCTCAAACACAATGTCTCCCAAGTTTTGGGCGATAAGATTATATCAGCATGCTGCTACCCGTGACGCGTTCGGTTAACAAAGGTAGAACCTGCACAGCATTTAGTTATATTGCTTTTCGAAATAAGTTTTCTACTAGAGACTCACCATTAGTTCTATCCGTGACTCCTAATTCGAACTTGTCGCAACATCCTTGCTTAACACATCTCTTACGTATGAACTACTTACCCAAGTAGATCTCATGATTTCGTGGTCGCTTTCGTAGCCTCATAGCAGGGTGCATTCACTTGCATCATCAACAGCGAAAATTTCTCTTAATATGGTAGGAAATAGCTCAAAGATGTAATACTTAGTAACAATACTACATTAAGCTTCTTCACTAACATTTAGTTGCAACAACAATATATTTTATGTTCTTAACACCCCTGTAATATTTAAGTAGGTACATTTTATGAGATAAGGCGTTTCTCTGCCAACTTTGTACAAAACGAAACAAATTCTTGCACTGGTGCACTCTATCTGTTTATGAATACCTTTTAAGATATCTGCTTTCACTTTGTTATTCTGTTTTGTACGGTATTTAATGTCACGATGTTTCTTTAAAATATTTGTTGAATGTGGTAGAATATTATTATTATATTATTATTCTCTTTATTTAACTATATACACACAAAATTACATTTTTAAATATATATAAAAAATAATAGAAATATACATTTAAAAATATAAAAATATGGAGACCCACCGATATCGGGTACAGGGACCAAGCTACCGGTGGTTAGGGCTCCAGAGATAGGAACCGCCTCACAATGCGGGCCGTATCAAGGAGCACAGCCTTTTGCATCAGGCCCACGATCCAGCCACCTAACGCGAGCCTCGCGAGATGATGATGGAGGCTCTTAGGAATCAGTCCATTAACTGATATGACTATCGGAACAATGATCGCCGAATCCACATCCCACATGTCGACAACCTCGCGAGCCAAATCCAAATACTTTATCTGTTTATCTTTTTCTGCTTTCACGAGATTGTCATCATGTGGAATGGTGATATCGATGATCATTGCAAGGCGCTCTAATCGATCGATCACCACTATATTAGGTTTATTGGCAACAACAGTCCTATCAGTGATGATAGATCGATCCCAGTATATTGTGGCACGACCATTTGCGAGAACTGGGTCGGGCACATATCTGTAGTACGGTACCTCAGAGACTACAAGGTTGTACTTCAGAGCAAGTTGCTGGTGGACGATCCTAGCTACTTGGTTATGTCTATGCAAATACTCGCCGTTCGCAAGACGAGAACAACCAGAGACAATATGTCTTATGGATTCTCCGGGGTAGTGACATGCCCGACAAATGTCTACCGTCCCATCCTTTAAGATAAACCTCCGGTAGTTGTTCGTCATTAGAACCTCGTCCATAATTGCACAGACAAAACCTTCGGTTTCTCCAAAGAGATCACCGAATCGTAGCCAGGATACAGATGTTAATGAGTCGACATCGGGCCCGTTTAAGGCCCGATAAAAGCGTCCATGTAATTCCTTGCTTTTCCATACTTCCTTGCGCTCCGCTATACTAAGCACAACAGGTTTGCGCCAGTTCTCTTTAGCCAGACCCAGCGGGGTGAGGCCGTTATCTACAACGACAACATTCCTATGCATATATGAATTTGATTTTATAAAATATTCTCTGAGGTTGCACACCTCACGGTTGTGGAGAGTCTTGACAGATAGAAAGCCACGACCTCCACACTTCCGTGGGATGTACAACCTCATCACCGATGATCGTGGATGATGCATACGGAATGTCGTCAACTGCGTACGGACTCTCCTATCAAGAGCGTCCAGTTCAGTCTGAGTCCATCTGACTATGCCAAAGGAATAGGTTAGAACGGGCATGACCCAGCTGTTAAAGGCCCGCACCTTGTTACCACCCGATAAAAGACTTTTAAGAACTTTTTTCAGGCGGCCAAAGAAACGTTCCTGTAACACCTGTTTCATGTCTCTGTCAGATATACCCAACACCTGTGACATACCCAGATATTTATATGTTTCGGTTGCAGATAGAGGTCTAAGTCGTGTAGAATCAGACAGTTGTATCCCGTCAGATTCCACAATCCCACCCCGCTTTACATGCATGACTGCACATTTATCTATACCAAACTCCATCTTAATAGAATTACTAAAGGTTTCAGTGACCCTAAGTAACCCCATTAATTGGCGATCAGTAGAAGCAAACAATTTTAAATCATCCATGTAAAGCAGATGGGACAAGACCTGACCTTCTCTCCTCAACCGATAGCCTAGCCCTGAACTCTCCAGTATAGTACTGAGAGGGTTCAGTGCCAGACAAAACCATAAAGGACTCAGGCTGTCACCCTGAAATATGCCCCGCTTGATCGTTACCGGTAGACCGTTGCCCAAAAACCGTCGACACCCAGGATAGCGGAGGACGGTCTTCCATTGCCGCATACACGTCTTCAAGAAGGTGCATAGAGTTGTATCAATTTTATACAACTCCAGCACTCTCAAGAGCCACGTATGCGGCACCGAGTCATACGCCTTCTTATAGTCTATCCAGCATGTCGACAAATCCTTTCGGTTACGGTGCACCTGTTGGTTAATGGTCATGTCAATGATCAGGAGCTCTTTCGTACCACGGGCCCCATTCCTACATCCATTTTGAGAGACAGATATGATGTTGTTTTCAGTAATGTGTTTTGAAATTTTTGCTCTCAAAATAGATGTAAGAAGTTTATAGACCGTAGGTAGGCAAGTTATCGGTCTATAATTCTTGGGATCCGCGGTGCTGCCAGACTTGTAGAGAAGGTGGTAACACCGGTTGTCATAAACTCGGGAATAGAGCCTGACTCCAAAGACGCCTGGAATTGCGACGCCAAGCGAGCATGTGAGCTGTGGAACCATTTTAGCCAGAAATTGTGTAATCCATCCGGACCGGCTGATTTCCAATTTGGTAACGAACGGACTGCATTGGCTACGTCTTCTGTTGATATAGACAATGGCTCCATGTTGTTAATTGGCTCACATAATCGCTCGACGCCATCAATCCACTCATCCTCTGTGTGATTGACGGGCACCGACCAAAGGTTGCGCCAGAACTCAATAGTTGCATCTTCATCCGGACGGTGCCCATCACCCACGTCGGAATCAGGTCGCTCCCATCGCCGATACACCCACCTCTCATCTCTTTGAAAAGTTACATTCTGATGGTATCGATCCACCCTTCGTTTGTAGCGACGAATACGGCTTGCCCATGCACACACTTTCTGCTTCAGGAAGTCGATGCGCTCTGTGACTCGTGTAGCATAGTCATGGGGACTAACATCCGTCCCCGAAAAGGCCCGATTCACAAAGCGCATCACTCGAGGGCGGGTATTACCCGACCTGAAGCAGAGCAGCTTACCAATGAGTGCCCTAGCCTCCGTGATACGACGCTCAATCCTACACTGCCAGGCAGGCTTAGTTAATTTGGGACGAGTAACTGTGTTATTATTAAAAAACTTTACACCAGCTACTCGACACACTGCAACTGCCCCACAGTACAGGACTGAATGTGTATCAGCTATGTTTTCACTGCTGTCTAAATAATTACGTAGCAGTGAGTCCAGGGCACCCATCAAAGCAAGATTCTTTTTGTGCGTGGGCAATCGTGGAAGACGAGGCCTGTCACCAGAGGGTTCGAACCGATACTCGCGAATGGCACATTCCAAAGCACTCCTCAAGTAATCATTATACTGGGTACTCACGTCAATAGCGTCACAATGTTCCTCCTCAACTACTTGTGCGGATTGTGACTGGGGCACATTAATTACTGCCACTGGCGTCACAGCTTGCATTGAAGGAGACACAGCAAGGCTACGACGTGCGTCTGAACGTAGCCTTTCAAGTGTAACGTCGTCCAGCATGTGTGCACGCTGAATAACTCTCACTTGATCCGAGAGTCGTTGTGCCGAAACGTTGATAGATGGCTCAAGGGTATGAAACAAAGGCAGCATGCGATCACGGTACACTGCGAGGTTGGTTCCTCCCTCTGTTGCCGCAAAATATGCCCGCATGACATTTTCATTTATTGACTGTGTCCATCTCATGCGGCGCACATTACCACCGGCAGCGAGGGCCCTATTCGAGGTCGATAGGCCTCGGGACCCCAAGCATGCTGGTGGCCGGCCTCTCCCCCGCCGACGTACAGGTGTTGGCGACGTCGGAGGGGAGTAAAACTCGTCGCTCGACGAGGAGCTCGACGCCTCAACAGGAACCGGTGTTGTTGACACGGAGTCTGGCTGCTGCGAGGCGGAGCTGAGCGACGAATCCGGAGGTGTATTTTGTTGTGCCTTTGTCCTCGATCTGGTCAGCATCACTCTATATCACGGTTTTTCATATTATTAAACTATCTGTGATGTGAACTGTGTAAACAATCGGATGTGGTTGCACTACAGGAAACTTGGCTGCTACCTGAGGAGATCTCTTATCTTAACACTATAAGTGATGAGTTCAGCTGCACTGGGGTATCAGCGATGGATACATCAGCGGGCATCTTACGCGGCAGGCCCCATGGCGGGGTCGCTCTCTTGTGGAGACGACAGCTATTTCGTGACGTAGTTATTGTACAGTGCGATAACCCACGTATTTGTGCGGTGAAAATTGTGATGAAAGATAAAAGTTTTCTAGTGTTAAGTGTGTACATGCCCACGGATACTTTAGCAAATTTAGGCGATTTTACGGACATATTGAGCTCGGTGAGTGCTATAATTGATAACTTTAGTGTAGAGTGTGTTTACATGTTAGGAGACTTTAATGCGCATCCATCTGAGCTATTTTATGACGAACTAACAGGCTATTGTAACGAGCAAAAATGGACATGTATTGATACAGAATTGTTAGGATTACAGTCAAACACGTATACATTTTTAAGTGAAGCGCATGGATCAAAGAGGTGGCTCGACCACTGTGTTGTGACTAATGCCGCTAAAACCACTGTTCAAAAAATCTATGTTATTTATGATGTTATGTGGTCTGACCACTTGCCATTGGTAGTAGAATGTAACTTGAAGGTTATTATGCCAAAACTACCTGTAAATGTACTAAACTCAAACAAGGTTGTGTGGGGGGAGAGAAGTCAAAGTCAAATAGAAACCTATCAGAAAGAATGTCATAAGAGTTTGAGACTAATCGACTTCCCACACGAGCTTAGCAAATGTTGTCATAGTATGTGTAATGAGTTTAGTCACAAACTTGTAATAGACAAACTGTATGCAGACATTGTACACGCCATAAGTGAGGCCGCTATGGTGGGTCGCAACTGCGGCAAAAGGCACTCTAAAAGGGTGGTAGTTGGTTGGAATAAGCATGTTGCTGAGGCTCACAGGGATGCCAGGCAAAAATTTAGTTTATGGACATGGAATGGTAGACCTACTTCCGGGTCTACTTATAACGAAATGTGTGAGGCTAGAAAAATCTTCAAGTCTAGATTAAAATGGTGTCAGGACCATGAGGATCAAGTCAGAATGGATATTCTGGCCTCGCACCATTCTAGAAATGATTTTCGTAGTTTCTGGAAACATACTAACAAACTGCAAATCAGACCAGGAGTCCCTGTCAGCGTCGGCGGCGTGAATAAGCCTGAAGACATTGCCAATCGTTTTAAAGAAAAATTTTTAGTTACGTCTGCTTTAGGATTGTCTCGGTCGGTGTGTGATGTTTCGCCCGGTGGGAGAGTAGGGATAAAGTTTAAATCTCAAGACGTTACTCAGACTATTAAATCTATGTCAAGGGGAAAATCACCAGGCCACGATGGGCTGAGCATCGAGCACCTACGATACGCTGGCCCTCACTTGTCCAGAGTTCTTACAATGTTGTACAGCTTCTGTATGGGTCATAGTTATTTGCCAAAAGAAATGATTCGATCAGTAGTGGTACCAATAGTTAAGGATAAGACTGGTGACCTTTCGGACAGCTGTAACTATAGACCCATTTCATTAGCTACTGTGATATCAAAAGTGTTTGATAGCATGCTTAATAAAGAATTAAATAAATGTATTACAGTACATGATAACCAGTTCGGGTTCAGACCGGGATTGTCAACGGAAAGTGCTGTGTTATCTCTTAAGCATGCTGTCAGATACTATGCGCAGCGTGGGACTTCTATTTATGCCTGTTTTCTGGATCTTTCTAGGGCTTTTGATCTGGTTTCGTATGACATGCTATGGAAAAAGTTAGAAAAGGCTAAATTACCTGTAGAGCTTTTAAACATTTTTAAGTTTTGGTATGGAAACCAGATCAATAATGTAAGATGGGCTGGGGCGCTATCTCATCCATACGGGTTGGAGTGCGGGGTGAGGCAGGGGGGATTAAGCTCACCAACGCTCTTCAACTTGTATGTTAATGAGTTAATAGGTGAGCTTAGCAGTACCAGAGCCGGTTGTCACATAGACGGTGTCTGCGTCAATAATATCAGCTACGCGGATGACATGGTGCTGCTGAGCGCATCAATCTGTGGTCTCAGAAGGCTGGTTACTCAGTGTAAAAGGTACGCCGAAATACACGGGCTGGTCTATAACGTAAATAAATCTGAGATCATGGTCTTTGAATCTGGGAGCAAAAAAACAGAGAACATTCCACCCGTAGTACTTAACGGTGTGCCATTGCGGAGAGTGTATAAATTTAAATATCTTGGTCATATACTGACGCCTGACCTCCGTGATGACCACGATATTGAACGAGAACGAAGGGCGTTGTCGGTAAGAGCGAACATGATAGCCCGCAGGTTTGCTCGCTGCTCTCTAAATGTGAAACTTAGTCTCTTTCGAGCGTATTGTACTAGCTTTTACACCTGCAGCCTGTGGGTTAGATATACTCAAAAATCGTACAACGCCCTGCGTGTTCAGTATAATAATGCGTTCAGGGTACTGTTGCGACTGCCTCCCTACTGTAGCGCATCTGGGATGTTCGCGGATGCACATGTAAATTGTTTTTACGCTACAATGCGTAAGAGGTGCGCATCTCTAGTGCGCAGAGTGGGGGCCAGTTCCAACAGCATCCTGAACATGATCGCTAGTAGGTTTGATTGTGCGTACGTGAATCACTGTTGCGTTATCTCTCACGGGATACAGCAGCGGTGACTCGCGTACCTATCTACTATTATTTTTGTGTATTTATGTTAAGTAGCTGTCTTTTATTTGTATAATTACTAACAACTAGTTTTTAAGTTATACTAACATATTGAGTCATGGTCACTTGAATAAATAATTATTTATTATTATTATTATATATTAAATCTTGATATTTTTTTTTTTTTTTTTTTTTTTTTTTTATTATTATTATTATTATTATTATTTGTAGCTTTGCATTTGTTTACTTTGAAAGCCTTAAAAACAGACACAGTTCTGTTGTTTGGTCAATGTGTTAGGTAGTCACATTTGTTCGTACGTGGTGTTCAAAAACGTATAGAAATTAAAATGTTGTAAATTTGCACTCCGATAGTCCCCGTGTAATTAGTATAGTGTGTTTCCAAAATTTTCTGAAACCTCTCAAACTAACCAGCAGTCTTCATAAAAGCTAGATAAGAAAGTTCTAATGCTGCAGTGAAGGCGAGATTTAATAGGGTTACTGCTCAGTTTTCTTGTAAGAGATCTTTAAAAATAATGTGTCATAAACTATAGTTATTTAGTATACATTTGACAAATCTACATTCAACTGTAAAATACAAATCTCTACGTTACAATTACATTAAATTTATTAAAATTTATTTCCGACGTTTTGACGTTAAATCTCAAAGAAAACTCAAAAAGTTGGCGGAACACTTGAAAACTTATTCACAAAATATTATTACAAAAATTGTCAGATGTTTTGGACGTAAAGAATTTGCAGAAATGGCAATCCAAGTTTTCTAATTTTGTTCGGAACATGCCAGAAATATTTTAATTTTAATTAGCACTGGGTGGCAGTAATTTTTGTACAATGTCAACGACAAGGTGTCCAGCCTCAAAAAATAATTGAGACCTAATCGAATACAAATTGTGCAAATATAAAATGAGTACAAATCGTGTTAGTTTAAAATATTTTATCAACTTACCCGAATTATTTCAGTATAATTATAAATAATGGTACTAGAACAAATCAAATAAACTACATCACAACAGAGACCTGCAATTTATTAAAATATTCACAAAACATATTTTTTTATCGGAAATCTCAATAGTAGAGTATACTTAAAACGTAGTTTTGTTAAGAGATTCTTACTTCTCCAAAAATATTTCTCCTAAACAGTACCTACACTAATAGAATTATAAAACAGACCCGAAATTTTCATCATAATAAAATTCGATTTATCGAAATTCTCGCATCAACTATGGCATAGTTTTATTACGAGATCCAAAAATCTGACCACAATATTACGTGAAAAAGAATCTGGCAATCAACATGCGTCACTGCATCGCACCAACGCTTTTTCTTTCTCTCGAGTAATGCGAAAAAGATGTCGAAGCCAGGGCCGGCATTCATCATAAATCACTGGTGAAGCTTGCAGAATGCGTTCGCTGGCCCTCACTTAATCCAACTCTGTAGTCATTGTGTCTACGAATGTATATATTGTATAAATTGTATCTGCGAGCGAACGGCAAATTTTGGCGTCAAATTTTCGCAGTGTTTACTATGTCATACTTCTTGTATACGTTTCAGTTCAGTGACAGAATCCACATTTTCAATTTAAATTTCAAATTCAAATGACCATTGTACGTCATTGCAAAATGAGTCTTAAGTAAAATAAATAAATAAATCAATAAAACGCTATAATAAAAAACGTATTTCTAAGATCCTTCTTCACCAAATTATGTTAGAGTTCATCGTACATTGCATTTAATATATCGATAACTTGAATTTGATTTTAATCGAGGTGAACCCATATCAAAATAATCTATAGAAATATAAGTACTCACAAAAAGGTACTAGCTAAGATTTCAGATTATTGGATGTTCGTACCCTCTTACTTTCAGCGGATGAGATATCCTTACATAAAAATATTATTTATCTCTTTATACTCGTATAATTTAGTAAAACTGGAATGTTAAAGATCGTCAGGAAAGTTTGATGAGTGGATTCAGAGGAGAATTATTTTTATTTTAGTCACATTTATGGCAAATAAAGGTCGTTTATAGTGAAAAATTTTGAAAGGTTTCGTCGTTGAGTAAGGTCTTTGTGATCAAGGCCTTGCCACATTCAGGTTGTCAATGAATTGAAAACGTATCAGAAAACACCGTTGCCCACCAGTCGCGGTTGTTATTGGTACCAATATCTACAAACAATGCGTCACTCCGTTATTCTTGCAGATACACATAAATGTATTACAATCACATTTTGCCAGTTATTAATATTATTAGTTATTATTATATATTTTTATATTACCAACTACATTTTAAACATTATCGACATTCGTGAAAGAAAACACCGTAAGAAAACCTGAAATAAGAAATAACAAATAAAGCACAAATGGTCCCAAGACTCGAAGCGCTGAGGAACTGCCGATATCATAAGATAAAACATAAACGTAAAATACATCACAATACATTGAATGTTCACTCGATATACAAACGTTTCCAATCTCATACTTTTCCCCGCCAAAATGAATTGCACATCCATACAATACATACAAACAAACATTCAAAAATTCAGACTACATCTTCTGTTAACACCGTCATAAAATAAACTCTCGTTTATGGACCAAAAAATAACACTGTACATACAACATGTCTTGTATAACATTTATTCGAGAAACCACCTTTAAACTCGTCAATTTTTTCAAGACCTCCCACTCCCCTTTCTTTAATCTATCTTTAGACCTAAAGGTGTTGTTGTTATGAATGCTGGAGGTCTCGTTAAACTGGTGGTGTTCTCAAAAGCAGTACCATAAGTTACCATCAAACGCCCTCGCGTACTTAGAATAAATTTTCAATACTGAGGTACACGGATCGTTAGTTCTATTCAAAGGTTTCGGTAAGCTGTGCTTCAGTGTTTCGCCATCAACATTTGGTAAAAACATAAAACAGTATTATGACTTATAAAATTTGTATAATTCTTTCCATTATTATTTTATATGTATTTATTTTATAGATAATAAAATATCAGTATAATTTTATTATATTTATGACTAGCTGACCCGGCGAACTTCGTTTCCGCATAACAGTCGATCAACATTACTTTATTTTTCTAAAATAAAAGAATTTTTCTAAAATAAACGTAGCCTAAGTTACTTCTTATTACATCAGCTACCTGCCAATAAAAGTTCCGTCAAAATCGGTCCAGCCATTTCAGAGATTAGCCGGCACAAACAGACAGACAGGAAAATTTTTTAAATAATGTTATTTTGGTGTATGTACCGTATATATATATTATATAAATGTAGTAAAAAACGGTTATTTCAATATTACAAACAGACACTCCAATTTTATTATATGTATAAATATAATAAGTTCTGAATTTGGTTAAGTAATTAAAAGGCTAACATCTTAGCCTCCTCATAATTATGATACCTACGGAAAGAAATAGCTTTCACTATATTATTTACATTAATAAATGATCTATAGGTACTAATATTATAAAAAAAATATTTTATGTATGTTTGTTGGCAACGATTTAATAAAAATGTACGTTACAGATTTAAAGAAAATTAAGATTAGTGTCTTCTCAGTTCAGAAATCTCGCTTTAAATAAACACGATGTGTACGTGTTTTTGTTGAATGTTGAAAAAAACATGCGACGCGATATTTTACGCACAGCGTACGATGCGCAAGGATTCGACGATTTCGCAAACTTTTTGTTCCTAATGTCTTTTTAATACTTTATTTAGCTCTCAGAAGATTTCAAGTGATTGATTGTTCGTTCGGGGCTAGAATGTAAATATGTGGTATTGTGAATTGATTACTTATTGATAATGTGAGAAAACTTACGTTTTGTGGGGTCATGGAGGGTGATGGAAGCTTATGAAATAAATGGACCGTTAAGTCCCTGTATTTCGTGTGTAAATGTTATATTTATTTATGCAGGATTGCTTTCGCTTTAATTTGGTTTAGCTGATGAATTTGCTACTGATAAAGTTATATGCCTAATTTCTATTTTACTTTATGTTTATCTATATCTATACCATTATATAAAGCGGACGAATTTGTTTGTTTGAACGCGCTAATCTCTGGAACTACTCGTCGGATTTGAAAAATTCTTTTTGCGTATGATAGTCCAGTTTTCGAGGAAGGTTATAGACTATGTAACTTCACGCTACTGGCGACGGGAGCAGAGGAGAAGACAAAAACGCGGATGAAACCGCGCCGCGGAAAGCTAGTCTTTAATATAATTTATTAAAGTTTGACTACTTTCGGACATAATATATGACTAAATTCAACTAAACTTTTTCAATATTTAGGTACTTAGCTATTAAACTATACCTAACAATTCACTTAAACAATAAAAGACTCTTGTTTCAACTTATTCAAACCCTCAAACACCCGTCAATACCGCCTAACAAAGTCTACACCAATATTGGAAGCAGGTGTGCCCAACCATCTCTAACCACGGCGTAATGAGGTGTACACACGAGATAATACTCCTCAAAGCTAATGTGGAGGAGAGGATTTGAACCCCGAGATTAAATATTTTACTCCATTAGATACAAAAGAGAACAGGTTAAAATACCAGTTTGTTATTGTCAACTCTATGTTCAGTATACTAAGTTTGAATTTGAAGTATACATGTAGCTTAACATGTGTGTTTCGTTGATTAAGTGCCATTTGTTGACTTCTTTTATGAACTGCAACTGTCTTTTACAGATACAGTGTGGTGTATTTAATATCTGTATTGATTATTTATTATCGCTTTGTTTATATTTTATTTTCTTAATTTGAAATATTGAATAATATTTGGGTAATATTTTAGGTAAGCGTTTAATTATAGAAGCATGAGATTATTGCAGGTTTAGACATCATTTCGCACTAGAAAGAACCTATAAATTTTACGTAGGCATACGACCCGAATTGAGAACCTCTTCCTTTTTGAAATCGGTAAAAAAAACTTAATAACTTACTATATTGTTTTAGTTTTACATTATATATTTTTGCACAAAAGTTATTCATGCAAAGACGATTCATTTTTATCCTTAAAATCTAGTAACTATGGATATAAAATAATACTATTTTCTAAACATGGTACCTTTCGACTTTGGTAATACATCAAGTAACAAGCAATATATATTATTAAAAACAAAAAGCCTGCCTAGTAAAAAAGTGAAAAAAAAGAAACGCATTTTTTTCTCCTGCTGACGATACATTGAAATATTATGTACCTATGTCACTCCCACAATTAATAAGAATCTAATGAACCTCAATTATGTTAAAAACGATTAAGACATTTAGGCTGTAGAACGTGCCAAAGAAAGAGACATACATTACCCTGCATGATTGTGGCAGTCAGGCAAAAAGCTATTAATTACATCTCATACTAATCTAGACGTTTAACAAAAGGTAGATCAAACTATAAAGCGCTTCAGAAGTGAATTTCCACAGCACGTATGTACGTGAACGATAGACATTAACTACTACACTACCAATTGAAAGCTACCCACCCGTGATTCCTCCTATACCCTTCACTGTACTTCACAAATTAACAGTATAATCAATTTCAACACACAGGCCATAACCAACTTTAATTATGTCAAATAAAGTTGATATTTGCTTGTATGGTTGAAGTGTTAGGGCTTTTTGATAGGTGTTCGAGTAGTCTTGCAGGCTTCGATATTGTTTGCTTCGTTAGTGCGCTGTTTTGTTATTAATTGTACAGTAGAACCATTGTTGATAACTCGTATTGAAACTCGAATCGGATAATGATCGGCTCTGAAACAGCGAGTTATAAGTGCAGTTACTGTAAAAAGGTTTTATTTGATAGGTGTTTGTAAAAATTAAGTTGTTTTAAGGTGAAAATTATGTCATTACTTTGAAAACAGTATAGGTCATACACTATGCTGTTTCAAACTACAGAATTGGCCATATTTTCGTGACCGATAAAGCCATTTCTAGTACGCAGATAACGTATCTTGCTTACAGTGTCTGGTATTTTCTTTATTACTCGACATCCACGAAAAAGTTGTGTAGTTTTGTATTCTAAACAGAAGACGTTCAAGCTGGCAAATACTTATTTTGTTGAGGACTATTACTTAACCCCTTTTTTGACACAAAATATACTCTCACTCTTAAACAAATTTGTGGTGTCATTCGATATCGTAATGTAACTACGGGTTTTTTTTAATTGTTATCCAAAATGTACATAAAAAGCAATTTGTATACTCCAAACTTTTTTCATACATTAGAATGACATGTCATGCATTCAATAATGAAGATACTAGCCTCACATTACCTACGATTAGAATCAAAATACTGCATCAGAACCCCTCATCTTCAATCTAAAGCTAAGTAAATTACATAAATTACCCCCAGTTTCTGAAAGGCTGATCAACGAAAAATTAACTAATCACTTGTTAAATCTCATGTGAAGTACCAATTGGGTTGCTAAAAGCATGAATAATTAGTTTAATTCAATCTAGTTAGTAACTAATTAGTAATTAGTTTTTGTTCTATTCGTTGATCAGCCTTTCAGCAACTGGAAGTAAGAGTAATATAGAACAGAATAGAACAGAAAACTGTTCGTTGTACTTACACCATACATACATATAGGTATAATCACAGCAAACTCCATTATTAAACCTCATATCGCCTAGTTCTCAACTGTAGTAAGTCAAAGATATTATCGTAAGTATTCATAACCACTGCAGTGTAATAACGCAGAGTTAACTATCTTACTCCGTTGTTTATGCACCTCAGTGTAATATTGTACTCACATACTAACTACTGAGGCGTTTATCGATATTATGTAGTACTTACATTGTTCTATTTTGGAAGTACTACGGTGTTATAATTATAGTAGTTAGACTCGTGTTTTGGAATAACATAGGTAAAATAATAAAGTACTAATAATGTTTGACAAGAAAAAATATAAAAGGAAACAAAGGGAAAGTTGTACAAGCTATAAAAAGACGATTAAAACTAAAAGTTTATGAGCAAATAGTTTAATGAGCAAGGTGATCAATGTTTGTGCTTTCTCTGTATGTGCTTAATAATTCACAAACATACAACATTATTACATGTGCACAATACAATTACACACGCAACTAGCAAAATATTTATGGATCACAAAAAGTTTTTGTCCTGTGTGGGAATCAAACCTCTTGCACAGTAGTTGCACGCGATCTTACTGCGACACTGAGGCAGGATCTGATGATTCAGGCTTCTATTATACTCCTACTTTGTATAATGTTCAACAGCTCATGCTACGAACTGTCTACGCAAGCTACTACGAAACTTGTAACGTAAACATTGATAGATAAATGGTTTACTTTTATTACGCTTGCACAAGGCAGATTAATCATTTTAGAATTCTAGTGTGGTCAGTCAAAATCTTTTCTTTCACTGTCAATAACGGCCAAAACAATACTTTAAAAGTATAGCCTACAACCTCATATATTAGAAGGCCAATATAAGACACGATTATAATGTGCTAATTAAAAACTCCGTAATAGTCTATCACAAAATTTTGAAAAAGCATCTAATGTTGAGGAGCTAGAAGAGTTTTTGCCTTAGCTTGTTTCAAGCACATACGACATTGTTCTATAGTGAGACCGAATTTACATAAATGTACTAGTATATTGACTTCTCAAAATAGAAAATTATTTATAGAATACAAGTTCATGAATATGAAACATTTAATACGAAGGACAACTCTTAATCTTGTCGTATCTATTCAATCGAATGTATTTTTCGTATTTAAACTAGTATAAAGGTATCATTACATAGGTTGCGAATCAATATCCAGCCAATATTGCGACGTAGGTTTCTAAGAATTTGCTTTAGTGTTGAACGAGAAATGTTTTTGTCGTGTGTCATCTTGTGGAATGTAGATTATTACGAAATAACTTATAATAATGAAAAAGGTCTTCTACGGTATATTCTGCCTGGATCCTTGACAACATTATCAAAGTTAAAGTCAAAAGCATTTATTTAATGTGGATCATATACATGATACTACAGAACGTAAAAATTACAAAAAAAAATATATGCCGCTAATTAATCTACAGCCAGTTCGCTGGCGAAGTAGAGCCGAATCATTTTTAATATCAATTTAGCCGAAAGACCTCTTTAAATTTTCAGCATTCTTAAGATTATTTTTTATTTTTACATGTGGCATCGATACCTTGCTAGTTTTTTACGGTAATAGAACCGGAAAACCCACATAGAATATTAGCGTAATGTCTGTCTTCCTATACTTACGTTTGCGTTACGTTGCGTTTCGTAGGTACTAAAAAAGTAATTGCACCAAGTGCTCTGGATTTCACACAGTACAATATTTGTATACCAGACCATGTTACCAGTAATAAGTATTTCGTAAAAGTTACTTTTAAAAATATAAAACGTTAATATTTACTAAAAGCAAATCACCAAGTTCCTAAGTTTATAGTATACAGGCAACAAACGACGCAATAGATCAGCTGTGAACGTATTTGATCGGTGCATGCGATAAAAGTGCAATTTGGATGCATACCTTTATTGTAGGAGTAATGTATTGTTACAAGTGCATAGGGGAGAAGGTAAATGGTTTGAGTTGTGTGCTTCAATATGAATATAGTAGGTACTAACTTTGACTGCAACTATAGTGTAGCAATTTACATTGTTCCGATTCCAACCTGAATATGTAACAGTAATGGTATGTATTTCATAATGCCTTTATTTATGTTGGTCTCAGCCGTAAATTACTAAAGTATTTTCAACCGTGGACAAGTTAGGCCAACGATCCTTGCGAGGGTGACTGGCAGGTGTATCAGTGCTGCTCACAAATGGTCAGTAGCGATATTTGGGGAAGGCGTATGTCCAAAAAGTCCTCTGCGAATATAAAACAATTTCAAATTTGCATCACCTCTTAAAAGTATAGATATATAGATTTATCTTTATTTTCTTTGTTATTTATCTCTTCACTACAGCTGTATATTCTTCGAAGTCTCAACCGTTCATTGCTAAAATAAAATATATTCAGATGTCAAGGAACCGCTGACCGGGTTTTCCCAGTAGTTTTTACTTTGCTGCCATGGAATATAATATTCTCTCTATTTTCAACTGATTTACATTTAAAACTTTTCGGTTTGTATTGGTAAACGGACAAACAGTGGCATTGAATACCTATTGTATCATAATTGACGCGAACCTTTTGGGATCCAAAATTTAACGTTGAGTTTTTGAAATTGTAACTTTATTTATGCGGGGCGTCAAAAGCGTAAAAGCGTCTCATAAAGCCGATTGAAACAGTAACTTTTGGAATGGTAGCTACCAGTCCTGAGACCAACTAACTACTTATTATGGGGCAGAGTGGAGTTATTTTGGTGGGCTAATATAATAGAGAACCTAAGCCATAAACACAAGTGGCTTAAGTATGTTTAATAATCTTAAAATGACGCATCAGGACCGTGCACTGAAGGAATACTTTAAACAATGCCTCGTGGTTTTTTTATGTTTTGTATGCATATAATTTCCCTTAAATTCCCTACCACTCGTAGTGCTTACCCTAGTCAAATAAATCACACATTAATTACGAGCTAGTGGGTAGGTAGGTTTTATTCACGAAATGATATATGAGGGAGTTATCACCTAACCCGCTAATTGCATTTCTACGGCTGAATTATTGCCCAGCCGTGGGCAAGGCCAGACGCTATAAACAGGTATCCTCTTGTTTTATTCACAACTATTGTAATAGACGTATGGATGTGCAGCTAAGGCATAGAGAGCAGATATTTATATAGGTATATTTTTTCAAATTAATTATATCTTGCTTTAACACTTTGTTGTGATAAAAATAGTCTTTTCAAACAAACAGAAAACAGTAATTTCTTCTCTTAATCATAATTCAGGTACTATTTTGGTTATGAAAAAAAAACATACGATCCGAATAGCTAACCTCCTCCTTTTTGAAGTCGGTTAAAAATAACAAGTAAAAGCCGTAGGTAAAGCACGTGTCCGGATCTTAGGATAGCAGGTTTCAACCTGCTATGAAATTCATTAAAGAGCTAAATATTAAACTTAAATTATAATACATGACTAGGTACATGAGGTATAAGAAAGTACCTAAAATATTATAAATAAATAAATAGACTATACTCATACATTGGCATCTATAACGAAAAATATCATATCAAAATATTTGCCTTTGTAATATAAACCTTAAACTGATTGGCACAAGACATAAATCACCATAAAATCGTATATTATATGCGCCCTTATCCCACTAACATACGACATGCTGTAAAGACTGGGTTCCATTCGGTGGTCGTTTTTCAGCAATGCATAAGAAAAGTTTTGATGAGTTGTTGTTGCTGTCCGCGTTTGAATATTGTGTTTCGGTACAACTCATGGGATTTCGTGCTAGTTATTTTGTATGTCTGCAAATGTTATTTTATATTACGTCGAGTTTTTTACATAATAGACCTCGTAAGATTTTTGGGCAAGAACTAAACTCTAAAGTATTTTTTTTATATTAGCTCACCAAAATGACTCCTCCCTGCGTGATGGTTACAATGAGTGGGGTTCAGGAATCATGGACACTATTTCAAAATCTATCGTATAAAACCGCTGGTATGGTGGTCTCACTATGGCGTCTTTGTGAGAAGGCGCCCCACTTACTTACAAGACACATATTTCGTACATTTGTGAAGCTAAGCTTAAAATTAGTACTTGATAGGTATAATTTAAAGCATTCCTTTCTTCTTAAAAGTTAGAAATAGTTAATGTATGTGTAAAAGGTACATTCTTTAAAACCTTGAACATGAGCTGGAAACAGCGAAAGTAAGTGGGACGACATAATTCAAGAGCGAAACATGACACCTCCATTAGTGGCAACTTGTTATAGATGGCGCTTTAAGCGCTCACGAGACAATAGCGACTTTTATACTTGTTCAAGAGTAAATTGATCGGCAAAATAGGTGCTTTATGATGAAGTATTTTTAATGAGATTTTATAAGAAATTATTCATGTAACCTGTTTTATGCAGTTTTAATTTTTTATTGTGCTGCCGAAAACTTTAAACTAATACAACTATAAAAAGCATATTATTTTATATTCTTCATAATTAGTCAATTTCGCTAATCAAAGAAGGTCTGGAAGATATTGTTTTGAGCGACAAGACATTACTTATACATATAATATAACTAGTTTGCCGCGATGCGGTTTAACCCGCGTCTTTGCTTACTGCTCACCAGTTATGTGATGTTACATAGCCTATAAATTTCCTCGGGAACTGGGCTATGATACGCAAAAAGAAAGAATTATTCAAATCCGACTGGTAGTTCCAGAGATTAGCGCGTTCAAACAAACAAACAAACTCTTCCACTTTATATAATAAAGATAATAGTCACATGGTGATGTACATACATATAAAAAAAGCTTATCCTATTCTATTTATTAAAAACTTACTTTAAGTTCGAAAATCTATAATAAACATACCAAGTTATGAAAATTGTAAATCAAATGGCTTTTAGACGCGTAGTGTGTTCACGCAACAGCCTATACAAAGCTTTGTTAGTCCAGCGCTGCAATCTTAAATAATTAGGCTGCATATTGTCTACATTGATCATATTTGTGTTTACGTAGGTCTCTAAGGGCTAGCCACCAGCACGCCTGAACACGTCTGTAAACAATCAATATGCTAATTTAGTTAGCCGGCCCCAGGTGGCCAAAGCACCACGTTACATACAAATTTGGCCACCGAAACGATTGTATTAACCGAGTGATTTAATGCGTATTCTGTGGGATATATATTTTAGTTAATAGTTGCAACTGTATTAAATTTGATATGTCAATGGAAGGTTCAGATGTGTAGTAAAAGTTAGGAAGATTGTTATCTAAATGATAATACGTAAAGAAAACTGCTTATCTACGTTCTTTGCAACGTTCCTTGCACAAATTTAATATAGTTAAAGTTTATATGATAAAGGAGTGCGGTAAAATTGTTATATTACCAATTAATAAAATAAGTTATGCACTATTATAAACTTTGACTTTAACATTTTCTAACTTTGCTAAAATTCACTTAGCGACACGTAATCATTTTTAATGAATGAACAATTCTGATCATTATAATTACATACAACAATTTACATCTACCTTTCATGTTGCTGTTTCATGACCTGAAACCGTAACATAAAAAGGTCTATAACGTCATAGAAGTATCATCAACGACCTCAGTTAATTCCACAGTAAAGTTAACTACTATAGGAATGCACAAAAATCATAAAAGTTTATACGGTGTGCGGTCGTTCCGCGCACGCATCGCACCAATATTTTTTTTATTTCTATTTCACGCACGTGTCGGCCATTTTAAATCCAAATGTAATTGAGAGTTATGTAAATGCGGCTCGGCCAGCCTGTTTACCATTTGCGCGAAATTTCAGGATTTGGTATTTTCGTAAAAAAAGAATAAATGTGAATCGGGTGTAGACGGAAATATGGATTTAGGTAAGTAAGGTTAGACAGGCGGCTTCGATGAATACGTTTGGCATTTTTCTTTTGTGATAGACTCTTTGTAAACAAAGAAACTTTATTTAGGCTGAAAATATATTAATATTTTTTAGCCTCTACTCATGATAATAGTCCAATAGGTAGGTCCTAAAATGTAAATTATTACCAAAAAAGAAAGAGTAGTATTCGTAAAACTAGTAGGTATAATTTTATATAAGGTATAAAATAAATGTATTAAATTTAAAGATTACCTACCTTTAACGAAACATGAATATGTATTAAAATTATTACAAATGTATACATTAAAATTTAAAGCTGAGAGAAATTAACTTGGAGAGTTGAAATCCATAATTCAACCACATTATCGTGAGTTTCCGAACCGCTGGCCAATGCCGCCAATGTAACTGGACCTTTAACGCACTATTTATCAATGTAATAATAGTAAAATGTGAACTCATTAAAGGTTCACGTTATACCGGCTAGTCTAGCTATCCAATATTTATAGAGCTGGAGTGGTCCTTTTTAAACGGTTTATTAAATGGGCATTAGTTTGAATGTAAAGAATATAAGAGTTCAAGTTAGGTTGGTTTCGTATATGACTGGGAATGACATGAGAAATGAAGCGGAATTGATAGGGCTGGTGGTTCCGTTAGTAATGGTCATATTCTGCGGACATTAGTACGGTTCATCAAGTACATGTTGTATGCAATATTACGTACAATAAATGTCAAAGTATGTGACAGTTGTTGTTATTAATAATTCTGCAGCGCCAGGTGAAATTGCATTGGATTATTTTATGCTGAAATACATTTTTCTTCTTTTAGTAGGTAGATACTATTGTATATATTTGCATTGCGATTAAATTTTATACGTTCAATTGTTCTTGCTCCGCTGTATTTTTATAATAGTTATATGAATGAGTAACTTACATATAAAAAGAAGAAGATAGATATTAATAACAGACAATACAGAGATATTTTGTTGAGTTATTTTGAGAACTAAATACACCAAACAAAATATATTTGCCATCTGATTCTGACTTCTTGTCTGTGTGTAGTATTGTCACAAAATGACAACACAAACATACAATTAACGAGCGCAAATTAGTCCCTTATTCGTACAAGAACCACACAAAGTTTTGTCCTGTGTGAAAGCTCACAACCTCGTGCACAGCAGTCACACTGCCACAAAGGCAGTCGAATATTTCAGTTACCGTTTACAAAACAAAAAAGAGAACTCAACAAGGCAATTTTTTTCTTCTTAATTAAACGTCCCAAACCCATTATTGTCACATTTTTCCTTACATCCTCCATGGTGTCAGGTTACATTAAAATTCCGTGTAACGTAAGATAAATCTTCACACCATTATCCTTTCGGTGGACAGGATAAGTTGTGTTTTTACTCTGTACGGAAATTGGATGGTCACTTTAATTTTGGATACGGTGTGAGGATGATGATATTGCGTATGAACGCAGCCATACTGATATTATAAGTATTCATTCAAAGTTTTACTAGATATTTTTTCTGTAACAAAATTTACATATTTTATTTTTGCTTATTTTGTTTATTTCTTTTGTGTTTTATATTGTACTTGCTTTTCGTGTCTTTGCTTACTGCTCTGCGCCCGTTGCCAGTAGCGTGATGATACATAGCCTATATAACCTTCAAATCCGACTGGTAGTTCCCGAGGTTAGCGCGTTCAAACAAACAAACAAACAAACTCTACCGCTTTATATAGTATACATTTTTAAGTTAATATACTTGCCATTTCTAATGACTTTTCTCCTGTAGGTTTGTGCTAATAAAATATTTTCTTTACGTTATTTTTATTTTTAATAATATCAGACATCCGCCTTCATTACACTGTCAAGTTTGTCTGAATTTCTTAGCAACGTCCTATCTCTCGTTTATCATTGATAAAGCAATTAGTGCTACTGCTACAATGCCAGGTGGGCGACGTCCCTACACATACATATCTTATTACGAATATGACTCAAGTATAAGTGGCCTGAGACTGAATAGCTGATTTAGCTTAGCTTCTTAGCACTGATTTTAAATATTTATGTAATTACCATTAATTAAAATAAGTACATATAAGATAATAAATATAAGTACAGCTATAAAATTTAAGCCAAAGAAATAATAAAACAAATCTTGGTGCTTTATTGTATAAACATTGCTATCCTGCAAAAAAGTACGGTCCGGTAATGATACAACTGGCATGTCACAGTCTATAATTAACCCATAGCTGTATTACAAAAAATCTGTCAGTTTTAAAGGTCAATAAAAATTGTTAATGAGTTCATAAAACTGGCGTTACCAGTGGCGAAGGTTCCATATAATCCGATTCCTACCGGCTTCCCTTTGAGATAAATCACAAAGACTATAATATCTATTATAATGTAGAAATAGACCATACGTCGTGCTTTAAGGTAAGCAATTTTTGCGCCGGCTTCCCTCTTACAAAACGTCACTCTTCGCCACTAGGCGTTACCATTATTTATTCTTATATATAAAGCAAAGAGTTTTTTTGTTTGTTTAAACGCGCCAATCTCTGGAACTGCCCCAGTCGGATTTGAAAACTTCTTTCTTTTGCTTATTATAGTCCAGTTCTCCGAGGAAGGTTATTTATAGGCTATGTAACATTACGCTACAGATGCAGTGCAGAGCATTAAATCGATGACGCGGGTGAAACCGCGCTCGGAAAGCTAGTTTATTCTTAAAGTCAAAAAAGAGAGAATACATTATTATAATATTATAATTTATAAAGACAGTGTAATTTTAAGACATATCTAAAAATAGACATTTAAGAAAGTACCTATACAAAGTTCATTATTGCACAATGATGAATTTGATGATGTAATAATAGCTCGACGCGATGTAACGTCATCCGCTTGCGTACTATAGATATCTTGGACGTTACGTGAACGGTAATTTCGTTGACTAGTACAAGAGCAGAGTGGCGCAGTGGAAGCGTGCTGGGCCCATAACCCAGAGGTCCGTGGATCGAAACCACGCTCTGCTATAAACACTTTTTGTGATTATTAATATTATTTTGTAATATTTCTAGTTTTTTTTTATTAATATATTTTTCTAGTAAATAGTATTTTATTTTCGACATTGAAATACTATGCATATTTTTATCAACGACCAAAAAAAGATTACCTATGATAAAAAAAATAGGTACATCCATAGTTTTGCCGTGAATTTGGTAGACTGGTAGATAATGCCTCAGGCATTACGTCCGCCTTTACATGTATGTGTCACTATGTATGTGTATAAAGTATACTTCATAAGTATGTGTATAAAGTTATAAATAAAAAAAAGTATTTTATTTTCGACATTGAAATAGTTTGCGGTGAATTGTTTTCTTTTTTTTTTATCTTGGTGGTAACCTATTCGGCTCCTGCTAGTGGCTATTACTTTCCTCATGGTATGTACAGTATTTAATTGGTACCGGTAAAGACAGGATTTAGCACTGCGACTACATTAACAGTCTTTTAACATGATGGCAGCCTGCAGTGGAGGAGTCATATAGTAAGTGTTACCGTCCGCCTCTTCTGAGGTCCATTAGCATTATCTAATTACGTTACCGTTACGTGAGCCGCTTGCTAACCAAAAAAAAAACGAAAAATATTATTTTACCCTTAGGCAATCCGACCTTAATAACTCGTATTTTAAAAACCTATATTCTAACTCTAAAATAAAAAAAAAAACGCTTACCTATCCTAAAAACAATAACCCTACAGTAACAATAAAAGTTAGATTGGTAAGACCAATTAAAACGATATCACACTGTTTAATCTGTCCACAGAAAATATAGTATAGAGTGCTAATAATAGGTGCTATAGCGCCAGGCTAATTGGCTGTACAAGCTGGTAGGCAAACTTTAAAATATTAGCCGTTGAAGAGCTAATGTGTAGTCTAAGTTATGAGATTTTGTTTTAAAAGTTATCTTTACTATTATATAAAACTGATGACTGGCCTGTTGGTCTAGTGGTTAGTGACCCTGACTGCTAAGCCGGAGGTCGTGGGTTCGATTCCCACCCAGGACAAACCTTTGTGTGATGAGCATGATTGTTTGTTCTGTGTCTGGGTGTAATTTATCTATAATATGTATGTATTTACAAAAAAAAAAAGTATATAAGTAGTATATCAGTTGTTTAGTACCCATAACACAAGCAAATATAATTGCTTAATTTGGGGCTAAATGGCGCTGTGTGCATGTGGTAGAATATTATTATTATTATTATTATTATAAAACGAAACAGTTTGTTTGTTTGAACGCGCTAATCTCTAGAACTACCAGTCTTCAAAAAATCTTTTTGCATATAATAGCCCAGTTCTCGAGGAAGGTTATATATAGGCTATGTAACATCACGCTACTGGCAACGGGAGCAGAGCAGTAAGCACAGACGCGGGTGAAACCGCGCCGCGGAAAGCTAATTACTAATAATTATTAAAATAAATATTACACTCTTGCTTTAACAATTAGCGCGGACAGACCTACCGTGAACGTATTTTAATTAGCGTGATAGATTACACAATTTTTAAAAATTGCAGTAGGTTTAATAATCGAAGCCAGGCAGTTAAATAAAATTAAACATACTTTTAAAAAACATTAACATATAACTTTATAAGCTATTCTTTTGTCTGTGTAAAATAAATATATTTTCTTTCTTTCTTTCAGTTTACATCTCATTATTCTAGACAAGTAAAATAAATAAACTACTACTTATAGGGATAAAAAATTAAACACGTTAGTTAACTATCTAATTTTTATTTTGGCTTCTGCGTTCCGTCTGATGGTAAAGAATAGTTTAAAATGTCATGGACTAGTCAGCCGTTCTCAACTAAAAAAGAACATGTTATAGAATTCGACAGACCCCACAGCAGATAATTTATTTCAGGGATAACATTAACAATACCTTTAAAATATTTATTAAATTACACAAACTTTAGCTTCTAACTTGTGCCGTTAACTAAAAACAGTTGCTATAGAGGCAAGAAGTTGTGCAATCTCAGACTGTGTTAGCTTAATCTGCTAAGTTATACATAATTTCGATACGTAATATCATAGTCAATGTGTTCGTATGTATGGTCATGATCATATTTACCAGATATAAGTGTGGAAGCTATTTAGAAAAATCTTACTTTAAAAGCGTGTCCACTTTATGAATATCTTTCATTGCTCTACTTCTATCTGTTTCACATTTTCGAATTATCTTAATTTTTATTTCAATATTTCTTACTCTATCTCTCACTTTCAAATAATTTTCAATAATTTAAATATTTTAAAATACATTTAGTTACTGCAGTGCCCACTACGACTATAATTATGTGGTATCCCATTAAAAGGAATTCTGGCATTTCACCAGCACTATATGTTATTTATCGAGCTATAAGGTTGTGAGGGTTAAACCGCAACCGACGGAGGAGTTGCATATTGTCAATACAGAGGCCTTAGACAAGTGGCATTGATTTCTATACTATTTATAGAATAGATTAAAAAATGTATGGGATTAACATAAATTAACGCCAGCATTGTCGTTAGCTTATGTCAATCTCATACATTTTTTAATCTATGAATAGAATAGAAATCTATGCCACTTGTCTGTATAGGGCCTCAGTACAGAATAACGCGACGGTAACGCGACCGCGTCGCGGTATTTGGCTCCTGCATGCTTATGATCAGTATTATAATTATGCACATTTAGTTTAGGTTTAGGTGATCGGCGCGCCACTATTAATGTCCTCTGTCATAGGTAAAATTCAATGACGGACTATATAGAAACATACAATAGGTGGTTATTATAACTTCAATTATTAGTGTTAATATCTATACGAGTAGTGTAAATGTGTTAAATAATATGTATCTTAAAAAAGGGTCTCAATACATTTAATTATTTTGAAATATGTTTGTGTTACCTAGTATACTTTATTTCTAACAAACGCGAATATAAAAAAGAATACTTATCATGCTAGTACATATAAACTTTTCCCATTAAAATTATCCGTTCTTTAGTAGGTACATTTACTTACGTGTTTTTTTAGTTAAAATGATGATACCGTATAAACTCAATTCGCTCAAGGTCACACATAACATATCGTGGTCCTAATCGGACATTTCCGTAAGTGCCGGTTGACACTCGCGCTTATTTGTATAATAGAAGAACATGCGTTACTGTAATAGCTCTATAAACTGTCGTTGTCTGTCTGCGAACGTGTAACCTTGAGTTAAACTTGAGCGTGTCTATGTCAAAAATCTAGTTCACTGGTGTCCTATGTATAACTTATGAAAGCATCCGGTAGTGTGTTTCTAGTTTATTTTTGGTATAAAGAACCATTGTGCGCGCGCTATCTTAAATCTCTCTGAGAGTCGGTCCCAAGGTTTATTTATTTATTTTCAGTCTAATGGAAAACTAGTACCTACGCATAGGTATAAAACTACCATCTGGCTGACACGGACTTAGCTCTTAATGATATTTTTTAAAAGAACATTACCTTAACACATTTTGGGTTTAACCAGTCATCTCTTTTTTATTATGAATAAAAATACAATTAAAAAAACATTTATTATTTATTAAAACGTAGCAATAATAAGAAATATCTAATAAATTTTCCTCCATTTTAAAATATCAAAATAATGAATATAAATTATAAGTAAACAACAAAATTAAATAGGTATCTATACCCTTTTTAAATGGCAACTTATTTGACACCTCTTCAAACAAGTTTGTAGTATGGGGTAGGATTAGAAAATTCGGTTGATCGTGCCGTTGCTAGGCAACTGTGAGATGCGGGGCTAAGGACTACGGCTTTTGTTCAAAATATTTTTAAATTGGTATATTATTAAAATGAGGGACGAGTATTTACTTATTTAGGTAAGCAGCGTTTTGTGACATAAATGTAAGTTGATTAATGCTTTGAAAACATTCTTTTGTGACTTTTCATTACGTTATCTCGATTAAAAATCTTTCTTGTTCATTTTGGGTTCAAAAATGTATACAAAAGGTTGGTTAGCCTTTTTTAATTGTTTACGAAGTATGCTTTATGTTTTATTACGGCAGTACACTCTCGCTACTTTGTCATTCGTCAGGTATTAGCAGCACAGGACCCGGTTCTTCTTAATTTTTTTTAAATAACAAAACAAACCAAGGCAATTTGTTCACAACCACTTTACTTCTATAGTACAACTACAATGCATAAGTCGTGATATTTGGAAACAGCTTCAATCCTCCATTTAACATGCACTGAATTTTCAAGAAACCGTGATTTCTAAAATGAAATTTAGATAATCGGTATCGATTTGATGTATCGCTATTTTAAATCGTTTACAATAATTGTATTAAAACAAATCTGATATCTGGCAACATTCTTCCAAAAAAAAATTGAGTGATGGATATTATCGTTAAGTTTAATAAGTATTTAATTGGAATTTCAATACTAGGGTAAATTTATGAATCACAAGTAAACATAAAAAATAAAGCTTAATTATTTTATTTTATTGAATTTACTGCACACTGTCATAAAATGGGTCCTTAGTCGGGCATTCTCAAGACAAGCTAAACCAATAGGCTGTATTGGAATACCTTTGCTTTACAGAAATTTAATTTTAGGATCAGGATTTATTTAATTTTTTTGAATGAATGTACTTCTAGTCTGAAATCTTCTATTTTTAACCGACTTCAAAAAGGAGGAGGTTATCAATTCGGGTCGTATGTTTTTTTTTTTTTTTTTTTTTTTTTTTTTTTTTTTTTTTTTTTTTTTTTTTTTGTATGTTTGTTACCTAATATCTCGGTCATTTATGAACCGATTTGAAAAATTCTTTTTTTATTTGAAAGGGTATAGTCTGAAATTGGTCCCATATTTTTATTATAAAGAATGGTCAAGTAGTTGTATGTTTGTTACCACAGAACTTGGTCATTTATGAACCAATTTGAAAAATTCTTTTTTTACTTGAGAGGGTATACTCTGAAATGGGGTCTCATAGTTATTTTATAAAAAGTGGTTTAGTAGTTTGGCTTTAATTTTATATTTTGTCGTAAAAACGTATTTGTAAAGGTGTAAAGAGATGTAAAACAACGTGTTGATGTCTTATTTAGTATAAATTTTATCGAAAGTTTGGGTTTGTGGTTGTGTTTTTGATAAGGACGTTCAATCTCTATCACTACATAGTATAAAACAAAGTCACTTCCCTCTGTCTGTCCCTATGTATGCTTCGATATTTAAAACTACGCAACGGATTATGATGTGGTTTTTTTAAATAAATAGTGTTTTATGAGAAAGGTTTAAATGTATACGCATGCATAATACAGTAGAGAAATACTGATAATTTTAGGTCGTAAATAAACACTTTTTGCGCTTACATTGCAAACGTTGGCTGAACCCTACGAGATAGATCAAAATACTGTAACTACTACAGTATTGTACACCTTAAGAAGGTTTACAAGAAAGACCGCGATGGCTATGTCTATCTCTTAGGGGTAACCTACAATAACCAATTTTTATCCTTTACTTTTTACACCAAATAATGGCTTATTTACGAAGCGATTTTAAGCAATACAGCATTAATCCTTATCCAATTAATTATTTAATATTAAATACATTGTGCATTAACATTTATCAATATGGCCCTTTACAGCATGTAATTTAAATGAATATTTTCGAAGATATTAGAGATTTAAAATAGCGGTTGCGGCGGTACCGGCCGGGGGGCTGCCTGGCCTCTAACGAAAACAATGACGTGTGTATTGTCTAATGACAAAAAAGCTGTGAACGTTGTATAAGACATGGTCGCTAGTTTAAACTATTTGCCAAATATTTGCCGTGTTAGGGACACGTTACAATAGTTACATAACTAATTAGTATTAAAATGGGTATTTATACACATTTTTAAAGTAAAATGAAGCTAGTCATTGGAAAGACTACGCAACCGTATCATTTCAGTTAAGGCTTTCTCATCGTGGGGTCGATTTAGAAGCTTATTTGCATCCAAATCAGATAAGGCAAAGCCTTCTAAGGTTTTGACGCGACTTAGAGCTACATAAATCTGTCCTTTAGCAAAATTCTTCTTTCCTAAATCGATCACTGCTTTATCAAGGGTTGTACCCTGAAGTTTGTGGACAGTTACGGCCCAGCTTAAGATGAGAGGTAACATCCTGCGTTCGATATCGCCATATCCTCTTTGCGCTTGGAATGTTGTGCAAACAGGTGAGATTGCTACATAACCATCATCATCTTTTAATCTAAGGCCAACAGTCACGTCATCAAATTTTAAAAGTACACATTCCGGCAATTCGCCTTCCTCCAATTGATCTCTTCGGAGAGCAGGCCACTTAATTTTCTTAACAATGCCCATAGCACCATTCACGAGCCCATCGGATACAGAAATATTACGCCTTAACATGACTCGCGATTCGATACCCAACTTGATAGTTGGTAAGAATCCACCGCAGTTATTAATGTCTTTAGGAATAACATTGTCTGGTGGCTTCCTACCATATGTCGTCGCTTCACGAGACTCATCTACAGCATTTATTGTATATGTGCGGCACGTTTTAGCATTTTCGGCAGCCATTTTTTCATTATATGTGTCCACTTGTCTAACAGTAGGGAATATCCGGACAGCAGCTCCATCAGCAAAATCTTCGGATAAAGGCACGTGTCGCCGCTCACAAAGTAACTCCAGCTGAGCTGTAGTTAACTCACCAACACGCAAGTTGTTCAACAGGTCAATGAATTCAATGTCATTCCGCTGTCGCATATTTATTGTCAATTCGCAAAATGAGAACTGCTGCCACAAGTTAACTTCAGCCGAAAACCAGGGTGGTTGAATAAAACACCAATGGCCCTTTACCGGTGGGAGTTGAAGTATATCACCAAAAAGCAATATATGCACTCTACCGAATAATTTGTCATTATTTTTGTACTCTTGAAGACGTAGGTGTATTATTCGCAAGTTTTCATATGATACCATTGAAATTTCGTCTATAATTAACCAGTTTATATGGCGCCATTTACGTCTTTCGTTTTCTAGCCTTTGTCCAGCAATTTTTTTGTAAGGCATGGTAGTTCCTTTTTCAATCGGAAGTGAGAAAATAGAGTGCAATGTTTTGCCAAATACTTGGCGTGCGGCTACTCCTGTTAAGGATCCCACCTCAACAAATTTAGCCTTGAGCAATATGTCAACCGTCGGTGCATAACATCTTTTGATATGTTCTACGAGTAATTTCAAGACAAAGGACTTTCCACTTCCTGCACCGCCAGTAATGAATAGCAATAATTGGCTTTCTACTCCCTGCAAATCACTTTCAACAGCTGCAGAAACTTTTTGGAAAAGGTCTCTTTGTTGAACGTTTAAACCCCGAATATTACCCAAGAAAACTTCATCAGGCATTGCAGATCTTTCGCATACATCTTCACAATAATTATCATCGTTATTCACGATTTGTTCGCCAGCACAAATTAAAGGAGCATTAACATCATGAGTGTCACGGGCCGCATTGAGCGCAACTGCTTGGGCAAGAGCCTGTTGAATTATTTGTTCTGCATGCGCAAACTCTTCTGCGTTTACGTTGCTATGTAATGGTCGAAGTTCTCTTTGTCGCCTAATGAAACACTCCTCAGCGGTTTCTTCATCAAACAGAAGTTCACTTTCATTACGAAATGGTACATGACATACCAACAGACTGTAGTAATAGGCTTCTTTGTCACTATTTAATGTGAAATATCGAGTGCGCAAGACTGCAGACTTGTTTCTTATACGCATTCGTGTGTTATCTCTAAGTCTTATAAATTGCACCGGCGTAACATCTTCAGCCCTTAATTCTTCATCACCATTGTCTTCGTTCCATGCTAAGTTACTTATAGTTTCAAAGCGCACCGCAAATTCAGCGAGACTTAACTCTTCTAATTCATCAGGACGTAATACATATCGGTCAAACATATTGTTGTAAACGGATGTATCATCACTGTCGAATCGAAGCAGTCTGAATCGTTCACTTGGCTTACAACTATTTATAAAAACAGTTTTTCGGGAAGACAGTTTAAGGGGTAAATGACACAATCTATATGCACATTCTGGAGCACTTACAAGGCGTTGAGATAGAATAGACATTGAAACTTTAAATAATTGATTCCATATAGGGCCACCTTGCCTCTTGGCCTTCGCAACGGCTTCTCGTACAACTTCACCTGTGTCATGGGGTTCACATTTACTTGCGTATTTAGCCACATAGTACGCAACTGCTGTTACGTTACCGCATGGCTGCACATCAATGTTTCCTTTCCATAAACTTAATAGAGTAGGATTGTAATTGTTCACCATTCTTTCGTCTGCAGTTCGTTTCAAACAACAAAATCGTCCATTATTCAATAAAATTTCATCAGGACCTAAGCAAATTGTAGTCTCATGTACGGGCCTAGGGAAACCAAAACGACAATAACCGTCGTTGCGATTTTTGTAGCACGTGGCTGTGTGCTTGTGTATTTGCACGTCTTCTATTAATTTCTGCAATTCAGGATCATTGGGCGATAACGAGCATGAAACAACCCTTTCGATAACTTCGATACCGTCATGAGTTGAGAAATCCGGGATATTGTCACACCACACCAACATATGCAAGTGTGGACTTCCACGATTTTGAAACTCAATTCTATACCAAAAGTCCACAACTAGACCTCCTAAGCAGTTTGAATCGCGTTTGAGGAATCGCATCAAAGCGTTTAGGCGAACTGAAAATTGTCGAGAGACAACTACGGGATGTTTTTGCACCAACTGCAAACGTTCGGGAAAAGACAGGCTCTCTGCTTCATTTACGTCACGACCATCTGCGATAAGTAAGGCTTTGATCATGTCTGGCCAATTAAGGTCGTTGCAAGAGAATGTCATGAACCACGTAGGAGGCCCCAAAGTTCGGACCATTGCAGTAAGTTCAGAGCAACATTTCTGCCAATAAGACGCAGATCCTCTGATATTTCTCATAGTAAGATGCATGTTATCTATGAGACCTTGAGGTGTTTGATCGCCCTGGCCCTGGCGCATCCGGCATGATACAGAAACACTGGATTTAGCTCTATAATATTCAACAATCGAGAGGGCAAAAAACAAATAGTCATTTCGATTGAAACGCTTGTCCAAACTCATTACTCGACTTTGGAAATAATCCAAAGGAGTAATATGAATATCTCTTTTCTCCCCAAAGCCATTTCTACCATCAGGAAAAAGGCAATACCAAGCAAGCTCTTCCGTTCGTTGCTCTCGATCCACATTTAATGGTGGCGCTGTTTTTCTTGTAATCTCAGCTAATCTCATCTCATTATTGTTCGTAGTTGAATTAGGATTCATTGAAACTATGCTTTCTAGATCAGAGACCGCTTCGTCTATGCTGCGAAGCATACTAGTTGTTTCAATTATAGTGGCAATTGGTTGCATTTGTGGTCTTTCATGTTCTGAAGCTGAGTTTGATTGGAATGTTTGTTGCGGAATGTCGCTATTTTCTTGTGTAGAAATTGTATATGTAGGACTCTCTAATATTTTCAAAGTGTCTCTTTGCATTCTTTCTTGTTCCTGATCTAACTTTGCTTGAAATATCTGTTGAGAAGTGCCTTTGTTTTCTGATGTAGGTACCGTATATGTAGGACTATCTAATTGAACTGACCTTAACTGTTCTTGAGAATTCAAATGTAGATTCTCTGCGGCTCTACGCACTTCTCCTTGGTTTTCCGGTATAATTATCAAAGAAGTTAGTGAATACACATTGAGAAAGTTATCTTGTACTGGTACTTTCTTCGTCGATGTAAACAAATTTCGTCGCAATACGTCATGTAATTTATCAATATTTTGAAATTTCATGCAGCAGGCTACACCACGTCTTGGAGCTATTACTCCCTTAGGTCCACGTGCATGTGAATCGAACAACCAATATTTATAAGAATCAGATTCAGATTTACAATATATAGCCACAGTCATGAAGTTCACAGTTAGCAGCCCGCAACAGTTTTCTCTGAAAAATAATTTCAAAGCATTGTTTAGGTTAGGGAAGCCGTCAGTACTTCGATCTGTATCTAAATGACCATTATAATTGGTTTCAGAAACTAAGATATTAATTGTCTTCCTATTGTATAATATTTGCTGCGCAAGATCACTAGCAGCGAGATATTCAGGGTTAACTTCTCCAATTGCGGGTTCCTCTCTAGAAGCAATGGACTCACGGTAAAGCTTGTCTCCGAGTATTACTATATAATCAATGTCACTTTTTGACCATTGAGTTGGCTCGTTTGTATAGAATGCGGCACAAGCTACAGCTGCTACAGCAGTGCATTGTTTGCCACGAGAATGTAAATCAAATCTTAAATTGGCTTGGTGAAATGACCCCTGTAGTATAGAAACGTCCTCACTTATATCAACGTAGTGGTTTTGAGGCGTAGATTGTAACTCAATAAGCTCTCTACCATCTGCGCGCTCATTGGAAATTTGAACAATTTCAGAAATATCGATGACATTGTCAAAATGGGGTCTTATATCTCTATATAGTATGTTGTTTGACATTAACCAGGTTAGAGCTAGAAACAATTTGTTCTTATCAACAACAAACTCTTGGGAGCGTTGCAAGTTCTCGAGACTTTCCACTACTAGAACTAGTCCTACTTGGTTTGGCACAAGTGGCAGTTGTTCAGCAACTTCAACAACGTCTTTTGCAAACAAAGTAACTTGTCCCTTGCACCAATCTTGACAGAAACGGTTTTGTAGCTTCATTATTTTAAGAAAAGGTACGACTCGGCATAGAAACCGTTCTTCTAGTTTCGTTAAATTAGCTAGCTCTTGTGGTACAGCCGCGACTGTCATTTTGTTCCAGAAAGCTGCTGGTGGAATTTTTCGTTTCCTAATGTTATTTTGACAGCGAGAGCATGTTATGATATTACCCAGAGCAATTAATTCTTCGGGTAATAATTCAATATACATTTCAGTATGTAAATTACAACGTTGTGATGGATACAACGCTTTATTGCAAATGGCACATGGAACGTCCGCAAAAATGTTAATAGCCTGTTCAAAATCATTCACAACAAATACACTTCTACGGTTGTGACTAGCTTGTCGCATAGCACCTAATCGACTCGATCTGGCTTCGGGAGATTCATTTGATAAGCGTTCGTGTATCAAGCGAAGACGATGAGAACGTTGCTCTTCAGTCTCGTTTGATAAACGTTCGTGTATCAAGCCAAGACGATGAGAACGTTGCTCTTCAGTTTCGTTTGATAAACGTTCGTGTATCAAGCCGAGACGGTGGTAACGCTGCTCCTCAGTCTCGTTTGATAAACGTTCGTGTATCAAGCTAAGACGATGAGAACGTTGCTCTTCAGTCTCGTTTGATAAACGTTCGTGTATCAAGCCAAGACGATGAGAACGTTGCTCTTCAGTCTCGTTTGATAAACGTTCGTGTATCAAGCCAAGACGATGAGAACGTTGCTCTTCAGTCTCGTTTGATAAACGTTCGTGTATCAAGCCAAGACGATGAGAACGTTGCTCTTCAGTCTCGTTTAATAAACGTTCGTGTATCAAGCCGAGACGGTGGTAACGTTGCTCCTCAGTCTCGTTTGATACACGTTCGTGTATCAAGCTAAGACGATGAGAACGTTGCTCTTCAGTCTCATTTGATAAACGTTCGTGTATCAAGCCAAGACGATGGAAACGTTGCTCTTCGGATTCGTTTCATAAACGCTCGTGAATCAAACTGAGTCTTCGAGCATGACTTTCTGGGCTTTCATTAACTCTTGATCGATTTGTATAAACCCTCATCTGAGAAAGTCTATTGGCACGCTGCTCTTCACTCTCATTTGAAATGGTTATTACATTCCTTTGCCTAATTTTTTTTAAGCGATCTGATCTCTTATCCCTATTTTCATCCAAACGACGCTGCCTCATTTGTGCAGCGCGTTTAGAAGGCCTACCCATATTAAATATTAACTAAACACAATGCCCACTAAAAGTTTAAAAATAAAATTATTTTTTAACTAAAAACAAAAACCGACTTCAAACTATACCTATATGTACAATCTTAAACTAAAAAGTAGAAAATAATATTTGAATTACTTCAAAGCAAAATAAAAATTAAAGAGGAATCAACGAAATTATTAATACTTATTAGACTATACTATTTACAATTTATATTCTAAGTTTTTTGGAGTCTAAAATGGAGTCTGGAAATATAAATTGTAAATAGTATAGTCTAATAAGTATTAATAATTTCGTTGATTCCTCTTTAATTTTTATTTTGCTTTGAAGTAATTCAAATATTATTTTCTACTTTTTAGTTTAAGATTGTACATATAGGTATAGTTTGAAGTCGGTTTTTGTTTTTAGTTAAAAAATAATTTTATCAAATTAAAAGATTTAAATATTTTCACTTAGGCTCATATCAGTTTCGGGTCCAAGATGCCAATAATGACAGAAGTAGGTAAACGTTTACTCTGGTAAACAGTTTCCAATTTTAAATGACCGACATACGAGTATATTATGAAGTACCGACCCATTTGATTCGATGCTCTCTAAAATATAATATGTCCTATCCTTATAGAAATATAGGAAAGAGGATGAGATCAATTTGAGCTCTTTAGAACGCTCTTGTTACTTAAATTGATTTGCGCTTAGTTCTCTCAATAATAAACAACGAACATTTCTCATAAACCACCATTCTATATAGAGAAATAATGATATAGCAATTGTAAACTTTGTGACAATGTGCAAAAGGTATATATTTCTGTAAAAAGATACATCGTTTTATGATCTTTTGCAACTAAAGCTAGCTGCAATTTGTCTATTGCTAAACCTGTGATGTACAAGGCCTACTATCTGTGTAGGCGCACGTGAATGTTCATTCTTACCTAACCTTTTTTCAAGCTGATCTCAAACTTATATCTTATTGTCTAAGAACTAATTTTCTTTGCACAAATTTTGAGGTTAATATATAATTTTGTAAAAAAATATTGTTGTAATTTCAAGCTAATGTTAGCGTGTTTAAGGTGTAATATACTGCGTGTATGTTTATAGGTCATTATGTTAATGCGGTTATTAAATAATAGCGTTGTAGGCGATATTCACTTGCATAACTATGACTCAGTGTGGTAACTATGAACTGTTGAGAACTGCTTTGGCTATACTAGGCGCCGCACTATGTGGAGATTGAGTCGGTTTCGGGTCATAAATCCATAACTTCCATGTTTTTTAAGATTTGCAGCTGAATTTTTTTCTGTTTATTCTTGAATGAATGTACTTTTAAATAATATACAATTTATGGATATAAATATATGTTTATTACTCTAAAAAAATAAAAAAACTTAAAATGTTGAAGAATGTTAATAAATTTACGATATCTTATCAACAACCGCAATAAAAAAAAAGGTCACAAATAAGACTTATATCAAGCAGAAAGTCAAATAGCATCACCTACGTATTTGTAGGATTTTTACTGTTTCATGCTATAATAGAATAACATATGTTGTGCAACGAAATTGCAACTTTTTTCTTCTTCATATAATATAATATTAAAATTCCTATCAAATAACATCATTTACAGACCTTCGGCAAATTTCGGCAACTGTCAAAACTCTAATTGAAAGTTTCAGATACTCAAAAATGATGTGTCACGAAAAAAATATTTCTAGTAAATATATTAACAAAAATATAGTATTTTTATGCATACCAGTTAAAAGTACATAGTATAAGCTTTCTGAGATGGTAAAATACAAATTCAGATTGTTTTGTGATAGTTAAGGAATGATCGTGTTTAGGTGATGTTTTTTTATAAACAAGTACTAACCACATACATAATTTATGTATAATATAGTAGATTAACTTCTTAGCTACAGTTTGAGGTATAATACGAGTACCTGCGCCGATTTTTACAAAATGTATTTATGGCCAGGCTCTCTTAGGCACCTCCACATAGTGCGCCGGTAAGATTACGTACAGGTATAATACCTTATGTTCCTTCGTGTCTCTTTTATATAATTAATAAACATATTTCAATTTCAAATGGCCCAAATCATTATATTATCTGTCTTACTTTTGTATGAATTTTAGCGACAGATTTTTAGGTCTACCTTGAAGTTCTGACTTTTAAGTATTTAAGCATTACTGCATTAGATACCAAACTAGAGAACAATTCTTATGCTATGGACTTGAGTCTCTATGTATTGAAGAAACTATGATAATTAAACATAACCAAATCTTCGCAGACCGTGAAATAGAAGGAAAAAAGATAGCTGACGGCAGTTCAGTTAGGCATTTCATTTGTACGGTAGTAGATCTACGCTGGTTTCAGCATTAATGGGTCGGATTGACTGGGGAAGTACTACCCTCTCATAGAAGATCGACGAAGAAGTAGTAGTATCCGTACTACTATGTTTCGTTCGGTGAGTGAGAGTGCCGGTGTCCAAATTTTCTCCCTTTCCTCTTTCCTCACCTTCCTCGCTTTTCTTCCCTACCCCATTCTCAGCCGCCATAGTGGAGGCCACCATACCAGCAGTTTAAGACGATGGCTTTCGGTATGGTGGCCACGTTTTGGATTCCACTGACTGCTTACCATCAGGCGAACTCGAGTCACTTTGGTAGGCTTATATAAAAAAAAAACTGTTAGACTTTATCGGAGTCGTGTTTATGTTAAGTTAATAATGTCAAAGGTTAACTTTGAAAATGCATATAAATTAGAAATTTCCCGGTTTCGAACTCTATGTATACGAAACGGGTGCTAACCACCCACATGAACATCACGACTTAATATACAAGTATAATTTAATAAGATTAACAACCGACTGTCCAATTTTGAGACCAAGTCTTTCGCCATTTCCACTGGTCATTTCATCAAACGACATTGAATCTCCCTTCCTTAATCCTAACCCTTTACTAATTAATTTCTTAGTAAATCTCTCCTTCAGTATTGCTAAGAAATAGAACTTAACTATGTGATGGAAGCTACATAAAAATGAGCTTAAACCGTTATGCTATAAAGGTGATTATCCATGTCTCGTGTGATATAGTTACGTCTTATTTTAATAAACCTCTCTCTCTATTGGTCCTCAACGCTATTATAGTATGATCTGTGGTTGGAATTACGACCGGGTGCATTATGGGGTTTAAAACATAAGTAAGATGCAGTAGTTTAACTCCACAATAATTACTGTTAATACCTAAATAAGATTCTAAAACTATAGCAATAAGGTAAGCCTTAATAAGATTCCGTGTATGTCAGTGACCAAATGCATCTAAAAAGAAATGTATGAGATTGCTAAACTCTCTGGAGCTAACGTGATGAATAATATTTATGCCATATTTCTATGACAAATGGGTGCACTCTGCGGTAGGATAACATAAAATTATTATTTTAATTACCGGATTTGTGTGTAAAATTTAATCACAAGAATATGCGTAGTTTAGTCGCCAAGTTTATTTAGATAGGAAGGGGTTTAAAATCAATATAATTATTTAATTGCTGGTTATTAAATTCAATTAACAACTTGATATCTTTCAGGTAAGATGGTGTTCTGGCTTTCAACATTATTGGTAAGACTTAACAATAAACTTAATGAAATTTTAGTTCGTTTGGTGCTACGTAGACCCAATATCTAGGGATCACCTTACTGTACTGAGTCTACACTATTATTTAGGGACTGCACATTAGTCCACTCCATAATATAATGGCGGTCAACTATCACAACATAATCCAAAACATAAGCTGACTTCAATTATAATTAGAAAAAACACTCCATTAAACATGAAGAAAACATGTTTTTTTACAAGTACATATATTACTTTGCTGTCCACACAGTGATTTCTTTGGTAGTGCTAGTTATTGATATTCTACAATAGATTCAACAATAATTAGAACAATATATATTCAAATCTGTCCAAGTATCGTTTTACTTATGGCATCTTCTGTGTGGTGAAGCTACATTTAGTAACCCAATTTAGGTATTGCCATTGTTTCATTTAACACAAACTTAACACGAGTTTAATTTTGATCTGGACCCCACTGACCGCTCCTCATCTGGCGGAATGGAGTAATTTTTTCGAACAAAAAGAAATGAGTTTGGAACTACTGTTTTATACTTGGTAAATGCACTCATGATTAATGTAGAAGCAATTTGTCACCACATCTGAGGCGATCACCCTTTACGATTTAAGGTTTTCTGCCTGATTTGCTTATTACTAGTTCGATGTTATTATTTTTTGGCTGTCTGCGTGTTGTTTATGTGATATTGGCGAGTTGTATGACGGGATTGCCGTTGAATCTAAGAATGTCTACTGCTGAACCTAGGCCTCCCCTAAGTATTTCCACTTTGGCCAAGAAAGCCAGCTTTTTTTTATTTTTTTTTTATTTTATAGCCTACCAAAGTGACTCCACCCCGCCTGATGGTAAGCAGTCAGTGGAATCCAGAAGTGGCGGCCACTATACCAGAAGCCATCGTCTTAAACTGCTGGTATGGTAGCCCCCACTATGGCGGCTGGGAATGGGGTTAGGGGAAGGGAATGAGGGAGGTGAGGAAATAGGATAGGGGGAAATGGGCCTCCTGCGCTCTCACTCACCGAACGAAACGCAGTAGTACGGATACTACTACTCTTAAGTCGATCTTCTATGAGAGGGTAGTACTTCCCCGGACGATCCGGCCCATTCATGCTGAAATCAGCGTGGATCTACTACCGTAACAACCGTACAGCTACATATTGATCACCATTCTGATCCATTCTTCAGACCACTATGGACTGATACAGGGCTCCAAAGACCCTACAACTACTTTTTACCTGAACTGGAGATAATGTAACATGACTGTCAAATATATTTTCTTTATTTTTGCTATTTGTATTCGATATTTTAACGTTAGCAACGACAATATGAATTCAGTATCAATACAATTAAACATCACGGAAGTTAGTTTTAACCAATAAAACACATCAAGAGATATGAATGCACATGCAATGCACAATTAAGTGCGGCACCCATTACAATTTCCATACTCTGTATGAAATACAGAACAGTTTCATAAACCATGTTACAGAATCATACCCGTATACCCTTAGCTACGACGTAACGCCTAGCTACGACGGCGCGGCCCGTAGCTACCGTAGCCGTCGGCTGCTATAGTAACGCCGGATCAGTCAGCGCCGCGGCCGCCAACCGCGTAGACGCGCGCCCCGTGCTACGAACCCTTTGAACGCTCGCGGGGTGCATTGCATTTTTCTCGCGAGAATTTTCCCCCTTTTTTTTCGAAATTCAAAGGTGTTTTAATTAATGCTGTCGTGTTTGAATTAGGTCTGGGTGATTCTTGTGCTGTAGATTTTCGAGTGTCGTATTTTTGAATTTTCGTGTGTTTACGTGCTTATGTGAATTTTAGTGTTGGTGAGAAACAGATGTGACGGTACGTACTAGGGTCAGCTATGAAGCATAGATGTCGTTAACGTTATGCAAATATTACGTTAGGAGAACAGAGATTGGTTTACTAGTTCCTTCGCAAATTGATAAATCTTGACGTTGTAATTGTGATTTGTATGGGGTTTTTATGTAATACCTCTGAAGTGATGTTACTTTGAAAAGGATTATTATTCTATGGCTGACAGTTATTTGTTATGTTGCGGCATACATTATACAGATCCATAATCGAGACTTTTCCATTATAGTTTTGACTATATATGCTTAACATAGTACGTAAAAGTATGTTGATAGTTATGCAATTTTATTATGACAACTCATTTATTTTTTTAAAAACAGTTATGGTTATTAAAAAAAATACTATATATAAGTTTATATCGAATAGACACATAATGGATAGTTATGATACCTACATTTATTTACAAAACACTTCAAAACAGGTTTCTAGATATTTCACACATACCTACTTTAAACAGATGTTTAGATAGGTATATTTTAGATCGAGACTTTTATCTGATTTATAAAACAAAATTAGAACGTTTGTTTCTTCATGTTTGTTTTTGTTTTACAAGTTCGTGAAACCAAAATGTAAATAAATAAAAGTCGAGACTTAACCCTAAAACAACAATTTATTTGTTATTATTGTTATTGGTAGAAAGCTTGATTAGATTAAATTATATATTATTCATAATAATTTAAGCAAAATGTAGAACAATAAACAAAAAGAATATTAGGTACAATGTTGTATATTGTCAGAGACCTTCAGACAATAGAAGGCTGGTAACCTTTGACCCTTAAATACCAAACTGACAAAACAATGTGATATTTTTCGTGTTTTATGAAACTTCATTTTGTTGTTTTAGTGTATGTGTTTTTTTTATTAAACAATAACTTTGGAAATGTGTTTTGAGGTTCAGGAAAAGTAGTTATGTGTTAAGTCACAAAGTTAGAAATACTGATATACTATTTGTTATCTGGCACATCTCGTATCCGATATCTTAAAGGTGATAGCATTGTTATTTGGTACGTTGTATGTAGGTACTTATTGTCTTTGGAATAGACTTGTTTCTCTACAGTTGTGAAGTTTCTTCTTTACCCCACGAACCGACGCTTCGGGAACACTCGAACATTTAACGAAAATCTAATTAATTTATGATAAAAAACAATAAAAATTATTTATTCTTTATTGACTCAAAATTTTATTATCTTATTTATTTAAACTTTAGGCAGACTTGATGTTTTAGACATTTTCTGCTTTTAAAGTGATCTCGAGATAATAAAATAGGTGCATTACGGGTAGTAGTAAAAAAGCAGTGCTTATCTCTACAATTTCAAAGAGTCTTTCATCCAATATGTTTCAGGAATTTTCCAACAGAAGATGAAAGGCAATTAAATATAATATGTACCTATCATTAATTAGTTTTGTTTACGTACGTTAAGTTAATCAGCTAACGTTTATGATCGCTATAAAACAAATAGCTTAAAATCTATACAAATTTATAAAGCGAAAGAGTTTGTTTGTTTATTTGAACGCGCTAATCTCTGGACCTACCAGTCGCATTTGAATAATTATTTTAGATAGCCCAGTTCTTGAGGAAGGGTAAAGGCTATATATCATCACGCTAGGAGCGACGGGAGCGGGGCAGTAAATAAAGACGTAACTTAACGCAGATGAAACCGCGCCGCATAAGATTGACGTGTAGTAATTTTAGTATGGAAGATTATTAAAACATTAATTTAGCGTGGGCACCAAAACGTTTAGAAAGACGGTGTTTAATTTTCATTATACTGCCATGATAGCGATATGTAATTATTATGAAATCTGTGTGCCTCGTTTATCTTAAGACATAGGTATGTTGTACCATTGGAAAAGAGTCGTAAGAAGACATACATGTCGTACAATGTTCATCTTGTTCTCTATTTCAATTTAATTTGTAATTATTTAGTTTATTTTTATCTTATTATTTAGCTATAATAACGTGTTTTATAATTTTATAATTTTCATTTATTCAAATATGTCCAATTGCTGTTAATATTATATAATATATTAAATAGATTTAATTAATATCACTTGTTACCAATATTTGCATGCTGTGGTCTCCTATAATTAAAGAAGTACACCCAAAGATGATTGTGCCCTAATTGCTATTGTGTACAGCCATTGTTGGAGATCCTTAAATTTTAATAAGTAAGTCATCATCTGCTAGAAGATGTCCACTGGAACATAGGCCTCTTACCAACATAGCTACTACAACAAATGGATAGTTAGTGGTTAGTATAATTAATCTATGTAGGTCGTATTGGCCTAGTGGCCTTGTAAACACAACGGAGTGGGTTCGAATCCGGTTAAGTACCAAAGTGATTTCACAAATCATATGTACTTTCTAAGTTTATATTTGACATTTTTGACTAAAGGGGAAGGAAAACATCGTGAGGAAACCTGGACTTTGAAAGTCTGAAATTGCCAATCCGCCTTGAGCAAGCGTGGTGATTAAGGCTCATGCCTTCTCTATACGAGAAGAGGCCTTTGCCCTGCAGTGGGACAGTAAACAGGCTGGTATTATTAATCTAAACTAGACAAATAGAGAAATATTGTATAATACCTATTTTTTGTCAGCTTGTGTTTCTATTTCTTTAAGTTGTTGTTGTTTTTTTATGTTTATATATTCTTGGCCACCATTTATTAACAAGGAATAACATGAAAGTTTGAATCCTGACATTTATTGATTTCAATACCTTCAGCTAGATTAAATCTTTAGTAATTGTATTGGCATTGTCTTATATGTCGCTGGGTTATTGTAAAAGCCGTGATATTGTAATTTCACTAGTATTATAATTGCACCCACTAAACATATTCTTTACAAACAAAACTTGATTCATATTGTTCGTTGGAATAATGGTCACACAAAATATACCCGAATTCGGTAATCAAATATTTCTAAATCACACAGAAATTCTGTTTTATTAAAATTGAATCCATGATACCACGTAAAAAGTAGTGACAAGATTATCACCTCAACCTCTAAACCATCTAAATGATTGATCTATGGTCCGGTAGTACTGCCATGTGTACGGACTTCCACGCAGAGATCGCGAATTCATTTCCCGCTCAGTCCAAATTTTTGTGTGCATGAACTTGTCTATTTGCATTGGGCTGGGTAATACGTATGTATTTACAAAAAAAAGAGTATTTAAGTATGTGCATTCTAGAACCCATAACACAACCTATAATATATGCTTACTTTAGCTCTAGATGGCGTTGTGTGTAGTTGTTGTGATATTGTTATTATACTATCTAAAGTTTTATCATGGCGTTGACAATTAATATATTGTAAATAAGGTGTAATGCAAAGTCTCTGTATAAAACCTTATTCAAAATCACAACACTGTAGCATCTAAATTTATAAAAAAATAAATAAAAAATTGTAAAATTGACTATATCATTTACTCTTGTATAGTAAAATCGACTTGTAATCTAAGGCCTCACAACAAAGCCTTTGATGTAGCCTCCGGTATACATAGAAGGTACCTGAGCGTACGGTTCATACGTGTCATTCGCACGAAACTACCAAAATCGATTGCACCTCTGTTTTGAATTACTGCCTACACTCATTTACATATTTAGATATTTCGTTAAAAGTCAAATATTGCTCTGTCCAGTTAAATATTTGTTTTGGAATTAATAGTGATTACTGTGTGATTTAAGGAGAAGTTTAAAATCTGGTTATTTTAGTTAAAAGTGAAGAAAAACTGCTCGTCTTTTGATAAACTAAAAACCAAAGCTTGATACGAGAAACTCAAGTATAAAGAAAAGCAAAACTTGCTTAGTTTTGTCTTATGAATACAAAAAGAGATAAAATTTCTTGAGTTTTGTCTTTTAATGAAGCAAAACAATTACTAAGAAAATTTGCTTTGTTTTATGACTAACTTTAGCTTTTCTACTGAAGAACTTAAATTTTTCTTAAACATTTTATTGTCAAGTTGTTCACACTCATCATAATCACTTCAACTGTAAGACACCTACTGCTGGACAAAGGCCAAACTGCATTTAGGGGTATTTTTACACAATCGCCACACTTAACTGGAGGATTGGCGAGTCTTATCGAAAGCTGCCATTCTGTGTTGAATAACTTCCCATGTTAGAGTCTAACACAATAGTTAGACCATCATTCGTTTGACTAATTGCACTCGTAAAGCATGTGCCATTACTAGATTGTATATTATTCTTTGCTAGTGTGCTGTAGAATCATCTTAGTGATCAATACTCAATCCTTCATGTATGTCCGCAAAACGCGTGACTCTATATAAAAATCCCAATATCGCCCATTTTGCGGATATCCAGAGGCCCGATTTCCACCCTTTCCTTTTTCCTCGCCTCCCTCAATCCTTTGACTTATCCCACTCCCTTCACGGAAGGCAGCGAGCTTTGCACAGTCTCTAGCATTGCAGGGACAATGTTAGGGAGTCTGAACCGTCCATGAGCGACAGTGGGCTGTTTGCTCGTCTACCATAGTAGGCAATAAAAAAAAAACTGCCACACGTTTTAATTGAAGTGCAGTATTTACATTTGAATGGTCGGATACGTTTGTTCAGTTCATAAGATGCACTGAATGTACGACAGACAGACTAAAAGGACGCTGACGACAATGGAATGTTTCAATTTAAACATTTCTCCCGACCGGCGGGTACCAAGGACACTCAATGTATATTCATCTGTGACTAGACTGCCCCTGTGCGGTATGCGTTCGACACGAAAAAACTCTAATAAATATTTGTTGCGAGGTTAGGAGTGGGTATACATTGTGTCCGTTAATTGTACTTTCTTCTCACGCAATACACTGCTTGCCTTAAAAAATGCAATTACAAATGCGATCTTTTAAATTTTATATGTGTTAGACATTATCGACTATGAAGAAGTAAATGTAGTACATGTGGGAAAACTTAAATTTAGAATAAATAAATGTAAAATTGACAATCCGCCTCAAGGCTTTCCCTGTGGCATGCCACTTACACCTCTACTTATACATACCTATCGGAATTATCTATGTAAATAGATTTACGTTGCAAAATTGTTTATAGCCTACTTACTCCAACTTGACTACAATATTAATTTCATCCATTTAATCTGCTTAGTACAAGCAAAAAAAACAGCTAACCATTTATGTATTGCTGTCTGTACCTACAGGGCAGGAGCGAGACAATGGCGTTTTAATTACTCAATGGAATTGACAAACGGTACTGTCGATCGATATCAATCAGATTTCTTCTAACTTTAGTATGGTTAGCAAATACAATTTTCAACTTAGTCGATACTGCCCTCGTGTGGTATGTTCAGAAGACGTTGCCTTATAAACTTGAAGGCCTCACATCAGAAATATCACTGAATGTCTTAGACTCAATTCTCAACCAAGACAAACAAAAAAAAAACAAAAAAAAAGGTTTACCAACTTATCTAACGTACTGTTAATTTAATTAACCTATATGAATAAACATAATTTCATTTCATTTCATTTCATTATAAACGTAGTCTACAAAATATTTGTTTCAATATTTTTGTCATTCTGACTGTACTTTGTGTCCGTTCATTGCATTTTTGCATATGACATAGAGCTTGTTCTTTTGTGCTGTAGTTATATTAGAATTTAAAAATATATAATGGATCATAACAGAAAATCACTATTAGTAACGTTCAATATTCCTCATAAACGTATCATTACTTATAGTGAAGTTTTCTAGCTTTAATTAAAATCACGATTTAAATAAATTCTAGAACACAGTTCAAAATAACCAAAATTAACGAACTTTTCAAATGAAATGTGACGTGAAATTAAAACAATCAGCGTACCCGTGGTAGGTCCCATTCGAGCGCAGTCCAAGCATTGTTCGAAATTTTCTTTGAAATACCCACATTTTCGTTTGACGTTTTCAGCTTGACGTTTCATAAAATCCCGACGGCCGTGGGCTTATGTTTTGTTCAAGTCAAAAATAAAGCTCTGTCAAATTGATAATTTTCAAATGTAGAATTCGAAATAATTTGTACGGCGCTTATGTTGTTTGATAAATTAATTAGACGAATCGTATTTGTTTATTGAGCTGTGTTAAATGGAACAAAAGTATATAGGTATTTTTTTTCGTTTTATTTAATGAAAGAAGTGAGCCTTGTAGAATTATTGAGCTCGCTTTTGCTCAGGAATGTACATGAAGTTGTATATGAATGTAAGTACGAAATGGTCTTGAAGTGAATATGTATATGTTCGAGGTAAGCGACCCAAACGCAAGCTAATAAAATAATTACAAATTAAATTAAATAAGTAAAATATATGGTGTGTATTTTATACGAGCTTTTGTTAGGCCACTTGCCCACGGCGACTTTTTGTAGCGATGCCGTCGCGCGTTCGCATCGATACATTCGCGAATTCGCGATGCTGTCGCTGGCTACCTTCGACCTTAAATCTACTGGTAGCTACTGTATTATAAGAGTTCTAAAGCTCGTATAAAATACTAGTAGCTAGTACAAAAAATATAATTATATATCTCTCGTTATAAAACAGTATCAATGTTCACATTCCTTCTATATATTCATTCATATATATACACTATTATTTTATTTTCAAGTAGCAGGTACAACTAGAACTTCTTTGTTCTATAAATTAATTGCATCAAGTTTTCTTCTCTCTGAACTTCGCACTGAGCTGTATTCACTATGATCCTAACTTTAACAATACTATTATAAATGTCTTCGTTTGCGATTCTAAAATAATCTGCAAAGTTTATGTATTTACATTTCTATTTGAAAATGTTTAAATAATTTAGTTACGATGCATGTCAGTATGTTTAAATTTATTAAGCACGTTCTATTTAAAAACATATTAGAATTAAAAGTAATTGGTTTATTAATTAAAAAAAAATATAATCACAAAAATATTATACGTTTGATTTAAAAAAATCTAAAGCATAAATAGTATTGAAATCAGAAAATTAAAATAATTAAAACATTAAAATAACAAAAACATGAAGCTATTAATTATTTTGATTTAAGAACGCAATCAAAAATAAATATATTATATCTGAGGCCCTAGACAAGTGCCAAAGATTTCTATTCTATTCATAGAATAGATTAAAAAATGTATGGGATTGACATAAGCTAACGCCAAAGCTTATGTCAATCCTATGAATTTTTTAGAATATAAATTTTTGACACTTGTCAAGGGCCTCTGATCTTTACCTAGTCAGATATCGCAATAAATTTGAAATTGGAACCAGACTTAACCAGAGTTGTGACGAAATAATAGTACTCAGATGAAATCGTCACAAAGAACCATCAATGAATAAAACAGACGTATAAGAACGGATGTGGCATGTAATATCCTGTCTGTAGTGACTGCTAATCAATTGCTAGCTAGCTAACAATCTGTCCTTTAGTAGTCGCCGAGCGTGCTGCACGTGTCCTACTGTGTTTTAAATTAGTTTATTTATATACCTATAGACAGAACTAGATGATAGTTAAATCAGAGTGATGTTTATTGTTTATTTTGTTTCAGAGCATTATAATTGTAATACTTTTAAGACTAATTACTGTAATATTTGATCACAGATTATTATTTTGTAGAATATAATCTAAATAATTTTCTTATTCCTATTTTCGTTTTTCTATTTACTTTTTTCTGTAAATCTACTTCTTTTTCTTCTCTTTCTTACCCAACGTAACTTATAAATCAGATATACCTATCTACCTACGCCATTTTTCGTTAATATTAATAGCTCAGTGAGTCAGGTTCAGTTCAATACATCACAAACATAAATAATACATGATTACTTAATACTAGCAGACGTTTAGTACGCCGAAGGAATGGCAAATAGAAAGCGCTCGACACTCAACGACCTCCGCTATATAAAGACAAACTTCCACAGCATGCTATAATATTATGTTTGCTACTAATATTATAGCATGTTGTACTGCCATTATGTTTGTACTGCCGACAGCGGTATTTCGTGGTACAAAAGAGAAGCCATTACCATTATGGTATTTAACAATAGGTAGAATAAGTGTGATATTATAAAAGCGACCAATTAATAAGTATAGCTCCATATGGAACATAGTCGTAAGTGTGTAGGTGTTGAATGAATGGATAAAGGTACATGAATGGACCAGACGACTGGTTGACTTTAGCTTAGCATAATGCGTGGTACGTACCCTTGGCCCACTGTATGATATTAATCACTTAGCAACGAATCTAATACCTATGTATATACCAAGTATCTATGATTACGCCACATTATAGTACAAAAAAGTAGTCATGGATTGGTGAAGGCACCCGCTTTGTAACCACGAGGTTAGGGTCGAATTTGGGCAAGTACCAATGTGATTTTTCAAATCTGTAATACTGGACATTTCCGACTGACGGTGAAGGAAAACATCGCGAGTAAATTTGGAGTTCTGAGAAAGTCTGAAATCTCCAATCCGCCTTGAGCAAGCGTGGCGATCAATGCTCATACCTTCTCTGTATGAGAAGAGGCTTTTCTCTACTGTGGGATAATATTGGGCCGATATGTTGATGGTATATAACTGGTATTTTCATTTCAAGTTAGCACTACTGCTCATTCTACAGCTCAGCATTGACCACGCAACTCTAATTGGGTTTTTCTAGTCACATTAATTGTTTTTAGGTTTGTTATTGCGTGTCTGTAAAAAAATACAAATAAAATTGATATGGAAACCTACCTTTCTCTTTTCTATTATTTCGTGTATGAAGGCGTGCCTGTTAACCATTCCTCCTAGTATACCTGTTCATAGATTCCTGTAAGTATTTACTTATTCCACTAATTTTTTTAAAACATTTCTTGTACACTGCATACAATTTAATAAACACATTCCTGTTCCAATTCAAGTCGAATGTTAGCAGTTAATGAGGAAATGTGACATTTTTAACTCACTATTGTGTAACAAAGATACTACACTGTTCATAACAATGTCACATAATTTCATACTATTCGTAACACAGAAGTCATCACAACTGAAAGAAAAATCTATCAATCGTTTTTAGTTGATAGAAAGTTTCCAACATAGTTTTAAGCCTTTTAGCTAAATTAATGAATTTAGTATCATCACACGGGATCAACAATTTAAAATACGTACCTATCTCACTAGTATTTACGTTTGCAATATTACGCTGAACGGCTTCTCTACGTACAGCGAGGTCATTGACACTTGGCACAGGCCCTAGATTTCTACTGAGGACCCGCACTGAAGTAAACTGCACACGTTGTATAATATAACTACATGGTTATTATCATTGTTTGTTTAAAATTACACCAGTAAAACGGTTTTGATATCGGCGAATTTACTAAGAAAATAAAGAAAGTTGTTTCTTTTTGTAAAAACGTCGTATAATTGTCTTTATTCTGGCAATTTTTCATAATCTATCTTTTTTCTTAAACTACTTTTTACCTCTGGTTGAAAACGGCGAAATAGATAAACCATATACATATAAAATCAGTAGACACTTTATTCGATATTGTTCCATATAATGTCATATGGATCCCGACGGTTCGTAGAGCAAACACAATTATCCTAGACAAACACCTGAGATTCAGGTACATCTTGAGATGTTGTATGATAACTTTCACATATTTACATTATTTAATATTAATAACGTTTTGGCTTCGCATTGATACTGTTTACATAAATTGATGAGTAAAATTGATGCCATCAAAAACAACTCAAGTCTCGCAACTAAGTTCTTCTACCATAAAAAGTTGTGAGGTCCCTGTAATATCAAGAAGGTTAATTTATTTAGCCCCCACTTTAGGGGCCTTACGTAATTAGCTAACTTAACAAAATCTTTTAATGACCATATGAATATTAAAAAAATATATTTTTAAATAAATAAATTGACTTGGCTATCGCATGAAAACACAATGTATCTCACAAGTAATACATATTCATATTAAATTACTTATATGGTTTAGTGCGAAAATGGCCCGAACTGCTTTGAGCAAAGTTTAGTAGAGCCGTGCCGCTTTTTTTTTTGTTTGACTTGGAAGAGGCACTGCCGTGCCACAACATAGTCAGTTAAAAAAACGATTTTCATTATCAGTTTCAACATGAATGGACCAGATTAATCAGAGATGTGCAATATATGGTTTAAGTATAGATACAGGTGGAGTTCAATGAGGGTGTTTATTTCGAAAATTTTAATGTTTAATTTACAAAATGGATAATTCATTCAAGAAAATTCACGTTCAGCTGTTTAGGTGCTGAGTGGTAACCACACATGCACACACACACATATACACACAAACTTTCGCATTTATAATATTAGTAGAATATATAAAAATCCTAATATTCAGCCGCAAAAAACTGTCAACTACAAATTAGCCTCAATTACCACGAGATAAATCTTTAGCCATATTTCAGGCTAAGCTGGCTTCGTTTAAGCTAACAGCTTATTTACACTGGCAATTAGCTCGCTTTTAGCTTAGCTGACTTCATGCTGGCGTGTGATACATTGTTGTAATACGTCACACGAGGTTCCTAGGACTATTATGAAATTTCATTGGTGTAGTATCGTTTATGCCGTGCCCTGTATAGATCGTGACTCTACTAATACGACAATGTTAGTTTAACATAATAGTTCTGCTTTCCTTAAAAAGGTAGGCAAAGAATGTTAAGTGATCCAGCTTAGCCGGTCCTGCACCACCCATCGGTTCCTAGCCACCGTTATCAGATCCTCAATTCATCTTTTGAAAGGCCACACTGCGTCTTACAATTCGTGGTCGTTGCTCTAAAACTTTTCTACCCAAAGTAAAGAGTATAAAGTACCTTACCTTTATATAAAGCCTCGTAAAAAGTCTTTATATAAAGGTAACACGCCTAGATATACCTAAATTTGTTTCACTAAACTTATTTTGTTTCAATAGATCACACGATTAATGTGTGCCCGTGTGGTTTAATTGATAGGTTCTCAAACTCACAGTCACGAGACTGTAAGTCTGAATTTCATTAGAAACTAATTTTATGTTATTCACGAAAATTTCAGTAAAAAAAAGTTAGAATAGAATAATAGAATAGTGGTACATTGTGTTTGTTAATTTATTGTGTCTTAAAAGTATATCAGGACAAGAATTGCTCCTTTTAAAAACGTTTCACTATAATAAAACTTAGAAAACGATGTCGTTTTTCAGTCCAATTCATAAAAGGTTGCTTGATCAATTAAAATTTGAGCACCATTGATAGTCAAGTTCATTACTTTTCAAATGAAAATAAAATAAGGTTTAAATTAAATTCGCAATCCGTCTAATGATTGTTTAATATCGATACGTAGGGAGGAGGGAATGGAGGAGGGTTTAAACCGCTAAACATATGCGTAGACACACATTGCCTGTCTGTTTCCATACTCACTCAATGCTATCTTTGTTTACACAGTCAGGACCCTGAATTTAACTAAACTGATTTTATTTGGAGTCTATGAATTTGTAATCAAATGAAGCATTGAAGTTGGTTAAGTTTTAGTTGATGGTTAATATTGGTTTTCAAATTAATGTTGTTAATGAATGAGTTAGTTAATCTAATCTAAAAACTTTTTAGTGTAGTTATAATTTTCCTATGTATTTGAAGTCTAGCGGTTAATTTCGACGTTTTGTTACTAACAGGTAACAGGTCTTGAAGATCCGATTTTAAATAGTATTGCGAGTTTTTTTAAAGAAGTTTTCTGAAGGGTCACTGACGACCACTAGACTGAGGTCGACATCATCTGCTTGGCCCTACTGTGCTAAATGAAACTTTACTATTTTCTATACAATTAACATTACGTTAGCCATAGAATAATAACAGTATTTTATTCAAAAGCATTTATTTAAATAGTCTTTTAGAAAAAACAGTCTTCCTATATTCTAGTCAACCATGTTTCACCAAATAAAGTGTACAGCTTATATAAAATAAAAGTGCGACCTACATACCACGAATTTCAAAAGTGTATAATATAAATAAAGTTGCGGTTTACCAACGTGTAATTCACATGTGCGCGAGTGTTGTTGAACGGTGGGGTGCGGCTCACCTATGACGAATAATAATAACGGGGTGAACGGCAGCGCGGGCGGGGAGCCTGCCGCCGTCGACATGGATTCGCTCGAGGAAATGCTTCGTAAGGTAAGGAAACTTATGTTAAGTGCAACATTCTACGTTGTTTCACGTTTCAGCACATTCGAACATTTTCTTAATACGGCAATGCTTACAACACTTTTCGTGCCCTATACCTACACCTGTGTTAATTTTTTGTGTTTTAATGTCTAAAAATATAAATTTTTACTGTTTTTGTTTTGTAACACAAGTGAAAATCAATGTTTCACATTCTGTCTAATTATGTTTTCCAATATGATTTTAAAATGGTTATAATCAAACTTACGCTCTTTCAGGGGATAATCAAATATAGGGTTTCTGATCTGAGGCTCTAGACAAGTGACATGGATTTCTTTTCTATCCATAGAATAGATTAAAAAATGTTTATGATTGACATAAGATAACGCCAACATTGTCTTTAGCTTATATCATGCGTTGGGCCTCAGAATAGCTCGATATAAATCAAGCAAAATATATTATTAAAAAACAAAATGTCCGCCTGGCTGAAACAAACTAAAAAACGAAGAAACTCTTTCGTGCTGACGCTACATTTCAATATTATATTAACCTATGTCACTCCCACAAATAATACGAATCCAATGACACCTCAGTTGAAATCCAATAAGCCATTTAGGCTGTAGAGCGTGACAAAGAAATAGACATACATACATAGAAACCTACATACATACGCTCGAAAAACATTACTCTAATTGACTTCGGCAGTCGGGCAATAAAGATATCAAATATAAAATATCTGCCTATCTGCAATATATTAAACAGCGTGCATTATCGCTAGAGACGGGTTACCTATGTCGAATTAAATAAAACAGTATTTACGCGTTTATTAATTACTAAGCCGTGCTTAGTGTTTGCGTTGAACCTCGCCTTGATATTTACCTAAGTCTAAGGGCAAGATTCACAGACCGCACTTTGACTTTACTTTGATGCAAAGATCTACTTTGTACCAAAAATATGTTTCTTAGGCCCAGATTCACAATCGTGACTTTACTTTACAGCAAAGGCACCTTCGCAAAGTAAGCTTTGTATTGCCGAAGATTACTTTCAACTTCATATTCAAACATATTTTTGGTACAAAGTAGATCTTTGCATCAAAGTAAAGTCAAAATGCGGGCTGTGAATCTTGCCCTTAGCTTGGATCGATAGAGCATGCTTAAGTTGGCTATAACCTTTCAAGTTATTTAATGCAGGTGGGTTTTATGATTCTAAGGCATATGATCTATACTCTATACTATTATATAAAGCGGAAGAGTTTGTTTGTTTGAACGCGCTAATCTCTAGAACTACCAGTCGGATTTAAATAATTCTTTTTGCAAATGATAGCTCAGTTATTGAGGAAGGTTATAGGCTATGTAACGTCACGCTACTGGCGACGGGAGCAGAGCAGTAACCAAAGACGCGCGTAAAACTGCGCTGCGGAAAGCTAGCTAGCTAGCTACATTTTTATTTTGTCTCTTACTAATCCACTGGTATGTCAATCTTAAACATTATTTTATCATACATTCGGTTAATATTCCGGTAGCTTATTGCAGTAAACAGCGATTACAAGCATCTTAAAATGTCTTTATGAATCTATTTAATATTTTCGAGATGTACAGTTTCTGCTGAATTGCGTACTACCGCAATATATATTAATAATTCAATACGTTGGTTATTTTCAATTTCATTTTTATCAGGTCATATTTATAGTTCAACCCTGCATCTGTATGAAACCTCACTGTTTTATTCAATAAAATTACTATACAACACCAGAAGCCAATCAATTTTCTTTTTAATATCCAAAGTGAGACTATCGGAAAATATTGCGTCGAAAAATCTGACCAATCTAGCAACTATCGGGAAATCCTTCAATATCTAGGGTTTGTTCGTCGAAACGGGAAATAACATAAAGCGCATTGGGAAAATACTGCAGGTTGACGAAAAGCACTGGAGGCTGAACATTGCGAAGTTTTATTTAATTTTTTTGTGTGAAATGTCGTCTGCACTATCTGGTACGCGCGTTTACTATAGTTACAGATGCTGTTATAGGTGCTTGTTAAAATGTCGTTTCGAGTATTGAAACTTTTTGTTGCGTTTTTGCAGTCCAACCAACTACCCGGATTGCGTTGTATAAAAAACTTTTAGCGCACCGCATACTACGATCTACTTTAAAAGTTTTAAGGAAAATGTATTTTATGGTTTTATGGTTTCTAATAAATTAAGTATATATGTATAAAAATAAATAAAATTGTAGCTATATAAATAATAGCAAAAATGATGAATGATAGATTTAATTTTAATTTTCACACTTTATTTTCTTCCTCAGGTTAAACGCGCAACAAAATTACGTAAAACAAATCCGACTTGCATAAAATTACAAAACGTGGCTGCCATTAAAAAGGTCGTAAAGCCGCAATTAAAAATTAATAGCAGGGTTAGGTTAACGTATGAAAAGCTATAGAAGTACGTCATAACATTACGCGCTGGAGACATTTTTTAATTAAATTTGTTTTAATATTTTCCACGGCAGGGTTATAAAAAATATATTATTAAAAACAAAAAGCAAGCCCGCCTAAAACAAATCGAAAAGAAAGAAATCAATTTTTCATGCTGACCCTACATTGCAATATAATATAGGTAATTAGGTACCCTATGCCACTCCCACAATTGATACGAATCTAATGACACTACTTAGTAAAATCAACTCAGCCATTTAGGCTGTAGAGCGTTCCAAAGAAATATACATACACTAGAGACTAGCCCGGCTTCGCACGGGTGCAATGCTGATACTATATTTAGTATCAGCATTGCACCCGTGCAAAGAAAAAAAGCCGTGAACTTTGTTTAACAACATGCTGTATTATATTTACTACAGAATGCCGGCCCCCCGCAACCGCTATGTTCCTGCATTTTTAATCTGTAATAACGAAAATGTTCATTTAAATTACATGCTGTAAAGAGCCATATTGATCTATATTAAATGCACAATGTATTTAGAGTACTTAATTGGATAAAGATTAATGCTGTATTGCTTCAAATCGTTTCGTAAATAAGCCATTATTTCTCGTAAAAAGTAAGGGATAAAAATGGTTATTGTGGGTTATCCCTAAGAGAAAAACATATACCATCGCAGACTTTTTTGTAGACCTTTTTACACTATACACTGTACAATACAGTAGTACATTATTTTGATCTATCTTGTAGAGTTCAGCCAGCGTTTGAAATCTAAGCGCAAAATACTGTGTTTATTTACGACATCACTTCACTAAACATTCCTCTAAAATTATCAGTGTTTCTTTACTATATTATGCATGTTATATACATATAAAAACTTCTCTTGAATCACCATATTTTAAAAAAACTAAGCAAACATAGGGACAGACAGACAGACAGACAGTGTTTTATACTATGTAGTAATGATACATATATACATACATACATACGCACGAAAAAGGAAGATTGATCATACGGTTCGAAATTTAATAAATAAAACTAGTATTTTTTTAAATTGATGCTTTCAGCTTGCACAACTTTCTTTCACTATTGTTTAAAACATTTCTGCCGAAATTTAATTATATAAAATACATGCTTATTAAACGATTTTTAATAACTTCGCTCGTAAAACATATTAGTACGAAACAGTATTATAAACTTATAATACTCTTAATGATAACAATTACACGCACATACTAATTGTTAATTTATTGTTATTGATTTCATCAGCTGTTGTCCAATTAAAACATTAAATGTATTCATTGACAAAAGCTATTATTTCTTTGTTAATTAAAATATTGAACGACGAACGACAACTCATCGATGCAATTATAAATAATGCAGATAAATTTATGGTTTACAAATGGGTGTAAATTTGATGTGTGAGTAATGGAAATATTTGGTACCTATAGGCATTTTTATTCCTGTAGTTTTGAAGGTCTATAATTCACGGTTACCATCAGATAGGCCATTCACTTGTTCGTCGTCATCGATGCAAAATAATCCTTGTAAACTTTCTCGAAAAATCTACATGTCAAAAGTAGACTTTGTAGTTACACCTATATTAAACAAAAGCCGTCTTTAAAAGTGGTGGTTTTCAAAAGGTTTTTAAAAGTAGTGATTTATTTATTTATTGCCTAGGCACGTTTAAAAACATGATAAACCACCATAGTGACCTAATAATATTATGATGCATTTTTACGCCGCGATTGAATGTCAAAATTAGAAACACTAAAGTTGCCGAATCGTTTGAGATTTCTGTTTAATTCAGTGTCTTTCACTAGAGTATGTTAAGTTATATAAATACAAACCTTTGAGGTTACCATAGTAACTCAATCATTACTACGATTACAACAATAGGATTACTTTTGAACATTTTATATAACAGAAAGCAAATAGTATTAATACGCAGCAGTAGATATACGAATATGTGACATTTTACATATTTTAGAATTCAAAAACCTTGCAAAATGACAATATCTTCACCCACGATCACCAACTGACATACATTCTTCATTCACACAAAAATTACAAATTCACCTCATAATAACAGAATACCGTGTACAACGACCTTTGTCCTCAGCCATTCGCATTAAAACTTGAACCCCACGAGTGTACAGGACCAGTGTTGCCAGCTTTTGTAAGCGAAATTATGCTAAAGGTAATATAATAAAGATTTTGTAAAGATATTCCACTTTTATTTACATATTTAGAGAAAATAATAAGCTAACAGTATTAGTGGTTAAAATCGTGGAATGTAAAAATTTTATATAAACTTTTAAAACGCAAAGTAATATCTCGAGGACAGACGATTCGAGCTCGCCTCAAGATCGCATTTTTCCACATGTAATATACTCCTATCAAGAATATAAAAAAAGGTAATTCCATTGCTCTGAAAATCAGGACAAATTAGCTATATTACGACGCATTTTCGTTGCAAACCGGGCACTCCCTCTAAATTAAAGCACCTGGCAATACCACGGTAGGTACCCGCTATATTATTTATTGCTAACATAATAAGTTTCGGCAAGCGGCTTTTATTTGTTTTCTCAACTCGTTTTGTACAAAGATTTGGACCAAATTCGAAAAGTGGAATTATTTATTCATTTGTGAAACGGCTGTTATTGGAGCCGTCACACGGCTCAGTTTACGGTTGAACCGTGAATATTTTAATGGACGCTGATGAAATGTGGTTTGTTTTGTGATGAATTAGAACAATCTGTTGTGTAATCGGATTAATTGTTTTGAAGCTTCCAGAACTTTTGTTTTAGTACTTTATTGATTTTGCTTTTGGAATAGTTTCCATTACTTCTAAACCTCATTGACTCAAGCAAAATGAAGTCACTTTGGTAGGCTAATATTTTAAAAATAGAAATTGATTTGTTTTTGGTGCCATTTTACGCCAGATAATTTGCACGTAGAGATATAAAATTGACTCTCATAGAAGATCGACGTAAGAATATTAGTTTTCATACTAATGTGTTTCGTTCGGTGAGTGAGAGCACCTGCAGCCCAAATACCCCTTCGGTCCTCTTCCGTTTCCCTTTTCCTTCCTCACCCCCTTCTCCGTGGTCGGCAACGGCTTGGTTGTGTTTTCTAAGCATTATTACTTCTGCGATGCTTGGAAAACACAGTCATCTCTATAGGTTACCACTTACCATCAGGTGGACCGTATGCTTGTTTGGCACCAAAGTTGCAAAAAAAGAAAAAAAAATGTTGATGTCAAGATGAACACATAAACACACTTTCGTAAAAACTTAAAACGATTAATAAGACAACTCATACTTTACACTGGGGTAATGTAAAGAGGTATAAGTTGTCTATTAGTAAAGGGTAGTAGAGCCGTACCAACCTTCTGTCTCGGTTCATTGAGCCCGTTTCATTCAACCATTCTTCCACATAGTAACCAGCCAGCTTATTCTTCTTCAATCGTTCGAACACGACATAAAGACAAATCGTCGTTGTCAAACCAAAATCTGCTATGTGCACTATTTCGAGATATTATCTTTTTGACGTCGGCGTATAGAACACTGATCCATGTACCGTATGGAAAAACTGCTATGTGTCTATGAGCACTGGGTGACATTCTACAAGTTTCTTTAAAAATATGCTATGTGCAGCTGCTACATTTTTGTCAAATAAAAACTGCTATGTGGTATTCTGCCACATAGCATATTTTATTTGACCACACTTAATCACAACTTATTAGAAAACTATCTGCTATGTGTTATGTTTAAACAAATAGCACGTTATTGAACCTTATATAAACACAATAAATCATATTATAACGATAACACTTAATAAATAACTTGACATGAATAATTCTTTGTTCGTTGACACTTCTCCATCGTGAGAATATTGGAACTTCAAGTACTACACTGTTTATTTACATGTACCCTCAACACTAAAAATAATTTTGCCTTTGTAATTTTCTAAGCAGTCAGTCGTGATAGCTAGTTCAGTAAATATAATATTGTAGAGTTAAAAGTTCAGTTGTACAGTGTATTGGAGTGATCTATACAATGAGCAGATCACAGAGAATTGTCGATCTGGCTTTAAGGGAGAATAGAGAATCATCGATTCTGAATCAAGACCAAACAAATTATGATCAGATAATAGATCAACCATCTACATCTTCGGGCGTATTATGTGCAAGCATATCAGTAAATTCATCACCGGAACGGAGCGATAGCTCATCTTTTCCTACAACCACCAAACGAAGGCGCTACATTATTTACAGTAGTGATTCATCAGATGAGTGTCCCGTACAAGAAACGAGAGTGATCGCTGAAATTCCGAGCAAGGAGCCAGTCCCACAATTCACTCAATCTAAAGCTAGGCGCTACCGCTTACTGGGGAAACCATATATGGGTTACAAGAAAAAAGATGGAAAGCTAGAACAGACTACACCAATAGCCGGCCGATCTGTAAAAAGCCGTTGCGATCATATTGCAGTACAACAAAAATCTAAAAATAGTTTCATGTGTAAATTAGTATCAGAAGAAGAACGAGCTGCACTGCATTACAAGTTTTGGAACATGAAATCATGGAGTGAAAAAAAAGCTTTTATACAAGGCCTAGTATCTAGAAGAAATTTACGTAAGCAATGAAAACGTGATAATCGTTTGAGTTCTAGGAAACAAACTGGTTTTGATATTTATGTGCCTAAGTTTGATTGCCAAAATAGCAGAGTAAAAGTGTGCAGATCGTTCTTTTTAAATACATTTGATCTTGGACGTGATACTTTCATGCGTTGGGTTAAAGCTATGCCATCAATAGTACATGACAACGAATCCCCTTCCGTAACGGCGCGAGATATTAGTGTTAATGTGTCTACTAGGAATAGAGGTACTGTATCTGAATGGTTGGATTTACTGCCTAAAGTGCCGAGTCACTACTGTCGAGCTTCATCACAGCGAATTTACGTGGAGTCAACTTTTCGCTCCCACCTGCACATGCATGCAGTTTATAAAGCCTGGTGTATCGAACAACATAAGAAACCAGTCTCAAGAAATACTTTTTTAAGTGTATTAAGTCACTATAATATTTCCATTCACAAACCACGAAAGGATCAGTGCGATGTATGTTCTAGTTATCAATTGAAAAATGTTTCACAAGAAGACTATGATACTCATATTAAAAAAAAGATGAAGCACGTCATGCTAAGAATACGGCAATAGAAAATTTGAAAAATAACCTGGATAGCTTAGTCATATCTGTTGACGTACAAAGTGTTCTTTTAGCACCAAAATTACTGGCTGGTGCACTGTATTATAAACAAAAATTGCAATGTCATAATTTTACAATTTACAACTCTCGTACTGGAGACGTAACTATATATTTTTGGCATGAAGCTGATGGAGGCGTCACATCCAATGAATTTACAAGCTGTGTAATAGATTATCTTAAAACTACATGCAGAGCTTATAAACACATCACGATAATTAGTGATGGATGCAACTACCAAAACAGAAATAAAGTTCTAGCTAGTGCATTGTGTGACTATGCATATTTTTTCAAAGTAAAAGTGGAGCAAATTATTTTAGAAAAGGGACACACTATGATGGAGGTTGATAGTGTACACTCCACTATCGAACATTACATAAAACCCCCTATTTATGCACCTCAGGATTATATTACAAGAATGCGTCAAGTGCGACCGAAACAACCCTATGATATTAGAGTTCTTCATTATGATTTCTTCAAGGACTATGAGAAATTAACCACTAATTATCAGTCTATAAGACCAGGCAAAAGGAAGGGTGATCCCACGGTAAATGATGTCAGAGGGTTTTTATATAGTTCTACTGGTGAAGTATACTTCAAACTTCGTCATCCACAGGATTACATAATGCTTCCGCAACGAAGGCACATTCCGCAAGTGTATCCTGAACCTGCGACATTATATGATAGTCCATTGGTAATAACTAAATCCAAGTTTGATCAATTACAAGAACTTAAACCTTTTATAGACCGTGATTACCATCCATTTTATGATTGTCTTAAATTTAGATCCGATTAATTTTTGTTTTATATTAATTTCATTTTTTATTATTAATTAAATTGTACTATTAATATTATTAATCATTTAATACTATTATTATTATTATTAATTAGTTATTTATAATACTCAGTTAATATCGATATTACTCAATAAATATTATTTGAAATCAGACATATTTTATTGAAAACCTGTTATGTGCCTAATAATTGACCATTTAAAATATGTTATGTGCATAATTTACGCTATTATTAAATTTAAAAATAAAATATTAAACCCTCGTTGTTAAATAACAAATCAGTTCATATTTAACAGCTAATACATTCATTTGATACAGTTTTTAAAATGCAACCCCATATAATTTTTTTCAGGAGAACTTTTTTTGTCAATATCTCCAAAGTATAATTTTGCCACATAGCAGATTTTGGTTTGACAACGACGAAATATTGTTTAAGGAAAATTTTAAAGACCAAAATTAATTTCTTTAAAACAGCCGCTAGGACAATCCTAACAATAAACATACTAAAAGAGCAAATAAAAGTAACTATATATCGCAATCGTTTCTATGTCATTAAAAACAAAATGTTCCTTTAAATCTTGTCCCTACAATAAAAAACGAAATAATAATAGACATTCAATACGGGAAAGTTAATCGACATTTTCATGGTACATTAAATGGTCGCTATAAAAGAAAATGTTTCTCAAACAGTTCAACATATTGTCTGTTAAACTTATTATACCTCGTTATACTGCTGGGGTAATACTTCTCTTCTTTCGAGAGAGCTTTAGAATCGCAACGCGTAATACTCGGACTACTATACTGGAACAAAAGCGCAAGGTTGTTGGCGCTTTTGAGCCGGTAGACGCAGCGGCTACTCGATGTAAAGGAATCAAACCCAATACTTCTAGTGTTGCGAGTATGCATAGATTACGATAACTGCTTACCATTAGGCTGTATGGCTGTCACCTTAGTCGCATAAAAATACTCATAAGGAGGTTGTAAGTACCTCCAAAGTAGGTAGAAAAAGTAGGTAAAGTCTATTGCAGAATATAGACTTTTTCCATAAGCAGGGGCCCTACTACAGCCTCTTAATTGCAATCTTAATACAACCGTCTCTATCCTTGTTTTTAATGGTACAAAAGAAAAAGACAAAACACAAAGTAACAATAAAATAATACTGCTATAAGAAGTGAAGGTAGTCACCTCACTTGGCGCCTTTATATATTCACACTTTTTTTATTGCCATCAGTGGTACAACAACAAACAGCCCATCTGATGGTGAGTGGTAACTGTCGCTTATGGACGACTCAGAGTCTCTGGTTTTGCTCCTGCAATACCAGGAACTCCACGAAGCCGCTTTCTACTACAACGGGAGTGGGGTAGGTGAGGAAAAAGAAAAGGGGTGAAATTGGGCCTACTGCACTCTATTTATATTTATTATTACTATCAATAAAGGTTTCCTCATATTGTTTTAATTCAGTAAGGTAAAGTTGAAAATAATATTTTTTTTGTCTTCATGGTATAAATGCTTATGTATTCTTTATATCAAGGGAACAGCTAAGAGTACACAGGAAAAAAGAGCGTAAAAAAAGCCTATGTTCTGCAGAGGTATAATAATAGACGTATTCTACTTACAAGATAAACCGCTATAATAAGGTATACACATTGGAACTTACTTCTAGGTCTTTGCGAAGCACCTTCGTAACTTACCTATTTCCCAAATTTACTATTGCTACGTTCAAGTAAACACATAATTGTTAACTAAAGACTGACATTCACGAAATGGACAAACTTCTTCTCATTTTTATTTAAAGACTAACGAAGATTTTAAGCCGGGGTGTTGTAAAAACTTAAGACGACGCCTTAGGAGCCAGTTTGGAGCTTAAAGTTAAGCACAGTGCTGAAGTTAAGCTTAGAATTACACATTTATTTTGCTTAGTTGCGTCTACCATAGATTGTGTTGAGAATGACCCGGTAGAAAGCAGCTATGGTGATTAAGGATGGTATACTAACCTCCCTTATATATGAGATATATATGAAGGCGAAAATCGTTATTTATATATTGTATTTTTTGTCGTGAAAATGGCTCTACTTTGTTGTTATAGTAAGCAGTCAGTGACGTCAATGAGTGTTGGACACCATCGTAATAAATGTTATGTCAAATTGGTAACGTTTCCCCTACTATACACCTAATTTGTTTTTTGTATAATATTATTTGGTTAAAGAAAGAAAGATTAAAGAAAAAAAATTTATTACTACGCCTTAAATGCAATTCTAAAACTATAATAATAATAATAATAATAATATTTCAACAACTACACACAACGCCATCTAGACCCAAAGTAAGCATATTATAATATGCTTGTGTTATGGGTTCTAGAATGCGGATATACATACTTAAATACTTTTTTTTTTTGTAAATACATACATATTATACATAGAAACACCCAGACCAATGCAAATAGACATGTAAATAAACTATAAACAATAAACTATATTTATACATTACAAGAAAAGAAAAAAAAACATAAAAATGAAAATAAAAATAGTTAACTAAATTAGTGAGCAGAGTAGCAAAACAAAATTATAAATATACAAAAATGCAAGTTTTCTAAACGACTCATATAACAATCAAATTTATAACGTTCGGTAACTAGGAGACTATCTTATCTAGTCCAGATTTAGACAACGCAGCTACCCGTACTAAAATTATGTAATAAACCGCTCTGCAATGCAGTTCATAAAGAGGGTTGTATATCGAGTCAAAGCGTGGCCGCTAAAACCTATTAATGTGCTCAACACACGCAAAATTGCAGTTAGAAGGAAAAAATATACGTAACAAACAAAAGTACGAACAAGTTGAATATTCTTACCTTATTAAATAGTTACGGTGTATGAAACTTTCTCTATTTGCCGCTGTGTTTTGTATAGAATGCATTTTTCTAGTAGGGTTTTTGTTAATGTTTGTGCTTTTAGGTATTATAGGAAACTTGAACAAATCGTGACACTACGTTGACCACTACCCTTTGCACATATTTTTATTTAAATATTTTCTTTGTTATGATCTTTATGTGTGCAATAAATAAATAAATAAACCACTCGTTAAAAATCAAATCAAATCAAATCAAATCATTTATTCATAACTTACTTAGATACAAATTAAAATAAGACAGTTGTGTAACTATACGTATTACAATTTAGATGCCTGTACTAGGATATAGTTCCTGTATCACAGGCGAAAATAGCGCTAGAATTTTATTATATATATAAATATCTATGATTCTCTAGATTTTAAATAAAAGACTTACAATGAAACATGAAATACTTAACCTACTATGTTATAACTAATTTAATAACAAAAATACAAAATATGTGTTAGTTTAGGTAATTTTACGTAAACGTTCGAGGCTAATTTATTGGGGACAAGTAATATGCTTATGTACTAATAAAATGATGACATGACAGAAGCTATGAAAAAACATGAACAAGTGTGTTGTATTTAATTCTATCTAAAATAATAAATAGCATTAATCCAATTATTGTAAATCGTCATAATCAACAGAGTTGATATATTTGAGCTCGGTAAATTTCTTAGCTGGGCACTCATTATCGCCCGTCTTATGGTTATTGGACTTCTTAAATCTTGAGCATGTTGCGCATTTTGGCGAGTTATCTTTGTTTGTGCAATCTTGTACGGAGTGTCCTATTTCCCCACAGTGAGCACAGGTAGGCGTAGCTTCTCGACATGATTTCGCCGCGTGTCCATACTGGTGGCGGTTGTAACATCTGGTTACTAATGTAAAGTCCCGCACAGGACACGATGTCCAATTTATAAAAAGCCTAGTTTGAGTAATTAGAACTTTTCGTATATTAGCTGGCAATTCTATTATATAGTTGCAGGTTGGTGCGTCTTTCTTACCAGATTTATGACTTAATTTTATTTGGGTCAGGAAAGATTCTAATGTCATTGCTGGAAATTTCTCGGCTATATTTTGTTCGTATATGTATTTGAACACCTCCCTTTCTGCAATAGCGGCGGGCACTCCCACAACCACAATACGAGGTCTACGTTTGTGAGGTTCGTCAGCTGTGAGAACAGAAGATGCCTGTACTGCGTGTTTGAGTTTTTCAGCGTCAAGTTTTGTTTCTGTGCTAATAATAACGCCACCGTTTTTCGTCTTACGTACACCACGGACCTGAAGTTTCATTTCCTCTGGGCGAATACAATTTTGTACAAGGTTTTTTGTCTCGTCACTTGTTTTTAATTTGTCATTGGGATAAATTACCACAGACCTCAAATTGCTTGGTCTAATGAAATTATTCGGGCCCTTCTTGACCATATCCGAATAAGTGGCATTACTAGGAGTACATGACTTCTCGATGGTGCTTTTCAGTTCCGAGATATGTGCTGTCAGATCCGATTTTTCTTGAAGAAGGTCAATAGAGTTTGATGCTTCGATGGCTTTCTGCTTCAGCGACTGATATAAAACTGCCATTTGTGATGTTCCATGACCAATTTTACGACACAAATTTGAAATTTTCATTTTTTGGTCGGAATTTAGCTTACCATCAGTAGCAATGGAGCAAACCTCATTCAAATGCGACTCGATGGCCGACATCCATCTCTGAAGTTCAGCTGTGGCCACTACTTCAATAGAGCTGCTAGACTCGTGGACTAAGGTTTGCGATCTTCCAGGCGAAGCGAGTTGGCGTGATGGCTCACCCTGATGTGGGTTTTCCATTTTGATAATAACACTTATCACTAAAATAGTTTTATTTGTTCAATATGTCCATTATGATTACACTAAGAATTTACAAAAATGCATAACACAGTAGGTATTATATTGAAGGAGGTCACTGTTATTATTATGTTTTTATTTAATTTTTGCTTATGAGCACGTCTTATTGTGACGAACGACAACGAATTTTGTCAAAAAAAAAAAAAGAAGTCCGAAAGATATTACAATATATTTTCACTATTTGTTCTTACATGTGGTGTACATTATAGCACGTTATAATATATATTCTCTACTAAAGTTACTATGTTGGTGGGAGTACGTTTAAAGTAATAATAACAACTACAAACATAGCAGGTCTGTTACTGACGCTTTACAATTTTTCACATAATATTGAATACTATGTTCAGTATGTAATACAACACTGGCTGTCTGTACATTCTACCTACTCATATAGCATTTTGTTGATCGTTCAAACATTTGGATGTGCTCCAAACCGACAATATGATATCGTAGACAACAAACTGAACGATAACTAGTTATTTGCGTTACTGCTATTTGCTAATAATCGTTTATTAACAAAACAAAGAGTATTATACATATTAAATAAATTGTAGTACAATTGTTTGTGTTAATATTTGGTAATGTTTGCGTATTTAAAGCTATTCAAAAATGGATATATGTGTATGAAAAGATTAATGAATATTTAATAGACAAATAAGGTATGTTTGGATCGTAGCAAATGAAGTTTTATAGTCTTTGCTTACCCTATTAATGGGAGACAGTCATGAAGTTATGTATGTATATATTGTATGTCGTAATGTTTTTGTAACGTGGAAGACATGTCATCTGGTAATGTGTTGTAACACACTGTAATGCAAAAATAGACTCTTATACAGAGAAAATACGAGCGAAATCATCACGTTAGCCAGGCATGTTCTAGGTTCAATACCGACACGGATAATAAATTTAAAAATTGTGTTATCCACAAACATGTTTCGTTTCGAGTCTGAATGTACTTTGTGTCCATTAATATATTTGCAAAGTCCCATACAATACAGAGCTTGTTCCCTATTTTTTTATTGCTGACAGTGGCAGACGAGACGACAAAACAGCCCATCTGATGAAAAGTGGTAACTGTCGCTCATGGACCTCTGCAATGCCAGGGGCTCTACGAAGCTACTGCCCACCATGATATTATTATTTATATGCTCTCTTTAAACCTCGTTTGGAGAAGAACATTTCATAGAGCTAGATTAGAAATTTTGTTTCAAATATCTTTATATATAAAAATGAATCCCTATTTCCCTTGGTCATGGCATCACGCGTGAACGGCTAGATCAATTTCGTTAATTCTTTTTTGTTGTGTTTGTTATTTTTAGGAGAAGGTTCTTATGAAAGAAAAACTAAGAAAATTGCGCGGTGATTTAAAAAGTTTAAGAATACTTACCACCATTTCCGCGCGGGCAAAGCCGCAGGGCGCAGCTAGTAAACAATAAAACTTAAAGCTCTTTTTATCTAAAAACCTATGTAATTTTCTTTGAGATGAGACAATACACGTGTGGAGCTTTTCTATTTTAAATCAGGATATCTTTGTAAAGGAAACTACTGATTCAATTTATAAGAATATCTTATCTTATACGAGGCAAGATATCAGGTTGTTACAGTTAGAAAGACAATGCAACTAGCGCTGTCTCTTTTAGAAGCTTCGTAAGATTCCTTGCAATATTAGATTTGAAATGTACTAAGTTTGGTTTTATTTATTGAATAGGAAATATTACTTGCTTTAGAACGTTGATTTATATATTTTACGCACACAGCTTCGAAATACGAGGACTGCTATTTATATATCCGGAATAAAATATAATAACTATCATTGACCATTAAATATGGTTTTGTTGTTTTTCTAAATATTCGCCGTGATGATCGATGCACTGTTGTTGAGTTAGACCACGTCGAAAATCATAACAAATAATCGCACGAAAATTTTCTCGAGTTAAATCCATTGTGATAATAGCAAGCAATTTTTAAAATCGCGCCACACAATGAAAACAATAACAATTGAAAATCGGATGAAATAAACTACATTCTACAGCCAAAGAGTTCCATTTTCAAATGTAATATTTACTTTTTAAATATTATTTATGTAGTGGCCAGTTCCAGATACTTAAATAGCAGCCTATGTATAACAGTAACTAATACTAATGATATACGTATTCAATTTATTAAAATTTATTAATTTTAAATGTCACTTTAAGATTAGAATAGTGAAAAAGCCTTTGTCTTGCGGTCATCGAACTTGTCATCTTGAAATGAAATGGCGCATTTAGATATTAAAAGGTACATACGTAATGTTTTGAAGTAACTGCAACCAACATTTATCGTTATAATGAGTAATAAAAAATAACACACAGTCACAATTATTAGACATTCCAAATAAAAAGCCCTCTAACCATTATTTTTTGCATACAGTCATTTGATACTTTAATTTATTTAAATAATACACATTATTTGGACTTCAAATAGAAAAGAATGAGTAAATCCTATTCACTTTGCACCAAGTTCACTCACGTTTAGCCAATCCCATTGCACGAAAGTATTTACCGTACGAAACTATTTTATCTAGTTCCAATGGGGCAGTAAAACGTTTCGAAGTTAAATTTTACACTTGTCGACATTCGGAACACAAATAAATCGGCCGATTTAGAAGCTCTAGCCGTAGACTCCGACCAACCGACGAAAGGCGCACCTTGAGCGCTGGTGTAAGGCATAAGAAAACAACGGTTTTCTCCTAATTACTTACTGTAACATACTAGTATATTGAATTGCATATTTTTTTTTCTAATATGTTAATAAATAATAATAATACTAGCCTGTTTACTGTCCCACTGCAGGGCAAAGGACTCTTCTCATATATAGAAGGCATGAGCATTAATCACCACGCTTGCTCAAGGCGGATTGGCAATTTCAGACTTTTAAGTCCAGGTTTCCTCACGATGTTTTCTTTAATTATATATTATTAATTAATATGTACTCGTGATTCTCATGTTGAGGCAGCTCGTGTGTTCAAAACCGAAAGGACAAATACTATATGACTGTTTCAAATTTTAAGTATTTTCTTAGTGTCTTATAAACATTACTGGTGAAAGAATACATCTTGAAAATTGGTTGCAAATCGCTAATCTGCATTGACAATCTGATTGAACAAGCGGGGTGATCAATGTTCATGTCTTTTTGTATGGGAACAGGTCCTCACTCTACAGTGGGAATATAATACTGAAATGTTCTTTATACTGTTACTGTCGCTTTCCGCTTTTCTCTAACTTGCTGTGGCACCCCACCACAACTCAGGCATCCTCAGCAATATTTTAAAGGTGCCTGAACGGTGGACGGTAAACGTTGGCTCCAAGGATACCCTGATTGCTGGCTTTAACTCCAATCAGTTATACGAAGAATAGTCGGATTAAGATCCTTGGTTCCTTTCTCAGCACCGAGAGATTATTACGTCACATTTTGTAAAGTTGTGTTATTTATATGCTGAGAAATAGCTGGTTAATTCCCAGTTTCAGGATTCTGTAGTTTTTAGTTAATATTAGTAGAATATAATACTGTCTTTTGTTGTGTAGATTTTTAACTAATTAAATAATAAGTAGGTCAAGAAATACTGTTTTTAATTTGTAGAAAGAAAAAATGAATGCATAACGTTATAGATAACATGAACGGTAAGAGAGTGAAATAAAATTAGAACTGACTTTGAGAAATATGGTATCAGGGCAGGCTGAAGATGATATAGGTCGCTAAACTAACAATGATGTAACTATTAATTCATTATCCACTTACATAAAAGTCAATGAGTCACGTGGGAACTGTGTTTGAATATTATTTATTACCGGACGAATTGCACCCACGATTGCGAGTTTGCTACGGTCGAGTTCGTCAGAGGTTTAAGGGCTTTTTATATACTTGTTCTTCTAAAATTACTCCACTCTATGTAATGGTAAGAAGTCATAATCCTTGAGTAGAGAATACTAAAATTAGGTACTTATTGCCATCGTGGAAAATTGTTAACATAGCGGCCTCATTATGGCGACTTATAAGATGCTTTTTCATTTTTTATTTTAAGGGTTATTTACAAAGATTTTTTTTTGATCTGGTTGGTTTGCACTAATCAGTCTTGTCTATTGGAGAAGAAGGTGCGGTTTACACAGATTAAAATCAGTGACATAATACACACGTCCGGGACTGGGTGTGCTCCACCCAGATGGAAGTCAACGACCTTTTATTTGATCACGCTTTTTATATGCAGATCAAACCCAAGATTTTGATGACGACTGGCGACATACAACCTAGCGGTTCTATTTTGCTAACAAAACCAGTCAATCGAATAATGGCCTCAAAATCAACGAAATGCAGTAAAATCATATAACAAAAAATATTACACGGGTATCAGCGACCTGCAATAACACTGCCGCTTCTTCGGTCATTAAGACGGAGCCGTCTGCTGAGCATGGTGATTAAGACGAAGTTTGTCTCGGTCGTAGAAGGTCGTAGCAGAACAGGAAAAGCTTTTAGTAGATAAACAAAAATATACATGACAAAATTTTTGCTATTTTTGTGATATGCATTAGGAAGAAATAGACTAAACTCAATACTCTATATCACCTCATATTGTATGTATATGTGTCGGCACTCCAGTATCGTTACGCAGTCTACGTGACTGTACTCGCTTTGAAAGCACTCGTGTTTGTACCTGTACGTTGATTTCGCATGGGAATGTGCTCGAGACAACTTATAGGTTATATTAATAGGGCACTATGTAATACTACAGTGTTCGTGGCTCTATAAATTTATATAGATGTAAGATATTATGAGATAAAGTATAGGCAGACCCCCCACAAGGTAGACCGACGACCTGATTATTAAAATTAAAATTGTTCAAATTCGACTGGTACAAAAGAAAAAAAACTCTTCCGCTTCATACAATAGTATAGATGCCCTAGAAAATTTCTGGTTTTAATAGCTCAAACCGTTTGAAATTGTACCTGTAAGAGGCCAACTTTTACGGCTAGCGTCGAGCTAAGAGGTCTTACCACAAATGGCAACACAACCAAACTGCGGTGCAGATGCTAATCAAACCGAATGCCGTCTCTAAAATGTTAATGCTGTATCTTAAAAAGTATTCTCTAGATATCTGGATTATTGTGATATGAAATATTTTTTTATACATTAGTACTAATTAATAATAATAATATATAATATTCTACCACATTCACACAGCGCCATCTAGCCCCAAATTAAGCAATTATATTTGCTTGTGTTATGGGTACTAAACAACTGATATACTACTTATATACATTTTTTTTTGTAAATACACACATATAATAGATAAATTACACCCAGACAAAGGACAAACAATCATGCTCATCAAGTCATCACACAAAGATTTTTCCTGGGTGGGAACGAACGAACGAACGAACGTGGGGCGAACCCACGACCTCCGGCTTAGCAGTCAGGGTCACTAACCACTAGACCAACAGGCCAGTCAATTATTTAAATGTACGATCGTGATTTTTACTGTATTGTCGTGAGATGTGTAGAACTTACAAAATTGTGTCAAATCGAAAATGTGGCTACAATAACCCAGTTTTGAGTGCTTGTAACACTTGAGACTGGGTGATTGTTGATTTGCCGCATTTTCGATTTGTAATTTGCGTTAGTTCAATATTTGTTTGTGAACTCTATCCATTTTCGGTCTTCTTCTAGTCTAGATTTGTGCCTAGTAAATTACAATAGATATGTATATCGTCTTATGTTACATGGAACCCGAAATAGATAGCAAAACATGGTTACGCCTTCTAAAACAATACGTAGTATGATATTTTTCTCTCAATCGAATTAAATAATTTTCATCCCATTACCTTTATCACTGAATAATAAAACCTCAAAAATATTCTTTGTACAAAACGTCAAACGCAAACCAATTGATCAATCGCAAAGATTAAAACGGTTACGCGATCAAATTACGAAGTAACCAAAAAACCCGGTTAATCATGTGCGCGTTTATCCGGATGAAACTCGGCAACATTCGCTAATGTATTCTCAGCACGTCAAACGACACCCGGTTAAATCCGGACAAGCCAGGTATAGAGTTAATCTTAATCTTTCCACCCTTCAAATTATGAGGGATTCTTTTGTTATAATTCAACGTTTTAATTAATTTTGACGATTAATCTTTAAGTTAAAAAGTATAGCGAAATTTTTGACTAAACCTGGAGTAGTCCGACTTTGCAAGTAGGCCCTCAGATTGGGACGGTTTTTTTATATCTTGCTTATTAAAATACGTAAGTAATCAGTATTATCCAGGTGTGATTATTTAATAAGCATTCTGAAGCTAACAGTTACCTGTTTAATTAATCTTATTTGCTGCCGTCAACCAAAGACTGATTTACATTTTTCATGAATGATGAATGGCATAATTAATTTTGCGTAATGAGCTGTAATAATACAAGCTTATTGAAATAATGGCGTCTGCTGAAGTTATCCATAAATGTTATAAATGAGTATTAATTTCAAAAGAATTATGTATGAATCAATTAATAGAATCCCCAGCCTTTGTCACCGGTTTTCGTCGCTTGAAAATGTTCGTGCAATCCTTTCTTCGCGAGAACATATTTGAGTTGGATTTGACTCTTTCTCTCGGTGGTCTAGAGGGTCATATAATTGCAAATTAATGTTGTGCAAGAGATTATGGTCTCGATTCTTGTATCTACTGGACAAAATTTAAGTCAGTATTTTGTTTTAGTTGCATGTTTGCAACTTCTCTCACAACACCGAGCTTGAGCAATGAAGACAGCGTGGGCAAGTTTCGCGTTAGTCACAAGATGGTAAAGATTGCCAGCTTTACTAAGTTATTGGTCCACCTTGCCGCTTATAGGGAACTTGCCTCACTCCTGCAACCCATGAATAAGAGAACAGGATCGGTTAGAACACCCTAGATACCATATTCAGTAGTTAACATATTTTCATTGAAATCAAGATGGTGATGAACAGATGACTGTAAAATATTGTCATACAATTTTCAATTCTCGCCCATTCAATCCTCTCATTGGTAGTGGTAATGCAACTTTATACTCAGTTTGACCTACTTTCGACTTGACAATCGCGGCCCACAATCCGCCTTTTCATATAAATTGTCACATTTACATATTGCAATTAATATCCTTTACATACTTTTATAATAGAATATTTTACAAAGGATTTATATACATTAAGCTATTTTCCCTGAAGAGGTTGACAGAGTTATGTTAGACCACGTTCTAGTCTAATGTACGAGTATTAAGAGCACAATTTATTTTTTTCAGTGCTAAATTAGCCAGTGCAAGAGAATTTCAATAAAATATTTTCGATTGATAATATATTAACCTGCCGCTAAGCTACTTTTTTTAACAAATTTGATCTGATCTAATAAAAACTCGCTATATAATTTCCCGGTTTTATCAGCGTTATACCCGGGTGCACGAGTGTAGCTGGGTTTGATCCGCGTAATGTCCGCAATCACAAGTATTGATTTATTAGCGTTTAGCTCGCATTAGCGCCACCGCTTTTATCTTTGTCGGCACTCATCGGGTGACGGATTTGCAATGTTTTACATAGATTACAGTTGTGTTTAGGTTCAGAGTGTACGTGAGAATTAGTGTAGTTTTATTTATATTTAAGTAGTAGGGTAAAATATACATACCTACATGGTATAAGGTTAGCCAGAGATGTGTTCATTATTGAGTTCCATGTAATTGAGGAAAGAAAGAAAGAAAGAAAAACAGTTTATTTTATTGAGGACTACTCTATTGTATTTCGCTTTTTTCAGTATTCTTTTTTTGTTTATAATAAATATGTTTTATATAAATATTCAACACTTTTTGATGTTAAAATTGCGACGTGTTTCGTAAACATTGTCCCGTCCGTTAATGGATTTCATCGTCCGTTTTAGGGTTATAAGGATATCCCTAAGTAGAATTATGGCTTGCGTTTTCATTTGTCGAATATAAGAAACATCAGCTTGGTAGCTTTTAACAGTATAATAATAAAAGTCTTCAAACTTCATTTTGAAAATTGAACGTCTTTCTGCGAACATAGAGTTAAAATGAAACAATTTTTGAATGAATTAAAATCAGTTCAGTCTCAACTGCCTGTTATAAAATTACTTATATACATATGTTAAGTATCTATGTACCTAGTCGTATACCAATTAAATAACAAGATAGTGGCATTAAAATCTACAGCTTCGAGGAATGTGAAGTTTTATCTAGTGACAATTATTGACATCCTCCTAGTTAGATTTAAAATCAACAATTAAAGACGGCAAATATAAATTTTGCCTTAAAACGCGTTTCTTACGTAGCCGCAACAATATTTCTTCCTCATTTTCTTAACTTAGCTTAACCTTAAAGTATAACAATCAAAACTTAACCCCTCCAATGCTGATTCGAATAATCCGGAATATACCGGATTAGTAACACACGGCGACGTTCACGATGACAAATAATATAGCACGAACAGTACTACGGTACGTTTGGTAAGGCTTTAATTCCTTGTATCGCTAATATTATGCAAGGCACGCCAACGACCCGGTTCGACTTGCTCGGCTTACCCGGTTACCGGTTAAGCTTTACATCTTGCGTTTGATGTTTTATCCGGGTTTTAATACAGGTGTGGTGTCAATATCGATCTTATTTTATGTTTTTTTGAAAGTATTTTAGATTGTTTTGTTGTTTGTTATTTTACAGTTATATTAAATTTTAACTGCAAAGGTGATACAAATTATCACTGAGAGAATTGTAAATTTCTGCTCCATTTTCTGAAGCTGTTAAAACATGTTCTTCTTCTTTAGAACGTCAAGTTCACGATCAGAGAAAGCTTTACCAAAATATTACCACTTATATCCTTATGATTAATAGTCCTGATTATCTCTGAAAGCTTGCACCATCGTTATTATTTATTTCTTATGACGTAGCAATGGTTTTTTGTTCAGACAGTTTGTCTCCTACTGCTACGATAAACTTTGCTTGCTACCCTTTTTGCCTGACTGCCACAGTCAAGGAGGGTAATGTTTTTCGAGCGTATGTATTTCTTTGGCACGCTCTACAGCCTAAATGTCTTAATAGATTGTAACGTATGAGGTGTCATTAGATTCGTATTAATTGTGGGTAGACATAAGGTACATAATATTTCAATGTAGCGTCAGTACGAGAAAAAATAGGTTTAAAAAAAATAGTTACGCGAGAAGAAGCTTCCAAAGACGTACTTACAAGCGTTGCGAACGAAACGTGTTTATAATTTTTTTAGCGTACCTACTGTTAATGCTATAAAGTTTATTGATAAAACTATAGCAAACTCATTCTACAACTTGATAAGTGGAAAAGCTATTTATAAAACGAATATCTATTTATACAAGTAAATAACAGCGGCAAAATAATAAATAAACAATAAATATGAATAAATCTCTGGTTAGTTACAGTAACATTAATTTATATTGTCCTATTTTTGTCATTCGCATGGACACACATAAGAGCTCATGACAGAACTAGGTCAGTAGCTTCGCTGATAAAAACCAATGGAAAACATAACCTATTTATTTTTATGTTAAGCAATGTTATTCAGGTTAATCCACCAACCGTAGAGCCTCTTTAATCCCGTTGGAAAAAGCCTAACAAAAAATAAATGGATTATACGAAATTTTTCAAATAAAATCAGCTTTGAAGTTATAAATTCTTCTAATTGAATCTGACGGGTTATCAAGTAGATCAAAAGTGTTGTTTTTTTAGAATATCGTGTAAAAAAACCACTGTTTGTAAAGTTTAACGATGTTTACGAAAAAAGAAGTTGCCTGAGTTAGAGATGAGGCGTATGTACTGGAACAGATCCGCGCACATAGGTAGTTTACAAGACTAGGCCGCAACTATTCTAATTTTTTGAAAAATTTTATCCACATAGTATTTTTGTAAATTAAACGATTTTCGACCCTATATCAATACGATAGAGGTAATACTCGCAGTACACGTAGTCGTGTCATGCAAGGACTAGATACTACATATACATAGGTACTTCACATTAAACTGATACTTATATTGTTGTGGATTACGTAGATCATATTCATAAAGTAATGGAACTTATCATAATAGACTTAGTATTTGGACGGAATAGGAATATGCGCACCTAGTACAACCCATTTCTAGCCTGAGTATAGAACACTTGTTATTTACTCGTAGTAATTGAGTTATACTTGAACGTGTATATTTAACAATATTTTACAGTAAAGATATTTTTAACGATAACTTATTGACATCATCTCAGCAGGAAAACATCCAATGCTGATGAAAGATATTATTGGGAATTGGGTATTTCCCAAGGATATATTATTATCACCTTCATTCATATGCTATTCTCCTCACACTCTCTTTAAAAACATGTATCATATTACATCTGTTTTTGATTCATGGACTGTCACGAAAAAGACGAGTATATCCCACAGACATAATTAGAAAGGGTTGATATTCTGTATTTAATTAAACGATTGTTTGCGTTTATTTAATTAACAATACCTATCGAAACTCCAAATGAAAATGTTCAATTTAACCCGAAAATGCCGGAGGAAAAACTTGGACACGTAATTTATCCGGAACTTTTCATTAAATTAATCCTTTATTCCAACGAATCTCGCTACATATATGTAATCAGCTTCCAGAACAATAATTGCAGGGTTGTCACGCGTTTTAATAAAATTTAAAGTACTTTTCTGTTGGTAAAAAAATATTAATTTATTTTCGCTTACAGACAAAAATAGTCACGTTTTTATGTACAAAATTGATAGTTGAATAGGTAATGGTTACTCACAAGGAAATAAATTTAATAAATGATGCGATGAAACATTAGAATAACTGACTAGAAGTAGGTTATTAATGTTAATAAAGCGTATTCTAAATAAAATAAATAAATGCGAAAACTATGTTGCTTATTTATTTATCTCTGAAAATTAGGGACTTGTCTTAGTCGCGCACAGGTTCACAGGTGGGTATTTTACCTGGTTACCTGGTATGTGTTAGTCCTTTAGTCACTTTAGACATCCACGTGCCGAGATAGAGTGGTAATACAACACACAGTGTCTATCACAGTTTTATTATATAAAAACTGACCCATTTACTTTATGTATGTACATAAAAATTATACAAGTATGTTTATCCGCGTTCTAAAACCCGTAACACAAGCTGCACATAATTATGCTTAATTTTGGTATCAACGTGCAGTTGTGTTGTCACTATTATTACTCAGATCGATATAACTGTTTACTCTAGGTGATATAGGGTTTATAAAAACACATTTCTTAAAGAGGTGTCGACCCTATATCGTCTAACTCCACGGAGATTATATAGGAAATTGCAACGGGTCGGATATGTCCCCGTGTAGTGACAGGGTTAATTAACTACGTACGTTATAAAATTGCAGTGTTATGCACAACACAAAATAATCTCTCGTCATTGTTTTATAGAAATAATAATAAGGTTTTGTAATTAAATTAACGCTACAGCTGGGTAATTAATTTGTGAACGTGAACGATGCTTTAGCTAAGTACCTCTGATAATATTGTAGGTATTATTTGTATGAAGATTTAGTCGTGTGATATTCGGGCTTGAATTTGGAACCACTCTATTTCTCAACATGGTCGTCGCGAGTAAGAGTAAGAGAACGGATAACGGGTATTGAATATCTCCATTCTGCGGTCACACTTATGTCCAGCTATAGATATCTTTTTAACCATTTACATGTTTTTTAAAAAAATATCAGCACTGTTACCTATTTGTCATTCTTGGAAAAAAAATATTGCAACCACATTACGCTTGTTCATATTTTCGTAATTTGTCCAACAGAGCTAATTAACGTCAATTCCTTAATTACTCCCAGCGTTCACAGTAACTACTAACTGTATTAAGATGATGAATTGCAAAGCCCAGGTGGCCGTACAATGGCGAATAGGACTTTTAACTCGATTAAGCTTCGATATAAAATTAATAACGAGATTAACGGATATGAACATTGTCTGAAATAATTGTGTGAAAATTGCCTAAAATTATTCACTATCAGCCTTGAGGCTGTTGAGCAAAGGCCTCGTCTCATGACTATAGCTAAATTCCCCTAGGCCATACGTCCCCTAGTTTTCTTTTGTATTGTTTAATTCATTATACCATTTTTTTAAACTGCAACTACGTTAATTCGGAAGATTACTTAGGTCCTTGCGGCGCTTATCTTGGTCTAACTGACCTAACATAGTTGGGAAATGTGGCCTTTTTGTCTGCAAAACATGTAAGATTTTTTTCTTTATTCGCTGTCTCAGGGCACAATTAGCCCTATGTCAATTTTGGAATTGAAGAGGAACGACAAGGAAGACACTGCTTTTTAACTATCGGGCGGGACGTATGCTTGTTTGTAATCTTAGTGGTATAAATATAATAAATTTAATAATTAAAAAAATGCAATACTAGGTGTATTGCATTTTTGCAATAAATTAATTTATTGCATTAATACTCTTCACGCTCTTATTTAGCGGATACTCCTTACATGTCAATATCATACGAGTAGGTAGCTTTGACTGGAAATTACGGCTAACATCAGTTAACCGTCCGTTAACCGCTACAATAACAGATTGACCTGCAGTATTAGCTTTATCATGCAATTGGCAGCATAATCGGATAGCTTAATTCATAGCTCTAACACAAATCTAATTGACTTTCAGCAAGCAAAATTCGACGTTACCGTTAGTAATCAACATAGCTGCTTTGTATGTTAACTCTTTATGTATATAAGGGTCAATTTTGTCTGATTAGAAATGTTGACATGACACATTTCGGGTCACTTTTCGGAAAATGATAAATAGAGCGTTTAGTTCAAAGGAATGTATCCGCATTAAACAGATGGAGGCCATAAGCTTATGCCGTTCGTTTTAAACGCAGTAATTTTGCCATAAAATCGTAACACCTGGGAGGCGGATCGGCGATGGTAGTAACAGTCAACAGCCTTATTACAAGATGCTGTTACTGCACTTTTTTGTATGATCGTTTGACAGCCATCATTCTTCGTGTCTGAATACGCTAATAAAGAATACATATAAGTACGACCAGTTGTATACCTACATAATTATACTTACTTCGCAAGTAGGTGATGGGATCGTCATTTCCCTACGCGAATTGCGTTGCCTGCATAATAAATGAATAAAATTAATTCCCTTTTTGATTAACTGTAGCCTAACTTTTCATATAAAACGATGGCGTCACGCGTCATTAAATCTAATTCTCAATAAGCTAATAAATAACGTAATCAACAACAATCCAATTTCCTTTCAATTTAAAAGATTTCTTGACTTACGTTCGAGTTATGAAACTTTTGCTTAATAATAAAGTTTTCAGGGAAATTTAATTAATTTATCGACACCGAACGAATAATGGGCTTATATAAAGTTTTTAATGGTCCCCATCACAAAGGGTGATTGAATTTGGGACTCGACTGCTATGGTTACAACACTCATTAAAGAAAAGATTGGAGATCAACGAGAAAACAAAATATCCCAGCCGAAACACGCCCAGTACTGGACATAAGCCGGTAACCAATACACAGACCACCTAAAATCAAATCAAATATCGAGTGGTTAGTTGTCAACCTAGTGTCTGGAATTGTTCAGATCGCCCATAGAGACGTCCGACTCGACCTAACGACTGTTATCAACTTGGTAACAACCGGGACCGACTTTTAACATACTCTCCGAAGCACAGAGATGCTCAGATCAACACCACTAAGTGGTCACCCGTCCATTGGCCAGCCGCACTATATGTTGCTTAACCCGCTAACCGTTTACCTCGCCTCACCGTGTAGGTAGTTGCTTATTTGCCAGTTGTATATAAAAAAGTTTCTCAACACATAATCAAATTCTGTCAATATATTTCATTCGGCTAAGGGTGACGTCCGATCCGCTCGTCCGCTTTATCTCAAATGAAGCCTGCCTGCATAGGATATTGGAACGGAAATTGGCCACGTGACGAGACCGGACATCGCGTCATCGAACGTGATATGAACTAGCCAATCAGGACACTTTCAATTATGGGTCTGTCTGTGCATCGTTTATTTGCTTCGATAAAGAAAGTTAGTTTTAGAATTGAACTTTTTGCTCGAAACGATATTGATGAAGACATATCATCCCCAATTAATAATGACCTCTACTTTATTGGAATGGCAATTAAAAGCGGTCTTAGTCAATCAACTTAATTTGGCAGTCAAATTCCTAAGAAAAAGCCTGTTTGGATATTTGGACATTTTCTCCACATTAAATGCACAGTTGTAACATAAGTATTCAACTGGTATGAATGTAGTCTCAATCTTCAATATTCGTATTATGTTTATAAATTTACTTATCCTAATAAATATTTTTATGTTTCAGGTATGACCATGGATTGGATTTCAATATTGGTAAGATCTAAATTGTATGTACCTAATAGTTACATTGTAGTAAGTATGTTATCTGTGGTGATATAGAACAGAACAATTTAAAGTAGCCAAACCTCAATAATAACCATGTCTGGGTGAGTTGGACGAAACAAATGAAGTCGGGTCTTTACTGGATCAAACAGCGTTTTTCGCCACTTTTTGCCCCGATGGCCATCGATTCTGCGAGCTATATAATTTATATCTATATATAATGTATATATACATCAATTAACGAAGTAAGCAGAATTACGAACGCCATTAAATAAGCATCAAACTTCCACATCAATAAATACATATTTTAATCACAATATTATTGCACGTACTACTCCCGACACCAACACTAACATTGTCACATCCATTTTATTATATAATTACCTACTCGTACGTACACTTTAAAGGCGTTTTTTCCTTGAAAGGGAAGTGTAAGGATTATTATTAAATTGTCCTGCTACTTGAGTGTTTTTATTGGTCTCTCTTATGTCATTTCTTGAAGCATTTCATGGGATTATTTATGTGTTATATGGGGAAAACGAGGGTTTCAGATTTTTAGAGGATACACAATGAAAGGTTCCATTAGGGTTGACGGGGATTGGGTGGGATTTAGAGAAAGAAGGCGATAATGTAGTGCGAAGACTTATAAAATTAGGAAGTAGCTTTTTAAGGATAATAAATTGTTGGAATGGAAACAGAAAACATTCAAATATATTCATACCCAAACTCAGCATAAGTTAGCATAGTTGAAGGACAAAATAAGTGTTCATTATTATTTATATTTACTTGTTGGCAGTTTACTTAAAGTTATATACTTCGTGATGATATTCATAACATGGCGCTGCTTTTCCCTAAAAATGAGATATGCTAGTAATATTAGCAATTGTGATAAAGACCGCTACCAATGTACTGCTCAGATATTTGCATTTTGATAAAAAAATATTTTCGTCAAAAAATCTAAACTATATTTCTAAACAAGACGTCCGCCCTTTCCTTCGGTTTCAAAACTTTCATTCGGTATCATAATAAACGCTTACATAAAATACGATTAGAATACTATCTTTATCTGCAAAATATTATTGCTATACTGCAAATTTACTTTTGTTGTCTTCTGCATGTATATTTACAATTATTGAAATTTTAAAAATTGCTTCAAATATGTTAAACATGATAAAATATAGCCTATGTTACTCGCTTCATTTATTGATTTCTAAAGAAAAGAAAGAATTTTTCAAATCGGTAACGTAGATTTTTAGTTAAATCGTTGCAAACAAACAAAAATCAAAATTTTTGTATTAGTTTAGATAAACACATAATATTCCAAAACTAATTTCTTCTAGAAACAAAAGCAAAACACCTGAAACTAATAGGTAACGTAACGTTGTTTGTCTTCGGAACTCCACTGAAAATCTATTTTGCTGAAAATAGGTGAAAATTTTCAAGCGGCAAGGATGCGTCCTGAATTCTCAATAGACTTAGGTTTGTTTATTAGTTGGACCCAGCCTTTCTTAAAGTCTGGATTTTAGGTATTATTCCAACGTTTATATTCATGTAAGTGTTTCATAGCCTTTAAGTGCCTTTACGGGAATATTTTAAATGTGTCACGCTTTTGACTGCCTCGGTGGTTTGTTGGTACTGTTTATAGACTATAATGTAGTTGTTTCTGGTTCGATCTCTGGGTCGGGTAAAGTGATATTGGTTTATTCTAAGTCTGAAATTGTGCCAGATAAATGGCAACATACTTACTACCTGATATAATGCAATCCAGCATTATTGGTGAAAGTACCTATATTTCTTATAACGGGTGGCGCAAAAGTAAAGACCCTATTTGGTTCAGCTATAACATTTTTTCTAAATTAGAAAACTAGATTTAGATTTTTTTAAATGTATATTTGTGCCATTAAATTTCGTACCATTAGGATTTAAAGATGATGTCTTTTAAATGGTGACCTCCAGAGTTGATACACATTTGAGCCCTATTTATGACATTTTGCATAACTTGCCGTAACACTTCCTGCGTTTCCATTTCCATCTCTCAGGGCATGTCAATAAGCAGAATACTCGGTTCTGGGGCACTGATAATCCGCGCATTATTCAAGAAACACCTCTACACCCACTAAAAGTTACTGTATGGTGTGGCATCTGTGTTGACAGAGTGATCGGACCCTATTTTTTCGAAGACGCTGGAGGCAATGCGATTACTGTCACTGGAGAACGCTACAGAACCATGTTACGTGAGTTTTTGATACCCAGTTTGGACGAATTGGGGCTGGAGCACATCTGGTTTCAACAAGACGGCGCTACGGCACACACAGCGCGCGACACTATGGACTTAGTGAGGGACGCTTTTCCAGGCCGAGTTATCTCTCGTTTTGGCGATTTGCCTTGGCCTGCAAGATCACCCGATCTGACCAGTCCAGACTTCTTTCTTTGGGGTTTTTTGAAATCTCGGGTGTATGTGAACAAGCCACAGACTCTCGCAGCTCTAAAAGAAAACATTCGTCAAGAAATAACGAACATATCGCAGGAAGTGTTACGGCAAGTTATGCAAAATGTCATAAATAGGGCTCAAATGTGTATCAACTCTGGAGGTCACCATTTAAAAGACATCATCTTTAAATCCTAATGGTACGAAATTTAATGGCACAAATATACATTTAAAAAAATCTAAATCTAGTTTTCTAATTTAGAAAAAATGTTATAGCTGAACCAAATAGGGTCTTTACTTTTGCGCCACCCATTATATACTTTTGTACGCTGCCAGCAGACACCTCTGTAGATAAACGTGGTTAGGATAGTTACATTAGTTATTCAACATTACCCTCCTTTCAGCAGTCGGGCAAAAAGAGCAAAATTTGACTAACAAATCAAAATATCCCCACATACACGAACAGAAATTGCGCCATTATTAAAACTCCTTATAAATACTGATTTAACTGTTTAATCTGTGCACTAATGGTACGCGATGTCCATGCCGAATGCTCGATATCGACGTTATCACCCATATAAAAGGTGTTTTACTGCACCTGGTTATAAAAATACGCCATTATTTTATGCTTTATGCTGTCATAAAGTTTATAATAAACGGGCCGTAGTAAAAAGTGCAGTAAAATTGGTGAAACAAGTAAAACCTTTCATATCGCGTGTACGATGGCACTTATATTTTGATCTTGGTGATTTGTGTCTCGATTTTACTATCGCTATAAAATTTTTAATTGTAATTAGTGCTTAATCATGTTGATTTTAGTCAAATTCAATGGCCGATTATATTTTAATTACACGCTGTAAACATTTGCCATGTTTCTTTTTTATTTTAAACCTAGAGGTCCGTCCTCGCGTCGCTTCGGTATCAAAAGTTTCATTCGATCTCACCACAAACTCCTACAGAAAATATTATAGCAATACGAGTAGTGTCTAAATGTGTGTGATGAGCATGATTGTTTGTTCTGTGTCTGGGTGTAATTTATCTATAATATGTATGTATTTACAAAAAAAAAAGTATATAAGTAGTATATCAGTTGTTTAGTACCCATAACACAAGCAAATATAATTGCTTAATTTGGGGCTAAATGGCGCTGTGTGCATGTAGTAGAATATTATTATATTATTATTCATATTTACAAATGCGCTTAAAATATTAAAAATCTAAAAGTGACTTAAAATATTTGTTAAACATAATAAAATATAGACTAGGTATGTTACCCGCCCAATTTATTGATTTCTAAAGGTGAATTCTCATCGGTAACGCAGATATTTAGTTAAATCGATGCAAACAAACTAACAAACATACAAAAAATCAAATCTTTTCTCTTTATAATATTAGTATACTTTGACGGTAGTAGATCCACGCTGGTTTTAGCATGAATGGGCCGGTTCGTCCGGGAAAGTACTACCCTCTCATAGAAGATCGACTTAAGAGTAGTAGTATCCTTACTACTGCGTTTCGTTCGGTGAGTGAGAGTGCCGGAGGCCCAATTTCCCCCCTTTCCTCACCTCCCTCATTCCCTTCCCCTAACCCCATTCCCAGCCGCCATAGTGGAGGCCACCATACCAGCAGTTTAAGACGATAGCTTTTGGAAGGTTTTTTTAATTTAAATACGTATATTATGCATTATGAAAACGTTTTTCCTATCGTTACGTTACTACAAGGCCAAAGTTTTGATTGCCGTAATTTAACTGTCTGGTTTCATTTAAGAAGTACCTATATAATATGTAGTAAAATGTAGTAACATCTACGAGTATGACAATTATTGGAATGTAAAGTCAAAAAGGCAAGGCGCTAACTAAAAAAATAAGATTTTCAGAGTCCATAGACATTGTCTAAAATTAATTTATAGTCTATTTTACTTTGTAATTATATGGAGTTTGAAATATCATGTGTTTCATTTTGTACATAAAACTGAAAAACTTGTATATATTTTAAGTATACGAGTAGTTAGTTCGCTATGTATGTAGTCGTCACTTGACGCCACAAATTTTTCTTAAATCAAAGTTAATAAAAACCCTTAATCCACTGCCCAAAATCTACAAAGTCAAAGCACATTTACTTTAGTATGTACAAAATAAAATTGTCTCAAAGGACCTTTTTCTAAACCCACTTCATAAGCAAATTTATATAAAAGGTTTACATGTGATACGTCAGAGCGACGATGAAAAATTCATAGGTGAATAATCTTCTGCTTACCACTACTATTGGTTACAAGATGTGTGATAAAACTCGATAAAACGAGAACACTTTAAAATTTCTTTACCAGACCGTGTGGTTCTGTCCAATTTTGCGTTATTAGCGTATCTGCCTACAAAGTATCAGCTTACTATTATCACTAACAAGTGTTGAGATATTATTATTTTTTATATTAACTTACTAAAATTACTTTGCCTGATGGTAAACAATCGGTGTGGTCCAAAAGTGATAGACACCATTTCACAAGTCACAAGCCATTGTGTCAATTATAGTGGCGCTTGTTATAGCGGCTTCAAGAGATGTTTTCACACCCCGCTTAAAAGACCCTGGAGATCTTCTTATCGTACTGTTACGGTTACTGGTCAACCTACTGTCAGGATTTGTTCGGGTCGCCTATCATTTATTATAGAAGCATCTGACTTAAGTTGACCCTGGAGACACAGGCACGCGAAGGCATTAAGCACACTCAAGTCTGAGCGATTCCAAGGTTATTATTTACTATTAGATATACTAGGTCATCCATTGTGGGCTATACAAAACAAATATTACTTAAACCCGTAGTAGTTCCCTTGTTCCAATGTGAAATCCCTAAGGATGTTCTTGTTCACAGATTTCTATATCTATTCTTTGCGTTTAACTTTGTTTGAACGTACTCATTGTTCATATACTTACAATATATCATTGCATTGGAATCTTTCCTGATCCTGAGCAATTTAATTTAGTAATAAACGAAAGTGTGTTGCGGCCTCAATTATATTATTATATATTTTATTGTTAAGCATGATAAGAATAATGCATTATTTCTCAGAGGAAAATGCACGTGCAAATATTTGTTATACCCGTTTTCAAACAACGCTTGTAAAAACAAGAATCATACACTTAAATAATTAGAATTCAATATATTTTAATAATACAATAGGACATTATTTTGAACAGTGTCGATATATTAAAAAATACTAATATTAAAATATTTACACGAACATTGTGTTACACGTTATACGTAGTTATTTAGCATCTAATGAAAAACACAAATACTTGAATAAATAAAATATATATATATATATATATAGTATAGCTTGCGAAAATTCTAACAAAATACTTATTTAAATAATCAAATTAAATCTACATCATAAAACTATTCAACGCAAATACACCGTTTCGTCTCAAACGCTACCATTTTCCAGACGTACAATTTGCGACACACCTATACATTAAAAATATGCTCGCAATAAAGCCGGTAAGACGTTATTAAAATGCATATTCTATATCAAATGTTCTGGTCCACGTGTACTTAATTTTTTTACAATAATATTGTGTTTCCCGCAGCATATTTTAACTGCATGGTCTTTCTGATGTATAGCATAGTTGATAGTACGTCGGGACGGTATTTCAGAGACGCAAGTTCAAGTCTTTTCTTACTTTTTCTACTTTTATTTCATAAGTTTAGCCAACGCAAGGTATCATATTGATACCTATTATTCACTCAACGAATAAATTCTTACGTGAGAGCGATGGACGTCCAAAAACAGCCGCAATCCCTTTCCTTTACATTACTTCTTCAATCCTTTCTCCTTTTGGCAATGGCTTGGTTGTTTTCACACCATTGATGCTAAAATAAATAGAAAATAAAATCATATCCAAAGGCTACTTTATCGTTTTACATTAAAAATATTAGCGCAATCATTAGATCAGATTAAAACCTTAACGACTTTAACCGAAGCATATCAATATCGAGATCTCTGCGTTTTAATTGGAGCTTACGTGGCGTGGACCATGGACATTTGCATGCTCCCCCCTAGTCCAATGCTATTGATTAATTAAAGTTTATGGTATTGCGGCCCCGGCGATTAGTACCCCGGTATTGTTAAATTTATTTCCAATGGATTAAACGTATTTTTGGAAAGGATTATGTTGATGGAAATCTCGTTTCCGTATTCTGTTCGACTGTAATTACCTATCAACTAACTCAAATGTTAATTGATTTTGATGAGATATATTTTATACCTACTAATTATTTGTTCTCAGACATTCACTGCTGGATATGTCTTTTACATTTTTTTTACTTACATTGGCCCACTGTTTAGAAGTTGTTGTTTGATGACAACCTTTTAACCTTTTTAACCAGTTCTCCGCATATACATCTATGTCATCTCTCCAGCGTTTTTAGACATAGGTACCGTCTTCGAACGGCCACTGAAGCATAATCTTTTTGTCGACAAATTGACAACAAAAATCTTTATTTGTTAAAAAGTATTATAAGTTATTTTGGTCTTTCAACATACGAATTGAAAAAATAATAATTTAACATTTTGTGTTCTTAACAATTCTTCTAATAACACGCCTACAAAGTTGTACCTTCGTTTTATACTACCCTCGATGTAACGTCTTGCCTCCCTTCTTTCCTTTGAAAACATATTTTTGTTATGATCCACGAAAATAAACTCAATCATGAGAGGGTGACTCTTACTTAGTACAAAATCAATTTAGTTTAATGTTTATCTCATCTTTTATACTTGGAAATATGTTATATTGTTATTAAATAAAATGTTTATAAGTACATAAACATATTGCACTAGCTTGTAACCTAGTTTTAACCGCGACTTTGATTACTGCTCTGCTCCCGTCGCCAGTAGCGTGATATTACATAAACTGAACTGAATTAGTCAAATAAAAATACTAAAAAGGCGATAACAAAATCCTCCTTTATTAAGGCGAAAATCACCATCCTGATCGCTAATCCGTCTGTCAATAATGGCTTTTATGTAGGACTAGGAGTTCTTCCACAGATTACAGAAACTGTATTCGGGTTTTGTTAGCCCAATGTATTTTTATGATATTTTAAATATAGGTATATTGGTTGATAAACAAAAACTCATAACCCTAGTGATTCCTGATGTAATGACATTAAAATAATTATTATTTATCAAAATCTAAAATGTTTTAAAATAAGGTCGACTTTTTAAAAGCTATATTTTGTATCAAAATATAGCTTTTGAAAAGTATTAAAATGATCATCTTAGATAGATGTTTATGACTAAAGTCCATTATTGTAAGTTACGCTAATGTAAACTTATCTCAAGTTTATAATGTCGATAAATTAAATATGGCCGTCTCCATAATAACGCTATTATTATTAAGGGAAAACTTTTGTTTGTAGAGTCTCGAACAAACTTAGTCAGACAACTTTTTGTTTATTAGGTATTATCTTGTTCTTAAGAGAAAACGTTTAATATTTGTAGCTTGCTTTGCTAAAACTTGTACCTACTCAAGAACTTGTCTATACCTACATAAGGTACATGAGTATATATTTCAAATACATAGGTACATTTTTATTCACTTCTGTGTTCTATTTTGCCTTGTGCCTGTGGTTACCACAACTTTTCAAATTCACAAATCGCTATTGCATCTTACGTCTCTCTTCCACTGTTATTTAGGAGAATAACCCCCAGTTTCTAAAAGACTGATCATCGAAAAATTAACTAATCATCTGTAAAATTTCATGTGAAGTACCTAAAAGCATGCTGAAAGCATAGATATTTAGTTTAATTTAATCTAATTAAAATAATTATTCATGCATAAAGCAACTCATTTAATACTTCACATGTAATTTAACAGGTGATTAGTTAATTTTTCGTTGATCAGCCTTTCACAAACTGGGGGTAAGAAAGCTAAATTAAAAAAAAAAAAAAAATTAAATAAAACCAAAAATTTACGAATACAGTCTCGAATAAATATTTGTGGATCATAGAAATATTTGGGGACAAAATATACCAAACCATCATTTTATTAAAAGAAAAATTTTGTCAATAGAATACACCAAAAACACCCTAAAACACTGATCTAAAACTAACCCTACCACAAAAATCGCATACCAAATCCGTAAATAACCATAGTCAACCGATTACACACTACAAACTGTAGCCTAACCCGTCGATGCTCGTGTACATTACGTAACATTACGGGAGTCATTACTGTCAATACCATCAATTCGGCTGACCATTTGTCACTAAACGCCACGCCTCTGCCGTGTCCGCACTTCTCAGGATTATACCCCACTCAGCTGGATTTAGATGACAGTTTTTTTGAATGACCGGCAGTTGGGAGCGAAAAAAGATTGTGGTGAAACAGATTTTATTTTTGTTCTGTTTTTGCCAATTTTGTTGACCAAAATTACGGCTTTGTTGGATACAAAATATAAGCTTGTCAATTACTTTTACAAAGTATTGACAATTTGTTGACTCACAAGAAATTGACGATAATTATAAAAAAGTAAACACTAAGTAAGTATAAATGTACAAATAGTTTTAAATATTAAAACGTACCACTATAAATAAATAAAAAAGTAACGGTCGTTTATTTATATTATTCAAAATATATAATACAAACAAGATTATGTTGAAAAACAAGTTAATAATGCCGTCAAACTTGAGTTAAAAATTACATTAAGACAAAAACACGCAGGTGGTTGACAGAGGATGAAGCGACACTCTTTGACCCACTTTACAACTAATTCATTTTGTAGCCTGTAGCTAACTTTGTAAAAATATAAAGTGTTTAAGGCACGCTGTGAGCAGAGGGTTGAATTTGATAATACTAGTAAGAAGTTCTATGCAATGAATAATAAAATAAGGAAACGGAAATTACTGTTTTCAAAATTAGACACTAATTAATAATACAATATAGGTATTGCACTCAACTATAACATACTTAGTTGCATATAAATTGATAATATTAAGAAAAAAGTTTATGTTATTTTGACAATCTCACACAAACTGAAAATGAAAAACCCATAAAAAAGAAAACCATAGTACTATAGGTACCTTTATGAAACAATAAAGTCAAAAGATAATAATATATTTTTCCTGTTCAATAACTGTGACTTTGACTTCGATATTTAAAAATCTCCGTGTTTTGTTATACTGCCTTTCTAACTTGTCAAAATCGTCAACAATATAATTTCTATATCTATAAATGTTACCCGTCAAAGCGATCCCTTTGAAAATCCCTTCAAAAGTAGCGTTTCAAGGCGGGCTTTGTTCAGCAGTAGTCTTTAATCTTTCGATTGAAATATTTTTCAGTAACTTGTTTACGACATAGAAATAAAAAGTATCTAAATATGTTGTTTTATACGTGGTGACATCAAACATACAGCACGCCTGATAGTAGTTACCGTAGCCAATGGACGCTTGCAACACCAGGAGCATATTCATCTGCATTTTAGAACCTATATAACAAGCTATACCATAATGCTTACTTTAGATCTAGAAAGTTGCTAGTGTAGTTGCTGTATTATTATTTGAAAATTCGTATTTTTTTGCTTGCAACATCCAGTATGTAAAGAATGCTGTTGCAAAATTACAGACTTTTCACTTAATGTTAGTGGTTTTAATTTTGCGCCTTAGTGCGTTTATTTGGATAATTAGTAGACTTGGGATCTTAGGATTTAAATAACGTTAGGTCGTTGTGTTTTCTTAATTTTCTTACATTTTTTTTTGTCTTTATCGTTAGGTTATTTTCTTATCAAAATAAAATACTCGCTTAACCTATGAAAATATAATAAAGCAGTATATCGATTTATTAGTACAAGTAATTTACGGTTCTACTTAATACTTGTGTTATTTTAGACTATGAACCACCCCTGCTTAACATGATTACAAATCGTTAAAATTCTAAGTTCTCTAATATAATATGCATGTAATATACTTATATACAGTCTAGAATAAATGCTCTAAACGATATTGAAATCAGTATCAATATCTGTTGCGTAGTTTAATAGAAGTTAGCGAAGAAACAAACAAAAAAACAGTGACTTTATTATACTAAATAGTTTTCCGCAGCGCGATTTGACCCGCGCTAAGTTACATCGTTGGTTACAGCTCCGCTCCCGTCGCTCACAGCGTGATATTATATAGGCTATAACCTTCCTTGAGAATTGAGCTATCAAACGTAAAGAGAATCACCCAAATCCGACTGGTAGTTCCAAAGATTAGCGCGTTCAAACAAAAAAACAAAGTTTTTCGCTCTATATAATATTTATCTATTTATTTAAAAACTTAATGCACATGCGTACACAGGCGGACTTAATGCCATAGGCATTTTCTACCAGTCAACCAAGGTGATGCAGAGATGAATGAAGTAGGTGCATAGAAGTTATAACATAAAAAGAAAGATAAGGTTTAGTTATACGAAACATTAAAGGAACCATGAGGTATATGTAAATACAATACGCAAAATAATATAATACATAAAATATACTACTAATAATACATATACATAAGTATATAAATTACATATTACGTATATACAAATATATATATATATATATAGATATATATATATATATAGATATATATATATATATATATATATATATATATACTATATAAATATTTATAAGCTAACAAACGCAAGGTTAACGTGATATTACCGATAATTCGTCCAACAGAAGAGAACGAACTTTCTGCCTAAATGTAAATCGGTTTGTGGCCAACCTGACCTCAAGAGGAAGTGCATTCCAGAGGAAAATAACCTGGACTACGAACGATGAGTGTATAAAACCTGTAGTATGAGAGGGACAGACGAGTAAGCGATTGTTTGAAGACCGAAGATTTCTATTATGAATAGAAGACAAGTATTGGAAGAAAGACTTTAAATAGTTAAGAGAAAAAGGAGAGTTGTGGATGGAAAAGAGGGTAGTGAGAGCCCGCAAGCTGCGGCGTTGACGAATAGGTAACCATTTTAGCTGAGAGCGATGGATAGAAATATGATCATATTTACGAAGATTAAAAATAAATCGAATGCAGTTATTGAGAAGACGGTTGTATTTATTGAGAAGGTCTGCATTCAGGTCATATACTAATAGTACTAGCTTTCCGCGGCGCGGTTTCACCCGCGTCTTTGCTTGCCGCACTGCTCCTGTCGCTAGCTAGTAGCGTGATGTTACATAGCCTATAACCTTCTTCGAGAACTGCGCTATCAAACGCAAAAAGAATTATTCAAATCTGACTGGTAGTTTTAGAGATTAGCGCGTTTAAACAAACAAAAGAACTCCCCGCTTTAAATATTTGTATAGATTAGAGAACTTATAAATAATAATAAAATCTCAGCAGAATATTTACGAACGAAAGTATGTAGCTGTAGATGTAATGTAAGTTAATATAAACATAAGATATTAGAGGTAGTCCCGAGTGCCTGAGAGTGCTCTTCAGTACGTACTACAATTACTACGTTACCGCAACATGAGAGCATATTAGCGCTGTAGTATTAATACCTTTTAGTACCGAGTAGGATCCTTGTACTGAAGAAATGAGATTTACCTTCCTAATAAAGCACTACCTTTGAAGAGGTAACAACAGCATCACGAATTCTTTCCCGAAGAGGTAAGCAGATGTGTAGAATATATACTTTAGTGTAGGTAATAAGAAGGATATGCATCAATACTGATTGCATATGGAAGAGATATTTGATATTTTTTAAGAGATAAAATAGTTTAATAGTCTCTGACTCCGATATGTCTCAAATTCATAACAACTAAAACTTAAACACATGAAAAACTCACATCACAACTGGCAAATACTCAGCGATACACAAAAAAAAACAACGGCAAACAAACGATTATTTAAACACAGCTTTAAGGCAAAAACTCGGGGGAGGCCGGGGAGATACATCTCCGTGAATAAATTGTCGTGTGGTGTCCGCGAGCGGGTGACTAAAATAACCCCATACCATATGAGTCCAACACCCCCTATATGAACAGAAGTTATTCAGAAATGTTCGTATAAGTAACGTAGGTATGCGATTTGTCTGGTGCATACAGACTGGTTAAAAACGCATTGCTGTCTAGATTAAACGGAGTTTTGTTCAATGAAATGTATGTTTTTTTGTCAAACATTTTGGGTATGTGTAGTCGTTATATTTAGTCAGAAATTATATGAATCTAGCTTTCCGCGGCGCGGATTCACACGCGTCTTTGCATACTGCTGCTCTACTCCCGTCGACAGTTAGCCTATAACATTCCTCGAGAACTGGGCTATCATATGCAAAAAGAATTATTCAAATCCGAATGGTAGTTTCAGAGAATAACGCGTTTAAACAAACAAACAAACTCTTCCGCTTTATACATATTATAGTAGTATAATAAATAAATAAATAATACCAGCCTGTTTTACTGTCCCACTGCAGGGCAAAGTCCTCTTCTCATATAGGGAAGACATGAGCATTAATCACCACGCTTGTTCAAGGCGGATTGGCAATTTCAGACTTTTAAGTCCAGGTTTCCTCACGATGTTTTTCTGCACCGTCACTCAGAAATGTCCAAGATAAACTTAGAAAGTACATATGATTTGAAAAATCACATTGGTACTTGCCCGGATTCGAAGCCACTACCTCGTGTTTACGAATCGGGTGCCTTATCCACAGGGCCATTTCGACTTATAGTAGTATATACAGTTAAAATTTTAAATCGAAAATTGATACATAGTTAGTTGTAAATTTTTGATACATATGTCTGAAAAGAGCACAACATAGAATACCGTTATACGAGTACTAGCTTTGATAGCTGTTTTGCACGGCTTGCAGTGCTATTTTGCTAGTGTAGAATTGTCATACACTGCAAATGTGTATTTCTTTTTTGTTTAGGCAGAGGCAATAATGTGTGTTTCTCTAAACAGTCGACTCGAAAAATAATTAAAAAATAAAATAAATTACCTCCTCAGGATCTTTCTTTTCCTTTCTCGTCACGGTCGGCAACGGCTTAGTTAAGTTTCGCATTGTTTTTACAATCCAGAACAAAGCCATGTCTATACACTACTTAAACTTACTGCAAGAAGTTACCATACGACGAGCTGTGTGCCTATCTGTCACCTAAGTTGCATAAAGAACACAAACAGCATACCTAAATTCAGTACAACATGTAGTCCACAAATATTTCTCCCGTATCGAATGCATAAACCACATAAAGCTAGACTGCCTTAACCAGTAAACTATACAAGTCACATAAGTCTACATAACACAAGATAACGTTTCATAGTCGAGGCAAAATTCACGACAAAATTTCTGTGTGAAAATTCGGTATTTACTTACTAGTACATTCCACCCTCCTGGTTAAGCCGGAGAGTTAAAATAAGTGCAAAATGTACCGCACTACCCTAAACGTTGTTCTTTGCTACAAATTAAAATTTTTATGTGCATTTTTGTTGATTTTATATGTAATGACTCGGACTTTTGTTATGATATGCTTTTTAATTAAAAGGTTTTATGTAATGTAAGGAATTGCTGTGGAAGTGTTTAGAGTGATATATTTCGATATTTTGTTGTTGATATATTATTTTAGAGATTGTCTATAATACCTAGGGCGATTGATAATAAGTGTTAGTCATCTTGAGAATGGAGGCCGATTATATACATATACATTTATTCTATTTTACAGGGAGCCTACGGATTAATATTAAAACTAACATACAGTTTAAATTCACAAATTGCCAATGAAAGGCTTCCACATAAGTAATTAAATATGTAAGTAAATATATTATATGAAGTTATCCAAAAGGACCACATGCTTTTTATGTGAATATAAAGTCCAAGAAAATACATTATAGAATTAAATAGGTAATCTAATTTTACGGTCTACACCACGTGAATACGTACTTTGTTTTAGACGCTGAATCGACATTGACCCTTATGCCATTAAAATGAAACTCAAAATCATTTATTTGTAAAAATAAATTGCTGTAAGTACAGCCAGCATAGTCCACCATTCTCCTGTTACTTGCAAAATCAAGTGGCGAGTACCTACTTACACCACTTACAATCCGACGACCACGCTTAAATATTAACAACATTATTTTAGATACATTACAATGAACTCTTACCCCTATTAACAATCAAATAACATTAAAACTACTCTCGTATTCAACTTCAAGCGTCATTTCCCATACATACAACGTGCCCTTATACGTTTAAATCGTTTAACTTTCAAGATTAAGGCACAGATATCAGTATTTCTTGAGAACAGACCCATGGGACGTACAATATATGGCGATGTGGTTAAAGAAGAATTTTAAAGCTTGTTACGATGGCTCTAGTTTTGCTATGAAAGGATCGTTTTGTTAAACACGTTTCTGCGATACTACTAACTCTATACCATTTAAATACCGCTGTGTTTTTCGTCATTGCATATGTATTCACTAAGTTTATTATATGCATTGTTGACGCCGAAGGTGTATAACATATATCCGATTAATATTATAGAGAATAGTAGAGAATTTGACATTAAGTTCACCTGTGTACCTAGAATAATTTGTTTTGTGCAAAAAGTTTATAAATAAAAATAAATTTTTATTTAAGTTTGTGTGTATGTATGTGTGTTTTTTTACCACTAAGCGGCTGAACCGATTTAGATGAAAATTGATATAGATAGATTCGGTGCCGGAAACGGACATAGGCTACGTTTTATACCGAAAATTGGTCTGGTTCCTGAAGGATACAAAACACATTTTACGTGGGGCTAGTATTAAAATAAACTCTGGAATGCAAAAAATATAGTTTACAGTTTACTGTCTCGTTATTTTGCATATTACCATCATCATAATAATATCAGACAAAAGATGTCCACTGCTTTAATAATTTTGCAAAATCACGTTCAAAAAGTGATGTTATTTTGACGTTTATTACACGTAAACGCAAACATTAATCTTTCACGGGGAAATATTGTTCGTGTTCCTGACAAGACGCTTGCGTTTCTTAAGGTATTTATGGTAGTGAGCTTCTTTCAGGGCAGAGATTACATGACATTTTATGCATGACACATTACATGCGTGTTTTCGTCCACCTAGTCCTTAATGTTTAGTGGCTTTCATGGTATGAAATAAAATTTGACAAATATATGTTTATGTGACTATATTACTTTTAACTAATCTCATTGAAACCGCGTGACTGTAAGCAGTGGCTTGCACTTCATATAGGCAGAAAGGCACTGTCTACCTTAATAATTGCCTGAAATCACAATTTTAGCAACATAATTAAAAAATGCCTACCCTGACCAAAATCTATAATGCCTACCCTGTCAAAAATCTATAATGCCTACCCTGTCAATAATCTCTGTGCACGCCACTGGCTGTAAGAGATAGTTGATTTGCTGTGTACTACATAATAGGTTTTTTTGTCAGTGGAGACAGGTGACATTAATAGTATTCGAAAAATAACCGGGCTGAGGTTTTTGTGGTCATCGGCAATTTAAAAACTTCGATTTAGATTTAGTTCCGTATCTATTACGTATTTTTTTTAGCGATTTTTTCGGTTTAGCGGTAAAGAGCCTCACTTCCTATTACTAATACGCCAAATATCTACTTTTTAGGACCATTTACTTTAGGATATTTTAACATATTACAGGATAACACCTATTTTTCTCTTAAAGATGTAAGAAAAAAACATACAAGATGTAGTATGGGAGCAAGCACTTTAATAAAGGTTAAGGTTTTCACGGTAGCAGTACTTGCTTCTCTGCTACATTATTTTTTTCATCATACCGGCAGTCAGATTCAAAACTAACCTAACATTCACTCAAATAAATCAACGTAAAAAAAAACAACAATAAAACAAACTTCAAATGGTACATTTAATCAAGTCACCAAATAGAAAACGTACGATCGACTTGAGAATGTTCGTCAAAAATCACTTGTGTTGTATGAATCTGAAAGGCTCCGTAATAAATGGATACGGTTCTAAATTCGCTCAAACCCGTCCTGAAAGCTGCACTGTGTTACGTAGAATAATTTATTAAAAGCCCGCTGCTTTGTTGAGGGTCGTAGGGCTGGCACAAAGGACTACGAGTACGTGTACTATATTCCTCGTGCCTACTACTTTATGTTTGTTGTGAAATATCCGTGATATGTTATTTTGCTTAATCTGTTACATTTAAATAAAGTCGCGATTTTATCTTTGTATTTTCATAAAATCGTTATAATAATGTGGTTTGGTATAGGTTAAATGTGTTTGTGAATTCAATCGTATTTATTTAGTCCCATGTTCCTGTGGTCGATCGGCGCTAAATGCTTTAACTCCCTTTTGTCTGCCGTCGTCTGAACATATCGTATAATCTAACTACAATTTAATATCTCTTATATCGATGTTTCAAAGACAATCTAAACTCACGTTTAAACGAATAATCGGTAAAATATTAAAAATATCGAAACGTTGTATTTTCAAAAATGTTTTACTTAATTTATATTGTTTAGTCAGTCTAATTTATTTTATGTACTTCAATAATAAGCTATGTGGGCATACATTGGACAAAAAATGTACCAAGGTTACGTCAAAAAACCATTATACCTACGGCTTAATTATAAATCAGTTCCATCACATTATAGGCCTAAAAATCGTTCACTGCTTGACAGGCCTTAGTTTTCGCCACCTTGGTCGATCGGGAGCTGTCCTAATCTTTCGGTTACCCACCACTCTTATAAGATAGTAATAAGACTTTCATTATTTATTACTAACATTCTCAAATAATAGAAATGAATAATGAAAGCCATGACTATTGTATCTGACAACCCTAGGGGATGATGTGTCACGGCGCATCAATCATGCAGAGATGTCGTCGGTGAAACACGCCCATGTCACGCGTAGTTTTAATCATACTATTACTTATCACGTTTGTTATTACCGACTAATATCACCTATATTATTAAATTAATAAAATAAAAGATAAACAGTGAATTTTTATGTAACACAAACAATAAAAAATAAATGCTGATCTTAATGCAAAAAAGGTTCATGCAATTAAATGAATTGAATGAAAGTTCATGAAATCGCATGAACTTCAAGAGCGTGTTTCCATTCACACATGGACTATTTAGTGATATCCACATCTGTGTCGCGAGGAATTTTAAAAACATACAACTAATAGACACAAATTATATCCAGACTCAAACAAATATTTATGGACTGGCTTTTCGCAGCGCGGTTCCACCCGCGTATTTGCTTACTGCTCTGCTCCCGTCGCCAGTAGCGTGATGTTACATAGCCTATAATTTTCCTCAAGAACTGGACTATTATACGCAAAAATAATTATGCATACCCGAGTGGTAGTTCCAGAGATAAGCGCGTTCAAACAGACAAACTCTGCCGTTTATATAATAGTTACGGATAACACAAAGTTTTGCCCTATAAGGTTATCGAACCAAACCTCGTACGTCACAATTGCAAGCATTCCATTGTGCTACAAAAGCAGTCATACTGGTAAAGCACACCTCCATACATTTTTATATAACGAACTTGACATAAATTCGTCAAATACATAATAATATACATAACCTTATACAGCATGAGTGATGTTTTCCCGCTGCAGAGGGGAGCTAACTCGATTTACAAAACTCATTGAATATCACTTCACTTGCTCGCGAACCATATTTTGAACGTTTAAATTATTCATTGTGTACTCGAAAATATTTTGAAATACACGAGATTTCATATTTTGTCCTGTTTCCCTTGTGATAACGAATAATAATCATCTCGAATTCTTCTCACTACGGAGCAATCGCACTTACTTGCTCATTAATGTGACTCCTGTAAACCAAGATTTACTAGCTATAACATTCAAGAATCCTATAAGAAGTCTTGTGTGAACCTACTACAAAATTTTAAGTAGCAAGCTATGTTTTCTTATTTCTGTTTATAAGGCTATTTAAATTACTTTATTTTGCCTGATGCTACCCTGCAGCCAGTGGTTTAAAAGTGGGGGACACTATTCCTAAAGCTACTGTCTTTTCTTACGATTGTTTAATCCTTAAGAAAAAAAAAAATTAAACTCGGCAAGAAGCACATATTATAAAGTACACAAAAAATTCAATATTAAAATACTTTCTCACACTTATGTAGACAAGGTCAATATTAATATTGCAAATGTTATACTTAGCTAAATTCTCTCCTAATGGCCAAAACAACATGAGAACAAGAGGAACTACTTTAATAATTCTAGCACTAAGCTAAAACTAAGTCCTATATCATGTTACGAACCAACACTCAACTTTGGCTGAAGCTAAACAACTGCCATAACATGTTTCTGTAGCAGCTAAATGAAAATGATTAGATAGATATATTGCAAGTATTGCAACCTTAGTGCAAAAATTTTCTAAAAGGAAATAGTTTGATAATTTATTTAATTCTAATTGTCATGAAGTTAAAAATTGTGCTGTGTACTGCTTTTCCACTTAGCGTGCGATATGAGAATCTAACTGTTATAAAAATTATTAATATGATATGAACTTAACTGAAATGTATCCTGTGCCATGTATCATGATCTTTTTAAGAAATACTAATGTAACAACTGTGAAGAAAAATACTGTTGTGCACCATAAACCTATAAGTATATCACAAAAACAAAGTAATAGGTAAATAGGTATTGTTAAATTCATATTTCTATAAGAATTAAAAAAATAGGTAGGTATTATGTTTTCTATTTTATTGGAAAGGAAATAGGGAAAGAAACAAACGCAATTATAACGTTAATGTGATAACTTCATTTCTAATTTCGCTATTTTAATCCATAAACATATTATAATTATAGGTACTTTAAAAGCAATGTTAACCTTAATATGTACAGAGCAGATTTCAAACTAACATTATCTCCGCACAGGTGTAAACGAAACTAAAGTGATTTTATAAAGTTTGTGCTGAAAACTTTGGGAGGTGCCCTCGTTAATAGTGTCTTGTATAATCTCGGGTAACGTTAACTTAGCAGCGTGATCATGTCAGTTGCAACGGTATGCTTCCAGTATAAGTTTCGAAAGTTTCAAAGAGGTAAATAGAATGTCAGATGCAGTGATAACATAATTAAGTGTTTGCTACAAGAACCACAGAGCATATAACCACTACTGTTACATAGAGACTTCACATATACACTTGCGAATGTTCGTCAGTATCTATGAATAGGGAAACAGACATGCTTTCGTGAATTGCAGAAAATATTATCTGCCATGGACGATAATGTCTAAAAACAATAATAACATATAATAGAAAAGCACTAATATTTCAATTGTAACAGTACGGTCGAATCGTAAATCCATTTCTATTACCCAACGAACTTACAAACAATATTTCTTTACAAAATCGAACTTCAAAATCGCGGAGTAAACCAAAACCATGGAATTCCGCTTCAACTTAAAGAATAGATCCATTTCTTTTGTAACTTAATCACGAAGAAGTTTAGCAACTTTAAAAGTTGAAAACTTGGTCTCGGTACGCGTAAAATAAAATCGTTTTGGAGACACAGTATGAACAAGTTCTGTGTTTCAAACTGCTGTTTAAATACTAGACTTATTTATAAAACTATCCTTTACAAGTGTTTACGTACATCGACATGTTTTTATATTGCTTCCTCTTTGTCGTTGTAAATTCATTGTTGGTGATTTTAATCCTAAACTAATTGGAAAATATGAAAAATCTCTTGCTAGTTAAGCTCCTTCCTCAGTTTAAGACGAAATAATTCTGTCTATTTTGATGTTAGGAGAACATTTAGTAGTCGATAGAATTAAAAAGGTGTAGAAACAACATCGTTTGTTATCAAAAACCGACGCAGTTTGTGACACTTATTTGATTTTTAAGAGCAATAAAAATGAATATTTTTGATATTAACACTACCTGTGCCTTAGATTTCGCACCTACTTATATTACCCTATTTATATACAAAATTCTTCAAAGCCCTCATAATAATAAAAAACTGTTACAGTTAACTGAAAAAAAAAGTTTTCTAATGGCTACATGGTACAATGGTTATAGCCAAAATATTCAATAAAACTTCAGCAGAAAAAAATACGTCGTACATCTATTTCTTTGGATTTCAATGCATATTTAAGGTATGAGGATCGCGATGACAATACCAGGTACATCCAACTTTTATACGTTTCTATAAATGTAGAATATTACGCTCACGAAAGCCGATCGACATCAAAACTTTGAAATCACTAAGTTATAGAACTTTAAAATGCAAAGTGTCTTAACTGAAGTTTAAGGTAAAGTTGCGACCACCACACTAGCTTTTACGATCAAATATCTGATCTAATCGAACTTGGACATTTTATGCTCGCAAGTTTTTATAGTGTCATTTAATATAAGCTGTAATGCGAACAGAGATTAAAATTTTTACACGAGAATGAGTCAGTTCATCTCAGTCAAAAGGCGTCTACTAAAGGGCATTCACCAAACTTGTACCTGAAAACAATTAGTTAATTATTTCAGCCGAAAGATTTCCGAAAAATGTCTCTACGAAACTTGGGCCGCTTTTGCCACATTCACCATAGTTGGCAGAAAGATTAGCGATCGCAGGGCCGACAGTCTTTGATTTTCAAGCCTTAACTTGTAATGGTTTGACCGACATTCAGTCAACTGCCTACGTATGTTAAATTAAGTACCAAAACATCTCATACATCATCGTATTTAAGTAGCACTAAATGCAAGTAACTAAATATTACGGTAGTGTACATTTTTGAATACTTGTATCTGCAACTACAACTGACAAACACTGAAATATATCTTCAAACAGTGGCCATCATTCGTAGAATCTTACAACGGTGGCAATAAACGGTACATTTGAATCGCCATAAAGCGGGTAGTTTGTTAATATTTGAACGGCAGCGTGTCGCGTTGCACCACCGGGATCATTTATCGCTCGAACACCGCACAGGGTGGACGTCTTGCGGTGTCTCACATTTATTGAGGTAAAATAAGATGTTACGTTTGCATTGCTCAGTAATGGATGTTTATGAACTAGAAACAATTTCAGAGTTGAAAATAAAGATTTTGTAGCCATTTGTTTTTATTTTATTTGTTTAGATTACTTGATAACTCCTTTTTTTTAGCGCATTTGTAGATTTTAGTGTGACAACACACACGTTGTCGTCATACTAATCTGATATTTTTAACAAAATCTTCTAATTTTTGCTTATCAAATAGGCTACGCTTTGACATTATAGCCTTACTTTCAGAACCAAAGAATAATTTTATTGTATTTTGTAAATGGCAATAATAACGATCAATTAAACTGGTCTACGAGTTCGCTACACTTTACCATGAAAAGCGTTTTTCAAATTCATGAATCTAATCTGTAGTCTAGACTTATCTTCATATCTCCTCGCTCCAGACGTTAATTAAACAACCTGGCCGCTATGATTGATGAATACAATTGGATAGAACCTTAATTATGTGGGCGGTAATTACTTTATCACCGGCTCACCGCGGCCCTGAATTTAATAATAGGTATAATCACGATAATTATAGGTTACGTTTTAGGATAACGTGTTGATTTGAATTACTGTGATGGACATAAACCCAAAGTCTTATTGCTAGGGGTCTCCGTTTATGAAGGTCTGTTTCTTTTTTCAATTAATTGATTTTGTGCAATAATTTAACCGCTCAATAATAAGCAAAATGTAGATCCTTATGCGGGTTGTGTGGTACCTAACATTTAAGACGCTCTTGTGTAGTTAAAGATACAATTTTAGCATATACCGCGACTCATGAAAGCTGCTGATTTCTTTGGTTAAAGTTCTATAATCACATTTTCCTGAATTGCATTTCGGGTATTGCATCAACAGTGCTCAACAGCACACCTGGTGGTAAGTGATAAACACAGCTTATAAACTTTTGTTTTGTCAGGAATTCAGCAAAGTTGCTACTTACTGTGAAGTTAGTGGTCTCTTCAAGAATTTTTCGATAAAAACTGAAGCTCTCAGTATTTTGTTCATTACAGAAGTAAGTAATATGTAGACATATAGATGAAATAAACGCTAAAAGCGAATCATAATCGTGTTCAGGTAATATCGATGTTCATTCACTCAATGATTATTGTTGCTGTGGTGTCGAATGATGCGTTGATAGAACATTACCCATAGAATTCATAGAATATCGAAATTCAGAAAATATATAGATTTCTGTATTTGCCGAATCTTCGAAAAGAAATAGTTTTCTGTAATATCTTAATGATATGAGGGTGACAGACCTACAAATGTTTCCTTATGTGTTCGTTAACGCCTCATCAGAAAGGTCATCGATGTCCCTTCCTATTCGAGTGAACTGTAGCGAATCAGTAGTAAATTGCTACAATACGACAATCTTATCTCTGACGACATTATGTAAAGGACATGTTAATTAAACGACGAACTCTTCTGTTTTTAACCGACTTCAAAAAAGGAGGAGATTTTCAATTCGACCGAATATATATTTTTTAGTATTTTATTGTCTGTGACAGCTAAGTAGTGACCGCCGCTCAAAAAGCATAGTCTTTTTTGATTCTAGAAATGCCACTTGCTACTGCCACTTTATTGAGACTGCGTCTGTAGTTCGGTGGTACTGTGCACGGACTGTCACGCATAGTTCGCGGGTTCGATTTCCGCTCAGTGTAAATATTTCTTTCCATGAGCATGTCTATTTGAATTGGGCTAAGTGTTTCTATGTATACTATTATTAGCTGAACTCTAGAACTACCAGTCAGATTGAAAAAAAATATTTTTGCCTATCATAGCCCAGTTCTTGCGGAAGGTTATAGGCTAATATCACGCTACTGGCACATGAGTAGATGCTACTGGCGACGCGAGCAGAGCAGGTAATAATAAAAATAATAATAATTTATTTTTCTTACCACACTATAAACATGATTACATCTACAGAATTTAATATAAGATCTACGGAATTTAATAGTAAGCAAAGGCGCGGTTTCACTCACGCCTTTGCTTACTGCTCTGCTCCCGTCGCCAGTAGCGTGATGTTAAATATTCCTCGAGAACTGCGGGCTATCGTACGCAAAATGAATTTTTTTAATCCGGCTGGTAGTTCAAGAGATAAGCGCGTTAGATTGACGGACACAGTACATTTAAACTTGAAACAGATTTTGAGCGAAGTAAATACTTTTCTAGGCGATCCGGTCCATTCATGCTGAAACCATAGAGAGTATTCTACATGTTCATAAGGCTACGAAAGTTTAGTTACGAATGTGGATGAAAGGAACAGATTAAATATAAAAGGTCTATATTAGTATTAATAATCAGAACGTATCAGTCTCCATCGTCAACAGAAGGCAAACCCAATATCTACGCCGGGACTTCATCACTTCATTCACAATACAACCGTTAACCCACCTAAAACCACCAAATAGAAAATACGAGTTACACATAGTTGCCGTTCTACCGCACTATTTCAAAGGCTTAAGTCCAGTGGAAAATTTCACAATTTACAGTTAAAATCTTTACTAAGTGATGCGATGCAGAAAATTGGTACCCAACCAAGGATTTTAGTTTTACTCCGGTGGGATTCGAAATGGAATGGACTTGCAATGAAACGACATAAGTTTGGATTGGCCAGTAGAAATAAGAAACGCAATTATTATGTTTTATTTTTAACCACTTGCAAAACATCGCAATACAAAGCTTATGCCCAAATACTTAAATGGAGCTTATTTATTACATTCTTCGCTAGTAGATGGTATCGTCACTTGATACTAGACATTTGAGCGTTATTTATAACTAGGATTCCGCAGCGCGGTTTCACCAGCGTCTTTGCTTACTGTTCTGCTCCCGTTGCCAGTAGCGTGATGTTACATAGCCTATAACCTTCGTCGAGAACTGAGCTATCATACACAAAAAGAATTTTCAAATTCGACTGGTAGTTCCAGAGATTAGCGCGTTCAAACAAACAAACTCTTCTGCTTTATATAATAGTATAGAGTATAGATGAGCAGAAGCCAGAACAGGTTTTTTTTTCTATAAGCTCTGAATGCGCTCTCGCCTGGAATATATACGGTAGTAGATCCACGCTGGTTTCAGCATGAATGGGCCGGATCGTCCGGGAAAGTACTACGCTCTCATAGAAGATCGACGTAATAGTAGTATTATCCTTACTACTGCGTTTCGCTCGGTGAGTGAGAGCGCCGGTGGCCCAATTTCCCTCCTTTCCTCTTCCTCACCTCCCTCATTCCCTTCCCGTAACCCCATTCCCAGCCGCCATAGTGGAGGCCACCATACCAGCAGTTTAAGAAGATGGTATGGTGGCCACCACTTCTAGATGCCACTGACTGCTTAACATCAGGCGGGGTGGAGTCACTTTGGTAGGCTAATATAAAAATATATGTATATATACGCCATTATCTGATTTTATACAGTACTTACTGCGGGTTCTTTTTACATAATACAATTTTGTCAATGATCTTTGATATAGATAAATGTGTTTACCAAGTTCTAGAGTGGACATTACGAACTGAAAGATACAAATTTATCTTTAATTTAGTTAGTTAAATACTAATATTTCATGTTATTATATAAATAATCCTTTACACGTATCCCAAATCCACTGGAGTCTGTAATAACTCGAAACATCTTATTACATCTCATAATTCCTTCAGTATCCGTTTGATTTGATGCATCAATGATCTTTACTCGCTGTTCGATGTCGCTCGTAAGTTGTGCAACATCCTTTGGAAAGCTTTGAACCAAGAAATTGGTGGATGTGAACCGATATTTTGTTTAGTAATGTATGAAATGGAATATAAACCTTGGTTTTGAAAGGATGATTTGTGTTTTTAAAACTTGGCTTGATATTTTGATGGGTTTAAAACGGTTGAGATTTTGTTTGATTTACTTTTATAGGTTGGAAGGTTTTATAATATAAGCTTTCTATTTTTCTTTGAAATATAGCAACTGAACCGATAAATATGCAGACACTAGTCTTACATATTGCTGAACTAGGCCTGTTCGGCGCAACCGTGAGACAGATGCTAGAAAACTCTTTATTATACTTAGCTTATAAGTACTTGTTTTGTTGTTTAACTTATGCACATTGTGTGTCTTTTGTCTATGTTAAATAAATGTATTTTCTTTCTTTCTTCTTTCTTTCTTTCTTATACCAATATCAAGTGTAAATTAATCTACTCGTTGTCAATTTTGTGTTCAGACTGAAGATGTCGTCAAACGGAGGTGTTGTCGTAGCCACCACGCTTGGCAAGCGGTCTGATTTAATTGACGCAGATAACGCTGCTAGGTACTAATGTTTTCGTCGGCTTTTACAACACCCACGGAAGATAATGATATTTATATATAACAAACTTACGATGATCCTATTAATATTATAAATGCGAAAGTTTGTGTGTGTGTTTGTTACCACTCAGCGCCAAAACGGCTGAACCGATTTCAATGAAAATTGATATAAGTACTTATAGATAGATTAGGTGCCGGAGACGGACATAGGCTACTTTTGATCCCGAAAATCGGTCTGGTTCGCGAAGGGATACAACAAATCATATATTACGCGCGGCCAAATCCGTGGGCGCAGCTCGTATTATATTATTTTAATGAATACACACTACAAGAGTGACTTGAGTACTTATATATCTCTTTGTTCTTGGTTTACGTCTACGTCTTTTGTTTTTTATTGGCGACAATGTCAGACGAGCAAACAACCCACCTGATGGTAAGTGGTAACCGTCGCTCATGGACTAGGTACTCAGTCTCTGGTAATGCTAGACATTCTGCGAAGTATTGAGAGAGGTGAGGAAAAGGGAAAGGGGATAGGGGAAGTTGGGCCTCCTGCGCTCTCACTCACCAAACGAAACGCAATAGTATGGATACTACTACACTTAAGTCGATCTTCTATGAGAGGGTAGTACTGCCCTTGTCGATTCGGCCAATTCATGCTAAACCAGCGAGGATCTACTACCGTAGAAAACATCATACAAATAAACTGAGTAACTTTGTTTAATAATTGCTTCTCAACAAACGCTATCAAATGATATACGGTTGAAATCAATTACTTCACAAACATTAGACCATAAATCCACAATATTCAGCAAGATGAGGGCCCAAAAGTCAAAACTCATATAAACACTCAATTACTCGCCGATACAGAGCATACGTCATTAAAATTGACATTACTCTTCAAGTTGTCATATTAAGCGCTGACCCAAATCTGTCGTATCAAGCTATAAATACACATTGTCCGATATAACAAGACCCTTCAAACACTACACAACAGGTGCTAAATATAAATACAGTAAAGCTCAATTTAAGTGGTTATTCGTAAGCTTGGTATAGCATTACGTCGATGATATGTGACCCTGAGTCACGTGCTAAACGTATAGTTGATACTCGTAAACATTGAGATACCGTTTTGAATCTGTACCTATCTTTGAAATTGTTTAGTGGCTGTATTAGGTTTATGGTAAATTTAAAGTGCAGTCCAACAGATTTATTCTTCTCTTTCTCTGAATAGAATAGAGGTAATCCTCTTATAGACTGACGTACACCTGAAGCACTTTGAAGCTTGATAACCCCTCTGTTCTTTTCCGACTACTCTTTAAAGTTCGGTAGGCTTGGTTGTGTTTTATCTACAATATCTAGATAACATAATCGTTATCACCTAACATCAGATCTGTATGCTTATTTGCGACCTAATGACTTACTAAATAAATAATAAGTTTAAAGTAGGTGTACAAAAGCGCGTAAATTATTCTATCTACATGTCACAATAATTAACAAGATGTAATTCCATATTCGCTATGATCTAGGTCTGCCTCAGTAATCTAACTACTTTTGGGTGACCTACAAAATACGACGATAACTATGATATACTAGCTGTTGCCCGCAGCTCCGCCCGCGTAAATGTCTATTATATCTCTGTTTAAATTGACGATTTTTCATACAAATTTTCATCCCCTATTTCAACCCCTTTAAGGCATTTTTGATAAAATGTATACGATAAAAGATAGCTCCCCCGAGGTCTAATCTATCTCTATACTAAATTTCATCAAAATAGGTTCAGTGGTTTAGGCGTGAAAGCGTAGCATAATGAAAGACAGACAGACAGACAGACAGTTACTTTCGCATTTATAATATTAATATGGACTAGCTGACCCGGCGAACTTCGTGCCGCCTAAAAGTCGATCAACATACTTAATTTTTCTAAAATAAATGTAGCCTAAGTTACTCATTATTACATCAGCTACCTGCCAATAAAAGTCCCGTCAAAATCGGTCCAGCCATTTCAAAGATTAGTCGGAACAAACAGACAGAAAGACAGACAAAAATTGTAAAAAATATTATTTGGGTGTATATACCGTATATATATTCATATACATGTAGTAAAAACGGTTATTTCAATATTACAAACAGACACTCCAATTTTATTATATGTATAGATTATTATGTATGTAGCGTATACGTAGAAATGCTGTAAATATCGTAATCTATCATCATCGTTGACTGTGAAAAAACCTTAAGCTTTTTTACCAACGCTTTGTTACAACATTATAGGTACTTCAATTACTAAACCACGTTTGCGTGTACGTTATAAAATAGTAGCTATTTTTGTATAAAAGAAGTAAATGTATAAATATAGTAAGGAGTTTTCGAGATTGGAAGGCGTCCTATAAAACGTGCATAAATATATTTCGTTAGCATGTATGCAATTTTGCGCAAAGTAATAGAAAATACACAAAATTTTTGACGCAACAAACTCAATCAAATCTTTCTTTATATTTTTATATAAACAAAATGCGAAGATAACGAACAGACAAACAAATATACTGGGGATAGTAGACAGTCAAAGAGACCAGAAATATGCAATAAATCAAATTCGTATCTAGGTTTTTGTTTTCAAAAGGAAATTCTACGCTTCTGGCATGTACGTACGATTTTAGTAATAGTTGTATTCGTTTTATATGTGAAAATACTGAGCGAAGTAATATTGGTTTTGTATTGCCTTTAGTAGCAGACGAGCCAACAGGCCCCCTCTTGTTTTTTTTTTATATTAGCCTACCAAAGTGACTCCACCCCGCCTGATGGTAAGCAATGGAATTCAGAAGTGGTGGCCACCATACCAAAAGTCATCATCTTAAACTGCTGGTATGGTGGCCTCCACTATGGCGGCTGGGAATGGGATTACAGGAAGGGATTTAGCGAGGTAAGGAAGGAAGAAAGAGGGAAGATTGAGCCTCCAGCGCTCCCACTCACCGAACGAAACGCAGTAGTACGGATACTACTTCTCTTAGGGCGATCTTCTATGAGAGGGTAGTACTTTCCCGGACGATCTGGCCCATTCATGCTGAAACCAGCGTAATAACTGTCGCTCATGGACTGCGATGTCTCTCTGCTAACCTACCGTGATATTAATGCTCTCATTAAACTTTAAAGAAGGACATGTCATAGCGCTCGAGAAACACCGCAGCTGGTAGTTCGTCCTGTTATACCCTGCTAATGTATGTTTGACATAGGGCTGATGTAAAAGCCAGGCTGCTGAAAAAATGTGTCAGCATTTTTTCTGAGGGCTGAGAGAGGGCTGTAAGGTGCTCGCATGGATGAGTCAGTCGACTTAAGAGCCCAATCCGGGTCGGTCACAAAAATTTCTATTTCTTTGTCTAATAATTCCTAAATCATTTATTCTATTTTAATACCAATTCTTTTAACAAGTTAAAATGTTTTTTTTTTAAACTGAATTTGTCAAACCCGTTAAACAATTTGTAAATAGACACGGTAGTTCAGTGGTGTTGACATGCAGAGGTCTATAGTTCGATTCGGAATTGTATTCCTTACATGGCAAGTCTCGTCCTCTGTTTACCGCTAGCCTACCACTTCAAAACAAAAAGGCTTGATGCTATATTAAAGTAATATTTCTACGGTATCAAGTAGTTTAATGGAACATTCAAACAGCCCAACAACCCTAGTTATTACTTTTCCACATGTGTAGACATTACTAGGATTAGGGCTAACCTACTCTAATACTACGTAAGCAGCTAACATAGAATGTAAAGCTTATTTAGATTAGATTCCAGGCCATCTTTGATCACTGATCAGTCAACCTTGTATAGCTTGCCACGGCGCGCTTTCACCCGCGTCTTTGTTTACTGCTCTGCTCCCGTCGCCAGTAGCGTGATGTTACATAGCCTATAACTTTTCTCGAGAATAGGGCTATCAAACGCTTAACGAATTTTTTAAATCTGACTGGTAGTTGCAGAGATTAGCGCGTTCAAACAAACAAACAAACTCTTCCGCTTTATATAATAGCTTAAAGATTGTCATATGAAACTACCTAGTCCATTTTCTGACCTTATTTTCGTACTAGCGACCCGTCAGGGTTTCGCACGAGCGTAGGTCAATTTGATATAATTTTTATAATATAATATATTATTGTTACTTATACATAAATATTAACTTTGTAATGGTTTAGAAGTCAGCGGAGCTATCCGGAGCAATATACAGAAGAAAATAACTAGGTAATGGTAAAAAGCTGCAATAACATTCTGTAATTAGTAATCATTTTTACGGTAGTAGATCCACGCTGATTTCAGCATGAATGGGCCGGACCGTCCGGGAAAGTACTACCCTCTCATAGAAGATCGACTTAAGAGTAGTAGTATCCGTTCTACTGCGTTTCGTTCGGTGAGTGAGAGCGCCGGAGGCCCAATTTCCCCCCTTTCCTCTTTCCTCACGTCCCTCATTTCCTTCCCCTAACCCCATTCCCAGCCGCCATAGTGGAGGCCACCATACCAGCAGTTTAAAACGATAGCTTTTGGTATAGTGGCCGCCACTTCTGGATTCCACTGACTGCTTACCATCAGGCGGGGTGGAGTCACTTTGGTAGGCTATACTATAAAAAAAAAAAAAAAAACATACTAAATAATTAACTTCTATCTTCATGTCAATCCAAAAGTTGTGTGTCTGGAAGAGATCGCTTTTAGCGATAAGACCGCCCATTATCATTATTTATTGTTACTTATTTTTCAATATCTAATGTAAGTTATTAAATATGGTGTACAATAAAGCATAGTCTATTCTAAATCTCTATATTAACAACATTAATGCTTAGCAGTGGCGTGCACAGACATTTTCTATGGGGTAGGCATAACATAATTTGCCGAAATGTGTTGATTAATGTTTATGATAATTTTGAGTGACCACCTCCAATTGACTTATTCAATAATATAATTTAATATTCCAACAACTACACACAACGTCATCTAGACCCAAAGTAAGCATATATACTTGTATTGTGGGTTCTAGATTGCGGATATATACATACTTAAATACTATTTTTTTGTAAATACATATTATAGGTACCTACATAGAAACACCCAGACCAATGTTAAAAAACATGTTCATGCACACAAATATTTGCACCGAGCGGGAATCACATAATTATGATGATGCTTTTTTTGCGAAATTAAAATTTATTGTTATTTAGATTGGTAAGGTATTACGAACGTTTTGTAACTTATGAAATAGCTATCACGGAAAACACAAGAGACTATGTAGGTACCTACCGATTGCTTACTTTGTAAATATAGGTAAAATCGGTAAGGAAAATTATGTATTTCATTGCTAAAGTACTTACTTAATGTTAAATTTTAGTTTGTCTTTTCTGTTACCTATCATTAACATCACAAATGGTATTGAATCTTTATTATAACAAAAATAAATGGACCACGGAATCATATTAACCATACTTACTGACACAATCACATCACAGCTATTTTTTGACGCGAATAAAATATAAATATATTACGCAACTAAATTAGATCGCTTACCAAAACTCTTAAAATGACATCCATAGATGCATATTTAATTTATTAGGTTATTACATAAACTACAAATCAACCAATGAGAAGTCATGAAATGCGTCGTCATTGATTAGGCTATACGCCTCTAGGGAGTGCACGCCACTGATGCTTAGTAAAAACAAAGGAAGTCTTTACACAAATAAAAATTGTGGCAATTATAAAATTATACGTAGGTAGATATTATATTCATCATTATATTTATAAAATCGACTACTTGATACCTAGCTTCTTAGTTACATCTCTTACTTTAAACGCTATTTGTATTGTCCATTTGTCAATTAAATAATTCTGATTTAATAATTTCAATTCTAAAATTTGTTTACGAATCCTAAGAACGAATCGTCTATAGTGATATTCGTATACATACAGGTCTATCATACTAAATTCAATCCAAAACATGTCTTTAGGAACATATATCACTGCTATAACATTTTGCAAGTGGCATACACCCTTTCACGAGCCGATTCGCCGCCCCGCTTCATGCAAACCGCACGAATACTGCCTCTTACATAACAATAATACCTTTTCTACAACCTCCCTGATAAATAGCTGGATATATGGACAACATAAATTTCGTAACCTACACCACGTGGTTCAATAATGTACGCAATGTGTTGCAGCGCCATCTAGCGGGTGGTTGTTGAGTTACGTAGACAGAGAGCTTAATGATTTTGTTGGTTTCGACTTACGAGTAAAGTTCTCTCCCTTGATGTTGGAGCAAGCGTTTGAGAACGATGATAAAAGATGGCGTTACTAGTATCGTTTGGTTTAGTTTCAAAAATAATTTGTATTTTTTTTATTTTATTTTATGATTATATTTATATGCTTTTTATTGTTACAGCTCTCCGAGCTCGAGCAGAGAGTCCTGGAAGCTGAAGGCCGAGCTGAGGAGGCGGAAGATAAGGTAACATTTTTTTAGTACAAGTAGTTAGATATTTACCTAGATCACTATCACTAGTGCTTTCACACTGGAACGCATGTAGCTACGGTTCGCATTCGACGTAGCGAAAGGTTACGGCAGATTCTACTTCGAAGAAAACACTTTTTCGGTATTTAGATGTTTTTGGTATGTGTATGTATGTTTAGGTAATCAGGAGGTACCATTGACTGTCTAACATAAATACCTATATTTCATGACACGTTGTCAGTATCACGTTCTATAAACAATTTCTTCATCTGTTAGAATATGAAGCACACAACATTCTCACCGATTTGTTGCTACGCGACTACGTTGCTACGCTGCTACACACTGAGCCCTGAAAATAATGTAAATACTTTTCTGGCATCAAAAAGCACTTTGGCTTAGCTCAACTTAGCTGGCAATATAACTATTTCCTTTTACAGTACCAACGCACAAAAATTGCTTTACGGCAACCTACAATGCAGGCCGAATCACACGCAATAGAAATACTTTTTTTAAATTGGTAATAGAAGCGCTTTACAGTAGGTAGGTAACTGACATATTATTTATTGCTTTTATTAGTTTCGATAAATTAAGACCTTTCTTCTTGTAATAGTTTTATTGTATAAAGTCTTAAGTTTTAAAGAAATAATCAACAATGAAGAATCAACAACGTTACGATTGCGCGGCTATAACTTTCAATCCTAAATATTTTGTAACATATTTATCTAGAACTTCTAATTCCTTTTTCGACATTTTTTGACAAATTAAGTCTTCAACAGACAAAAAGAATTAGATCTCTAACCCAAGCGGTTGCTGAGATCTCCATGGCCGCGCAATCGTACACGTTACGTTGGCGCGGTCAACTTAAAACCCTTATAATTTCTTTACTTCTACTTCGACAATTTTTTTGTTTGTACCCTTCGATTTCGACAAGTTCCGACAAAATATTGGGCAAAGTTTTTTTCTGATTCGATAACTTGGCGGAGCAATCGTAACGCACACATATTTTTTTTAACAAAAAGATAAACAATAAAAAATAACTTTCTGCCTTGCGGGTCAAATCACTCGCAATTTTTCTTTATTATACCTAAAAGTGAATTTCAATAAATTATTTTTTTTTGACAAATACATAAACGATACAAAAATATAATTATATTCTTTATATAAATAAATGTTATTTTCTTTCAATGTAGGCCGAACGCAAATATAAATTCTTTTTTCAAATCCTAGAAGCGCTTTTTAATAAAACCTTTTTTTGCACAAATAGATTCTCCCTTATGAAATGTGCAAGTCAGGACGGTCAGCAAAAATCGTTCCATTAATTTTGTTTCCTTCGTGTTTTTAGCAGCTTTTGTTTGGCAGAACCTACGTCATTCGGTCATTTCGAAAGCGAAAATGACGAAAACACATTTACTGCAAACAAAATTGAATTTGTCCACTTAATACAGAGTCATAAGAATCCAATTCCTTTGATAATTATATTTCGGTTATGTCCTTTGGGGTGGACTTATTTCGGGATAAACGTTGCCTGATTCGGCTTTAATTTTGTATGGTCAGTGACGTGGTGAATACATTTTATAAAATCTGAGATGATATTAGATTCAGTTTAGCTAAACATAAAGTTAAATAATTTTGATCATTAATCAGTGAATATAGACTAACATTTTTTTTGTTTTGATATTATATACTTAAAGAAACGTAGGTTCCTATTATTTCATAATAGGTATCTATTTTGCTAGAAAACTAATTTTCAACCAATCTTAATTGAACATTGAACCAGCGCACAGTGGTCCATGTTCCTAAGAAAGGCGGTCATAGAGGTTGTATGTCGGATTAAAAATGAAATATTAACTTTTTTTTCTAAGAAATGATTGTTTTAAGGTTCTAATGATAATAACAAGTAAAACAATAGATATATTTTTAAAAAGGTAGATGTATATTCTCAAAAAAAAAGGATCCATCCATACTAATAAATAGTAGGTAACAATAAAATAAGTATTATTTATAAATTATTTCGAAGTTACAAATAAACTCGAGTCATCGTTTGCTGAATCTGAAAATTTCTGCTTGTATTCACTATGGCCTGTGCTGTCATCGAAACCCCATTTACCAATTAAAACAAATTCGCTTTCAGATACGGGAAGACTATCTAAAACAGGTTTTTGAGATTCAACAATTCGACTTGATGTATGATCTAACAACGATTGCAAATTAATCTCAGCAGATGATTCCGTTACGCGAATATCAGTTGGGTAGCAACGTTTTTTGTCTTCCAACACTTTTTGATAACATGGAAAAGCATTTGGTATTTTAGAATTAATCAAGTTTTTTAATAAAATGTATTGATGTTTAGTTAGTTTAGCTTCAGTAATAAATGAAACGATTTCATCGGGAGTTAAATTTTAAGAAACTGTCGGCTGATTGATTGGAATCACTAAGTAAAGTATTTATGGCAGAATCGTCTATTTGAGATAAAATTGCAAACCTGCGACGTTTGCTTCTCTTGCTGCATTCTCCAAACTCCTTCCTGTGCTGCGTCCTGCTTGTAGATTGAAGATATTCGCTTGTCTCGTCGTCGTTTTCATGTAGTTCTTCGTTAGAGCTCCCAAGAATGCAGACTTCGATCTCATTTAACCAGTCACCGTATTTGGCAATCAGCTTAGCTTTTGACCTCCCCAGTTTCTTCCAATATGCAGCAAACCATATACAGAGATTACAAATTAAATCTCTTAAGTAATCGGTCTGGATATTTTCAGTGTCCGGTAAAGAATTTGCTAGCATTCCAAACACTTCACGAGATCTATCTGCCTCATTTTCTTTACTTGTCGCATTCAACCACGTGTCTAGGACAAGCATTCGAGGAAAAGAACACTTGATGATGGATCCTATAGAATAAAAGAAATGAAAATTACAAAATATGCTAAGGTATCAAATTTACCTATATACGACTTTGTCTTTGCCATGACCTATAAGCAATCCTCGGCGCACTTTGGCGCACCTAGATGTTACAGATTCTAAAACTAGACAAACAAGAGATTATTTTGATATATGTTTCATCTTTGGGGATTCGTTCCTTCCTAAGTAAAAGTCTAATTAAATATGGCAAAGCGGTAAAAATCAAAGAAATCGGAAGTCTCTCTTGCTTCTCTTGCTGCATTCTCCAAACTCCTTCCTGTGCTGCGTCCTGCTTGTAGATTGAAGATATTCGCTTGTCTCGTCGTCGTTTTCATGTAGTTCTTCGTTAGAGCTCCCAAGAATGCAGACTTCGATCTCATTTAACCAGTCACCGTATTTGGCAATCAGCTTAGCTTTTGACCTCCCCAGTTTCTTCCAATATGCAGCAAACCGTATACAGAGATTACAAATTAAATCTCTTAAGTAATCGGATATTTTCAGTGTCCGGTAAATAATTTGATGGTGCTGATTACACAATAGGATTAAAAATGTCGTACATACCTTCTATTTGAATATCCACGGCACAAAATTATCACAAACAATCAATTTCCGAGAAAACAATACTTTAAAACAATAGAAATTTTGCGACAAAGACAACGCTAATTAGCACTATTGGAATGTTATCACTTCTGTGCACAAAATGAAATGTTCCTTTCATGTTATTGTAATTTCTTTTATACCTGGGGGTAGAAGGGTTATTTGTCTACCCTGTAGTGATAAATGACGTCATAATTCAACCATCGACATTTCAGCCCTATGACCTATGGATGGACCACTGTGCAGCGCAGCGATAATTTAAAAGTAATCTCTATCAAAAAGAAAATCTCTTTGGTCTTCTTTGTATGTAAAAAGGCACAGTAGTACAAAGGTACATTAGGTAGGTATATATTGGAACAACGACGATGATAAAATATATCATTAACTCAGAAGTCCCAATTATGTACGTACAATAAAAAAAATAAAAAATTAAATATTGACAAAATCGATAACCAAATAGCCGTCTCTCTAAAACTTTGAATGAATTGTATATCGTCCGTACATTAAATTTGTATAGTAATATCGGTACAAAGTGTATATAATAGTAATTCTGAACCAAATCCCGGCGATATAATTCACGGTCTTTATGGCCTATAAAGACACTTGTTTTAGTTTAGAAATTGTAAATAATTTTTTATATAAAAATTTTATGATCCCGTTTTCTACAAACGACATGCGATAAGTATAAAAATATACGTTATATAGTTAATTTTTATTAACTATGCTTGCTCTCGGCGTTGCCTTCAAACCTCTCTAAAATCACAAATTGTGTGCTTATCTGATACAGCATAATTTATCTTATATGTTTAAAACCGTATCCCCATTAAAAACAAATACACATACCTAAACATGATCAATGTACATGAGCAACAGAAGCGGTTTTGCCTTTGGCTGCAAGTAGTGTATAATCCTGTTTTCGTGTAATAAGTGACAGCGGCAGACAGCGGCTTCTAAAGTCCATAATAGCAGATAACACGTAACACAATACAGACCGCTTGCTTACTCCTCAATAAAGGTAACAACTAAATTAGTAGCATAGTCCGTCTAATAATACTAATACTTTAGTTATAGATATGACCAATATGACCATTCACATACCCCATGAAGCCAAACTATTCCTGTCGCTATGAAATTGGAGTCATAACATACCGTGACGATCTACTATCTCACATAACCATTTTATTTGACAATATTCTTGACCGAACGGCCATCAAACACCCTAATAAAGTACGAAAACTGCGCAAGGGACTCATGCTTTTCGGTTATAAGCATGCTTAGAAGAGGAATTATTTATTCGACTGTCAATTTCGTACGCAGAAATATGAATATAGCAAAGCAAAAAGCAAAATTGTTCACAAAAATTTCAGTAAATTCGTGTATCTAATATTGTTAGTCCATAGTCAAAATCAAACCCAATTTCGAATGATACCCTTAAAACCAACGTTCCTTTTAAGTTAACCATCATTTTGATACGTTTTCCTCCTCCCCGAGGCCACGAAATGTTTAAATAACATCATTTAAACAAGCACGTCATAAAAGTCTATAAAATGTACTCCGTGACTGTGGCGTTGGAAGACATTTGTTGGAATACATGCTGACAATTGCTGACAGAGAAATACGATGACATTATGTAGGGGAGAGGTACTGTCTGAACATAACAGTTTAGATAATATTTTATTTCCTTGTAAATGTTAAAGTTTTACTTTAGCGAGCACTTGTAGGCCGTAAACGATAAAAGGAGTAAAAAAGACACTGAAGTGTCGCAAGAAAACGACAGATTTGTATTTATTTTTATCATATTAAATTGAAGTTTTTTTCCAAAAGACTTTCATTCGGAGATACAGTATACAATTGAGTATTGTCTAACTAATTTTGTGTGATTTAAAATAAGCTTAAGTATTTAAAAAAGTAGATATGTAAATGAGTTTACATAAGTAATTAAATATTCATTTTAACCGCACTATAAATAAATACTTTTTTAAGAATATTCATAGCGTACTAAATAAAACTTAATAAGCAGATTTTTGAAGTTATACTTCTTTTGCCGCGATTTTGAAAAATGATGAGAGTGATATTTTTACGATGCGCGCGCACACAGACAGAAAAAAGCAACACCCTGAAGTTAGTTGCGAACCTTTTACATCCTGAAGTTAGTTGCGAACCTTTTTCTATTTAACCAATATAATTAGAGAACATTTTTGACAACATTTTCAAATCTCACCAAAAAGTTTATCCTCAACAAAAACGCATCAATATTTCTGTCGTTTCCAACAGTACTTTCATAGCTGTGTGTACAACGCACAACACAAGTGTGTACGTTCAGATCGCTGGGGATGGCCACTATTGATTTTCCCAAGTATGACTAACAGCCCGTTTGTTATTAATTTATATGAGATGCTATTTGTACTTACCACGCTGTTACGTAGGATAAGTTATCATTAATACAGGATTTGGATCGAAAGGGATTATATCCCCTAGTTTTCATTGTTCTGTTTGTTTGAGAAAAGGGTTAATTTTTTTATGGATGCTTGCTGTGCTTGCGTTATGACTCAGCCAGTAATTAATAAGTATACATCCGTAAAAAAAAAAAAAAAGTATGTATATGTATTATATTTCAGTTATCTAGTACCCATAACACAAGCTCTGCTTAGCTTGGGACTAGATGACGGTGTGTGATAGTGTCCACATATTATTTATTTATTTATTATAAGTTTCTTTTAAATATTACTAAAATTCAAATAAAGGAAAAAGTGCGAATTTACTAATAGTTTTCCTAGGAATTGCCGAAGTTTCAAAAGAGCATTCACTTGATGATGCCTTCCAAAGTTCAAAATAACATGAACAAAAGCCCATGAGCGACGGTTATCACTACCATAAATAGCTTTACCGCTCGACTGCTAACTTAACGAAAACGGAGGGTAAAACTTTACGCATCGCAGTTTACGCCTTGAATTGGTTTTTTATTTATTTAATAGCAAACAAGGGTGCACACTATGGCTACAAGACTGTTGTACGGATACAAAGTAAGCGCACTAGATGTACCTGTTTGTCATAAAAATATTATAAAAAGCATCTCGCATAGTAACCATAGTGCAGGCCGCCAAGTTAACAGTTTGCCAAGATAGCTACCTCTCCTGTATAATTCATGTTGGTAGGCTAATGTATGAAAGTCAAACTCATTTTAAATTTAGATCCACTGATTGAAACTTGTGAACGTAACAATGTCGAGAATAATAATATTGGGAATTAGGACCAATGAAAGATGTGAGTTTATAAACTAATGTATAATATAATTATTATTTAAAAGGAGAGGTGTGTGTTCACTCTCGCTCAATACAGACAGGATACTAACTAGTCTAGTAACCGAACAGTTATTTGTGTAAAAAGGTTCTTATGAAAGGAATCTAAACCACTTAAGTGGGAGGGATATATTTTTGGTTTATTCCAATTTGTCAGCTGATTTTCCTACGGGTCGTGAAAAGAGAACAAAGGTACGAGCCACAAACTTAATTCACTACGCCTCGAAAACATCAAACACTTTATACCACATCCATAATGAAACATTCTTCATCATCATTATCAACATGCTACGGTGGTCTACTGCTGAACATAGGCCTCAAAGCTCACCATCTTTAACGATGAAACATTCATTGCTATCAAATAAACATTGTCTATCTATCGTAAATTTAAAACAAAATCACGTTAAGAACTTATTACGTATCTGTACGTGATCACAAATTCTTACTCAGAACAATGTCACGCTGGGGACAGGCAGCGCCATTTTATCGGTCAACGTAAAATTGCAGGCTATCGAGACGATTTTGCTGTCCTTTGACTCAACTTTTATTGTCATGCTGTCGATATTGATGTGTATTTAACAGTATATAGTATTTTCAAGATTCTTATTACCATTATCTCGTAATTAAAGTTAAATAAAATAACTTTTTGTTATCTTATTAAACAAAAAAGTTGCACAAAACATAGAGTATTATTTAACAAAGAAAAGAAAATACATGTTTTGATGCACAAAATATTATACAATTTATTTTTTTATAACTTGAACCGAAAACCTAACCCGAGTGCTAGGTTGGTTAGGTTGTGTGGTGTGTTAGTTTAGGAACGAGCAAAATATTTTTTTTTACCTTGCCCAATCGCCAAGTTTGGCAAAGGGATGGCGATCGTAGTGGTCAGTGGAGGCAGCGTCATTATGATTCGCACATTACATTAACATGTGTAATATATTCAAGAACCTTCTGGATTTTAAAGCACGATTCACGTCGTAACGTCACATCACTTAATTAACATGAAAAAGCTCTTAAGATTTAAGTGAGACATTCTCGTAATCTATACTATTATGAGGTAATTGCACCAGTAATGGACAAGTAACCAGTGATGAATATAAGAGTATGAATGATTTTTTTAAATTAGGAATATTTAACTGTAAACAAATTATCAAGCTATCAATGCTTGACGGTTTTTTTTAAATTCAGATAGCAACTATTTTTGACAGGAGGCACAATGTGGTATTGAAAAATTATGTTCGCGACCGTTGTTACCTAATTTAATAATGAGGTATGTAGAAGTTTGCTTTTTGATTTATAATTGCTATATTCAAACGAAAAGGATGTTTTGTGCATAAAATTAAGATGTAAACACAACGTCTTAACGACACAGTGTGTTTTTATCATAACTGTCTATCACTGATGCAAAAAATTGAAGTTTTAATTTGTTAATAACATTAAAACCAATTACAGTGTCCTACATTAAATACAGCAGAAATGTAGAAAAAACCGACTCGTGCGTCAGCTCGTCCCAAAACAAACTCGGACTATTGGGCCGAGTTGACGAATTTCAAAATTAATATTTATTTCGTTCGTCATCTCGTCCCACTTTATTTTTCTTCAATATTTTAAGTGCTTCGGTACAGTCCAAACCAAAACTTTTCACTATATACGAGTAAATAAAAGCCAAGAATTTAGGGAATCAACATTTATATAAGTAATAATAAAAATCAAAGTTAGTAGGTACATTTTAGTTGCGTTTTATAAATCACAGTTATCTATCACATAATCAGTTCTATTCATAATAATTAAGTACAGACATACTTAGTTTAATATTGCGATATTAAGGCGATATAGACAATTGTGTGCGCCACTATTGGAAAAAAAATCATCACTCATCCATCACATAATCAGTCTTACTTACTACTTACTAACAATAAATTGTAAAGTCAGCCTTTATTTACTATAGTTAAGCCATTACCAACATGCAAACAGAGTCATAATTATATCATTACATCAAAGGAATATGACAATGCAACTCGTTATTGATAAAGGCTACTCGGACGCAGGTAGCTAAGGCAATGAGGTTAAATTTAAAGTAATTATGTATAGTTGAGTGTTTTTTAATAAACGAAAATTAAAACAAAACACCCTAAACAATATTATGCATTATTTCTTGAATGTCTTCTTCATTACCTGTTATCGACAAAGTTATTTTAACTATTCTACATAACACGAGAGCAGTTTCATAAGATTTTGGCATCCACTCTGGTATTTGACTCTTTATCAACCGAAACATAATTTCGTAAGTTCTCTTGGTTTTGTTTGGAAGCAGAGCAAAAATTACGGGTATAATATTATTGTGAGTTTTAGTGCTTCCTAAATCCACATGCAGCGAGTATAATTGAGATATATTATAATTGGTAGAGAGAGCTTGACCTTAACCTCTCTCCTTAGTTTGACGTCCTCTGATTGGATTCCCGATAACCCTTTGTCCAATAACGACGCTTCACTGCCATTGTGCATGGTTGACTTTGACCAATAGTATGACATCAGTGCTGTGCAACACACTAGTGCTAACAGACGTCATTTTCATATTTTTTTGTCTTATTAAAGAAGTTTAAAATAAATCACAGACACTTTTCTTCCTGACTGTTTTTGACGTTTAGCTATTGTTAATATTTAACAGAATTTAGAATGGGACGAGATAACGAACGAAAAAAATATTAATTTTGAAATTCGTCAACTCGGCCCAATAGTCCGAGTTTGTTTTGGGACGAGCTGACGATTGAGTCGAAAAATCACAGAACCTTCGATTTTAAATATGTATTGTATTGAAGCAATTACTATTATTAATGAAATTGCAAAAATACTAAGTGTTGCGCTTAAAGTGTCCGTTATTGGTTCCTTTTCCTATATAAAGCGGAAGAGGTTGTTTGTTTGTTTGATCGCGCCAATCTCTAGAGCTGCCAGTCGGGTTCGAATGACTCTTTTGCGTTTGATAGTCCAGTTCTCGAGGTAGGGCATATACTATGTATCATCACGCTCCTGGCGACTGGAGCAGAGCAGTAATCAAAGATGTTACTTAACGCGGTAGTATTTTATAATTGAACAACTTCGTTTTATATACAAACACGAACTTGGTACTTTATGCCTCAGATTTAATGGAGTCCGTGGATCTAGGGTCACAAGTAGACGCAATCTACACAGACTTTTCGAAGGCGTTTGACAAGGTAAACCACAGAATACTCTTAGACAAACTTTACATGTTAGGTATAACAGATAACATTCTAGATTGGTGTCGATCTTACCTTACAAAACGTCCGTTAGAAGTGGCTGTGGATAATGAACGATCTGAACGCTTTTTGGCGCTGTCTGGTGTCCCCCAGGATTCTGTACTGGGACCACTATTTTTTAACGTATTTATCAACGATCTGGCAAAAGGTGTCAAACATTCCAAGCTATACCTCTTCGCTGACGATCTTAAGTTGACTAAAAGGATCTCATGTTAAGAAGACTGTAAACAACTGCAAGAAGACGTTGACAACCTCCAAGATTGGTGCACTTCAAATAAAATGTTTCTAAATGTCGCAAAATGCCACCACATAAAGTTTACCAAGAAATGTAATAAGTATCATTCCAAATACATATTAGGTGGCGACCAACTGCAAGAAGTTAATGCCATAAGAGACCTCGGCATCATAGTTGATAGTCATTTGCGGTTCTCAGATCACATTGATCAAATTATAAAGGTGGCAAATAGATCATTAGGTTTTATTCTCCGAAATACTAAAGATTTCAAAAACCCTTCTTCAATAATTTTGATATATAATGCTTATGTAAGAAGTAAACTAGAGTACTGCAGCACCGTCTGGTTTCTAGACTATAATATTCATATAAACAGAATAGAGAGAATACAAAAAAAATTGGTCCGCAGTCTATCCTACCGCTTTAAGATACCAAGAAAAATTAGAACTTACACTGAAAAATTAAAACATTTCCATCTGGACGCTCTTTCGGTGCGTCGGGTTCATCTGGATATGTCCTTATTACATAAAATTACGAACAACCAAATTGACAATCCTGTGCTGATTGGTCAATTCGCATATAATGTTCCTACAAGAATACCGAGATACCCATGCAAATTGTTCGAAAACAAATTTTGTAGAACAAGAATGGGTCGTAATTCACCAGTTGTACGTTTGGCCCGTCTGTACAACGATTTGACAAATAAGTTGCCCAAAATCGACATTATTTTTCAAAGCCTTCCTAAGTTTATGAAACTTCTAAAAGATAGTGATGTACTTTAGATTGACGTTATTATTGTTTCTTTTTTTATTATATTTATTTTATTTTATTTTCCTATAATGTTCTTTTATTATTTTTTTCAATTTCATAACCTATTTTCATATTATAAATTTAATTTGTAATTAAGTAATTACAAATCAAATTTAAAGTATTACTTACTAGTAATAATTTATTTTGTAGTAAGTACTTTAAAATTCTATAAAATTTAAATTTTGACGCATGCTGTGGTAACCTATAATTTGTAAGTGCAGTAAGGCAAAATAATAATTATAAATTTAATATGTTCACTTTGTAATAATTATGCTGTACTTATGTTGGTAACCCTATTATAAATAAGTAAATAAATAAATAAATAAATAAATATTCGCAATAAGATTGTATTCAGAAACGTGATATTATTGTACGAGTATAACTTACTATTTTATTGTTCTCGTATTTCTGTTTATTATCGCCAGTAAATCATGCCTTTTTGTAAATCTTCTTTGTTTTATAAGCTTACGAGATAGTCTTAACTAGCTGGCTAGATTAGGTATTGGTTCGTTCGCCCTGAATTGGTTCGAATTAAACTGTACAAAATGTGACCTTACGTATGTTCATCTGCAATATACTACCTATTACTAGTTCATTAGCAATACTTAAGGCAATAATGTATCTTTCTAATGGTATATTTATATAAAAGTGCAGTGATATATAGCGGAAGAATTTGTTTGTTTGTTTGAACGCGCTAATCTCTGGAATTACTAGTGGGATTTGAAAAATTATTATATATTATATTATATTTTTTGCGTATGATAGCTCAGTTCTCAAGGAAGGTTATAGGCTATGTAACATCACGCTACTGGCGACGGAAGCAGAGCAGTAACCAAAGACGCGGATGAAACCGCGCCGCAGATAGCTAGTATTTATATAAAAGGGCAGTGAATTGGAAAATTACCACAAAACACTCGCAAAATTCGCACCTGTATACTTGTAATTAAATCTTTGCATGTTATCTGTATCTAAGTACTTATATTATCTTGACAATCGTAATAGGCATATTTAAAAAAAGAATTTAAAGAAATTTGAGTGTGTTTCATGGGATGCATAAGCCGTGAGCGTAGTGAATGCCGAAGGATCGGAAAATAGGGCAAAGATATTTAGCCTGTGGCCAGCAATAAATGTCTTATAGCTTTTTGGTTAGGATAATGATGAACATAGTTTTATAGATAGTTGCGTTACTAGGATAATTCGTGGCATGAAATATTACCATAGAAATGATGTACTAGGTACTTTCCTTAATTCTCGTTAGTTTAAATTGCAGAAGCTTTATTACGTATTCAGCATGCACAATTTCAAATAGTGCAATCTCCAACGGTCGATCCATCAAGAAGCTTATCGGCAGCATTATCAAAATGTATTCGATACAAATCTCTATACAAAACAAGCTATGACATAATAACCCTACCGATATCTACCCCATACCGTCCGCACCCCAATAACACTGGCTATTAAACTATCAAATAAAATTAAACTTTATTAAGAACATTATAAAATTCATATTGATATAAAACACACATGGCAGGTTTATACAACTTTTTTTATATCAAAAGTCGGGCTATGGCAACAATAGAAAAGTCTTCAATGGCCACCCCCGGGCGCATGCGTTCTGATTGAGGACCAACTTCACTGTAATACACCAAGCCACGGTACTCTACAACTTCGTCCCGATACATGTATATACATAACAATTTCTCCTTATTTTAACAGTTTAATATTATACTAAACGTAAATTAAATCCGTCTTTTTATCGCGACTTTCAATTAGACGTTGTGTTTATAAAACAGAACGGTAACAGTAAAGGAACGCGCGCGTTAACGTTAAGATTGCATTTATATAGAAAATACTTTTGATCAATAGGAGCTCTTTATTAATTTATTTGTGTTCGAGATAAGAAACTATTGCTTTTCACCGCTAAGATGTGTTCTAGTGTATCGTATTCATTGTGATATATTACTTATTCAAGCCTAAGTGTGACAACGAACATAGTGCAAGCTTTACGTGTGTAATTTAAATCTAAGTGTTTATTTTGTATAACACGCTTTAATTCTAATACTCGGTGTTTTGCGGGTTAGTGATATAGTGTTAATATGTCGAAACCTAATACATTGAAGGCACACAGACTGAGTGCAGAGTTCGCTGAGAAACGTGGACAGTCTATGAAGAAAACAGACCCATCTAATTCATAGCAACCACCCGTAAGTACCTACTTCTTGACATCACTTTGGGTAAATCGTGTGTGAAAAGTTTTAATTTCAGTAGGAATTAAATATTAAACAATTATATTATATCTATGAATGCTTTTGCCTAAAAAAAACAACTGACAGCATCAATTGTCTGTGCTACTGCTTTTTTTTTAATTATTATACACTTAACAATAACATGTAATGCATCATACATTACATGGATTAACTATTATACCTACTCCGTGTATTGTGGGGTTAACTCTAAAACTACACTTGTACAAATTAGAAATCGAAAATCGATTGTTCTTTAATTTATAATTAGATAGCCTTATGTTACATTTGGGTATTAAGGACTCGCTTTTTAACTGTAAGTATTTGAAAAAGGAGGTTATGGTGAAATATAATCGATAAAATAGCATAAATTTGCTACGTATAAGAAATTAATTTTAATATCCTTTAGTCTGTTGTTAACAGAATACAATAATTTTTCATTATTGGGAATATTCTATTGAGAAGAATATATAGAAAAAACGTTGAAATAAAAAGGTTGGTTGTAAGAGTAAAGCACATGAGTCTACAATTCAATATGGCGGCGACTCAGCTGTTCGGTACAGCACGCACGCGCGCTGAGTTTCCCGCCATCTTTGAACTTTGCCCTACTAGCTAAGCTGCGGTTAAAATGCTGCTTGAGGAATTCATAATAGAAATATTCTCGAATTTTTGAGAATTTGAGAAATGTTGATATACCTACTTACTTAGTTAAAATGTTCTATTTATATTTACTATAAATTAGACACATACTTATTTTAGGCTTTTTAGTCTTTTGTAGGTATTTAAGTATAAATTTTTTCTAAAACCAATAAAGTTTTTATATTTCAAATAATTTATCACATCCGCTTTATTAAGGCCTCTTTCGAAATAAATTTGGTATACAATCACGAGTTTACAATAACTTAGTTTACTAGGAACCGTATTAAGTAGATAAGCTAATAATTAGTTAAAACACGCTAAATATTCGTCACGCAATGGCACATAAATTGAAAATTACGAAGCTTTTTCAAATGTTGTGTAATAAAATGCCAAAATATTGAGTATTGAAATATTTCACTATAACTAAAGCTGAGATGTAAGCCTCTATGTTCAGTCTTTAGACAAGTGAGAAAACTAGAAAACTGAAATATTTCACTAAAACTATTTTCACTAGTTGAAAATCGCTCTACTGCCTCTTTTTCTTTGCAAAAAGAGGGCAATACAATATTTTGAATTTGGTTTAATTTTATCACTTTATAAGCTAAGAAATTTAAAACAAAATAAACTGCCCCGATAACTCTATTGGCGTGTATTCACCAGATTTCATATGAAGCTTAAAAATCACTTGTTTCATTTATCAAATTCTACTTTATACATTATACTTATCCCAATTCTCATAAAAGATGCTACTTTCGTGCCAAATACCTAATATTTTATACTGAATATTGTTACACAATATAAAGAGAAACGACTGGCAGGAATGATAGGCAATCCATCTATGCCAGTGCCAAGTTATCTATTGTTGAAAACAATACCGTCTACAACGCACGCACGTTTGCCAACTTAAATATTGAAAACTACAACAGAAAACTTACGTATAAGTAGGTACAGTCTGTTCTTCTATTGAATTAATTTGTACTTAGTAAGTATTTAGCAAACTATATCAAGTCTAACATCTTTCTACTAGAAAACTGAATGCTGAATGATGAATAAACTTCAGAAAGTGACGAATTTACTTGTATATTAACTTAAGATTACTTGTTGTTCTCTAAGTGACTTATTTTTATTGAGGACTAGCTTTCCGCGGCGCGGTTTTTTCTGCGTCTTTACTTACTGCTCAGCTCTTGTCGCCAGTATCGTGATGTTACATAGCCTATAACCTTCCTCGAGAACTAGGCTGCCATACGCAAAAAGAATTTTCAAATCCGACTGGTAGTTTCTGAGATTAGCGCGTTTAAACAAACAAACTCTTCCGCTTCATATAATAAGTAGTATCTGTAAGTAAATAGCAATATATATCTGATACTTTGAGCTTATACGATGTCCTTCGATTGATGGTCAATAAAAAAATGGTGAGACGCTGGACTGACTTATTTAAATAACTGTAAGGAGAACACGCGAGATCGTAATAAGTGGTGGAGAACGACCGTTGCTTAGGAGTAGGACAGTAAAAATAAATAATATATACTTACTAAATACATAATTATATTTATCAGTAATTTGTATAGGAAAAATAGCTAAAAGGAATACCTAAAGTCGATATTTAAACTAGTAGTGTATCTATTACGATACAATTGCCATATATTCGTATGTTTGTAGGACAATCGGGACCGACGGTGTATCGACATTGCTCAGGGGACAATAAAGACCCACGTATTAACCGGGTCAAGCGCGATTAACCTCACAGGCTTACCTAGCTAAAAATTTCAGCAACGAACCTAATAAAGTAGTTACATTCACTTGTTAGTAACAATTAAATAATAGCTTTGATAGATTGAAGAAATCTTGAAGTCAAAGCCGTATTAAGAAGTCATAAAGGCAGAACAATGGTGGAAGCTCCACCGACAACAGCTGAGCTCATAAATAAAGAAGATGAAGAATTATATGTACTTATAGACCAACTAATTTGAAAAGGTGTGAATAGACGACTAATAACACAACAACTTCTAAAGAATAAAGCGTTATAATATGTTTCGTGTAAAACGTAACATATTTTAATACGAATGAGAATTGCTTTATAAACATGCAATGGTATGCAATTGCATGTTTAACCTTAACCAAAGCACTACAATGCTATAATTAGATATAGCACGTGCTTTCTAAACACCTATGACTTAAAAAAAAAGGTGGCTCAAGAATTCCTTCAAAAAGTTTTGTTTTTGCGGTAAATTTTTATATTAATCAGTCTACTGTAGTATACTACTAGAAGTAGACGTTGCCCAATTTATAGAAAAAGAAAAAAAAAGAAAAAAGTTTTATTTGGCACTCAAAAAGGAGTACTACGAGTATAATACCCGGTTTCCCTGCTTCTGGCTTCAGCACACTTTTGGAAATCGCATCCTATTATAAGTGTTGTTTATTACGAACCGAAAAGATTATCAATTATTTTGATTTTACACAATTATATGCATACTGTATAGGTTCACGTTTTTTCCTTGGAGGGGTAGGCAGAGGTGTTTAACACCCAAAGTTAGATCTCATGTAACAGAGGGCAAGACGGTTGTCATTTACCGGGAACAATTCTTTGGGCAAATACTGAGAGTTTCTCGGCGGCAAATGTAATATGAATTTAGCTGATCCCGAGGATCGAACGCAAGTCCTTTGCGTGCTAATCTATACGCAGTGCCATAGAATCACAGAGAAACACAGAGGCATTTTTCACCTTCTACGAGAACCTATGCAATAAGTAGTTCTAGTGGAAAAAAAAGCAAAAACAAATTGACTTTCACCTAATAAAAACATTGTATCACTAATAAAATATTTATTACAAATATTAAACCAAAACATGAATTTTATAGCCCACAAAAAAGCAATTAAAGGTGAAAGTTGGAAAGATATGTTATATCTTACTCAATCACGTAGGTATAAATAGTTTATGTGCCAAGTTTCATCTAAAACCATTAAGTATTTATATAAGTAGGGGTAAGATTATCACGACATCCTGTGACATAACAACATTATGCCAAAAATATTATTTACTTCTGTGACTTAGATCCATCGCAAGCTGCCAGTAGCGAAGAGTCACTTTTCCGAGGAGGGCAGCCGGTGAGATTAAAATATTTTGAGTTTCGGAAGGCTAGTTAGTCTTTGAGTAGACACGGAAGCAGTGATAGGTATATTTTAAAATGGAAGCCGGCAGGAATCGTGTTATATGGACGCTTCGCCATTGCAAGCTGGATTACTGAATGAACGAATTAATAATACTTTAGTGGGATTATAATTCAATAGGTAACTGAAAATTAAGTAAGAAAAGAAACTGAACTAATATATAATCTTTCTGAAACATCATGTTGGTATAGGCGCTACAGTAGGTAAGTACTGTTTTGTATAATAATTGAGAAACGAAATAAATTTTTGCAATAATGCAGACGGACTCTTTGAAGAATAAATATGAGTAGGTGTTTTTGGAAGAAGTTTATATCCACCAGTGAACGTCAACTATTATTCTAAAAGGCAATACAAAAATTTACTGCTGCTGTCCCGGAGATCAAAGCCGAAAAAAGTAAGCAATACGCGCTAACATTGCAACAGATTTGAACAGAATTGCCGCAGAAAAATATTATACTACAAAACAGCAATGTGATACACAATAAGTTTGTTCTAGAGTAAGTTCTCTCGTAAACTCACGGCCAAGTTATATACGCGAAATAGTATTTGTACGAGTCCGTAGTAGATGCAAACAGCTAAATCGTAAAGGAAGAACAACACAAGTGCATACCACGATTTTCAGGAAAATGCACCTTCCTTGCTATGCTTTAGAAGTGAGTTTTCTGTAACTTAAATCTTGAAATTGCATAATTTTGCTTGAACAGAGTGGTATGACTCATATAGTGCATTAACCCCGTCCAGACGGATGGCATTGCGGATCAGTTGATAGACTAGTCGTCAGATCTTCACTCAGTAAGTGCTGGTCGAACGATAGCACTTTTATATTGTAGTACAACAAATCTAATTGAAGGCTAGATTTTATTGAGAAGCGGCTAACGCAAACGATCGAAGTAGAAAAATGGCTTTGGAAGACGTTTGAGTAAAGTTTGTTTCTGGTTTTAAAAAAATGTTTTGTTTAAGTTAGAACTTCAGTAGTTTCGTTAGAAAATTTTTGTGTCAGTTCTCTTTCCGTAAAATCTTATCTTATACATATTTATCTTAGCATCGGCAAAATGCTGCATATTTCCAAAACTATTAAGTCATCATCCTTCACTGTTTGCCATGGTCTTCCAAAGAAAGGATTTTGCTATAGGCACGCTTGGCGGGCGGTTTGGTGATCACAGTGATATATATCTAGGTACCTTTACAAGTAACGCTTCTGCTAGTGGGAGGTCGTACTTCTACAATACGCAGACTATGATATCGGTGGTTCTCTATGACAATATAAAAACCACCCATATATTTGTTCCTTCGAATAGTATTTTAAATACTTCCATAAAATATAACTCACAACGCCCACTTTACTTTAAAATGCATAGAGTTTAAAGCAACTTCACGTTAATCTTCTGAGAGGTATCTGCAGTATTGCCTTAGGTACCCTACATTGTGAAAGATCATTATTCATAGCATTCAAAGTTTTAGCAGCTTGCATAAGCTTCTTAGCCAAAATACACTATGTACCTACTATGAATAGTTGTTCATAGTCGTACCGAATAAATAGACTAAGCTTTCCAGATGATCCTGGCTTTATAAATGCTATAATGGCAATCCAATAGAGTTAAGTGTAATAATTATAACCAACTGTACCGTGGGGCGCAGGTAGTTATTTGATAAAAAATCATTACCTTTAATCAACCATTTTTGACCAAAAGCTTGTGCAACTACTATTCCTGTAGCAAAAATAATAGCTGAGCTTTACCTAAATATAAACTACTACCTACTAAAATGCTAACATATCACCTTTACCTTTATCAAGACCCTCATACATCAAACAAGATAAATAATAAACTATATTTTACCATAAACTATATGGAGTAAGCACAAAAGCGTCTGTACTATCGTCTAGCGGTCCGTTAGGGTTGTCCGCATAAATTACTGGAATATACAGCCTTCTTTGGGAGTTGGGACTATCGGGCTAGGGAACTTTTGTGTGTAGTGAATTGTGTGCTAAAAAGGTAAAATGTATAAGATGTTTAAAGATTTCTAGGTGCCTGATTACTAGTTTCTTTAGAAAGCTAGGTAACAAACGAAAACAAAATCAAAATTTAACTTGGGACACGTTTTGTGACTTATCTCCTCCATTGGGCTGCCGTAGTCTAATGCTGATCATGATGATGCGGTTAGTAAAACTTTATGTATATGAAGTGTAGTTTAAAGGGTCATGAACTAAACGTTTCATACATTTGTCAGACAATTACAACCTAGAAATTCAGAAGAATAATTTTGTTTTTGCCATTTTTTTATCAAAAATCCGCTATAGTCATCGGCGTCGATCTCTCGCTGCCGACCGTGCATCGCTCCATGGCCAGTAGTGATAGATGTTGAAGTGCGGTCGCTTCCTTCTGTGAGGAGTCATCTCGCAGAAGGAGGCGGTGGAACGTCTCAGGGAGGAAAGTCGCCTCGCTGATCCGATCCGCCGCCGTCGAACGTGGCGCCGTCGGTGCGCATACGCGCGCGCGATGCCGGTGGAGGAGCGGGGCCTATTACCGCCCATCCGCAACCTTCCGCGTAAGGACAGCGTCACCGGTGTTGGTGACCGCGCAGTTCTGGCTGTCGCTGGGTGGGCCGCTGATGTAGTATCAAGTGCCGGCGGCCCATCCGTTAAGACGAGAGTAGGTGCACAGCCGGGGTTTTAGTCGGTATTTTGGTCGCCTACCACCTCATGCCAGCGAGCCCGACATAGCCACCTCGTTTCCCTGGACGGGGTGGTATGCGTAAACGCATTTCACCTCTACAAAAAAAAAACGAAAGTTATCTGCCACTTTGTCATGACGACAACTGACTAGCACTGTCTAATTGCTATCAAGCAAAATAGATTCATTTTGGTAGGCTTTCACTCAATTTAAGTTTTAAAACGCTTCTAGAATGGGTGATATTAGCAGCCCTAAAATAGATATCTCCATAATTCATGAATGTGTATGCTATGACGCATTGCGCATTTACATACATTACCTAACATCGGCCATCGGTAACAGCTGCCGCTCTAATACCATTTTTTTATTGTTTTATTTATTACGTAAAATATTTTTTACAAGAAAATGGTGCCACTATCACAGTGGAATCTAAAGAGTTTCAAACTAAAGGATTTAATACTTCATACTTTTACTGTTCTATTAAAACCTAAAACTATTTACTTTAAGTGAGGAAAGAGGAAAGGGGGGAAATTGGGCCTCCGGCGCTCTCACTCATCGAACGAAACGCAGTAGTACGGATACTACTACTCTTACGTCGATCTTCTCTGAAAGGGTAGTACTTCCCCGGAGGATCCGGCCCATTCATGCTGAAATCAGCGTGGATCTACAACCGTATTTAACAAAATGAAAAGAATTGTACCGCTCAAGACAGTTTATTTTAAAATACCCCCATGTTTAAGTTACACCCTTACGTGTCCATGTAAGATTCAATCAGTTCTTTAGTATGTTGTCAGGGTTAAATTTATGATGATGCGTAGACGGGACGAAACAAATATGTGATAAATTATGTGTATAAGATGATTTTAATGTGTCATAACTATGATATAGCTTAAGTTTCTTAAAGTTTGTTCTTATTGATGTCGATTACGCGGTGTTGAAATCAGATCTTGCTTATTTTCAAATAGACATATTTATTAAGACGAACGATTCCGTTTCTTTTTTTAAATAGTGAATTAGTATAAATATCTCATTCACTAAAACATCTTTCTTTATTATTACGCAAGACAGGAAATCACGTCCAAAAATGTTCGAGGAAACGCAGCCGCAGTTCGTATCATTTCCTGTACGGTAACATATTTTATATTCATGGGCCGTCTGTCTATCACTCGTACAGACAGCTAGTCGTTGTATCTAAACAGGGCAGCTTGGACAGCTTAAACGAGGCTTTGACATTGATTAGTAGATTAGTAAAGGCATGAGCATTGATCACCACGCTTGCTCAAGATGCCAATCGGCTATCAGGGTTCATGGTGGTATGTAAAATATCAGAATCGCAGTCAAGGGGTCAACAATTAAGCTCAAAAATAGTGACTACCCGTCTGTATTTGGACACGAGCCAGGCCGAGTGTGGTCATTGTGCTTGTTTTATTGCGACACGAGTATGTTCGTTGTAATTTACAGACTTGCATTTTAAACGCATAAGTAGTGTACGGTGCAACCGTACAAATATTGTTGTCAGCATTTTGTACCGCGTGCATAATTATATTAATTTTATATCCAGTTCGCGTTTGGTATTCGCCGCGTGTACTCATTAAGCATTAACATTGTAACCTCAAGTGTTTTAGCATAAATAAACATTTTTTACACTTATCAATCTATCATTTAAAGTTGTCCCATACAACTTTATGGTCCTTCGAGCAACGTAATTGCAGGATCATTTTCGCGAGTGATAGCTACGGATTTTCTGTGACAATTCGTGAGAGTGGTACCGAATTACCAGCATCTGTGGACAGTATCATTCTATCAGACTATCAATAGTGCAACTCAGGGTCAGCATAGCAGCATACCGGCCTTGAGGTGTGCAGTATCAGCAACAGTAAGCAGTCGATACAAGTAAGATCGTTTCATTTTATATTACTTTATCAAAATGAGTCTAAAAATGGAAGACCTTCTAATGAACCAGTCTCAAGTCGTGACTGCCATGAAACAACTATTAGTTAATTTTAAGAAAGCTGGGCAGGAACGTAGGTCATCTGATTACATTAAGAGACGGGTTGAAAATCTCGACGCTTATTGGCAGGAGTTTCATAGGAATCATATCACCTTGAGTGAATTCGAAGATCAATCCCATGAATATTTCTTTTTGAATCACTATCAGCAGGCTAAAGAATTTTATATCTCGACACGTGAGACCTTTTTACAATCAATAGAAATTCCGTTAATAAGACCAGCAACGCCATTGGCTGGGACATCCAGCGCTGGCTTCGAAGTAAAATCTCGCGAGGATACCGAGATGCGCTCTTCCGTGGAGCTACCAAAATTAAGAAGCCAGGGTACCGACAGCAAGCTTGATGAATTATTGAAAAAACAAGGTATCAATTTCAAAGCATTTTCTAGAACAATAAGCAACATAAATATTGAATCCATAACGGAGATGTGGGAATTTGAGGATACCTTGAAGAGATTAGAAGCTCGCTGGTCAGTCATTGACTCGCTTCATTGGGAATTGGAGGGTGAGCTCGATGGCAAGGACGATTCGTATGACGAGACATTTTCGGCCTATGAAACAGCTTACAACAAGATGAAAAGATCTCTAAATAGCAAGATGTGGTCGGTCAATCATCGCGAAAAAAGCACGCCAAAAATGGACATTCCAACATTTAGCGGAAGTTTTAATCAATGGGTATCGTTCAAGGACTTGTTCCTCGAGTCTATACATAACAATAGGTCTCTCTCTGACGCTCAGAAACTACAGTTTTTGAAGAACAAACTGAAGGGAGAGGCGGAAAAAATTATACAGCATTTGCATATCAGCAGTGAAAATTATCATATATGCTGGACTATATTAAACAACAGATATAACAATGTCAAATTAATTTGTAACTCGCACTTGCATAACCTGTTTTCATTGCCTGCTATACAACAGCAGTCAGCAGCAGCTATAAAGAAAATGTTCGACACAACTAATGAGTGTTTAAATGCAGTAAAGAACCTAGGCGCTGATATCTCGGGCTGGGATCCAATCGTTGTATACTTGTTATCTCAAAAAATGGATTCCCAAACTTACAATGAGTATACTGACTCGTTAAAGAACCCTAAAGAATTGCCAAAATTGAGCGACTTCATGAAATTTTTAGAAAATAAATTTACGTCATTGGAATCATCTAGACGTAAACCAGAAGTATCAAAGCAAGATCAAAGCAAAACTGCCCAGGAATCATTTCCGAAAAAGCATTTTTACAAAAATCAAAATCATAAATCATTTAGCAATACTTCTGGCACTAAAAACCAACAACCTTGGACACAAAGGTGCCCACTTTGCAAAGAAAATCATCGTTTATTTAATTGCAACACATTCTTGGAATCTACACCTGCATCGAAACTTGAAACTGTTAATAAATTACATTTATGTAAAAACTGCCTTTACGAGCATAAACATAAGGCATGTTTTTCAGAAAAAAGGTGCAAGCAATGTCAGGAAAACCATAATTCCTTGCTTCACGACAGTTTTAACTCAAATTACAATAACGCAAAGCTCGAAGCTAGCTCATCGAATAATAAAAATGAAGTACGTAAGAATGTGACACATGTGTCAAATGAAAATATTATAGAAACATTATTAGCAACAGCTCAAATAAAAATAAAAGCAGCAAATGGTTCTTACCAATATATGCGAGCATTAATAGACCAAGGGTCACAGATGTCCCTTATCTCTGAAAATGCCGCCCAACGACTAGGCCTGCCCCGTCACGCATGTAAGGGAGTCATTTTTGGCGTTGGCGAAAAGCAAAACCATTGCAAGGGCACAATTAAAATCGATGCATCAGCGATGCGCGACGATTTTACGTTTCATGGCGAGTTATTTATAATGAAAAGTTTAATTGGTAATTTACCAAATCAGTCCTTCCCGAAGCCATCGTTGGATTGCCTACAGAATATCCAATTAGCCGATGCCGAATACAACATCAGTCGCCCAGTGGATGTATTACTAGGAGCCGATGTTTACTCCTTGATCATTATGAGCGGTATCATCAAAGATTCCGAATCACAGCTGGTGGCACAGCAAACACGTCTCGGCTGGATTCTGTGCGGGAATGTACGTTCTTATCAATGCAACGTAGTTCTCAACAACATAGACAGTATACAAAGATTTTGGGAGATTGAAGACGTCAGCGAAAGCAAGATTGAGATGTCTGAAGAAGATAATTTTTGCGTGCAGCAGTACAAGACGCAGACACAAAGAAGAGAAGATGGTCGCTACGTTGTAAAATTGCCGCTTAAACCAAATATTACAGAAAAACTAGGGGAATCAAAACAAAAGGCCATAGCACAGTTTTACCATTTGGAGAAAAAGTTATCTAAGCATAAAAACACACAAACTAACTATCAATCATTTATAAATGAATATATTAATTTAGGACACATGCAGAAAAGTTTAAACAAACATACATTAAGTTGCTATTTGCCACATCATTGTGTAATTAGATCTGATTCAAGCACTACTGCGTTGCGCGTAGTATTCAACGCGTCAGCAAAAACTACATCAGGGTTCAGTTTGAATGATTTAATGTATAGTGGTCCTAATTTACAGAAAGATTTGTTTGAATTAATTTTAAAATGGCGAAAATATGAATTTGTCTTTACAGCAGATTTAGAGAAAATGTTTAGACAAATATTCTGTCATAAAGAAGATATACCCTATCAAAAAATTATCTGGCGTGACTCTTCGGATCAGGCATTACGCGAATATGAACTTCTTACCGTCACGTACGGAACTAAAGCAGCGCCATTTCTTGCAATGATGACGCTCAAACAGTTGGCAAATGATGAACGCGCTAATTATCCGCACGCTGCGAAGGCTCTAGAAGAAGAATTCTATACTGATGATCTTCTCAGCGGTCATCACAGCCTACAAGAGGCCAAGGAGTTGCAAAAGGAGTTAATAGACCTTCTGAGGTCTGGAGGTTTCAACCTCAGAAAATGGACGTCGAACCGATCAGAATTACTCGATGACGTCAGTCATTCAAACAAAGCATTTGAATTCAAGCATCAAGAGTCAACAAAAACCCTTGGATTAAGGTGGAATCCAAAGGAAGATCAGTTTACATTTCTAAGCAAAATTGATTACACAGCATCATCTAAATCGATAACCAAAAGAATACTTTTATCAGACATATCAAAAATCTTTGATCCTTTAGGGTGGTTATCTCCTGTTACTACTAAGCTTAAACTGTTATTTCAAACAGTATGGCAGCTAAGACTTCAATGGGATGATCAAGTACCCGAACATATAAGCAAACAGTGGTCTATAATTACTCAAGATCTCCAAAAAATACATTCTTTTAAAATACCAAGATGGCTAGAAACAAATAGAAATGCTAATATTGAGTTACATGGGTTCTGTGACTCATCTATAAAGGCCTATGCTTGTGTAATTTATTGTAAGATACATAAACATAATAATAGCCAACACTCGTCTGTCGTATTGGTAGCGGGTAAAACAAGACTTGTGCCGATAAATAAAAGCATTACCCTACCTAGATTAGAGTTAAGCGCAGCTTTATTACTAGCAAACCTGCTGAGCAAGGTGTCACAATGCCTTACAGGGCACAGCATTAAAACATTTGCGTGGTCAGACTCCACAGCAGTATTAGGATGGTTACAAGGCGACCCCAATCGCTGGAAGCCATTTGTAGCCAATCGAGTCAGACAAATATCTGAAATAATACCAACAGATAGCTGGCGTTATGTAAAGTCCGTGGAGAACCCAGCAGACTGTGCCAGTCGAGGAATGTCTGCGGAGCACCTACACCAACATTCTCTTTGGTGGCATGGACCAAAATGGTTATCTACATTTGACGAAAGCAAAAATACGAAACTAAACTCTCTGACGCTCAGAAACTACAGTTTTTGAAGAACAAACTGAAGGGAGAGGCGGAAAAAATTATACAGCATTTGCATATCAGCAGTGAAAATTATCATATATGCTGGACTATATTAAACAACAGATATAACAATGTCAAATTAATTTGTAACTCGCACTTGCATAACCTGTTTTCATTGCCTGCTATACAACAGCAGTCAGCAGCAGCTATAAAGAAAATGTTCGACACAACTAATGAGTGTTTAAATGCAGTAAAGAACCTAGGCGCTGATATCTCGGGCTGGGATCCAATCGTTGTATACTTGTTATCTCAAAAAATGGATTCCCAAACTTACAATGAGTATACTGACTCGTTAAAGAACCCTAAAGAATTGCCAAAATTGAGCGACTTCATGAAATTTTTAGAAAATAAATTTACGTCATTGGAATCATCTAGACGTAAACCAGAAGTATCAAAGCAAGATCAAAGCAAAACTGCCCAGGAATCATTTCCGAAAAAGCATTTTTACAAAAATCAAAATCATAAATCATTTAGCAATACTTCTGGCACTAAAAACCAACAACCTTGGACACAAAGGTGCCCACTTTGCAAAGAAAATCATCGTTTATTTAATTGCAACACATTCTTGGAATCTACACCTGCATCGAAACTTGAAACTGTTAATAAATTACATTTATGTAAAAACTGCCTTTACGAGCATAAACATAAGGCATGTTTTTCAGAAAAAAGGTGCAAGCAATGTCAGGAAAACCATAATTCCTTGCTTCACGACAGTTTTAACTCAAATTACAATAACGCAAAGCTCGAAGCTAGCTCATCGAATAATAAAAATGAAGTACGTAAGAATGTGACACATGTGTCAAATGAAAATATTATAGAAACATTATTAGCAACAGCTCAAATAAAAATAAAAGCAGCAAATGGTTCTTACCAATATATGCGAGCATTAATAGACCAAGGGTCACAGATGTCCCTTATCTCTGAAAATGCCGCCCAACGACTAGGCCTGCCCCGTCACGCATGTAAGGGAGTCATTTTTGGCGTTGGCGAAAAGCAAAACCATTGCAAGGGCACAATTAAAATCGATGCATCAGCGATGCGCGACGATTTTACGTTTCATGGCGAGTTATTTATAATGAAAAGTTTAATTGGTAATTTACCAAATCAGTCCTTCCCGAAGCCATCGTTGGATTGCCTACAGAATATCCAATTAGCCGATGCCGAATACAACATCAGTCGCCCAGTGGATGTATTACTAGGAGCCGATGTTTACTCCTTGATCATTATGAGCGGTATCATCAAAGATTCCGAATCACAGCTGGTGGCACAGCAAACACGTCTCGGCTGGATTCTGTGCGGGAATGTACGTTCTTATCAATGCAACGTAGTTCTCAACAACATAGACAGTATACAAAGATTTTGGGAGATTGAAGACGTCAGCGAAAGCAAGATTGAGATGTCTGAAGAAGATAATTTTTGCGTGCAGCAGTACAAGACGCAGACACAAAGAAGAGAAGATGGTCGCTACGTTGTAAAATTGCCGCTTAAACCAAATATTACAGAAAAACTAGGGGAATCAAAACAAAAGGCCATAGCACAGTTTTACCATTTGGAGAAAAAGTTATCTAAGCATAAAAACACACAAACTAACTATCAATCATTTATAAATGAATATATTAATTTAGGACACATGCAGAAAAGTTTAAACAAACATACATTAAGTTGCTATTTGCCACATCATTGTGTAATTAGATCTGATTCAAGCACTACTGCGTTGCGCGTAGTATTCAACGCGTCAGCAAAAACTACATCAGGGTTCAGTTTGAATGATTTAATGTATAGTGGTCCTAATTTACAGAAAGATTTGTTTGAATTAATTTTAAAATGGCGAAAATATGAATTTGTCTTTACAGCAGATTTAGAGAAAATGTTTAGACAAATATTCTGTCATAAAGAAGATATACCCTATCAAAAAATTATCTGGCGTGACTCTTCGGATCAGGCATTACGCGAATATGAACTTCTTACCGTCACGTACGGAACTAAAGCAGCGCCATTTCTTGCAATGATGACGCTCAAACAGTTGGCAAATGATGAACGCGCTAATTATCCGCACGCTGCGAAGGCTCTAGAAGAAGAATTCTATACTGATGATCTTCTCAGCGGTCATCACAGCCTACAAGAGGCCAAGGAGTTGCAAAAGGAGTTAATAGACCTTCTGAGGTCTGGAGGTTTCAACCTCAGAAAATGGACGTCGAACCGATCAGAATTACTCGATGACGTCAGTCATTCAAACAAAGCATTTGAATTCAAGCATCAAGAGTCAACAAAAACCCTTGGATTAAGGTGGAATCCAAAGGAAGATCAGTTTACATTTCTAAGCAAAATTGATTACACAGCATCATCTAAATCGATAACCAAAAGAATACTTTTATCAGACATATCAAAAATCTTTGATCCTTTAGGGTGGTTATCTCCTGTTACTACTAAGCTTAAACTGTTATTTCAAACAGTATGGCAGCTAAGACTTCAATGGGATGATCAAGTACCCGAACATATAAGCAAACAGTGGTCTATAATTACTCAAGATCTCCAAAAAATACATTCTTTTAAAATACCAAGATGGCTAGAAACAAATAGAAATGCTAATATTGAGTTACATGGGTTCTGTGACTCATCTATAAAGGCCTATGCTTGTGTAATTTATTGTAAGATACATAAACATAATAATAGCCAACACTCGTCTGTCGTATTGGTAGCGGGTAAAACAAGACTTGTGCCGATAAATAAAAGCATTACCCTACCTAGATTAGAGTTAAGCGCAGCTTTATTACTAGCAAACCTGCTGAGCAAGGTGTCACAATGCCTTACAGGGCACAGCATTAAAACATTTGCGTGGTCAGACTCCACAGCAGTATTAGGATGGTTACAAGGCGACCCCAATCGCTGGAAGCCATTTGTAGCCAATCGAGTCAGACAAATATCTGAAATAATACCAACAGATAGCTGGCGTTATGTAAAGTCCGTGGAGAACCCAGCAGACTGTGCCAGTCGAGGAATGTCTGCGGAGCACCTACACCAACATTCTCTTTGGTGGCATGGACCAAAATGGTTATCTACATTTGACGAAAGCAAAAATACGGAGGCGCGTCCGGTGTACAGCACTAGTGAAGAAATTAAACAATTACTACAAATAAATGTCGCAATACAAACGCAACCGGACTCCGTCGTCAATTTAATAAGCAAATATAGCAGTTTTACAAAGGCTACTCGTGTACTTGCGTGGATATTGCGCGCAATACGTAAATCAGAACATAAACCTACGTATCTTACAATCAGTGAATTAAGAAAAGCAAAATACATTATTATCAAGCATTATCAATATAGTGAGTTCTTCGAAGATATCAAAAATCTACAGAAGCAAGGACAAGTAGAATCACGAAGCAAACTACTAAATTTGAACCCGTATTTAGACACAGACGGACTGTTAAGGGTTGGGGGCAGAATTCGCAACGCGAGAGCACACAATAATATGAAACATCCGTGTATCATACCACATAACGGACACCTTACAAGGCTGCTCATTGATCAGGCTCATAACATGACTTATCACGGCGGAGCTCGATTAACATTGTCTTGGCTGCGTCAAGAGTACTGGATTATAGGAGGTACCCGAGCAGTTAAGAAACGTATTCGTGATTGTGTCACATGTAGACGTCATAATCCAATTAAGCATACACAAATGATGGCGGACTTACCTGCAGCCCGGAGTAATCCATCACGACCTTTTCATCATACAGGCGTCGATTATACCGGTTATGTCGAAGTAAAATCAAGCAAAGGTCGAGGCATCAAAACGAGTAAGGGGTATATCTCTATATTTGTGTGCATGGCAACAAAGGCTGTGCACTTTGAACTGGTCTCCGATCTCAGCTCAGCATCATTTTTGGCCGCACTTAGAAGGATGGCCGCTAGAAGAGGGTCACCAAGCCATATCTATAGTGATAACGGCACGAATTTCATCGGGGCCAATAGAGTATTACAAGAAGAGTATGTGCAACTACAGAAAATTCTTGACAAAGAATTCTATACAGCAATAACAGATATGCACATCCAATGGCACTTCAACGCGCCTTCCTGGCCGCACGCGGGAGGGCTCTGGGAGGCTGCCGTAAAAAGTCTAAAACACCATATCAAAAGAGTAGTAGGCGATCAGAAGTTGACTTATGAAGAGTACTCAACGATATTAGCACAACTAGAAGGGTGCCTCAATTCAAGACCTTTGTGTGCCTTAAGTGACGATCCCGATGACATGGACTACTTGACACCTTCTCATTTTTTAGCGAGTGGGCCTACTCTGACCATCATAGAAACGGAAAGAGATACCAGAACAAGGTGGCAGTTAACACAGAAGATATTTGATGACATCTGGAAACGGTGGAAAACCGAGTACCTGTGCCAATTGTCCGCACGTAGCAAATGGTACCTAAAGCAGCCGAATCTAAAAATAGATGATATCGTTATAGTAAATGACGTGAATCTACCATCTGGAAAATGGGCCCTCGGCAGAATTATTGACCAGCATCCAGGCAAGGACGGTCTCACGCGAGTGGTATCGGTCAAAACAAAAAACGGCATTATCAAAAGGCCTATTACGAAATTATCGTTACTGCCGGTCACCGAAAACGAATCTTTAAAGCAAGACAATATGGTTCAAAATCAAGTTACGACACAGAACGATACCTTATCTTCGAATGTAGCATCAAATAACAAAACATTTAATAGAAAGGGAAGAAAATTAAACGCTTTCGATGTTATTTATTTTGCGCTCATATTCTTTATGTTAATTATGACGCCATCAAAATGCGCATTTCAGACATCAAGCATTAGCATTAATCAAAGTATTTATTTTGATAAAATTGCAAACGTTCGTTTAGAACGAGATGAATGGAACCTGATCGTATACTATAATATGCAACCTTATTGGCAAGGATTTGATCTGCTTAAGAAATATGTCAATCATTTGGATAGCATATGTTCCAAGACAACAAAGGTACCGCAGTGTGACGTTATACTTACACAATTACGTCACGGATGCACAGAACTTGACCACTACAACGGCATGTTACTCGATCAGCATTTCTCAGACAGCGTACGACGTAAGCGCGGTCTTATTAATGGTATAGGAAATATTGCACGTAGCCTGTTTGGTGTATTAGATGAAGAGTTTGCCCAGCAATATCAGAAGGATATCGAACTGATTAGAAGCAATCAGAAACATATGACATCCTTGTGGAAAAATCAAACATCCGTTGTGGAAGCGGAAAATAACATTATAAAAAGAGTGGAAAACACAATGGATAGGCATCATAAACTATTTAATCAACATTTGAATAGTCTAGAGAAAGGAGTAAATACCTTGAAGGAAGAGATTCAAGATTCTATTATAATAAATAGTTTTAGTATTTCATCTATCATCGCCAACAACGTCTTGACGAACCTTCGGAGCATTCAAGAAACACTAGTGGACACCATCATGAACATTCACGATAGAAGGTTCAACATCCATCTTCTTACGCCGGAACAACTTAACAGAGAACTTAATATCATAACTGGCCAGTTGTCCAAAGATTTAACGCTTCCAATAGACAACATTCCATTGGAATTTTCAAAAATCTATCACTTACTTAAGGTCAAGGCGAGAATCATGAAAAAGTTTATAATATTTGAAGTCAAAATTCCCTTAGTTTGCAGAGATACCTATGATTTATACAATGTCTTGTCAATTCCACGACAAGTAGGAAAGAATATGATACGTATTATACCTACCGCGGGACATGCCGCAATTAACATAAGAAAGGATTTCTACATACCTATGACAGAGAGTGACGTGCAAAACTGTGTACAATATGATACAGAGACGCAAATTTGTCCGTTAAAACGCCCGATTTATCAAATGACAGCAGATGAAGATTTTTGTGTCAAGGAACAGCATACAAATCGTTGTAAAACTGAGTCTATGATCTGTACAAACACATGGACAGAACTCAATAAATTAAATACATATTTATACATATGCTGCGGACAATGCACCGTGCGAGTGATATGTGGATATCAAGTTACGACCGAACAATTAAATAAGGCCGGTATTATAACGCTAAGCAACGAGTGCGTTATCAAAGGCGGCACATATACAATTTACTCTCACAAGAAATTATCTAACTCCCTTAATACAGAAGCTGACGTCATGAACATAGACATCCCACCAATCAACAACATCATTAATTTGTCCATACCAATAACTTCCATTGACAATTTGACCGACCACGATCATATCGAGCGACAGAATCAAATTAAACAGGTAGAGAATCTACTGGAACAAATAAAATCCCAGGGAGAGCTAGCAGACACTATATCATATCACGACGTTCACCATTACTCTGTGATATACATGGTGTTGGGAGCAGCAGGAGTGGCAGCAGCGGTGTACGCATGCCGGCGCGTGCGGCGTGCGCGCAGTGCGACACTCACCGCGCGGCAGGATGATCATCAGCTTCAAGGTGCTATCAGTGTGCAGTCAATTCAGTGTATCAGTGAGCAATCGGGTGCTATAAGTGCGCGTACTCAAAATAAGGCTACGTCACCAGTTTTCCGTAAAACTCTTTTTAGTGATGAGTGATGAATAAATTTCTATTGACAATTTTAGAGACATTAAGTAAATAATAAACCTTTTATTTTACACTTTTTATATACCTACATTTTTATGTTTCAACATTTTTATGTCTTTAATTTTACGTTATCATCTTATCTCTCGTGCCCGGGAGCATGTACGGTGCAACCGTACAAATATTGTTGTCAGCATTTTGTACCGCGTGCATAATTATATTAATTTTATATCCAGTTCGCGTTTGGTATTCGCCGCGTGTACTCATTAAGCATTAACATTGTAACCTCAAGTGTTTTAGCATAAATAAACATTTTTTACACTTATCAATCTATCATTTAAAGTTGTCCCATACAAGTAGATATAAACTTATTTAATAATTATTTAAAAAAAAATAGTTTTCGTTTCTCTGAAGCTCGAAAAAAAAAAAGCTGTTTAGACAAGAAATGACGACTATATACTTAAGAAATAAAAGCAGAAGCCAGAAATTTGGTAATTTTTTTTATCCAGCGCACACTTTGATAGACTAATCTAAAAATCATTACCGGTTGTTGGTTGATACTGGAGAAAAAACTCTACCTACCTACTTATATGAAAGTGACGAGCCGTCGACACGAAAAAAGAAGACCGGTTGTTTAACGAGCTTCACGCCTGAGTTTGGTACACAAATTTTATTTTGTCATAACTGCTTGTTACTGCCCTTTTATGGACATCCGTTGCTTTCCAAAAATAAAACTCAGCCAACGTCTTTATTGAACCAACGTCTAAAACTTATTCGAATTTTAGTTTAACAAATTTAAGCGTGTACCTAATTACCAAAATTGTGTGTACCTTATTGCGACAATTTGCGATCAAAGCAATAATTGGGATAATGTCCATTGCCTTAGGCTCTACTGATTGCTTTCCATCAGGCACAATTATCACATTCTATGAGTGAGTTGACTGCGGTCAATCCGACTGAAACCAAAAATATGTTACCTATATTCTATTTTATTTTTGACAGTAGGTGTAGGTGACACCACTATCTTATGTATTTATTTAATGCTACATATTTATTTATTACACTTAACAATCATTTATTTCTATTTTATCTTATTCGTATTTATGTAAGGAAACACACTTATACATACATCACTCACACACGCCATACTTTCATACATTCACTACACACAACAAAATTTTATATTTAAAATTAATTCACGGGCATCGCCGCGTGATGCATACTAGTGTGCCAATGTACCGTTGCTCAGGCGCATTCCATTGTCTCAGGTAATTTAAAATCGCTGCCGCTCGGTCGGCCGCCAGTCGGGATCTGCATACCGGACGCGAAGCCTGTGTCGCTCGATACTCGCCACGCACCTCGATTATCGCTATCAAACTGTTCTTTCCTATTTCCTTCTGTAATCTAAATTCTATCTTGTGCTGTGTGTGTATAAACTTTCTTCTATTCTACGCTGTGCCTGTAAACTCTTGTGCCTTCAAAAATAAATGTTACGTTTGTATCAGTACTTTCTTTCTTTCAAAACACTTACGCTTACCAGCAAATACACCCACATAACAACTAAAGTGGTGACCCCGAGAAGAACATGTCGGAGAAAACAGAATCAAGCGGATCAGATACGGCGAAATCGCAACTCCACGTGGATAACCGACCACGCCGGAAACGCGGTAAAATGGCGTCGCCCGCTGCGCCTATCGTTAGTGCTCATTTCTCACCGTCCCGGCAATTCAAGATTCCACCATTTTGGCCTGAAAAACCTGCCATATGGTTCGCCCAGGTGGAAGGGCAGTTCGAGATTATGCAAGTAACTGACGATAGGGCAAAATTCTACCATATTCTGACCACGCTCGACCGCCAATATGCCGCCGAAGTAGAAGACGTCCTTACAGGACCTCCAAACTATAGGCGTCTCAAAGAGGAGCTCATTAAGAGACTGTCGGCATCCCGGGAGAACAAGGTTAAGCAGCTTCTTACGCATGAGCAGCTCGGTAGCCGCAAACCCTCCCAGTTCCTGCGTCATCTGCAGCACCTCGCCGGACCCGAGATCCCGGAAGACTTTTTACGTACGATATGGGTTAGCAGACTGCCTACATCGCTGCAGCCAATCATCGCATCACAACCGACGCTGTCTCTAGAAGGACTTGCCGAACTCGCCGACCGCGTTCACGACATCGCGGCGCCCGCATGCCAGATCGCGTCAACAACGACATCTTCTCAACCAACTTCACCGTTTGAAGATCTGGCGCGCCAGGTGGCAGAACTGACGCGACAAGTGAGTGCCCTAGCAACTACGACTCACCGCCATTCGCGACCTAGGGAACGTGAAGTAGGACATAGGAGCCGTTCAACGTCGCGCCGTTCCCAGTCTAACTACAGGAGGTTTCCAATGTGTTGGTATCATAACAGGCATGGATCAAAAGCGCGTAAATGCATAAAGCCTTGTGATTTTAAGGCGGGAAACGCCTCAGGCGGTCAATAATGGCGACTAAAGACCGCCAGGGTTCCACAGGTCGCCTCTTCGTGACGGATCGACGTACCAACACCCCATTTCTCGTAGACACCGGAAGTGACGTTTGTGTTTATCCCGTTACCGCTTTAAGTGAACGCCGTTGTAAAACAAACTATCAGCTTAATGCTGCCAATGGTTCAGTTATCCACACATATGGCTATATACAGCTAAATTTAGACTTGGGCTTACGCCGCGATTTTACGTGGCAGTTTGTTGTGGCTGACGTCACAAAACCAATAATAGGCGTAGATTTTCTTTCTCACTACCAGCTTGTTGTGGATATCAGTCGGCAAAAACTTGTGGATAGTCTAACCAGTGTCAGCGTTGTAGCTTGTGTAGATATAAGTGATTGTCTGGTATCTAGTGTAAAGGTAACGACTGGTGGCAACAGTAAATATCATATTATACTGGCCGAATACCCGGAGATAACACGCCCAGCTGGTACCCCGGGTACCGTCAAACACCACACCACACACCACATCCGCACTACACCAGGCCCACCTGTATCGTGTTCACCTCGTCGCCTCGCCCCAGATAAATTAAAAATAGCAAAACAGGAGTTCAACGCCATGTTGTCTAACGGAACAGCTCGTCCGTCTGACAGTCCATGGGCATCTCCTCTTCATCTTGTGTCTAAAAAAGATAATGGTTGGCGTCCATGTGGTGATTATAGGCAACTTAACGCTCGTACTATTCCCGATCAATACCCAATTAGACACATACACGATTTTTCACACTGTCTGTCTGGTTGTAAAATTTTTTCAGTTATTGATTTAGTGAAAGCCTATAATCAGATAAGGGTTGCAAAGGAGGATATATGTAAGACAGCAATTACTACACCTTTCGGACTGTATGAATTTCCCTATATGACGTTTGGCTTACGAAATGCTGGTCAAACTTTTCAGAGATTTGTCGACGAAATGACGCGAGGCCTTGATTTTTGCTATCCGTACTTAGACGATTTTTTAATATTTAGTGCCACACCGGAAGACCACGAAGACCACCTCCACCAACTTTTCACCCGTATGAAAAATTACGGTGTTCTCATTAACACCTCAAAGTGTGTCTTCGGTGCGTCTGAGGTAACGTTTCTCGGATACCAAATCTCTGAAAAGGGTACTAAGCCTCTGGACAGCAAAGTACAGGCCATCTCTAACATTCCTCCTCCAAAGACGGTCAGAGAACTCAGGAGATTTTTGGGGATGATAAATTTTTACAGGCGATTTTTGCCTAACGCCGCGAAGATTCAGGCCCATCTAAATGCTTTGCTGACCGGATCGGTTAAAGCTGTCCACCCAGTCGTCATACAGGGGGATTCACTTCAAGCCTTCGAAGATTGCAAGAAGAGTCTCTGCAATGCCGCTCTCCTAGCTCACCCAGACCCTCAGGCTAAACTAGGACTGGTTACCGATGCCTCTGACACAGCTATAGGTGCGGTCCTACAGCAGTTAAAAGAAGGTCACTGGCAGCCACTAGCATTTTTCTCTCGCAAGTTGAGCCCATCGCAAGCCAAATACTCTCCTTACGATCGTGAGCTCCTTGCCATTTACGAGAGCATAAAATACTTTCGGCATATGCTGGAAGCTACACACTTCACAGTCTATACTGACCACAAGCCGCTCTGTTACGCATTCCACGAAAGGAAGAGTAATTGCTCGCCACGTCAGTATAGACATCTTGATTTCATCTCTCAATTCACAACCGATGTTGTCTTTATCGCTGGTAAGGACAACTTAGTTGCCGACACTTTGTCGCCTGTGGACGAGATGCAGATGCCTGTTGATCTCGAAGTGATGGCCCAGCTCCAAGCTACCGACCCTGAGTTGGCAGATTATCTTAAAGGTGATACTTCGCTCCACCTGACTAAGACGACTATACCTGGGAGTTGTGCTGTTTTGTACTGCGATGTCAGTACACCAACACCCAGGCCCTTCGTCCCACTTCAATTGCGTCAGCAGGTATTCAATTGCCTTCACTCACTCAGTCATCCCGGTGCCAACGCTACAACCAAACTCGTTGCACAACGTTTTGTTTGGCCACACATGCGCAAAGACTGCCGTGAATGGGCTAAGGCATGTTTGACTTGCCAGCGCTCGAAGGTAACTAGACACGTTGCTTCACCTTTAGGTACGCACGTTTTACCTTCAGCGCGTTTCAAACATGTCCATTTAGACCTGATCGGCCCACTGCCGCCCGCTGGTGATTATCGGTACTGTCTCACAGCCGTCGATCGCTTCACGCGATGGCCGGAAGCTGTGCCCCTGACCGACATCACCGCCGAATCTGTGGCCAAAGCATTCATCTCTTGCTGGGTGGCTCGATATGGTTGTCCAACCGAGATCGTGACCGATCGAGGTGGACAGTTCCAATCGGCACTGTTCTTGCAGTTGTCCAAATCCATCGGTTTCGATCACCGTAGGACGACAGCATATCACCCGCAATGCAACGGACTGGTCGAGCGTTTTCACCGTCAGTTGAAAGCAGCAATCAAGTGCCATGCTGACGCAAATTGGATCGACACATTACCTTTGGTGCTCCTAGGCGTAAGAAGTGCTTTTAAAGAGGATCTCCAAACCTCTTCAGCTGAATTGGTGTATGGCGAGCCACTTCGTCTGCCTGGCGAATTTTTCGGTCATGACGTGCCTTACTACACCACCGATATCACCGATTTCGCAGCTCGCATGAGATCTTTCGCCGAGAACGTACGCCCAGTTCCGCCTCAACACCACTCTAAGCACAAACCTTTCGTATTCAAAGAGCTTGCCACATGTAGTCACGTATTTCTGAGGGAAGAAGTATTTCGTGGTTCACTCCAGCCAGCTTATACCGGGCCATACGAAGTGCTTAAGAGAAACGATAAAACATTTATCTTGCGTGTGGGGCATAAAGACGTGACAGTCAGTATAGACCGCCTTAAGCCAGCCTATATATTATCTAATACGTCTTCACCACAACAAGATTCTCCGCCTCCAGATGCCACACACTTACCGCCACCGGAGCCACCTGTCATAACAACACGTTCGGGAAGGAGAGTTAGGTTCCCTGACTATTATCGCCCTTAGAGTCGGTCTCTGGAGGGGAGTGATGTAGGTGACACCACTATCTTATGTATTTATTTAATGCTACATATTTATTTATTACACTTAACAATCATTTATTTCTATTTTATCTTATTCGTATTTATGTAAGGAAACACACTTATACATACATCACTCACACACGCCATACTTTCATACATTCACTACACACAACAAAATTTTATATTTAAAATTAATTCACGGGCATCGCCGCGTGATGCATACTAGTGTGCCAATGTACCGTTGCTCAGGCGCATTCCATTGTCTCAGGTAATTTAAAATCGCTGCCGCTCGGTCGGCCGCCAGTCGGGATCTGCATACCGGACGCGAAGCCTGTGTCGCTCGATACTCGCCACGCACCTCGATTATCGCTATCAAACTGTTCTTTCCTATTTCCTTCTGTAATCTAAATTCTATCTTGTGCTGTGTGTGTATAAACTTTCTTCTATTCTACGCTGTGCCTGTAAACTCTTGTGCCTTCAAAAATAAATGTTACGTTTGTATCAGTACTTTCTTTCTTTCAAAACACTTACGCTTACCAGCAAATACACCCACATAACAACTAAAGTAGGTATAAAACAAGGATTAACTGCTTCGTGTGCGTATAGGCACGGTTAAAACTAAAAGTGTGGGTAAAATAACATTAATGGACTATTTTTTTACAGAAAAGTAGTCCGCTATAAAAGATATAATATAATTATGTTCATCCAAGACTGGTTGTGCCAACTTTCATTTAAATCCGTTTAACAGAACAGTAAATATCAAAATATCTTCACAAACATTCACGTTTACGTTATATGAGATGTTCTTATTCTTAGCACGTTTCAAATTATACCAGCTTTGTTCCGCTTATTTTATTTGATAATAAAATAATGTTGTCGGAAAAATACGATCCTACCGCCCACTAACATTATGACCTAGAGGTTACTTTACTAGCATAGCAGTTTATATAGCTCAGATACATAATACCAGAATATACTTCTCTAGCACAATCAGTCAGCTGAATTATGCCAAATTAACACATAAAAAGATACCAGAAAAATCATACAACACAAGACGGACAGCAATATCCTGTACCATCGCTGATCTACAAGCAACAAAAAGACTTCAAATGTTTCCTTTAAACTGAAATGATCAATAAAATGTATGAAAATTATTCAAAATTATATACAACTAAGCAACAACCGAAATAGCAATAAACCGCCCTATCATTTTCACTCCATATAACAACTAAGCCTAGACTTAACCTATTAGAGCACCAGCCTGAGTGCTATCCAAAACAAACAAAAATCTAAAGGCACATCTTACTCTACTACAATACTAAAACTTGCGAATTTTAAACGTAGAGGATTTTAGTCTTTTGTTCTAACTGGCCGTTGTCTTTTTCTCTTTGTTTTATTTCTGTATTGAAACTGAAAACATGAGGCTGTTATAGTCAATATCTTTTTATTCCTCTGTTTTGAGTTTGCGAAATAACTCAATACGATTTAAGATTATACGAGATAAATCGAAGGAGCTTAGTTATAAGCTTATGGGTATCATAATATCATGGGTGTAACTTGTAGACCCCGTCATCATCATCATTTCGTATCGCCATATTTACTAGTAGTGAATCGCTCTCATCCATCGGCTGTAGTAGCCCATAATTTTATCTCTATTTTCTAAAGAATACGATCGCACTAAGTGCTCAACTTTGAGCAGTTTTAATACAAATATCGAAGGGATTTGACTTAGCTTCAACTTGGCTGGACGCCAAAATTTTTCTTGTTTTAGTTGATTTGTTGCTGTTCCTGTGTTGGCGTTGATTACTTTATTTGCCAATAAATGTTAGTGGGCTTTAACTAAATTCAGAGAATTTCCTAATAGCGAACAACTTCAGTATTAATCTAAAAATAACTTTCGATTTTTACCAAAGTGTATATTATATTATTATATTGAATTGTATTTATCATATTTTGTAGAATAACCAAGCAACGGAGACTCAAGGCGGGTGTCTTGATATGATATGACGACTTACTAATATCGACCTGATTACAACAAATGGATAAATGAATAGAAATGTTATAACTGGCAACTTCATCTTGTCCTAATATCGAACGCGAAGAGTAAAAAAGGTCATTTTCTGTTCAATATAGATACATTTCATTTTATATTTTTTTTCATACTACATTACAGTATTTTTTGGCAATGGCAAAAACAGTCTTTTCGCTATGATAATCTCGGTAATATTTATTCTTGCTCTTAAATAAAATTTTCAGTTCTTATTTAGAAAATTTAACATCAAGAATCACTTAACTAGAAGCAGCAAGTTTGCGTAAAGTAATCCTAAAACTTGTTCAAACTAATAACCGCTGGGAACTTAAACTGAAGTAGAGTAAACGTATCTAAACTTCACCCAACTTGTTTCGCTCTGTCAGTTTCTCGCGGTATTTTCCAGAAAAGGTTGAGGTGAATTGGTAGTTTGAGTTAGCTTGTTTATCAATTTAGGTAAAATGAATTTATATTTAGAAGAATAATGATAATACCGGTACTGGGTATAAGATTAAAAGTTTTTCTTAATTTGGAATAGTGTGTGTCTTCGTTGTTGGCTTGAGCGTTTTTTCTACGTTTGGTTAATAGTGACGAGTACGTTAGGTTCGTGTGTATTGCTGCAATCATTATGAATATGTTGCAGGCAAATTGTATCAATCTGCTGTTTACAGCATATTACATAGCGCCGGATATGTTACTAGCAATGTGTATAGCTGATTGGGGATGTTTGAAAACAAATGAAAATCGTTTATAGCAGGGTCATAGTTTTAACCTGACCTAACCCAATCTGCATTTGCCATATTACGTACATCGCCGATGAAAAAATGCCGAGGCAGATTGTAAACGGCAGGTTTAAACAATTTGCCTGCGATAAATATAAGTAGTGTTTTTGTTAAATCGCGATGCGTGTCCGCCCAACGAAACCTGAAATTGTAAAAAAGGAATATATTACTTTTTTTGTACTTCTGTGTGTACTTGACCAATCTTCGCCAGATTCACCAATATTTACTAGCAATCTCTAAAGATATGTCTAGCGGTTACTTATACAAGTACAAGATGCTCGTTAATATTAGCTATTCCCTCAGAAGCTTCAGAATAATATTAGAACGTGTTTCATACGTTGCTTTGAGATAATCAAATAAATAAATGCTCAAAGGAATATGAGTAATATGGTGAACAAACAATTTACCGCTGAGTTATATTGAAGTAGGTACTATTTACAGAAATATTTAGTAAATATGTCACCGTGTAAGTTAAAGTTTGTGAAGTTCTTCGGGTAAGATAAACAGAATGATCGGGAAATAAGTTGTTTGACGTTTGATGCATCTGGAAGCTTAGTACCTAGGTAATATTGCAAGCCTACAATCTATATTGTTAATAATTTCACAGCCATATGTGACCTCAGAAAACATTTGTCTTTGTTATTTTTTCTTCTACCAAAATTACAATATTGTTGGCATCTTTTTAGGACCCAAAGACCGATAATTGTAATTGTAAGGAAACATACGCTCGCTTTGGTAAAGAGTTTCAGTTTTAGTGACCGACATTATAATCTATGAAGAACGACAAATGTTTCTTTATTGTATAAACTTTCAATTCTATATCATTTTTAAGACGCATATTCAAGATGTAGGTACCTAAGAATAATTGAAGCCAAAGTTCTAATTTAGTTATTAAAGGATTTCATACACGCATTCACAAAATGTAAATACACATACACGATATCAAAGTGAACAATAAAGTAATCGATATTCGTATCGACTGATGAACAATCGATACGCCGTTAATTGTTCTGTCATGTAATTTTACGCTCCAATTATTTTTATAGCATGGGACAATTAAATTGTACATATAGGTATAAATATGATAATTTCTACCTAGTGTTTTTAGACTGTATTATAGTCTCCCGTGTGGTTTAAGTGCTTATTTAAGTACCTACATAAAATACCAAGATAGTTTGCCTTAAATGTAATTAAACAACTATTAACCGTCAATAGAAAAAAGAAAAGGTGAATAGATCATAACCAGTGGATTCAATCGTTAGTTAGTTCAATCAAAGTCGTCATTGGAATCCTCACAGTGACTAGTGACTAGCATTCGCTTGTCAAGAAAGCCGTGATTGTCCATGAACATTTTCAGTTGAACAAAACGTGTAATTGAAGCTCGTCTTTTGATGTAAACTGAGAATATGAAACGGTGTAATTGAGCTTGAAGTAAGCAACATGACACTAAGCGCTGGTTCTAATATTAACAACGTGTTCGCCTAGGTGGCGCCACTGTGGGTGTCATGTGGGTGAAAGGACGGTTTATATCTTCGCGAACGCTATCCGTGCGTGGTATTAGGGCTGTCGCTTAGTTTAAAAATAGGATGACTGTAGTACCTGAAAGTTTACAACAAGACTGAAGTAATATAATGGATATTGGAGATAATGGGTTGTCCACCCATTATCCATTACGCCTTTTTGGTTTGGTTTTGGTTACCAATGTAAAGGATTCCTTATGCATCACAAAGTAACTAGCATGTAGTTTATTTGCACAAATCGACAGAACTATAATTTTAAATATAATAAAAAAAAGGAAAATCGTGCACTGCACATGGTGCGTGGCATGGCACTACTATGATTAGCATCGCACCTGTATGAGTATAAGTGTTTGACGATCTTATGTGCCCTCTAAATACAATCTTTAGAGGTGACATTTGTCCAAAAGTGAGCGACTCTTGCTTGAGTGGTGATTACGATTGTATAATTTATTACCATAATATTCTTTTTTAGTTATCTTTTAGACAAATTTTATAGGCTTCATTCGAAAAACGATTCATTATAAAGACTAGTTTTTTTTAATCCTTGTCGCTTGTGGTCATTTCCGTGTCAGCCCTGTCCGTAGACTGGCGTCGCCACATATGGCAGTTTGTCTTAATACGGCTCCTTTGAATTTAAACTCAAGATTGTTTTGATTAGACGCATTTAAAATATGAGAGCATGAAGTTCTTTTATTTTCATTTATAAAGTTCCTTCTTGGGTGTGAAATTTATTACTAGAGAGAGGATAGTTGATATTTAATTGCTGTTAGTGATAGTAAATTTGTCTTACTATCTTTACGTTCGACTTTCGCAACTAAATACTCAAATATACAAATTAGGTTACGGTGCTTGTTTATCTTAGACAGTACTAACTTACGGTAGAGGAAAACATAGTAAGGAAACCTAAACTTATAAGAAAAAGTCCGTTATTGCTAATTCACCGACTAGAGTGTTGATGTCTTCTCTGTACGAGAAGAGGCCATTATTCTGCAGTAAGATAATAATGCGCTGGTATTATTACTATTTATTGCATAACTTTGTAGTATACTTGAAAATGCGCATCTTGTATCTTAACTATCGGGGTAAGCAGAGGTTATATAACGCCAATTCAAAAAGGTATTGGTGAAAAGCTATCGTTGTCGTTTCTAGTATAAAATTTGCACCCACTTCGCAGCCTATAACCAAGAATCGTATCTATGTATGACATATAAACTTATTAATCCGTTAACCTTTATCAATGTATACATCGACAGGAGTCTAGATTAATCAGCTACCCGTATCTACGATTCGGGCCTTGAAGTAAGCGGAGTCTTTTCTTATTGCTGTTAGACTTGGGTTTGATCACCTTCTCTTCTGATTAAACGATGGAGTTACATTTGCTTAGAACAGAAAGCGAAGAAGGACGACCAATCCTCGGTCCCCCTTTTTTCCCTTTTACTCACTCTGCTTCTTCTCCCTATACGGTCGGCAATGACTTGGTTTTGATTTCTGAGTGTTGTTTCTGGAATGCTTAGATAACACAACCATGTCCATTTGTTTCTGTTACCACTTACCATCTAGTGGAAAGCATGCTTGTGTGCTACGAATTTTTTTTTACATACATACGAGCATATAGCTTCACGGCTTTTTACCTCCGAAGAGGTGGGCAGACCTCTGCGAAAACTGGGTGGTTAAACACCTGTTTAACCACCCAAATTGCGCCCTTTTTATTTTATTTTAAGTCCCATGTAACAGGGGGCGAACCTGTTGCCGTGGATCGGGCACAATTCCAGACTCCGGGCTAATACTGTAAATTTTTCGACAGAAATACCTAATATCACTTTACCCGACCCAGGGATCGAACCCGAGAGCTCCGTGGTAATCCGCACACAGTACCACTAAACCACAATGGCAGTTTTTTTTTGTTTGTGTGTCTACCAAAGTGACTACACTCTGCCTAATGGTAAGCAGTCAAGACTACTCTGTTAAGTTCAGGCGATTCGTGAGCAATATAGACTCTGGCAAGTTGTTCTACTCTTTAGTTAGCATTTTTCTGCCTGATTGTATACCTATAAACTCTAAATTTTGGTCGGGTTATAACTGCTCAATTTCCCTAATTCGCCAGTTCCCGTCAGTTTATATATCTCGTCAATCGGATAGATCAGAATAATTATGGACTTATCGAGTAGTAAAAGACTTTAACGAATAGAAAATTGAAGCGATACCGATATATCGTGTATTTAATAGCCACAAGATAACGCGTGCGATGCCCACAGTCCCGTAGAGAGGTAGTTTTAATTAAATTTCTCCGGTGGCCGCCTTCGTGATGTTTACTGAAGCCTGTGTAAACGAACTCTTTATATGTGAAACTTTACGGGATTCGTATATTGGAGATATTCTACCTATAGAACGAAAAAAGGAAAGAAAAGCATAAACTAAGCAACTTTTGTGTTGTCACAAGGACGTTTTGGGACCGAGCAGTTCTATCGACGACCGTTCCTCCAGCACTCTTTGACAAGTTACAATCACGCCTAAACCTATTTTCAATTATCTGTGTAGTCGGGGTAGACACCATCACAATTAAGTAATTTATTTTAATTAACTTTATATACCTACTATTTTTGTAAACCGTTAATTACTCACAACCCAACGATAGGTCGTTGGGTCAATCAGCGGAATATCCCATTTCATTATAATAAAGACTAAATATTTGACCATTACTTTCCACACTGGATTCGCAATAACATCTTTATCAACACTCTTATTACAACGTTATTAGGCACAAATTTGCATAGCAAAATTAGTCTTGGATCCCTCATGTGAGTCACCGACTAGGGTGCACATGACCCTACTTTTAAGGGTTGACTTTGAGTCATTAATCAATATTTTTGTTCCAAATGTTATAGTGAAAGTTACTTATATGGGTCGGGGCAAAGTCTAGTTTGTGATATTTTTGCGTAATTATAACCTTGGCATATAAATGTTGGCAAATGCCTTATTTAAATAAATGGCAGATATGGTTTTCCATATCGTTCCAGCCCATTATTTTCACTGGAGAATGAAGAATTCTTATTAATATAAAAATGGCATAAGCATTAATAACCACGCTTGTTCAAGATGATTTAGCGACTTCAGACTCTAAAAATGAAAAGTGGCACGAAAAAAATTCATCACCGAAGGGGCAGCAGCGTCTCGTGTTAAGACTGCCGCTGCTGTGATTGGTGGAGATTATTGTAGAAAGTCACCATACTTGAGTGGGTCTATTCTGCAAAGAGTATACATAGATTCACCGTCGACTTATTATCATCATCATATCAGCCAAAAGACATTCCCGTGCTAGACATAGGTCTCCAATTTTCGCTACCCAGGCCGGCCGTGAGCCGCCCTTATCCGTCGACTTAATACTTCTCGAAAATACTTATGCGTATTGTTTTCAAATGGAAGTTAGTAACCCAACCACGCAATTTAATTCAGCAGTATTGATTTGCTTCGAAATAAAACATCGGAACAAAAGCCGATTCTTAATGAGGGTGACCTATTTTTAATTCATTGTACCTACAACTAAAATGTCAATCATTTGGAAATGTTTTTTTTGAAGCTAGTAGACCGAAACGGCTCGTGTTGTTTAGTGTAGCGTGAAGAGAATGAGTAACCGGGATTACGAGTATAGCGACATATTATAAGTACCATCACAGAATAAATACCTACTAAGTGCCTTGTAGAATGTGAAGGTAGATCGTTAGGTTTCTTATTAGTGACGATGAAGGTTGAGGTGAGTTTACCTGATAAGAACACTTCATCGAAATGCTAGCGTTACTTGACTGTATCTTTAACGCCTTTGCCTACTATCTACTATTTTGTACCTACCGGCTTTGATGCGAACTTCTATGTACCTATTTCAGAATCAGAATCTTTTATTTCAATACGATCATATTCTATCCTAACTTTGCAGTGTTTGCAGTGAAAAATGTACTCTCCTACATCAATGTTGTCAGAATCAATTTCCCAATTAGGTACAAACAATGTAATAGCAAAAATAAACAATCTTTATGAAGTAAACAAACTTAGGCACAAATTACTGGTTTTTCTCCATTTACCGACCTACAGAAGTTTAAACCAACAACAATATTACAAAACATCGTTGCATATTGCAAGCTCTCTCTCTTTACGTCTCATTGCATCATTGTCCACAAAGTTTATTCATTCCATCCATTCATGCTAATACCATAAACACACTGCTCTATTCGCTATGCCCTTTGCGTAGGTATCGATTCGAAAGAGCCACTCGTGCATGACTAACTGTGTTTACAAATACTTTTACTTATAACAAATAGCTGTATCGTTAAAAATATTTTCTTTCTGTCAATTAAGCGCTCAGTAGAGTCTTGAACAGGAACATCATCCATATTTGATAGCACTTTTGTCTTCTCTATGACGACAATGTAATATGTTTTTTACGTCTAGTGTAAAATTACCATATTTTTTTATTGTCGTAGCATATCAAGCCGACTGGGCTCAGATTCTCTTCAAGAATTTATATCGAATAGAAAAATTAGTAATATTATTTATTGATTTACGCATTGTTCTACTCACATAAGTTGGCATGAGACCAAAACTGGCAGAGATCACATTTTAGCAGTAAGATCGCTAATCATATATATATATATATATATATATGTTTGTATAACTTAGGTATGTACTAAAATCCATCCATCCATAATTTAAGAGTTAGACTCTTGTCGGTGGAACTGATGCAATTCCTGCCACTTCTCCCTGGCTCTGGACAGGAAGAAGTGGCAGGAATTGCATCAGTTCCCCCGACAAGAGTCTAACTCCTAAATTATGGATGGTATTAAAATACTTGATAAGTAAATCATAATCTATAGGCAACTACATTATACGTGCAAGCAACTGTCGTACAAAATCTCAGTATATGTGTATAATGTATGCTGCAAGAAGTGAATTCAATACTTGTGACTTTGTGTGGTTCATAAATATTTATTGCTATTCTAGGTGTGATTCATTTACTTGGTGTTTTTGTTATCTGGCTATGTGTACTTAGAATAAAAATAAAAATATCACGGCATATTGAAATTCAATACTTATTTCTCTACTGAATAGGTACTTACATTCGAATAAATGTAATATCTACAAAATTCTCTTATTAAACAGTACGCGTACCTTTTCATTTTTATGTTCTGGTTATTCTTGTTCATCGTAAGTTTTCCTGGAAGAGATTGCATTTATTGATAGGCCCACGTATTGTACATTTAGTTTGTGCATAACATATTTTAAATGTTTGTAATGTTTTGGTGTATAAAACAGCCAAGGGAATCAACGGGTAAAGAAAAACAGCTTCGTTTGCACTCTAACTTATTGAACATCTTTACGAAGGTATTCTGTAAGAAGGAACACTTCTCCGGTCAGGCAGCGCATTCATGCTAAATCCAGTAAGGATCTACTACTATAACGGTGAGAAATTTTATCCGCGTTAAAAGCGCTAATATGCCTAAGTAAAACCCTACATGTTATTCATTTGACGAACGAACTACCATTACCAACAGTATTATTAAACGAATCTATCAATGCAGAATTACATTGGAAGAAAACCGACATACTGGCGACGTGCTCCGGATTATCCACCCACCCTGAAAACATTCCAGATATTGATAGTTTACCGGCTATAATGTCACATATACATTTCTTTAATCTATCTTATAAATGTGAGATACGACACAACGCCCACTAGCGAATATAGAACTTATCTTTCGTATATATGCTTCAAGTCGCCAATCAGCGTGGCGATTATGAGAAAACAGTACGTAGCGTTCAGAAGCTCCTACCTTGCCTACGTAACAAACTTGCACAATTTTGCTCACACACGCAATATGATTCACATCAGTAATATTTCGTTAGTTCGTGCCAGACTGACATTGATATGGTAGTATTTGCCGGCGGACTTTCCTAAGTTTTCTTTAGGTACCTTCACTGTAATTTTTTATTGTGTTGACTTGCTTTTTTAAGCTTGATTTTTTCACAGCTTTTTGACTACTACCTTTTTACTAAAGAAGAAAAGCCATTTATAGAATTCGTAAAGCATATGTATGCAGTAATATATATTATTGGTAATGCAATAATTCCGTCAATATACAAGCTCATAGCTTTGTCTGCAAAAGGTTGGAAAATTCGAAAGCTTGTTATATCAGGAAATAATAAATTCCATTTTTCCATTGCCAAAATTGGCACGAAAAACTGTCGGTTCTTTTCAAGGCCTTGAAAGTTTTGTCCGGGGTATCTGGACCACGTCCAAGATTCGTCATGGTGTTGTTCCTATCTAGCTATATCTATGTATGATGTCGCGACGCCATGCAATAAAAATGGCATAACTGTTGTTGTGGCCATACTTTTGTCTCTTCTTTTAATCTTTTTTGATTTATGATAGCGTTAGAACGTTTATTGGATTGCATTTTATTGCATAGACGCCATGACAGTCGTTTATAAAATTAAATTTTGTTTTGGAGTGCGTTTGCAAAACTGTTTACTTATTTTATGTGAGGTATTATACTTATAACGATTAGGTATGACTTACTATAAGTTACAAATATTTTAGTGTCATGAACTCTATTGAAGGCAGATTTCTTTAAATATTGTATAATCTGTCTAAACTTATTTCAACTGCATCTTTACCAAAAGGGAAGCGGATTGGCCCAGAGTTCTTCTTAATAGAGGCATCATCTCAAAATGCTAAAAACCGCCAACACTTTGTTACGAAACTATGAGCAATTTACGACTCTGACGACCTCCACTGTTGTTTATTTTCGATAGAATAACCTATTCTTTATTGTTTGAATTTGAGACAAACTCAACAAGAGTATTTAGACGCGGTATAAATGTGTAAGTATATGAATAACTGGCATAAATAGCTCAGAAGAAAGCCACCTTCATTTTCAAACATATTTGAATATCTCCAACTCTACAACTTAACATTTATGTAATAAGGAATTTATACAACATAGGGGTGCGTCTACAATACAGTAAGGACGGGATTTATTACATCATTAAACATGATAATATAATACCGTTCGTTTAATGTTAATAAGCTATGTTGGTGTCAGATACCGTAGACTTAGTCACGTAAATGTGATATTTGGCTTGCATATTTATGAGATTTAAGCTGTACTTTACCTGTGAGAGAGGTAAGTTGGCATGTTGCTACCGATTAGTTGATATTATTGGAAAGTCAACCAAGTGCAATTAGGCAGGCATCGTGCTACTAAACCAGAGGTTGTGGGTTTGCAAGAACTAAACTTAGTGTAATTAAAAAAAAATACGGACTAGAAAATCAGCTGCGACTCAGCTAGAGCCTTAAGACAAAAAATGTCTTTTTAAATTTAGAAATGAAAATAATATAATCACCTTCTAATCTATAAATTTTTTCGACACTAGCGCTGTCTCAATTTTTTTTTAAAGCAGGCAATTATTGTCACATTTAATTCCCTTTACACTACATATTGTTCTTGACAAATATTGTATTAACAGTAGGGTAAACGCTATACTGATTGACATTAGTGTTTTATCCTTATCAACTATTTATTGTTACAACAATATAGAACTTTTTTTAGTGCAACCTTAATAAGTTATCTAAAGAATTTTTAGCTTTTTATATTAATATCTTGAGAAATATAAGGTAAAAAAAAGGAAAACAAAACCACTTCTAAAATCACATTGAATGCACAACTGACATGATAGTTTTTTCTTTAGAATATTGGCAAATTATTAATTTTTAATTCTACTGGAGTAGAAACTATTGGCATTTAGCAAATTATTATATTGTCTATTTCGTACGGAAGCAATGAATTCTTAAGGTGGGCAATAACTATGTGCTAGACAACTAATCGTTTACCTTCCTTCTTATTTAAAACTAAGGACACATAATGCAAAAATAAAACAAAGAGTTTGCAGACCGTCCTCTCTCAGATCTTCATTCCTTTCACATCGATAACATTTGAACCCAATTGCCGAAGGTTAAGCTTACCAAACCAATTTCATTTATTGTTTGAATGTCAACCAATCGGTTTGATTGGTCGGGACAATTACTTGATATAGTAATTCCCTTAATTTGTTCTAAGAACTAAGAACTTTTTGGTTATTTTATTGTTTCATGTGTTGTTTTGAAATACACTGTCCTTACTTTTGGTTATTGAAGGAATGTGAAGAAAATTGGGATGTGGAACTGTATCAATAACTACTCTTTATAAACTGTCAAAACACTATTAATTCGTAATTTGTATTCAAATATAAAGTTACGCTGTCATAGTTTTTAAAGTTATGGATGCGTTTCCATTAACTGACTGACGGACTGTGAATTGGCCAATCACAGTGTTCAGAAGCTCCACTTCGCATCAGTATCCATATATTTTAATAATTCTTTTAGATGATAGCGATTTTTAAACGAATGCTGTTGGAGCTTAATTTCAAATTTTGTTATATGACTGATAGTCATCATTCGTATTAAAAAAAAATTGCCACCACGTTTTCGTTGTTTAATCATATCGGATAATTATTGTAAATAATAATAATTTAATTGTTTAGTTTTAAAAACAATGGCACAATCATTTTGTTTTGTCCTGTATTTGTAATATGATAAAACTCCTGATTGTGGTAGATATTAAGTAGGTAACTGCTAAAAAAATGATTATAGATATTTGCCTTTTTTTTAGAAAAGCAACATTTTTAATATCAACTAGCATTTAAAAGTGATTTTGAAAGAACGTGCTCAGAGTGAGATGTAACACTTTTAAGAGTATTACATTTTTTATACAATAAGCTCCATAAAGTAAAATTTTACATCCCTTTTGCTTATAAAATTATGGAGGGTATATTTATGTAAGCAATTATCTGCACATTAGGTATCATTTGAAGTAGGTATACTATTAAGGAAAATTGGGGAAGGCCTGTGTCCAGCAGAGAACTTCTTTTGGCTTATATGATAATACTATTAAGGATGCATGTTTTCAATACACAGCTACGTGTCTCTGCACTGGAGAGGCCTAAGTCTGCTATCACAATAGTGTCAGAATGGGCGCTCATTGATCTCATAATGGTTGATTTTGACAAGTTTCAACCAATAAGACATCAATGATCTATCATTCTGACACTATTGTGATAGCAGACATAGGCCCCTGGACATAAGCCTGTACTAAACGTAGGAGTTTGCTATTATGTAGTCACCATTCACCACGTTTTCTAGTTGTCTTTTATATCTTTGGTGCTTTCATACTGTTGTCCAGAGCTTATACGCCCAAATCTATTTCTTTCGATTATTTTATATTTTAAATAAGTAGGTAGGTACTTATAGGTAGAAAAGTCAAAGTTTAACCTTTAATTCGATTAAGTAAATAATCTTATCATTACATAACATTCGATATTTTTATCTAAGTATAAAAATGTAATGTAACTACTGTTAATTATTTACGAAACATTACTTATTTAATCAGTAACGCTGATTTTAATGCCAAATATTACTTACTCATTGAATTTTTACATAATCTTAATTGATTTATGTAATAAAAGTAAAATTAGCAGACACGTGACTTGTATTTTTTGTAAAAAAAAACCTTTTATCCTTATTGAGTACATACATTTCTTTAGGTATGTGATTACTAAAATAACACAACGTAACGCTAGCAAAATTAAAGAACATAAACAATATATTTTTATTTGTTAAAAAGTGGAATGCAAAAGGAAATGTTTCATTTTTCACCGTCTCATATTAAGCAAATACCCACTAACCACATTAAAATTAATTCTTAGTAAAAAAAACTTAACAATAATTATATTAATATCTTTCTAAAGCCTGATTGCCTTTCAGTTTCATCTTATTTAAACTGTTTAAAATGCAAATGCATTATAAAAATTAAAAACTTAACAATACACTATTTCACTATACCTAATCCATCCATATATTGAATACATTATAATTTGAATTTAAAATTTTTTAGAGCTCAGATAATCCCCATTCGGTAACGATTGGTATGCAAACCCAGTCTGTCCAACTTTGGAGTTCCTTGACGAGGTAATACACTTGATTCACTCGGTGATATTTATGTGTAGCGTAAAAATAGCCCGGGACATTCGAGCGGCATAACTGACTGCCAGGATCATGTAAACAAAAGGGTGTTTGGAAACGAGAGCTCTTGCTACAGCTTTAGAAAAAAAAAACGAAGCTCCTGTCTATTTGTCCTATTATTAATAAAAATCCAATGAATACTAAAATGCCACAAAATAGACAAAGTACAAAATATAATATAATTTTTGCATATAAATATTTACCTACATAATACAAATTTTAATATGTTCCTACATTACAATAATAAAATAAAATGTACTCGACTTACTTCGTCAAGCTAAGCGAAATGAATTCAGCAACTTTTAGCCTATATTTATATTATTTGCATAGAGCTAAACGTTAAACCCGATTAACACTACTCTCTAATTAATACAGAGTTATCAAGAAACGTTTGCATATTAAAAGCTCTATGTAATATCGATTCTCATAACGTAAACGCAGCACGTCCTGTAGGATATCCTCGCCTTAGTTAGTTCGCTTCCGCGCCGCATCGAGCGCACACGTTGCGCTCGCATTCCAATTATAAAATAAACCGTAAATGAGCATTCCCTTTGGAATTACTCCATATAAGTGTGAACTCTGCTTAATGATACGTGCTGTTGTGTTGTGTATGTGAATTTTAATTAAAGATTGTGTTTTCTATTTTTAAAATGCAAGTTCTTTTTGGAATACCGGTCAACTTTGAGTTAATCATGGCTCTAGGTAAGTATTTTGTAAAATAGTCTTGACTTAATGAATAGAAAATAATTTTAAATAAAATAAAATGGTAGTAGGCAATATTTGAAGTGTGTTAAAAAATAGACTTTATCAATAATTAACGGCTGGCAGCCTGTTTTATCCAGGTATCTCCTTAAATGTCCAATTTTTTTTTTCTTAACTAACGATCTCTACATAATTAAAAACTACCAACCAAATAACTTCAAATGCTAGTCAAGATTTTTTAAATACTTTCTATTTAGTCGGTATTTTTACTTTTAGTACTTTTAAAATTATTCAAGGTGATAAAAAGCTAAAATAAATTTATACCTACTAGGTAGTAAGTAGTAGATAGAGTAGATAGATAAATAAGTAGTAGTAGTAGATAGATGAAGTTCAGCTTACTTTTAACGGAATTTGCAGAACCACTGTTTTTTAATATTCTCATCACTTTATTTATTTATTAACTATATACTTATATACTATTATATAAAGCGGATAAGTTTGTTTGTTTGTTTGAACGCGCTAATCTCTAGAACTACTAATCGGATTTGAATAATTCTTTTTGCGTATGATAGCCCAGTTCTTGGGGAAGGTTATAGGCTATGTAACATCACGCTACTGGCGGAAGGAGAAGAGCAGTAAGCAAAGACGCGGATGAAATCGCGCCGCGGGAAGCTAGTACATTCATAGGGCTTAATTAACTTCACTTCATAGGGATAAGAACGCTGTAACTACATTCATTACGGTGGCCATCCTACGCAACGCCCTCATCAGTAGTGTTGTTGCAATTATTTTACTGAACCTGTTATTAAATTGACTAGGAATATTCATTAAAGGTAACACCCACTCTGATTCCGGAATATCTCATAAGGCTGAATGTCTCATTAGTAATGAGACATTTCAGTCATTACCTTAGTGTTTGTACGTAAATTTGACTAAAATGTCTATTTTCTACGTTTAAAGTTGGAAGAGTTATTAGGAAAGATTTTATTTTCGGCCAGCTCTACTTTTAATAGTTTTATTTAAAAGTAATTTTCTTTAATTAAATTTAGTCGATGTTTTTGTTACTACTGATATTGATGTTTGATAGCTATGATATTTGTGATCTAACATCGTAATATTTTTAAGCATATGGGTAAAATTAGGACAAGACAAACTGGGACACGTGCTACGGTCGGCTGCACAAAGAGCCCTAAGTACATGATAATCTGAGTTTATCTTTAATTACTGATTAATATAAATAAGATTTAAGTACTATAATTAACATGACACAAAAGACATGTACGTATGTACCTATAGAGCAAGGTTATTTTAAGGTTATTATTACTAGACTACTACGGTCCTCATCACTTTAGAATCTTTTACGCTATATCTACCATTACGTGTTACTAACTCTTTGTTACCACGTCTGCGAGTGTAAGTGTTCTTATTGGCATGTCTAAAGCTTTCTACTCGTAGAAATAGGAGTCTCAAGAGATTCATTCTTCTTGTAGTTGTAGCAAACGCTGCACATATACAGTTAACGGAGTACTATCCTAAGCGCTACCATGCATACAATACCATACCATACAATACCAAGAACACAACGATGTTTGTAAGTTATGATCTGAATTAGATAGCTCGTAGGCTAGTTTACCACCGACTTGTATAATAGAAAGGACGAGAACATGAATTGCCTTCTATGTCTTAAAAGAAACTTTGCAATTAAAATACTTTGTATTTAGATTATTTATGAGGCCTCACAAAAACTTATTAATCTAATTTCGCTTATTTAAGGCCGTTGGTAAGTCTAACAAAAGGTTTAAATGACTGCCCTGCGCAATATTTTGTTAAAAGTTAATAAATTTATAAGACTTTAATAACTTTATTAAATTTTTCTGTTGCTAAAATCTAAGTAGATATACCTATAATAGCTTGGAGCTTTTAATCATGTTAGATAAATTGCAACAGGCTACACCGTATTGACGAAACGTGTTATATCCCTCTGCCTGCCCCTTTAATAAAAAGCGGCGTGATGCTATGTCATCATCATCATCATATCAGCCAAAAGACGTCCACTGCTGGACATATTCCTCTCCCAGATTTCGCCACCTTGGCCGGTGGTGAGCAGTCCTCATCCATTGCCTGTTACCTTATCAGGTCGTCTGTCTCCCTTATGAGGAGTCTACCCACGCTGCTTTATTTCATTTTGATCATAAAGTATGATGAGCTGTGAGAAGAACTGGCAAGAAACTCTCTCTCTCTCTCTCTCTCTCTCTCTCTCTCTCTCTCTCTCTCTCTCTCTCTCTCTCTCTCTCTCTCTCTCTCTCTTTCTCTCTCTCTCTCTCTCTCTCTCTCTTTTCCCGGCTATATTTCCCACTTGGTGGTTTCTTCGATGCTACCACAAAATCAAATCTATATTAATTTATAAAGCGGAAGAGTTTGTTTGTTTGAACGCGCTTATCTCTAGAACTACTAGTCAGATTTGGAAAATTCTTTTTGCGTATGATAGTCCAGTTCCCGAGGAAGGTTATATAGGCTATTAACATAACGCTTCTGGCGACGCGAGCAAAGCAGTAAGCAAAGACGCGGGTGAAACCGCGTTGCGGAAAGCTTGTGTGTGATAATAGGTAGGTATCTTTATTATAAAGTCTTAGTCCTGTCCCACGAAAACGTCTTAAACAAAGATTTACGACGTCTATACACTAATAAATATTATTAGCCTGCACTGCGGTGTCACATAATTATATAACTATATATATACTTAACTAATAATACACCCCTATATGTGAGAGTAATTAGAACTTTGGCTGCATGCTAAGTTTTGACTTGAAAATAGTTTGCATGTAATTCTGGTGTTTACGATTTTAAGTTTTGTGCAGTTGTTAAATAAAACGAACTAGATAGAATAATGTTGTTTGAAATTCTTGAATAATTTATTTCCCACAACAGTAATAAGGTATTGAACGAAATTAAATCAAATTTAGAAAAACAGTTACAGTTGGTTCTATTTCTATTCACTCAGACTACTTTACCGTACCACCCTAACGTTTATTGTCAGTCTTATTGATACTATATAATATATTGACCCTTTACACCACTGTTAATTTATAAAAGTAACGGGTGGCGCAAAAGTAAAGACCCTATTTGGTTCAGCTATAACATTTTTTCTAAATTAGAAAACTAGATTTAGATTTTTTTAAATGTATATTTGTGCCATTAAATTTCGTACCATTAGGATTTAAAGATGATGTCTTTTAAATGGTGACCTCCAGAGTTGATACACATTTGAGCCCTATTTATGACATTTTGCATAACTTGCCGTAACACTTCCTGCGATATGTTCGTTATTTCTTGACGAATGTTTTCTTTTAGAGCTGCGAGAGTCTGTGGCTTGTTCACATACACCCGAGATTTCAAAAAACCCCAAAGAAAGAAGTCTGGACTGGTCAGATCGGGTGATCTTGCAGGCCAAGGCAAATCGCCAAAACGAGAGATAACTCGGCCTGGAAAAGCGTCCCTCACTAAGTCCATAGTGTCGCGCGCTGTGTGTGCCGTAGCGCCGTCTTGTTGAAACCAGATGTGCTCCAGCCCCAATTCGTCCAAACTGGGTATCAAAAACTCACGTAACATGGTTCTGTAGCGTTCTCCAGTGACAGTAATCGCATTGCCTCCAGCGTCTTCGAAAAAATAGGGTCCGATCACTCTGTCAACACAGATGCCACACCATACAGTAACTTTTAGTGGGTGTAGAGGTGTTTCTTGAATAATGCGCGGATTATCAGTGCCCCAGAACCGAGTATTCTGCTTATTGACATGCCCTGAGAGATGGAAATGGAAACGCAGGAAGTGTTACGGCAAGTTATGCAAAATGTCATAAATAGGGCTCAAATGTGTATCAACTCTGGAGGTCACCATTTAAAAGACATCATCTTTAAATCCTAATGGTACGAAATTTAATGGCACAAATATACATTTAAAAAAATCTAAATCTAGTTTTCTAATTTAGAAAAAATGTTATAGCTGAACCAAATAGGGTCTTTACTTTTGCGCCACCCGTTACAATATGAGAATACGTGTTCCATAAGCTTTTGCCTCGGGGCGGATCGAACTTACGATAATCGAGACTGCCAAAATAACCACTCGTATCAAAACAAAAATTTGAATTGAATTTTAATTTATCATTGCGGCATTGGACGAGTGCTCTTCATAAAAAATGCCAGTCAGCGTCAGGATGGCTGGACCAAACGAGATATGTTCTTGAGACCATGTGCAACATATAATTTGAATCATAGGTAGGTAGGTACTTAGGTGCGTTCACACAAAAGTCATATTTTCGTGGTTTTTAATTTTATCATTTATTCGGACTATATTTTAAAATTATTCTATTTATATGCAAATAGTAGATTGAAAACTTCCAAGGCGTTATTTTCATAGTAAAATAACTGTAAGCATTTGGTTACTTACTTGTTATACAGCTTTCACGTAATTCTAAAAAGTATTCTGAAAGCATTTTTAAAATAAAGCGCCGAATAAATGATAAAAATTTAAATCCACGAAAATAAACGCTCTTAGGTATTTGCTTTTTAATGTTACATAAAAAAATAGGCCTGTTCTTTTACATAAACTAACAAAATTACCTAAATGTACGTTACTTATCTAAATACAATTTTGTTACTTATTGAAGAACATTATTTTAAGTAAAAAAAAGGAATTTTAGCGGTGTAGAGTAGGTATGTACGTTCGACTGTACAAGAGGTGGGGGATTGTTTCTTAACCGGAACAAAGACTTATGAAACTGAATAAAGTGTTGTGTGTGTGACCTATCAAAATTTGCCAAGAGTCTGGTTGTACGTAAAAAAATGTTTGTCTCCCACAACGTAGACCTTGTTTAAGTGCGTGAGTTGTCATTATTCAACAAAAAACACTATACAAAAAAAACATAAATATCGATTTATCATAGTTACTTACAGTGCAGACGTATCTGTACAGCATGACAACACAACAACGTTCACGGAACATGTAATATGTACTCTCATTGTATAAATAACAAGCGATCACGTGACCACACAACGGCGACATTATTGAATGAATAAAAGCGTAGCGCGACCGGTTCCCCCAGTCAGTCGGCACAACTGGTCCGTACAAAATGGTTAAAGCACGCAAATACGTAGTCAAAAAACACTTCCAAGGTCTACCTAAACGCGATGACTTCGAAATCGTAGAGCAAGAACTTCCTCCGCTCAAAGATGGTGAAATTCTAGTCAAAGCTGAGTGGATTAGTGTCGATCCGTACCAACGCGCTTATAACTCTCAGTACCCAGTGCCGTACAATCAATTCGCGTACCAAGTCGGAATAGTACAAGACTCAAAGGATCCAAATTACCCAGTTGGAACTAGAGTCGTCTCGCACAAAGGATGGTGTGATTACTACATTATTAACTCTATTAAACCGAATGTAATTGATCAAGTGTATAAGCTACCTGATTTGAAAGGCCTCTCTACATCATTGGGCATCGGTGCAGTGGGCATGCCAGGCGCAACTGCGTACTTCGGATTCTTAGAGGTGTGCCATCCCAAAGCCGGTGAGACGGTTGTCGTGTCTGGAGCGGCTGGAGCTGTGGGCTCACTCGTAGGACAGATTGCGAAGATCAAGGGCTGTAAAGTCATCGGCCTCGCTGGCTCCGATGACAAGGTCGCGTGGCTTGAGGAAATTGGTTTCAACAAGGCGATAAACTATAAGACTGCTGATATCTCCGCGGAGTTAAAGAAAGCAGCACCCGAAGGAGTGGATATTTACTTCGATAATGTTGGTGGAGTGGTTAGCAGTGTGATCATTAATCAGATGCGTGAGTTTGGGAGAGTGTCAGTGTGTGGAAGCATCAGTTCATATAATGCGAATTCTCTTGAAGGACCTACAGCGCCAATCTTGCAGCCTGCTATAGTGTTCAAGCAGTTGAAGATTGAGGGATTCGTGGTCACTCGTTGGACCGACCGCTGGTCAGAAGCATTTGTAGATATTACCAAGTGGATTAAGTCAGGGCAGCTGAAACCAAGGGAACACATCACTGAAGGTTTTGATAAATTGTACGATGCTTTTATAGGAATGTTGAATGGTGAAAATGTTGGCAAAGCAGTTGTTAAGATTTAAGTATGTTTATTTTTTAAATGTGTTGTTATTAAACGATAAATTAAATTTGTACGTTTTTAATTTCGTCTTATTTGAGTTGTGGCACGTACATATTATTCAAATTAATAAAATGTCGGTATTTAAAAGATGGTGAATAAATTACAGACATTCCATTTGGGACGTTTTTACTATAATCGGCACGCTTGGCTGGCAGATTAGCGATAGCAGTGCCACAAATTTAATTACACATTTTTGTTAGCTCGTATTTCTTCACTATTTCTTTTTATTTCACTACTCTGATCGGTGAAGTCTTGTCATCTTTACGTTCATATATTATTTATGTGATCTAAATGAACAAATTAGTTTAACTTGTTTATAATTTGTACAACAGGACGCTGTTAGCCGTCCGTTGCTTAATAAATTTCCGCCTTCTCATTAGATTGTTTGACCGCTTTCATTCAATGGACGTGAAGTTACATTAATACATACATCTACACAGTAGAACCGGTTGTTAGTCTGTCACTGTTTTTAAAATGGTTGGAATGATAGTCATACAACCCACTGACATAACATAATTATTGTGTAATAAGCTGATAACACGAAATATCAGTTTTGTTAACATAATTTAATTTGTTTAAAAACCATTGTAATGAAACTATTATATACTACTTTTATGGTTTAGTGGAGAAAATGTTTCGAGTAGTGATATTGAGGTATCGTATGAAAAAAAATTAGTATTAGCCCGGTAACTGACAACAGGGTCGACTCCCGGTACATAGGATGGCGGAACTGAAAACTCGTATGAGTATATGAGACTACATTGCACTATAATAATATACAATGTTCGTCTGCTATGTTATTTTATTACCCGTTTTTAAAAAAAGAGGTGTAATTCAGCACGAATTAGTTAGTTAACTTAATATTTTTTCCAAAGGATTTTTAAATTACTGACGTAAATCAAATAGGTAATTGAATTATTTAAGGAAAAAGTTATCTATGAGTTATCATGCCAACTGTTACAAAATTTTATTTTATAGTATCTATAATATCTTATCTTGTCCTAAAAATTTTGAAATCGGTAAATATAGATAATATAAGACACAGGATTTGCGTCTTCTTAGCATTGATTAAGTACCAGTTACTACCAGTCGGATTTCAATATGTATTTTTGCGTTTGATAGCTCCGTTCTCGAGGAAGGTTTGAGCTCGGTTATAGGATACCTATGTAACATTACGCTACTGGCGACGAGAGAGCAGCAGTAACCAAAGATGTAACATAACGCGAGTGAAACCGCGTTGCGGAAAATTAGTATTAGATAGTATGTCTGTCCGTTATATTGTATGTTTAGTATGTCCCCCACAACACACGACGTGTTTTCACGGAAGACTAATGGTATAATTGGACAGTTAGTTTGTTTGTTGTTTGTTAACTTAATGCCAAAAAAATTTAACACTACTTTTTTAAAAGTGTTGTTGATCAAAACGATTAACAAGTTACTCGAATTACATCATCTAACCTTGAACTTGAGCACATGAATTTGTTGATGTCTGTTATTTCGGATTGTCGGCGTCGCCGTCGTTCCATCTGTCTATGGGGAACTATTGCCCAATCAAGAACGTGGTAACTGCATAAAACAAGTTTTGGAATATCGCGTCGTGCTGCTTAGTCTTAATTTAAATAGGTAAGGTAGGGTTATTTAAATTTAACAAATTGCATCAGATATTATAAATCTCAATGGCAAAACTATATAGATAAATAGTAAACACAAGAGAGACATTTGCGTAGAGGAACATTTTGATATACTTTACAAATAATAATATGGGCTTTTATATTATTATGGCCTTATACCTCGTCTCCAGACAGTGTATAATTTTATAGACATGTAAATTCAAACTCAAAAACTATTGAACATCCATCTTTTGTTTTAACGAAGGAGTTATTCCGGTCAGATCCCCTGTATTTGTCTCATGGGCGATCTGTTTATTTTTATAATATTTCTATTTAAGATGATGAAGGAGGATAATTCCTTTTTCATTATCCTTATTGTCATTTAATATCTTTCGCAATTTTTCTATTTTTATCATAATACGTTAAACATAACAAATAATTTTAACAAAAGCGGCACCGCCTATATAAATATATCAGAAAATTATAACCATTTGATAAATCTTAAACAGTTTACAAGGTAAGGTCCTAATTTAATGATTGAGAAAGCGCGAAACCACTTTCATGCTTCACAAGTCTAAATCAAACCAATGGCTCCCACTGATGTGTTTCACATAAATATACATACCTACTTATTAGGTATGAGTCATATTCGTATACAAGCAATAATAATGATTAGTATTTTCCTTGAAGCCCTAACTTCCTAATAATTTTATAGTTATACCTATTTGATTGCTTATAACTTTTAAGTCATTTTGACTCAATTCATAAATGTTATTAACGAACGAAATAAAATGTTTGTCATTGTATTTGATGCATAAATTTATCAGAAATTTTTAGTACTTTTGACATGACTCGACACACAAGACTGCATAATAGCCGGTTCAAACAATTCATAATGAACGGCACACATAGTGAAGACGTGTAAACACGTCGTCAAACCAAAACTGGTTGGTACATAGTATAGGTGCCGTTCACTATCGATGCTAATAAATGACACTGCGTTTTTATTTGTTTATGGCGTCATATATATAAGCATAATAAACAATCACAACAACAACCAAAAAAACTTAGATTAAGAAGTATCTTGGAAAAATTGAAATGAAATGATTAGAAGAGAAGCCAGTTTCAAGCTCGAAAGGTCTGAAAAATACTGAAAATGATCCCTGGATGAATGAAATTATTATGTTTTACATACATATATGTATGTATGTACGTAAAACTTAATAATTTCTCTCTCACTTATTTAAATATAATTTTGTAGTAGTTACATACATTAAAGCGTAAATCATACCAATAGCACAGTATTAATAAGCACCTACCAGTAGTCTGGCTTTTGGAATGGTGTCCCCGACTTTTGGATTCCACTGACTGCTTACCATTAGGCAGAGTGGCGTCACTTAGGTAGGTAATATAAAGTAAAAAAAAATAACTCCGCCCGGATTCTAATCGGAGCGTAGCCCAGCGCTGAAGGAGTTTTATCAAATGAAAATTTTTCTTGTGTACTTTGTTTGTATCATTTTCATACAAGTAAAATTGCATTCAAGATCTTATGTAGCTAACAACTGCGCCAGATGTTTAAAATTTTAGCGTGTCTATAATGTAAATCCTAAGTGTCAATAGGATTCAGAAATTCTATTCACTTTCACTACTAGTGCGCCACTGAGACAATAAACCGATATACACAAAGTATAGTTAAAATAATCATGAAGTCTATTTAGAACAGAAAAGTCAAAACATTTCTTTTAATTTTAAAAGTTACTTAAGGAGCCAGAATAACAAGTCACCTTGGATTACAAAAACATAGCGATATTATTTGCACTCAGCGAAGCAATATTTACCTACTTACCTACTCATCTACTACTTTGCGCCGTGTGACCACAGTAATATTATCTAATCTGGGGCTTTGCGAATGAATTTTCATTTGATATTTGCAATTTTTCGGTATTCTGCCACTTAACATCGGTTATCACAACTCTAAAAAAAAATTCGTCATCACACATTCAAGATCGTGTCTGACGTGACTCGACAAATTTGCAGGAAACATGATAAATATCATGATTTGAGAATATAAACTGCAGCAAGATTTGATTAAACAGTTAGTCAGTTCAATCGGTTCATACACGAAGGACAAACATGGTGAAGACACGCAAATACGTCGCTGTAAAACGCTTCCAAGGCTTACCTAAACGCGATAACTACGACATCGTGGAACAAGAACTGCCAGCGCTTGGGGATGGAGAAATCCTAGTAAAGGCTGAGTGGATCAGCGTCGACCCGTATCTACGTGGATACAATTCTCGTTACCCAATACCGTATGACCAGTTCTCATTTCAAGTTGGAGTAGTAGAAGATTCTAAGCATCCTCGTTACCCTGTCGGTACTAAAGTCGTATCACACAAAGGATGGTCTGAGTACAACATCGTCAATGCAAATGAATCAACTGGCTTAGAAAGAGTTTACAAGTTACCTGATTTGAAGGGCCTTTCTGAGTCATTGGGTGTCGGTGCAGTTGGTATGCCAGGTGCAACTGCTTATTTCGGATTCTTAGAAGTGTGTCAGCCTAAAGCAGGTGAGACGGTCGTCGTGTCCGGAGCAGCTGGAGCTGTAGGTTCACTCGTAGGACAGATTGCGAAGATCAAGGGCTGTAAAGTCATCGGCCTTGCTGGCTCTGATGACAAGGTCGCGTGGCTAGAGAAAATCGGTTTCGACAAGGCGATAAACTATAAAACTGCTGACATCACGGCGGAATTGGCAAAAGCAGCACCCGAAGGAGTGGATATATATTTTGACAATGTTGGTGGCGAGCTAAGCAGTTTGGTCATTCATCAGATGCGTGAGTATGGTAGAGTTTCAGTGTGTGGAAGCATCAGTGCATACAATGAGCCTTCTATCGATAGCCCTAAAGCGTCTATCCTGCAGCCTTCTTTAGTGCGCAAACAATTGAAGATTGAGGGTTTCATGGTTACTCGTTGGATCGACCGCTGGTCGGAGGCATTTGCAGATATTATCAAGTGGATTAAATCAGGTCAACTGGAACCAAGGGAGCATATCACCGAGGGCTTCGAAAAAATATACGATGCTTTTGTAGGTATGTTGAATGGTGAAAATGTTGGTAAGGCAGTTGTTAAGGTTTAAGATTGTTTATATTCGACGATTGTTATTTTAAAAGATAAAGTGTAATACGTTATTAATTTTATATAAGTATTTTATGTTAGGGCTAAATATTAAGATGTAGAAACCACGCATTAATAATCGGTATAATTAAGTTGTCAAATCAGTAAATAAAAATTTATCCAGTATAAATTGATTGAATAGAAATTGATTATACTGATTTTCTTTAATTTTTACCTATTATGATTATATAGAAATAAATACTGTAAGACGAAAAGTAATAAAACATACTTAATATCGATAATTTTGTTACAAAAATGTTTACAATATCTAATCAGATATTTTGAAGTAGGCACCAGCCAAGGTAAGATAAACAAACAAATACAAAATAAAGATCACTATTATACGATTACAAATTTGTCAAAAACTAACACACTATCGCGTCGCGCCTGTCCGCGTTCGGGTAACACTTATCAGCTCGCCGCTTACACTCTATCCTACCGTTGGCGCTGTCATGCTACGGGCACACTGTCGTTTGCATTTTGGAAACTGTCCTTTTTAAATCATTATGATCATATCAGCCGAAGACTTGCACTGCTGGACCTAGTCCTCCCCCAATATTCACCACCTTCGCCGGTCGGATTTGAATGATAATTCTTTTTCGTATGATAGCTCAGTTCTTGAGGAAGGTTATAGGAATGTAACAACACGCTTCTGGCGGCTGATTTAATTTGTGTCAATACTGTTATTGAGATAATTTCATTTAATCGGATTAAAATTTTATATTTATTTATTTATATAACTTCTATGTAAATTAAAAACTTTTTTGTCGTAAAATGTCTTCATGATACCTATACATAGTCGATCAGCTTGAAGTTGCCGAACTCTGTGATCCTGATCATGTATGAAATATAAATAATTAATAATACGCGTGTAACGCTCGTGACTTAGTACTTATTTATCTTTGTCGCCCCTTGCATCACCTACAGAAAGAGATAGGGTGATGCAATATTTTAGACCGAAAGATCAAAAGACCATCTACATCATCCAGCCCGTTATTATCTCACTGCAAAGAAAGGTCTCTTCTCATATAGAAAAGTAATGAGTATTGATCGCCCCAGGACCACATATTAACTAATTAGAATTACCACCAAATTCTCCGTTCTCTGTTATAGCACGAGCAAATTTTTATTTTTTTAACGTAACGCGCTGTCTGTGCTATTGGTAAATCTCATGGACCTGATAGGAATTTATGTAAGAACATTTTAAAACATATTTCAATTTGTCAGGAACCCAATGGGGAACAGCGAACAAAAGAATCGTGGACCTCTGGGAATAACCCTTTTAAAGTAGTGATCGTGGAAATCAAATAAAATACACAGACTCAATCATAGTTTCGCTCGTGTGTAAGTAAATAACACGAATTTAACGAGGCTTTGCGCTTAACGAGCGTACAACTCGTTCGATTTGGTGAAATAATAAACATTATTTAATACTTTAAAATTTTTATAGGTTTTGGTTTAATAAAATTGAAATACTTTAGAGGCTTTTAAAATCATGTGTGATGCGTAGAGATACCTAGTTTTGCAGTGGCTGAAGATACTTTTTATAGAGATAATAACAAATGCTCCCGGATTTATAAATTGGTATAGGTTACCTACTTTATATTTTAGTATTCTATTGAATACTACTACTCCAATACCATAGAAGTTTTTTCATAAAATACATCTTGTATTTTTATTATTACTCATCTCATTTTAACTATAATAATTTATAAAAGTGAGCTAGAGATTGCAGATAATAAAAAGGAGCCAATAAATTAAGAAAAAATTAATAAGTTCAGTTAAGTTAAGCTCAATAAGTTATATAAATAATTAAAAAAAAACTGCCTTCAAACAGGAAGAAAACTAAAAGGTAAAAAAATGCTTAAGACTTAATTAACTAAATTTACTTACATAAATTTAATTACTTAATTAACTTAAGCTTAATGTTTAAGACTTATATTGTTTTCTTATGGATGTCATTGACAGAACTGGACCAAAAATGAGAATACGCAGGAAGCTCTCAGTAAAAAAGAATCATAAAAATCGGTTTACCCAGTCGAAAGTTCTCAGGTAACAAACAAAAAAAAATACAGTCGGATTAAGATCCTCCTCTTTTTTTTTTTTAATCGGTTAATAAATTGTAAGTAATGAAAAAAATATTGCAAATAGGTACGAACTTTTATCGCATTCTTTCGGCGTTATTTTTATTCCACCTGGCATAACGTTATCAACGCGGATAATAATTAAAAAATATATTTTTATCATCGTATTTACCGTATTATTGATCAGACATTTCTGATTATGTTTGACTGAATACGTGTAAACGTCAACATGACTAACAACTAGCGCATGACGATAACAGTGTGAATATAAGCTGGCGCAACGACTGATTACGCAGTCACTCGATCCAATCGGTTCACGCGCGAACAACAAACATGGTGAAGGCACGTAAATATGTGGTTAAAAAATACTTCCAAGGTCTGCCTAAACGCGATGACTTCGAAGTCATAGAGGAAGAACTACCCGCTCTCAAGAATGGTGAAATTCTAGTCAAAGCTGAGTGGATCAGCGTCGACCCGTACCTACGCGCTTACAATTCACGATATCCACTGCCGTACGACCAGTTCTCATATCAAGTTGGATTAGTACAAGATTCCAAGGATCCGCGATACCCGGTCGGTACTAAAGTTGTTTCGCACAAAGGATGGTGTGATCACTGCGTTATCAATACAACTAAACCAAATCCAATGGATAGAGTGTACAAGTTGCCTAATTTAAAAGATTTATCCGAATCATTGGGTGTCGGTGCAGTAGGTATGCCAGGTGCAACTGCGTATTTCGGCTTTTTGGAACTGTGCCGACCTAAAGCCGGCGAAACGCTCGTCGTGTCCGGAGCAGCAGGAGCTGTAGGCTCACTCGTAGGACAGATTGCGAAGATCAAGGGCTGTAAAGTCATTGGTCTCGCTGGTTCTGATGACAAGGTCGCTTGGCTGGAGGAAATCGGTTTCGACAAGGCGATAAACTATAAGAGTGCAGATATTCCTAAGGCGTTGAAGGAAGCAGCACCCGATGGAATTGACATGTACTTTGATAATGTTGGTGGAGTGGTCAGTAGTGTGATCATTAATCAAATGCGTGATTATGGTAGAGTGTCAGTGTGTGGAAGCATCAGTGCGTATAATGATGAATCTATTGAAGGAGTGTCGGCGCCTATCTTGCAGCCTGCTTTAGTAGCTAAACAGTTGAAAATTGAGGGCTTCCTCGTTTTCCGTTGGGCTGACCGGTGGTCAGAAGCATTCGCTGATATTATTAAATGGATTAAGTCAGGTCAACTGAAACCAAGAGAACATATCACTGAGGGTTTCGATAATTTATACGATGCTTTTATAGGAATGTTGAATGGTGAAAATGTGGGCAAAGCAGTTGTTAAGGTTTAAGTCTAGTCGTTTATTATTAAATGGTATAATTAAATATGTTTTTTATTTATGCAATTTTTATTGGTGTGGTAAATATTTTTCGTCATGCGATCCAAAAGTAATAAAGTGTAAATTTTTTACGTAGTTACTTTTCATTAAGGTATTTAATTAGCATTTGGAGAAAAAACTTTGTTCGAGTCCACGTTTGAAGTCATCTTCTAATCGACAACTTTTTTGATGGAATCGGATTTGCTTCCAAAAATGATTCAACTATTCTTCTAATAGTGTGTGAAAGTAGCCCTAAGTGCTCTAGTAATAGAAGCTAATATAGCTCCACGCTATTATTATGTGTTATTAATATATCGCAATGACATCATTTTATCGTACATGTCCTAATCGATATCGTGAGTGGTAGAATTATACTGCTAATCTAAAATGACTTGAAATAGTAATCGGTTTAAAAATACCTAAACTATATTTGTAGAAGCCATCCAGATATATAAACAAGGATCGTCACACAGGGTCACAAAGAGCTTTGTCTGACATTGACGCTCCGATCTAGAAACCCAAAACAATAGAAGGGATTGGCATGCAACGGAGGGAATACCTTTATTCAATAGAGGGATGACATAGAACTTGAACTTTATCAAGTTTAGATTAACAAGAGTGCAGAGTTCAAATTCTCGAATGAACGGCAAAGTTGATAGATATTAATGAAGACATAAAAATACTTAATTTTTTTATCTTATTTGGAATGTTCGTATAAGTTTGCTATACTGGCCAATTAAAATTGAATGACAACGTAGTATGTATAAAGATAAATGTTGTTAGATAAAATACAATCGATTGGTGAGATCGATTGATAACACCTTTGCTGTGCTGCTAAAGAAGAACACCGTAGGTGCATAAGACAATCTACAAGAAAAACACTTTTAACCCTTTTTTTAGGTTTAGGTTCATTTTTCCTAGACATAATATGTGTTACAGTTACGGTGATCTTCATTAAGAGGACAGTGTAGATTTCTCCTCATACCCCGTTTAAGAAAGAAGTGTCATACAGTACGGAGAGCACCGTAGCAATAATGTTCGTTGAAAATGAACTACTAAGCGAGATCGTATTCAGGTAATGTGAATGAACTTTGGTAAGGTATCGATATTTACTATCCAACTTCTATAAGGTATCGTTTTCAGCGTGAGGTTTCTCTAAGGGAAGCCCGTTCGTGTTATTTATTTTTAGAAATAAATTTCCCTCTTGATAAAGCAAGCTTTCTATTAAGATAAACTAAGCATAGATTATTTATTATTAGTAGATAAGGTAACTTTATTTAGGAAGATTCATTAAACAAAATAATCAGTATTGTTTCTAGCTAAACCACCCGCTTATTCCTAAATAAGTATTTCCAAAAATTCAAATTCCAAGAAGTCCGGATGTCTCACAGCCGAAACGATACCGATACGTGAACGTAACGACTTTTGATCTATTCTCAGCGACAAATGGATCGCGTCTGAAGCAATTGATTGCTATACCGTTACACTAACAAGCATGTGATTACCCTCGTCACTCTCGTCAGCTGCCACTTAAAAAGAGTGGTTTATAACCGGCTGATTCAGTTGATCTGTTGATCAATTTAAGTTAAATAAACTTCTGATTGATTGATACTGTTTTATTTTTAATTTAATTTCACTTCAGATTAAATTCTCATAGATGTTCGCAAGGATCGCAGTAGTAGGACACTTTACGAAGTGTGCGGTTATGGGCAATATACCGATACAGCAAGAAACTTACAGTGGCAGCGGTGTTTGAGGCTCTACAGTTGGGCTTCGACTTTTCATAATTAGACAATATTGATATAGCAGTATTGTCTATCGCCTGAGTCGTGTTAGTGTTTCTGCTGAAGTAATATTTGAAAACTCAAATCTTTACCAGTTTTCACATGAAAAATTATTAGCTCGCCTGACATAACAATAAAAATATTCAGTCAATTCTAATTGCACTTATTAATTATAGTTTGTACTTCATAAGTTTATGTTATTTAGATGTGTTTTTGTTTTAAATTTAATACAACTCACAATGATTACTTTTGTAATAATAACAACTTTATTTAATTTATTATTATTTTTATTTGCAATATTACTCGTAAGGTTTTAAATATATAGGTACCTACCTCTAAACAAATTCAACTAATAACTCTCTAGGCACGATTATATTCTTTGCAATAACATTCTTTGCCTTATTCTCTCTAGGCTTCTTATTTATTCTTAAATTCTATAAATACAGCTGCGTTGGTGGTTAGGTTTTCTACAACACACTCCGTATACTATAAGTAGGTACGTACTTATCGGATCTTGGGTGATCTTTACTGATCAGCAATCGAATAAGTTGTTACGAGTTGATTCATGAGTATAACGTCGGCATTGTCAGTCAGTTTTCAACTTAGTGATTATAGTGTCGTATGTCGTTATGTAGATACTTTTTTTTTATTGCGTTCAGTGGCAACCGCCCACCTGATGGTAAGTGGCAAGTGTCGCTCGAAAACTTCTGCAATGCCTTACTTTTCTTTATGCCACTTTGGTGGCAAACAAGCATACGGCCCACCTAATGGTAGGTGGCAACCGTAACCTATAGCCATGGTTGTGTTTTCCAGGCATCGCAGAATTAATAATGCTTACAAAACACAACCCAGCCGATGCCGACCACGGAGAAGGGGATAAGGAAGGAAAAGGGAAACGGAAGAGGACCGAGGGGGTATTTGGGCGACCGCGGTGCACTCAGTCACCGAGTGAAATACATTAGCATGAAAACTAATATTCTTACGGCGATCTTCTATGAGAGGGTAGTACTTGTTCGGTCGATCCGGCCCATTAATGCTGAAACCAGCGTGGATCTACTACCGTAAAAAGTAGTATTGTTTGCGGGTAAAGGATTCACTCAACAACATAACAGAGAGAGAAATAATAAAAAGTATTTACTAGATAAATAAAACAATTTGAACGCCAAGCAAGCAAGACACATTAGAAAATCTATTGTTTGGGGTCACCAGTTGACCGACACAGCGTACAATGACTTAACCAACTACTGAATTATTTTACACACACATCGACTCAGAACTCACAACTCAACAGTGAGAAGGGACAGTTCTGTGTTCCAAAAATATTACGAAATAAAAACACTGTTTGCGTCTCAAAGAAAAAAACTGAGACAAAAACATAGAAAATATATTATGACCTTGCACTCTTTGTCTCTCACTCTTTCAACATGGTGTATATTGCCATCTCTTTTATAAGGGTGACAAATTTAAAGGCTATCTATTAGTTGTATGTGAGATGCATATAACCGATCAATCCAAGAGCTGTTAGCAAACAGGCATTACATAACTACATCACAAGTCGTACTAACCTAGCCATCGTCGTCCCTTAAGCAACTATAACAATAGACAAATTAAAAATAAACAGTGAACAAGGCGGATTAATTAACACTTCTAGCATTTCGCATACTAATGATCAATGAACTGATCTTTTAAGTATCTTACTTATTTATATCTTACTTCGGATGGCAACATTTAGGTGCAACGCAGAAGACACACTTTTTGTGCGATCGAGTCTGCGGCGTACCTAATTTAACAATCAATAGGTATGTATTTTAATTTTATGTTTTTAAAAAGTATTACTTCCTGGTAGGTGTGAAATTATAAGGCATTTTTAAAATTAATCAAAGTTTAGAATATAAGTATTGATAGCCGCAGACTCGATCGCACAAAAAGTCCGTCGTCTGTGCTGCACCTTAGTGTTTTAAAATGTTCTTATGGTAAATACAATGCTAGATAGAGGATATGTATTCAGCCCAGCGGTGGGGGATAACAGATTGAAATACAAAATATGACCATCTCCTAGTTTAATTTAACTTATGTTTCATTTTGGATATGAAATAAAAGAAAGAACTGGAACTAAATTTATTCAACGAGTAAAGTTTATTTCATTGTTTCTCGTTTTATTGCTGCAGCTGCTACAATGTTACACATTCATGGACGAGTTTTCTTTATTTGGATGAAACATAGAGTGATATAATTTTTTTTACGATAATGGCGTTTACTTTCGTTTAGAAGTAAATGTATTTTCAGACAACTAGAGAACAAGCCATAATTAGTTTAAAATATTTATTGCAATAAAAACATTATATTTACCTATTCAAACAAATATTTATGCACCATTATATCATAATTATAAATAAGCAAAAACGCATGCCAAATTCTCACGCACTCCCACTTTGATACTAATTTATTGAAATGATTTTGAATAGGTGTTGAACTAACAAGGATCCAAGATTTGTGTTTGGGGGTAGTTAGAATTTGGGGGAGGATTGACGCCCACCCGAGTAGTTAACACTATAGGCACATACTTAGGTACCTACATTATTAGGGCATGCATATGCGTTGGGGAGGTAGAGGGTCTTTAACCCCTAGCCCACGCCCTAAATTCACCACAGATGTCAGCCATCTTTCGTAATCGTAAGCAGAGATTACGATTTAAATCTCTGATCGTAAGAACAAAAGGTAACTAGCTGATGTCCTAGCTCTTAGTTCTGTTTTTAATATACATCAATAAAAACAATAGATAATTTATTTACATTTCATTCTGCTGGCAACAAAAGGAAAATAAGAAGATTATTAAGTTCCACGGTAGGTACATTTTATTTTTGTGTTAATTACCTACTTCTTATGCCAACTGGCCAGAGCGAGACACGATGGTTAGGCAAGAATATTACTTATATATTTTAAAAGTATAAAAATGTTTATGCGTTAATTAGTTTTAATGTCATATAACTTGATATAACCTATAATTAAATTAAAAACATAATGCAATTTGGTGGTCATTATAACGAAAATTATTTGACACTAGCTGTTGCCAGTGGTTTCGCCCGCGTTACATGCCACAAAATCTAGCTTATGTTACTTGCTGATATTGTAGCTTTCTTTAAGTGAAATATTTTTTTAAATTGGCTAGATTATGAGTTTATTCATAACAAACATATAAAAATCAAATCTTGTCTCTTTATATTATTAGTTTAGGTAATAATATAACACTAGCGAAAATAGCCGATTGACTCAGTTCCCTCTAAGAGGAGATATTAAAAAAACAATCAACATCCATCCGGTGCCGTGGCGCTTACCGATGCTGAACGCATCGTAGCGAGTTATTTTGAAATCAGAAATTAATTAAGTAAGTTTTTAATATTTTATAACCTGTAAACAATTATGTCCTGTTTCAAAATTATGATTATTTAATTTTACTTGCATAATAATATTGTAATATTTTATGCTAATGTATTTGTGTGGCAGTAGATTATTTTAACCGAATAAACCCCTCAATTGGACAGCAATTAACAATAATTCAACACCTCGTCTTTAATACATGTTTACTAACAAAGTCATTACAGAATTAACTACTGGTTAAACTGAATAAACAAGGAAGTTACTAGAATTTATTACCGCTAAGTTTAATTAGACAAAGCATTTTAATCAGGGAGTTGGGTTTGGTGCATCTACTTAGCGTTCACAAATTGCCGCAACTTTAATTTGTGGAATGCAAAATAAATGTTTGTGTTGTTTGAATTAAAGTGTAAATAGAAGAGTAGGGGTCTGGCACCGGAGCCTTCTGTCGAAGTTACCATCTTACGGACTCCCCGAGGGGTTGTGCCAATGGGTTGCCAGCATTTTGACCAGCAGAAGCATAAGAGCTGTCGCCGACGGTCGTTGCTCGGATAGCCTGGTCATAAATGCTGGCGTCCCGCAAGGCTTCGTACTAACCTCGACGCTGTTTTTGCTGCATATTAATGATATGTTGTCCATCGACAATGTTCATTGCTATGCAGACGACAGCACTGGGGATACGTATAACACGGGCCGGGCGAACACCCCTCGTTCCATTGTGGAGGAAAGTCGAAAAAGACTTGTGTCTGAAATCGAGAGCACTCTTAACAGTCTCTGTTTGGGGACGACTAAATCTAGTCCAATTTAACCCTACCAAGACACAAGTCTGCGCATTCACCGCTAAGAAAGCTCCATTTGTAGATATTCCGCAATTCCAAGACACAGCCCTTACAACATCTGAAAGCCTTGGGATCCTTGGAATCGACATCTCCAGCAGTGTCTAGTTCCGCAGTCATCTGGAGGCTAAAGCCAATTTGGCATCCAAAAAGCTCGGTGTGCTCAACAGGGCGAAGCGGTACTTCAGTGCGGGGCAAAGACTATTGCTTTACAAAGCTCAAGTTCGTCCCCACATGGAGTACTGCTGCCATCTTTGGGCGGGAGCATCCGGTTACCAGCTTGGGCCAATTGACGCGGTCCAAAGGCGTGCTGTAGGAGTTGTCGACAATCCCAGGCTAACAGGCGGTATTGAATCAGTTGGCTTAAGGATAGACGTTGCCTCCTTATGTGTATTCTATCGCCGATACAATGGGCTGTGTTCTAAAGAATTTTTTAGGATGGTGCCAACGGCCACTTTTTATCATCGCACCTCCCGCCAACGGCTGGGAATTCATCCTCACACCTAAGAACCTCTTAGGTCCCGTACAGTGAGGTTTCAGAGAAACTTTCCCCCTCGTACGATAAGGTTGTGGAATAAACTCCCTGTCGAGGTTTTCCAGAGAGACTACAACATGGAGTTCTTCAAGAAAGGAGTTAAAAGGTTTTTAACGGGGTCGGCAACGCGCTAGTGATGCTCCTAGTGTTGCAAGCGTCCATAGGCTACGGTAACTGCTTACCATCAGGCAGGCCGTATGCTTGTTTGTCACCTTAGTCGTATAAAAAAAAAAAGTATGTACTAATTTCTGCCAGTTTTCAAAATGTTCAAATTAATTAACTTGATTTGCTTGTTACTCAATCGCAATTCTTTTTCTCGCGTTACTTAAACGAGAAACAAATTTCGACATAACAATTAATATTATAGTTTATCAATTCATTTCAATCTACGCTTCATATTAACTCTCCTTACAAGTGCTAACTATTGCTTATTTTTCATCGTTCTCGCAGTCTGAGTGTTACCCGATTTAGAAAATTCCCGATATTCGTGGCGTCCGTCCCCTCTTGTCGTGAGTCAGGCAAATTATAGCATTTGTGATTAATGCGAGCTATTCCTGGGCGTATCCTTCACTGGCGCTTCACCTTTCTTTGTTCTATACGGTTATTGTAAAACTAGAAAATACTACAACACTACAGACCCTGCATTTCTTATTCAATTCAAAACACTGACTATACAAAGAGTAAAGTTGCGAAATCCTTTTAACTCCGACACGCTGTTATAAATTTTGGGGGAGCATAAAATACGGTTTAGAAATCAGGGTTAAAGAACAAATATATTCGGTAATAAAAAGTATCTCACGTGTTTTATAACAGCGGAAATGATAGCTACCTACGTTCGCGTGTGCATTTAGGATTATGGACCTTAAAATAGTTGCTTTAATGATTCAGCGTCGAAATACTAAGACGTGAAGCCATCGGAATGCTACTTGCTTGATCAATTTTCAATACCTATGCATTAGTTTGGAGTAGGTAGTATCTGACACCATATTGCTAAAACAGGAGCTTTTATTGAGAAACTAGGGTTAATAGCTAATATCAGCCTAAACAGATTTTAAAATAACATGAATTTGAGTATTGTGGTCACGAAGAGCATAACACTAACTTATTGTTTTTGAAGTTTGAACAGACATAAGTTAAAGACTTTTTACAACTAATTTTTATGTGGGTTATTTGCAGTTTTCTATGCTCTAAATTGATTACATTTTGTGAACAAGTGTGCATACAGTTAACTAAAACTTATTTACCGTAACCAAAACTAAGTTAATTAATATCTTTATCAGTGGCGAGTTTAATAGGGGTCGCGAGGTGTGGATAATCCTGCCCGTATCGGATTACGACTGTTTCAATTCGAAGTAAAACCATTTAATCCTTACTTCGTGATGGGCTTAATACATTTAATGAACCTGTTTTTACAAATACACGAGAATTTTAGTTTGATACTTTTATTAAATAACTAAGTAGTTGTTAGATTTTATCAGATTCTTACTTTTGTTTCATTTTGTGAGCTACAAATACTGATGCATTACTCACATTATGGTACCCTCATTTTAAGTGGATCTTAAATTCAAGCTATCTTCTATTCATAGGGGTTTTAGCGATAGTTTTAAGTCTCAACCTAAAGTAAAATGGCGCTTATGTAAATTTTAAGATATTAATATCTACTAGGTACTTAATATTAAATAATCATGCAGTTTTTTTATATTTAGGTACTTCAAATAATTCTCTACAACTTCAAATAGTTACAAAAATATTGTTTCACAATTTGTTGAGACTGTGTTTACAATAATATTCGAGATTGATGGCAGTGATAGCACAATGTATAGTATAAGTACAATAATTAAATACTCTCCGAAATTAGGAAATTATAGGTATTATTTGGTCACGAGTCTTAAAAGATAAATAGTAGTACCTAGGTAGGTACTTACTTATTTCTTCTGTCAACGTTGAAATTACTTGAGATGCTGTAGCTAATATAGGTACTTCAATGGTATAGGTAGGTACTTGCAATGTTTAGTATCCAATATATGATGCAATTTATCCGAGAATAGTATGTACTTAGGTATAATCACAAGACATGCTGCGGTTAGCCGCGGTATGGAGTTTGTTACCACAATGCGTTGATACTTGCTTCTCTGAACATAGTTACAACATGCTGTTTACTTGGTTTTAGATTTGGTGGTTTGGTATAGTTAGGTTTAGTAGTTGCGACATACAGCGGAATATTAATTGATTAATATTTATACTATTTATGTAGGGCTGTGACTGTCTAGTCTAGCAATATGATCATCATGAGTTAATCTTCCTCTTCGTGTCGACAGCAATTAGATTTTTTCAAACGAGACCAGAACCAAGGTACTTACCTACAAGTGGCATACAATGACACCTATTTTCAGGTTAACTTATGCAATGCTTAAGTATCTATACACTTACTATAATATATATATATAAGGCGGAAAAGTTTGTTGGAACGCGCTAATCTCTGGAACTACCGGTCGGATTTGAGTAATTCTTCTTGCGTATGATAGCCCAGTTCTCGATGAAGGTTTTAGACTAGATAAGTAACATCAGGCTATCGGCAACAGGAACAGAGCAGTAAGCAAAGACGCGGGTGAAACCACGTCGCGGAAAGCTAGTACCTAATTTATAAAGTGAAGATGCTAACTGAAAACATGAAAAATACCTACTAATGTGTATTTTTTTGTTTTAGGTCCGCGCCATGGAGCAGCGGCTGTGCGAATGGCCAGCGGGCACTGAAGGTGCGCCCAGAGCCATCACGCGGCTAGAAGGCCAGATTGAAGAACAGGTAACGAGCAACGTTAGTTCAATATTTTTACTGTTGTCTTATGTATTTAGCTTCATTTAGGGAAATTAGTTGCTTTACAATGCTTATTACTTATAATGTTTGTAGGTACTCTACACTAAGAACAAAAATTAATCAGTAATCAACTAACTAATCACAGTAATCACAAACATTTCATTGTTATGAACGGCACTTTTACGTTGTGTCGTCACAACTGATTGTTGAACATGAACGCGACTTAAACAAAAACGTCATTCAAAATTGTCAAACCACGTAAGAAATCCTACACTGAAGACTAGGCAGTATGGTCGAAAGACTATAGCCTGCCCTTTGGGCAAATAAAAAAAAAAATCAAAATTGTCAAATGTCATTAATGACGTAGGGAATTATTTACACAAACTTTATTTTCCAAATTTAGAATTTTATGACTTAAAAAGTTTATAAATATTATGTTATGCTATTCGTCGCAATTCATTTTATTATTTAAAATGTTACTATTTATTAACGGGCTCATGAAAATATTGTAGTGAGTGATAGAAAATTAGAAAGTTTACAAACAAATAATGCAGGTAATATTAAATTTTTCTAATGAAAATTGTCTACCCTACCCTACCGCAATAGTTTAATAATCTTTTCTCTACAATTACTATTCTTGTACTTATATAATTATTTACATGTCTGTTTAATTTTAACGTCTAGACCTGCTAAATTATTCCTGTAAAAATAGTACCTACGCTGTAGTGAATATAACATCTATTATTATCGAAAAAAAAGACTTAATAATATTTACTTTAATGTAAGATGGGTACTTATTATATTAATTTATAACGCCATTTTTGGGCATAAATTTTGAAGCAGCTTTTTTCTCATTTTCGTAGATTTTTTTACAATCATGTGAAGTCCTTTTTAAAATTTACTGTTATTCTCTTTTCAGAAACAGCTAAGACTCCAAGACGCGAAGCAGGTGGAAGCGAAGGCAGCTCGTATCAAAGAGTGGGTGACCAACAAACTACGAGAGCTGGAACAACAGAACCAACAACTTCGAGAACAAAACGACCGCTGCAATCAACAACTTGAGTTGCTAAGGAACCATATAGCCGCTCAGGGTAGCAGAAATTGTACTGTAAGTATACTCATACCTTACACTTATAGTCGCCTAACTGATCGGATAGGTCTTCGAGCCAAAATATGTCATAGGCAATTTCCATTTTATGGCAATTAATCTAAAGTTAATTATCGCTTGATGGTTTTTCAATTTGCATCCATTTTCCTCTAAGAATGCAATATGTTAAGATCATTCTTAATTGCGTTGTGAGCTGTAACATTGTTATAACATTAATAAACTAAGTAAGTAATTTTGGCTGGCTTTCTAAGCTAACATTAAATATCAACACATACCTAGCCATTCACTAGAGCTGCAAGCTATTGAAAATTTAATTAATAGTTTGGAGATCACAATTTCATATTTATTACAACATGTAAAGCAAAATATTAGTGTTTTAAGGGCTGTGAACCCTATTGCATAGAATCCAAGAAAATCAAAACTATATTCAAAGAATAACTATCTACAAAATCTATAATTTTTTTTAAAACAGTACAATCATCTATGATACTTTAAACACAATACTCTTAGCTCATTAAATTGCCACTGCTGGGTGAAAGTCTCTTCCCAAATAACTTAACTAATTGGGTCAAAAAGCCACACCACAAAAGTAGAAAGAATATAACTTCATTTTTATTTTCTGGCTATACCTACATAGATGTTAACCTAGCATTCTATTTTTTTTTAAGTATTCTATCACATGTTAAAAGCTAGAGGATAGCAAACCTTTATATACTATTACCTCTACAGTTCGTACCAACTCGAGCAAGCCTATCTCTCGAAGTGAGGACAGATGACGGCTCTCGAGCCGCATCGAGTCTCTTGGCTAGCAATCGACGACGTTCAGAGAGCCTAGAAGGGCCACAGGTAGTTTGCCATTAGGGCTATAGATGTGCCACTTAGATGCTGTCATTAAGTTGTTGTATTGTGTTGTGTTATAACTAAAGATCAAATACTTGGGTTTGTAGTTACAATGATAATTAATTTTTTCTGTTGAATAGAAGAACATGGACATGAAAATTTATTATTTATCTTAATAAATGTGAGATTTATCATTTATGTTAAATAAAACTGAACAAAATTACCATTAACCTTGAATGGATGAATTGGATTTTTGTTTAGAAATGTCCATAGAATTTTTCATAAAAAAAAATGAAAAAAAAATGTTATACATGCATCTAATATTCGATCTATAGTTATATAAATGTCTTCTAATAGATAGCAAAGTAGGTTTTACTTACATTTTATTAGAGTTAAAAAATTACTTTTAATCCACTACAGTTATTGATCCCTTTTTGTGAAAGCCTCTTTGCATTTTATAATCTACCTTTTCAAAACTAAAAATACAAGTGATACCTTTACATTGATATTTTAATTAAAACAATTATTTTAATACTTTGCACATGCTTCATTTGAAACTTTATTTATTGCACAGTATCAGTATAATACAATTAAATTGGAGAACCTTACACTACCATTTATGTGCACAGTAACATAAAGCTTATTAATGTGATAATTCTCATATTTTTGTTATTATCATTAATATCTGTATGCCTGCCTACATAAGTCTACCTGTTATAGTGTCTGTTATAATAAATGACATAGGTTTGTTTCTCACCCAAGATAAATAACTTGTTGTCCACATATATTTTAGTCACTATATATCTTACATTCAGTTAGTTTGTAAAATCCTCTTTGATTCAAGATGTGTTCTCTAATGTAAAAAATATTATTTATAATGTCTTTATTGTACTACTTAGTATATGAGATGTTTTATTATAATAACTGACACCCATCTGTGTATGGTTCGAACCATTCTAGTGGAGTTTATGTTTAGGAGACAGACAATATAGGTAACGTCAATAAATTTCTCTTTTATACCTCGCAAATTATCTAAAAGAAAATCTATTCATTCAGTTACCATTTCATTAGTAAAACTATTTCTTTCCCACAGCTACCCATAAATACATCAGAACCCCACTACAGTACGCCAGTGAGACATAGACGGAACCTGTCTATCGGCACTACAAACATAGCGAACAACGTGAACGCTGTCAACCCTAGCCTCAATACTATGAACCGGACAATGGATGAGAGGACCACGGCCAGCTTGTTAGCTGATGATTTAGCTGTAAGTTATTATCAACCTCCACAGCCCATAGGTACCCAAGTCATCCAACTGCTGGGCGTAGGCATCCCTTTGTGAATGCCTCTTATCTATGCGATCAATGCTCATGCCTTATCTAAGAAGAGGCCTTTCACTGCAGTGAGATTATATAGTAACGGGCTGGTGTGATGATGAAACTAAGGAGGCAAATGCTTCTTATACAGAGAAGGCATGAGCACTCGCCACGCTTGAGAAGCGAAGTAGCTTTCGCCCTGCAGATAGTAACAGACTGGTTTTATTATTATAAAACTAGGAAGATGCTATCGCGTATATTGTCCTCTCGTCGTATAAGACAATTTTTGTCATTTGTTCTTTGAGCGTAATTTTATGTTAGTTAGATAGTTTTGGTTTAGTGTACATGTGACACGACATTTTGTGTTTTAATATGTGCGATAAAGTTGTGCGTGCTGTACAAACGTACCCCGTGCCTCGCTGAAAGCGGCAAACAAACTTCGCGTCACACATTAGACAGCAATTCCCTAGTTTAATTATTCAAGGCTTTATTCAATGCCTTTGTACTAGTTCAAGGGTCAACACGTGCTTACTCTTGTTGCCAAGGCTCCTTTATGTGGTTTTGTATTGAAACGAATGGTAAATCCTTTGATTACAGGTATATAATCAAAGGGTAAATCCATTCAAGAGCCGCAAACCGGTATTCGTCGCATTATTTGCAGATTGAGATTAGAGAAGAGAGAGAAGTTCGTTAGTAGTTAGTAGCGCAATATAACCAAAACTAATATCAATGTTAGAAACTTTATCTTTATTCAAAATTCAGAACATGCAATATGTTCTGAATTTTGAATAAATAATGTTCATCTTGTTCTATACATAGTTCATAGAACACCTATTTTTTACACTCGCCTAGATCAATAACTCCTGTTAATTAAGCCTATTTAAAACACTATGATCTTTGTTCTGGATAAAATGCCTTTATTGGAGAGTAGAGTAGACCCTGTCGGTAGATTAACATAGCTATTATTGTCTTTGTTGACGTAATAGTGTTGCAATATGGGACATAAATGTACTTAGCCGTAATATGACCAAATCAAATTAAATCAAAATATATTTATTCATTTAGGTTAATTGAATTATCACATAAGAATGTTAAAATTACAAAATGTCAGCCAATTAACCTATAGCTGATATAAGCTATGTACATTTATGCCCCATTTCGTAAATCGGATTCAAAGTAAATCTAGATTCATGAATCTAGAATTACTTTGCATCCGTAGGTATAGTTAAATGTCTCTGGCTCAAAAATATAATATGTTTTTCTATTGAGTATGTTAGATGAGTGCGGCAGGTCAGTTTAAGCGATATGCTTGAGAGAGAGGCTAATCTGGCTAATATCAACAAACAACAGTGGACGATGATGATAATGATCATTGACTACGATATATAACCGCTACGCGTAGACTTCAAAATCGACTAGAAACACAGTTATCTAATTGGGATTTAATGTTTCTTTCCCTTTTTTTTTTTTTTACGTGGGAAATGCATTACGCATACACACCCGCCCGGGCAAAGCGGGGGTTATGTCGGACTCTCCGACCGCACTCAAAGCGCGGCCGGCATACCGACTAAAACCCACGGTGTTCCTCCAGACGGCCAGAGTGCCGGGGTCACGGGAGACGCTTGCGCATTCATCCGCGACCCCGATGGGCCACGGCCCGCTCACCACACCGGAGCGGGCCTCGTCCGATTTGGGGGACCTAGCCCCCCCTCCCTCGAGAGGCGTGCGCGGAACACTCGCACTGCCATCTCGGGCACGTGCTGTTCGGGCGGCGACTGCCCGATCGCCGCCCGCAGGCCACCTCCTAACTCGGCCGCAGAGGATAGGGAGAACGGCGCGTCGCAATATCGACACTCCTCTTCCCCTGCGGCCCCACCGCGTCCGCAATCTGGCGGTTGCGGCCCCGCCGAGGCCGCGGAAGGTAGGGAGAGCGGCGCACCGTTATCCCGGCACTCCTCTCCCGCCGCGGCCTCGCCACTCCCCAGCTGCAGTGTCGCCGAAGCAACACTGCAGCCCGACCCAGTTGCGGTGCCGCCCATACAGCACCGCAACCCTCCTGAGCCGCTCCATCGTGGGCTTACCGCCAAAGCCCAGAGGAGCGGCGCCTCCTTGGGGTTCCTCTTGGTTCACCGTGGTCCTTGGTAACCACGGCTACTAAGCCCCCCCGCCGCGACAAGGCGAGAACCCCGTTTGGGGGGGAATGTTTCTTTCCCTATGACAAGCGTCCTATCGTGTTCCTTTCCCTATGCCAAGTGTTCTAACGTGCTCCTTTCCCTATGCCAAGTATCCGAACGTGTTCCTTTGTCGTGTGTCGCATGCTCTTTGTAAATTTTTTCGTTTTATATTTCAGACTGCGGTAGAAAACTTAGTGGTAGTGCCAACTACACCGGCTACTTCTACTGATGGTGATACCACACATGATTATGCTGAGATTTATACCCCTAGCAGAGGTAATTATTTATCATATTGCATTTTATCAGTTTAGCAGAATAAAAGTATGCGTGCATAATAAATAATGAATAGCTGAAATTTTCGTTGCTTAAACGGGGACTTTAAATAACTAATTTAAAATAGTAAATATAAATTTTAATTGAGAGAGATGCGGTAGCGTAATAATGGCTGACGAGCGAAATGTCCACTTTGCAAAATGTTGATGTCGCTCTAACGTCTTGATATTTGAACGCCATAGTTAGGTAATAGACATAAACGCTAAATTTATACAAGCAAATCGTCTGAATCGTAAAATGTCTTAATTCAAAATACTCTATTAGCGAATAATCTAGATTTAAAAATTCCATAGTCACTAAATAGACATGGGTGTTAAATGACTTAGTAGCAAATCGTCTGGATGTAACAATGCCATAGTTACTTTATTAACATTAACGCTGAATGCCTAGGTAGATAGATACGCACATGCTCTATCTATTATAACAACTTCATTTTGTAGTCTTATCAAATTTATGAATAAAATAAAAAAAATAAGAGAAAATATTTTATTTATTACGAGAAAATGATAATGGAAAATCAAAAAGGTGCAAGCGCCCAACCAAAAGAGAACATTTCGCTCGTCACCCGTAATAATTAGAGATGTGCCGATTAGTTTGCGAATAGTTGGTAAAGCCGACTATTCGGCCTATATCGTATTCGGCGACTAGTCGGCGATTATTCGGCAAGGAGCGCCGACTATCCGATTTCCTACTTTGTATGTATTTCTCAATAATATGTATTTTCTTTATGACATGATTCAATTTTAATTGAGCTCTTTCACTAACAGTAACACAACACTAACAGTATCTTCACACAAATATATTTCACACCGCTCTGACCCTTACAAAAGCAAAAATCAAGAAACAATGCGATGTAAACAAAAACAAAACATGTTCCGACACGTTCGTAGGTGGCCTTTGCGACTTGCGCGTGAATCAGCAGTAAACCAAGCGTTACGGAAATCCCTAAAACGTGATCGACTCGGCCGACTAGTCGGCTTCTTTACATCCGACTAATCAACTAGTCGGCTAGTCGACCAAAGTCATAACCGGCACCATCTTTATTAATAATGAGTTTGTATAATTTAATATACCCAAACCAAAATTTAAAAAAAACGCCAAAAGGGAGTGGATGGTTCTCAGAGCAAAATATCCTTATCGATATTTAGTCGTCAATCCATAAATTCCGTTAAACATAAATGTCATACCTTCGTAAAATACAAATCCATATTTTACTCTAGAACGTACTCCAGCATGGCAAGGGTGTGTGAACGTGTTAGTCCAGGGCGGCAGTCGAGGCGGCTCCTCCACGGGCGACAGCTCCGCCTCCGACCAGCCCAGGCCGCCCACACCACCACTGCACAGGTTCCCCAGCTGGGAAGCTAAGATCTACCAGGTATACCCTAGTTCTTTGTGTTCTATTATTTGTTACAATAATATGTTAAATAAATAAGCATGGCATTATAAAAGGTGGGTGATGATATTCCATCCACCTTCAATCATCACACAATTCGATACACAAGGTTCTGGGTGTCTAGTGTGAGATATTTTTACGTTAACTCGATCAAAACGTTTACCACGTTTGGCTCTCTGATTGGTTAAAAGCTTGCAACAGGCCAATCAGAGCACCGAAAGTTATAAACGTGTTTTACGTCGGTACCAATATTTTAAATGTTGAAAACAGTGCTGGCCCAGACTCCGAGCTGACTGAGAATTTTTAGTGCCACTGAGTCACCGCAATGGCAATATTTTCATTGATTGATAGAATTCATATCATTTTATTTTTTTCTTTCTTTCTTTCCTACATCATTATCATTATCATTAGCTCTGGTCTTCATCATTAGGTATATTTAATTTTATTATTCTTCTTCTTCTTCTTCTTTTCGCGGGCTCGTTTTCCGCATGTGGTCCCTTCGTAGTTGGGCCTTTTTGCGTGATGGTGTGGTTTGAGTACCCACTGCCCTACTGCATCCATCCAAGCTCCTTCCAGAAAGCGGCCAGTTTGCCGGGTCTGCTGCAGGCCTCTCGGAGTGTGCTTGGTGTTCCCAGGTGTTGCGCCCGTTGTTCCACGACCTCGCTGCAGTTCATGACTACGTGGGCCGGTGTTTCTTCAGCCCTCATGCACGCTCGGCATAGTGGGCTGTCCGTTTTACCTATAACATGCAAATGTTTGTTAAGATTACTGTGCCCTGTTATGGTCCCTAATTTTATTATTAACAATATATCTATTACAGGTAGCAGACGACGGTCTCCAGCAATCAGTAGAGGAAGAACTAAGTCCGCCGCCGTGTCCCCGACCTATGCACGAGTCTACCAGCTACCAAGATATATCCGTCCCAGTTTACGCTACTGTTAAAGGGGTAATATATCAATAGATAATAATAATAAAAAAAAATCACAGCGCTATCAAGACCCACAGTCAGTCTTGAGTTAAATGACCAATTATAAAAATAAGAATAATTTATTTATCAAGTTTACAAAGTGTACAGTTATAACAATGTTCACAATAACATCATTGTAAATTATCGACGTACACACATAAAAAAATATATATAACGGGTGGCGCAAAAGTAAAGACCCTATTTGGTTCAGCTATAACATTTTTTCTAAATTAGAAAACTAGATTTAGATTTTTTTTAATGTATATTTGTGCCATTAAATTTCGTACCATTAGGATTTAAAGATGATGTCTTTTAAATGGTGACCTCCAGAGTTGATACACATTTGAGCCCTATTTATGACATTTTGCATAACTTGCCGTAACACTTCCTGCGATATGTTCGTTATTTCTTGACGAATGTTTTCTTTTAGAGCTGCGAGAGTCTGTGGCTTGTTCACATACACCCGAGATTTCAAAAAACCCCAAAGAAAGAAGTCTGGACTGGTCAGATCGGGTGATCTTGCAGGCCAAGGCAAATCGCCAAAACGAGAGATAACTCGGCCTGGAAAAGCGTCCCTCACTAAGTCCATAGTGTCGCGCGCTGTGTGTGCCGTAGCGCCGTCTTGTTGAAACCAGATGTGCTCCAGTCCCAATTCGTCCAAACTGGGTATCAAAAACTCACGTAACATGGTTCTGTAGCGTTCTCCAGTGACAGTAATCGCATTGCCTCCAGCGTCTTCGAAAAAATAGGGTCCGATCACTCTGTCAACACAGATGCCACACCATACAGTAACTTTTAGTGGGTGTAGAGGTGTTTCTTGAATAATGCGCGGATTATCAGTGCCCCAGAACCGAGTATTCTGCTTATTGACATGCCCTGAGAGATGGAAATGGAAACGCAGGAAGTGTTACGGCAAGTTATGCAAAATGTCATAAATAGGGCTCAAATGTGTATCAACTCTGGAGGTCACCATTTAAAAGACATCATCTTTAAATCCTAATGGTACGAAATTTAATGGCACAAATATACATTTAAAAAAATCTAAATCTAGTTTTCTAATTTAGAAAAAATGTTATAGCTGAACCAAATAGGGTCTTTACTTTTGCGCCACCCGTTATATACAGTTGAATTGAGAAACCTCCTCCTTTTTTTGAAGTCGGTTAAAAATTAAGAAATTATAGAAGCATTATAAAGATTACTTTATTTTTTGGATGAACCTCTTACGACCTTAAAAAAACTTCACAGTGTCATGATTTGTTCAGGTCGCCCATAGAGGCATCTGACTTGAGCTAACGAATGTTATCAACTTGGTAACAATCGGGACCAACTTTTAACGTGCCTTCCGAAGTACGGAGACACTCAGATGAAATACCACTATGCGGTCACCCATCCGTGGGCCAGTCGCACTTTATGTTGTTTAACCCGCTAATCGTTTACTGATCAGCGCATTATGGATGTAATTATCTGAATTAAATGAATTTTATTTTTTGAAATCAGAATTCTGCCTACTCGACAAAAAAAACCGTTCAAGTACGGTTCAATTTCAGCGTTCATTTATTCTCATACTTGTAAACTTTGTAGTGCACTACGTTGTTTCCTGGTTGTTATTATATGCCCTTTTTCAAACTAGGTTTAAAGAGAGCACTAATTTTAGGGTAGGCAACTGTTGCTTTGACAAGCCCCTTGCATAGCAGAAGTCCATGAGCGGTTAATGTACCCGTGGGCCGTATGCCTATTTACTACCGAAAATGGTACCAAAAGAGTACTAGGCTTTCCTTGTAGACATTGATATTCAAGATATTACATAGCTTTATTAAAATTAATAACGTAAACTTTTTTTGAAATACTAATTTATTTCTAATTTGTATTGAATTGTTTCAGCGTGCTAGTCAGATAAGATCGATGCCCTTCACCGGGGACTCCTCAGACGACTCCTCGGATGGGGAGGAGTCTATGGGAGTGACCGTCCACAACACACCTCATCACCTGGTCAATCCTTCATATGGTAAGATTTAACATACATATTTTAAAACTAGCTGATCCGGCGAACTTCGTTCCGCCTAACAGTCGATCAACATTACTTATTTTTATAAAATAAAAAAAAAAATCTAAAATAAACATAGCCTAAGTAACTCCTTATTACATCAGTTACCTGCCAATAAAAGTCCCGTCAAAATCGGTCCAGCCATTTCAGAGACACTGACAGACAGACAGACAAAAATTGTAAAAAATGTTATTTTGGTGTATGTACCGTATATATATGTTATATGGTAAGAATGGTCCAATGACCAGAATAACGCGCACTTACAATGAACTAGTATCCTGTGATAGCAGTGTTGACATTTTTCATATGACAAACATTCAGAAATTTAAGAAAGTTGTAAACATTTTAAGAAAACAACAAGTCTGATCCGAATAGTGTCACCTAGTTATTTCATTTTACTCCACACGTCTTTTTATTTTTATTTTTGTAGTTTTTGCTGTTAATTATTTATATTTATAATTGTTTCACTAAAGATTTAATTAGCCTGTAGAACTAACATAAATTTGTAATTGTTGTATGCACCTGTAAATGTGTTTCGCACTGAATTAGACAATTATTGTAAATTTTATTGTAACATTCCATTGTGAAATGCCGATGGTGTGTCATTTATAAATAAATAAATAAATATATGCATATACATGTAGTAAAAAACGGTTATTTCAATATTACAAACAGACACTCCAATTTTATTATATGTATAGATTACTTTTTTACTATACGGCAGGGCTGTTAGTCCAGGGTAGATAATTTTTGAAAAGGAAAAAAAAATATAGTAGAATGAAACCAATTGAAACGTAAGATAATATGATAAAATTGAAAGGAAAAATAAATTACGGACGATCTGAGTTCAGGAAGTAGGAGGGGGTGAGTGTTTAAGGGTTAAATTCGGTTTATCTCAATTTCCGGCAAAACTACAAGTCCTATGGAAAAAAATTAAATGGCAAAGTTGTAGGTAATAAAAAGATCTACAACTTTTGTATTCACTTTTCTTTTTCTATCTTTTACATAATTTTTTTTTTTCACGAAATTTGGTACAAACTTACCTTTTTATGTTTCAAATATACGTTAATTTTTTTTGAGCTATTCATTAAATTTTATACTTTAGTTAATCGAAAATCTTAAGATTTTTACAATAATTTATATACCTGAGTGACCTATGGAAAAATTTAGCCCATCAAAAGATATTTCATAGAGAAGTCGGAACTTCTTGATAAAAATTCAATATAATAAACCCGTGTAGTGTCAAGCCAGTAAACAGTGAAGTGTGGTATACTGAACACTACATAAAGCACAGGTGCTACACCACTAAACCACTGAGACACGAAAATGTTAGAAATTATATTGTAGGTTGTATTTGGTCGTTTGATTTTGTGTTCATGATGTAGAATGAACCCATATCTACTCGTAGGTGTCATAAGAGGCACTAAGGGAATACTGAGTTACAGGCAGAAACATTACCTGCATGCAAATTACCTCCTTACATACAAAATAAACTCTTAAATAATGAGTTTTTTTTTTAAATACTTTATTGGTACTTAAATATTTTATTTTTAAATAAACATTTGAATGGTTTATTCATTTCTCTTACAAAGGTAAACAGATACAGTATACATTATGTACGAGTATACATTAAGTTATATAAATTTAAATTTTACATTTTTAATAAGCTTTTGTAATACTTTCAGGTGCCCAAACTTCAAACCAGATACCGATCAACAACGTAAACCTAACAAGCGTGCTCCCAGCTTCAATACAACAGACATCCAACGGTTTGGTACTTAATAGTGCCAACGGACAGTGCAGCTCGTCTGACACTAGTCTAAGTGCCAGCAGTCCTTCCAAGAGTGTGAAGACCAGCTCCAGCTTGTCTCCTGCGAAGAGATCCAGTAGTGGCTCCCCGAGTAAACAGAGTAAAACTAGAGGTGAGCTTTGAACTGTGGTCTCTAGCTTTTATGTAATGCAGGTTTCGCAGAAGGTACTCAAAGGAAGATGAAATTGGGTAACTAAACTAAAAAAAGTACATTACTGTGACATTAATACTAACAGTGCATGACAGATGTTATGGGATAGTGCTCTCTACAGAGTAATAGCAGTAGAGATAAACAATACTTTACAAAATCATTAATACACATACAAGAAACATCTAGAAAAAATTTACAAATCAAATACATCAATACATTTCCTAATATAGCACTACTTTCATCATTTTAGACGGAAAACGTCCACAATGACAACCGTTGTAGACCTCTTCCAATAATATATCTGGAGAGTTTTTATACAATCATACACATTTGCTAAACTAAATATACATAAACGCGATGGTTTAGACGTATGAATGGATGGATTATGAATCATGTCAAAATGGGTAAACGGATTTAAATGGGATTCGCCATTGAGACATAATGTATACTAATTGTTACTGATACAATGTACGATTGCCGTATGATCAAGCAGGCAATAGAGTATTTTACTCTATAAGAGTAAAAATCTAAAAATATATTATTGAGATAGCTTAGGCAAAAAGCAGTCGGAAAACTTTACTTTTAGTTTATAAAATAGCAAACTAAATTTTAAAATTTAATTCAAAGTTTCAGCTTTTTTAATCTGTTTCATAACACCATTAAAAAGTAGTCGCCATATTATTACGTCATACTGCTTTGTAGGTATGGGCTTAGTAACTCCCGTAAAAGATTGGATATGTAGTATATCCTTCGAAGTTAGGATATATTCGATTAACATATTCATATCCGCAAAATATAAACATAAAAATATAATATTTAAACATCCCAAATTAGGTAAACACTTTGCTGGTAACCTGGTAACATATTATCCGGCTCTACGTAATATGCCGAGGCAGATTGTAAACGAACGATTAATACCTACAATTTGTCTGCGACATATCCATTACGCGCGAATTTCTAAAATACAAAATTTAAATGCATTTTTATGGCACTTAACTTAATTTTTTTTAATTTTTTTGTTGTTTATTAGCACTATAGAATCTAATTGAGACACCTTTCAAAAATGAGTGTAATACCCTATTTTCTTATACAGGCGCACATTCACATTTTCACGCGAACGAAGTCGCGGGCAACAGCTAATAAATAATATCTCGGTTAATTAAAACCGTGACAGTTTGTTAAAAATATCTTCAAAGGCATCATTTGTAGCATCATTTATAGCATGGCAGCTAGCACTACGCAGCTGCCATGCTATAAATATGCCATCATGAGACGAATTGGCAAAATTACCAAGTAATTACTTCAAAATAATACCATTATCAACAATATAATCCGCCCCAGTGATACTAACAGCCTTATTACTAGCTAAAAACAACACAAGCTCACTAATTTCCCTTGCATCACACACTTTCCCTAAAGGCGAAGCCGCATTGAAATATTCCCAAGCAGTTTCATCCTTTGCATTTATTAAAATATTCGTTTTAACTGGTCCAGGACTTATACTGTTAACCCGAACTCCATATTTCGCTAATTCCAATGCCACTCCTTTAGTAAAATTATCCACACCTGCTTTAGATATGCCATAAGCGACCAATTTCGGTACATTAACCCTTTTTCCAGCTATACTTGATATATTAACGATATTGCCTTTAGTTTCTATAAGATATGGAACTGCCAAACGTGTTATGTTGAATAATGCGCGTAAATTAGTGTTCATGACTTCATCGAATACTTCGAGAACATTCTCGTCTAGAATGCTTTCGTATCTTACAATGCCTGCACAGTTTACTAGTACATCCAACATTCCGAAAATATTAATAGTTTCTTGTATAATTCTTTTCGCGTCCTTTTCATCAGCTACATTGGCTTTTATAATCAGTGAATTCTTACATTGAGAAGATACTTCTTTTAGTCTATTCTCGCTTCTTCCTATAAGAACAACCTTTGCTCCTTGTTCCGCAAATAACTTCGCTGTTGATGCCCCTATACCTGAGCTTGCGCCTGTTACTATTATTATTTTGTCTTTAAAACTCATATTTCCGTTTTTCTTTACTTTTTCAAGATAGGTTCTATTTTCTTCAAATGTTTCGTGTGTATGTGGTTATCGCTTTATAACAGTGTTTTTTATAGGAAGGAGGTGTCCTTCAAAATAATTATATATTAGTTAATGTGTCGTTATATGTAATTTAATCAGTTTAATGTGTATCTATGTAATTTAAGGGCTGTATAGTCCAGCCCGTGTGAGTCGTAGATTAGTATTTTATTTTTTTATATAAGAATAGTGCTGAAGTTCAAATTTCTTCCTTATTCTCTTTCCTTTTCATTCTCCTCATTAATTAATTACGGTTGTCTATAACTTGGTTATATTTTATTACTATTGTATTCTGTAATGTTTCAAAAACACAGCCGTGTATATAGATAGATTATCGTAGCGACTCACAATCAGGTGGGCCGTATGTTTCTTTGCCATTTCAATTGTATAAAAATACGCTGGTTCGTAATTAAAACAAATGATTCAAGATGAATAAACTTATATTTACATATACACTCGCAGTCATAATAAACATTTATTGAATAAAATATTCATTATCAAAACAAAAACCCCGAAGCTGTCAGAATGAGGTCATATTTGTCTTATATTACTAGCGAAATATAAACAAAAAAATATTTATTTGCACAACTCGAATAGGTATGTTATCGTAATTCTATTGTTAACTAATATTGTTTTTTTAAATATAATAATAGATACCCAGATCTAGCACAAACACTTTAAATATTTTATCTTTACATGATCCTTGTTACTTGTTTCCTGGAATACCGTTCTGGCGCGAATGCGAAGTAGAGAGTGTGTGCGACTGATTGTAGAGATTCCTACACGGAACAAAACTGGGACATAATATACACGAGTTTAGGTGCTTTACAAGGCTTGTATTCAAGAGCGAGATTCGTTTAAAAATAGTCATTAGGCTGGTAGGCAGATAAAATATGTCTACAGCAGTACATAGGGCATTCCCAAACAGAGGGTTTTGCCTTTAGCCATCACGCTTGACAGGCGAGTTAATAACTGTAGTGTAAGTATTAGATGCGCTCGCGTGAATGTCGGTTATAGCATTTTTCATACAAATTTTCATCCCCTATTTCAACCTCTTCAAGCCATTTTATCGCGATAAAAGATAGCCTATTTGTTCCCCAAGGTCTATTCTATCTATATACTAAATTTAATTAAAATCGACTCAGTGGTTTACGCGTGAAAGCGTAACAGACAGACAGAGTTATTTTCGCATTTATAATACGAGTATTAGTATGGATTTAGTAAGCAGATAGGTACTGCTCGTTACCTGGTATACTTTCCATATTCCAAACTGAAAACGAAAGAAGATTGTTATTGTCTTACTTTTTATAGATACATCATTCGAATCCGGCATGTCAGATGACTATGCGATCCCGCCCGACGCGGTTTCGTGCGAAAGTACTGCGTCACCCTCACTAGCATCGTTATGTCGAGCGCCACCTACTACGGACTCGCCGAGACGACACGATGCTTTGGAAAAGAGTGGACATTTAGCCAAGCTTGGAGGGAAACTGAAAACTTGGAGAAAAAGATGGTAAGTCAACTTTTCTATTTATGTTATAGTTTAATTTGAAAAGTTTAAGGAAAGTAAACATGATTATCATCAACCTGCAATGCGGATATATCCCACTATTTCTAAGTAAATAGCCAGACATCTCCATTAGATAGATCTAAGTTTTAAAACGACGACTATGCAGTGAATTATTTAATTATTTTATTTGCACGCATATTTATAAACGAAATCTATTGTGTCTAAAATTCCTTTTAATCAACCACACCGCGTAATAAAACAATAGTTTTAAAGTTAAGAGCGTTCACACAAGAGTGGCAGCGTCGCAATTTAGTGTCATGTTTTTGTGGTTTTAATAATAATAATAATAATAATAATAATAATATTCTACCACATTCACACAGCGCCATCTAGCCCCAAATTAAGCAATTATATTTGCTTGTGTTATGGGTACTAAACAACTGATAAACTACTTATATACATTTTTTTTTGTAAATACATACATATTATTGATAAATTACACCCAGACACAGAACAAACAATCATGCTCATCACACAAAGGTTTGTCCTGGGTGGGAATCGAACCCACGACCTCCGGCTTAGCAGTCAGGGTCACTAACCACTAGACCAACAGGCCAGTCAAATTATTATCATTTAATTTGAGCTATATTTTGTTAATGTTTTCAGAACACTTTTTTAGAATTACGTGAAAGCTATAAAAAGTAAATAATCATATAGCTTACAGTTCTGCTTATATGCAAATAGTACATTGAAAACTTCCATTGCGTTATTTTCATAGTAAAATAAGTGTAAGGATTATGATTACTTACTTTATAAACAGCTTTCACATAATTCTAAAAAGTGGCTTTTTTTAAATATAGCTTCGAATATACATATGATAAAAACTAAAACCAGGAAAATATGACGCTAAATTGCGACTGTTGCCACTCTTTTGTGTAACACAATAGTGTGATTATACAATACGCATGATATAATGTTTATTTAAGGTTTGTTCTCAAGAATGGCACTTTGTCATATTGGAAGTCTCAGTCTGAAGTGAATCGTAAACCTCAAGGACAGATAGGGCTCGGAGAGGCGTGTAAAATATCAAGGAATGAAGGAGCCGCTACGTTTGAAATATACACTGGCAGTCGCACTTATTATTTGACAGCGGACAGTATTGCCACTATGGAGGATTGGATTAGGGTTTTACAGGTCAGTTAAGTGTTTTATAAGATTTTTTGTTAAGTACCTACATGAAGACTCTCGCTTAATGTAGTGTCGTGTAAATTGTATTACGAAGATACTTATCATCGTTTTAAACTAAACTTACTAGGTTTGAATGCTGTTATTTTTATTTTAGCATTGCGGATCGAAAATTGTTAAATCTATACTATTATAAAAGCGAAAGAGTTTGTTTGTTTTTTCGTTTGAGCTCACTAATCTCTAGAACTACCGGTCAGATTTGAATAATTCTCTTTGCATATCATAGCTCAGTTCTTGGGTAAGGTTATAGGCTATAAAACATCACGCTACTTTTGATGGGGCAGAGCAGTAACCAATGACACGAATGAAACCGCGCCGCGGAAAGCTTGTATTTTATATAGGTCTAGGGATACCTGTCAGGACTATAAATCTGTTTCATAATTTATTACTTATTCAATCCATTATTTAATATAAATTACAATTTGTAAGTTAAACAGTTTATTTCCAATCTGATGGCAATAATTTATTCATTTTGGTAATATTTGCTAAGCAATTTGACTACGTTCTTCACCACCCACTAGTAAAGTATGTATATTATATTTATGTTGCATTATTATTGTAAAATCTGACATTTTATAATTTCACTAGTGATAAAATCGCATGGAATTTTGTCAATCTTCTTCATTATACACAATACTAGCTTTCCGTTGCGCGGAGTCTGGTATTGTGCCCGATATACGGCAACAGGCTCGCCCTCCCGTTACATGGGACCCAAAAATCAATAAACTGCCAAAAGTGGGTGGGTAAACACCTCTGCCTACCCCTTTGTGGATAAAAGGCATAAAGCTATGTATGTATGTATGTATGTCGTGTCTACTGTCAGCAACAAATAACCATTACATTGTACAGAACGTGCAAAGACGGAATGCGACAAAGCTGCTTCTAAGCAAAGAGGACAATAAGCCAACCATCCAAGGTTGGCTGACCAAAGTCAAGAATGGCCACGCTAAGAAAAGTTGGTGTGTTCTTATTGGAAAGATGTTCTTGTATTTCAAGTCGCCGGGAGATCAAGTAAGTATTATAATAATAATATATATTTTGTCCTCTTCATTGTGTTCTTCTTATCAAGTGGTTAGTGGTCAACCTAGTATCATTTGTTCAGGTCGCCCATAATTTACTATACAGGCATCCGACTTCACCTAACTACTGTTAACAACATGCTAACAGCCGGGACTGACTACATTGTGTTATAAAAGAGAGCTCGAGAATTACATAAAGTTCATATGCAGTGCAATATGTCCATGTTCCATCTTACATTGTGCGCTACGTGCACTAACACGCAGTAGCACTTGATGCCTGTTTCTGACAATGCAGTAAAATATAAATTTAATTACTGCTGAAATGTTAAGAAAAATTACTACATGCACCAGGTCTACAGAGTGTATACGACGATTTGATATTAAATGAAAAGGCAGCTGTTACTAGTCCGTATAATGAACAAAATATGAAACAAAAATAATTTGACGAAAAACAAAAAATTTAAATTTTCTAACAAAATAAATAATATGTTAGTAGTAACAAAGTAATACACCATTTATTATGACAAGTTCACTGACCTGTAATGAGCGGCAACGTTTATCCTTTGACGTGGATTATGACATAAGTCAGTGACCGTTTGACGTGCTTACAGAGTGTTTAAAATTAAAAAAAATAAAAAAGTAGTCCTGTGTCTAACCTATTGAAGATATTCCTTTATAATGTCACTTAATATACGTAATTGCATTTAATATCATACCGTCGTATACACTCTGTATACTTTAAGTCAACTCGCTAAATGAATCTGCGATACAAATTTAGCTGAACTTTGACAAACTGTTTTGTTTGTGTAAATAATTGTGCATTAATTTATTTAAATTCGGCTTATCTTGACACTTTTTTTCCACAGAACCCAACTGGTCAAATAAACATGCGCGACGCTCGCGTAGAAGACGTGGAGTACGTGTCGGACTCAGACTCTGAGGAAAAGAACGACGACGCTAGGAACCACCTCACTGTCGCCATCTATCCGCAGCATCAGGTAACAGGGGTTAGTTACACAACATTATATTATTTAGTTGTTTTGTGAACGTGTTGCACTGGTAGTAATGTTATTGTAAAAGTCCGAACTCCGGTAAATCTTAGGATTTTACCAATTCTTACCGGTAAAAGGCCAAATTATTATTAATTTTTACCGGCATTCCAAAGGTAAATCTTAGGTTTTACCACAAATACCATTAAATGTTAGTTTTTAAAGTAGAACAACGCAGTTAATAATCAAAAATCAATTTGACTACATGTTAATAAGAGTTAAAAAAAAAAAAATATAAAACCATGAAATATTACTTCCAGGGTCCTACGTACTTGCTGTTCGAAAGCAAAGCAGACAAAGATTCTTGGCTGTACCATCTAACGGTAGTGAGTGGAGGTGGCCTGAGCCAAGGCACGCACTTTGAACAGCTCATACAGAAGCTTATGGAGACTGATGGAGATCCTAGTAAGTAGAATAAACCGAATATTTTAAACTGCTTTTATGCTATTAGATATAAGGACGTTGAAACAACTTTAAATTGCTTTTAAATGGTGTATCATTCGTTTCAAGACTTCTGGACATAGGCCCTTCCAAAAAGAAAGATTTTGTCATAGTCCCTGTGTAATATAAATTAATAATAGACAAGATTTGATTTTTTGTATGTTTGTTTGTCATGAATAAACTCAAAGCCTATGTAACCAATTTGAAAAATTCTTTCACATATAGAAAGCTACAATAAAAGCGAGTAACATAGACTATTTTTGTGCTATGCCCAGGCGGGGGAAGCCGCTGGCAACAGTAGGTATTTTAATACGCAAGTTATGCTACTAGTACTACTTATTACCTAGTATTACCTTGTTTTACGACGTTCACAGTAAAACGGACTGGTTTCAAATTCTACAGCTCAAACCATACGTCAGCAATATTTAGTAAATAATTAATACAATTTACATTTTTTTTATTTCAGATTGTGTTCTATGGAGGCATCCGACGCTATTATATTCCAAAGAGAACTTGACATCGCCTCTGACATCGCTCAACTCAGAGGCTTTACAGGCCGAAGCACTTAAATTGTTTAAGGTAATTAAAAACACTTCATTTTGTTTAGTGTAATTTTTCAGTATAGATTTTAATCATTTTATTTTAATCATTTAATCATTTATTTATTTCTTAGCATATGGTACATTGAGGTATTACAATTTTTATATGGTGTCACATATACTACCATTTTTGGTGTAGAAACATTATATGAAATTTTGTAATTTTTACCCCTTCTAATTTTGGTAGACTTAATTATTGTGCATTAAAAATATTATTAGAGATTTTTGAAAGAAGAACAAAACATTTTAATTCTGATGGGTCTTCATTCTTTTTTCAAATATTTTTAATGGTCTGTCAATACTTGAAAGCGCTACAGCTCAATACTAAGCAATGTATTGCGTTGCAGAAGGTGGGTGTGCCTTACTTTATTCTGGATACAGGGCAGCAGATACGTACAACTCATACCAGGATTCGCTAGCATAAGAACTCACTACGAACATTATAATTGGCGCATTTATGTGCATTTGAATGCTCCACTTTCAAATAGCCAAACCAATCTTTTGCCTCTTATTTTTCACTCAGAGTATTATAAATTGCCCCCTTTCCCCTTTCCTCACCTCTCTCATTTCCTTCCCCTAACCCCATTCCCAGCCGCCATAGTGGAGGCCACCATACCAGCAGTTTAAGACGATGGCTTTTGGTATAGTGGCCGCCACTTTTGGATTCCACTGACTGCTTACCATCAGGCGGGGTGGAGTCACTTTGGTAGGCTATAATATAAAAAAAAAAAAAGAATGTTAATATTGCTTACACCTTATGAGTGGCAACTTATAGTTACTTACTTTCTATACAGCTTTCACCTAATTCTAAATGAATAAATGACACTAAATTGCGACGTTGCGACTCATAAGGTGTAATCGCTATTAGTACGGCATCGATCGGGGGATAATATAATGTATGAGTGTCACGTGTGGGTGTCGCAGTGCGTGCAGCTGTTCATGTCGGTGGCGGTGGAGCAGGCGGGCATCGACTACCACGTGGTGCTGGCGCAGAACGCGCTGCAGCAGTGCCTGGAGGTGGGCGAGCTGCAGGACGAGCTGGCGTCGGCGCTCGCCAAGCAGCTCACCCCGCACACGCACTCCAAGCACGGCGTGCAGGTACGCAACACGCCCGCCACTCTCGCCACCCACCGGCACGCTAAGCTTAAGGCCGCCAAGCTAAAGAATGTAAGTTATTATGCTCTTATATCCACTTGTGCTCTGCTATTTGATTATTGTGTAATCTTGTTGAATTGTGACGTCATACTTGATAGCCATCGCACTACTACTACTGCCTAGAAATACGTATACTATACGTATACGCACTAGTTCGTCCGTTCACTAACGTACAAATGAGTATAATTTCTAGAAATTTTATAACGATTTAGTTTTTTATGTAACTCTTATAGCTATATAGGTATCTATATAATTTTACTGAAATACGATAAGAACGAAAAAATAATACTTAAATAATGCAATCAAATGTTTCAATTTCAACTTTATGTCAATGTCGATAACAGTTAAATTGCAATAACTATTTTAAGAATACTGAAGTACACTAAAATCACAAAACATAATTACTAATGTCAATAAACTTACGATTTCATCACAACCAAATACAAGGTTGACAAACATCTAATCATTTCGCCTTCCGCATTGACCAAAACATACGATAACAAATTATCTACGAACGACCGCACTTCTCATGGCCAAGGTTGTTTCACGGTCAAATTCAATGCTAAGGCCGTTCTGAAGGTTTGTTCTAGGCTAAAATTTTCAAGGCAAGGTTATATTTCAGGGATTTTGTACTAAGGTGAAATTTGAAGAGCAAAGTTTTGGCCTTTAAATATGTACTTGGCAATGATTTTGATATTGAAAATTGAACATGTGTTTAAATTTTTGGTTGGCCTTAATTTAAGGTCATTGTCATATCTATTCCTAATTGCAAATCTTTATTTTTTATTTAAAACAAGAGATTATTACTATTTTATTTGCGGTACATTGCTCAATGTTATTATCAATTTTAATATCGAGTTTAATCAAAAAACTTATTTTACTACGTATTATTTTACACAATGCTAAATTGTATTTCGACTACTTAGATGTCTACCCTAATATCATAAAGAGAAAAGAATTGATTTTTTTGTATGTTTCTTTGTTTGTGCCGATTTAACTAAAGATCTACGAACCGATTTTAATAAAATTTGAAAACTAGAAATAGCATGTGTACATAGGCTATATTCTATTATGGATAACATATTTTTCAATCATTTTCAAAATTTTAATATTTAAACCGCCTTTTTATAAACATAAATGATGCAATACGTCACTATTGCTATAGTATTTTCCGTAGGCGTTTGTTGTACGACCGATTAAAACTCTTGATACCGAAGCGAAGCAAGGGCGGACGCCTAGTTAGTAATAAAGAGAGACGATTGGCAGAAATTATGATTATAAACGCAATTATCATTTAGCGACGTCATTTGCGCTCTTTGTAAAGTTCTACGTAAGCATTTCAATCATTAAAAAGTTAATCAAATTGCAGAACCTTAAAGTATAAAAGTGAATTTCTACGTATTTGTATAAATTCACAGATATTTAAGAAGGACTATTGATATTTATTGACAATTTCTTTGATGCCAATTGATGTGAAAGAATATATCAATCGTCGTTCTTTTTTAAAATAAAACGATGTGCTTATTGCATTAAGTATTTATTATAAAGTCGCCACAGTGGTCAACTGTTTGAAACCATGGTTTTTAGGATATAAAGCTTGATTTATACAGATTTTTTTAATGCAATATGTACGTCAATGTACAATTTGTTTGCCGTTTAAGAATTATTTTACTATATAAGGGAAGGTATTATAAGATACAGCATGGCTTTTAATGTAAAGACAATTTTTTTATTGAGTTCCCCAGATGTTATCAACGGTTAATGTTTGCCGATTATAAAGCTATACATTTTGACATAACTGAATTTAAGCTTTATTTTGTTGGTATGAAGTGTGCCAGTTTTAGTTGTACTTAGATATGTTATTTAGTTAATGTGAAGATTTTAAAAATAAAATAGATTATTATTTTAGTCTTAAAATACAAAATAAGGTATGTTTACGCAAATATTATAGAAACAACAGTTCTGTCAAAATGTATTTAAGTTTTATATGGTAGTAACGAATTTAAACCAATAAGAACCCTAGTATCAATAAAATATAATTCAAAGTAAATGAATTAGTGGTTGACTTACTGGCTTATAAACAATATAGTATTTTACTTAATATTCGCAAGCCAAAGCTTACGGGCGATCGCTTCGATGCTTTTCTCATATTATGTCGTAAATTTCATATAAATATTCTTCATATAATCTCGCTTTAGATTTTTGTAGATAGAATATTGTGCTCTAACACGTTATACTAATGGTTATTTTGGTGTGACACTTTAATATGCACCAAAGCACATGGTTAACTAAATGATTTGGTACTTCATATCATACATAATATTACCGGTCAAGAAAATTTGGACCTTATTAACATCGCGTTTTATTCTAATCTTGAATTTCGGCCTATTAGGTATGCATAAGCATCTCGTAAGGCCACCGTACTACATTGAGATGGTGGCTACCACGTTCATGTTTACTGACTGCTCACGTCCACCAACGCATCTCCAGAATTAGGCAGCAGGGTTAATTTTCAACAGTTCGTAAAGTTGAAGTCGACTCCAAAGGCATTAAATTAGTCATACCGATAGTTTCAATACACATTTTACAGATCCGGTCGAAATTTACTAGGATTTAGATATGGAATTTACATGAACTGTCAATAGTTTTAGATTTTGGGTTTCTCCCAAATGTAAAACGGTCGTTCCTGAAGGTTGAGAATGAGGCAGCAGGTATAG